>OX424570.1:23004847-24321347 GCA_949152475.1 Terebella lapidaria
AAATGAGGTGCTGCACACATGGACTTCTCATACCAACGTACGCAGGAAGGATGTCTCGCACAGGAATGTGGCAGTCATACTAGAACTTATAACTTTCATCACACATTGGCAGAAATCAATTCCTGCTTTTTCTTGCTTTGTCCACTTCTGTGTATGTTCTTCAATCAAACCCATGACTAACTTGAATTGTATCTCCATGAAAATGACAATTATATAATTATCAGTGGTATGCATGTCCAGTACTTGAGCAGTGTCGAGATATCGTGGTAAAAATGTTTTTTGATCAACACGTGCTTCCAACACGTGAGGCAACACGTGCTTCTGAATTGTTTCTAAATAAAATCAATTCATTTGAGATGATGATTCTGTCACAAGTAAATCCAATCCAATGTTGACCTTGCTTGGAGTTACGTCAGCTGAATTGTAAGATAAAAATAGTGAAGAAACAAGGCGAAAATATCATGAGCTTTATGTACGACATCCCCCATATATCACAAAAAATTTGTGTATTCCTCCACATTGTCTACCTGGAATACAGGAAGTTTTGGATGACTACATTTTCTACATTCTGTATTTTCTCCTGTAGTTTTTTTTAATTGAAAAAAAAAAACTCGTCACCGTAAAAACTAGTTCGAAGTGCTGGCTTGTTTTCATTATCCTTGCCCTTCGCATGGTGCACACAAACCTTTTCAAAACACCAGTAGACCTTTTGAATGGAACGATCGAAGCAGCAGCCAATGTCCCGACACTGCTGAGGAGTTATACCGCTCCAACCACATCCAACCCGATCTGGGGGATTCTCAGCACACACGTCTGCAAAACACAGGCCACAAACCCATTAACCACCAGGAGGCCAACAGGTTTTTTTTGTGTACTTTGGCCCATTATAATATAGACAAGCGTTCGATGAGCAGATGGGCCTATTATGGAGAAATTGCAGCAGGTGAGCTCGTGCCCATTGATGAGCTTCCAATTGGAATAATATTTCCATATCGCTGAACCTCTCTCCCAAAACAATATAATTGGGCCTAAAAAATGCTAACCATGGTAGCAAAGGTAATCATATCACGTATCTGTATATATATATATATATATATATATATATATATATATATATATATATATATATATATATATATATATATATATATATATATATATATATATATACGTATCTACCTAGTATTACCAGCAATATATCCAGATTTTGGTAATGACAATCACAAACCTCGAACACAACATTTTAAGAATAAAAACAAAGCCTGACTAAATATTAACATGACTGGTGTCATCATGGGCAGACAGTATTTGTGATTATACATGTACATGTATACTATTTCCTGTTATTCATTGTACATCTTATGCAACTGGATACCATTCTTGAGTACCTGATACATCACTATAATAGGTGTGACTTTACACATGCTGGTGGTCTGTTCATGAAGTCATCAAAACTGTCCCGGATAACCCCAGGGCTAGTTACGATAACAAGAACAATCTCACTCAAATACGTCAATACAAATGTTCGATTCTACTCGTTAGGATTGGTCAAAGTTTTGAATAGATACTCTAATGACGATAGTTATTGTTTTGAAGTCGAATAATAAAACTTGTTCCAACAAAAGGCTCATGTTGTGGTATAGTGTAGGAAGCGGGTATTTTATTTCGGTATTTTATCGAATAATTATTTTCTCTCGGACAGTTATCATGGTTATTGATCACTGAGGGCAATCTATTTGCTGCGTACGATATTGAAAGCTAAAAGAATACCCGTATGTATACGAAACAAATAGCAAAAGAAATGGGTAAAAATTGTAAGTTTTGACATTTATGGTGAACTGTTGGTAATAACAATGAAAAGTACACAAACCTGATATGTGCATTCCACATAAAAATGTATTTGGCACTCATAGGTGATAAAAGTTGTAGCCAAATATCATTATTACTAGAAAAATACATGTACTTAGAAGGCCTACCCCCCTCTAAATTCGCCCATTATGGCTACCGTCCGTGAGTGTCAAATACATATTTATGTGGAATGCAAATAACATGTATGTGTACTTTCCATTGTTATTACCAACATTTCACCATAATTGTCAAAACTTTTTTTTGTCAAAACCGATTTTTTTTTTTTTGCTATTTGCTTCGTACACATACGAGTATTCTATTAGCTTTCAATATCGTACGCAGCGAATAGATTACCCTCAGTGTTAGTATTCTACTAACGAACAGTTACAATTTTAGTGCAACTCACGATTTTGGCAAAACTGGCCAACATAGTCCACGGTGCAGATGCAAGTCACATTGTTGAGAGCATCGACACAAGTTCCATCGTTCAAACACGGTGCTGAATCACATTCGTTTAGTTCTGGAATATTGGAATGAAAGAACGTGCTCGTCGAAAACAATTGAGAAAAAACTGAATATTAACTCATTCGCATTCGAGTAGGCTGAGTTTGTTAATAATGAACAGCTACAGCTAGCTATAATTCCCTCATAAGAGTGAGGTTCTTCATTGGTGTTTGTAATACAGAAATTCGTTGAATTCATGGCAATCAAGAAATCTTTTCGAATATAAAACGATGTATATGAATAAGTTTACCTGTTTCACAAGATGAGCCTGTATATCCGGCCTGACATGTACAACTGTAGGAATTTATTCCATTGTGACATGTTCCGTTGTTCTGACAGGGTGAACTGGCACATTCATCAAATGCTGATGAGACATTAGAAGTATAAGAATGTCTCCATGAAAAAATACCAATTGACTCTTCATTACTTAATTTAATTTATTCTTATCCTTAAAAATAGTTTAAAACGTTCGTCCACGATCAACCTATTTTACCTGTTTCTCTGAGAAGCACTCGTTCATCTGTTGCGGGCATTAAAGTCCAATCATCAATGTTCAAAATTAATTCACAGTTATGTCTTCCTCCAACTGTAGTTGTCCTAAATACCGCAGCCTCACAACTTCGGGACCTTTCCAAGAGGATCGCACATTCTCTGATATTTCTTGTCTCATATTCCGTCAGCGTTGTGGTAGAGGTAAACACTACATCATTGAACACATTAAATTTGCTTGCCGTATCCACGATAGGAAAAGCGTAAATAGTTATAAAGAGAAAAGACTCCAGGTTGTACAATCTATGCATTTTCGCATTGATGGCATTATTTTAGTCTCATTAATCTATGTTGATCAATTGCCAATTTCAGTGAAAAATATCCCTGAATTCAGTTTATCTCTGCCAGGGTATGGCGAGTGTGAAAGCAATTTGTTTCTCTTTTCATAATGACTTGTGCAAGAATATCGACATCGATAGTGACATCTCGGGACACTGTTGCTTGTGGAGCGTTATCACAGAGTTGACCAATTATGGATACTTAGAAATAGCATTAACTGTAATCCTCACAGAGAGCTGTGCTATGGCTACATGTGTACCTTTAATGGAGCATTCATCTGCAACATGAAGCTAATTGTGTTAGAATGGAGCCCATGACCCATATTGCCAGGCGACGAAACTATAATAATTAATTGGATGTTGTAATATCCAAAGACACGTAATTCTATGGCTGTACACAGCCACTCATGGTGAAAAGTGCCCGACATGAAATATTGACAGGTTTCTGTCACGTTTCATAGCACTCGCATATGATTATTGGCCGAAATGTAATTATCCTACATATATGATTATTGACAGACATATTTCTTATGTGTCCCTCTGACTAAACATAGGTGTCCAATGACCCAGAATTATTGTCATGTTTTTGTCTTCTGTTGCACTGCAAACACTTTGGAATGGACATTTATCTACATTCAAAATATCTTGAAACAAGCAATATATAAATATATGCCATTAAATATAACTCAAATTCATTAGCTACACACATTACTAAGATCATGCACTGTTGCGCATTAAAACTCCATAACCACCGAAACAGTCAGATTTTGATGACGCCAATAACAAACTCAAAACACAACATTTTGCAATTTAGCAACAAAGCCCGACCAAACAGCCCATCCAAAGACACACTGGCGTCATCAGGGGGCAGGCAGTGTGTAAAATGCAGCTGTTTCTACTGTACACACGATGGAACCAGTACCCAACCACAAGTTTGAACATATGTCAAATCTATTCGTGAACAGATGATATCCAGTCAATACACTGATAAATTTTGTCTACTCTTCAAGTCAGTACTACAGGAGAGGTGTAGTGGTATTCTATGTCAAGATTCAGCTTGGTTGCCCAATAATCTTCGATATTAAATCAATGAAATGTCAATTAATTTCTTGGCTGAAGGGGAATCAGCTGGGAACCCAGATTAAGTAAAATGCTGGCCGATGAATCTCAATGTGACCGATGATGAGTAATTAGATGGTTGATATCCTGCAGCTATGCATACGCTTAAACGAATCTGGTATATAAAACCTGGGAATGTTTGAAAGTTAGCAATGGAATATATTGATGATCCTGCACGGCTGTGGCACTGATCATGGCAATCAGCTTTGCTAATGCTATATTTCTAGATTGAACTAACCAATCTCTTCGAGGAGTCATTCGTTCCCATACAAACAATTCGGTGATAAAATCTTTTGAATATGTTTTTGCTCAGGGGATGTGTTAGTGAAGTGTAAGTTTTCGAATTGTATTGGCATTTATGAGGGGTTTATATGTTCGAAAGACGATTATCTGAATGTAAAACGGGTGCGAAAGTAATTTACCTTGAAGGTAATTTACACAACACTCATATATGCAACACTTTGAGGCATTTTGTAATTTCTCCACTGAATTATCAGAAGAAGAACAGTCCAAATAATTTACTTCACCTGAAAAAACACCCTCGTTAGTTTCAGTGGGAGCGTCACGAATTTGCGTGTAACCTCGACACATGAGTACATCTGAGTAGCCCACAATTAAATATGTGAACCAATTGAAACGGGAGAGAAATTGACGTACATATTTTGCGGAGAGGAGGCTGCTGCTCCCCCCCAACCCCACATTTATCCATGTTTGAGTTGTGCTTGTGTTAGATGATGCTTGCAACTGGTTTGATCCTGCTTCCAATCATGGTCTTATGAACTTGAAATAAGTAACCATTTGATAGGCTCACAGACTGATCCAAAGTGTAATTTCTCATGCATTGTTTGTACATGTTCTCCGTGGGTGACTTTTCCAGGTAACTATATTCTAGGAGGGTACTATAAGCTATAAGCATACGCCGTAATCTTCAAGTTATAAGCTGATACTAGTTTGAAATTAAGACACACTCCAGTTCCACTGAATGGGTTCCATTGTGTCTCGAATCTGTTTTTTTTACAAGACTGATATTACAAATTAACTTGCCCAACCAAAGGATTATATAAAAACTGTACGAGATCCATTACGAAATATATTTGCGAAATCCAATGTCCCTTTATATGATAGAATGAAGAACTTATTTTAAATACCAAATGTTTGGTTCATGACTGCATATCACAATAACTCTACGTCTAATTAATTTTGTTTCTGTTATTTCCTAAATCTGACCAATCATTCTCCCAGGCCAAGTTTTGAGTTGAATATTGATAAAATCTACTCACTTGCACCTGTCTGTGCTGAATAGTTGTCCAGAACCAGCACCCTATTATCACGTTTTTGTGACAATTTAAATCGTCATAATAACTGCTGCTGACGAACTAGAGTTGATGTGTACACGATCAACTGCCTTGCAAAATTACTTCGAATTCCATTGCAAATTCTATTGTTATATAACTGCCAACTTGTCAGCATACCCGTCTCCAACTTTGAAATTCGTGGAAACCCAATATCGTCATGTAATAATGAACACATATTCACAATTTAAAATACACCCTTTGTCACACACATAACCTATCCCTGTTGTTTCACCATTTATTGGTGAGATTGGCCATTAAAGTGTAACAACGCTGAGAACACATTCTTCATTTTGCACTGAACAACATTAAATTGATTGAACGATGTGTGATGATGCGTAGCATCACACTAAACACTCAAAACTCACTAAACACTCAAAACTAAATGTGACTTTTTTCTCAACGACATAAAACCTTATCAATAACCTATTTTCCACATCGAGCATGACAATAACGAATCCTACTATGAAACATGACGGAAATATCTCATCTGTATAACCATGTGATGTTTGGTACTTGAATTGTATTACAGAATGCAATTGTTACTTGAAGGAACCGTGCCTTACAACTCCGGTTTCAATCGATTTCATGGCCGATCAACGAATATTCATAATCAAAACCAGCAGCTGAAAACTAAGTTTTTTTTATTCCAATCATTTCGTATATTATTACACTCGATGACAATACTACAATAGTGACTGACACTGTGTCTGGTATGTATTTCCATTTCAACAATGTCGAATTCATGTTATTCAGCAGTTATTGGCCAGAAAATAAATGATAAATACATGTTGCAATAAGCATGATAAGTAATGATCGAAGAGGTTCGTTACATATCCTTTGAGTTAATCATCGAAGACCAACAGCATTGAACAGGAGAGTCCAGTTTTCCTTTCCGATATACCATTGTGCTTTGAATTGTGCTTGAATCCTCCCTCCTCCTCCCAATAATATGTCAAAGTCGCCAGCAAAGCTTTATCATGGGTGTTTGTTAAGTACGGCGGCCCAATGCTGCCATTATTCATGCCTGAGTTAAGAGTAGTTTTGAAATCAGTTTCATAGTTAGTAAAGTTATTTTCAGTTATGAAACTAGTTTCTAGCAAGGCACAAACCCTTTACACCCGGCACAAACCTTTCTAGCAGGGCACAAACGTTTTTAGCAGGGTGCAAACCTTTCTAGCATGGCGCAAACCTTTCTAGCACGGCACAAACCTGTTTAACATGGCACAAACCTTTATAACGGGGCGCAAACCTTTTTAACACGGCACAAATCTTTATAGCAGGGCACAATCTTTTTTTAACACGGCACAAACCTTTTAAAGCAGGGCATGAACCTTTATAGCAGGGCGCAAACCTTTATAACAGGACACAAACCTTTTTCACATGGCGCAAACCTTTTTAACAGGGCACAAACCTTTTTAACACGGCACAAACCTTTACAGCAGGGCACGAACCTTTTTAACACGGCACAAACCTTCATAGCAGGGCACAAACCTCTATAACACGGCACAAACCTTTATGGCAAGGCATAAACCTTTATAGCAGGGCGCAAACCTTTATAACAGGGCACAAACGTTTATAACAGTGCACAAATGTTTTTAACATTTCGCAAACCTTTATAACGGGGCACAAACGTTTTTAACATGGCGCAAACCTCTATAGCAGGGCACAAACCTTTTTAACACGGCACAGGGCACAAACCTTTTTAACACGGCACAAACTTTTATACCAGGGCAAAACCTTTATAGCAGGGCGCAAACCTTTATAACAGGGCACAAACGTTTTTAACATGGCGCAAACCTTTATAACAGGGCACAAACGTTTTTAACATGGCGCAAACCTTTATAACAGGGCACAAACCTTTTCAACACGGCACAAACCTCTATAGCATAGCACAAACCTTTATTAACACGGCAAAAACCTTTTTAACAACGCACAAACGTTTTCAACACGGCACAAACCTTTCTAGCAGGGCACAAACCTTTTTAACACGGCACAAACCTTTATAGCAGGGCATAAACCTTTATAACACGGCACAAACCTTTATAACAGGGCATAAACCTTTAGAACAAGGCACAAACCTTTTAAACACAGCACAAACCTTTATAACAGGGCCTTAATCTTTATAACGGGACACAAACCTTTCAGCACGGCACAAACCTATATAGCAGGGCGCAAACCTTTATAACAGAGTAGGTTTGAAATCAGTTTCCTAGTTAGTAAACAGTCTTTTTCAGTTATGAAACTAGTTTCTAGCATGACACAAACCTATCTATCACAGCACAAACCTTTAAAACATGGGGTTTGTGCCATGCTACAAAGGTTTGTGCCGTGTTAAACAGGTTTGTGTCATGTTATAAAGGTTTGTGCCTTGTTATCATGGTTTGTGCCGTGTTAAAAAGGTTTATGCCCTGCTATAAAGGTTTGCGCCCTGCTAAAAAGGTTTATGCCCTGCTATAAAGGTTTTTGCCGTGCTATAAAGGTTCGCGCCCTGCTAAAAAGGTTTATGCCTTGCTATAAAGGTTTGTGCCATGTTATAAAGGTTTGCGCCCTGCTAAAAAGGTTTATGCCCTGCTATAAAGGTTTGTGCCGTGCTGTAAAGTTTTGTGCAATGCTATAAAGGTTTGTGTCGTGCTATAAACGTTTGCGCCCTGCTAAAAAGGTTTATGCCCTGCTATAAAGGTTTGTGCCGTGTCAAAAAGGTTTATGCCCTGCTATAAAGGTTTGCGCCCTGCTAAAAAGGTTTATGCCCTGCTATAAAGGTTTGTGCCATGTTATAAAGGTTTGCGCCCTGCTAAAAGGTTTATGCCCTGCTATAAAGGTTTGTGCCGTGCTGTAAAGTTTTGTGCAATGCTATAAAGGTTTGTGTCGTGCTAGAAACGTTTGCGCCCTGCTAAAAAGGTTTATGCCCTGCTATAAAGGTTTGTGCCGTGTCAAAAAGGTTTGCGCCCCGTTATAAAGGTTTGCCCCATGTTAAAAAGGTTTGTGCCGTGTTATAGAGGTTTATGCCCTGTTATAAATGTTTGTGCCGTGCTAGAAAGGTTTGCGCCATGCTAGAGAGGTTTGCACTCTGCTAAAAAGGTTTATGCCCTGCTATAAAGGTTTGTGCCGTGTCAAAAAGGTTTGTGCTCTGCTATAAAGGTTTGTGCCGTGTCAAAAAGGTTTGCGCCCCGTTATAAAGGTTTGCGTCATGTTAAAAAGGTTTGTGTCGTGTTATAGAGGTTTGTGCCGTGCTAGAAAGGTTTGCGCCATGCTAGAAAGGTTTGCACCCTGCTAAAAACGTTTGTGCCCTGCTAGAAAGGTTTGTGCCTTGCTAGAAACTAGTTTCATAACTGAAAATAACTGTTTACTAACTATGAAACTGATTTCAAAACTACTCTTAACTCAGGCATGAATAATGGCAGCATTGGGCCGCCGTAGTTAAGACAAACCTATTTCCACACAAAACACCCCCAGTCATAGTGATAATGATGATCCTATTCCTAGCTTGATGAGCACAATTTACTGGGATGGGAGGTGAATAATTTTGCCGATTGAAGAGGTTGTTATGTGTTGGGTCACAAAGGTTTCTAGCAGGGCACAAACCTTTTTAACACGGCACAAACCTTTATAGCAGGGCATAAACCTTTATAACACGGCCTAAACCTTTATAACAGGGCATAAACCTTTAGAACAAGGCACAAACCTTTTAAACACAGCACAAACCTTTATAACAGGGCCTTAATCTTTATAACGGGGCACAAACCTTTCAGCACGGCACAAACCTATATAGCAGGGCGCAAACCTTTATAACAGAGTAGGTTTGAAATCAGTTTCCTAGTTAGTAAACAGTTTTTTTCAGTTATGAAACTAGTTTCTAGCATGACACAAACCTATCTATCACAGCACAAACCTTTAAAACATGGGGTTTGTGCCATGCTACAAAGGTTTGTGCCGTGTTAAACAGGTTTGTGTCATGTTATAAAGGTTTGTGCCTTGTTATCATGGTTTGTGCCGTGTTAAAAAGGTTTATGCCCTGCTATAAAGGTTTGCGCCCTGCTAAAAAGGTTTATGCCCTGCTATAACGGTTTGTGCCATGTTATAAAGGTTTGCGCCCTGCTAAAAAGGTTTATGCCCTGCTATAAAGGTTTGTGCCGTGCTGTAAAGTTTTGTGCAATGCTATAAAGGTTTGTGTCGTGCTAGAAACGTTTGCGCCCTGCTAAAAAGGTTTATGCCCTGCTATAAAGGTTTGTGCCATGTCAAAAAGGTTTGCGCCCCGTTATAAAGGTTTGCACCATGTTAAAAAGGTTTGTGCCGTGTTATAGAGGTTTATGCCCTGTCATAAATGTTTGTGCCATGCGAGAAAGGTTTGCGCCATGCTAGAGAGGTTTGCACTCTGCTAAAAAGGTTTATGCCATGCTTTAAAGGTTTGTGCCGTGTCAAAAAGGTTTGTGCTCTGCTATAAAGGTTTGTGCCGTGTCAAAAAGGTTTGCGCCTCGTTATAAAGGTTTGTGCCGTGTTATAGAGATTTGTGCCGTGCTAGAAAGGTTTGCGCCATGCTAGAAAGGTTTGCACCCTGCTAAAAACGTTTGTGCCCTGCTAGAAAGGTTTGTGCCTTGCTAGAAACTAGTTTCATAACTGAAAATACCTGTTTACTAACTATGAAACTGATTTCAAAACTACTCTTAACTCAGGCATGAATAATGGCAGCATTGGGCCGCCGTAGTTAAGACAAACCTATTTCCACACAAAACACCCCCAGTCATAGTGATAATGATGATCCTATTCCTAGCTTGATGAGCACAATTTAATGGGATGGGAGGTGAATAATTTTGCCAATTGAAGAGGTTGTTATGTGTTAGGTCACATGCACAAAACAAGAGCTGATTAGCACATTTCGTCAGCAGCAGACAGAACATTGAAAAGTATGAACAATATCCCTGTTGTGCTCTCAGAATACTCTGGAATATTCTCAATGAATTTGGTGTGGGAATTAATCCACTGGAAATATAAGCATGTTAACCATTTATTAGATCTATGTACATTTCACAATGTGTCAGGTGTATTTTTTTTAAAGAGAACCAATATTTGTCGGGTAAACAATTTACAGATACTGTTTTTGAGGTTCACCAGTCATGAGGAGAAACTTATGCCCTTCTTCAGTTTAGTAGGACAGTTGCAAATATATGTATCATTGTTCATGTCTTTTCTCCATGATAGGCTGATTCCCTAGGTGCGGAGCAAGATCGAAAGAAAATGATGGATATTAATTCTGGTAAACATTTTCAGACCAAAGCAGCGATTTATGATATATTCAATATTTTGCACAATTTTGCACAATGAAGGAAATGCTCACTCTTTCCGGAACACCTGATTTCACCTCCTAATGGCCATTTTTGGGGGTTCATGAGTTTCCCTGTCATTTTTGTTTTCTCTCACTTCGTATGCCTGATATGACTCTGTCCCCGGACTATGAGATTGGATAACGGACCCTGCTTTGTTTGCTCGGAATACTTAATACTGGGTATTGATTCCACGTCTATGCATCATTAATTTGAAGCCAAACGCTCATCCCATTTCATCTTAGATTGTTGATGTAAACATCGCTTCAGATGAAACTGCTACATGTGTATCGATTTGGTCGCTTTTAAATTACCGGTCTGTACCTGACGGCCATTTTGATTTCCCGCAGGTCAAAATAAGACAATTTGGTATGAAATCACGTCACTGCCTGATATGAGTCATATCCATCCAAAAGAATTTTTTTTCGATATTTGAATATTTTGTTGACAATTTCATCCACTTTTTCCTTCCTGATAAGAGTTGTGTGTAGTAAACGTCCATAATTCTTCAGAATGAAACCATGGTGACCTGGAAATTTACCTTCAAAAAGGGCGAAAATGGCAAGTTTGGTAGAAATATGATATCTGGCCTTTTGTCTTGGTATCTGTTCAGCAATTTTTCTCTATTCTAATTTATTTTGATCTAGACAGATCGGCATGTGGCGATTTTGCCCAAAGATCGCGGCAGGTGGTTCTTTGTTAAACACTCTTGTTTTACGGCCTTTGTTTTGGACGCTTCTGTTCGAAGCACGCGCTGCCTAGCAACGCCCTTCAACTCTCTCGCCCAGTGAGCTATAACACTGGTCTTACTTCATCTCCTTCGTTTCTCGTGCGCTGGGGTATGAATACTCTGGAGGCGTGTTGTTCTGGGAAGTTTTCTCTGAGCAAGGCGAGAGAAACGACGGAGGACTCGGCCATGAGCTCTGCGTCCTCGCTCCATGCCTAATGCCCTTGCGGGCCCCTGTGGACAATTTCAATAGGGGGCCCTGGTGGGGGAGACCTTGATGACTCGTGGGTGTACGCCCTCTGGATCACCGGTCTCCCACCCGGGATGGTGCGACACAGGCTCTGGCGGACTGTCGGGCTGTCCGGGGTTCCATCCACGTGAAAGTGAAGGAGAGTTGTCTCCAGAGCAGCTGCACAACGCAAATTTTTTCAATGCACACATGGATTTGAAAGTTCACCATTGAAAATCTGATCTTCAAAACAGTTTCACACGGAATGGTCCTCATGCAATGATGCAAAAATAACAAAAATGTAGAAAAATACACAGTCTAATCCCATAAAACTCGTATGTCTATGGCATAATATAGTAATGAAACCCCATATATTTAGTTTGCTTCCTTTGTGTTCCAAGTAATGACAATATGTCTAATATGTCTAATATGTCTTCATGTCTTTATTTAATTTACCTTCAAAAAGGGCGAAAATGGCAAGTTTGGTAGAAATATGATATCTGGCCTTTTGTCTTGGTATCTGTTCAGCAATTTTTCTCTATTCTAATTTATTTTGATCTAGACAGATCGGCATGTGGCGATTTTGCCCAAAGATCGCGGCAGGTGGTTCTTTGTTAAACACTCTTGTTTTACGGCCTTTGTTTTGGACGCTTCTGTTCGAAGCACGCGCTGCCTAGCAACGCCCTTCAACTCTCTCGCCCAGTGAGCTATAACACTGGTCTTACTTCATCTCCTTCGTTTCTCGTGCGCTGGGGTATGAATACTCTGGAGGCGTGTTGTTCTGGGAAGTTTTCTCTGAGCAAGGCGAGAGAAACGACGGAGGACTCGGCCATGAGCTCTGCGTCCTCGCTCCATGCCTAATGCCCTTGCGGGCCCCTGTGGACAATTTCAATAGGGGGCCCTGGTGGGGGAGACCTTGATGACTCGTGGGTGTACGCCCTCTGGATCACCGGTCTCCCACCCGGGATGGTGCGACACAGGCTCTGGCGGACTGTCGGGCTGTCCGGGGTTCCATCCACGTGAAAGTGAAGGAGAGTTGTCTCCAGAGCAGCTGCACAACGCAAATTTTTTCAATGCACACATGGATTTGAAAGTTCACCATTGAAAATCTGATCTTCAAAACAGTTTCACACGGAATGGTCCTCATGCAATGATGCAAAAATAACAAAAATGTAGAAAAATACACAGTCTAATCCCATAAAACTCGTATGTCTATGGCATAATATAGTAATGAAACCCCATATATTTAGTTTGCTTCCTTTGTGTTGCAAGTAATGACAATATGTCTAATATGTCTAATATGTCTTCATGTCTTTCTTTATGTCGTCGCAGATGTAAACAGTTCGTTCACATTGTGCGTTCTTTTCGCTATGTTCAAACTCAGATATATTTGAAAAATTTAAACTGTGTTATATCATCGGATCTATGTTGGCCAAATGATTTACAACGATTTTCTTTACAATCAACAGATTATACTACTTTCAGTTTGGCTTGTTGAAATTATCACCAATTTATGATGTCAAACACTCACAGCCTGAGTTACATGGATGCCACATGCTAATTTCGTAATTATGACATAATCAGATAGTTTCAGACCAATACCTATACCGATAACATGGGTTAATTCAGTGAGTCGATGAAAGATGTATACAACACGTTATTGTCTTTTTTTCATATTACACACTACGAAGTATTGCTATCTATAATATAGATGATGATATTGTCTGCATCAACCGGGAACTAAGACAATGAAAGCAATCCATAAATCTGGTGAGACTAATTAAGACCAAGGATGACTTTTGGGGCTGAATTTTTGCTTCCAATGATATCTTTCAAAATTTGATAGTTTGTTGCTATCTTTCCTATTTGAATAATAAAATATGTTTTTAGCTTTCATCAAATATATTACGAAGATTTCAGTTCTACTCGTCATCGTAATGCACCCCACAGGCTTGAACTTTCGAGTAATATGTATTCATTACTGCAAAGATTATTCATTTTTTTTGTATAAAAAAAAAACGATCGGTTCCAAGGAATTTTCCAGAACTATGATAATTACTAAAACATACACTGCTGGAGGAAATAGCAAAGATTCTTAAATATTCTCCGATCCATTCATGCGTATCAGCCTCGAAAACAACCTGACCCTCATTTTTTTTCAACTATTGAATTTGACACCACATATTTCCATATAAAAACTGTTCTCAGTCGGACATTTTGCAATGAATTCCCTCAAAAATCAGCCAATTACATGGAATATTGTATAAAAATTGAAACAATGTTTATTTGGCATTGATTAGATAGTTTCTGACAGAATGTCGTTTGAACGGCCCTACACCTATAGTTTGTGCGCTCCTCAACCATTGGTTTTAACACCACGACAGGGTTTTCCTTCAAAGCGGCTCTTGTTATTCGCTTATATATAACCAGTGCACTAATAAACGGCATCACAAGTGATGACGTGATATAAGAAATATTAAATACATATGCCACAAACGGTTGTTCGCACAATTTACTTACTAGGGGCGCCACCCATTCGGCATCCTTGGCCTTAAGGCTGCCGAACAGTAAAATTAAAACGTTGTTTTATGGTGTGATGTTTTGACCGACTCTATGGTCACGTCGGGAGTGGGTTTAGGAGTAATAGCGTTATTGCTGATCCCTCATCTTGCAACACATCTGTTGTACAACACTGTTTTTCTGAAAACGAATAGAGCTATGTATGTTTGTTTATTCAATGCCGCATTTATCATGTGAAAGAGTAAGTTTTTGAGGTAAGCAAAATGGCATTCAAAAGTTCGCAACACAGATGGACATATAGCTTAAGGGCCTGAAAACAATGCCTTCCATCGTATATTGGCGATATAATGATGCTTCTAGGAAACATTATTCACCCACAAGTGACCTGACAACTGCGTGTCAACCTGAGTAACATCTTTTGGATTATTGTTTGAGAGAGTTTAATTGGTTGTGTCAACATGCACCATATGTTATGTGCGTGTAGAATAGGTGCTTATTGATTTGACAATTTTGTGTGTTCATTGTTGCGCACTGCCCTTCTTTCACTCTGATCTTAATCAATACTACTGGAGTATTTGGAACAGAAGAGGCTACTGGCAAACTGTTGGCGGGACAACACATGTCCGTGTGGACGAGTCAATACAAGTGAAATTTATTTGGACAGTGTTCGTATGTATTTCGACGAGTTCGTACATGGTCATTATGCATATTCGAGTCACATCCGGTAAGTATTCTGCTTATTGTGGTAAATAAAATGGCAGTGATGACTGGTGTTATGCTCAACTATTTGGTGGTTTATTATCCATGGATATTCCATAATCACATGGATTATAAGCTGGGGATGTTTAATATGCTTTGATTGTGAAATTTAAATCGATGACAAAATTCATATAGATACAGGGTGGAATCGCTACATTCTTTGAGGTCTCCCTGAAATCCTGACTTCCTTGGATGTGAATGTATAGTGTAGATATAAGCTTTGTGTTTGTGGTACTGCCAGCCAATATCGTGTGTAACATATCCGAGTTTTGAGGCAGATATACTCACACATATCATGAAATCAGTAGCCTCTTGGTCTGTACTTGGGTAAATATATACTTGCCATACATACCCTATTGCGTCGGGATTTTTTTCGGGAAGTGTTTCCGTAGGTTGTTGGCCAATTGTATGCTAATTCAATCAATTGTAGAGCAGAAGCAATACAATGGAGACAATGTTTTCCCTGATGACACCAGTGTGACTTTTGGTGTAAATGATCAGTCGGGCCATGCTTTTAATCTCACAAGGATGTATATTTATTTCTGCTATACCCTCGAAAATATCTGGTTAAATTGATGCTAACAACTAGATACCTCAAATTCTTTCTAAGATCACGTGTATCGATATTTGCCTTTCAGAACTGTTTTATCTATTACTGTGTCATATTGTGGGCCTGACGACAACTGAAGATCCAGAAATCCTGAGCTACGACTATTCCTGGGAAGAAGTGGAGTGTCCAGATCCAGAATCTCCTGGATTTATCTTGGATTTTATTTACGCCTCGAATAAGGTAGGAATTTGTTTCCTGCACAGATCACCCAGTTGTGGTATGTTAAACATTGGGTGATATTCTGAAGAATTATCGTGTACTGTACACGTGCTGGATATCAATAGTTAAATCTGTAAATGGGGCGAGGGGTTTCAAGTATGCAAACTTTGTAGTAAATTGTTGTAAGTATATGTAATACACGAGTGCTTGATGGGTGGCATGTTTTGGGGACTCGTTACTACATATATTCTACACTGATAGAGTGACCTCACTACAGATACAGATAGGCGCCCCCTACCGGGCGTATAGAACAGCTCCAGAAGATTGGATCAGGTTGGACGAATCTACTATCCCTGAGGCGGGTCTAGGGGCGTTTGCTACCACGTTCATTCCCAGGTATACATGGCTTGGGGAGTATGAAGGGGAGACCGTCACTGTCAATGAAACCAGGGAAATTGAGGACTACAATTTTGACTATGCTTGGGAGGTGAGTAGATATATATATATATATATATATATATATATATATATATATATATATATATATATATATATATATATATATATATATATATATATATGGTCAATGCGTGGTTGTTGTTTTCCTAGAAGGGGATGAGAGGGAAATTCATTGGCTTCCATACCAATATCAGATAATCGTTGCAAGTATGTTTTTGCATGTTGAGTACTAATAATGAGATAGATAATGAATGAATATATATTTGAGTGTCGTTTAAGCAGCTTCGTGTCGTTCACTTTACAGGTGACAAAATCTGGAGTGTCCTCTTTCAGTGTAGATGCTCAGTTCGAGGAAACTTCCAATTGGCCTCGCTATGTCAACTGTGCACGCCATATAACAGAGGAAAATGTTATAGCCACCTTTTGTTATGGTCACGTGTTCTATATGACGTCACGGGATATCCCTCCAAGTACTGAATTACTTGTATATTATGGGGACAATTATGCGGAAGAGCTCGGTATAGATGTGGATAACTATGATAATTTGGATGTTGTGCCATCGTTATGAAAACGTTTTTTTTTATTATTCAGATACTAGTGTACTTACGTTGTTTCCGTCATTGTGTCTTCGTTTTGTGTATGAGTGTAAGTAAATCTGTTAATCAACATCATACTACCAATGTAATGAGATTTTGTAAAACAAAAAAAAACTGAGACAACAGGTATAAAATAGAAAGAACTGTCTGATATGTGTATTATGATTCATCAATCTGATGTAAAGATCATAACGAGAGTCCCGTCAGTTCTATACTTCCAACAAGATTCATTTCACCATATGTCAAAATAAAAGCTTTGATTGAATCTGATAATAAACCATCATTTATGGTATTTGAAGTTTTGGAAAAAAAACTACGGTGGATGCTCAGTTCCGTAGTTTAAAAAAAAAGTTTGAAATATTTGTAGTGCGTATATATAAACATTTCATACATATATTCAATATTTCATATGCCTATACAATCAATTATTATGCATATTTTATATGCATATTTAATCATTCATTACACATGTGTATTCAATATTTTGTATGAGTATTTAATATTTTTCACACGTGTTTAATATTGTATACATGTATTCACGCTGGGGAACCAGTCCGCTAAACCTGGGTTTGGTTGGCGCATCCTGGGTAATGCAACGAGCATCCTGGGTATATTGTGCGCGCATCCTGGGTCCAAGACGACAACATCGAGGCGACGACAATATGGAAACACTACTCAAACGGCAAATAAACATCAATGATTCGTTGTAAAATAGTGTATATTTATCGTCCAAACACCCATCATGTAACTTAAGGTGGATATACCATAAAATATATGACGAAATTAGTAAAAAAAAATCCCATAATATCGATAGCGATGTGATTGTGCAACGCTAAACCTGGGGTTGCAACGCTAATCCCCGGAATTTTTATTTGTTGCTTTATATTATAGGAGAAGGACCACATCAAATCGGATTGAGTTAGTCTGTTAGTCCGGACTAGCGAGTAAGTATGTGATATGTACACTGTATACAAACAGGGACAAGAGCAAGCGGAATGTAGTAAACCTATGCAGTTGTGGTACGTGGTTTGTCCCACTTTGTGGCAGCAAACCGTCAACCCTGTGTTCATGTTTGAAACTACAGTGTGGTGAAATAAAAATGAGTATGAGAAGTGCACGTGGTAAGATAGCTTACCGATATTTATTCAGGTCAATGTTGATATTTGTAGACCCTATAGGTTTTTATATCCCCAGTATGATGTCAGAATAAGGGCCACACATTACTATTATTATTACAATCATCACAATTTATAGTATTTGGCTTTTTCATAACCAGAATGAATTATATTCAAGTGACTCGGACGCAGTAGCCCTATGTGCCGGCATTGAACGTCCAACCGACGTATATCTGGGCCCCATACAACACAACTGCAAAAAAGCACCACAAAACACTATATATCTAGGTGTTTTACATGACATTTTTTTCCTAACGGTTACGCTTACGTTATAATACGAGAGGCCTCTCAGCCTTGAGCCCTCCGCCACAAATCATCATATACGACTTCCTATTTGAAATGTCAATATCTAAGCTTTATTTTCAAGCATTCTATGAGTATACTTGCCGCAGTCCCCATTATGAAGGATAAAAGTCCAAAGATTTTTTCAGAGCAGAAAAAGTTATTATTGGCCGTTCGTCGTCCAAAATTTGGCCTTTTTTTTCGTCTAAAATGGCCGCCATTTTTTCAAATCGAAAATGAAAAGACTAAAAAAATAGCTCGCTCTTGAAATATTTTTAGGTATTTTATGCAAAATTTGAATGAATGATTCGAGCGAAAACTATAAAGATAACCAAAAGTGGACGACTACAGATAACCAAAAGTTGACGACCAAAGTTTGACGACCAAAAGTTGACGACTACAGTTGACGACTACACGGCATCGCTAAAGCTCGGCTGCCATAAAATTTTTTTTACATAAATTTGTCATTCTAGGAAATATGAACAATCTCGAGAAGGTCCAGCGCAAACTTAAGCATACCAAAATGGCCCTGGACCGTTTTGGAAGGGCGCTTTACCAGGATGATTTTGATTCATTTCTTGACAATATGGTAAACTAACATACATTATGTAACTTATGTTTAATAACCAAGTTGGATATACAAAGCTAGTTATCAGATTATATACCAGAAAATTGACGAGCGACAAGCATGCAGGAAAACACGGTGGATTCAACTGATAATTTCGAATAAAACAAACCTTTATATCAAATGTATTTAATCATTGAATAAACATGTGGAAAAAAAATTATGAATTAATATTCCTCGATTTTGATTGCAAAGAAATTTGTTTAAATATTGTTCGCTGTTCACAGCCAATATTTAATTAGAAATACTTTATAGTCCATGATTGTCCTGGGAAAACTGTAATGGACATCCCCCGAAAAGGTCTAAATGCCCAAGAATGAGCGTTATTGACACTTATTGCGTACATAGGTACATGTACTCATGGGTGGCCTGCCGCAGTGTACATAATTCAGAGCATGATTATATACCCAGGTTTAGCGTTGCCTACAGCTTTAGCGTTGCAACAACGTGTTCGCCTCAAAACTGTGCGTTCCACAATTTCTTGCATTATCACACGCTATTTACTCCGCTGTTAACTAGTTACGAGCATCCTTATCAATACTGCGCAGATTGATTTTGGTATGGTACGTTATTTTATCCTCCACTTCAGTGTTTTACTTTCGAGTCGCGACTGTCTCGTTCATGGGGGCCGCCATTTTTCTCGAAGGATGTTCGTTCCAAACCCCAGGATGAGCCGACCAAACCCAGGATTAGCGGACTGGTTCCCCAGCGTGGTAATATTGTTTTATTGGTCACCGCATCAGCGGCGGCCTATATCAAATACAAAGTTACTTCAACTTCCGGTGCCGCTTAGCACAGTGCACCTTTTTCCACCTGCCGCTCAGCGCACGAACTGACATTCTAGCACAAACATCATCCAATTTTATTACTTTATTTGACTGGCGATCTCACAGCAAGAATTTTGGCCAACGCATTCGTTTCATGCGGCGGCCACTTTTACTACTCTGAATCCCTGACGTTTACTTGTACATATATATTGAGCAAGAATTGATACTGCTCGGCTGAGATCGGTTGATCGTTTGCTCGGCTGGCTGAAGGCCGTCTCGGGTGGTAGCTTGTTTGGGTCTGCATTCACTGATGTTCTGCCAGATGTAGGGGTTACCGATCATCGGAGTTGTAGTTCGTCCCTGCTACTGACCTCTTCCTTTTCAACTGTCGTTTTTTTCGGTTGATACTTGGGTTCTTAGCTATCTCAGACGTTATCAGCTTTGTTTTACCCTGATCTTTCTGTTAACTCTTTCATCTTCAGTTGGTTATACTATAAGTTATCATGGGCTTCAGACCCCAATACGGCGTGATACGGCGGGATTTAACCAATCAGGATCGCGCATTCTCAGCAATCCGATGATAATCTTCGAAATTCTTCAAGTCCAAATTTGATTACTTTGTATCTGTATACCCGAATACCGAGTCGGCTGGGCAAACTCAAAGATTAACTCTCCGCTACAGTTTAAAGTTTACTGACGAATCGTACGGTCGGTTCAGATTGTTGTAGATACTGCTCTTCGGTTGAATAATGGCTTTTCGGCATAGTGAACACGCAGAAATGCACTGCCTTTCGTGAGTTGGCTGTATCTACTTTTTGGGGGTGGGTGACACGTGACCTTCCAAACAATCAAAACTGTGATTTTTACCGATAAAATGTTTATGATTGATAACCAATCAGGGACCGCTACATGACAAAATGAGTAGTAAGGGGGGAATATGAGGTATTCCACGGTCGCACTGTGACTGAGAGGACGTTATCACGAACGCTATGACGAACATAATGTTGAACGCTATGACAACGTTATGACACGTGGGTCCTTTTTGATCGGTTACTTTATTAACGAACGTATTTATATGAACGGTTTGACAACGTCGTGATGTATGACGGTTCTACGACAGACACCTGTATGACGGACTTGACCTTTTTGGCAAAGTTCTGATGTGTGACCACTCTATGACAGACCTTACCTTATGGCAACGTTATGATGTATGACAGCTTTATGACAGACCTATCCATATGATGTGAACCTTATGACAACGTTGTGATGTATGGTAGCTCTATGACTGACCCCTGTATGACAAACCTCACCTTATGGCGACGTCTTGATGTACGAGTGCCCCATGACAGACCCCTCTTAGACGGGGCCCTGCTCATCCCCCAATCGTCCATCCCCCATAAGAGTGAGGGGGGCTAAACACACCCGCCAATAATTTCATAAGCAATCCTGCAAATTATAATCGTTGGTAATATTACAGGGTAACCCAAACAACTTCTTACCTAAATGGGTTAGATGGAACAGCTTCATTGTTTGTCTTCAGGAACCAGACACGTGTATCCAAATCAGCTGATCGTTGTAAGAAAGCCATATATACAACTGAAAATTTCACATGTTCCCGAGAGGCATATCAATCGTTTTTGTTTTTTAACTCAATCATTTATACATTTATTTATTCGAGAAACATTTTTAGCTTACCGACCCATAAGGGTTGAGAAGCTACTGTCGTGGTTTTCCGTCCGTCGTTGGCGGCGGCGGCGTTCGCCTCATCTTAATTTTTTTTATCTATTTTTCTGGCTGATAAATTTTCCCATAAATTTGTGTGAACATGTGTTGGGTCAATACCGTTATACCTTTTTTCATTTTTTTTTTTATTAAATCGTATATGCAGTTTTCGCGGCCATTTTCATGCTGAACATGCTGAAAAGAGCTGTTTTTGCATGTTTTTCAAATTTAAAAATTATTTTCTCAAAAACTGTCTGATCAGTTTTGAGATTTTAGTTTCAAAATGTTCATTATAATGTGTATAAGTTTCAATGCTGTTGAATCGCCAGTATGCGTGTGGCAGTCATTTCCATGTTTTCTACCGGGCCCAAAGGGGACTTTCCCATGTTAATTACTCCTAAGCCTTATAATGGGTCACATTGTTCCTGATATCTCACTTAATATTGAGATTAGAGACTAGGAATCAATTGTGGACATATAGGAAATTATATAAGCTGAATATTATCGTGACCTTGAATTTGACCTCCGACCTCGGTTTCAAGGTCAGAGCAGCCATTTTAGTCGAAAAATGGCCAATTTTGGACTTTGATGGTTGTTTTTTTAAAATCTGTTCAGTAACTTTTTTTATTGATGCATAACACTCCTCATATGTACCTCTGTGACATGTATAAATTTTGTTGCCTTTGAATCGCTCGAAGTGGGCCATTTTGGGCCCAAACACGGTCCAAATGGGACTTTCCCATGTTAAATTCTCCTATGCTTTATAATGGGACACATTAAGCCTAATATCTCCCTTAATATTGAGATTAGAGACTAGGAATCAATTGTGGACTTATAGGAAATGATATATGCCGAATACTCTTGTGACCTTGAAGTTGACCTCTGACCTCGGTTTCAAGGTCAGAGCACAAAATGGCTAATATCTTGCTTATTATCGACTATACAGCTTAGGAATAAATTGTGGACATATAGGAAATGATATATGCCAATACTCTGATGAACTTGAGTTTGACCTTTGACCTCATTTTGAAGGTCACAGGACAAAATGGCTAATATCTCACTTGTTATCGATTTTACGGCTTAGGGATCAATTGTGGACATAAAGGGGATCTCTGACCTAGGGTTCAAGGTCAGAGCACAAAATGGCTAATATCTCGCTTATTATCGACTTCACCGAATATTCTGATAACCTTGAATTTGACCTTCGACCTCATTTTCAAGGTCACAAACCAAAATGGCTAATATGTCACTTATTATCGATTTTACAGCTTAGAGATCAATTGTGGACATATAGGAAATGATATATGCTGAATATTCTCGTGACCTTGAATTTGACCTCTGACCTCAGTTTCAAGGTCAGAGCACAAAATGGCTAATATCTCACTTATTATTGACTTTTCAGAAGAAGAAGAAGAAAAATTTATTTTACATGTGTGAACGAAAATACACTTAAGTAATAAACAACACACATGCTGGACACCAGAGGAGGAAACCTCATCGAGCTGGTGACCATAACATATTAACTACACAAGAGAGAACAGAAAAAAATTCACACAACAACAACAACAACTACAAAGAGACAATCAAAACATGAAAAGGAACAACAGTAAAATCACGAGTACTAGTAACTGTTTTACAGAATTATATATGAACAATGATACATCAAATTGAAGGTTTGCACACTAAACATATTTATTCAACAAATGATGCTTCACTTTATTTTTGTAGTTTGATAGAGACACTATAGACCTAATTTCTGCTGGAAGAGACTGCCATAAGTTATTACAATAATTATTCAGTCTTAGTTTCCCATAGTTCGTTCTATGTCTTGTAACAGTAAATAATTGGTTATGTCGAGTTATATATTTTTCAGCTTAGGAATCAATTGTGGACATATAGGAAATGATATATGCCGAATATTCTGATGATGTTGATTTTTACCTTTGACCTCATTTTCAAGGTCACAGGACAAAATGGCTAAGAAATAATATATGCAGATTATTGCCATGACATTGAATTTGACCTTTGACCTCATTTTCTAGGTCGCAGGACTAAATGGCTAATATCTCGCTTATTATCGACTTTACAGCTTAGGAATCAATTATGAACATATAGGAAATGATAAATGCTGAATATTGCTATGAACTTGAACTTGACCTTTGACCTCATTTTCAAGGACAGAGAACGAAATGGCTAATATCTCGCTTTTTATTGACTTTACGGCTTAGCAATTAATTGTGGACATATATAAAATGATATATTCTGAACATTGTCATGACCTTGAACTTCATTTTTGACCTAATTTTCAA
Source organism: Terebella lapidaria (assembly GCA_949152475.1). Lineage (NCBI taxonomy): Eukaryota > Metazoa > Annelida > Polychaeta > Terebellida > Terebellidae > Terebella > Terebella lapidaria. Next base: position 23,028,758 of record OX424570.1, read on the forward strand.
GGTCACTGGACAAAATGGCTAATAACTCGCTTGTTATCGACTTTACAGCTTAGGAATCAATTATGAACATATAGGAAATGATATATGCTGAATATTGCTATGACCTTGAATTCGACCTTTGACCTCATTTTCAAGGTCAAAGGTCATATGGCTAATATCTCGCTTATTATCGACTTTACAGCTTAGGAATCAATTGTGGACATACTGGAAATGACATATGCCGAATATTATCGTGTCCTTGAACTGACCAATGACCTCAGTTTCAAGGTCACGGGACAAAACACTAATATCTAAAATAAATATTGTCCGGTAACCTTTCTTAGCCCTTGGGCTAATTTTTATGTTTTCAACTGGGCCCAAAGGTGACTTTCCCATGTTTAATAATCCTAAGCTTTATAATGGGTCACAATATTCCTGATATCTCACTTAATATTGAGATTAGAGACTAGGAATCAATTGTGGACATATGGGAAATGATACATGCTGAATATTCTCGTGACCTCGAATCTGACATCTAACCTCATTTCCAAAGTCAGAGCACAAAATGGCTTATATCTCGCTTATTAACGACTTTACAGCTTAGGAATCAAATATGGACATATAGGATGTGATATATGTTGAATATTCTTGTGACCTTGAATTTGACCTCATTTCCAAGGTCAAGAGCACAAAATGGCTAATATCTCACTTAATATCGACTTTACAGCTTGGGAATCAATTGTGGACATATAGGATGTGATATATGTTGAATATTCTTGTGACCTTGAATTTGACCTCATTTTCAAGGTCACAGCACAAAATGGCTAATGTATCACTTATTATCGACATTGCAGCTTAGGAATCATTTGTGGACATATAGGAAATGATATATGCCAAATATTATGATAACCTTGAATTTGACCTCTGACCTCATTTTCTAGGTCAGAGCAAAAAATAGCTAATATCTCACCTATTATCGACTTTACAGTTTGGGAAACATTTGTGGACTTATAAGAAATGATATATGCGGAATATTCTTGTGACCTTGAATTTGAACTTTGACCTCATTTTCAAGTTCAGATCACAAAATGGCTAATACCTCACTTATTATCTACTTTACAGCTTAGGAATCAATTGTGAACATATATGAAATGATATATGATGAATATTCGTGCGAACTTGGATTTGAACTTTGACTATACTTGCAAGGTCCCTAAACAAATTGGCTAAGATTTAAAACATATATTGTATGGCAACTTTCATTGGCCCTTGAGCTAAATTTTACAATCATATATAACGATGAGATAACTACCAGTATTCAAAGCTGGAAGTGAACATAATGCATTGATTACTGAGAATTGGGTGACTGGTGACATTCAATGTACGGGGTTTTTAGGTTTCAGATGACCTATTGGCTAGCTGGTAAGCTACAGGTCCCATGGGCATATGTTTTTAGGTCATTATTAGTTTTTGAACTCTCATAATCGGGTTGTGCGAGGTCCTCGACTCCCACTCCATCTTCGTGTCGGTTGATTGGGTACATATGATGTAGTGACACTCCGCAATAAATCATAAATTCGTGATGATAACTTTGGAGGGGTACACGGAATGGAAAATGCGAGGGTACTTACTACTTATCACTGTCCTCCGGAGGTGACGGGCGATGACGTATATTCGCGTCTATGAAAAGAACCGACACCTGGTAAAACATATTTATACGGAGAGATCGTAATTCATTACACCGATCGAAGTTGTACTTAAACGATGGAAGAGAAGAGCCTCCTCGCGCTCGAGACGAAGTTGTTCAAGGGGCAAAAAGCAAGTGGGCTAAACATATATATGGTAGAAGGAACTAATTATACATGTTATAAAAGAGGGGGGGGGGGGCTATTTATATGTTGTAGAAGGGGCTGGGAGACTGTTTCCAGTAGATTATTGCGAGTAGTAATCTGCGTGTACAACTATATCGTCACACTTGAACAGTGTCTACGGTAGAGGGCGACACTGTCTGAATTTGTGATGCCCAACTTTGTCACCATTATTGTGGTTGAGAATTCAAATACATGTCCACTTGCTGTTCTCGTAATTTTCAACGATATACTTTTCAAAGATTTTTTCAACGATATATGCTTCGTGGCTCGGTATAAAGTTTTGACATGCACGTCGCACTCAGTAGATAATTATTACTTATACTACTTATATGCAAATTCCCAAATCCGGCTTGGAACACTTGCGTTTTTAGCTTACCGGCCCAAAAGCTATTGTCATGGTTTTTCGTCCGTCGTCGTCGTCGTCGTCGTCGTCCGCCACATCATCTGTTAACATTTTTTAAATATTTTTTTGGGCTGATGAATTTGTCCATAAATTTGTGTGACTATGTATTGGGTCAATACCCCCAGACATTTTTTTCATTTTTTTGATTGAATCGATTATGCAGTTTTGGCGGCCATTTTTATGCCGAAAATGGCCGTTTTTGCAAGTTTTCAACTTTAAAAATTATTTTCTCAAAAACTGTCTGATCAGTTTTGAGATTTTAGTTTCAAAATGTTCCCCTCATGTATCCTTATAATGTGTATAAGTTTCGATGCTCTTGAATCGACGGTCTGCGTTTGGATTCCAATTTTACATCTAATAAGTGTTCCAATATTCAACACCATACTGTGCAGCCAGTTTTTTCAATCTTTTCTGAAATTTGTGTTCAGCAGATGTTCCTTTATCCAGGAAACTGCGTAATTTTACAACTCCAATTCAAGCGATAATGTCAATGTAAAGGTTAAAAGAAAGAAATTAAATAAAAAATGCAATAACTAAATCTAGTTCCAAGTGAAATAAATATTTCCGACGACTGTAGTATTAGTACAGGGTTATTCAGAACAAAAGTGTTATTATGAAATATACGGTCACATGCCATTAACATGTGTCATTATGTATCGATTACGACCACATTCGTGTTCATTTCAGACTATGCTGATCGAGACATAGTAATCACTTCTTATTTTATTGAATAACCCTGTATATTGAATTGAATAACAGTAAGACTCAAAGAGCCATCACAATGAACTGAAATATTATCTCAAGTTGAAAATGCTATTAATCGTCATCAATATTTTCGTCTCAAGAATAATGTTTCAACCGGGGGACTCAGAGAAAAGCACTATGTCAATTTGATATTTTATTCATATCATCAAACAGGCATACATCAAGTAAATTATCGGTACCAATCATTATGCGCACATCAATGAACAAGTTTTTATCCAGAAGACATAACCTATTTACAAATACAGGCAGCGAACATCATAGCGAGTCAGATTCACCAACAGTACCTTATAATAAATGTTCAGTTATTGAATGAAATATTTCCATTGGCAACACCAAAATTATGTAAGTATTGTATCAATATGCAACTTTCATGTTCTTGGGTCAAAACATAAAATTTGTTTGATTTCACCAATCAGGACACACAGTGATTTGAATGGTACTCGAGTTAGCAAAGTTTTACTTGTATTTATCCTATCCGCACGTTTTGCATGGTAATTGCAACCATACATGATTAAATTGATGATGGGTGTTCTACTCAACTCAACTTAGGTTTGTGTTATGCCTTTTCAATTCCGTTGTGTCTAAATGATCATCCGCCTGGCAAATGTATTCATTATACTCAGATTGTCTTCACGATTTTATTGCTGTATGCAGAGGCGCATCATGATGGGGGCAAATGGGCCAAGATTCTGACCGGCCAAGATGTTTTGAGATATATTTTCACGACATATTTCCTTCAACCCATGCTATGGGCATTTGACGTACGTCATTTGTGCCAATTAATTTAATGATATTTGCCGTATAAACCATAGGGGAAGATCCTTTGATGTGGAGGGGATATACCCCTCCCCATACAAAATGTCCCCGGGGGGGGGGAGGATGAACATACAATTATCCCCCCCCCCCCATCCTCAAGAAAAAAAGATATGTATAAACAATTACTTAAAAGATCTATATCTTTACTGTCATGCACAGTCGGTGCCCATGTTAAACATATAATGCGATGTAAAGGTATACCCACTGGTATAGATATCAGATATTTTGTTTGGAACAGCCATTAGCCAAGCGGTTACGCTGTTGACCTGCTAACCCGGCGCTGGCTATATCACTATTCATTAGTCAGGATACTCCCCTTCCATATCCTCAGCCACAGGCCGAGTGGGATATGCAGACTGAAGGCAGATATCACGCCGTATTGGGGTCTGAAGTCATTGGTAACTATTCTATAATCGGTTTATATTGAACTCTCCAAAACCTCGTTCCCTATTACCCGCCTGAAGCTCACAATACAGAAAATATTGTGGGGTTGCAGTACAGCTCTCCGAATGCGGTGTGATATGCTATTATCGAGGCATTGACCAATCAGTATCGTACATTTCTAGCAATCTTATGATTAATTGTCAAATCCATCACCAATATATTACATTCAAGTGCCCTCCTAATAGTGAAACTTAGACATGCATATCTATTATTGATGTACAGGTACAGCGCGAAATGTGGTATAGGTAGGCGCTATACAACGAATTAATGCGAATCATTATCAGTGATATATAAGTCCATAGAGCTATTATAGCTCTATGATAATTCCATCCTCATTGAGTCCCAAAACAACATACTTTGTATCTCTGAATTTTGTACAAAGTGAGTTGTAAACATTTCCGGTACTATTAATACACACATATACAATCAGCGAAAAGAACAAAAGTAATGATTTAGAATAGTAGGGAACATAATATAGAATTCTGCTTGCTAATGTCTCCCGAAACAGTGTTTAAAATAGTAATTTAACATATACTTTCTGTAAATGTAATATCGGTATTTCTTTTTGAAAGATGAATAAAATTATCAACAAACTCTTGCTCATGTACACAATCTGACCTTCTTGTTTTTTCTCTATTAATAAGGAATATGCATATTAATGAGGATTATGCCTTTGTGAATACAACAACTTCAAGGACACACCACCATGTATGGCTGGTTTATTTTGCACTGAACAACACTCCCAAATGGTAATGTTTTGCACTGATGTGAAATATCAAACTAAACACCAAACACTGTAACTGTACATGTTTATTTTCTGCCCGATATCAAACCTACTCTAGCCATCATGTTCAATAACCCAGTTACCACGTCAGGCACGTTAAACAACGATTAGTGTTATGAAATAGATGGGAATCCATCAATATTTCATCCCGGGCAATTTCTCCAAGAGGGAAGGTGTACAACCATGCGATTACGAGTACCTGCGATCAATTGATATTTACAGAGTCGTCGCCTTCCGACGTCGGTCCTAGCTAATTTCACGGTCGATCAGTGAATGTTTGTAATTACATCCAATACACAGCAATGCCTTTAGTGTTTGTACAATGCTTATTACAATGCTTATTACGCATCTTTGACATTATATATTGGTACAAATATGAAAGTGTTTTTACATATTTACTTTAGTCATGTCACGAAATCGTTCACGATTTGAAGTGTATACTTCAGGTGTACTAATTGAAGTGTAATATTTCCAATGCGCCGTGAGTAGTGGCGTTTTAATTCACACACAGTCTATATACATTCTTTGTTACAATGGCGTACACAATCGAAAGGTGCAAATCGGATGTGTCTTTCTGTATTTTGGCCCATCTTATCATATAAAGATATTCCAATTTGCACAGTTAATCATGCATGACTAAAATTAATCGATATTCATAAGGCATGGTCGGTGTTGACCAGTAAGGCGACAGAAATTTGTCAACAATACTGACTTTGCTATGCATGAAAGGTTTCCTCAGAAAAGGGCATGATATGAATTTGCAATTGGCGCATGTCCCCATTGCTACAATGAAAGGTGTAATCACCCATATATCATTGTCAAGGTGACGCCTGTATAACAATGTATGATAACCTGTAATCTATAATGCCACAACTCCTCAAAATTGAGTACAGTTACATCTCACTGTGTTATTGATAATCCTAGATAACTTGAACTAGAACGCGGACTCTCGGGAAACCGGCTTGTCACATTTCCCTACAAACAATAACATTGTTTTCATGATATGAGAGAAATTCAATACAAAAACACCATCAGTCGTAATTATAATAATAACGATGATACAAATCACAGTTTTAGCGTGTTGACAACAGCTTCGTGATACGAAGGAAGATTATATTGTGAACTGAAGGGGTTTTTATGCGTCACTGTTTTACATACACACAACAGTTGCTAATTAACTCATCTCATCATCTGCAGCTAATGACGCAGACAGAACATTGATTTTCCTGTAAATGATAATAATATTGCACATATACTCTCCGGAAAATTACCTTTTTGGACTGTTTACATTCTACAGTCAAACCTACATATATAGTGACCACCTCCGGTCAGTGAACATCTCCAGCTAGTGAATACTTTTTCTTGGCCCCAAATGAATCTTAGGTAGGGTGATCTTCCGATTAGTGGACATTTTTGCTGGGTCCCAAAAGCGTTATGAACTTCACTATTCTGAGGTTTGACTGTATTTTTTTTATATGTTTGAATATATGCATTTATATATCTTACAGCTTGTGGGGTGTAATTCATCACATAAAAACTGTTTTACCATCAAAATGATTCAACGCATCATTCGATCACCATCTTCAAATTGGCGATATAAAGTTATTTCGTTAGTTATTCTCCTTTTCTCCCCCTTAATATGCTGTATTCCTACGCATTGATGATATCACACGGGACTGATGAAAAGTTTCGTCCCTTGTGTCATATAATATAGCGACAAAGATGAACTATAACGAGTCGACAAGGACCTATTTCTGTCAATGAGGCAAAATCTACTCCTACAAGATTTTGAAGAAAGCATCATTTCATATGAAGCTGGTGATGCCCTCACAAGCGAGTCCAGTTCTTTAGACCTGTCTTGGAGTTACGTCAGCTGAAATGAGAGATAAAATAGTGCTGAATTCGATGAAAGATTGTAAACGTCAAGCAAATTGTACGATCCACAGCCTCCATCATGGATTTTGGGTGATTACAGCTACCACGTTTTGTGTGTTCACTTGCAATTTTTTTTTTCAAAACTGGGAATAGGAAATGAATTACTCAGTCTAATGATCAATTCAAGGTTTTACCTTGTTCCTATAATCCATGTCCCATATTTTGTTGCATCATCACATATTACTACTAAATGATGAATGACAAGTACCTTTTCAAAACACCAGTAGACCCGTCTAATAGAACTATCGAAGCAGCAGCCAATGTCCCGACACTGCTGAGGAGTTATACCGCTCCAACCACATCCAACCCGGTCTGCAGGATTCTCATCACACACGTCTGTGAACGTGGAAGGGAACCCTACAGCTATTGGTGTTGGTTGTACTCCATCAAAGGAATACGGGTATTGCTTGAGGGACTCACTAATAAACTATCTCTAAATGTGGCTCTCCAACCTGGTGATCGATATGGGCCCATATTGATCACTAGGTTGGAGAGCCAATCTGGTGGCTAATAACAAACTATGGACGTATATGGATAACTTTAGTACAAATTCAATTTTTTTTCCCACAAATTTCCAATGCAAAATATCTATGAGAAACACGGAATATTGAATTGTATTGACAGTGAATATCAGTAATACACATAATATCATTTGTTAATACCCCAGCTTAACCAAAAAACTTTTATGTGTAGAATTTTACGTCTGTGCTGTGTCTGAGTTTTGTATTACGTCATCCAACCTGTCCTGGATAACCCCACTTAATGAGTGTGCAAATGTTCGATTCTAATAGCTTTGGGTCCTCATGTTTTGAAAAGAATGCTTTCATGTTGATGGCTATGGCTTTCAAGTTGAACACTAAAACTTGTAAAAACCAAAGGAGCATACTGTGATATTATGACGGAAACGTGTCACAACTTTCATATATGTAGAAAAGGCTGAAAACAAAAGCTTCACTAATCTACACCAATATGATATTTTGGTGTTATACATAATATTACTCTTTTAAATGTCCTGAAAACATACGTATTTTTATGTCATACATATGTCCCTTTCAACTATAATTTATATGTAATACATTTTCAACTTCTACCTGCAATGTAACAAATTCATAACTTTTGACATGTATAACACTAATATACGTGCCTCGGCGGAGTTTTATCTACGTTGAATATCACCCTGATGTAACAAATATTTGTGGTATATCTCAATATATGTTATCAATATATGTCAGGCAGCTTCCTGCGAATTTACTGCAAAGAGACATTCATCAATTGCGGCTTCAGACAATTACAACACTCGTAAATTGTTTGACAAGTACAGTGGCTGATGAAGGACATATATTGCCAGTTTTTAACGGGATGAGATATGTCATGCCCTAAGTCAGACGCTATATATGCAAGTGAGGTTCATGGGAGTCAGCCACTGTAGACAAACGTATGTTATAAAAGGTATAAACTATGGTTAAACTATAGCGAACTATGAAATTTTGGTGAAGCTATGGTGAAACCAAACATTTTTTTTATCAAACAGGCAACATTTCCTCTCCAATATGGAGTCCAGAAATATATGGATTGTTTTAACACTTCCCTGTCCCGTTTCCGGTTTCAGATGCATATCACGTTTCCCATATTTAGACCATATTGAAGGTCATGTTTACATAAACGGTTATGGTTACATATTGATATGACATGTCTAATGGGTTGTATGGTTGTGACTGATGAGATCCTCTGGAAAAGTTCAGTATATTATCAGGGAGCTGTTCATGTTCTATCTGACAGTAATGGTATTCTATAAACAAACTGGTATTTCGTCGAAGACAAATTATGCAAAATAAGATTTGCCTGTAAAAATGTGTGTTTTAGTGTAAAAACTCACGAGTTTGGCAAAAATGTCCGACATAGTCCATGGTGCAGATACAAGTCACATTGTTGAGAGCATCGACACAAGTTCCATCGTTCAAACAAGGTGCTGAATCACATTCGTTTATTTCTGGAGTATTAAAATGAAGGAGCAAGTCCGGCGAAAACGAGAGAATGAATTTATTGAAATGATGTACAAAATACAGAAGCTTAGATTTTCAATACATAATAGGAATAACTATTTTCTTTGTACTCGAAATATTATAATACAGTCCATTTGTGTTGTGACAAAATGTTATTGATGTTATTGATAAAATAGAAATTGAAACACAAAGAACTTTCGTACTCTTACCTGTCTCGCAAGATGAACCTGTAAATCCGGTGTGACATGTACAGCTGTACGAATTGATTCCATTTTGACATGTCCCATTATTCTGACACGGTGAACTGGCACATTCGTCAAATGCTGATGAAACATTGAGATAAACCGATATGTTATCAGAACCATACCAATTTACTCTTTGTGGTTTTTTTTTACTTCATCGGCAAAAACTAGTTTGAAAATTTGGTACATGATGAAACAACTTACCAGTTTTTCTGACTAGCACTCGTCTATCTTTCGCAGGCATCAAACTCCAGTCATCGATGTTCAAAATTAATTCACAAATATACCTCCCTCCAACAGCACCCATCGTGAAAACCGCAGCTTCACAATTTTGTGACCTTTCACAGAAGATCGCACATTCTCTGATATTTGTTGTCTCGTGTTCTGCCAGATTCGTTGTTGCACTGTACACTACATCCTTGAACACGTTGAACTTGCTTGCTGCATCGACGACAGAAAAAGCTAAAATATTTAGGAAGAAAATCCACTTCAATATAGGTAATCGATGCATCGCCATGTTGGGGTTAATTTGAGACGACGATTCCTTGCAATCTCTTAATTTTCAGAATGTATCTGGAATCACTGTTTCTTATCCGCGAGACACCAAGAGTTGACAACTGCAGACAATGAAGCTCAGGTTTTCTTTCACACATCGATTGTAATTTACCTGGAAGCTTGGGCAAGTGTATCCATTCATAATGACTTGAACGGAAATATCGACTTGCGGTTTGCGGGAAACATCGTATGCACTTGCGCGTGGATAGTTAATAAAAGTTCGCGTGTTACGTCACAGGCGTAATTAATATGTGCATCAATACTTACATGTAGAAATAACAATGATATAATCATTCTGGTGTTTTGTACCAGAGCAGAGCTAGAATTGTCGCGTCAAAGATATAATATACTTTGTGTTCTTTGGGGTGTTGTATTTATTTCCTTTGATGAATTTAGTTGCCCCTGTAGAGTGTTTTCCAAGGTTGGAAGGTATCACTGTGGTAAACATGAGTTGCTATTTCGGACAGAAATCGAGTACTATGAGTGATTTTTGCTTCTACAGCAGTTCATCCTGGTGCAAATTGTCAATATTTCGCAGAAACAAAACTTGTGGTCAACAACCTACAGCAAAAAAATGTAACCGATTGGTTCCTTCAGTTTGTTTTAATTGGAATCCTTCAGCACCACGTGTATGGCAAAGTAAACACGATACATTGTTTCAGTGGTCCCATCATTCCTTATTAATAAAATAATTTAAGCATCAGAACAAAGATGCATGTTCACCGTGTTCTACATTTTTCTCAATTTTACTTTACGTGCACATGCGCACTGCGTCTGCCTAGAGATACAACAATGTAAATGATCTAGCTACCGGGTGCAAACAAATCAAAAGCTACGACAATCAAGTACAGTTACCTTATTGTTGGGGCTGCTGTGTTGCACTGCACGTTGATAGTTTGACTGATTTCCCCCTGTGACAAAGTACAAAGCTTTTATGTTATGCTGCCTTTTCTGAGAACGGATGGAAATGTGTTGTCCGATGTCGCATTTTGTGAGGTGACAATGTATTCAAAGCTTTCCAACCGAGTAAAATTCATTTATTGAGGTCCAAATTATTCAATAATCATATTTTGCTCGGTAATTAACTATTAAAGTTATTGTTAGATTGCTATAGACGTGGAATCAATACCCAGTATTAAGTATTCCGAGCAAACAAAACAGTTATCCGTTATCCGATCTCATAGTCCGGGGACAGAAAGTCATATCAGGCATACGAAGTGAGAGAAAACAAAAATGACAGGGAAACTCATGAACCCCCAAAAATGGCCATTAGGAGGTGAAATCAGGTGTTCCGGAAAGAGTGAGCATTTCCTGCCCCACCAGTGGCACCCGTCATGAATTCCCCAAAATTAACATGAAAATAGATCTAGTTGCATGGCAGACATGGATTTGCTGTATTTATCAACCAGATCATGATGACGTTCATAGAATTTCCTAAACGCAGCTAGAAGTCTTGGTAAAACATATCCTTGTCGCAGCTATATATTATTTGGATAGGAAGAATAACATGGATATGTGTCCATCCTTGACCAACGAGTTTAAGGAGTAAACCAGCTGTAATTTGAGTTTTTTTTTTAACAATTATGTTATTTGTTGTTAATTTGACAACCCCCGTGCTCACTTTTCTGGTGTGGACCTCAACCCAGTATTTGTGAATAACTCTCGAATTTGAGAACTTCACTGGATTTTTTTCGTGAAACGTGTCATTAGCGTAAGATGAAACGAGATGCTTTTCCAGCAATGTTCTTGCATGCAAGGTGTGTAACTGATAAATGGCCTTCGACGCTTCCGTGTGACATTGGTGGACACACTTTTGTGTGTTTTCGTCCGAACTTCCATATAAATAACATATTCGGAGGGTCGAGGACTAACGGCAATCCTCAGCAATGATGGGAACATTTAGCTGTTTTCATTTTACAAATGTATTCCTGGAATATATCTTCACGAGCCTGCCAGTCATGAGGCACAGAGGGGCTGTATCCTCTCCTTCTAAAAATTCTGTCTATGCCACTGTATTTTGTGTTTTACTATCAAGATTTATAGTGGAAGAAAAACTATTTGTTCCAAATCGACTACAAATATCCATGTGACCTAAAAAAAGTCGGTTACAAAACAAACTATGGTTGATTTAAGGATGAATAAAGCATCAAACATATGCTACTAGCTGAAATCGCATTGCATCAAGGGATACAAAGCATTGAGAATCGCGGTAATGTCATTAAACTCAAACGATCTTCACCAGTTATAAACATCAAGAAGAAAAACGTATCAGTTGAACAACGAAGTGCATATATATAAATATATATAATGTTCTCTTTGTTCCGTCAGAAATGTATGGCAAAATCCATGAGTTTCTGCCAATATTACTTTAAAATGTAAGTATTTTCAGTACTTGGTGACTCGAAAGTGGCTGCATGAAAATTTTCATTTCAACTGTAAATGATTTCAATATGTTAAACAATCATTATTGATTGTTCCCTTCAATTAGTACAATATAGATCTGTATCAAAACAAAATGAAGAATATTTCAAACTTACAACATAAGTTGTGTACGCATATATGGAAATGGATTGGGATTGCACAGTTAAGTTTCTGAAGGTTTGGTAGCGTCAGTATACAACCCATCAACAAGCCGGTGTCACTGCTGGCAAACGGTAAACGTTTTCCCAAGCGTCAACTCCTCATCAGCCTTTTGGCTTTTGATTTGGTGCTCATGTACTTGGACATACATGTTTGGTTTGGCTATTTCCTCTATTCGAAAAGTGTTTAGTCTTATGTTGTGTTGGAGATTGTGGTCGGTACACATTTCAAGTTGCAGTGACCCCAATATGAACATCTACAGTGCTCACGAACATGAGTCATTATCCTTCACTCCCAACTTCTGTTTTAATGCTTTCCCTTCATTTACAGTTTTTACATTTCAATCGCTAGTTGCCATTGTGTACATTTCGAAGTAGATATAACTTTTTGCTTGGCCTCCATGGTCTTTCCTGGCCTGCAGCCCATACGGAGAGACCGAGGGAGCATAACAATATTGTTTTTACACGTATGTACGGTGGCTGATATATGCCATAGATTTATTTTTCAGATTTCATTTATTTATTTTTTTCAAAAGGACATCCTAAAGAAAAGACAATAAGTAAATGCACGTACTTAATGTTGAATACGCGTACTTAATATTAAATACACGTACTTAATATTAAATACACATATATAATATATTAATATACGCATATATAATATTAAATACGTGTACTTAACGTAGACCGCTACAAACATGGAGGTAACGGAGAGTCAAAATTTAAAAGTCATTTTTTGAATATTATCTCTTCAAAATGACATTATTTTATAGAGTAAATGATCAGCATCCTAATACTGAAAAGAAAATAGGGGGTCACCGTGCTCGTTTCTTCTACATATTCGATCAAAATCACACATATTTACCTAAAATGACATAAATTCTGGCATTTTTGCACATTTTTTCGTCCATATTCACATCTTGCATCGAGTTCTCCATGAGAACGGATACCTTGATCCCCTATTTTCTTTTCAGTTTTAGGATGCTGAACAGTTATTCTATAACATATATCATTTTGAAGCTCTAGATTATGTTGACAAAGTTATTTATTTTAAAAAACTCTTTGACCCCCTCCCCTCACTGTTTGGAGCGAACTACCTTAATATTAAATACGCGTACATGTAATATCGTAAATAAGTAAAAACTAAAGAATAAAACTATGGCATATATCAGCCACTGTACATATGATTGTTATCATTGTCCATTTTTTGATGTCCTCTAGCGGCTAAGTAGACCATGGTACAATACGTGAAATCTTACTGCAAAGCATTGAACATTGCTCAAGCTAATACTTCAAGATTGTTGTTTCCAAGCAACATGTGATTTTGCCACCGAGACATGCATCGATTTAAGATTATGTTAGACATGTAAGTCACTGGAACGGGCTCTTAATACGTATTATTTATTTTAACACCCGATATCCACGTGCAAAGATCGATAAGTTTATCCCCACTTTACACATGATATCGATATTCAAGCCGAGGCTAATGCCCCACGGTTAAATCAGAGTTGGCATATGAGGGTATATATTTCAAACTATTTACATAAGAAATACAAACTGGGCCAAAACGTCATTATAAATCGGCGTACCGTCAAATATTTACAAGGACGGCGGACGCATGACAAATTTCACTGCTTCACGCAATAGTGAATGTCGATTCCCAAATTTTACATAATGCCATTCTAATTCATAATATTCATATAGGAGCTTATTATAAAATAGACGTGGAATCAATACCCAGTATTAAGTATTACGAGCAAACAAAACAGGGTCCGTTATCCAATCTCATAGTCCGGGGACAGAAAGTCATATCAGGCATACGAAGTGAGAGAAACAAAAATGACAGGGAAACTCATGAACCCCCGTAAATGGCCATTAGGAGGTGAAATCAGGTATTCCGGAAAGAGTGAGCATTTCCTGCCCCACTAGTGGCACCCGTCATGAATTCCCCAAAATTAACATGAAAATAGATCTAGTTGCATGGCAGACATGGATTTGCTGTATTTATCAACCAGATCATGATGACCATGATGACGTCCATAGAATTTCTTAAACGCAGCTATAAGTCTTGGTGAAACATATCCTTGTCGTAGCAGTTTAGAGACTAGCTGGGCACTTCGATAGACAAAGTCCTCATATTTGCAACTAGCTCTGGAATAGCGTATAAGTTGAGAAACAAACACACCATATGCCGGTGACATAGGAATGTTGCTGCTTAGAAAAGGGAAATTGACTATGGAAAAATTGAAATCATCACGTTTGTCATATAATCTAGTTGACAGGTTAGAATTATTATCAATCTCCAACCTCAGGTCTAGATAGTTGGAAAAATTAGCGGATTCTGTAGTATCCTTAATTTCAAGTTCCTTAGGATATATGACATCTAAATAATCACCAAACTTGGGATTATTTAGTGACAATACATCATCTATGTATCGGAAAGTGAAATTAAAATTACATGTTAGTTTCTTAGAACCTCCTCTTTGTAAATGTTGGATAAAATCTGATTCATGTGAGTATAAAAACAGGTCTGCCAATAATGGTGCACAGTTTGTACCCATGGGAATACCAATAGTTTGTTGAAATATTCGACCACCAAATTCCACAAAAATATTATCAATCAGAAAATTAACCATATTTACCACATCTATTTCAGTATATTTGTATGGGGCATCAGAGTCGCCTTTAACAAAATAAGCGGTATTATATTTAACTACAATATAGTGGTACCGACGTTGTCCCTTTTTAGAGAAAAATGAATTATTGATTAGTTTTTTAAGCTGAGACTTCAGTTCAGAATGAGGTATAGTTGTGTACAAAGTGGAGAAATCAAATGTTTTGATAGACGTTACTTTTGAAAGTGTGTGAGCATGTAGATATTCCAATAAAGATTTGGAATTTTTCAATATCCACATTTGGTTTATACCACTTCTAGAATAGATGGTTTCAGAGTACTTTTGGAGACCCTGTTTAATTTTAGACAATATAATAGTTAATATTTTAGAAAGGGCTTTGGTAGAACATGATGCTGAACCTGAAATATATCTTTGTTTGTGTGGAATTTTGTGCAACTTTGGGATCCAATATAAGTTCGGTAGATTAGAATCTTTACATGAGGTAGTTATACCAAACGAATGCAATACAGACAAATGATTTGATAAGATATCCTGTTTGGGCACGGTAATGGCTTGGTATGTACTATTGGAATTAGTATTGTTGGCAATACCCAGTTCGTCAAACAGGAACTGTATATAGTATGCTTTACAAACAAAAACAACATTATTAGAAGCTTTATCTGCAGGGACAATGACGAACCTTTCTTGAAGTTTCAACAAACTATTAGTAACCACGGGATCATTGAAGACAGAGCTATATTTAGTACTAACTGAATTTGACAAAACATTAATGCGTTTGTTTACCAATGACCTAATCTGTTTGACCCATTCTGACACAGAATCAGTTTCTGCCTTTTCTCGCTTTGTCCATTTTCTGGCATGCTCCTCAACTGCATCCATGATTAACTTAAAATTGTATCTCCATGAAAACGACGTGGGCTCTCTATATTTGGGACCTTTGGACAAAATGTCTTTCAATGATTCATTCTCCACTATATTGAGGTCGCCTGAAATAACATGCCCAAATGGATCGTGTATGAACGGAGAGTTAATGCAAGTGCAGGAGGGTGGGTTATGTAAGAGATCATCAATATCCAAATCATTCAATGTTTGTTTGTAGTTGAAAATCTTGGAAGCAACAGATTTGGTATATGAGTAGGATACAGATGGAGCGGCCGTGTCAGTGAAGTATGATGGAACCTGACTTATGATGTAATATATTACCGATGTTAATTGCATCAATACCTTTATTGGCAAATTTTATCTTCAGAAAAGACCGTTTGGGTGGTATATATTCGGAATTCTGTGTTGGCTTATAAAGCCGATGATAAACAATATCCATGATAATGGAATACAGACGAAATTCATAGCTATTGGTATTTCTGATATAGTGGGTAGGACATTGGTCCTCTAGTTCTTAGCGGAAAAAAAATCTTAGCGGAAAAACATAATTATGAAAGTTCGGTGTTGTAACGGTATGTCGATTTGAATGTGTATATTTATATTACAAACAGAAATAAATATTGGTGTTAATTACATTTGGTTTTGATTGACAAAATATGTAGAGCCTTTTATACATTGTATAAGCAATGTAATAAATGAACAACTCTCGATATTGATTTCTGATCTTAACGTAGTCCGCTACAAACATGGAGGTAACGGAGAGTCAAAATTCAAAAGTCATTTCTTGAATATTATCTCTTCAAAATGACATTATTTTATAGAGTGAATGATCAGCATCCTGATACTGAAAAGAGAATAGGGGGTCACTGTGCTCGTTTCTTCTACATATTCGATCAAAATCATACATATTTACCTTTAGAAAATGACATAAATTCTGGCATTTTTGCACATTTTTTTGGTCCATTTTCACATCTTGGATCGTGTTTTCCATGCGAACGGATACGGTGGCCCCCTATTTTCTTTTCAGTTTTCGGATGCTGAACAGTTACTCTATAAAATATATCATTTTGAAGCTCTAGATTATGTTGATACAGGTATTTATTTTAGAAAACCCTTTGACCTCCTCTTCTCACTGTTTGGAGCGGACTACCTTAATAGCACATAACGGCTTGCTTGACTGAGTATAAACTTTAATGAAAGGCCGCGTAGAATCATAATGAGCACACATTGCGGCATCATTTTAGTCCATGGGTGTTTCATACATGAAAAAAGAAATGTGGATAAGTTTAGCAAAACTTACTTACAACGCACTTTGTTTGAACATTATAGTACTGGCTTTGTCCGAGACAAGCATACACCAAACATACACTCATGCTCAGAAATGGTTGTTACATGTGTTTTGAATTTGCGAGAGATATTTTTTCCCCGGAATATCGTGTTGTGTGTTTGCTGATTGTTTATATGGAATATTTCGTTTATGTAACTCTGCGAAATGATTTTCCACAATGAATGGAAGATAGTTCACTTCGTGCTTATGTGCGTGTCCCCTAAAATATGTGATAATTACGTATTACGGAAGCGCATTTAGGACATGGAACTTAGGACATTTAGGACATGGAATATTAATCCGCCCGGGCAACATACTAATCCGCCCAAACCATGTAAAGTTTTGTTTGGGCGAAATACTAATCCGCGAAAAACCAAGTAAAATTTTGTTGGGGCGAAATACTAATCCGCCCGAACAAAATAAAAATTTGTTTGGGCGAAATACTAATCCGCCCGGGCGAATTAGCTTCAATATTTATGTAAAAACCAAGTCGTATAATAACATAGACTCGAGAATAATATTATCAGATATATCTGATCATTTCCCTGTTATTTCCTGCATGGATACAGAATCTACTCCAACTAATAGTGAACCTCTTATATTTACTCACCGGCCTATGGATCTACATCAACTAAACCAGATTGCAAATGCCTTTAATAGCATGCCATGGGATGATTTTCTCTCAAATCATGATGTTAACGATAATTACAATTCATTCGTTGAATGCTTCCTGAAAACACTAGATAAATACGCCCCTTTAAAAATCACCACTATACCTCAGAAATGTGTAATCAGACAGCAGTGGATGACTCCCGGTTTGTTAAAGTGTACAAAGCGCCGAGACCGTTTATATAGAAAAGCTGTTGGTAAATCTAAAGATCATCCTGCCTGGAGTAAGTATATTAATTATAGAAACGCATTAAATACAATAAGACGATCTACTAAGAACGACTATTTCAAAGACTTACTCAATAAATATCAAAACGATATTCGAAAAACCTGGCAAGTGATAAATAGTTTGACAGGGCGTAAGCAGAACAAAAATTCTATATCGGATACCTTTAAACTAGATGGAGAGAAAGTGACCGACAACAATATTATTGCTGAAGAATTCTGCACCTATTTCAGTAATATAGGAAAAAATTATGCTGAAGCCATACCAAATTCGAAAAAATCCCCTGCATCATATTTAGGCAATAATAATAATAACGCATCTAGTATTTCTTTATCCCCCACAGATCCATCCGAGATAGAGAAAATAATTAAGACGTTTGACGTTTGACAGCAAAAAGAGCCATGGTGATGATGGTATAAGCATGTTGCTTTTAAAACAGTTATCTCAACCAAGTAGTCTCCCAATCTCGATCATAGTAAACAAATCTCTCGAACAAGGAATTGTGTCTGATGCCATGAAATTAGCAAAGGTAATCCCAATACTTAAATCCAAATGTAGGCAATCATTTAACAATTATCGCCCTATTTCCTTGCTTGCAAATATCTCAAAGATACTTGAAAAAATAGTGCATCGACGCATGTTCTCTTTTCTATCTAAAAACAATATACTTAATGAGAAACAGTATGGATTCAGGCCAAAAAGATCCACAATAGACGCCGTTACTGACTTCGTTGCAGATGTTTTACCCTCCATTGACAACCGCAATAAATGTCTTTCAGTTTTCCTGGACCTCTCCACGGCCTTTGACACTATAAACCATCAGATTTTGTTATACAAACTTGAACATTATGGAATACGGGGTAGGGCCTTGGAGTGGTTCAAAAGTTATCTAAGTCAATGGAAACAATACGTCAATTATAATGGAACATCATCCAGTAAAATGGAAATAACATATGGTGTGCCACAGGGATCGGTGCTAGGTCCGTTGTTATTTATACTATACACAAACGACTTACCACATTGTATAAATCATTCTAAAGTTATTTTATTCGCTGATGACACTACGGTGAACATTAGTGGTAATAATACTTTAAATTTATATGAACAAATGAACAAGGATCTAGACTCATTGAAAGATTGGTTTAGGGCGAACCAGCTTTCAGTAAATCCAGGGAAACACATATATTTTGTTTTCGATAAAAAAATTGAATCTGAAAGCCCTTATAATCTCTATATAGAGAAGGAAAAACTAATGAAAGTTCAACATACAAAATTTCTAGGTTTGTTAATTTATCAAAATTTCACATGGGAACACCACATCACACATTGCTACAAAAATGTCACGAAAGGCGTATATGCCATAAATATGTGCAAAAACATTTTATCCAGAGACAATCTGAGAGTGCTCTATTATAGTCTTGTTCACCCTCACCTATTATACGGTATTCGACTCTGGGGTAACGCCTATCAAAAATATATTCACAAACTAGAAATAGTTAAAAAAAAAAAAGGCAATCAGAGCCATGGCGGGTGCTAAATATAACGATTCTACATCCCCGTTATTCAAAGAACTAAATATAATGAAATTAAAGGACCTGTGTGACCTGCAGATATTATTACTGTGACGTTTAGTAAGGACTTGTTTTCGGTGTGGCCCAAAAAAACTGGTTTCTCTGATCGTATAGACTTTTGTAACTCCCGCTCGTTGTGATTCGAGAGCCGTCACTAATTTGGCGTTCCCCAACGCTGGTGTATCATCACTCAGTAGCTCACCGGCTTCACTTAGGCAAGAAGCAACTCAGATGCAAATAAATTGAAGATTTATATACATCAAATCAACTTACAATTGTATGGCTGGTCACCCACGTGACGTACAGATATGAAGTTCAGACATGGAGCACTGTATGATCACATTTCAAAAATAAATAGTGCACGAGGGCACAACTCAAAAGAGTTCTTAGCCGGCGGCGTCTCTCTGTCCCTTCCCGTTGAAGTTTCCCGTCCCGTTTAGTCGAATGGTTTCTCCAGGTAGTCGGTCTAATCCCGGTTGACTCTAAGGCCCTGAAGAAGGAGTACTCCGCACGGAGTTCGTCGAGTCCCTTGGCTGTGGCGGTGACGATCTCCCCACGGTCGATGTCGCTGTTGCATTGCTCTCAGAGCGGCCGTCCGCTCTCCCTTATATAGCCAGGGTGGCTGCGCGCGCATCTTCGTCCGCGAACGTATCTTCCGCACTCTTCTCCACGTGGTGAAGACTGCGTGAAGATTTGCTCCTCTTGTTCTCTTCCGCGAACGGTGCTTCCGCGACTGATGCTTCCGCTGATGATGCTTCCGCAATCGTGCTTCCGCGAACGGTTCTTCCGCGAACGATGCTTCCGCTGATGATGCTTCCGCAATCGTGCTTCCGCGAACGGTTCTTCCGCGAACGATGCTTCCGCTGATGATGCTTCCGCAATCGTGCTTCCGCGAACGGTTCTTCCGCGAACGGTGTCTTCGCAAGTGGACTTTGAAGGTCACGTGACCGTTCCTAACGCACGTTTTTAGCGCGGCAGTTGCATGTATTTTGTTACATTACTAATGTATGATTTCACGCATAAAAATCTTTCGGACTCCCTACTTAGAATATTTACATACCATAGTACTGCCAACGCTTATGACACCAGGCATAGCACCGACCCCAGTCTACCAAAAGTAAATTTTGACTTGATGCGTCGTAGTTTCATGTATACTGGCCCTAGTGCCTGGCTCGAGCTGAGTGTCACCATCAAAAACGCACAGACACGAACTTCATTTAAAAAGAAAGTCAAGCAGGACCTCCTGTCTAGACCTCCTGTCTAGATATTGAATAATTTGAAAACATTATGTATGTGCACCGTCAGTTTGACACATCACAGCCACGAAAATATATTTATCGAATATCAAACAATAAACCTAAAATTTGAAAATCTGATATACTTACATGATTGATAATTTACTCTTTATAATAGCAAAAACCCACATGCACATGTCTCTGACAGGAAATTTACACGTGACCCATATGTATGTTTTGAAATCTAATTATCTACTGTTGGATTCATATAATTATGTGTGTGTGTGGGTGTGTGTGGGTGGGTGTGAATGGTATGGGTTTCTGCGGATACCCTGTATATTTTGACCAAACTATAGTTAATTTTGAAAAATGTGTGTGGGGATGCGGGTTTGTGTGTGTGGGTGTAAAGGGGCTTGGTCAATTTACTAAAAAAAAAAAATAAGAAATTCACCTCTCAAAAAGTGATGCGTGCAATTTTTGGGGGTTTTTTTTATAAAAAAAAGCGTGATGCGCAGGGTTGAAACTGACGCGCGCGCAAAACCAGAACCATAATACTTTTTTTTTTGGCCTAATGGATAATGAAACAAAATCATCCACAGCTCAATGCGATCTTTTATCCTGTTGGAGTCTGAAATGTTTCCTATTCCTTCGGCGAATGGAAGCAGTTGGTTCTGCAGGATGTCCCTGTACACGGCGCCAGTCACATTCTGATCCAGAAGGAATAACGGGCTGACACAGCTTGCACAGGGGGCCCTCGTGCACTTGATATTTGTAAGCATCATGCTCACGTGCAGTTATCGTGGAGAATACATAATTAGCATCGAAATAAGTGAGCATCTCGAACAAATTCTTGAAACACCACGTTATGACTGTTGGAACTGTCATGGATGTGAAATAGTGTTACTGTATGACAAAACAAGTAAGCGTCAGGAAATGTAGCAAAAGACATGTGTCGCCTCTTAGCAGTGCACAGCTCGATTCCAATGTGGGGAATGGGAGGTTTATTTGAGTTTATTTGTAGACATACATACTGCAATTATAGTCACTGTTCTGTGAAGATCAGGGATCAGGGACTTTCCAGACTCCCTGACTCCCTAGCCACCGTCAAACTCTGGTACCTCCGTGCCCACTGAAGTCTGTTGCCCCGATGCTCGACACTCGATGCTCCCTGATCTTCACAAATTATTCCCATTCATAAAAATGGCGAAAAGTCTAATTTCTCTAACTATCGTCCTATATCTATTTTGCCTTTCTTCTCAAAAATTGTGGAGCGTTTAGTTTACAATC
The DNA here is from genome assembly GCA_949152475.1 of Terebella lapidaria. Taxonomy (NCBI): domain Eukaryota; kingdom Metazoa; phylum Annelida; class Polychaeta; order Terebellida; family Terebellidae; genus Terebella; species Terebella lapidaria. The sequence goes on from OX424570.1 coordinate 23,050,967, forward strand.
GCTTAATAGAATTCCTTCAGAAAAATGATGTTTTATCTGAAAATCAATTTGGCTTCAAGTAAGAACGATCGACAGATATGGCTGTTCATAAATTTGTAGAAAAGTACTATGATGGCATTGAAAATAATGAAATTATGATAGGTTTATTTCTTGACTAGCAAAGCTTTCGATACTATTTCTCATCAAATACTTATTCGTAAATTACATGTGTATGGCATTCGTGGAATACCCAATAATTGGTTCCGCGATTACTTGAATAATCGCAAGCAGTATGTTTCATATAACGGCTCATCATCAGAACTTGGTGACATCAAATTTGGTGTGCCACAGGGTTCTATATTGGGACCGCTTTTGTTCTTAATATATATTAATGATTTGTGTAACACATCGAAAATTTTATCTTTTATATTATTTGCTGATGATACAAGCATACATATCACCGGTAATGATTTGGCTGACATGGCTGAATCACTAAATAATGAACTAGTAATTGTTAATGAAAGGCTTCAGTGCAATAGACTTTGTCTGAACATAGAAAAAACCAACTATATTGTATTATCGCATCCTAGAAAAAAGTTAGACCGTGACGCATGTAACATAATAATGAATCACTGTTCTATTACTCGTATACAAAATATCAAATTTCTTGGTCTGAAGATAGACGAATGCATGTCTTGGCATCATCATATCAATTATGTGTGTAAACGGGTTTCTAAAACCATTGGCATATTATTAAGAGCACGTCATATGCTATATGGACATACTTTATCCATGTTGTATAATGCACTTGTTAAACCACACTTTATATATGGTATTACCTTATGGGGTAACACTCATAAAGAAAATCTTCACAGGTTAACTATCCTACAGAAACGTGTGATTCGTATCATCAGCTTCTCCGAGTATAATGCACATACTGAACCTTTGTTTAATCGATACAAGATACTGTCAATATTTGATTTACACGTTTTATTCGTTGGAATATTTATTCACAAGAGTCTTTACCAACCAGTGCCAGATGTCTTTTCCACAGGAATATTAATCACAGAACTAATTACAATCTTAGATCCGTTTTCCAAAGAAAAAAGTTTGCTCAATTTTCCATAAAAACCCAGAATATGGAATTCACTCCCACAACAATGCAAGATGGCCAAATCATTATTTACATTCAAAAGGTTATTGAAAAAATATCTCAGTGAGCGCTGATTCAAACTTCACGCAAAATCTCGTAATAATATAATGCAACAATATTGGAAAACATGTCTACCTATTTAGAATTCCAATAGATATACATGTGATATGATTACGTGTTCTAACAGGGATTACATTGTACATTTGTGCCGTTTAAATATGTCTTTGTAGTAACAATTTAAGTGATGTCTTGTAAATATGTTGCAGTGACATACAAGTTTCACTGTAAACTTCTGTCATTATGCTGAAATAAATTGAAATTGAAAAAAATTGAAATTGACTCAAAATGGAACAATTTCCAGACCCTTTCCAGACCCAGATCAATTCGAAACCCCTATGCACGATAGCTCGTTAATATAAATTTAACATGCTACATAAACTTAACTTGTACGCTTAGGCTCCATTATTCACATCTATACATATAGTATTCGACTTGTGAAAAGACAAAAGTTTTTGGGGGTGAAACATTTTGTCAAACTGCATCGAACGGGAAAAATCGCTATAAAATAAAATATATTTCCGCAAAGCGTTGTGCACTCTGCCACCAGTGGTAAATCAATACAGAGAACAGCGGTGTTTTGACCACTCGTCCCCTTTTGCCTGTTTTCAATTGACTGTCATACCTATATAATTCCATAAAGATTGTGTAGATTTGAAGAGATTCATATGTCTCTATGCAAATGCCTTTATGTCCATTCGATCATGTTCAAAACTTCATGATCGCAAGTATACTGGGTACATCGGTTGATAAAAAGGGATCCGTTACGTGCACAAATGTTTTTGGACAAACTTTTTTCCCCTGACCATTATCACAATTTGAATGGTCGGCAATACGTCCTCATTAAAAATGCCTTTCGGAACAGTGCTCAAGCCATGATGATATCAACAAGCCATCAACACAGAGTCGGGGAGTGCCAGGGAAGCCGCTGTCTGATCGGTCAAATCTAATGAACACTCGCAAGTACTAAGTACTCGCAATATTTTGCGGTTGTCAGGCATGCAGAAAATTTGAGAAAAATTCACAAAACTGGACTATATTTTTTTAGTGATTGCCTCCATCTGCTTGTTGACACTAAAATTTTCAAAACAAATGCAGCGTTACTATTGCAGGACCGGACCAACGCATCTATCCATGGGCCGTTTCAATCGTATTTGAGTATGTCGCCTCCTGATGGAGGCGACAACAAAATGTTATCGGTATGCGCCGTTAGCTGTAGTCTATCCACTCGTTGGTCTGTTGGTCTTCAGTATAATTTTAGTCCATGGTGCCACTGTGGAGGAGCTAGTTATGTAAGTCAGCGATGAGATTACCCCTATGTCATGTCACAAACTCACATTATAACACATCTAACTAGCAAATGAAAACGCTAAGCATGGTCATTCGTGAAAAGTGCATTTAAGGATGCTTATCAGTCAGGATCCATGCCTTGTCAGCAGAATTCTGGTAAGTTTTGTTTGGCTTATAACTCCGCAGTTTGGTAATGGATTGCTCTGAAAATTGTTGCGTAGGTTCTATCCATGATTACAAGGCTTGTCCAATGGCCAGATGGAAGACCCAGTTGATATTCATACAGATCCTGAACGTTATACACCGCCATTCAAATGTAACTTACATAGAAAACTGACAGCGTTTTGGGGTACAGTTTCTTGACTATGGTTAGATTACATATCATGGAACAATAACCTACTGCGTGTTTTTGGATTAACCTCAACACTTGATGGGAGTTTGGTGGTCAAAATAGCATGTTATATATCATCTGCATTGAAAATACACTGAGCAAAAGAAATTGATTGTCAATCGCATTAATAACGTGTATATCCGTTGGCAATGTAAACTCAACCGCAAACTACATCAGGAATTCAGCGACTCTAATATTTTCTGAATGCATTATAGAACCAAAATCACAACAACATCTCACTCCTGAGTACAACGTTCTCGACAGCTGAGCATTGACGGTATTTGCCATACGAATAATCCGCTGATCTGTACTTAGCGCTTCACTGACCAGCGGCACAAGACATTTTCATGGGATCACAATATATATACACATTTGCACATCAATTTGACATGATTATCGATGGGATACCTAAAATTTTAAGGCTTCGTGTATGCAACGTAAGTTACATTTGTTCAAGCAACATTCAACTCCATTTATATTCTAATTTATGAATGAAATTTTCGATCTCTTCTTCGCGTCAGCTTCATAGATGTATACAGAATATATATTCCAAATTCCATGTAAGTTTGTCATGAAACGGCCGAGATATGAACCAAAATTGCACGTGGTATGAAACCATTGAAATTACGTGGATCGTGCTTGATACCCAATCTTAAAGTCACGTTGTCGAACATATTGGGTAACTCAACAAAAAGTCGTGAGTAAGAATCAGTATATGCTTGCGCAAGATCCTCCGCAGTGGCACTGGGCAATTTTTGTGTTCTGCTGGTGAACAGAGACTGAAATCAAGAAAATGAATTGCAATTGATAGTACACATATGAAACCACATCTATTTCACATCCTTCATTAGTGCAGCGGATATGTGCCAAATATGAGAAAGATTGTGAGTTTGGTGGTAAAAGCACCAAAATTGGTACAATTCAGGCTAAGTACATATTGATTTTAGCTACAATACCAAGCCAGATTTTGCCCTAATTTAGAAATATGGCCAAAAATCCAAGATGGCCGCCATCGTTCATGTAAAAATGTTGAAATGGCTATAACTTCCGTGATATTTAATATATCAATACAAATAAGGTGTCTACACCTATGTTTTCTTACCTGGGGAAGCCAACTAGACCATTCGATTTCGCATACAGTGACCTGCAAGGTGCCAATACTCCCCCCCCCCAAAAAAACCCCCAAAAACCCCCCAAAAACACACTAAGACTAGGACTCGGAATCAGCAGTCAAAAATGAACAAATGCATATAATCCAGGTGATGTGTTGTTCTACTTGAAATTACAGTTGTAACAGATTATTTTTTCTGGATACACTCTCTCTTTTGATAGAATCTTGTGAGAACCATGTTATACACCTCATTTACATAAATACAAAATGACCTATTCCAAATTTTGCCTATTTCTTGGGGCCAAATTCAAAAACTCACTGATTGAAAATGTCTAAATCATACTTTTAGCACTGCTAGTTCATCAGAAATAACTTCAAAATAAATATATAAAATTACTCATTACATCAATCCAACATGACTGTCTAAATGATCCACAATAATGAGCCACAATAAAACAAATAAAATGCAGTGTAATTGAAATGGCCAGTTTTTTTTAACAATATGTTTGAATCAAAAGGAAGAAATTGATATGGTGCGTGTTTTGCAGCCACAGACATATAAATATCGTTTCATTCCCGATGAGTGAGAATGAACATATGCACTGAACCAGTTGAAAGAGTTCAGGTCATATGTCATCGTGATCACCAAGTGACAAGGTGACACTTCTGAGCTGGAAAAGCTTATACCATGACACTATCTGCATAATTCTGTGTAGCACAGGCTATTTTTCCTGTACACCCCTTTGACGTCAGTCTTCCTGCAGTCATATGAGATGATGATTATTAGATTTGACGAGTATTCCTAAAGGTTGGTCTCTAATGGAAGACATTTCCATTGATGAAATGTCATCCTCGGTCGCTTCGGTTGGCAGTTAACGCTATGGTACTCGGCTGAGATGCTGCAACACTAGGCAGTACAAAATGTAATATTTGTAATTCTGATGCAGAAGTGCTCTCTGCGACTTTGTCACAAAAACGCTGGTATTTCAAGCGGCAATCTCCCAATCTTCAGTACTTCCGAACAATGATACCAATGCTTATTTGTCCCAATGTCTTTCTGTGTCTGGTTCAGAATGGTGAATATTTTCGCTTGCTCACAGAAGGTGCTATGGTGTTCTTTGTTCCTTGACTGCCAAAACCTTCTTTATCCAAAACGGTGGTAGGTTGTTGATTGATTGATTGAACGGATGAACAGCAAATGGTCGCATACATGTTGTTGGACCCAGCAACTCTCGAGACTTTTCCATGGAACGGAGTCGTTTCTTCTCTGCTGACTACTTGTTTACTGGTATCATGAAATCATCTGCGTCAATTTCAGGATGACGACGAACAAGAACCAGTCAGTGTAAGCATTACTGTGTCCCTTTAAGCTTTTGGTTGATCTATCAGTGTATATCTGCATCGTGACAGTCATACAGCAACCAACTCTCTGCTATTGAATAAAGCGTAGCTGGTTGCCTGGATCTATCAGGTATGCCTCATTTCTCGACTGGTTGATTATTCCTTTATCAAAATACACTGACACGGCAGAAGATGAGTATCAGCTTTAGTTGCTGACACTGAATTCAAATGTGGAACCTCGACCCCTGGGTACAGTAAACGACGGAGTACAACACCTTTTAGTTCTGTTCACCGATTCAATAATCACGGGTCCTGATCAGTGTAAAGTCCTCTGATGTCAGATTTGAGTCAGATGTAAGACCCAACACTTACTGTGGGTTTAAACGTTATGTTCAAGTCAGATTGTGTAACCATCAATTCAGTCAATTCAGCAGTAACCATTAGAAACTAGTGATCAACACACGGACACTCCAGATACAGGACAAAGGCAATGTCAGAGGTTCTTTGGACATCATTGATCTCAGAGACAGGGATTTTTTCACGAACAATCAATGTATACCATTGTTCAATATCGGTATAGGATAACAACTTGCATCTAGAACAACCATGAAGAGCAAGTATGGAATCAGAGACTATGAGAGATTACTGTGAGAGAATGCACAGCAGCTCAGGCAACAAGCAGTGCTTCATATATCCCATGAGTAGCACATGGGTAGCTGGTTGTATTACACGATGCAAGTACACTGATAACTGAAACAGTAATGTCCTCAGCTCCAGGGAATAGTAGGAAACAGCACTGACAAGGGAATGCACCAACTTGTTGATTCCTTTGATCCATTATGCTGCACTACATGTATGCTTGAAATAGACTTGATGATATTGTACATGGCTTATTCATGGCACCAGAACCCAACAAGCCAACACAGAAGGGATGATTCAATATATTGTCGAGACTTGCCGGGCCAAATGTATGCGACCATCTGTGTTCATCTTCTCAATACAAGGATGTGACACCCCCCCCCCCCTCTTTGGATTGGGAGGAGACTGGAAGCCAAGAAACCAAAAACCTATGACAGTTTCTGTGAGCAAGTGAAGATATTCACCACCTTGGACCAAACAAAGCAAGCCATAACAATTACAGGAGATGAAGCTTTGGTATCATTGTACGGAGGTGCTGAAGATGAAGGGATTGACAACTTTGGATACCATCAAAGGTTTTGCGACAAGGTAGCGAAGAACAGCTCTGCATCTGGACCACAAATGCAACATCTGTATGTACCACAGCTTTCGTGTTCACTATCAGGTAATGCAAAGGGCAGGAACTTGCAAAAACGTGAGGCCAGCTGGCTGTGGGTGGTATATCATCAACGTCTTCAAATACAGACTGACCTTCCAGCAGGCCCATCAGTCCGAGGAGGTCGACCCGCAGGAAATATAATATACCATGCAGTGCATACTAGTAGATGTGTGCAAAGCTTGACATGCTATAAGCTTTACCAGCTCCAAAGTGCCAGACTTGTCACTTGAGGATGACGACATATAAACGGAACCATGTGAACTGTCAACTGGTTGGTTGCAGGTGTTAATTCTGACTGGTTGGTTCTTGGACGATATTTTTGTATATATGTGGCATTAAAAAGATTTATCTCATCAATTCATTCCTTTGCTGCAAACACGTTGTTTGGAAAGAGTGTCGGCTTTAATTTTACTGCATTTGATCTGTTCCGTTGTCTCTAGTTTAGCCAGGCATTCCTTTTGGATTTACACGAATGAGCATGGTAACGGTAAAAGTTTTTGTTCATTGATCAACATTCTTAAAAAAATATTCCACATTTTGAAACAAGTGGACTATATCATCTCGGATCCGGGAAATGGGCAAAAAAATAATTTTCCACGGCCATCCTGTATCAAATGCAAATTAATTACGTTGTATATTAGATGGTTTGCAGGAGATATCATAAGGCAGGTTGTAGATGGAAATACATTCCCTTGCTTTTAACTCCCAGTGGACCATCTGTTTGCCAGGACTACACATATAGGTTGAGTTATGAATTCTGAAGTTTAACTTCTATGTTTTGGTGGGTTATATGGGGAATTGGCACCTTGTGGGTCACTGTATGTAGAATCTGAGTGTCTGGTTGGCTTCCCCAGGTCACAAAACATAAGAATGGACACCTTATTTGTCTTTGTATGTCAAATATTAAGAAAGTTATGACCATTTCCATATTTTGATACGAGGGATGGCGGCGATTTTGGATTTTTGGCCATATTTCTGGGTTCGGGCAAAATCTGGCTTGGTATTGTAGCTGAAATCAAAATATATGTACTCAGCCTGATTTGTACCAATTTTGATGCTTTTACCACCAAACCCACAATTCTTCTACATATCTGCTGCACTACATACTTCATAGTAAAATTGGCTACAATATGTCATTGTATTTCAGAATTCCTAAATTATACGTACAATTCCTAATATTTTTCAGTGCTCCATTCGTTTGTATTGCGCTTCAAGTCTGACAAATATGCAGTACTAGAAAGTATATCAAGTGAGTTCATCGGTAAAATCGTTTATATCATTGCACTAACATGATACAACATAAATTTTTGTACGCCTATTATTTAGTGTGTAAACATTTGCTACGTTTCGTAGGTACCTTAGCTGCTAAAAAAGTGCCAAAAACACAATTTAAGGAGGAACAATACAAACCCAGCAACAAAATATGCATGCTCATAATCATTATAATCATATATATTCAAATATTAAGATATATATATTCATATATATATATCATATAAGTCAGTACATACATTTTGAGCCTCTGTACAGTAGTAGTTTCTTCCCCCACATATTTACAAATGTGCGGAATAGTTTTTATCACATGTAACACATATTTTTTCTTCACCTATTCACATATGGCCATGGAATACATAATACACATCAGTTGTAAACAGCAAAATGAGTGCAAATTTAAACTGATTTGATTAGTCCATTCGATTCGTATTCCAAAACCGTTGAGGATCAAAAGCTGGGTTTTTTTTCACTGTGAAGGGATCTGGTTTGTCAGAGAGTAGACTCGATAATTGCTTATTATTCCCGACTCTCTTCAGGGAATGCCAAACAGTGTTTGGTCAACGATCGTATAGCTTCACTATACGATCGTTGGTTTGGTGGTATCACTGATTAGACTCAATGACACTAGGCTGTTAAGGTGCACTCTGTAAACAAAACATTCAGTAAGTCATTTAGTCAAATATATTTGGTCATCTCTGTGGAAATCTTGTGCGACATGCAAGAAGTGACAAACAAGAAGCGACAAACGAGAAACACAAAATATTGTTCCAGGCTGTTTTATGAGATTCCCATCACAAAATGTGAGTTGCGACTTGTGACATTAGACGTGTGAGCTATAATTGAATATGGAGATGCTAAAAACTGCGACCTCTCAGCTATAAACTACGACCTGCCACATGTGAACTAACCTTGCAAACTGCAAACTGTATGCAACAAAATACAGCTTGAATATTTGGTATACATTTACCAATAATTACTATGAAATGAGTAATATATATACGAGATCATTTTTGGGCGGGTTGCGTGCAACCAACCCGCCTATTAGATTGGCGTGTCCGTCTGTCCGTCCGTCCGTCCGTACGTACGTCCGTCCGTCCGTCTGTCCGGCCGTCCGTCCGTCAACAATTTCTTGTGAACGCGATAACTTACAAAGTGTTTAACGAAATACCGCCAAAATCATACCAGAGGTGCATCATGAGCAGATCTCGGACAAATTCGATGATGGGTGACCTTGACCTATTTTTCAGGTCGTGGCAGGACTTCGAACTTGACAATACATGAAAACAGGACTTTGTACCTTGTGAACGCGATAACTTACAAAGTTTTCAACGAAATACCGCCAAAATCATACCAGAGGTGCATCATGAACAGATCTCGGACAAGTTCGATGATGGGTGACCTTGACCTATTTTTCAGGTCGTGGCAGGACTTCGAACTTGACAATACATGAAAACAGGACTTTGTATCTTGTGAACGCGATAACTTACAAAGTTTTCAACGAAATACCGCCAAAATCATACCAGAGGTGCATCATGAACAGATCTCGGACAAGTTCGATGATGGGTGACCTTGACCTATTTTTCAGGTCGTGGCAGGACTTCGAACTTGACAATACATGAAAACAGGACTTTGTATCTTGTGAACGCGATAACTTACAAAGTTTTTAACGAAATACCGCCAAAATCATACCAGAGGTGCATCATGGGCAGATCTCGGACAAGTTCGATGATGGGTGACCTTGACCTATTTTTCAGGTCGTGGCAGGACTTCGAACTTGACAATACATGAAAACAGGACTTTGTACCTTGTGAACGCGATAACTTACAAAGTTTTTAACGAAATACCGCCAAAATCATACCGGAGGTGCATCATGAGCAGATCTCGGACAAGTTCGATGATGGGTGACCTTGACCTATTTTTCAAGTCGTGGCAGGACTTCGAACTTGATAATACATGAGAACAGGACTTTGTACCTTTTGAACGCGATGCAACCCGCCCAATTGTCGCGGGCGCGACTTATACTTGTTATTTTCTCTTCCGTAGTTTTTAGTTAGGAGGCCGCAGTTTAGAGCTCGCATGCTTCATCGCATGTCTTTTCTCGCATGTCACTTATCGCTTGTCCCTTCTGGTATGTCACTTGTCGGTTGTCTCGCATATCGTACTGGCTTTCCATACTTATCACTTATCAAGCGTCACTTTCAAATTCATGTATCTATTCTGTACAAAACGAACTGATGAAATTGCCTAACTGAACAATAGCGATATTTGGTAATTTTATTCATTGTCTCCGTAGATCTTAGATATATGTGGCGATTTTGCCCAAAGATCGCGGCAGGCGTCTTTGTTAAACACTAACCAGTTTTACGGCCTTTGTTTCAATCGCTTCAGCTCGAAGCACGCGTTGCCAGGGCAACGCCCTCTAATCCTCTTATCCACTATACTGAACACTGGCTGCTTACGTCATCTCTCGTGTTCTCGCCTCTAGCATAAATACTGTGGTCACATTATGTATGGCCGGAGTTGTCTCAGAGACTGAGCACGACAGGTGAGCTCTCGCCATGGGCTCCTTGTCTCTGCTTACGTAAAGGCCCGTCCGGCCTCAGGGACGACTTCCATAGGGGGCCCGGGCTGGGGGAGACCGTTGCTGACTCGAGGGCGCAAGCCCTGTGGATCACCGGTCTTTTCCCGCCCGGGATAGTGCGACACAGGCTCTGGCAGACCGTCGGGCTGACCCAGGGTTCTATCCCTGTGACAGTGCCGTCGGCGAGGCTGGCCAGCAACATGCCCACGTGCACGGGTTCTGTGGTGCCGCTCCCATGGCATCTCGAGCTCTACAGACAGCTACATTACCATGACGATGTATTATGCATGTTGTAGTTAAGGTGATGATGATGGTGATGAGTTATGATGTGATGTATGACGGCCGGACTCGCTCCGGACGGACTGTAACCTGGTTGTAGTACTAGTAGAGTACCACCCGGCGCCCCACGTGCGGGCGTCGAACTTTACATTTTCGCGGTGACCAGGATCAGTCCGACGCCGTCCCATGGCAGCCTACCGTCTCAGTGTCTACTCGCTCCCAGGTCATCCGGGAGCAGGTCCGCGGTGGCTCCGGCTCCGTGGAAGGGTGTCCGGACGATCCGCAGGACCGATTCCAGTCCGCGGACACGTCCCCGACGTCCTTGGCTCCGTCTCCGGACGTAGAGTCGAGCCCTGCGGGGCTGCAACAGCAGTTGCCTTCGAGGCCGAGCCTCGATGTTTTAGGTGCTATAGGCGGAGCTGGAAACGGCTCTACTCCGCACCTACTCTCGTCCGGACGTCCGTCACGGCCGCTACTTTTCTCTGCGATGTCTCCGGACGTCCGGAATCGAGTGCCGGCTACCACGGTTAGCTCCGGATGGGAGGACAGGCTGAACCGGCTACCACAGCCGTCTGGGTTGACTCCCTCGAGAGTCCCCGGCCTGGATGTCGGGCAATCTGTCCAGAATGTGATGGACCAGCTCACCCACTCACTCGATGAGCTGGCCCCCACAGGCCGCTATGACCGCGGCCGGCCGCCCCACGTTGGGCGACCTGATTGTCGGACACGTTCGCCTTCTCCGCGATACCAGCCACCCTCAGAGCAGCTGACAGAGAGGGAGCGGCGAATAGGGCAGGCAGCAATGGAAGAGTATAGGCGCTGTCAGTCTGCCGCGCCGAGCGTGAGTCCTGCGACCCCTTTCAACCCAGGGATGACTGGTTCGCCGGTCCTCCCTCTGGTTTATCCAAGTCCGCAGGTGCCGGTAACCCATGCTGTGGGACCCGTGCCTGGTCCGAGGCTTGGAGGGACCACGTTGGCCACCGCTTGCGCTGCTCCGGCAGCCGAAGCCTTGGCCACGTGGACCTATCCTGCCCCGCACAGTGCTCCAGGAGCTAGCTGGCAACCGGCAGCCTCGGCCCCGAGCTACGCCGGCTACCCTGCCTCGCCTGGGTCCTATCCTGTAGGATCGGCAGGGGCTCCGTCCGCACTTGGTCTCGGTGGGATGTCCGTGGGCATGTACCCAGCGGCAAGCATGAGCTTCCCAGCTCCCATGTCCGCGGCGTTTGAGTCCGCTCTGGTGGACTCTGCCGCGGGAGCAGGAAGTGCACGGACTCTGTCGTCTTACACAGCCGACCCCGGAGCTGGCTCTGCCAACCGGGCGTGCTCTCCGTGCGACCGGAGACCAGACCAGACGTCTTGGCAGAAAAAGTTCAACGGGGATAACGCCGATCTGGAGGACTACTTACTCCAGGTATGGCGGACGGCTGTGTATGAAGGATGGACCCAGGAGGAAGCTGGGCATATCCTCTCGGGGAGCCTGGAAGGAAAGGCCCTCCGAGTGATGCAGTGTCTGCCGGTGGGGACAGCTACGTTCGGCGAGGTTGCTAAGCAACTACGCCTGCTGTTCACGCCGACGACCAACGAGCGGATGTTCAAGCGAGAGTTCAAAGCTCGGATACACCTACCGACTGAGTCCGTTACTGAGTACGCATTCAATCTGTGCGTACTCGGTCGGAGAGCCTATCCGGACATGGAAGCCAGTCGGTTTGAACCGATGCTGATCGATCAATTCATCGATGGCCAGCCATACCACATATCATACAGGCTGGCCATCCATGAAGACGATCTATGGAGGAGGCAATTAACTCCGCCCTTGCAATAGAGGTAGCTGTCTGTGCCAGACAGATGCCTCCAGCCCATGCTCCGGCCCCGGCTGTTCCTTTGCAAGCGGTGGCACCTTCTCCAGTCAACGCATCGCAGGTGGCCCCATGGTCGGCCCCAGTTCCCCGGGAACCAGCCATGGAGCCCAACCCTCAGAGGGTTGGTACGCCGGCGTCTCCCCCGGGGATGCCCATACAAGCGGCACCAACTGTCACGTCGTGCTCGTCCTCGGATGAGTAGGACCTGGAGGAATACGATTACTGTGCGGCACAGATGATTGCGCACTGTGCAGGAATTGATGCTCCGGGACCCACGGAATGCTGTGCGTTCACGTCCGGACACTGCGTCCGGGGAAAGTTGGTCGGTGGCGCCTAAGGCTGCCCCATCTGCGGACAAGCCGGACGACCCTCAAGTAGATATGACTTCTCCCGAATAGTTCCGCAGCCAAGGCAGATAACGAGGACTCCGTAGCTGAGCCCAGTGCTCCTGGTGATTCCGATCATCCTACGTGCGCACTGGTGAGGGACCCCTGCTGGTACCTGCCCTTGTTTTTTGGACGGGAGCCGGTCTGGTTCCTCGTAGACTCTGGCTCGGAGGTTACCATCGTAGCCACTGGAACGTTTAAGCGTGAGCCAGCGCTCCGCGACATGGTGTTGCGGGATCCCGGGCATTAAATGCTCCACGGAGCGGGTAACAACAGCATCTGTATCCACGGTATCATTGATCTGCCTATTACTCTTGGGGACAAGGTGTACATTACAGAGGCAATCGTTGCAGATATCAGAGCGCCTGGGATCATTGGAATGAACTTTTTGCGGATCCATCGGGTAATCCCCAACTTCAGCGCAGGCAAACTCCGGATGGGAGAGGACACCCATTTCCTCTTCCGAGCCGGTCCGACTTGTTCATTCCAATTTCGGGCGGCGTGCACTACGCTAGTGCCGCCTTTGAGCGAGATGATCATTGAGGCGAGGCCGCGTCGTCCCCGCATGCCCCTTGATGGTCGTCCGTGTATAGTGCAACCGGTGAGCAATTTTGCCCGAGAGACCGGACTCATGCTGGGTGGGGCTCTGGTCAAGTCCAACACCCGCATGATGCCCCTTCTCATGGTGAACCCCACGGATGCTCCCGTTGTACTACGGCGCGGCTGTGTGGCAGCTACTGCTACACTCGCGTCGTCTAGTCGAGTTATCCCTGACGATCCTCTCTGTCGTGCTACGTGCGCGGCGGCGGTCGCAGGAGATAATCCGTTCACCCTGCCGGACCATCTGGAATCTAGAGTTCCGTAGGAACGGCTGGATGAGGATCATCTTCAAGTTCTCCGCAAGCTGCTCCGGCAGTATGCGGATGTGTTCATGAGTCCGGACGGTGTGGTTGGCAAGACAGACGTTGCCAAACACCGCATCGACCTCCTGGATGAGCGTCCTATCAAGCAGTGTCTACGACGACCAGCGATCGTTCGCCAAGAGGTCATAGACCAGGAGGTGCAAAAGATGCTCGAGCTAGACATCATCGAACCCAGTGATAGCCCTTGGGCCAGTCCTGTGGTTATGGTGAAGAAGAAGGACGGCTCGTGGAGGTTCTGCATGGACTATCATAAACTTAACGATGCCACGCGGAAGGATTCATATCCTCTTCCGCACATCGAGGACACCTTCGATGCCCTGGCCGGATCGCACTACTTCTGTGCTCTGGATCTGGCCTCCAGGTATTGGCAGGTCAAAATGGACCAGAGTGATAGGGCGAAAACCGCCTTTGTTACCAAGAACGGGCTCTACCAATTTAAGGTAGTGCCGTTCTGGCCCTGTAACGCACCAGCGACGTTCGAGCGCCTGATGGAGATGGTCCTCAAAGGGTTCCTCTGGAAGCGATGTATGGTCTACATCGACGATGTCGTCATGTATGGCCGGTCGTTCGAGGAAACCCTCACCAACCTCAAGATGGTGTTCCATCGCATCCGCGAAGCAGGCCTTAAATTGAAGCCTAGTAAGTGCGAACTTTTCGCGCAGGAAATCCTGTACTTGGGTTCATGGTAACAGGCACCAGACAACAGGCACCCTGAGTTAGACCAGACCCTGCAAAGATAGAGGCCGTACAGAACTGGCCTCGACCTTGTAACGTGGCGGCCTTGAGGTCCTTCTTGGGCTTCGCGAGTTAACACCGCTGGTTTATACGAGGCTTTGCGGAGATCGCGCGCCCCCTTACTATCCTCACGGAAAAGGGCGCCGGTTTTTGTCTGGCAAGCTGAGCAGGCCATCGCCTTCTCGGAACTCCGGCAAGCTTTAGTAGCTGCCCCGGTGCTGCGGCACCCTCGTCCGGATTGTGAGTTCATCCTCTCTTCTCACAGATCATGGACGGGCAAGAGCGGGTAGTAGCTTATGCAAGTGTGGCTCTAAGCCGCTCTCAAATGAACTACTGTACCACTCACCGCGAGCTGCTCGCGGTGGTAACCATGACCAAGTGTTTCCGGCACTATTTGTTGGGATGCCATTTCCGCTTGCGGACTGATCACAGTGACTGTTCGCTGAGATGGCTCCTAAACTATAGTGAGGCCGATGGCTTGGTGGCCCGGTGGCTCATCAAACTTCAGGAGTATGACATGCAAATTGAGCACCGCGCCGGAAAGCTGCACGGCAACGCTGCAGGACTGTCACGTTGTCATAAGTGCAAGAACCCTAACTGTGCCGGGATGATTCTATTCCAGCGTGTTGGGATTCTTCCTCAGACTCGGAATTGGACCTTCCGGGAAGGCCGCCCCCTCTAACAACACAGCGGCCGGAGCCACAAGAGTCCACCCCGGTGCGTTGGCATCCCGCGTTTGAAGCAGAGGTGCGACTCAGCTCCAGCGAGTCTTCCTCGAGTCCGGCGGTGTACTCCTCATGGGTACCCTCTGCGCCCTCAGGTGAGTCTGAGTATGAAAAGTCCTTACCCCCCGTGGTGATGGCCGCTCGTGCGCAGTCGAACGAGTCGGATGAGGAACCGAACTACTTGGGCGGTTACTCTCCGGCACAACTGGCTGCGAAGCAAAGAGCTGACAGTGCTCTGGCCCCGGTAATAAAAGTCCTTGAGGCCGGCCAGAAACCCTTCAAGGATGAGCGGAAGACCTACAGGGAGGAGACCCAGTCTCTCATCTCCCAGTGGGAAAGACTCTCTTTGAGGGATGGCCTCTTGTACCGGCGTATGAGCCACCGAGCCCACTGCCTCCCATTTGACAGTTGGTGCTTCCGGCGGAGCTGCGCGAAGAAGTGCTCCATCAGTTGCATGACCTCCGGGTGACCGGTCACCTGGGAATCCGGAGGACCGTCCATAGGCTACAACAGCGCTTTCACTGGCCTGGTGGCAGTTTGGACGTGCAACGATGGTGCGCAGCTTGCCCTCGGTGTCAGGCTCGCAAAGGAGTTTCGGCTCCTGGCTGCCACCACTTGACCACGGTTAAGGCTGGCGCGCCTTTTGACCGGATCGCCCTGGACATACTGGATACCCATCGGGTCACCCCGCAGGTCCGAGGAGCCAGCCGGCCGGGCGGCCGGGCGGCCGGCAACCCTTTTTAGAGGTACTACCACGTTTTGATCACTCGGTGTGTCGTTTTACAAAATTTCTAAATTTAAAGTTTAACCGTAAAGATCTTTCAAAGACTCGACACACCGTCCCTTTCGGTGGATGACCTTCCAAGGTCACCACCCTTTCCGGAACACCTCGTTCAAAATTTTAGCTTGTTTATTAGGGTTTATTCAAAATTCAGGAGTGCATTCGGTATAGTCCGTAATTCCAGGGGTCGTTCCCCATTCTTCCAAAAGGGACCCTTACGGTCCTCGTTTTTCTGCGCCGTGACTTTCTGGTGTCGGCACTTTGCTTCCTTCCAGTCCCTGCAGGCGATGCTTTCGTCGTGTTTCCCAGTTTTGGGCGCGGGCGGAGCATGTTGGGGACCAACATTGTAAGAAGGGGTAATGTGGCGATTTTGCCCGAAGATCGCGGCAGGCGTCTTTGCTAAACACTAACCAGTTTTACGGCCTTTGTTTTGATCGCTTCAGCTCGAAGCATGCGTTGCCCCGGCAACACCCTCTAATCCTCTTATCCACTATACTGAACACTGGCTGCTTACATCACCTCTCGTGCTCTCGCCTCTAGCATAAATACTGTGGTCACATTGTGTGTGGCCGGAGTTGTCTCAGAGACTGAGCACGACAGGTGAGCTCTCGCCATGGGCTGCTTGTCTCTGCTCACGTAAAGGCCTGTCGGGCCTCAGGGATGACTTCCATAGGGGGCCCGGGCTGGGCAGGCTCTGGCAGACACAGGCTCTGGCAGACCGTCGGGCTGACCCAGGGTTCTATCCCTGTGGCAGTGCCGTCGGCGAGGCTGGCCAGCAACATGCCCACGTGCACGGGTTCCGTGGTGCCGCTCCGATGGCATCTCGGGCTCTACACATGGCTACATTATCATGACGATGTATTATGCATGTTGTAGTTAAGGTGATGATGGTGGTGATGAGTTATGATGTGATGTATGACGGCGGGACTCGCTCCGGACGGACTGTAACCTGGTTGTAGTACTAGTAGAGTACCACCCGGCGCCCCACGTGCGGGCGTCGAACTTTACATATACATACAGCATGTACGAGTTGACAAGAACTAACTTTGTAGAAACACCATATGGTTCCAATCTGGCTGTTGTTATAGCAACAACCTCTGCGTTTGCACCACTCTCCAGTCGGTTCCGAAGGCCCACAGTCAATCCTGTCTCCAGGGGCAACGTCACACATATCTTTCAAGAATAGCAAGTGAAATGGACTTCTATCGAACGTAGTTACTATGCTACCAATTTTCCTCGTAAGGATCAAAAAAGTTACACATACTTACTTACTCACTCACTTTCACGACAAATTACTTATTTACATGCTTACTTTCACGACTTTTTACTTACTTCCACGGTATTTTACTTGCTTACTCACTTACTTGCTTACTTACGATCACGGCTCAATTAGTGATTGATTACATACTTATGAACTTACTCACTTACTTACGTACTTACTCACTTTCACGACTTTTTACTTACTTACTTTCACGGTTTTTTACTCACTCACTCACTCACTCACTCACTCACTCACTCACTCACTCACTCACTCACTCACTCACTCACTCACTCACTCACCAACTCACTCACTCACTCACAGACTCACAGACTCACTCACTCACTCACTCACCAACTCACTCACTCACTCACTCACCAACTCACTCACTCACCCACTCACCAACTCACTCACTCACTCACTCACCCACCAACTCACTCACTCACTCACTCACTCACCAACTCACCCACTCACTCACTCACTCACTCACCAACTCACTCACTCACTCACTCACTCACTCACTCACTCACTCACCAACTCACTCACTCACTCACCCACTCACTCACTCACTCACTCACCAACTCACTCACTCACTCCTCACTCACTCACTCACTCACTCACTCACTCACCAACTCACTCACTCACTCCTCACTCACTTTTCTGAGATGTAAAACTCCTCATATTCAGTTAGTCACTGACCTGTTTCGCAGTGCTTTCCACTGAATCCCGCCACACACAGACAGCTGTACGACGTGTCCTGGTTGATGCAGGTGGCGATGTTCTCACATGGGGAGGTGGTGCAGTAGTCAACTGTTACGATGAATTGATGGCACATAGATATACGAGTGAACATCAGGAATGGGGAGTAACAAAAGTGGTCGCCGTATGAAACAAATGCTCAAAGAAGTGACATTTATTTTTATGTATTTTTCCTTTCATTCGGTTCATCAGTCGAGTTTTCATCACCAACCTGGTCTTCTCAAAAGGACATGTTTTCCAACTGACGGCTGTAAGTCCCAATCCAGAACTCTCGAAATTATATCGCAATTGTAGTGATCCTGAACGCTTCCAAACATAGCGGCTATGCAATGATCATTCCTCGCACAAAACGATGCACACTCGAAAAGCCCTCTAGATGTGTGACTGGAATTAACCACTGCAGATGCCAGTTGCAGATGCTTGAGAAGCTGATAATTTCCTTGGGAACTAGCGGCTAATATTCTTATTTTTAGTACCACTGTCGCAATCCAGAACACAATCGGGAGAGTTCCCATTTTTATCCTTACCTTCTATCAGACTCTACGAGCGATGTTTTGCAGTAAATGGTGAAGTAGTATTTAGATATGTATGGAGTTTCATTGATCAATGAAATACGAGCCTGGACTTCTACTTCATGACACAATACGTTTACCAGGATCGTAGCGCTAATGGAAATTCACACAATACATGTCAAATTTAACTCTAAACTCTCAATAATTATTGCCTCTTGTTACTACATTATTGTCACGGGTTACAATGTAATAAAATAGTAGTACATAGTGGCTAATATGACAAGGAATTTGTTATGCTTTTCTCGATCTTTTTGTACTGAATGTCTTCTATAATGACTTCGAATTACAATTCATTCTTGCAATACCAGCTGATTTTTACTTCAACACAATAGTAGTATAAAAACAAAAGTATGAATATTTCACGTGGACAGCTTCAGACTTGTTCACAGGTAAACAATAGCTGCATGAAACACTTCTCTCACAGGATGCTAAACCTCGTTTCTACTTCATGTTTGAAGAAATGGAAGAAAGTGCAGCATACACTACTTGGGGCCCAATAAAGTACATGAACTTTAACTATTACAGTACCTTTAGATTACCGCACTCAGCTTCTCGCTTTCATGAAAGCAGTTAACAATAGAAAATGTATTATCATTATCTTCCTGGTAATACATGTAGTTCGGAATTTCTGGATAATATATTATTTCCAATAATACCTTAGCACTCATTACATATTCATCACATCATGTGATGCAACTCAGTTCTTTAAGATCATGTGAACATGAGAAACCTTATAATACATATCAGATATACTCCAAATTTCATGTAATGAATAAAAGTTATTAGGTATCAAAATATTATTTCCAATAATAACATAGATAATTATTATTCAATGATAACTTCGCTAATGTTTACTGAAAAAATATGAACTCATTACATATTCATCACATCATACGATGCAACACAGCTGTTTATGATCATATGAACATAGAAGGCCTGATAATGCATATCATATATACTCCAAATTGCATGTAATGGATAAAAGTGAATGAAAACGATACGTGATGAGCTGGGACATGAAGACCAACAACATAGTATTATCACTGATTCGTTTTAATGTGTCGGGTGTTCACCAGCGGCTGCGAGATCCTGTTACTATGTATGAAAGTGATATTGGGAGAAAGTTATCATTTTTTGCCATACATTTTTGACCGAACGAAGAAGACATAATAGTTATATATCTGAACTTGTATGCCCGAACAGGTGCCTCTTTCTCGTTGATTTCGTTGTGAATTTCTGCTGAAGATAATTTGAGTTTGTTGACTTTACCGCCATTCTCGGTGCTTTTTATCACTTGATGCAATGCGATTTCAGCTTAGTCGTATATGTTCGAGCCAATCGTGAACAAAAGCGGCTGCTAATATTGTAATATGCTTTAGTTTTTAGTTTAGTTTATTTGGTGTAAAAAAAATGTACATTTGACTATTATGATCAGGTACATAAAATAGCACCGAGGTAGCACAAGAAAGTTACTGAACACTTATTTCCATTGTGGCCCTCTGAAACATTTAGGCACTGACAAAATGGTAGGTGGTGGTAGGTGGTAGGGCATTCCATGCTGCTATCCCGGTGTAGTTAAAAGTGGTTTTGCCTGAAATATTCTTGAATGCGGGTATTATGAGGGATCTTGAACTTGACCGTGTATTAAAAATGTGCTGAGGGTGAACAAAGTTAAAATCAGCCTCATGATATTTAGGGGTAGAGCCATGAATAATATGAACATGATTCAGCTGTAACTGGGTGACCCTTTTTTGAATTGGAAGCATGGCCACCTTTTTGAATTCCATGTGCCCAATATGGAACCTTCCAGGTAACTGCAGAATGAACTTAATAATTTTGTTTGATAGAAGTGGTTTGATTCCACCTCAATTTTTTATCCTTCTGATCAAGCATATTTTGTTTTGTAACATATTTTTCTGAGACTATAGGTATATTTGTAGTTTATTTGGAACAGATAGTTTTTCCTGCCAATATCAATTTAACGTGTACACATGTACATGATGTATTAGTCTACTGTATTTAGGGTTTGGGGGTAAACATTTTGGTGTCAAAGCTGAATTTCTGCACAGTGACTCTGGAGACCATATAGATAACCCACAAAAAAGTCCCCATCAATCCCATGGGGGGGGGGGGGGTCACAAAAAGCCAAGATGGCCGCCATTTATACGCAAAATAGCTTCAAATTGACCTAGCGAGTTATCTACTGCACCCACGTTTTCTGATCTAATGAAATCCAATGGTGATAATGCTGAATCTATGAGACTGTTGGTTAAAATCCAAAATGGCTGCCACAAAATTACTCTTTCAGCTATATTTCAGCTTCTAAGGCAGATTAAGGCAACATTTTGGTGTCTACCCCCATATTTTCTGATCCCAGAATACAGTGCTGATAATGTCTTGTCTCTGTAACTGTTGATTGCCTCAGAAATGAATATGGCTGCCATGAAAATCTGTGAACATTTGCAAAACCCGTTTCGACTATATATCAGCTTCTGCCCCGGATGAATGATTTTGGTGTCTAATTTTATGTTTTCCCCAGTGAAAGATGTACCAGCACCAGTGGACCCATATTCAACTACCAAGTTTAAAATGCCACATGATCTCTGTAAACTCATAATCCGAAGTTTAGAACCAACACAGACATTGGCTTACTACAATTTATTGATGCGACAATTTATTGATGATGATGACAATCACAGTGCCGAATTGAATTTACAGGATTGTGGAGGGACTGCATCTTAGCAGAACCATTTTCTCAAGAGAGACAACTCAGTTGTTTCATGACTGAGAGTAGCTGTACCTCTCGTGCAATTATCTGTTCGGTGGTAGTTTGGAATAAGTCCACCATTTTGATGAATATTTGCTGGTCACGATTCAATGTTTTTTTTTATTTACAGAGTCTTCGGTTTGAATGACAACCACAGCTGTTTAAATGGTGCCTGCTCAGCACAGCAAAGAGTTTTGATAATCCTTTGTCATATTCACAAACAGGGAGAGTAGATTATACAGTTGCTGTGACCGGACAGAGGTTGATACTAATTTATGAGAGGCAAAGCATGTCAAAAATCTTGATGGAGCATGCTTACATGTACTTCTACATTGTAAAGCAGATCATTGCACGACATGAACTCCTCCACAATGGATCTCAGCTCATCCACATCCACAACTCTCACCCACAATGGTACTGTAAACAAGTGGCTCTGTTGAGATCCCTTCAACAACCCGCGTGTTCCTATTGGTTCAGTTTCGGCATGGCAAATATTTTGAGCCCATTGGTTTCAGAGGGGAACTTCGACCCGAAATTTCCTAAATGTCGGCTCGGATCGTGCTGCTGTTCCAAAGGGATTGCTCAAAATGGTCTACCATGATTGTCAAGCAACTTGCTGCTGGTAGATTGTGTGGACATGGTGAGTTTAAGCTGTACAACTGCGCCAGATGAAAATATCACAGATGCGACAGACTGACCAACTATTCTACTTGCACATGAAATGAACCTTGAATTAACTGTTCATACTGCTATGCCCTTGGTAAATAAAGCTAATTAAATGTTTGATGGTGTTTTACACACGTGTTGACTATTCATATTGCAAAGAACCACGGTATACAAGTAGTTATTATATGTGTGTTATATATCCGATACATCATGACATTATACTTCAGTTTATGGGTACATGTACATGGTAGCCATATTGAATCTATAAAAGTTATACCTTGTACTTATATACTGGTCCACCAAACTCTTGTATATGTTTGTCATACATGTACACGTAGAAGCCGACATACCTCAATGGAGTATATTGTTGATATAAAAGAATAGCTAAATGTAGTTCGTTAAATTTCACCTTCAGATATATTGATGGTGGCATATCAATCTTTCCTCGATACTTTCCTCGAAATTGACCACAAAGGTAAAATGTGTACAAGGTTATATGACAATCGTGACGAATTTGGGTTTCCACTTATCAAGATCCCTGTCTTGAGCAGTAATATCGTAACTTCACCAGCCTACGGCGTCTAAACACGCGTGTTGCAGTTTTCCAGCTATGCCAGATAGCGCATACATTTAACCAGGAACTCATAGCCGGAGCACACATTTCGACTTTCAAACTGCTCAAACATGATTGTATAATGTTTAGACTTTAAAATGTTTCATGGTAGGCATGGTTGAAGGTTAGTTAAAACCTCTCACATACATGTATATGTATTATGGTATATATTTTCCCATCCCATGATTTTGTGGATATATTTGCATCTAAATTTACAAGTGTGGATAGCAGAGCGAATGTCAAATGCGGGGCAGGAGATGCTCACTATTCCGGAGCACCTGATCTCACAATCAATTGCTTGGGTGTATGTGATGTTTTTGTGGCTATCACTTTGTAACTCATAGTATCATCTGGATTTTACCACTTCATTGTGTTTTGATTTGATGAATTGTGTCCTTGATTTGTGTTTTGTGTTTTGATTTGATGAATTGTTTCAAACCAGAAACTTGATTTTGAGGTTTCGATTGCACAGGAAATTTGATATTACAACGCGTCCCATCACCGATCCAACATTACCATTGGATCCATGGGTCAGTAAACGTGGGGGTAAACACCAAAATCTTGTTTCGATCTGCTAGAGAAGCTTACATGAAACGAATTTCAATTTTGCGAATTTCACAGGTTTTGATGACAGCCATATTGAATTCTGAGGCCACTATTAGTGACAGAGACTCAGCAATATCTTTAGAATATCCTCAGATCAGAACACATGGGAGTCGATACCAAAACGTATGCCAGGTCATTAGCTGAAATATTGCAAGAAAAAGTGATTTCGCAAATTTCACCGGTATTGATGGCATCCATTTTAAATTCCGAGGGTTTTTTTTTACCTAATTTTGGTACACTATATATGTCTTCAGAATCATGTATACACTGGTTTGTTTAGTAAAACCTTTGGGAGGAAAAACACAGTCTGGTTGCATATGATATTATTCATTTTCGTTGTATTCACATGTATTTTTTATATTAGACAACACGCATTTGGAAAACGTTCACGTTTTACCACATAAACATGAAGATGGAAACAATACCCAAGTATATAGTATCCGAGCAAACAAAACCGAGTATATATCACATGCCAATGTCTGTCCAAACAATACACTAAATGTGTAGGCTTATTTACAAACATACAAATTCATGTTCGCACGTATACTTCATCATATTATTAAATCAACGTACGGACTTTATAATATGTATACATGGATGGTAATATATAAGAGTCAAATACTATACGTGTAGGTAGTTTCGTCGTCTATTGCATTCCACCAATTTACTTTTCTTTGCAGAACTAGTGCTGGTCATCTTTTTTGTGACGATTGCATTGCGATTGGCTGCAGTATGTTTTCCCCCTGCCTGAGGAATACATGTAGAGTTCGAGAAACATCAGTAGCAAAACCTCAGGAAAAAAAGTGTCACCAGTAACAATATAAATTTACATATATAATCACCTCATCATACTTTTCAATTTACTCTTCTTCCGCGATAGTTGCAAAGTAAGATTTCCTTCCGCGATAGTTGCAAAGTAAGATTTCCACATGGGATAAATATGTACTTATCACCTATGAATATTCAAGCACTTTCCTCTGTATAAATTTGTGAATAAAACTAAATTTCCTATCAAATATCTTCATCTTTCATATCAGCCAAGAAGAAGCTGATTATGTGACAGGATATTCACGTTTCTGTCGTAGTAGATTTGATGATTTATAATTATTTGCGATTTTTTTTATCATTGTCAAGTTTTCCTCAAGGGTGACCTTTTATCAAGCATTATATATATCTGAGATTTTTTGTTGCATCCATTAATGTTGTGACTCAAAACATGAAGGTATCACGGTGCACTCTGTAAACAGAACATTAAAGATCAGATCATATATAACTAGTAAATATATTGATTTAATAAACTGTTTAACAATTTTTTTTTTTTTGGGGGGGGGGGGGGGGTGGATAATTTGTTGTATTCTTGTCATGAGTATTTTGTCGGTAAATTCCTGTGAACATGTACTAACGTTGCTATATATTTTGTACAAACTGGGTTGTTTAACACAGTCTTTTAGAAAAAGAGATAAACTAGTCTGGTTTGTTGTGATGATATTATTTTACATGAATTCCTTATGCTGGACAAGCACGCCTTATGAAGTGTTCACATCTTAATACATATATACAAATCATATATCGATGTCTGTCTGAACACCAAACAAATGTTATATACATATACGATTTTATGTATACGTACATGATTGATCTATGGTACAAATCCACCGATGGAATTTATTCATATGTATACATCAATGATAATACTGTAATTACATTTATTGACGTGCACCTACTTTCTATTTAAAACAAGTTGTGAATTGAAAACTATGATATATATTATGATTTTGTTTTAGTTTTAGCAGGACGGTTAGACATTTACACTAATTGCAATGGTCTGATAAACTTGCTGAAACCAACACATAGTCATACTTGTAAACACGTACAATAATTATCATGATTATCTTTGCAGGAACAGTTTCATTGACTGCGGGCCTCTCGCGGAATTCGCGAAAATAAAGCTCTCGCGAAAGTAAGTGTACTCACAGCATATGTCAAAATAGAAAAAAATTAATATAACTTATCTGGACATATATGATTGAATGTATATATTTTTGGCTTTTCATCAAATGCTGGGTGGGAATTAAATGATTAGTAACATCCATTTTTTTTTCTCCTTATATATACTGAAGATTGCATAGCGATCTACCCGCAGGGTATTCTTGTCCCTGACAGATGAAAAGAGTTTGAGAAAATTATCAGCAACAGAAACTCTGGAAAATTGTCACTAGTAACACTGCACATTTTCATTTATTTACATTATTACTCGATTTCCCCTTTTCCGATATCGGCAAAGAACGATCACATATTGTATGTGAAATGAGTATACTCTCCTCTGTGTAAAATTAGAGACAAGCCAAACAAGACCAATAAACTTTCTTGTCGAATATCTCGTTCAAAGCAATCGAGAAACAGAACATGAGTTGATTTAAAGATTTATCATTATTTGCGAGTTCATCATAAATCTTAAATGTTCCTCAAAAGTTGACCTTCCATAGAGCATCATACAGTATACGTTCAAGGTTCTTGTTTGCATCCATCAATGTTGAGACTCAAAACATGAAGGTATCAAGGTGCACTCTGTAAACAGAACATTAAAGATCAAATCATAAATACATAGCTTCACATCCTTGTACATCATTATTATAAAAAGTTGATTGAATGTACATTGTGCAATTGATCCAATAAACTGTTGGATTTTTCCTCTTTTTTTTTCTTTGGGGGGGGGGGGGGTATGTACTTTTGTCATGAGTTGTATAACTTATCACTAATTATAGAGATATCGCTGATGAAAACTAACCATGTGGAAACACCATTTGGTTCCTGGCTGACTGTTGTTATAGCAACAACCTCTGTCCCTGCACAACTGTCCGCCCGGTCCGGCCGTCCCACGGGCAACTCTGTCTCCAGGGGCAACGTCACACATATCTGGCCAGTGTCACAAATAAATTATAGAAAAGTTATAGCAAACGTGAAGAGTTATTTGTGTATTATACACCAAGAATTGCAGATAATGTTAAAGATGTAATTTTATCATGCTGTATTGATTCATCAGTGATAAGAAGAGGGACAGGAGTTATTTCTGTTACTTCCCATCATGACTTCACTGGTTTCTACAAATGAACAACACCTTTCACCATTTGAGAATGACAAAATCGTTGATCGAATTTTCAGCATAAGTTTCAGGTCTACGTTCTCCATTCTCATTAAACCAAAACGATCCTGATACATGTAATTGATTTGATATCAAACCATTCAGAAAAGCTTCTAAAATGTCAAAGTATTATATTAACCTGTTTCGCAGTGCTGTCCACTGAACCCCAGCACACACAAACAGCTGTATGATGTATCCTGGTTGATGCAAGTCGCACCGTTCTCACACGGGGAGGTGGCACAGTAGTCCACTGTCATGGTGAAAAAAGAGTGAATGTTATTCACTTATGAGTGCTATTGAATGATGTGGACAATAGGAAGAGCATATACAAATTGGTCACAAAACATGTGATATTAATTTTGATGTTATTATTTTCGTAGTCGTGTATATGAAAATTGAATACATATTGCATCAGATGGTGAGTCAATAATGCTGCCATCAAGATATTTCGAAGTTTACCTGTAAATTTAAGTTGTTTAAATGTGTGACCCATGGATATTTATATGTCATTTTTACAAAAGAAACCCTTGCAGTTTTTGAAGCCCTTATTAGAGAAAATATGTTCTCAGGAGGATGTTCCAACTGTTGTTTTCATAACTAACCTGGTTTTCTCAGAAGGACTTGTTTTCCAACTGACGGCTGCATGTCCCATTCAAAATGTCCAGAAATTATCTCGCAAATGTGTTGACCATGAACACATTCAAACATAGCTGCTTTGCGGAGTTCCTCTGGACATGTGACTAGATTTAACCACTGCAGAAGATATTCGCTGACCTTTGATAAGCTGATAAGTTCCTTGGAAACTAATGGCTAATACTCCAACATTTGATGACATCATAGCAATGAAGACTACAATACTGAGGGATGCCATTCTTATCCCTGCTCTCTGTCAGACGCTATGAGGGAAGCTTGACAAAACTGAATGATGATTTGCTGGTAAATACTGAAGTAGTATTGGTTATTGCCTGGAGTTCTCTTTTGCACAATGAAGGGATGATCCCAGACGTCACTCCAAGACAATACCTTCATCTTGGACAACGAGAGTAATTTGCAAGCTATACTCATAATGCATGTCAATAATGGGGTACCTGCTGATGCCATGTGCTTTTGGGGCTCTAAAACAGTCTATTATGCCCAAGAAGTACAAAAAACGTCATGTCCATTGTTTGTATTATGCACAAACATGACAAAAATTTAATGTAACATTCTTACGTTTTTGTATGTATATGGCACAGTAGACTGTTTCTATGGTTTGTCTATACCCGAATTACATGGTGGCGATCCTTGTGGCAAACAGGAACTCTATTAACTATAAAGTGGCATTAATTATTGTCGCTTGTTACATAATTACTCCGTGACAGTAAAAAGTGATATGATTCAAAATAATGTGTGATTTTTTTTTGTACGCAATGTCTCCATCTATAATAATGACTGTATTGACTGTGATGAGCTGAATATGATGAATTTTGAAAGTTACTGTTCAAATGTCATTCGATCAACGTTCACACTCCACTGTGAATACTGCATATATACATATACTAAGTATGTCTGATGGATCACATTATAATGTATCACATGGAGTGAATTGTGTTCTTTTCCACAAAATAACGAGTACATTAACAAGTACAATAAACCATGAAACTATACACATTAACGAGTACAATAAACTATGACTTTTACCTTTTGATTAGCACTTTATAAGCTTGCTGAGTGCCTGGCTTGTAGAAGAGCGTTTAAAAAGTCGAAGATGTTTGACAAATCAGCCTAATATCTTGACTCATTTGGATAATATAATATTTTACATCCAGTAATAACTTAATTTTTGTTGCAACATGATGACCTTATTCAATCTTCGTTGCATAATGCGATTCAACCTAGGCTGTTTACAATATGAAAAGCAGATAGAATTAGTCATATGAACATGGAAGGCCTTATAAATCATATTGGATTTTATTTCAAATTGCATATGGTAAAAAATGAAACGTTAATGAAAATGACATGTGGTTTACTGGGATATGCAAGTCGACAACATAGTAATATCACTTACAAGTGTTCATGATGTTTAGGTTGTTCACCAGCAGCTGAAAGTTCCTGCTATAACGTGCCTACAGATCTTTAGAATGATGTACACATTGAGTTGTTTAGTGAATTGTTTTTCGCAAATAGGTAAAATACTATTCGAATATGATGCTATTTTTCGTATTTTCATGCATTTCTTATGCTGGGGAATCATGCCTTGGCAATTTGTTCACATCTGAATCCATATACAAATCATGTATGTCTGTCCGAACACTACATCAAACGTATTTATAAATATACAATTGTATGTATAATTAACTTATGATACGAATCAACCAATGGAATTTATGTATACGTCAAAGATAATATATCTAAAAGTCAAATGATCTAACTTCTTTGGACATATTTGCTATTTTATATTTTCACAGTGCTCTGTGAAAATTAAATGATTAGGAACACCCATTCTATTTCCTCATATATACTTCAGATTGCATAGCGATCCACCTGCATAATCTATTCAGCATTCAGAAATTTGGCGTATATGTACAAAGGTTGTTCAGTTTGAAGTTTATATACAATACATTGTTCTATCTGTCCGATATTTTGTGCTGTCAATTTATCCGTGACATGATAACATTCTGAGGCTCGGGTTAACGTTCTGTTGATGCCCGAAAAAAATTCATGGATTCCTCCTTTCGCCATATGGAAGAAACATTTATGAGGATGAAATCCTTGAGCTTTCAGGTTCATTGGTCGGTACATTGTATAGTCCGAACGAGACTGAACAGCACTCACAGATATTAAATTCTGACTAAAAGTCGATCCATAGAACGTTAACCACGGGAGCAGAACGTCACTTCAACAACAAAACAATTATCATATGCGTATTACACCTATTCATGCCCTGTTTTCACATACTGTCCAATATGTGGATTCAATGTTACATATGACATTTCGCAATATTGTTTTATGACTAAAATTAGGTACAGAAATACATTGAATAGTGAACGATGTTCATAGAAATGAGCAAGGTGTCAACATTACATGACATTTTTCTCAATGATGGGCTATACAATTTAGACTCAGAGCAATACATACAATTCTAGGGTATTCAGGACATGGAATCCACATGTAGTCGATGCAACGATATGATGAGGAAAAATATATTTTGTTCCTGTATATCTCCATATATAGTGCAATAGTACATTAACATAAACATGACCTGACTCCAACACAACGGAATTGGGTCAGATAACGTTCGGCGGCTAGCTGAAGGGTGTGTATGTGGAATATGTATGTACATATCACCTATAATTATTCGAGCACTCTTCTCCGTATATATTTGGGATTAAAAACAAACAGGACTAACTAAGTTTCTTGTCGAATGTCTCTATTTTCAAAAGCAGCCAAAAGAAGAGGCTGATTTTGTGAATGGATATTCACGTGTCTGTCAGAGTAGATTTGAAGGTTTATCATTATTTATGAGTTTATCATCAACTTCGAGTGTTCCTCAAAGGTGACCTTCTATCAAGCATCATATATGCCTAAAGTTTTGTGGTGCATCCATCCATGTAGTGACTCAAAACATGAAGGTATCACGGTGCACTCTGTAAACAGAACACTCAAGCTGAGATTATACATAGATAGTTCCGCATCCTTGTCTATCCTGATTATAAGAAAATGGTATAATCGATTGAAAAAACATTAGTACCTTTTTGGTAATTTGATTATTGTCATGAGTATATCTCTGTTATGTAACTTATCCATAACTATAGAGATAGTGCTGATGAAAACTAACCATGTGGAAACACCATTTGGTTCCTGGTTGACTGTTGTTATAGCAACAACCTCTGTCCCTGCACAACTGTCCGCCCGGTCCGGCCGTCCCACAGGCGACTCTGTCTCCAGGGGCAACGTCACACACATCTGGTCAGTGTCACAAGTAAATTATGGAAAAATTTTAGGAATAGTGAAGGCTCTATCACGGCTCAATCACATATGGACAAACCTATTTTGAAAAATTAATATTTTCATCATAATTTATTACAGACAGAAGCCAGTGTGGGAGCATATCTACTACAGGTTTCAGGGACCAAAGAACGAAAATTTATCACGTTGCCAATTTGGCAGTCAAATATGGATACATCTATCCGGTCATGGAAACATAGTGAATATGATACCACAGTGTTTATTTCAGTTATATTTTTCATATTAACATGGACGTTAATTTCATCTGATCAACTTGTTGTTTTGATGCTACAGGTACAGTTGTTTAAATATGGAATGATCAAAAGCATGGTATTAAAACTGTAGCAAACTAAATATTTGAAAAAAGGGTTTGTGCTCTCTCGTTTTCTGCTTCTATGATATGGCAATATATTTTACTTACAGAATTCCATTGACACACTGCCTGTACTTCATGTCAACAAGTGCACATTGTTAAATCCATGTGAATAGATTGGCCACACTGTAGTGTCTGAATGTGTTCTTCCTGAAGCATACTTGATTATTTAACCTGTGGTTTGCATTATGTTATGATTTATTTATATGGAGCGAAAAGGTTGGCCAGTGGGTTCATTGACTTTATTTATCGAGAGGAATAATAGAATCTAATATCGTCACAATGACAGAGAAAAATATACAGGCTAAGACGAACACAGCAATTGCATAATTGATGACATACTCAATGATCATCGCACGTGGTACATCGCTAGTGAGCTATGCATGGACAAACAACTACCCTACGTCAATCTTTGAAGCTAGTTTTCTATAAAGGGTTTAGCTAAAGGGTATTGACCAGCTTCCGTTGTGTAAATACAGGGCATACTTTATAATGCAGCACAATGCTCAAAAGGAGCTGTGCAGATAAACAGAGTGATACGTATCTACCCCACGGACTGCAGTTACTGTCAACCATGTTATACTTGTATGCTGTCTCGATTTCTCAGTGAAGAAAAGAACAGAACGATGGGAGGTTGATCCAACACCAATTGGCAGAGAGCTATAAGCGTTTTTCTCTTAACAATACTAACTCCTAAATGGTATAATCATCTATGTATGTTGATATATTTCCAGTAAAGAGTTTGGCTGAATATTAATTGAAGCTTGCTTCCATTGCAGTTTTTTGTCATATTTGTTTTTCATCTATCAGAATGTTGTTGGGATTATACGTCGAAAAGTTGGCATGCACAATTAATATTGAGGACGATGATTATAATGTATGAAGTTCGCTAACTTGTTTAACAAAATGCAAATTCAGGATCATTAGTAATTCAGTGAAACAATTCCATAACTGAAAGTGTTTTGTCATTGGGATACTACTTTCGTGCATTTGTATAAGTACAAAAATTCTACTCCTGTTTGTTGATAATATACTAACATTTGACAGTGAATTACTGAAGAACTTGTGTGAAACATCGTCAACTTAACACTCGAATGCATCAGCCATCATTCTTGTTGCCTCGAGTATGAATCTTGCTGACAAGAGTCACCAACGGTACCATCGTAAGACTTCGAATATGCATGTGATAGAACTTGTATGTTTTGATTGTTTGATATTATAAATTTATCCCTTAAATATTTGAAAACTTTCACACCTTACATTTTTAAATATTTCTTATGGAAGATCATATATATCCTGTGATAATTGATATGAACTATTAGGCACTTACCATACATACATGTAAACGGATCAACATACACATTACCATTGTTGGATACACATTTTTGTTGGATACATATTATGAAAGTAGTTCATCAAAGTTTAAATTTATACACGTAGTTTAGAAGATACTGTTTACTTATATTCACCGGTTTCTACAAAAAAACAACACATCACCATTTCGGAATGATATTTTTTACCGAAAATATTATTCTCCATCCCAAATTAATAATGAAACATGATCCTGAAACAACTAGTTGATTACCAAGATATAAATTGTTTAAGTATTCACAATCAGTTAGTAACTGACCTGTTTCGCAGTGCTGTCCACTGAACCCCGACACACACAGACAGCTGTACGACAAGTATTGGTTTATGCAGGTGGCACCGTTCTCACATGGGGAGGTGGCACAATAGTCAACTGTCACAGTGAAAAAAAATATATTTTATTAATTTCATTCGAGGATATCGACAGTATTTTTATGAATATTGACAGTATCGACAGTGAATTGCTTCAACATGGGATATTAGTTTTGATGATGTTTATTTTCGTAGGCGTGTTTATATGAAATAATATTCATATTGTGCTAACTAGGGAGAAATGATACATATTTTTCCATCAAGCTATTTCAAACGTTTCTGGTTTAAGTTGGGTAAATTTTTATGATACACATACTTTTATTTTTCACAGAAAGAAACTCTTGAGGTTTTCAGAACATCTTTTTTACACCAAACATGATATCTAACAAGTGTTTCAATTTTCATTTTCACCACCAACCTCTGTATCTCAAAAGGACTTGCTTTCCAACTGACGGCTGCAAGCCCCAATCCGAAACACCCGAGATTATCTCACAAATATAGTGGTTCTGGACACTTTCAAACATAGCGGCTTGACAGCCGTCAAACATTGCACAAAATGCTGCACACTCCACAAGTTCTCCAGATATGTGACTGGAAATAACCACTGCAGAGGACAGCTGCTGATCCTTGATAAGTTCAAAAGTTCCTTGAGTATTGATAGTTAATACTCCAATTTTTTGCTCCACTATCGCAATCCAGAATACATGTACAAGCAGATGAGTTGCCATTGTTATCCGCTGCTCTCTGTCAAGACGCTACAAGCCGAGTTTGACAAACTGCGAGACGATTTACAGGGACATGAAGCTGGAGTAGTTATAGATATAGCCTGAAGTTCTATTGATCATTGAGGGGACAAACCAAGACTGGCACAATACATTCCTCATGGACATCTCCAGGTGTTGACTGTGAATCGCAAGCAAATACACACAATGCACGTCAATAATTAATTCTAAATTAGCAGTAATTTTTGTGGTCTGCATATTATGATTCCATGTCATTTTGAAGTGCCTGTCATTCTAAAGAATACATAATTTTTTCGTACTTAATGATTTCTAATGGTTGAATTGAAAGTCAAGGGATGTTCCATCTTTTAACAATTATCTATTCAAACATGGTTTATATTGATAATAATGATCGATTCCTGTGAATGATACAATATTAGTACGGGTCTATGAAAAAATTACACATGTATGAAGATTCTTGACTTACACTCATAGACGCTTATGGCACATAGGTACCTAAAAGAGTTTATACATGCAGTTATAAAGCTTCTGGGTCAAAGATGTTATATAAAATTGAAAATGGCCGCCACACGCAGACCAGCGATTCAAGGGCAATGAAATTTACACACGAGATACAGAAGGGGAATCTTTGAAAAAATCTCAAAACTATCTGAACAGTTTTTGAAAATATGGCCACCAAAGTCAGAAATTAGCCGTTTCTCATCAAGAAAATAACCAACATTTTGAAAAAAAAGTGTTGGTTAAAAGATAGAACTGTGGACGACGACAGACGACGGATGCAACGCAATGGCAACCAATAGTTCGCCAAGCTAAAACTAAAATTTTTCTTGAGGAACATGTCAATGTCCGAACAATGAATCAGGTCAATTGCGAGATTTCGGGCTATGACAGGGGACGGCTCCAAGCCAACTGATGGCATGACCCGCAAGCTAATGAGCAAGATTTCGTCAGTGTGTTATGAACAAGGCTGATTACATCTACTATTTTGATTCATGCTTTGTTACAACTATAGGCGCTCTGTCGCTACAAGCGACAAGGCTGTATCTCCTTATCGCACCATATATCACAACGTCCGTGTAATGAAGTAAGACATGGGGGTGATAACAATTGACCACAAGAAAGCCAATCAGGCATCAGATATTCTTATTTCAATTCTAGGGTTTTCAGACGGGAAAACCCCATGTCCTCTCGAGGTCAAGCCATACCTATCATGCGTTAAACCACACATTTGCTACCAATGAACAGTTTCTGCATGTTTCCTGTCTGGAAGCACCAAACAATAATCTCACCAAATGCGAACACTTCAGTACACAGTGAGCTCAAAGCTATTCTGTCTTCATATTCTTTTTTCTGGTCATTCGTTTAACCACACATGTCAAATCAGTTTTCAGATATGAACAATATCCCTGCGTCAAGTACCAGCTGCAGCAGCAGTGGCACAGAAACACTCGGACAAGTACATGTAGATTCAACCTTTTTCTGAAAAAAATCTAGGAAATTATTGCCTGACATGACCAGAAAAAGAGGATGTGCACTCATAGGGCAAGTGTTATTAAAATTATAGCAGGATGCCATGGTGCATAAAGTGTCTGAGTTCTCATTTTATTGTAATTGAACAATATCGGATGAAATGTGTTCTACATGAACCTAGGATAAAGTAACTATTCTCATCGAGAGCTTAATCTTCATGTTACATGTTGTGCACAGCAAACCTGTGCATTCTCCGTAGCAATCTCTTCCATCCACGTTCTTCCCTTCAACCTTCTACCCTACTTATAACCACTACTCCGGCCTTCTGTTATCGCTGGAACATTATGTACACAGCATCATCTATGGCGTGAGATCTAGACAATCAAGGATATTAGTAGGAACCAAAAAGGTAAGATCCCCAAATTTCAAAGTGAACACAGAATGACTTTCCGTGACTTATGAAATGTCCACATTGACTCCGAGGGAGAAACCTGATAAATGAGCAAACTTTGGCAGGTAAAGCTCAAGGTCACTCATAAGTATTATCAATGAACCTCTACTACAGACTACAGCTAATCAGCTAATACGTCTCATGTTTCACATCAACACGTCATCCAAGGTCATTGTTTTAAAGGTCATATAGTATTTTGTATCAGTGTTCAGTTCAATACTGCTATAGACTCTACCTGCAACCATGTTGGCCCCACATCCAATTCCCCCACGAACTAAGCTCAAAGTCAGTATTTGGCCTGTCAAAGTCAAATTCAAGGTCATCATTTTCAAACCCGTACATGACTTCATGTGTTCGATACTGACACGCCACGTATCGCATTGAGAACTAACCCCAAAAACGACTTGATCAAGTTTGTGACCCATAGCACCATTACGAAAAACCTCTAAGTACCAAGATCTTGTCGTTGGGAGATACAATCATAAGGCAACTATCATAATGTCCATCTCTTTATGGGCCAAATATGGAACAACAAGGGTATGATCAGAAATCGTGCTGGTGCCACAATTGATGTAGCAGACCTATACAGTACCGATTTCGCAAAACCTCACCAAAATGCTAGCACGCTGAACCTGGCATTTAGCACGTGCTAGCCTAACTTCGCCAGACTAGCATGGTGTGTGCGAGCATCGCCTTATGCTAGCATTGCTTCTTTGCACTGTGGCACACTGAACGCATATAACAATTTTTCGTAAAAAAGGCATTATATGCCCGTATATGCTCACAGGAACATGGTCAGTGGTTAATAGACAGTCTGTATTATGTACATCGTATGGGCAAATGCAAAGTTCAAGTTCAGTTCATATTAGAGTCTGTATTTGCATGTTCGCCTGTTCAACTAACAGTCACTTGATGCGTGGCATTGCGCCCACTGGTCGCACCGTGTGAATTGATGCTAGTACCAAGTCGTACGGGCTAGCAATTAGCATGTAACATTAGCATGGCTAGTGAGGTTTTACAAATCGGTACTGTATCCTGCAGTAAATTTGAATAGTGCATGTCTGAACTCAAATAACATTTACACCACAGATCAGGACTCAACTGAGTAATTAATGACGTTTCATATTTGCCGTCTGCATAAATTTTGCGCTACGGATAGTCTGTTTCTGCAAACACTAAGGAGGCCATACAATTTTTGAGTGGTTTATTTTGGCGGCCATGTTAAATACATCATCAGTATCGTATAACACTGTATTATATAGATGTCAATGGTCGTTTGTTTCCTATTTATAATGGTATTACAGCATAATTATGAGATAATGTTCAAAATTCCAGTGTACAGTCCACATTTCAATCGTGGACAACTAATTCTGCATTCTGAGTTTTATTATTATCAAATATTATGGTACATACACATTTTTGTGTGTTTGACAATAGTGGACAACTCAACAAACGAATAATCTCTATTTTTATTAACATGTGAAAATGCACTAAATTGCATTGTACTCTTGAAATCGTTGGATTCTGGAAATGGCCTTTTTTATTACAAGTTCAAATATTTCTATTAGTGGCTCACTTCGAGTCTAACATAAACAACAAATGCATGCTGTTAATTGAGCAAACAATAAAACATGATTTTGAACAATTTCTTACTGGTACTATGATACATATATATCATCTTTCAATACCACTAACAATAAAATATCTATAAATCACTTAATTGTTACCAACACCTTTGCTCGTTTATCTGTATTCTGAAACAGAGCCCTGATCAGGTGTTTAACCTCATTTGCACCCATTGCCTCTGCTAAGGGCCCTTTGCCATTGGCCCATCGGTCTCCAATATCTTGTAAACCTGAGTTCAAAATCAATAACAGTTCCTTGTACTTGGCCCAATTCGGGACAAACTTGTGCAGCAGGACTTCTGACACTTGCCCAGCACTGTGCTCGGTTTCGAACCATGACGGCGACTTTTCGGCCAAGACGGCGAGGATCCCGTGGAGACTCCCGGCGTCCTTGGACGAGATATCCTCGAGCTCCACAACACGGTCTACAATCTCAGTCAGGGCCGAGTTCAGCAGAGTACCTGGAGATTAGAATTAGAACTGTTATATAACAGGGAAGTATGGGTATGCTACTGCTTAGGAATTCAGTAGTGTCGATCGATGAATGTAAATATATGGTTTCCAGTTTTTTTTTTATTTGTGAGGGACATCATTCCACACCTCTTGCGTCTTTCGGGTAGTTTGAAAACAGGATTAACAGTATACAATCTGTACTTTTTTTGCAATCAAAACTCATAATATTTGAAAATATATTGACTCATTACAATAAAACTCAATCTGAAACTATCAAGGATCCAAATTTGAACCAGGTCTATACATGTACACACTGAAGACCATATCTTATGATACTGTACTCACTTCAGACAAAATTATGACCAGTTTACATGTATTGGAAACTGACCGATAGACTTGTGGTAGATGATGTCGGACAGCGTGTCGACCCACACTGTACTCAGGCGCTGTAGCTGGTGTATAACTTGTTTGATGGCACGTTCCGCACTCACATAGTTCCCCTTGTCACTCACGTTAGCAAAACCTGAAATACAAATGCTGAATTTTAGAATTCTGATTCAGAATTCGGCTATTCCTATATTTTAGGCCTCTATTCATTAACTCAACTGTCATCTATACAAACCGTTATTTCAGTATTTTTCATCATTCACTTTTTTAATTTGAGCGTAGTACACATTAAGTCACGAAATTCAAGACACAAGAACTGAATTATTGTGCTTCAACAGATCTGTAGAGCCATATTCAAATCAAAATCTATAATGATTTTTGCCCATAACTCATTGAATCATATTTTTCAATTGAGCATAAAACCAAAATTTTCTCCCCGAATTTTATACCTTAAACTCTATCAGTGGAAAATTTAGCAATGTACCCCAATGACAATGTACAATTTTAACCACAAACTGACTTTCATGATGTTTTTATTAATGACGCTCAATGTTAATATATAAAATCTCACACTGATCTGACGATCCCAAACAAAGTTACAGATGGAATTTTCTGTATTGAAATTGACTAAACTCATCCAACTATTCCCAGACCTTGTGCCGAGCTGAGACACTCGAGAATCTGCTCCTTCTGTTTGCGCATCTGCTCGAGGAAGACATCCGTTCCCGCTCGTCGTAGTTTGGGGACGAGGTCGACAAACGATGCGGCCCCTTCACAGAGTGGTGGCGGTAGTTTGAGGGCGAACTGGTGACCGAGGGTGAGGAGGTGATGTGACAGGTACATGCAGTTGTTGTGGTGAAGGGCTGGAATAAAGCATACCAAACAGTTTGGGTATATAAATGAATCATTTTATTGTAATATTGATTTGCTTTTTCATGCTTTTCTTCCAGAAATTATGTCAATAATTCATATAAGTCTGGCATTCTTTATTGAATATCTATAATAATATTATTGTGAACATGACAAATGTGTCACAATTTTATATATTGCCTATTGCCATGAACACTCCATGAAGTCATTACAGTCATCACAGCAATGAAATCAACTCAAATACCAGAATACTTCCTCTCATGATTTCAGCCCGATGTCATTGAACATGGCAGTATATTGTAGGCCTACACATTAGTAGATATATAGATGTAATCCTATGTTGAAAGAGCAACCCCCAGATTATGCTCAGGAGGCCAGTGAGTCTTACCAGCCAGCTGAGGAAGCGTGGCGAGACTGTCACGATGGTATCGCGGGACAACCTCGAGGTACAGCTGGAGCACGTCCCGTACACTGTAGAACAGCTGGATGGAGTACTCAGGGGACTCGGAGCCCTCACACGCCTCAGACAGAGTTCCATACACCAGCTCCATCACACGCTCCGTTGACACACTGCAGAAGGGGGGTGGAAAGTTGCAAAACAAGAAATGAATTGTCGTGTGCCGGTACTGTGTACCTCTCCACCTGCTGTAGACTATATTCATAGATGGGTTTTCACAAAAATACCTGAATATGACATGTGCAAAAACTGAAGAATTCAAGATCATCGTGATGAGAATTACATTTTCACGAAAATTCCGACACTGACAGTGTTTTTTAAAAGAAGTGTTCTTGTAAGTATATTTTTTCGATTGCCAGATAACTTCCTTTTCCGGCAAGTTTCATGTACACGATAACCACGGTAACTGGAATCTGGCAATGCTAACCTGATGGAGATAGCTGGTAGCTTGAGCGTTTTTGCAGCAAGACCTCCCTCAGTTTCAAGTGACGATCCTGTTTTACCCTCTGACTTTTTAGAAGTTCCATCACTAGTCTGCTCTTCTTTTCCGACCTTCACTGTCTGATGAATGTCCATCTTCATCAACTGTCGAGCTTTCTCCAACGTCTCCTCACATTTCTTGTTAGCGAACAGAACGTTGATGTCATTGACATAGTCAGAAAGTGTTGTCTCACTCTCGTCTATGAGCCTCGATGAAACGAGAAATGTTTGCAAGCCTTCTACAATGGGTATTGTCTTGGAGTAAGCTTCCAGGCCTGCCTTCGTGCTGGGTATTGAGTATTTCAGGCACCTTGCGATGACTTGGTCAGTGATAAGTCGTTGACTCATGGATTGCCCGAGAATATGCATGAGACAGATTTTGGAGTTTGCTTTGCCATCTGCCACTTCAGCAGCGAATAATTTCGACCCGAGAAACATTATGGTTTCCGTCAAGAGACTAGCCATTTGTTGAACAGTGAACGCACCATTTTTCGCTGGGCTCGAGGTCACGCCTTTCAGGGAAAGTGTAGAATCTTTCACAGTTACACGTAGACCCTCATGTGTCAACATAGGCTCAATGATGTGCTCAAGAAACCTCTGTCCAAACAACTCCAGCTTTGACCGGAGGTTATTTCCGTTGTGCAGAGCTTGCAGAAGACCAGCAACCATTTCAATATTTTCCTCGGTCTTGTTAATTGTCAATGATATGTCCCACGAAGTGTTCGACTTACTCTTTCCAGTGTCTTCTTTCTTAATCGACCAGCTCACAAGGTCAGCCCAAGCTCGAGACATGTCAGTATCGAGCATCGTTTTCTTCTTTTCATAGTCTTCTTTCAAAGCTTGTAGGATTTTGATTTCGTTGTCCCTCGCGGTAGTCGTCTCTGAAAGTGCGGTGTTTACAATGTCCAACTTCGCGGTGGCTTCTAGGAAGTTCTTAGCCTTCAAAGCGGTGTTGAATTCTTCAAGAGCGCTGTTTATTTTGACGAGACGCCCCATGATTGTCATCATCAGGTTGACCTCAGCCAACTGCGTGGACATGTCCTTGTACTCTGATGATGAGCTTTTAACATGTGCTTCCACCTAGTGTCGGAAACACCAAACAAAAATAGAAATACTATTCAGACATGAATTATGACATACCATTACATGGACTTAAGAACTGACTGGTTCCAGTCAACATGAAAGATGTGACAAAAACTACAAATATGTTTTACTTTACTAGCCTTATACTAGGGCCTGAACAACTGGTCAAGTATAGCAGGTATCAAATCAATTGATATTGCGAATAGACACAATATACCGACCAATAGAATATATACAATAGAATATAATAGAATACAATATACTGACCTCTGTTTTGACACTACTAACAATCTTCTGCTTGTCATCCTGCAATGCCTCATATCTAGATTTAAGCTCCAGCGCGGCTGCCAGATGTAAATGGAAGTCTTTATACTTCCGCTGGAGCAAGTCGTAAACTTCCGCCCGAATCTCATCAGCTCGCTTGTTGAAGCAGTTGAGTTTAGTGGCAATGTCATCTTGGTCCGCTGCACTATCCAAGCGACCTGCAAATGAAGCAGAATAGCTAATGCATTCAATCTAAATGCACATTGCAGGGCTAGAATTTCGGCGAGAATCCGAGAATCGATTCTCGCAAAATGGCTCCTGATTCTCGCAAAAAATAATGGAGTCTCGCAAAATTTTATGAAATTCTAGGCCTGTATTGAGTGTATTATATATATATATATATATATATATATATATATATATATATATATATATATATATATATATATATATATTCAAGTAGTAGTTTGATGTAGTATATACTAGCAGACCAGAAAGCAATTGAAATGTATTCCAGCAAGAAAGGGAATATTATGTACAGTCGTAAGTTTCGTGTGATGTCTCAGTCAAGCACACTACAAATTTGGTAATTGCTGACTTACAAAAATATGACATTTTGTCATAAACATTCTACACATGTATTTGGATTGGAGAGTGATAAATCACTTCAATTCAGCGCGTTTGGGCGGAAATTTGACTGATGTGAAGTGTTTTAGGCTGAATTACGAGGGTGCAAAATACGTTCACGATTAACCGGTCACAAAAATATTGAGGCTGAATTAAGACTATGAGGCTGCAAAATACGTTTCCGATTAAGAGTCGTACTGGGGGAAGGTGAAGATAAAGTTCAAGGCGATGAAGGGTGTTGATGCCTATCAGCTGCCCAGCTACCTCGACGAGCGCATGTGGTTGGATCGTTATGCGCCCTCAACTGAGTCGGCTTTCCGTAACATTTGTGAACATATATCAGAAATCTATGTGTTTCAATGAATTTTTACATAATTATATCAGAAATCTATGTGTTTCAGTTAACTTGTATTGACTAAATATGTATTACAAATAAACATATATTATGCATGTGTATTTAGGCTATGTGTTGTTTAACTAAATGCCTCCGTAAAAACATATGTCTAGAACAGTTCAAAAGCATGTACCCGGCAGGAGTGCTCTAATCCAGGTAAGGTATACAAACTAAACACCCCCCCATGATTGCAATAGTCTCGACCAATATCTTGACAGTTATATTTCAATCTTTCTTTGAAGCCATTGTTCCGTCCCACATTACCCGTATACGAGAAATGTGACTGCAAACATTATTCGTAGTTGAGAATTGGACATTTCTGGTATACGAGAAATGTCCATTTCTCGTATAGATCTATACGAGGAGTGTGCCTTCAAGTTGACTTGATCCAGTAAGAATCGGTTACAAAACATGTAACCAGTTACACTCTGTAACCGAATCGTAACCGAGTACTCGTTAAAGCCCTGGTGAATGACAGCCATGAGATCAGACGTGACAGTGAGTGACAGTGGGCGATAATAGAGTAATCGAACAGATGTTTCCATCAAATAGAAAAAATCGTAAACTGATGTTTTTGTTTCCATCAATAACCAAACAAATCTTATGTATACGATACCTGCTGTTGCCAAAACCTCTGTTACAAAGCTTGATGTCGACGAAACCGACATTTTCAGTGATTTTTCACAAAATCGGCGCCAACGTCAACGGTCAGTGAAAGTCGGACACGACCACGACCCGGATTTCGCAGCCGTGATGACGGAACATCATGACGGAGTTCCCTGGGAGCTGGGATAGCATTGTATAGTCGCAAGTCTTATCAGCTTATTACGGTGGCTCATATTCGCCAGATGGAGGAATGCACTTTTTTCTTTACAGCGTTATAACGCTGTAATACAGCGTATTAACGCTGTAAATTAAAGCGTAATTACGCTGTAAATTAAAGCGTTATTACGCTCTATTACAGCGTTATAACGCTCTAATTTATAGCGTAATTACGCTTTAATTTACAGCGTAATTA
This sequence comes from Terebella lapidaria, assembly GCA_949152475.1. NCBI lineage: Eukaryota > Metazoa > Annelida > Polychaeta > Terebellida > Terebellidae > Terebella > Terebella lapidaria. Next base: position 23,093,875 of record OX424570.1, read on the forward strand.
CGCTCTAATTACAGCGTTATTACGCTGTAATTTAGGCGTTATTACGCTGTAAATTACAGCGTTATAACGCTCTAATTTACACTGCCAGAGACATCATCGGACCTGCTAGTTCATCAGCTCAATCATTTGTAGGGAAATCTCAAAATTATTCTGATCTAGATATGTTTATTACAAATCACGATAATGGAAATATGCTAGGAAGGTGAACGGTTTAATTTAGAGCGTAATAACGCTCTAAAATAGAGCGTTATAACGCTTTACGAAAAAGTATAGAGAGGTGATGAAACATGGATCTTTCATCAACCTTTGATGGACACGTGTGTATTACAGCGTTATTACACTGTAATTAAAAATTTGCGGTCCTCTATGTGGCGAATATGAGCTTCTGTAGCTTATGGTGGCTATAGGCACGTTCATTCACAGAATTTTCGACGCATATATCTAGACTTATTATTTTCAGTGAATCAAGTAATATGTTGTAACTGTATGAATAATAAATCTATATTTTAGAGATAATTAACTAGCCTACAGATCGAGAGTATTACCGATTACGAATTTTGAAATTATCAGGCTAACTACACGTATACAGGCCAATAAATATCTAGCCAGCCAATTATCTTCAGAAATATTCACATCATTCAAACTTTCTGCAAGATACGCGCAGATAATGATATAAATCTCCTACGAAACTTTCACTTTATACAAGCACGCGTCGAAAATAGGCGAGAGGGGGTAGATCCCATCTTCCGAGGTGTCTGACTTATTTATTAGAGCCCGGACGAGTCGACGGGTAATCGAATTCGGGGCGGGTCATACAATTACCCGGGTCGGAAGTTTTTTACCCGTACCCTGAAAGCTAATAAAGATATTGTTCTTGCATTGAATATTAGCGATAAACACTAGTAAAATCACAAGAATGACAAGGAAATCATTGGAAAAAAATCGAAGTAGTTTCGCGAGATCTGTTTCAAACTTGAAAATAAAAACAGACGAAACAAATAATATGTGTCAAAGATCCATGACTGGTGTTTATGTGTTGCAAATTGCTCCTGTGAGTCCCGTTCAAACGCTGATATATATTTGGACGGGTGCCCGGGTCGGAAATTTTCGACTCGTCCGGGCCCTATTATTTATATAGGCCCAGCTTAACTATACAAAACTGAACGATCGTTTGCACGTGTCAGCAGTTGTCTGGTGTATTAGCATGATTATTTTGTCATTTGCAAAAAAAATCCCTGAGGTGTCAGAAAACTTTACGAAAAAGTATAGAGAGGTGATGAAACATGGATCTTTCATCAACCTTTGATGGACACGTGTGTATTTTGTAGGCGACGATGCTTGCAAAACAGATGTAAGTTCCTTTAAATATTATTCTTGTATGTGAACAATTATTATCAATGTTCATTTCGTCGTCATCGTTCTTTGAAGTGATGCTTTGACTGATGCGTATTACTTTATTCGAGTTCTTAAAGCTGTATCAAATTGATTTATTTCCAATGAGTTAGCATATGTTTATTCTCTACCATGATGACCATTGCCATGTCAAATTAACACGAAATAAAGAAAACAAAATCAATTTCCCATACATGTTTGGTACATTAGCTCACTCTCCAATTTCTGATGAGGAATAAAACGTTATGATATCGTACTGCCGGTTTCATAAAGGACTCGTGTAAGGCAATCACGTTTCGTCAGCATTTGGTCCGTTGTATCGTGCTAACCCCCCCCCCCCCCCCCCCACCCCCAAACACCTCCCCCCTTCCTCTCTCTGAAATATAATTCATGAAAATTAAGCAATATGCTAGTATACATAACTTTGCAAACAAATACCTTATTTCGTTTGCTCATATGGGAGATATATAGGCCTCAACCCATATTCTAGAACAAATGCTGATCCAGTAATTCGCAATAAAGACATGCACATTCTAAATCGCAAAAATTGTTTTATTGAAAACGGTTTGATTTATTATAAACAACCCATAACAAATGACGGAGCTTTGACGAGGTGCTGTAATAAAGATTTCAGAACTGATTTTCATTTTCTAGATTACATGTCTTTAATTATTCAATACCTGCGGCTCACAGACATTATCTATCATTATGTCTATAATGGACGGGAGCAGGAGAATGGGCAAATTATTAGAAATGTGTGCGCGGAGTGAAAGGCCTGTAAAATAATTTACAACCAAATAAATGTCAAACTTACGTATAATGTATTGGCAAATGAAATGAATGTCTTGCGATTCAACTAAAATATGAAGATTGGAGTAAAATTTTTGATCTAACAACTGTAATTTATATGAATAAACAACTCACATTTCCTTAACATAAAATATTACACCGTACATCCCTGCAAGTAAACTTTTTGTGTTGTATGATATGAAATGGTATGATATGTATGATATGGTATTAATACGAATTGTCAATATTGCTCAGATGTCATTGAATATGTGTTACATTTCTTTCATGTATGTTCCACGATGTCGAAACTTTGGTACAGAATTGCAGATTGGCTTCTAACAGATTTAGCTTTTTATTCATTCATAATTTCGGAATTTATACTTTTGGGAATTTACTGCCTAAATTAACCGTTCAAAACTGTTATTGGCTTAATATTATTGGTGAAAAGGTACACCGGTATATACGGTGAGAATTGTAAGGAACAGGCTGTGAGCATTACGGGGCCAAAACATTTTGTGAAGCAACACAAGCTTAACGATTTACACTTGAACGAAGGAAATTTCCGTTCGAAACATCAAGAGACATGGACACCGATATATAAAGTAATTGATACACATTAGGCGTGTCATAATTATTTTGTGTATTTCAGCTTGCTTTCGATTAATAATTGATTTTGTTTGGGTATAAATTTATTTTCTATGTTCTGTTTTTATATATTACAATATTGAATTGCTATAAAGTTTGATTATTTGTTGTATTTTGTGCACTATACATGTTAGTAGTTGATGTGTGTGGATGCTGAATGAATCTTTACAGAACGAATTTTTTTGTGTGGGAAAAATGCAATAAAACAAAATGAATAAATGAATCAGTTTTGTGTGTTACATTCTCTGTATAAATATTGACACGAATATGGATAGTAAATAGACCTATTCAGCATATGATCGAGTTTTAATAATGCACTCAACGCCTTCTTATGAATGACCAACGCCTTCTTCATAATAGGAATGGCAAGATTTTATCAACGAAATCCTCTCCTGTCAGGTAACATCGCCGCTGATTCACCAGACAATTCATAGTGATTGAGACGCAGGCTTTCAACATGTCCTGGTCGATTTAAAATGATACCGTCTCCCATAAAACGTTGCCCGACTGGATGTCCTTCCCAATATACACATGATATACATCAGCTTTTTCCCTGAGCAGCAAAGGTCGACAGCAAATTAGAACCCCTCCTGGATTATATTACTTCGTACTTTATCTGTAGATATTCGAGTGAGAATTTACCATGGTTTCCCTGCGGTTGATTGAATCATATCAAAGTGACTTTATTCCATCTTCACTCCTTATCAAGATGAACACATAATATTGAAGACGAGAATGTTGTGTAATTACATTATAAACTTATGCAATGAGCCAGGAAGTCATGTAATAACACATAAACTCTAGGGCTCAAATGTTCGACACCTATTACATTTAGCATAATTAGTTATGATAGCATCATGTCATAATAGCAACCCACGCTCTTTTCCATTCACGTCCGAGTCGCAAATATGACCAGACTGAAATGGAAGGTTCATTGACGAATTTGTGTCATAACGTGTCATGCTGTAACCGAAAGGCAACGCTGAAAAATGAGATGTACTAGTATGATTGAGATCATGTCATAATGTAACAAACGTCAGAAGGTGGTGTCTCGTTCATTGCGCAAACTTGTCATCATCATCATCTCCCCCATTATGCTATACACACACATCGCGGGATGACATTTACAGGTAACATTGTGTACTATATTTTCTCATATCAAGTCATTCACATAGTCGCGAAATCACTGGTAGTATGCAGTGTACTATATAATAGCGAACGAAATGCTTATATGATGTGAAGCAATGAATAGTGTTGATAAAATACGTTATTGCCGTCACATGAATGAGGTTCTATCGCGAAATACTCATACTCATCCATGTGTTATAGCTATACAAAGTTATACGCGAGGAAGAAGAATGATTCACCAGAACGTGTGTGGTCGTCCATATATTTTGTATAATGAGATCATTATCTGACATCATTTCTGCCATCCAGAAGTTAGACACAGCTGGTATGTTGCCTAACTTTGTTGTCGACCCCACGGGCCTTCATAGAGTACCGAGGTGCATGCCTTCAGAAACTAACTCTATGTCCATGTGCGAGAGACTTGTTGAGATGGAGCTGCGCTTGAAGTCCCTAGAAAGCTCTCTCAGTGACAACGTATGTAGAACTTTATCTGTTGAAGATAAGGTCGCCAAGATGACTAGCTACGCCAGCGCTGCATCTCGAAGTATGCCCCCTCCAAAGATGCCACCTCCGCGTGTATCCATGATGCCGACGACTCCTGCGACCGTTGATCAATCACGGACACGAGTGTCAGACACCCGAGAACAACCGCCCAGAGTCACAACTGGTGAGACATCCCGTCCCTCGAACTCTCAACCCGAGCGGGTCTACACGCCGCAGACTGACGGAACCATCCGTAGTGATCCTACTCTCGCGAGAACGACAAGCCTCCTTACAGTGGCTTCCGACGCTACTGGTAGGTTCTCAGACTTTGAGCTCCCAAGCCACCAAAGACGACGACTACGACGACGAGCCAAAGCGATCGTGGGCACGGTGACGTCTGACACACTACGCGGCGCGCCGGAACCAAGCAGAGATATCTTTGTGTACAGAGTGGCGAAGGATGTTGTGAGTGACGTTATTAAATGTTACATGCTCGAGAACGATGTTGAGGTCCGTGAGATTGAACAAATGTCTAAGGAGGGTTCAAGATATCAGAGTTTCAAAGTCAGTATCAAATTGTCAGATATGAATAAGGTGTTGCAGGCTGATTTTTGGCCTGTCGGTATCAACGTGAGGCGGTTCTGGCAGCCTAAAACTAAGAATCCACAATCATGGGATTAAGGGTTTTATTTATATGTCTCACCTATGTAATTATGGATTTGTCTTTTACAAGTTTTAATTGTAAAGGTCACGGAAGTGACAGACTTGCATACATCAGCCAGCTATGTAGTAAATATGATATTGTACTTTTACAAGAACACTGGTATCATGACATTGAACTCCCATCCATGCAAAATCATCTAAATAATGTGCAAGTTCATGGTGTGTCAGGAATGGATCAAGCTGAATTGTTGAACGGGCGGCCTTATGGCGGATGTGCAATATTGGTGAATAACTGTTTGCAATGTAAATTCACTCCTCTACCGGTAAACAGAAGGCTCTTTGGTGGTCTAGTGGAATTTACTGGGTTCAAAATCATGGTACTAAATACATATATGCCTTGTGATACAACTCACGATGTTGACAACATTGACCTCTATATGTCTATATTGTCAGATATTCTTGTTACATATAATCAATACAGTGACGTAAATTGTTTGATTATTGCTGGTGATTTTAATACTGATCTATCCAGATCAAATTCACTTCATACTCGAGAGCTATGTGACTTCGTCACCACAAATAATATGTCGTTCTGTTGCATGTTAGATTGCTCTGACATAAAACACACATTTGAACACCCTTCCAGTGGAACAATGTCGTCATTGGATCATTTCATTGTATCAAATAATATATGCAAGTGTATCACCAAATATTGCTCAATTCACGATGGTGATAATCTATCAGATCATTGCCCTGTTTCGTTAACAATGTCAATTACAGTGAGCCGCTGTTCTGACAACACGCGGCAATTTGTACCTAAGTCTTCTTGGGCAAGGGCCACAAATACTGATATTACATTGTACAAAGGTAAATTAAGCTCTTTGTTAAAACAAATTCGTATACCATCTGGTATCTACTGTAAAGATTATAGTTGTAATGATCACTTGAGTGATATAGACATGTATTGTACAAGTCTAGTTGTGGCCTGCCAAAAAGCAACTGACCAATGTATTCCGCACACCACAAAGCGTGGTCTCGCTGGATGGAATGACAGTGTGCGTCCAATCAGGGAAGAGGCCATGTTCTGGCACAATATATGGGTCCAAAGTGGTCGCCCTCCACAAGGTATCATTGCAGGTATCAGACGGTCGACACGTGCAAAGTATAAACAATCAGTTAAACAGTTAAAGTCTCGTCAATCTCGGATGAGGTCAGAAAAAATGGCACATGCATTGTTATCTCAAAATCATCGGGATCTATGGCGTGAAGTGAAACGCATCGACGGACGATCAATGGTGATGTCTAGCACGGTTGATTGTAAACAAGGTGATGTGAATATTAGCACGGTGTTTGCTGACAAATACGAACATCTGTATAATTGTGTTTCCTATGACACGAAAGAAATGGATTCACTTCTAAACGATATTGAAGATGGTATCAAGTCCAAATGTATTCATAAATCATGTCATACACCCCATGTTATAACACCAGGAAGTGTCAGCCATTCTATTGAGAAGCTCAAAGCACATAAGACTGATGGAGTGTTCAACCTGTTTTCAGATTCACTGATTCATAGTTGTCCTGAATTCCATACACATTTATCTCTATTGTTCACAGCTATGTTGTGTCATGGCTATACACCTGGTAGCATGAGTCTATCAACAATTATACCTATACCGAAAAATCGTAACAAGTCCTTGGCCGAAAGCAGTAACTATCGAGCCATCGCACTCTGTAGCCTTTTATGTAAGGTATTTGATAATATAATTTTGTGCAACAACAGATTTGTACTGAAGTCTAATGACCTGCAATTTGGCTTCAAGTCAAAACATTCAACGGTTCAGTGTACGTTTGTCCTAAATGAAATTGTCGATTTCTTTGTGAGGCAAAGGTCCTCTATGTACGTTGTCTTGCTCGATGCATCACAGGCCTTTGACAGGGTACAGAATGTTAAACTATTTAAATTATTGTTAAAACGAGGTATTTGCTCAATACTTGCTAGATTTTTGGTCCAAATGTATACAAGTCAATCATTAAGGGTGAAATGGAACGATCAATTTAGTCGTGTATTTAATGTGTCAAATGGTGTGAAACAAGGAGCGATACTCTCGCCGTTGTTGTTTGCAGTATATATGGATGAATTACTTACTAGATTAATAGACGCTAATATTGGTTGCTACATAGGTAATAGGTTCTGTGGAGCATTAAGTTATGCCGACGATATCACCCTACTGGCTCCGAGCCGTAAAGCAATTCAGTCAATGCTACAGATGTGTGAGAATTTCGGACGTGAGTATGATGTCAAATTCAACGCATCAAAAAGTCAGCTATTGTTGTACAATGTTACTCAAGATCCGTGCCATATTAGCTTGAATGACGATATTATTCCAGTATCTACACATGGTGTACACCTAGGTCATATCATAGGCACTAATTGCAATGAGTCATTAATTCATAAAGCTATTAGGGATTTGTTATTTCGAACCAATTCTTTAATGGCCAAATACGGTTTCTGTGATCACACGGTCAGGTCAAAGCTATTTCAAACCTACTGCACAAGTTTTTATGGATGTGTTCTTTGGAGTCTTGATTCAAGATATATTGAGCAGTTTTATACCACTTGGCGTAAATGTATAAGGAAAGTGTGGGGGTTACCTCCAACCACACATGGGAGGTTATTAAGTCATCTATGTCAAACACCATGTATTAAGGCGCAACTATTGTGCAGGCACTTGTCTTTCTACTACAAATCCACGATGAGTGATAATGTGTATGTTACTCTGTGTGCTAAATTATGTAAATATTCAAATACACCTGTTGCTAGTAACCTGAGATTGTTATCTCGAACATTAAAATTAGATGTTGGTGCCTTTCATGTACATACATTGTCTAAGTTAAAGAACAAGGTTCATGCCGAACTTACCGGCACTACCAAAGACGCTGATACCTGTCAAGCTGCACTGTTGAAAGATTTGTTACACATCAGATATCATCACGAGTTTGATTTTCTAACACCAAATGAAGTCGATCACATGATCCACACTATTTGTTCATTGTAATAGATTATTCACCTGTGTTCATTGTTTCATGTTCCTGTGTTCTTGTTTTTTATTGTCATGTTTTTACGTGATGAATAAATGATATATATATATAATTGACCAGTATACTTTTCTGTTCCTAATTCCCGGCCCCTCAGGGCCGGGTATATGTGATTGTCGTTGACCTCACCCCATGTATTTCCTGTCTTCCGACTTCACCAGACGACTCTCTTACATTCAGCATACACTGGTGTTGGTTTCGCGAATTTGAAATAGAAGCCGATATATTCTGTTAAGCTGATACAAAAGCATTGCTAATAATAATTCTTCAAACAACAATCATCATAATGGCAATGGAAACTGGTGTTTTAAATTAGATCGCATGTCGAATGCGCAAGTGCAATTACCGATTCTCCTGCCAGTTATTTTAGAACTCGCAAAGTATGACCGCTCCAATTGTGTGGTTATAATTACTGTAATTACTTATATTACTACGCCAAGAAGTAACCACTAGAAATATGTTGTATTACAGCGGTTTACAAGGACGAATTACTTTTAACCATTTTAGACAATAGTTTTAGATACTCATTCCGAATTATTTCGACTGTGTTGAGCTAATATTAAACTATTTCTCTCGAGACGACCAGGGACTAATTGTCGCAGCGCATGTGCATGTGTATGAGGTCTATGAATCTAGGCAGAGTGTAGGCAGAGTAGGCCCCTTAAATTCCGATCCGCCAGAGAGTGTACACTCTGGCTTCAATGGCTTGGCTCAGTCGGCTGCCCGCATATCCAACTCCTGATACCCTCCCTCCCCCTGCCCAATTCTCACTGCATATCGCTCGAAACACGGCATCCCACAGGGAGGGGAATACACGGCCCTATACGTCTACATAGTCTACGGATATTTGTCCGGCATAACGCCCGGTAGGACTACTATATTCGTGGCAAGTTGAATGGGCAACGAGCGATTCCACGGTGGTCATACGTTGCGCGCTATTGTGCGGGCTTCGCTGTATTCTGTTAATTGTAATTGTACTACTGTACATGTTCCGGTACTCTGATTTTCTCTAACTCGTTTTTCACTGATATTATTGCGATGCTAAATGATATCATATTATAACTTAGCATATTCATCTGGGTATCATACGGCAAATTCTTGCATAATGTTAGATTTCTAACTCGAGAATTGAAAAAGCTGGTAATCTACCCCAATGCCGTTAAGTTTCAGTCTCAATTTCGTATATATGCCAAGCTATGGGCCTAGTGTGCAGGAACTATACATTTGTTCATTGTAATAGGCCTGCACATATTCATCAAATCCTGCCACCTGTTTATGAATATTTAAAGGGAGTGGCAATTGGTTTTTGTTCATCATTCTTGATAGGCTGTTATGCCCTATCGATAATTTTCTTGCATATCTACGGGAAGGGGTTAGACCTGATTAGACTGTGGAAAGTCTTAAGAATATTATAAAGGCGTTTCGTGTGCCTATATATGTTTGGAGGATATTGGTGATGCCGCGTGTTAAACTGGAAGATAGGTTCTGGGGAGACTTATGGAACTGGAATTCAGTAGGATGTTTTTAACAGAGCTGCCGACGGATAGTAAACTCACGGTCAAAGACCGGTACCTGGGTACTGCCATGGCGATCTAACAAGGATACGGTACATCTGAAGTCAAATTCATCTATCAGTGAAACACGCTTTTTGGCCGTAGTTTTGTTTTGGATATTCAGATCAACTTGAAATTTGGTGTGTCTTCATTGGGTATCATGCCGTAATTTTGCACCAAATTTCAGAATTCTATCTCAAAAAATGAAAAAGTTGGCAATCTACCCCAATGTTAAATTTCAGTCCAAATAGGATCAAATAAATTCCAACAAATTCAGGGCTTTAATCGTGTTTATGCTCGTACAGAATGAACCTATTGCGCTGATTTTGGAGTCTGAATGCGTAGTTGATGTATATTAAATTAGATATATTTATTTTGAAAAATTATTTAACTCGTACATCGAAAAAAAGTTGGGTTTTTATGCAGTCTCTGAAATTCCATGTAGAGGCTGAAATTTAACATTGGGGTGGATTGCCAACTTCTTCAATCTTTTAGATAAAATTCTGAAATTTGGGGACAAATTACGGCATGATACATGATTAAGATACACAAAATTTCAGCTTGATACGATGATCCAAAACAAAACTATAGCCAAAAAGCGGGTTTCACTGATAAATGAAGTTGCCTTTAAATAGACTTGGGGGAGATAAATTGGCTGAGGATGTAACAGTTTCTCGCATCAGTTACTTTGATGTGGCTTATTGTCTGACTTTCTATTTGAACTGTATAAATATTGGTGCGACTTATTCATATGGAAATAAAACTGTGTAATCAAGTTTTATGGGACATCTTTTTACAATTTGAACTCAATATTCAGTATTGTGATTCCATGGAAAACATGTACACATAAAAGGGCCGGGTTTTCTGCCATGTTTTTCTAGAAACATGGCGTTATACTTGTTAATTATAAAAAAAAGCCCAGAAAAGTCCAGACAGCCAAACCATTTGGTGTTGTCATTGAACATAAAATCATGACATTCCAACTTTTTCCTGATAACAATACACCCCTCGATACTTATTGGAGGTACTGTATTGGATATAATCTTTAGAACTAAGCATAGAAATTATGTGCCATAGTTTTTCACAGGCGGTTGTGATTCACAGGGATAAATCAGCTCCAAATCCTTATTTAATGGATGATTTCCTTATGATTAAATGGTTCATTACTATTATTCTCATGATATATGGGTAAACACAAAACGTAGTCACGTGCATATATCCAGGAAAAAATGAATGTGTTATTCCATTATATATCATGTTTAATTGAATTCATTGATTATATTCACAAAACACTATAATCAGGTATAACATTGGCATATAATATCAGAGTCATCGAGCACTTTCTATCCAGGTTTTTGTTAATACACTTCATCACAATTCCTGCCAGACTCGTGAAGGGCGATATTAAACACCAACCGGGTGAAGGGTGATTGCTTCTGTAAACATTACAAGGTCGCTATCTCACGATTTCACGGAAATTGCGTTGAGGGTGTGTGCTTTGTTGGTGCTCCGACAGGATGCTATTCACGCATAGAGAGGGATGCGCTTTGGTTTGTTCTAGACATAGCACTGAGATTATGTGAGATGTGTTGAAAATTGAAAACAATAGCATTCAAATTGCATTACATTGGTATTGTGTCGATCTTGATAGTGCATAAGCTAAGGTGCTGTGAACAATTAAGTTTCACTATAAATTCCAATAGAGAAGACCAATACGTGAGTTCGAAAATGTTTTCAGGTCAGGTTAGTGGATTTGGGTCAAGGTCAAGTGGTATAAACATAGCCATACCATGCTTTCACGCTACCATTGTCAAGTCACTGTCAGCATCACATTACTAGATTTCACCTGTACAATACTAAATACTTTCTTCACTTCATGTTCACAGAGTCACTCACGTTTGAACATGGTGTGTACGAAGGTTTGATATACCACTTGACCTGACCTAGAAACATTTCCGAACTGGCTTATTGAACTGAAATTGTGAATGGAGCTGTGTTTTGTCAGCACATACGAACTGCACAAAAGTAGTACATCTCACTTTGTTGTGTTATATACATGCAAAAGTGTATGTATTGAAAATTTGCACCTATGTCAACCAACTCGAAGCAAGCTTGACACTTCATCAAAAACTGAAGATCAAATGGATGATTTGACATTTGGTGTAACGATTTCATACGAATTTTAGTGTGAGTATTAAGTACATCAAGCAACAAAAACATGCATTATAATATTATATGTTATAAACTGTCTGGTTATTATTAATGCATAATCTAGTTTCATGGCCGAAATATACCAATGAATAGATATGCTTGAAAGCAGAATATAATACCTTACTCTCGTTGATGTTATTCTCTTGTTACTGTCGGAGTTCATGACAATTTCAAGTATATGGTTGTATTTTTCATTAAGTAATGAAAGCCATGATATGCATATATTTTGTGGAAGTTTGGTGTAATATACGAATACTGTAGGAGTTGTATTGCAGGAATATTGTAGGATTTTTTCAATCATACTCGAAGGCAGTTTTTCACAATGCTTCTCACAATGCTTATCTTGGTATGTGGTAGCATAGAGAATACTCCTTGTTAATGCATAGGGTCTGAATTTGTTCCACTCATTATAGGAACGTTACAATGTGGAATATTGGTTGAAATAATCAGATTATTATCGAGACAATTCAAGCACGAAATTGGAAATTGCGGCTGATTTACCTCAATCAATCAAAACTTGTCGTGACAGATTATGCAGGACAATGACATAGATGGTAGTCTTGTTTCATAACGTCCCGAGTAAACTGAGCTCCTGTTCACCAGGAACATGAAAATCATCACATGATATTTTATAATTGTTACCACATAACGAATGATTTTCCTCTGGACAAAACGTACATAAATGCAAGAAAATGATCCATGGATGAACTTGAGTTTTCCGCTCAATGACGGCGAAAGAGCTCTGAAATCAATCTTTATCATACAATAGTATTGGACTTTTCTTTTCAAACTCGTGAAAGATAAGCATATGTTGGTTTAGGCATGTACTCCAACGTGTGCGTGCTTTTCCTAGGACACAAGCTTCTACAACATGACCACAACTAAAATGCAATGTAGAATGTGTATATTTATGTATCAGCAATTAAAATATCCCAAAGTCTGTTCACTTCCCGAAAATATCATTGGAGAATTCACTAAAAACGTATACCATTGGTGTCTTTGCCTCTCGCTACTTTCATGACAATGGAGAATAAAATTGGATGAATTGGAACAAACAGGGCCCAAAACATCTGCAGCAAGTAGATATACTCACTACATTCCACTGGTCACGCGATTCCACAATCCCCTGTTCCCAAAAATGTGTTCTAGTATATAGCTGTACTAGTGACGGCAACTGTTTCAGGAAATTGTAACCTGTTTTTGATTTGGCCTGTTAAATCAGTTCTGTGATTTGTGGATTGCTCAATTTATTCCCCATGGCTAGACCAAAAGTGCGTCCGAGGACACAGCCTCGTCAATCTTGTTGTTCAAAATTAAGGACAAGCCTTCACTCCCCAAATAGATGCAAGATAAGAAAAAAAACTGCAAGGAATTTTATGTACAGAAATAACATTATTAGTTTTTATTTCTTATTATTGGATGGAATTGAAATACTTCGGCTGAGAGTAGTATTTTAGATATCACCAGTGATATCCCAATCTGAAATGTTGGCAACAGGCAAGCGAGAATTCAATTTGGCACCTCCCAGTCCAATCAATTAGAGTAAGCTCGAGTAACTTGCACACGACTGCAGCATGGAGAACGATCAATCATGTTGGGAAAGTCATCACCTTATGGGTGACATGGTTCTCTAAACTGCATCAGCAAGAATGTTTAGCACGTGAAAACATTTAAAAACAATATTGATGATGCAGTTACTTTTTGACAGATTGGAATCTTAAAGTACAATGCTGAAAAACAACTACTAGTGCACACGTGCAACAGCAGTATTCATACGTATTAGAAGTTAGAACTGGTTGAAATCCCGTACAGATTGAGTACGTGAATATGGGTAAACGATGATATTTTAAATGCAGAATACATGTGGGATATTCCTGGCCAACTTAATGATCGAAGGCCATTGACACGAATGTTGATGAAAAACTGCAGAAAATACGGTACAATGAAAATTGCTGACGTTTTATGGTTCTGCTTAACTCGCTGCAGTCTGGCGAGGTTCATAACCAATTTTAGTCACTGAAATGTTTGCTAATTGGTTCATCATCTGCAGCTGATATAATTTCCTCGGCACGTGTGGCACGTTGAAATCATATTATTTGCCGAAGTGAGTCTTGATGAACTATCAGTAGAATATATTGTACTGTTTTGCGTGGTAATGGACCACAATGTTGCACTCTCTTCTTGAATTCATATCACACCACAATTGATTGTTCACTCATTTCTAGGGAATCATCCATGCCAGATTTTTGCTCAATAAAAATGGTATATATTTATTACACTGGTGGAGGATTCTAGCATGTTATGTTACTTTAACAGTATACTCAATAAGTATTGACAAGACGGAGTTATGAATATAGTTTGATACATAGTCACACCTTATTTTAAAAAGTTACCAAGCATCGTAAATAAATTATAGAAATGATTATGATGTGTTTCTGGCAGCTAACATAAATGAACAACCGGATGAAAAGTGGTTGCTATTGTAAACATTACCAGATCACCGGCTATGACGGAAATTGTTTCTAAGGTTGTGCTTTGTTTAGTTGCTTTGACAGGAATGTGTTCACGATAGTATACGAAGGGCAGCATTTTAGTTTTGTACTAGAGTTAACATTGCGATTTTTAGACATAAAAATAGAAGAAAATAGCTACAATGAAATTGCAACACCTTGGTATTGTATCATTTTTGTTAATGAATGACAATCTTCAAACTACCTTCTAAACTGAAAATGATATGAATGATTTGGCATCTGTGTCATAATACTTAGTATCATAGACTGATGGTGTAAAGATTTGGTTTCATCAAGCACCAACAGAAGTGCATTATTATAAAAATTGTCTGGCTACTAGAAATAAATAATCTGGTTTCATGGCTGAATGATGAGTACAAATGGATATGATTGTCTGGCATATAATACCTTGCTTTCACCTAATATATGTTATTCTCATGTTGCTGACGGGTTCCGCATGAAACACTTTGATTTATAGATTGTGAGGTGCAAAGACATCCATGATTCACATATATTATGTGGTGGTTTCACTAATTTTAGGAATTGTGGGCATTTCAGGGCTTAGTTTGATGATTGGTTGGAATATTATACCTTACTCTCACTTTTATGTTGTTTCTCTCGTTGTTGACGGGTCCCAGACAATACACTTTCAGGTATAGGATTGCTGTTCCCAGTGGCAATGGCACCCATAATTTGCATACATTTTATGGTGGTTTGGTGCATTTTTAGAATGTTTCGGTCTTCCTTGTGGGCCCTGCTAGTGAACGAAGCCCAGTTAATAAAAGTCAAAGGAAGTCAAAAGTAAATCTCAAAAAATTAAAATGTAAATTTTGATAAAAAGACAATTGAATAATATTGCCAGTTTAGTGATACTGAATGGATGTAAAAAATAATAATTTGGGGTCCAAAAAAATAATAGCTAGGAGGAATGAATGCATAATTTAGACAACGGTGGCATTTTCCATGTTACACAATAAATCAACCTCTCTCAATTCATTCGGTTGTATTGCCATTAAGAGAACTAACAGCCCTCAGCTCAATATCCCTGAAATTGTGTGATAATGACCTTGTAATGTTTGTATTATCGATCGCTCTCCATCCTTTCAGTTTGATATTACATCCTTTCCGTTGATATTACATCCTTTCGGTTTTATATTACACATAAACTAGATATGTGATTATGTGTGCTAAGAAAACATGATGAAGACAGAACAAACAAACAACTGATGACTATTTTACTCAAATTACAGCTAAACTCCAAGGTGGTTTTAAGGCGTTTATGTAATTTATGAAGGGATATTTTTACATTGCTCCTGCAAACAAAATATGTGTGCAGGACGGGTATATGGTGGATAAGGCAAGCCTTTCGTCTAAAGATACTATGTTCAATCGGTTTTCCCACTGAGCATGGAATATGATTGTGGAACGTTTGTGTAAATAAATAGGTTTTATTGGGACAAAATAGGAAACCGCTCCTGATTGATCCCAGTCAATCAAAACTGTTTGTGACAGAGTATGAAAGAGAATGCGACCAATGCCCTCAATACATCTAACGTCACTGCATACCTAGTAGTTCGAGCACCTGTTCATCAAGAAAACAATGACATGCGTAGCTGATCGTTTCCTTTGCTGACAAAACTCACATCCAGGCACGAAATTAATCCATGAGTACACATGAGTTTCTCGCTAAAATATGGTGAAAACGATCTGAAGAATGGCCTTTATACTACACTAAGAATGGATTCGTTAGTCGGTGGCAAAGGCATATAATTCTCCAAACTATGTATGTTCTTTTTCAACGCCACACGCGTCCGCAACAGGAACACCACTAAGCGTTACACAGAGTCTGCAGATATATTTAAAAGTTATCATATACATGTTGTATCTACTTTAAATACAATAGTGGTGTACTCGCTGTAAAACATGACTTACTTCCAGGTGGCTACATCATTGACAATAAGAGAGAAACAACATCAATCATAACATCTATGTCCAGTATATCTGCAGCAAGAGGATATGGTCATTGTGAGTTATACTGGTCAAGCGATTCCACAATCTCCAGCAGTCTTGTAGGTGTGTCAGTGATGGTGACCTCCTCATAGAAACATCGACCTCTGTTCTCGATTTGGTCTGTCATCGGAGTTTTGTGAGCCGTGTGTTACTTTTTGTTCAAAATAATTCTATTTTATTCCATGTTCTATTTTAATTCCCACTGGAAAAAATAACTTCAAATAAAAAAAAAACTCAATGGCGTCAAAAAGATGCAAAATGTAGTTTTGCTAAGTTATCAACATGGATAAATAACTTTGAAACTACAGGGAATTGTATGTACAAAAATATAGAAATCTGCAACTGGCTGGTTAGGATATATTTACTCGGGAAAAAATAATGTTTTGCATGGGATTTGCTTCGAAAGGATGTTTTATGAAATCGAGACTTGGAAATGATCAATACAAAACAATTAACAAATATTGTATATGTTTTCTCCATTACTTTGTAGTGCATATGATTATGTCCAAACTGCGAAAATTGTAATTCTGCAAAAAACATATTCAAAATTGCATCTCTTTTACCGAGAGTGACATGGTCACAACTCAAAAAGATCCTTCAAATGTGCTACAAACTCTTCATTAGAAAACACTCTGTATATTCTTGTCATTTAAAAGAAAACTACTATTTACTATTTAGTTTTTCATTGCTCCATGGGATAAGCGAAAAGTGACATCTCCACGATATAGAGTTACAAGCGAATGGATTTGCAATCCTTTTCGGTTAAGTAAACTTTTTAAAATATTACATTTGATATTTCATTTAGATGATGACAGGCAAGCGAGAGTTGAATTTGACACCTCCCAGTCCAATCAATTACAATAAGCTCGAGTAACTCGCACATGACTGCAGCATATAACGAACGAATCATTTTCTAAGTTATCAAGTTACGGATGACTACATCATGCTGTCGCATAGAGGCATTTTGCTAAATGACGCAGATACATAGCAACGCAATACAATGCTCTATGTATTATTACCCTTAAATCAAATACTGGTACATACAGCGCAACTATAATTCACACTTATAATCGATTGAAATCCTGTATGCCTACAGATTGGAAACATTAATATTGGAAACATGAAAATACATGTAATATTTCAACTGCAGGAATACATGTGAGACATCACGCGTCACGTTATCATATATCCTGGCCAAATTGATTGGAGGCCCAGTGTCCGTGGCAAACTACAATAAATTATCATTCAGAGAATCGCTGAGGTCTGTGTGATTCTGCTTAACTGGATACAATCCGATTATGTTCGGCACCGTTTTCGTTTATGGGCGAGCTAGATGTAATAATCCTATGCCACGTAATAGAGACATCCTGAGAAACGAGGGATTATCAAACATGGTCGAGGGAGATAGCCCTGATTTGGTTTAACAACAGAACAAAGGTCCAAAAAGGTTAGGACTAAAAATTTCAAACCTTATTGGCGGATATATTAAAACATATAATGTGTGAGATGTGTGATCACACCTCTCTCAATTCTTTCGGAATTATTGCCCTCTGGAAGAACTGACAAAGCACAGCCCCTCAACACAATTTCCATGAAAGTGTGTGATAGTGACCTTGTACTATTACCGATATCGATCACTCTTCATCCATTTGGTGTGGTGTCACACGTCGCAAGCGTGACTGGAATTGTGATGAGGTATGTTAACATAATCTCCATGGAAACAGAACAGAGGGTGTCTGATAGCTGGTGTTAAAATGTTTGTCTCATGCTTCAATGCACATTTGTGAAATTGCTTTCACGAAGCATGATGCTTGCCAGTGGTGTACACATGGGTTCTCTCTCATTTCTCGCACTCCTCATAGCAGTAGGAGATTGCTGGAAGTAATCAGATTATTATGAGAAAAACACCAATCATAAAATAGAAAATAGCGGCTGATTAATCACACTCAATCATAACTGTGTGACTTTGTTACTGACTATGAAACAGACTAACATCAATGACATTTGTGAGTTGATCAGGATTATGAAAATGCTAGCATGTACATTCGTAGGGTATCATCTCTCCTTTTCTACCAACTTACGTCGAGGAAGGACATTAATCCATGGGTGAACTTCGGTTTCTTTCACAAATATGACAAAGAAGCCCCTGGAGATCGATCTTCAATCTACACAAGAATTGGGTTCGTAAGTCGATGGCAGACACGTATTCTCCAAACTATGCGCGTGCCTTTTCTAGGCCACAAGCTTCTGCAAGAGGAGAACATCACCCATTATGTAGAAAGCACATATTTATTCTTAGTCATATTACATTTTGTGTCCACCTAAAATTAAATATTGGTGTACTCAATGTGTAAAAAAATCAGTTACTTCCAGGTAACTAGATGCGTGACGATAGAGGAGAAAAAAATTTGGATCAATCAGAACAATCTATGTCCAGAACATCTGCAGCGAGTGGTGATAATCACAGTGTGACACTGGTCACGAGATCCCACAATCCCCTGTACTCAGAGATTCTTCGTGTCCTAGTCATGTAGCTGTATATGTGACTGTGACCTCCAGCATCTTGTGTTCTCGTTTTGGCCAGTTAAGGGAGTTTCGTGACATGAGGGTAGCTTAATTTAGTCGCTAAAAATACATCAATAGTAAGCATCAGACCAGAGTCATTGTTTATTTTCCTCCTTTCTTTTTCGGTTCTCAGTGGAGAACATTTCAGTTGACAAAATTTAAAGAGATATGTAGTTTTGCTAATATATCAACAAATAGAAAAAATTCAGATACAAACTCAGACATAGAAATATTCCTCTGCCACAAACTTCATGCCAAATGACACGGTTAGTTTGAACTTTCAAAAATGAGACAGATGCGCCATCAGCAAAAAGAGTCTATCAAGTTTTATCAATTGAATGAAAACTACCAATACATTTACCGCGTGCCTGATGGAATAAATGAAACTGTACAACAAGGGACATATTTTGCAATTCCAATAAAAGGAATCACAAGCGTATGAAATTGGAATCTTTTTCGATTGGGTGTACTGTTTCAAATATTGCCTGTTATTAATCAATCTTAGATGATGACAGTCACGCGAGAATTCAATTCGGCACCTTCCAATCCAATCAATTACAGTAGGCTCCGATAACTCGCACACGCCTGCAGCATTATTAAAGAACGATCCATGTTCCGAAAGTCATTACCCCTTAGGTGACAAGGGTATTCATTCTTCAATGGTTGCATCGCATAAACGCATTCAAAAACAGTTTGCAAAGGACGCATATAATATGAATATAGTAGCAGGGATATTATTACTCTCTACAAGATACAATTAAAAACAATCTTCATATTCAGAATCGATTCCAATCGGTATAGATCAGGAAAATGATATCCTCTGCACACATGTATAATGTATGGATTTCACACATCAAGTCTGTGTACATCTTCGCGACATCATGCAATAAAACAAACCTTAGATTCAATCCATTTTTGAATGTTGAATAGATATTACACTATATCGGATGTTGATGACCTGTAACAACGAGAATATTGCTGAGGTCTTTGCGGTTCTGCTCTTTGCAATCCGATGAGGTTCGGAATCAGATTTTATTGAGTCGCCAAAAATGCCTGATAGTTATAATCAAATAAGAGAACATCACAAACACTCCAGGCTTGATGACCCCAAAACGTCCTGATAAATGTGCACTTCATCTCCAGAGATTCCATCACTATTCACTCAGACTGATTTGGTGTAACTACATGCTGTGGCATTCTGTTTGGGTTTTTTTCTTGGATATGATTCGAACCAGCCACAACATTATGCCTCTTAGACGATGATTTCAATAAGTAATAGTGTTCATAATGCATTATTGAATACATCAGGTGTACAGTAGAGACAACTACATTTAACACACTGTCTGCCCCTGATGACGCCAGTGTGTCTTTGGATAAACTATTTGGTCGGGCTTTGTTTCTATTGCAAAATGTTGTATTTTACGTTTGTTATTGGCATCATCAAAATCTACTGTATTTGTGGTAATAGATTGATACCTACATTCATACCACTGAGTCGGTGTCACTGCTGGCGGACGGTAAATCTGTCCCCGAGGATACCATCAACTCAGTAGCCTTTTGGCTATTGATTAGGTACTTATGTACTTGTCATATATCTGTTCCATGGGGTTTGTTTCGGATTTCTAAAAAAATTTCATAGGTTGTTGGGCAGTTGTATACTAATTCCATCAGGCGTACAGTAGAAACAACTACATTTAACACACTGTCTGCCCCTGATGACGCCAGTGTGTCTGGATAAACTATTTGGTCTGGCTTTGTTTCTATTGCAAAATGTTGTATTTCACGTTTGTTATTGGCATCATCAAAATCTACTGTATTTGTGGTAATAGATTGATACCTACATATATCATTTGTATATAATGTCCTAGTTTGTTTGTGAAAATACATCTATAAAACCACCGTAACTTAGTCAAATACATCCTGAACGGATTAGGAAATTTCAAATGTAATTTTTGTGGTGAGAAATGCATCAATGAAACCTTAGCCGTGATGTATTTTTCTATGAGCCCTGGATATGGAGTAGTTATTAGACCAATACAGGCATACTCTACATAATGTACTTTTGTATGTGTGAAGAATATCGTTCACGGCCGATATCAAGCCGACTTAACTGGGTCGTCGTGTGATTTAATAAGACCGGCAGTTTCAATTTAACTGTTTATTGCGGTGATAAGTCCAATGACGCAGTCACTCACAATCAGGGCCGCACTCTCACCTACCGTCCAATGATATCCCGGTCAATAATTATCCGATATTATAGTCCTTCGTATATCTTCAATTACGTATATCCACAGTTTATATCACAATTGTATTAGTTCATATATATATTGTTAATATCCACAGACACTATTCTCTCTACGTCTTATCACTGGAATCACTCTACTCAAATGCGCAGATTCTATCTGGCCGGGGGAACATGTGACTGTGTAATTTCCCGCCAAGTGCATGCGGTGTTGTGATTGGTTGGATGTATGCTGGTAATGCGCTGATCTCACCGGGAAAGTGGGTTTCCCCGGCGCGTGTCAAGACTTGTGTTGACTGTAACTGTGCACGTGATGCGTGGGGTATGTGTGTCAAGTTCTATGTTTAGAAGTCAGTGCATGTGAAGGTCAAGGCCGAGTGTACTGGGTCGAGTGTACCGAATGAATGGGGCCGCAGGTGCGTGGTTTGACCTGTGTGTGTAACCATGACTACATGGAGTTTATACTTGTGATCGTATAGTGTGTACTTGTCCTGTATGTAAGTCATGTAGAATGAATGTTTGTTGTGGAAATGTGTAGTGCGCGGGAGGGACGGGAGTTACAGTCGCTAAAATTACTACATAACACCCCTTCATTAATCCTACGCCCTCGGGATTACCCTCCCCGGACCCTACCGTCGCCAAAAACTAAACAATAAAAAGCTAAGAAAGTCCCAAAAGGTCAAACCCATAACACTAACACACACACACCGCGCGAAATGAGAAAACACTTCATACAATAAAAATTCCTAACCGTCAAAATAAACGTCAGCAGTCAGTCCGTCATCAGTCTCTACGATGATACATTTACAAATACATGCATAACAATGAATGGAATGAATGATATGGAATGTATGTACAAAACTCCTCGACGTTTCATAATGAAACGGAAACTATTTAAAGTCTATGAACTGAAACAGAAAAATTTGATTAAACTTAACTAATTACATGTATAAAATGAAATGCCGTGGCTAGGATATTATATTAATATGTACACTATTTACAATACAGTAGTTCATGACCAGAATGACTGGTCGTTACAGTTGGGGCCGTATCCAAGGGCCGAACAGTTCGGGGCCGAGCCTATTTCTCTTCCCGTTCACGCCTGCTGGCGGGAGGAGGCGGGGCCGCTGGCGATGCTTGTCGCATCAACTGTATTTGTTTGTCCGGGGGTAGTCTTGGCAGAATGGACACAATTGTGGCCAAAAGCTCCCCCGGAATGGTCGGTGTAGACGGGGTCGTCGAAGCTGGTGCTTCCGATGGGGTCGGGGTCGAAGTCGCTTGGAGTCGAGCGATCTCCTGTTGTTGGTTGGCGACTTGGTCCTCCAACTGAGTCACGCGGACTCGAAGCCGTAAATTCTCCTCGGACAGGGCGTCCGGGAACGTGGGCTGGTGGCGCTCATGTAG
The DNA here is from genome assembly GCA_949152475.1 of Terebella lapidaria. Taxonomy (NCBI): domain Eukaryota; kingdom Metazoa; phylum Annelida; class Polychaeta; order Terebellida; family Terebellidae; genus Terebella; species Terebella lapidaria. The sequence goes on from OX424570.1 coordinate 23,116,569, forward strand.
TGCCCCCATCCCGAAGCCGACAGACAGGCTGTTATACTCCGCCTGCCTGATATGGTGGTCCAGGGCCGACATGTACTCTCGACGAATTAGTCAAAGGTACTGATGCGCTAAGTCATCAGCGCGGGCGAGAGCCAGGGTCGGAAGATGCTCCTCCGGTTCCGAGGGTAGGAGCAAGGGGTCGGCATTATGGGCGGCCTGTTCGAGACGAGCCGTCCAGAAGTCCTCATGGAATCCGAGGTAATTCGGTAGTCGCTGGGCATCTTCATCCCGTAAGAAGTCCCTGAGGTCGGGGTTCTGGCCGGGCAATGCCTGTAGGCCGGGTAGCGAACGGGTCACCAGACGTCTTCCGTGCTGCCGGAGGAACTGGAAATCCGCCGCAAACTCGCCGGATCCATGAAACGGAAGCCGTTCATCAAGATCCCGGTGGAGCGACTCGAGCTGTCCGGGGTCGTCCATTTGAAGTCGGGGTCGATCTCCGTCAGTACCGCGTGTTGGTACGGAACGCAAAGGCTCCACTTCCTCCGTGAGGTACGGTGGTAGCGGGACGGGCTCCACCATCCGTCGTGAAGGCGCTGGTGAAGACTCCGGGGTCGACGATTGTGTTGGGGACGAACGTACAGGAGACCCGGGTGCGATCTCCCTGAGTGGAGGTGGCCGATCTCCAATCGGACTCTTCGCTTCAGGAGTCTCCTTGCCGGGTGATGTGGATGCCGGTGTCGTATTCAGGGGTCGACTTTGGAGTGGCGGGTACTCCTCAGGTGGAGGAACCAATCCCTCACGGACTCGGTAGTCCGTGACGTTGGAAGCCGTGGGTCGCTCCACAACCATCCGCCTGGGTATGATGTCCGAAGGCCGAACTCTGGACGGGGTCGAAGACGTCACTGTGGTGACAGGTCGAGATATCGCCGGCGCTACTACCGACGCAAAGGAAGCCGTAGTGACGACTGCCGAGGCCGAAACACCGGTGGTCGTTGTCGGGATTTCCTCCGCCGTGCTCACTGATGTTGTTTGATAGTTGATGGGCCGGACGAAGAAAATTGTACTGGGTCGTCGTACTCGAACCCGCGTGTTCATGGTCTCGATGTCACTGACCATGCGGGTTAACCGAATTTCGTCTGCCGGGGTCATAGCACGATTGTACTCCAGTCGACGGAGTACCTGTTGCACTTCCGGGGCCGAATTGGGCGGATATTGGTCGAAGAGCTCTGGCGCCATGTGCCAGATGCCGAACGTCAGGACGGTGTTAATATCCCTCCTGAAGATCGGGATGTTGGCCGGAACTCTTGGGGGTCGATAATTCGGGTTCGGCTGCATGTCGACTCTGCAGCGTAGCGCTAACCTGACGAGCATGGGGCCGGATGCCGATAGTCATCCTTCCTGGTAGAACGGGAACGACGTCACATGTTGCGGGGTCGCTTGAGACAGGTGCCGGAACATCTCCTCCTGGGCCAATGTCCGGAAGTTGTCGCGGGCCGGGCACACGAAAAAGCGTATGAACGGGAAGTGATACGCCAAAACGTGCGCGTCGAGGTTCTGGGCCGTCCGGAAAGGTCCGCGTCGTGGTACGGTGGACCACTGTCGCTCTCCTGCTCCCTCCTCTTCGCCGATGCAGAAGGGGCACTCGTAGCGACCGTCTCCACGCTGTAGCGGAGCCAACGTGAGGAGGTTTCCCTCCGACAGGGTCGACTGTTCATCAAAGTTGTGGATATGGCCGTATCCAGCGCTCCGATTTCGCTTGCCGAGTGGAACATTGTTCCAGTCTATGGGCCGAGTTCCGTAAGGTGTCACGGGAGGTGGCACCAACTCCATAAGCTCCGCCACTTGGCGACGGAAAGTCGAAGTCGGGGCCGAAATAGCAGATCCGCCACTAGAACGCGACGAACTGCTCGATGTCGATCGGGCTCCCGCCCCATGTTTCTTCTTAAAAGAAGTGTAGGTTCTCTTGTTCGGAGAACGGGAAGCCGAGGGTCGTACTACCGCTGAGCTGGTAGTTGGTGAGATCGGGGCCGGAGTGATCGGGGCGATCACTTGATTTGTTGGGTCGGGTTGGCGGCTCGCCGCGGCGACTCGCTGAGCCTCTTGAGCCGCTTGTCGTGCCTCGATCGCTCGCTGGACAATACTCCCGCCTTCCTCGAGTCGGCGGAAGCGCTCGGGGTCGACATTAAAGATGTCATCCGGAGTCGGGCTTGGGGTATGGCGCGATCCTCGTTGCGCCAACTTCTCTCGAGCCGATTTGGGTCGCGCACCCTTCTCTGATCCACTCGCGGTATCTCCGGGGTCGTTCTGGGCGAGTTGCTCGGCTTGAGATTCGGGGCCAGTCGTAGAATCGTCGTCGGGGACGATTATCAGGTGATCCGATTCCTCACCCTGGTCGACAACTTGGACGATGATTTTATCGCCGTCCACTTTTACTGTGCGGGGCCGATTATCATCAGGGTCGCCTTTGTCCCGGTCATCCCCGGGTTTGTCAGCCATGCTGGCGGGCCGCAATTAAAGCCGAGGTACTCCCAAGTACTAACTAGGCTGGCTGTAACTAAGTCCCGATTCCTTCAAAACCAGCCTAGTTTGGATGCCGATAACAATGCCGAATTATTTCCCAAAGTCTTGTGACCAGGATTTCAATAATACCAAAGTTCACAGGCCGACAATTATATATGATTATCACAGTTTTTGTAACAAGAGTTCGCACTTTAAGTCTTCGGAACTTTCGACAGTAGTCCTTCTCCTCCAAAGTCTCAGGCGCAAGTGACCTGATTGCCGCTAATCACTTCAGCCGTACACAAAGATGCTGACAGCATCTCGATTCTTAGAACTGGGTCGGGGGGCGCTCTCTATCTGCATAGAAAACGTCTTTACGCTATGTATCATTGTTCCAAGCGTACACACAGCAAGGCGGGGCCGTCGTCAAGGAAACGCAGAGCGATCCTTCTCTGACCTCTTGGGTCAGTCCATTACGACAGTACTGTCCAGATTTCCGTATCTCCATCTGCCGTCCCCTGGATAGCACGTTCCGAAACATTGTCTATCTGTACTAATCGACTGTTCGAATTACTGGGCTCTTTTTGCCCGACGACTCACTATTGTCTTTATCAGGGGAGATTTCATGTGGGTGCTGTAAACAGCTTAAATGTCTATCTGCGCTCGTGCGTACCTTGTGAACTAAACAGTTTATCATTCCTTCTCCCACAAATTAGCGCACAATAAACTACGGGGTCGATTTGCTGTTTCACAGACGACACACAGTTATTAAAGGCTGAGATATGAATATCAATCACTCACAGGGGCGGACATCGTTCCATTCATTTTCAGCCAGTTCACAAGACGACGGGGCCGCTAATATTGTAGGGGTCGAAATTCCAATGAACTGGGTCGGTCACACCGCGGCGCTTTGAACATTTTGGGTGATGAATTTGGTGACAGGCCGCATCTTGGTATGATAGCTATGTAGTGACTGGTTCCTGTACCACTGGGCCGTTCCTCCGAATATTACATGGAGTGAGTAGAGGCTCTGTCGACGCATACTCCGGAACGAATCACACTATCACCTCTTCGACAACTAAGTGGCCTTACTCACGGTGTGACTGGTTTTTATCCCCTTCGGCTGGCACATGGATGGAAGCTTTACATGATAATCTTAGTCATTGCGTAACATACGCCTTGATCAATGGTACATGTTATACGGGGTCGAAACACATATCATAATGCAACCAATTTTTCACCAGCATCGTAATTATAATATCATATCAAGTGTATATATATCGAATTTGCCTCACTGACATCTTGTACATGTTAAATGCATATATTGTTATTGTAATATAATATATTATTGTGAGGAATGACATGATATCATAGTCCATTAGACATGCATAATTCATCATCAATGATATCAATCAGATAACAAGGCCGGGGTTATCTGTATCGGGCCGGTCTGCGTGCGTGGCGTTTGGGTCGATTTGGTCGTGCAGGCAGGGGCGCAGCCTCGCTTGTCTCGGGGTCGGATGATATCACGGGCTTTTGCTTGCGTGACTTGCGTGCCGGTTTTGGCGCGTCGGAACTTGATCCGCGTGATCTTTTCCGTTGTCGATGTCGGCTTGAGCCGGTTGAGGTCGGAGATCGTGATTTACGATTCTGGGTCGTTGGCGAATCAGACTCAGCAGTTTGGTCTGAATCGGTATGCCGATCTTGCACTGTTACCTCCCAAGGGTAGTAGAACTCCTTGAGAAGTCCCATGGGGTCGGGCGACTGTTCTGGGTCGGAGCGACTTGACGACGTTGTGGGTCGTACAGGGTCGGAGTAGATGTGGGCCGCTTGATTGTCACCTTCGTATGGCTTGAGCACATCCAGATGAACAACACGAGTGTTCCGAGGGTTGGAAACCAGGGCGATTCGGTAATCCACCTCGGTTACACGGTCGATGATCCTCCAGGGACCAGTCCAGGGTCGAGCGAACTTATTATTCTGCGTGAGTGGCAGATAATAATACCGGACCAGTTCTCCTGGTTGAAACTGGGGTCGTGGTTTCGCATGGGCATCGTAACCCATCTTCTGTCGAATTGCCGCTTTCGTGAGATGGTCTCGGGCGACACAGTGGGCCGTCCTGATGGCTTGCCGCAAATACTCCACATACTCCGGACCACACGGAGGTAGAGGCTCGGGGTCGTAAGTCGGAAACATGAGGTCGACTGGCAAGTTACACTCGTGTCCGTACACCATTAGATGCGGGGTGCATCCCGTGGACGAGTGTACTGAGGTTCGATAGGCCATTAACACGTATGGCAGGTGCACGTCCCAGTCGTTTGCACGATCGCTGTCGAATGCACTCAGCATGTTGAGCAATGTCCTGTTGAATCGCTCAACTTGGCCGTCGCTCTGAGGTCGATATGGGGTCGTACGAATCTTTTTGGCGCCCAGTAGACGCACAACATGCCGGAACAGGGACGACTCAAACTCGGTACCTTGATCGCTATGGACCGCCTTGGGGACACCGTGGTAAACTATCCACCGATTCACCAAGGTGTCGGCAACATTTTTGGCCGTATGTCGCCGTAGCGGGAAAGCGTCAGTGTACTTCGTAAAGTAGTCCGACACGACTAGTACATACCGATGGCCTCTTCCCGTGACCTTGTGGGTGTCGAGGATGTCCATTGCTATTCTGTCGAACGGCGCTCCTGTTGGTAGCTGTGTCAGGGGCGATCTTTTTGGGACCGGTTTACCCTTGCGGGTCACACATTGTGGGCAGCGGGCACACCAGCGGGCGACGTCCAACGCCAAGCCGGGCCAGTAGAATCGGCGCCTGACTCTTTCGATGGTACGCTGTATGCCGAGATGTCCGACAATCTTTAGGTCGTGTAGTTGGTGCAGAACTTGTGTCCTGAGTGCTACGGGGAGCACAGTTTGCACCACAGGCCGTCCGGCGGGGTCGGTTTTTACATGCCGAACCAGCACTCCGTCCTGTAGCGCCAGGAGGTTCCAGCGGGAAACAAGTGTCTTTACCTCCTCTCCATGGCGGGCGACTTCTCTAGAGTCGGGCTTGGTGCCGGCTAATGTCCATTGCCGCACTTTTCCGACGCTGGGGTCGGCTTGCTGTGCCGCGACAATGTCCTGGGTCGAATAGTCCGAAAGCCACTTTTGTCCATCAAGTGTGGCGTCCAAAGCACGGACTCGAACAACTTGGCGTGCCGAAACTAGTTGGGGCAAGACCGGTGATGTTATTGAATCACTGTCCAGGAGGTCTGCCCTTGTCTGGGTCGGAACAACAGTTATCCGACGAACTGGAAGTTCTCCGGAACTTGTTTCTGGGTCGGTCGGAGGTGTGACGAGTCGTCCGGGACAGTCTTGGTGTTTACAACTGTGGCACCGTGACAGGCCGTCGGCGTTACCGTGTAGTTTACCGGGTCGATGCTCTATCCGAAAGTCATACTGCTGTAGCTTGGCGAGCCACCTAGCGAGCATGCCGTCGGCGTCGCTGTAATTTTTCAGCCACCTCAGCGAGCTATGGTCGGTCCGGAGGAGGAATTTTCTACCCCAGAGATAATGCCGATAGTGCTGCACCATCTCCACTACTGCCAGCAGTTCCCGATAAGTGGTGCAATAGTTCCTTTGGGTTCGGGACAGGGTTTTACTGGCGAACCCGATGGGGATTTCCTTCCCGTTAACCCTTTGCGAGAGGGCACCTCCTACAGCAAAGCCGCTTGCATCCGTGTCGAGGATGAAGTAGTCATCCGGATTCTGGGTCGGGTGAACGAGCTTTGGCGCCTTGATGAGGGCGTCGCGGAGTCGCTGGAAAGCTCGTCGCTGGGCCGGTCCCCAAGTGAAGTGGCATTCACCTCGGGTAAGCGCTACGAGAGGTTCAGCGATCTCAGCATAGTCCTTGATGAATCGCCTGTGATAATTGGCGAAACCAAGGAAAGCCCTGACGTCGGGGATCTCGCACGGGGTCGGCCATTCCCTAATGGCTTTGACTTTGTTGGGGTCGACTCGGATTCCTTGGCCGCTCACTATGAACCCTAAGTACAAGATTTCCCGTTGGAACAACTCACACTTCTTGGACTGAAGTTTCAGGCCTGCCGATCTGATCTGATCCAGGACCGCTTCCAGGTTTGCGAGTGACTGATCGAATGTTCTGCCGTAAGCTATCACGTCGTCGAGATAGCACATACACCGGGTCCACAAGTAACCATGGAGTATGGTCTCCATAAGCCGTTCAAAGGTTGCCGGGGCGTTGCTAAGGCCGAATGGCATGACCTTAAACTGATAGAGTCCCTTCCTTGTGGCGAAGGCAGTCTTCGGTCTGTCGCTAGGGTCGACTTCGACCTGCCAGTAGCCGGAGGCTAGGTCCAGGGCCGAGAAGTAGTTGGCGCCTGCCAGGGCGTCATGAGTGTCCTGAATGTTGGGCAAGGGATACGAGTCCTTGCGGGTAACGTCATTCAGGAGCCGATAGTCGACACAGAAGCGTACTTGTCCGTTCTTCTTCCGTACGAGCACTACCTGTACGCTCCAGGGTGAGTCTGACGGCTCAATACACCCCAAACGGAGCATCTTGTCGACTTCTTCGTCGATGATGCTTTGCTGCGCCTGGGGGACGCGTCGCTGTCGTTGCCGAATCGGGGCCGAGTTGCCGGTGTCGATCTTATGCTGGACGACTTGGGTCCGTCCCAGTTGGCCATCTGGGTGCATGAAAGTGTCCTGGTATTGGTGAACCAGGTTGGCACAGCGCCGATGCTGTTCCGGTGTTAGTCCAGCGCGATCCACCATTTCTTGTAGATGTGGCGGTAGGTCGCGGTAGTGACTGGCGTCTACCGTGGACGGGTCGGGCTCCTCTCCGGGTCGTGGCAAAGCTCCGACGACACTCTCGACAGGGCTGGCTATTGCGACGGGGTCGGAACGGGTAAGCGTAATGCCGGTATCTGCTGGATTGTCTACCGACACTTTTACGCACTGCCGATTCAGGGTCGTAAGTGTTCTCCCCATGATGAGGTCAGTTTCCTCGGGAAAAGTCGTTAGTGGCTGGACTATCCTCGGGTGTTGACGGACTCGAACTCGGGAAGTCGGGACTAGCTCCACTATTGCTTCGCTGCGTGCGGGGACGGTGACAGCTCGGCGCACGGCCATTCTGACAACATTGGCCTCAATGTCTTTGTACGCGAACAGGATCTCCTTGTGTACCTGTATCGTTCCTTCACCGTAATTCACCACAGCGTTAGCTTGCCGGAAAAAGTTCATGCCGAGAATCATGTCGTCATGTATGTCAGCCACACAAAATGTCACAATCATATGGTTGGTTCCGACCTGTATTGGAAGGTCGATCAGTCCATCGTTCGGGCTTGACTGTCCGTTGACGTTACGAATGGTAGCCGAAGTAGATCGCAAATGTCGCTGGTCGGCGGGGACGTGTCGTAGCTGGTTGCGACGGAGCAGGGAGATCTGCGCTCCGGAGTCGAGTACCGACAATTTCCAGCACTTGTTTGCGGCTCTGGAGTTGTTGATGACATGCAGAATTTTGGGGTCGTCTGGCGGCGGCTTGAAAAGCGCATGAAGAGGCGGTAGCTTGGATTCCGGTCCGCTCGGAAAGGCGTAGAATCCTCCGTCGTCGGAGATCCATTCAACCTCGGACATGCTGTCCGTTCCGGTGCCGTCGGCGGTCGGAGGTGACACCCCTTCAGGATGACGGCTTCCACGTGGTGGCTGTTGCGGTCGTGGTGTGGACACCCCTTCATGAAAAGGAGCCGGTTTCGGGGTCGGAGCTCGACACTTGGTACACACCCCTTCAAGGAGCTGAGGTGTGGGCTGGTTACCGGTTTGGTTGGGTACTGACAACACTTGAGCTGTCCTTCTGTCAGTACCGGGACCATTAGGTCGAAATGCTAGTGGTTTCATGCCATTGCGCACTAGCACATCCTTAAGCCGAAAGCACCGCATCCATCGATGACCAGGCTCCTTGCAAAAGAAGCATACCATGGGTCGTCCGGGTTGCGGGGGTCGATCACCTTTCATCGGGGCCGTAGTTCGCAGGACAGAGTAGATGGCCGCTTCTTCACATAGCCCGTTATCGTCACTGAGGACGCTCAGAAAAGCTTCCGCCACCCACTCGCGTGAGCAGGACGGCACTGAATGTTCGTCACATCCTTGTAGGCCGGTGGTGTCGCTGTCCGCGGGGTCGTAGTAGGCCGCGATTTGCTCTGGGGATGGTGTCTCCCCCTGAGTGACTTGTCCCATGGCACAGGACAGTTCTCCATTGACGGGGTCGTCTTCCGCATATCCGCTTGCGGAAATGTCAGCACGTCGTGTGCCCCGGTGTCGATCTCTAGTTGTTCTCTGCTGGCGACTCTCAGCCTTGAGAACGGCCGTTAGTGCTTCACTGTAGCTGTTAAAAGTGAAAACACACAGTTTATCGGCAATGGGGTCGGGTTGGCCGTTGACGAATTGCGAAATTACAGTTCGCTGCCGTGACTCTGGCGTGACGTCATCGAACACTTGCTCTGCCAAAGCTTGGAGTCGCTCCAGGTAGTGTTCCGCGTCCTCCTTTCGTTCCCGCTTGAGGAACGGAAAATCGTCCCGTTTGGACTCCTCCCAGGGAGTCTCGACTGGGATGTTCAGAGCCAGCACTTCGGCGCGACCGCGTAGCGTGCTCCGGAATGTGGTCGTCTTGTTAAGGTCGGTATAAGTGAAGGCCGCCGTGAACTGTTCAAAACTCCGGATGTATTGCGTGAGGTTGCCCTCCTTGAATGTCGCACGCCATTGAGCCGTTTTAGCCGTAGCCAACGTTTGGGGCTCAGACGTGAGTCTCTGTGGCGTGGGCATATCAACACTCACCGCAACTGGTGTAGTCGCCGCAGTGGCCGTCGGAGTCGCGGCAGCCGAAGTCGCCGGAGCCGTTGTATCTGGGCCGATCGGGGTCGCGTTAGCGGGGACGGTTGGCGCTGTCGTCGCGGGGACGGCGAGCGTTGCGGCGGGTGGTGCCGTTGCGTGGCTGGGGTCGTGTGGTGCCTGCGTAGCGGGGGTCGGTTGACTGTATGATGGCGTCACCCATGGTATCCCGACTGAGGGTGGAAATACAGCCGGTGGTGGATATCGGTATGTCGATCCATCTGGGCCCACACCATGGTACACTAATCCAGTTTGTGCACCATGATAGCCGGTGTCAGCTATCACGCTGGGAACGCCACCATATCCGGGCGGTGGGTTTATGTAGCCGACATGTGGTGGATAATATCCGACAGCTACTCCATTTGGAACACCGCTTGTTGCGCCAGGGTACCCGACTGGCAGTACACCATATCCGTTGGTGTTTCCGACTGATTTAGAGATCGGATGTCCGATCATTGGCACGACACTTTCTGCCGGAGCAGACACAACTTGATCTTGCGAAGGATCGAAGCGCGGTTGTTCTCCGGTAGTCGGCGACGGCCGGTGCATGATCGGCGCGGGAGCGCGTGTGTCGGAGGTCGGCGTGTCGGGGTCGCAGGGTCGGAGACTTGACGTCGAGGGTGCCGGTCGAGGTCGCGCTTGTCGTGTGGTGGCGCGGAACTCCGTCGTCGTGTCGCTGGGTCGTTGCGGTTGCGGAGTTGTCGCAACCCGGGTAGCGGTCGTCGCCGGGATGCTCTCGGCTGTCACTCCCACCTGGCTGGGTCGTGTGTACTCTACCACCGTTGGCTCGGTCGGTATGCGTGAGTACATTTCTGGCGCCGGGTCGTGTTGTCTCGGCGTCATGGGCGGCGCCAGGGGTCGATTCACCGAATAAGCGCTCGGCGGAATCAGTTCCGGAACATTGTCAGACTGACAAACCCACTGTCGTATCCGAGAGTTACTTGGTGGGTGTGTAACCATCGACGTATCTATGGTTACGGGCCGAACGTTTATCACTGAATGTTCTGGGTCGATACGATTTTTGTCGGCAGAGTTTGATAGTCTCTGGGTCGTTCTAGCCGACGTAGCAGAATACGCTCTAGCGTGTGCACGCAGAATGTCACTTACTGTGTGTGACGGCGCGAGCGGGTCTTCGTCGAGGAACTCCTGCACCAGGTCGGCGGGCGGCGAAGACGATCTCAGGGTCGAATGGTCACCGAAGGAGTCGAACAGGCCGGTTGGTTGTTGCTCCTGCGACAGCGGGACCGTATCGCTCATGACGGCTGAGCGGGGGCCGGAAGGTCGGGAGGCCGGGTTCGGATTGAACGTTACCTCGTCATCCGTGGGGTCGAGTGGCTCACCGCGGGAAGCTCCCGGGGCCAATGCCATCAATGCCGGTCAGGTCTGGGTCGAAAATCCGAGACTAGCTCAGATCCTGGTCGAACGGCACCAATGTGAAGAATATCGTTCACGGCCGATATCAAGCCGACTTAACTGGGTCGTCGTGTGATTTAATAAGACCGGCAGTTTCAATTTAACTGTTTATTGCGGTGATAAGTCCAATGACGCAGTCACTCACAATCAGGGCCGCACTCTCACCTACCGTCCAATGATATCCCGGTCAATAATTATCCGATATTATAGTCCTTCGTATATCTTCAATTACGTATATCCACAGTTTATATCACAATTGTATTAGTTCATATATATATTGTTAATATCCACAGACACTATTCTCTCTACGTCTTATCACTGGAATCACTCTACTCAACTGCGCAGATTCTATGGGGCCGGGGGAACATGTGGCTGTGTAATTTCCCGCCAAGTGCATGCGGTGTTGTGATTGGTTGGATGTATGCTGGTATGCGCTGATCTCACCGGGAAAGTGGGTTTCCCCGGCGCGTGTCAAGACTTGTGTTGACTGTAACTGTGCACGTGATGCGTGGGGTATGTGTGTCAAGTTCTATGTTTAGAAGTCAGTGCGTGTGAAGGTCAAGGCCGAGTGTACTGGGTCGAGTGTACCGAATGAATGGGGCCGCAGGTGCGTGGTTTGACCTGTGTGTGTAACCATGACTACATGGAGTTTATACTTGTGATCGTATAGTGTGTACTTGTCCTGTATGTAAGTCATGTAGAATGAATGTTTGTTGTGGAAATGTGTAGTGCGCGGGAGGGACGGGAGTTACAGTCGCTAAAATTACTACATATGGTACTATAGCAAGAGGATATGTAGCCAGACTTCAATCATGAACTGTGTTGGAATAAGATGCTTGATGGATTATTGACATCATGTGATCGTGTCCCCATTTATCTCATATTTAAATATGCATCGGAGTGGAATTTGACGTGACGAAGATTAATACTTGACTATTGTGTTTGTCGGTCCAGTTTTGTGATGCCGTTTGTTTGTTCATCATCACTTTATTTGCCACTGAAGCAATCTATTTATTCCATTCATTCATCATCAATTATTTACGAACCCCTGCGCATATTACATTGTGGAATAATGCAACCAATCCAGATGTCTTGAACCCACCATGTTTCTCTTGATCAGTCATTTACCTATGGGAAATCAGTGCATTATGGATTATTGTTTAATCAAACTCGCTATAAGTTCATTACATCCAGTAGAAATGTTGCAAAGCGATCTGAACTGATTAATCAGTATTTGATGTTAGTCTATGCTCAAGAGGAAGGAAAAGTAATTTTTAGGTTCAAAATATTGTACAGTTAAATATGAAAATACTGTAACTATAATCACACCTTAGCATAATTTATAGCAGCTGCCTTCGAAACCAGTCAATTTTTTTTTTAAAACTGTATTTCATATGAAACATGCTAAACTAACTGAATGAAACATACTCACATCAAAATAATGAAATTAACCAGTCCTCAGGGAAATATTGCTCATTTGAACAGGCGGTTCTAGCGTAAATACAGGAACTGTATCCTTCACACGCAGATGTAAACAAAGCACAGAAGTGCGAGATAGACGGACAATGGACCATTTCACAGGGACTCCCGCCAAATATTTCGGAAATCCGAAAACTTAAACATTTTTGGACCAATCAGAAGCGAGGGGCTTTGAATCAATATCAACCGTTTTGTGCATAATAACTTCAAACGATAAATGTGCACATATATATCGCATTTAGATAAAGTAAGCCTTTGCTTCGACTCGTATGGCCGAAATATATTATACAAACACAAATGTATCTGCAAAAGGTCACATTTTGTTGGTATATGCCCATTCTTCCATTCTCAACGGTCTTTTTGTATATAACCATATCGCGTGACTGCTTGAGCGTGCACGCGGCTAAGCGCGCGGATGCTGCTTGAGACAACTTCGGAATCTCGTGTGTCGTTTTACGCTGCCATGGAAGCGCGTGTTCTGCCCTCAGTAGCCATTGGTCTGTTTGAACTACGGAAATTACCGAGTAATGCCAGATATTCACGAGGTCCGAGTGGGCTCTGTGAAATGGTCCATTCCGCGCACATCATGGTATATCACTGATTATTTTCTCACAGCTACACTATATATGCACATATGAACTGGAAAAAGTACTCGATATGGACTTTTAAGAGCGATTTGAGCATTTGTTTACATTCGGGTTTGATGGATACACTTCGTTTGTTTATTTACAAAACCGGTACAAAATGGGTACTAAAACGGTTGCAAAGACAACTCGGACGGACTGTAATCGTCAAAATCATTGAACACACCTTTTTTATATTGCATTAGACGTGTTTAACGAAAAATTGGTTTTGAAAAAAAAATATTGTATACATTCGAAGGCAGCAGCTTTAAATAGTATTGTAAATACATAAAAAAAATGTAAGTTGTTCCCGCATTAATTTTATTCAGTTAAACTGAACGAATCGGTTAATACCGGTATGCAATTTCAGTACATGTTCAATAACTGTGTAAAAACCATGATGATGTTTAATGTTGAATCATATTTAAAATAACTTAGTCTTGTCAATAATACAAAGCACAATATTGATGATGTTTATACGAAAGTTTTGCAAATATTTTTTGCAATTACAAATGGAACTTCCGTATCAGGTAAGTGATTAGCATGCACTCGAAATGTACATAGACACCGATTCAAAATCATCTGTACACATGGCGTCTCTGAACGTTGTGTATAATAATGACATGTTCGCAGACAAAGGTGAAATTGTCACACCATTGTTTTATACATGAACGTAGAACATATTTGAGGTCACAAGTGTTTCACCTAGTGCAAGCGAAAACAGATTTCTCAACACAAACTGTTTGTACCCTGCAGATATGATAAGACCCCCCCCCCCCCCCTGCCAAACTAATTACACATACATCAGAGCTGCTCGGCCCTTGAGTGGGAATCAGACCCCAGGCCTGATGTTCTTGCCAATCTTCGACACCTCTACCCTTTCATAATTCCTGGATCCGCGCTGTAATAGACAGCAACATAATAGACATGGTCATTAGAATTGCAAGTGCATTTTCTTTCCAGAAATAAAAACATGATATCCGGCTAAAATGTGAAGCTTGCATATATCAATCAACATGTTTTCTTCATTACCAGTAAAGGTCATGATATATACTGGAAGACACGTTCATTTTTTTCTTACGTTGAAGAAGTTTTAAAATAATACAATATGCAATTCTGTTCGATTGTCAACTGGCATATGTTTTAACAGGCATCCAGGCTTTCTGAACTTTATACATTCCACCTCCAGATGCTCAGAATAGCAAACTGATTATCTCCCCAAAGCTTTACAAATGATCTTTGTGCAAGACGAGAATGATGCATCGTAGTGTTTGTTCAACCCATCTAATGTGACATTCAGAGTACCGACATAATTTATTCAGGTCCAGTGTTGTTAAAAAATGCTAGATGGATTATTGTGATAACGTATTGAGTTGTTTCGCATTACTTAATGTTCAATGACCTTCTGGATTAGGCTGACTTATACGATACGATTTGAGTTCGCTTTTTCTTGTTCCCCACTGATTGCTCGTTTGTGCTTCATTTGACACCGAACTAATTATGGCATGCTCAGACCAATTTGCTTTATTCTTTAAATTGACTGTACATTTATTATCAAAGACAATCTCATCCATTCGTTCATCCTTTCATGAGAACTCCCAACTTGGGATGAATCTTCGAACGTGATTCATGGCATAAAAGAAACAAATGTCAGTCGAACGGAAACAACCACACTATTTATTCATGATTCAAATACAGGTGTTCAGAATAGCAAATAATTATCCCCATGAAGTTCGCAAACGATCTCTGTGCATCAACAGAATCGTGAATGGTATTGATATATATAACCTATCTAATATCGATGCAGAGTATTTGTGTACTTCATTCAGACCCCGTGTTAATAAAAACTTTTCATTGATTGTGGTGATTATGTATTGACAATTGAAATGCTTCCCCATCGTATACTGATTAAAAGTTTCTTGCATTATTTTTAATTTCACTACTTCAATGTGCCTGATTTGCCACTGAAATAAATAATTCGGATTATCATGCGATGTTACTGTAAATCAGTTATGAATCAAACCAAACACATTACAAATGATGACAAATTGCAAGCATTTAAGATGTCTTGAACCCACAACGTCCCATTTGACCTGTCATTCACCCATGTGAAATTCGTACATTGTGGGTTATTGTTTAATCAAACTCGGAACACGTGTATCACTTCTGGTAGGATGACTGTATTATGAAACGAACTCGTCAATTACTGTATGATTTCAGTCAATATTAAATAATTACCAGTGAGTGGACAATGAACGTGATACTCTCACTTGTAGTCAGAATCTATCCAAGATATTTGATATGAGATTCCAAATTGATGAGCATGACTGACGAGGTACAGAATATGAAATTAATCAAACACATCAATCATAATCACAAATCGTAGTACCAGACATTGATGTTGACAAGCAGTTGAAAGGCATGTAAATAGCTACGACCTTACTTGCAGACAATTCGAGGTAATTTGCAAGCTGCTTCACAATGCCATATATTTTGTGTTTTGATGATGGTAAGAAACATGACCGCAAGGATCCCATGACAAGTTGAATATTCAAGAAGTCAGCCCACATCAGTTCGTGATGTGGGCTGACTTCTCACCAATGCAGTCGGTTTGGGAACGGGTTCAATCTCCGACCTCGGCATTATGTGAGACGGTATGTGGTCCCCAAATCGGACAAGAGGGTTTTCACCAAGTTCTGTGGTTTCCTCTCACGATAATGACCACCTTTAAGCCAAGATCTTAGCCAACAAGATATGTTAATATAATGACATGCTTGTTTGTCAATTCTTGTAAAACAAAGTTAAAAATTGAGACAAATTGTCACATTAATATATATCAAAGTACATTCTTGGACATGAAATATCGTTGGCATTGACATTGCAAATGTTTCAGTCATTGGGCTGAAACACAGGTATATACAGACTTCTGAATGTGCCGGAGCTTATCAACACCAACAATTTGCTTCAAGACATTCCACGGAAATGTCATTCTCACCTAAATTAACCTATTTGTTGCTTCCGTTATGATTATGTGTCGCGTTCTACTCCATGAGAACATTATTTTCTAAAAACTGACAAGTCGTTTGATTTGTGATGTGTACTGTTGCAAGTTCACTCTATGCTGATATTTGTTAATGTACACTTGTCAAGCCTGACTAGTAAGGTGTATTGACGGAAATCAGCATATGAATTGTATTCTTAGCAATTCTCTGAGAAACTTGATACATTGAACAAGTTGAGGAAAAAAACACTCAATGCTTGAAAGATATGAAGACAATGATGCATATACGAAATACACAGATGAGTTGTCTCTATAATGTTGTGTACTTATGTATCAGATTTGATTCATCAGTGGTACTAATCTTATTATTTCGGGAGGGCATGAAGCGACAGATGAAAACCGTTACTGATTACTCCAACTCTTCGCGACATGATATGCATTATAAATGACGTTAATGAAGGCTGAGCAATCATCCTCATCTTCCTAAAAAGAATATGGAGATTCGCCATTAATTCCGAACAGAAACGTTGACAATATGTCATCAAAACATTTGTTATCAGACTCAGGTATGGTCCTCGGTTAGCGTTAGTTTTCTCGCCATCAGATCACTGAACAATACAAGATGATTGATTGTTATCATAGAATGACCTTGCACTCATAAGCTGGTGACATGACTACGTTTCTATCTCGAAAATGGACTCGTGCCAATCCCCTTTCCACAAGCAAGGACAAGATTAGCATATCAATAAGGCTTGTTATCATTGCCATCGGTGTCTTTGCGTGAGAAGGCCATGGGCTCTTTTGCAGGTCGAAGCCATCAGATTGCTTGGGTTACAATGGTACAGACCATCATAAGCTCAATACTTAATACACTCTCCACTGCGATTTGTTTTCTTCATGGCGAGTAGACACGTTATTCTCTAGCGACAATTCTTGATTTGTTTGTGTCACCTATTTTATTGTTATCGTAGAATTGGAATATGTGTAATTCTGTGTATAAACAATAATGTAGACAGACTGATATAAAATCGAGAATTGATATTATTGTTTTTTCAATGTGCATATATGCGACATTTAAATAGGATAGTAAAAGTGCATACCTTCACGATTTGTAAAGCACATATATCCTTCGTTACAAACGTATGTGTATATTGTGCAGCTGTAGATTTATCTGTATCGATCTCATTTGGATTCCTTCCCCCATAAGTTCACTATGATCAATAATTGCGAACAAAAATAATAGCCACAAAGTGGCTGTATGTTTATTTCCATAATACAGCCATATTGGGGGCAATGAATCCCTTTCTAATGAAACCACAGCTAATTAGAGTGACATTCTCACAGAGGTATTATCACTCACCTGAGAGGTGTATCTTTTTAGCAAGAATCATAGGCAATGTTTTCTCAAATGGTTTGGTATTGGAAGTATTGGTGCAATCGAAATTCCCATGGTTGGCTTTAGAAATTATATCCACGAATTCCGTCGAACATCTGCAACAAGCATGTGTAATCACAGTGACACTGGTCACGCGATCCCACAATCCCACGCGCTCAGATATTCGCCGTCGTCATGTAGCTTCTCAAAGGCAATGGCCTTCTCAGTGAACATCAACCTTTGCTTTCCATTTGTCTTGATGTGCACATTGCGTGCTTCATTTCATTGTGTTTGGAACCATTATTGCGTGACTGTTATCACTGTGCATCGTAGTACACACTATGTAACAGCTCTACTGAGGAAAAAACTATTTCTATTTATCAATAGATTACGTTACGAATAGTCTTACATCTATCTCCAAATATTGCTAGCATACATGTGCATGTATCTACTGTCAATCAATTTGCAACAGCGGGTTTTACCCTCCCCTCACACCCCTCGTGTTTTGAAATTATATTCCTCACCCCCATCCTGATGCACACCTGCGAATGTCTTACTAGGTGACCCCTGGGGTATTCGCTACTGAGCCCAGCCTGCAAGGTGTCACGTGTCACCTTTTTCAGCTGTTGCAGTGGGAAACAGTGTGGAAATTGTGTAGCCACATGGAATAATATTCAAATGGGGGATATATTTATATTGCACTGTGTATATTTGTGTGTACTGGTATCTTGCATGTGTGGTCGCAGTTGTAAAATAAGTTCCCTCGCTAGGATTGAAATAAGGTATCTTTCTATCTCTATATATATATCCCATCTATCTCCCCATCTTTCTATATTCAAGTGGGGGATACCTGAATGTAATTTGTATATAGAAAGATAAAAGGTGAAGTCTGTTATATATTACTGTTCGTCATGTGAAACAAGATCTACAGCTGTCTACAAAAAAATGTCATATACATTTTATTTTAATAGTGAGCTAGTTATTCTTCAATATACCATGAATTTCAAACTCGATAAGTGGCCGTACCAAGTTTCATCCATGAAAGAAAAAGTCAGTTAATGCAATAGGGTCAGGGTCACCTTCGCAACAATTACTACCATCAACAAAGTAGCCAGTACTCAACTGCGTTACTTCCATCAGGAATGCACACACATGAATGTCAACGACTTGCTGTAGATAATCCTAAACCCCACTAAGATGCATCGAAATGGGGCAAGGGATTAGAAGTTAACGAGGCCAAAGCAAATTACCGTGATATGTACATACTTTTATGAGAGATGTACCTGTGAGCATCAATCATTTGTAACGTATACAATAGAGTGTATCTATTGCATATGGTAGTTGTTATAGCAAGTAGATGCGTTCGTTTCCATAATTCAACTTTGCTTGTTGATGTTTGAAAGCATACCACTTTCCAATAAATGACTTATATTAGACCAAAATATTAGACCAAAACAATTTCCATGCCAGAGACATTTCCGGCATGCCCTATATTGCGCGTTTGTGCTGGGACCATTTTTAGTTTATATATACATATTTTACCAGTACATCTGCATGTACAGCACATAATATTATGTAACATGACGTGATCATGTAATTCTTCGCTTTCATGTATACATCTGTGTCAAGAGTTTGCTTGACCAGCGTCTTCAATGTATAATTTTACGGATTTGAATAATTGTACACTGATACCCTTTCACTCCGATAGAGGTATTCCATACCTCCGTCATATTTTGAGGTACCACATTGTGCTCCTGTTGTCGTGTAACGTGCGCACATGTCTGGTGACCCACGGGAAGACCAAATAACGACACTTTCAGAATATAATGTAAAGTGTGAAGAGGGTTGTTAGTATTATGCAGTAATGAATCAATTATACAATCAACTCCCCCACAATCTCAATTGTGTGAATTGCGTGTACCAGACATGTGTTCTCGCATTGTAGTTATATCTGCGTGGGTGCAATTTTCAGGTTATAGTTACCTCTGTTCTGCCAGTCTGTTCAGGTGATGACAAAATTTGAGGCCGATATATGCACATGGATCATTGAACTTGCCAGGACTAAATCAACAATGACTTAAACGCAGAGCCATGCATTTCTGTGAATTACGTTTTTCCTACGGAACAAGGACTGTACAAATTTATGGATGGCAAAAATGCTCTATATTGCAACCACTCCACATGTCTTGAACCACAACATTCCACTTGATCATTCATTCACCTCTGAGGTACAATCTACATTGATGTTTGACGAAACTTGGTTTGATCAAACTGAAAAAAAAACCCTAAAAATGGATTTCGACCTATGCGAAATAATTATACGCAAGTAATGCTGAAGGTATGCTGAAATTGAGAGAAGAAAATACTGTGAATTGCAAACTATTTAAGATAAAAGACATTACAACAGCCATACAATATTTTTAGTGATGGTGCATAGGTTTGCTGTATTTTTTAGATTATTTCTGACAGGTACCAATGTAACTTCCGTATGAAAGGTAGGTGAATGATTCCAACCTATGTTGCAGTCACTGCAACTAAATCATCTGTATGAAGCCTCACAAATCACATATCAACATTTTGAGGGTACCATGATGACATGTTGACAGCTGAAGGCAGCAGCAAATTGCCAAACAATTGTCAGATGATGTTCATGGACTTGGAGTATAATATTTGACATTCCAGATGGCAAGTGCTGCGGCCATTCGAATGAATTACAGAGAACCTCCAAGAGCCTCCAAAACACAAACTACTTACACCCTGGAAACAAATAAGGTGTGAAACCATAATATGAGATAAGGAAAATTGAGAAAGATACTGAATGGTTGGACACACGGAAACAATGTTATACATAAAATATAATAGATATACAGATTAGTTGTTCCTCCAATGTTGTCCTCTACGAAATGATGAATCAACGGTACCGATCTTATCATTGCATGATAAGTGTGATACGATAAATGAAAACCGTTACTGATTTATCCCGTTTCTTTGTGAAATGCTGTTAATTATAAATGACGTTGAGGAAGGATGAAGTTGTCATCATCATCTTCTAAAAACCTTCCATCCTAATGAGGTGGATATTTGAAATTCATTCAGAACGGAATCTATGACAATATGTCATCATATCACTTATTATCCGATTACTGTGTGGTCCTCAGAGCCCATTTAAAAAGCAATTCTTTAGATTACTAAACAATGAAGGCGATTGATTCGTATCAAAGAATGACCTTGTAATGATATGTGTGATGCCATTACCACATATACATGTTCCATATGGAGTCGTGCTCTTTCCACTCCAGAAGCAGGGACAAGATGGCTGTTTGTTGAAGGACAATGTTCTGTGAAGGGAGATGATTTACATATCAATATTGCTTTATCAATCTCCTATATTGTCATCGCTATCCTTGCGTGAGAAGACCCTGGGCTATTTTGCAAATCAGAGCTCTCATATTGTTTCCGTTACACTTGTTATGGACAATCATAAGCCAGCTACATAATATGTACTCTCCACTGAAATTTGTTTCATTGATGGCTTGTTGATACATTATTCTCTAGTGACACATTTTAAATTGTTTGGGTCAGCTTTCTGATTGTTATATCCGTTGTTAAATTGACAGTAGATACCTATGTGTATCTCTGTATAGAAGCAATATGTGAACACAGTTGCTTTATATTGGCTGGTTTACGTCATAACAGGTGGACTATTATCAATATAGTCTTTTCGAGAGTGTATATAAACTACTTTTCCATATGTCACTGACGATATCATAGTGGGTAGGAGACTGCACACCTTCGAGACTTGTAAAGTAATCTTCGGTGCAAACATATGTATAAAATTTGCACCTTTGGATTCATATGTTTAATACCATTGTGTTAATCCCATGTGTTAATCTCATATGTGTCAATCATCTAAATGGGGGGAATAAATATCTGTATAATGAGGTCACGGCTAATTAGAGTGAGAGCAAAAAAGTATAATTACCCATTATGAGAGGTGTATGTTGTGCACATTAATCTTGTGCAACGTTTCGGCAGATGTACTTATCGCAGATGGCGAGTGTCAGGCAAGTCAAGGTAGACCAATTTCCCAGGTAATTATGCTTCTGAATATGTGACTGCAGTATCCATTCCGATGATTAGCTTTGGAGAATCCACTAAGGATAATTCCCTAGAACATCTGCCACCAACATGTGCAATCACAAACTGGTACTAGTCACGCCATCCCTCAATCACCTGCACTCTGAAATGGGATGTCGTTATGTAGCTCAACACAGGCAATGACTTTCTCAGGGAACATAAGCCTCCGATTTACATTCCGTGCTTTATTTTATTACGTCTGGGACCTTTACTCATTTGACTTTTATCCTTTACTCATACAAAAACTTACTGCATTTGAAATTCTTCATAAGCCTTGTAAATAACTTATTTATCAATATTTTCCATACAATTGCGATAGTCTCGGTCTGTACATCGAGCAAACATCCATCCTATTAGTATAGCATTATTTGATTTGTATTTGTTTATCTCATACATATTTTCATATATTTTGCTCCCAACCTGCTTTGCATCTGTAAATATATTCCTCAGATGTCACATTGGACAGTTGACAATAAACAATGAGAACATCATGTAACCACATGCAATAATACAATGCAATTATATGTCAACTTCATTACAACTACTACCAACTACTACTCTCATTGCAACTACTACCATCAACTCTGCATTCATACATTCAACTCAGCATCCAGTATCTGCACATATCCTCTCTGGAATGTAAACCGGACTACTTGCTGTAAATGATCCATAAACCTAAGATCAATGATGTATTGATAAGGATCAGAAGCTATCGAGGCTACGGCTAATTACCATGATACGGACGTGACTCAAAGCATCATTACTTGTGTTAGAGGTGAACCTTGTGACCATCGATCATGTGGCACTTCTACATTGGATTGGAATGTTGTTATTGTATGCGGCAGGTGTTCTGACAGTTTGAGGTGTTCTCCTTCCTAATTAGCTTGATTACTCCCCACCCTCTGTTTTTGGAGATGGTATTGTCATGTAACTTATCAGTGTCTTTCCAGTGTTTGTCGTGGCTTTTCATTGTGTTGGAACCATTCTCAACACAAAATACTATAACATATATCGTGATTTTGTGATTATTTGCATGGAGTTTGTTTAACCAAAGTTCTCAGTGTATCATTTTAGGTGTGTTCCGCAGATAGTATATAGCTTTGAATACGTGAATAATTATACTAGTTCACTTTAAGGATCTTCCGTGTATTTTCACATGTATGTTTTGATGGGTGAACACCTGTGACTGTGCACTTTTCAATGCGATAATAACCATTACATTCGCATAACATTTTACAGACTTGGGATCAAGTGCCAACAACAAATGCATAGTAGCATAGAAGCGTGGCAGCTGACTAGGAAGTTCAAAAATATGATTTGTATTATGCAATATCGCACCAATTCTCTGCTGTTAAAGCCTAACTAGAGTGAAAAAATAACTTATTTTAGTTTAGTGTCAATATCAAAGACGGAAGTCTGGGGATCATTTCTGTTTTTACAGAAATGAAATATCTTGAATAGTCACTATTTTACGGAGGTTTGTTTATGACATGTCCTATTGACCTTTCGATGTCATATGCAAATATGCAAATGAGCAATGATGACGTCATATGAGTCACTGAAAGATAATGAGCTCATTGAAACCAGTACTGCACAATATTAAAGAGCATGAAAATAGTTTTTGTTCCAAATAATGACTCCATACAGAAAATATTCAAATTTTGAATAAATCTTGTTGGTGTCATGGCAACCAGAGCCGGAATATGGCCCATAGCAACCACGTTGCTATGGAGATTTTGTTGCTAACCACTGATTATTCCACATTATTAGGACCTCAACTTTTGTTACATTATGATCCTTTGTGAAAATGTTAAAAGAAAGTAACACTTTCACATGTCGTAACAGGTCAATTGTCCATAGCAACCCACCCAACAACTGGTTGCTAAGGGGCGCTAGCTCTGATTGTGTAGCCTTGACAACATGCTGGCATAACAAAAGACTGACTATGCATTACCACAAAACATATCAGTCTCTATAGGAACCTTTATATACATTATAACCCTTGCATAAATGAGGTTTGGATAGCTAATTATAGTACCTGACTCATATGACGTCATGAATATCTAATTATAATAATTAATGAGGTCCTGCAAATTGCTGATAGATTGGAAAAAAGTAATTCACGAAAATAGAAATATCTCAGCTTGTGATTGAGATTTTCAAGTTCTGTAAAAACCAGAATGATCAGGGAAACCATCTCCACGGTATAAGAACATGTATTTAACTCTTAGCAGCTCTGATTCTTCTAACTCGTTTACACAGGGTTTGGACGTTATTTTTGTGACGCTGAATGGTATCGTTCTATAACTTGGCATATTTAACCTCAAACGGCAATTTTCTACAAAATTTCAGACTTCTATCGCAAAAAAATTGAATAAGCTGGCAATCTACCCCAATGTTAAATTTCAACCAAAAACTTGATATCGAGAATCTGAGCATATGCAAGGATTTGATCTAGTTCACATCCACAGGGATTCGAATTATTAATTCATGGACAAAAAGACATGAACAAGAAGACATATTGATTTACATTGAACGCAATCATGTTGTTTTAGAAAGATTGCACCACTATACAACCGCACAAATGCACAAAAAATATGTACGGATCCAGAAATTAAATGACAGAGCTAAATTAACATTGGAGTAGATTGCCAACTTCATAAATTTTCGCGAAATAAGTATGAAATACTATATTACAAAAGAAGTATGAAATCGATATCGTCCCTTTCTGTATCATATGAACATTGATCTACACACTGACGAATAGTTAGATATTCTGTGATGTGTATAGATGTATTCTTACTTCTGATATGCTGATATTTGTTAAAGTGCACTTGTCGAGCGTGACCAGTAATTTGTATTTACGGAAATCAGCATAATAATTGTATTGATAGCAATTTCTCCAAGAAATTGGATATATTGAACAAGTTAAAAAAAAAACTCAATGCTTAAAAGATACGAAGACGATGAGATATATATGAAATACACAGATGAGTTGTCTCTACAATGTTGTGTACTTGTGTATCAGATTTGATGCATCAGTGGTACTAATCTTATTATTTCGGGAGGGGATGAAGCGACATATGAAAACCGTTACTGATTACTCCAACTCTTCGCGACATGATATGCATTATAAATGACGTTAATGAAGGCAGAGCAATCATCCTCGTCTTCCTAAAAAAAGTGTGGAGATTCGCGATTAATTCCGAACAGAAACGTTGACAATATGTCATCAAAACATTTGTTATCAGACTCAGGTATGGTCCTCGTTTAGCGTTAGTTTTCTCGCCATCATATCACTGAACAATACAAGATGATTGATTCTAATTGTAGAATGACCTTGTACTCATAAGCTGGTGACATGACTACGTTTATATCTCGAAAATGGACTCGTGCCAATCCCCATTCCACAAGCAAGGACAAGATTTACATATCAATAAGGCTTGTTATCATTGTCATTGGTGTCTTTGCGTGAGAAGGCCATGGGCTCTTTTGTAGGTCGACACCATCAGATTGCTTCGAGTACAATGGTACAGACCATCATAAGCTCAATACTTAATACACTCTCCACTGCGATGTTTTCTGCATGGCGAGTAGACACATTATTCTTTAGCGACAATTCTTGATTTGTTTGTGTCACCTATTTTATTGTTATCGTAGTATTAGAATATGTGTAATTCTGTGTATAAACAATAATGTAGACAGATTGATATAAAATCGAGAATTGATATTATTGTTTTTTCAATGTGCATATATGCGACATTTAAATAGGATAGTAAAAGTGCATACCTTCACGATTTGTAAAGCACATATCCTTCGTTACAAACGTATGTGTATATTGTGCAGCTGTAGATTTATCTGTATCGATGTCATTTGAAATCCTTCCCCCGTAAGCAAAGATCTAAGTTCACTATGATCAATAATTGCGAGCAAAAATAATCACCACAAAGTGGCTGTATGTTTAGTTCCATAATACAGCCATATTGGGGCTATGAATGAAGCCACAGCTAATTAGAGTGACATTCTCACGGAAGTATTATTACTCACCTGAGAGGTGTATGTTTTTAGCAAGAATCATGGGCAATGTTTTGGTAGATATACAAGGCAGGATAAGTGTTATTGCAAGCCACTGCAGACCGATTCCTCAAATAGATTTGTTTTGGAAGTATTGGTGCAATCCAAACTCCCATGGTTGGCTTTAGAAATTATATCCACGAATTCCGTCGAACATCTGCAACCAGGATGTGTAATCACAGTGACACTGGTCACGCGATCCCACAATCCCACGCGCTCAGATATTCGCCGTCGTCATGTAGCTCATCAGAGGCAATGGCCTTCTCAGTGAACATCAACCTTTGCTTTTCCAGTTGTCTTGATGTGCGTTTTGCGTTTTTCATCACGTTTGGTACCATTCTTGCGCGACTGTTATCACTGTGCATCTCAGTACTCACTATGTAACAGCTGTACTGAGAAAACAACTTGTAAACTATTTATCATTAGTTTACTTTACGAATAGTCTTACATTTATCTCCAAAATTGTTAGCCTATACGTGCATCTATCTACCCTCAATCCTGTTGCAACATGGTTTACCCTCCGATTACGCCCCTCGTGTTTTGAAATTGTCTTCTCCACCTCCTATCCTGGTGTGCACCAGGAATTTTTTACTACGAGTTTCCTACCAGGTGAACCACTGGGAGTATTCGGTAATGACTCCCAGTCTGCAAGGTGTCACCTGTCACATCTTTCAGCTCTTGCGGTGGAAAACAGCGAAGAAATTTTGTGACCACAGGAAAAATATCCAAGTGGGGGAATATCTGAATGTAATTTGTATACAGAAAGATACTAAGATAAGGTCTGTTATGTAATGCTGTTCGTCATATGAAACAAGATCTACACCTGTCTACAATAAAATGTCATTTATTTTTTTATTTCAATAGTGAGCTGGTTATTCTTCAATACACCATTAATTCCAAAAAATGGCCGTACAAAAGTTTCATCCATGAAAGAAATAAACGACTTGCTGTAGATAATCATTAACCCCACTAAAATGCATCGAAATGGGGCAAGGGATCAGAAACTAATGAGGCCACAGCTAATTACCGTGATATGTACATCACCTGAATACTATTACTTGTATGAGAGATGTACCTGTGAACATCAATCATTTGTAACTTCTACACTAGAGTGTGTCTATTGCATATAGTAGGTGTTATAACAATTCGATGCGTTCGTTGCCCTAATTCAACTTTGCTTGTTGATGTTTGAATACATACCACATTCCAGTCAATTACCTTGGAATATTCTTATGAATAAAATAAGGCCAAAATATCATCTAGGGCCACCTGTATGGAGCAGATATAATCACTGGTCATGTGATACCACAATTCCCCGCTGTTTGAGATGTTTTTCTCATGTATCCCATCCATGACATTTCCAGTCATGCCCTATATTGCGTGCTATATATGTGCGGAACAATTCTTAGTTTATATGTACATATTGTACCAGTACATCTACATGTACATCTCATAATGTTATAAGTAAATGACATACCGTGATTATGTAAGTCTTTGCTTCCATGTGTACACCTTTGTCAGGAGAGTATTTAACCAACATTTTCAACCTATAATTTCAGATTTTACGGCTTTGAAGGGAGATGATTCACATATCAATATTGCTTTGTCAATCTCCTATTTTGTCATTGCTGCCCCTATGTGAGAAGACCCTGGATAATCTTGCAAGTGGGAGCTCTCTTAATTTAGTTGTAGACGTTGTAGATGTTATAGACAATCATACACAATACACTTCTTTCCAGAAAAAAATAAAAAATAAAATAAATAAATAAATAAATAAAGTTATAGACAATCATAACTCCACTACTTAACACGACTGGGATTTGTTATATTGATGGAGAGTTGACACATTGTTCTTCAGCGACACGTTATAAACTTTCTACGTCATCCTTCTTTTTATATCCATCGTTATATTTTGGCAGTAGATACTTACTAGTATGTATATCGTTTTATATATGCAATGCTTGAATACAGTTGCTTCATATCGATTGAGTTATGCCATAGCAGGTCGGCTATTAACATCATTTTACTTTTGTATGTATATGAATACTACTTTTTCATATGTCACTGATAGTATCATAGTGGTTAGGAGACGTGCATACTTTCGAAGTAACCTGGTAACTTTCAGTGCGGACATAGGTATATTATTTGCACTTTCGGATTTATCAGTTAATCCCATTTCGAGTTAGAAAACCATTTCCTATCAGTTCTCAATAATCGATAATAACGAGCAAATAAATGGGGGTATTGAATCTCTGCCTAATGAGGTCACGGCTAATTAGAGTGACTGTGGAAAAAAGTATAATTACCCATTATGAGAGGTGTATGTTGTGAGCATTAATCGTGTGCAACGTTTCGGCAGATGTATTTGTCGCAGATGGCGCGTGTTATGGCAGGTCAATGTAGACAAATTTCCCAGGTTATTTTGCTTCTGCTTCTGAATGTTCGACTGCCGTTTCCATTCCGATGATTAGCTTTGGAAAATCCACTAAGGAATATTCCCTAGAACATCTGCCACCAACATGTGCAATCACAAAGTGGTACTGGTCACGCCATCCCTCAATCACCTGCACTCTGAAATGGGATGTCGTTATGTAGCTCAACAGAGGCAATGACTTTCTCAGGGAACATAAGCCTTTGGTTTCCATTTGTTTGAGAATCAAAATGCCTGCTCCATTTCATTACGTTTGAGACCTTTACTCATTTGACTTTTATCATTTACTCACACAAAAACTGTATTGCATCTTCATAAGCCTTGTAAACAACCTTTTTAAAAAATATATTCCTTACCATTGCGATAGTCTCTCTATGTAATGGATATACAACACCTATTGGTAAATCGGTCTGTACATCGAGCAAACATCCATCCTATTAATATTATTTTATTTGAGGTGTTTTTCTCATACATATTATCATATATTTTGCTCCCAACCTGATTTGCACCTGTAAAGTGTTATGTGCAACATCCTTCACATGTCACATTGAGCAAAGACAATGGACAAAGAGGAAACCCTGTGAATATATTTATATGTGAACTTCATTACAATTAATACCTTCAACTCAGCATCCAGTATCTGCACATATCCCCTCTGCAATGTAAACTGGGCATATAACTTTTTGCTGTAGATAATCGATAAACCTATCATCAAAGATGTATTGGTAAGGGCCAGGGATCAGAAGCTAATGAGGCTACAGCTAATTACCATTATACGCACGTGACCCAAGCATCATTACTTGTGTTAGAGGTGTACCTTGTGACCATCGATCATGAGCTACTTCTACATTAGAATGAAGTTATTGTATGCGGCAGGTGTTCTAACAGTTTGAGGTGTTCTCCTTCCTAATTAGGGTGTCTGTGCTTAGTGAGAAGAGGCAAACCACATTCTAGTAAATGACTGGAAAATCCGGCCAATATAATATCTGGGGAATATCTGCGTGAAACGGATATTATCACTGGTCACACGAAACCACAAACCCCTCCTCTCGGAGATGGTGTCATGTAGCTTATCAGTGTTTCCAGAAATTGCCAGTGTTTCTCGTGGCCTTTCATTATGCTAGGACCATCCCCAGCACTGAATACTATAGTTATATAACACATACTGTGATTTTGTGATTATCAGCATAGTGAACATTTGCCAAGAGTTTGATTATCCAACGTTTTTACCATAGACGTGGAATCAATACCCAGTATTAAGTATTCCGAGCAAACAAAACAGGGTCCGTTATCCAATCTCATAGTCCGGGGACAGAAAGTCATATCAGGCATACGAAGTGAGAGAAAACAAAAATGACAGGGAAACTCATGAACCCCCAAAAATGGCCATTAGGAGGTGAAATCAGGTGTTCCGGAAAGAGTGAGCATTTCCTGCCCCACTAGTGGCACCCGTCAAGAATTCCCCAAAATTAACATGAAAATAGATCTAGTTGCATGGCAGACATGGATTTGCTGTATTTATCAACCAGATCATGATGACGTCCATAGAATTTCCTAAACGCAGCTATAAATAACCATATCTTTTTATGTGTATTCTGCTGTCAACAAAGATGTACCCCGCAAAGTAGCCTGCAAAAATTACATCTCTGGTAAAATAAATTCCCCAAATATATATTCAATTCACAATGGTCAATAGCCACAAGCAATATGCACGCCACGTGTAATTACTGAGGTACGACCACTGTTGTAAGAAGTATCATGTGCGCGTCATTTGCAAATCTGTAGTAGAATATAGTTATGACAGATGGTCAGTGGTCACTTTTGATAATCCACCCCAACAATTCTGCCAACATAATGTTCAGGAACATCTGCACGGAGCAGATATAATCACTGGTCACGCACTACCACAAGCCTTGATCTCAGAGATACTACATTTATGTTCATGTAGCTGATCACTGTCAACAGAGACAATAAGCTGAAAGACTGAAAAGTTTATGCTCCGCTTATTCTGCCTTCCCCCACCAACACCTGTTTTTCCATCAATGTCATTGTGCTTGTATAGATTATTGTCGGAGAAGAAAATACATTCAGTTTCAATTTCATAGTTTATTTACCAACGTTTTTATCATTTCAGGTGTGTTCTCCACCAAAGTTCACGGATACATTCATCAACTTGTACATTTATCTCCCTTGACTTTGGTAAGAGTCTCTTGTATATCCTTACGATGTCTTGAGACGGTCCCCTCTCTTGCTGATAATGGGGCACCTGTGTTATGCCCGTCTGGTGACCTCACTGGAAAGTGCAATAATGGCTCTTATCTTCTCATTACTTTGGTTTCAAGTGTCAGTGACAAACACACAGTAGCATAGTAGCGTTGAAGCTGGCAATATAATTGCGCCCATGCACTCACTGATCAAAGATAATGGTATACAGGTGCGACCAGGTCGTTATTACTGCTAATTAATGTCCAAGTACTGATTGTTATCGGTAAAAGGAATTCTAACAATAATCTAATGTCCGTGAAACCACAATGCATTATTATAATTATTAAATATAGCATGCCTGGCCAATCGTCAAGTCAATGAGTTCGAGTCATCAAATGAGTAGAAAGAATACAACGTATGACGTCATTCACAAAATGATCTGATTGAGCTTATGTGAAAAGTATTGTATACAGTTGCAATGTGGAATAATACGCCAGTAAAACGACACACCATTTAGAATACTTGGAAGCATGTCAGTTGAAAGAGTGATATGTATAATCCGGCGTTGTTTTAATGAACTATGAATGTCAAGTGCATGTATATACCTGAATCTACTAACCATCCAAAGCTAGTCTACTAACCATCCAAAGTTTCAAAGCTTGAAGCCATCCACAATGTATTTGTAAAGGCAAAACATCACTGAAATACTTCAACTGTGCCATGTGTCACTATGCTATCATGAAATAATTTGAGAAACGACATCATTACACATATTGTCAACATCAAAATCGATATGTTATCACTACTAGTAATAATCTGAAAACATATTAATATTGTTCATTTTGTGATCGCGGCATTGATCACTGACCACATAATATTATCTTCGCTATATTCTCACAGTGGGCCTCTAGAACCTGAGGAAAATGAGACTATTCTCCACCACAAGCAACTCCGCAGAAAGGAGGGTCATAAATATTTTGGTCTCCCACCTGTGTCTTTTGTTGAAATCAAATGAGGTGGAGAATGAAAATAACTACCTCTCCGGGGGTACAAGCATGAGGATTTGCCCGATGATCAATACCATAATACCAAGCATGGAATATGATGCATTTATTTATCAATACTCCACACTACCCACAAAGACACATCGAATTCCAATAAACAAATCCAAGGAACGAGTTGTTATTGATACTTAGCTGAAGACAATAATTACGCATATTTGTAATTTGTGTGATTCCAGTAATACAAATGTAAGAACGCGATTTAGTACTTATCAAATCGAGAAATGGACCAAAGTGGGTATTCCAAATCATTATGTCATTCACACCAATATGAAAATGCGTTGCTTATTGTGAAATGGCAACATTTGAACAAGTAGTCAGCAATGGTGACACATCTACACTTGTAATCAAATGACCCATGTACACAGACATTTCACCATCATATCATTCACTGGCAAGTATTGCTTATGACTTCAACAAATCACATTTAAGTATCACAAGGTCCTTAACTCCTTGGTGTATCTGATTTGATGTCATAAACTATTGCAGTTTTAGACATAGCCTTGTGATATTGTGATCAAAGAACTTCCCACAATCTTCAGCGTTCTTACTATGAAAGGTTACCTGTGTTATGTACTAGTTAAAGAATGAGGCAGAGTGCCATCGCGAATATAAAGAACGACGGCCGAAGGCCGGAGTTCTTTATTAGCGATGGCATGATGTCGAATTCTTTAACGGACTTAAAATACGTATGCAGTCAAGCCGTTCTTTATTTTAGGCCATGCAGTGCTTTATTTGCAAATGAGCGTTCTTTCGTTGACATAACGCACTCCTTATACAATAGACGCATCGGCAAGAAGTATTTTAAGACACCTTATTCCGTAATGAGGCTGGGTTGTAAGAGCATTTTACGAGGCTCTCTAACAATAGCAAATGTATTAGTGCGTTATCAGAAATAGCCACAATCGCCAGCTGACAGCACTTTTTTTTATCAGTCTTATGATGTCATTGTCCTGCTTTTTTTAACGTAATTCCCCGCCAAAATTTACATCATTGATGATTACAGACGATATCCGTCAATGATTTGGCGCCAAAAATGACTGATATTACAATGCTGCCCCCTGCCGAATGACAGTTTGATAATCTAATGAACGAAGTTAAACGTGTCCCTATTAGTGATGTCGTGGTAATTTTGTCCATTCGAGGGATGGAAATATACTGTTTACGCGAGTTAACAAAAATAACTTATACAATATAATGGATATACCGAAAAGAAAACATTATTTCGTGTGAAACAAAACTCATACCAGATAACTATAGTATCTGGCAGCCAGAGTTTCAGGGTTGATCCCCAAGTAATTAGCATTCAGCCTTGGCTGTTATAGGACTATCATTTTACAACTCAATTCATGGATTGTTCACATCTGTCTATGTCCATATTACATTCTATCGTTCAATTGTAAATGACATATCATCAAATTATAATCATGCAGAGACTACATGTCTCCAAATCGTTTACCATACTGCAAGTAAAAACACCGAATCTACGAAACTTTATTTGCAAAAAAAATGGCCTCCACATTCTAACTCTTACTCACATATACCCATGAAGAATAACTCAGTGACACATGATACAAGTTGCATGTTGGTAGATGCTATTACTGCAAGTATGCTGACGTGATATGTATCAAGTATCATTAGTTTCACATGGACATGCCATCAGTGCGCATGTGTGTGTCAGGGGATTATGCAACAGAGTCATGTTTGTGTGGAAGTGATCGGGTGGTATCCCAGTACACACAACAATTACATGTAGTCATGCGGACTCAGACCACATGAACGTAATCAGTAAGTTTGTGTTTAATATCCACACAAATGGATATGTAGACATGGGCTACACAGACTTTGTTTTCTTTTACTATGACTGTATGTATTAATTTTAAAAAAAAATACCAACAATGAACAGCATCAATATATCACGTTTTGCAGGGTATTCAATATATTTCTCATTCAGTTTTCAGGCTTGAGAATGTGTATTAACACTTCAAACATTTTGCCCTTTGATACACTACTCCAGATATCATTCAGGCGATTTTGCCAATGAAAAATGCATTGTCCCTGTCCTTTTCCTCACCAATGTATCAAATATATCGTTAGTAGTAAACAAAATATAACCCTGGTTTGAAACACTAACGAAAAGGAGAATCGAGTTATTATTTCATGCTGGTAGGTTAAATTGAAAAGATAACTTGAACAATAGTACTTTCAACATGTTTTTATCGTATATCGAGATATATGTTTGCCAAACATTAACAATTACGTTTCTTTCCACTTTCAAACTTGATGAATTCACGTCGCGCATTGATCAAGTTTTACGTAATGGTGTACCTGTGAAGTTATGTAAGTAGAACGCCTAATCAGGGTAAAAACACGTCCCAGGTGATATACAATGTACACGTAGAAGCTGTATCGGTTTGCGAGGAAGAGGGCTTAGGGCTGTTAATTGGTTTTTGTTGCATCATTTGTGAGTGTCATCTTGAACTATCCTCTCTAGTTACGAAAGGCGATATCAATCGCCGTTCTCGCTGAAGATATGAGGATATATGACGAAAAGACGAAAGAAACAGTACAACCTGCCATGTGCAAATAAGTGTCACATACTAGAGCGCACATTTAGACCTGTTGACATTGCCGAATCGTATTGTAAATCCACACGATTTAAAAAATACTGAAAAATTAATTCTTCTTCAAAATTGATTGAGAATGGTTTCTCACTTAACAAAAACATCAAAATACAAAACACGATAACGTGGTAGGCTAAATCTGGTAGGCCAAATCATACAAATAATGAAAATGTTCGCCTGCTATAAGCCTCTTCATGATAACGAGAACAATACTATATTGATATCCCATGTGGTTTCCAGAAAATCCTCCATGGTAGATCCGATTACCGGCCAAAGATATTTCAACAAGATGTACGTGATTTGCGCGATCAATACCTTTACACAGCTCGAGGGTGGGTGAGAAAATAGTTTTACTGTATGGCATTTTCACTGGTTCTTGATAGGGTATGTTTGTGCATGTTTTTATCTCCCATTTGGGACGGTAGGTTTGCCCGCAAGTTCATTTAATCTAGTGACCTATATCATCGACGCATTTTCTGCCTCTGTGGTAATATGTGTGTACTTCACATCACAATGAACCGCATGATAATAGAAAGAGCTCTCAATCAGCTAGATATTGAAAATCCTTGTACGATTGAATCCCTTGATATACCATCGCATGTGTTGAATTATTATCCTGATAATGAAGCTATAAACCCTAAAACAATTTTTTGTTATAAATAACAATGGGTTCGTGGCTCATAATCGAAGCCAAATATATGATACGTTATCATTGAATGTGTGGAGGTTAGTCTAATTGTTTCATCCAAGAACTGCAGGTGCTCGTTGAGAGGGTGTGGTCCTTTAGTGCAGAGATGGAACTGGTGCACGGCTCTCTAATGCTTGTATGGAGGTCTCTCGTCAATACCAGGCATAGATGTTGGAGAGGTCACTATCAATGCCAATCATTATATAAATGCTCTTAGATCGTGTGAAGAATAGCGAGCACGAGAGGTTGTCGTGGGATAGTAGCCTTGGGGATTCCAGTCTAGAGATGATACGCCATGATTGATGGACATGACCTGGCCATTTTGCCATGAAGAACAATAATAAATCATGAACATCAACAACCAAATGTCGAAATATATAAAAGCCAAATATAAAATATATTATATAGATATACTAACTACGTTCTTTGTTTATTGCATATTGTCTAATCCATTTTTTTCCACACAATGCCCAATTGTCTGCCTAGTAATGTTCGTATTAGCATATTTATAATATAGCTCATATTCTGATATTTGAGCTCGACTGGAAATTGGAAAATATTGCATATAGTTATGAAGATTTCATGTTTAGTTGGAGACGACCGATGTATTCAGTTAATTTGTATCTAGAACTGGAAAACTGCTCGTGTAAATGACTCTATGCAGTGTTAGCCCTATGGGGCGACGATAAGAACATTTTTTAATCTATCTGCGAGAGGACGTGCATGTTTATGTGGTACCACATATGATGCCTTAAAAATTACTGTCGACCCATTTTACCACAGTACACCTTCTTAAACCGTGAAGCTCGTCACGCAATATCACAATCCTTGGCTGTCAGATTAGACTTCCCTTCGCCATAAATTGTATTGGTGGCAGGTGACATTGTCCTCGTCCTGTTTTGTCCACAGCATGTAAATTTGTTTTCTGAAGTGTGCCCTCTGCTAAGAATCATTTACCCGTGTGCAGATGCGCTCCTTTGAGCGAGGGAGGACGATGGATTGTCAATATCAGCCAAGATCGATTTCATTTAATGTAGCGCCAGTGATATGCCGGAGTGGGAACTAGTGTGAAAGATTGATCTTTTCAAGCCTCGCAAAATGAAAGGACAGGACAAGATGCCTCCTACAACTTCCTGCCTTTTACACATAAGTAAAGTGGCTGTGGATATAAAAAAATGTATATATAGGTTGTATATGTCTTGCAGTGGAATTATGCACAAAAATATGTCTACTAGTATTATGTAACTGCAACAAGAACGCATTTCGATTGGTTTTCATCAATGATCTTTGTGAGACACGAAATCTTACAGGCGATGAATTGTATATCAACAACTAACGCCTATAGCCTTTGAAATGTCATACTTGCCTGTATAAAACAATTATTTTGCACGTTTAATTTGTCCCTGGGTGACCGCTTTCTTGAGCACGGTGAAGCCGAGTTTGTTGACTTGATCAATTTTGACTCGACGAAAGTGATGAATCAAATAGCTCATGATGTCGTCATGACCTGTTTTATGGAGGGAAACATCATTTATTTTTGTTAGCCCAGATAAACAAACTGTTTACACAGGATAGGGTAAGTGTCGTTCCAAACGAGTGTTTTCACAATAAAATCTAGCCAAGGCGTCACAAAATCACATTTTATTGGTGTGTTTGCCATTAAAGTCGACATTTAAGCACATGTTCCTATATGTAAATGATCCGTTCGTAATCTTAATACGGTTTCACCGATTTCCGCCCACGGCTAAGCTTTAAAAAACACTGAACTACCAAGCCATCAAACCATCAGAAATTGTTCTCGATGGCTCCACAAACATGATAAAAGGCCTGAAAACGGACATGAACCAGGGTGTGACCATCTTTGTCTGGAAGCATCTGTATCGACATGGAAATCATCATTCAGTGGGGAAAACTTAATCATAATTAACCAAGATGAGAAATCCCTCTGACTAATTGCTGGAGCCAGACCCCCTTCACTGTGAGCCTCGCTGCTTCAAGATTGCTTATCGGTTTAGTACAATCTGGTAATTTAATGCATTTTTGCTAATATCTTTGCTGTTTTTCGACACATTCCCATGAAAATTGAAATATATCTTATATGTATAGTCAAAATGGTGGACCAAATATGAAATTGACTAAAGCATTAATATTTGAGTATTTATATGCAGTCGATAACACTTGTACAAATGTAACTTACGTATCACACACACAGCCTGATATGATGTAAGTTCTAAACTACGTGTAGTGAACATATCCGTGATCAATAACCTACCGTTCGATTTTAGGTTACCGTACCTATGGTCCGATAACCTTTTGGCATGACGTTGCGTCTGTCGTCCGTCGTCGTCGTCCACATTTGTATCTTTTTTGTTTACGGGCGAATTTTTCTGAAATTTTGCACAAAAATACTTAAAAATAATTCAAGAAGGGCTCATTTTTTAGTTTTTTGATTTTCGCATTATTTTCAAAATCGCGGTCGTTTTCGACGAAAAATGCCTGATTTTGGACTTTGGCGGCCATTTTCTCAAAATCTGTTCAGTAACTCTTTTTATTTTTATATACATAACACTCCTCATATGTACTTCTATGATGTCTATAAGTTTCGTTGCGCTTGAATCGCTCGAAGTCTGCCATTTTGGTCCAAACTCGGCCCGAATGGGACTTTCCCATGTTAAATTCTCCTATGCTTTATAATGGGACACATTATACTTAATATCTCACCTAATATTGAGATTAGAGACTAGGAATCAATTGTGGACTTATAAGAAATGATATATGCTGAATATTCTTGTGACCTTGAGTTTGACCTTTGACCTCACTTTCAAGGTCACAGGACAAAATGGCTAATATCTCGCTTATTATCGACGTTACAGCTTAGGAATCAATTGTGGACATATAGGAAATTATATAATGCTGAATATTCTGATGACCTTGAATTTGACCTTCGACCCAATTTTCAAGGTCATAGGACAAAATGGCTAATATCTCGCTTGTTATCGACTTTACAGCTTAGGAATCAGTTATGAACATATGGGAAATGATATATGCAGATTATTGACATGAACTTGAATTTGACATTTGACCTCATTTTCAAGGTCACAGGTCAAAATGGTTAATATCACACTTATTATCGATTTTACAGCTTAGGAATCAATTGTGGACATATAGGAACCTATATAAGCTGAATATTCTCATGACCTTGAATTTAACCTCTGACCTCATTCTCAAGGGCACAGGACAAAATGGCTCATATCTTGCTCCTCTATTGACTGCATGGATATGGAATCAATTGTTGACAAAATAATATACACTGAATATTTTGATGACCTTGAATTTGACCTTTACCTTCATTTTCAAGACCACAGCACAAATTCGCTAATTTCTCTCTGATTATTGAATTTACAGCTTAGCAATCAACTGTGGACATGATATATGCTTAATATTATATATGCTGAATATTCTCTTGACCTTGAATTTAACCAGTGACCTGGCTAACATCTAAAATATTAAACATTGTCCGGTAACTTATCTTTGGCCCTTGGCCTAATTTTTACGATTTCCATCCAAAATTTCCATGACAAATTGATGTGCAAATGTGTATGTCTATTGTCTATGTCTACAGGTTTAGCGGATTATTTGTGTGGGAAATACCGTCATTGACCAGCGGTCGGAAACGTTGCGCTCCGGTGTGAGATATTATTGCAATTTTGGTTGTATACTACACTTAAGGTGGATTCTCACTATAGCGTTTGGGCCAACGTTTGCCAGCGTTTTGAAAAGTTACCAAAATGAGACCAAGCGTTGGTGAAAATACGTTCAGAGGAAGAAAAAATTTGGTTCACATAGTGAGCGTTTGGAGGTCAGCGTTGGCGAGCGTTGGTGAACGTTTGGTAACGTCAGCGAGCGGATGGCAGCGTAGCATGAACTTTACATGAACGAATGCGAACTTTTGCTAACTTAGGCTAGCGTTGGTGGAGCGTTGTCCAGCATAGGCCAACTGAGCAGAACTTAGCTCAACACATGTTGAGCGCATATCAACGGAGCTCAACGTTATACAACGATCATATAAAATGAGAGCCTTTGAGTGAATTTATTCAGCAATTCATCAAAGTGAATGTATCCAACTTCAATTCTTGCGTCTCAAATAAGGGTTGAGGGACATTGAGGGTTATAGAACGTTTTCAGTTCGTTCGCAAAAGTTTATAAAAGTTTGATAACGTTGTGCAAAGTTGGCCCCCAGTGTGCTAAGTTGCCAAAAGTTAAGCTAAGTTGGTGGCACTAAGATGGTCAGTAAAAGTTTGTCTACGCCAGCCCTTACAGTACAATCATGTTCATGAACGATAAGCTCCGTTGGACATACGTTCACCATTGACAGTTCTATCACCAGCGTTCTTCAACGCGGACCAACCTAGGCGAACTTAGTGTAACTTAGCACAACTTACGTGAACGTTTCATAGCGTTGCATAACGCAGCCTAACTTTCAATAACGTACTTTTCCAAACGTCGATGATTTTTCAACATGTTAAAAATTTCCGATGAACTTTAACTTCCCAAGCGTTCACCAGCGTATACCGACTTTCACCAACTTTTAGCAACGTTTACCAACGTTTGCCAATACGTCGGTAAACGTCGGCCCAAACGCTGTAGTGTGAATCCACCTTTAGGGAACAACGAAAGCCACTGAATTATACGTAGAGAATGTCATTGTCTTCACGGCCCAAGTATCATACACTACGCTTTAATACTACTCGTCCACTGAATGAATGCCAGACAATCCGTTTGTCACCTTTTTTAATCCCTATTGAATATAGAGAAAGGCGCACGAACAGTTCTGGATTGAAATAAGCTGGATAATAGTATAGTAGAATCTAAAGCAGTACTGCTAAGCAGTACATCGCTGCTCTCTCTCTCCCCCGGTGCTTAAATGCCAGAATTGGCTTCTGCACTGTAAATTTTCAGATTCAGATACTTCAGGCGTCAAAGTTCAAGGTGTGTGTGGATTGCCACTTCATTTGATGATAGTTTCATAGAAAGTGACAAAATACATTCAACCAGGACAAGCAATGTTGAGAGAGAAATTGAGAACAATGGAAGTTAATTGTACATGGAAGTCATTCCCTTGAGTTTCGTTGAGGTGACAACATATGCAGATTGAAATATCGTGGACACAATTGATACTAAATGATGCAAAGAAATGCAGGTGGTAGAAATTTTTTTAATGAATAGTCACTTTTGGTGATACATGAATCAGTTTCTTCAGCCAGAAAATGGTGTTATTCCATTACTGTTTCTGCTTGGCCGTTGAATACAGATCAAAACAACAGGAAATTATTCACTTTTTTTGGAGCAGTATGTTGTGCCATAGTATTCAAAACTCCATTTGTTAATAACTGATGGGACGTTTACACATCACCGACAGTCCCAGTATATTACCTATGGCCGTTCGCGTCAATGTACATATCACTATTCAAAATATCTTCAGCCCACGGTACTGAACGTAAACTCGTAAATGGGAATTGCATCATCACTTGAAATAACTAGCCAAGGGCACTTAACATTCCTGGTTACATAAGATTTCCACAAACACAAACACAGTATTAGAGTATTCGTCGCAGATATTAATAATCTTGCGCATTTATTGCTATGCTTTCATGGTCGAATTGTAAGAAGCTGTGTGTCTCAACAGTTGAGATAACAAATAAATATTTTTGTTTCCGAGAGCGTTGTGCTAAAGAGGACGTTTTGCAAAATAAAACAAAGAAATAACACATACCAAACACAAATATTGAGTGACATCAAAATATTGTGAATAGATCGTCCCGCACGCAGTATTTGTTGGGACATTCCGGCCCATGCAGCGTAGCTTACTATTTCTTATAAATTAAATATGAAGATTAAAAATGTGCCAGACGGATTAAATATGGTTCACATTCAGTGGGTGAGTAGTATTAACGGAGTAAGGTGCGCTACTTGGGCCTAAAAATGTGCCAGACGGATTAAATATGGTATACATTCAGTGGGTGAGTAGTATTAACAGGGTAAGGTGCGCTACTTGGGCCTAAAAATGTGCCAGACGGATTAAATATGGTATACATTCAGTGGGTGAGTAGTATTAACAGAGTAAGGTGCGCTACTTGGGCCTAAAAATGTGCCAGACGGATTAAATATGGTATACATCCAGTGGGTGAGTAGTATTAACAGAGTAAGGTGCGCTACTTGGGCCTAAAAATGTGCCAGACGGATTAAATATGGTATACATTCAGTGGGTGAGTAGTATTGACAGGGTAAGGTGCGCTACTTGGGCCTAAAAATGTGCCAGACGGATTAAATATGGTATACATCCAGTGGGTGAGTAGTATTAACAGAGTAAGGTGCGCTACTTGGGCCTAAAAATGTGCCAGACGGATTAAATATGGTATACATTCAGTGGGTGAGTAGTATTA
Organism: Terebella lapidaria; assembly: GCA_949152475.1. Taxonomy (NCBI): domain Eukaryota; kingdom Metazoa; phylum Annelida; class Polychaeta; order Terebellida; family Terebellidae; genus Terebella; species Terebella lapidaria. The sequence continues at coordinate 23,157,489 of OX424570.1, forward strand.
ACGGAGTAAGGTGCGCTACTTGGGCCTAAAAATGTGCCAGACGGATTAAATATGGTATACATTCAGTGGGTGAGTAGTATTAACAGAGTAAGGTGCGCTACTTGGGCCTAAAAATGTGCCAGACGGATTAAATATGGTATACATTCAGTGGGTGAGTAGTATTAACAGAGTAAGGTGCGCTACTTGGGCCGAAACTCCTAGCACGAAGCCCGAGTCAGCACCAATCCTGACAGCACTCTGTAAATTCAGCCATATTTAATCCGCTTACGGAACAAGGACGAGCTTGCACTAAAACCTTAACAAGCTTTCGTCGGTGAAGCGAGGACAGTGATAACAGTCCATTGCCAGCTCAATCCCATCAACACCGAGTGATAAATTAAATTTGTGCTGTGGATATTACGGGTACAACTTGAATGATAGCAGATTCCAATACTAGTGTCAAGATGAAGGTATGTTGTGGATATCTCAGCACAATAAATACGTGATTCAAATCAATCTGATGCAATTTAATAATGTTTTTTTCTAGACGTTCCTATTTAGAATGAAACAATTCTGATTCTAAACTGACATGATACAATTACTTTATTAGGTAGTTAAATACAATACAAATACTTTCCAGAGCAGAGTATTTAAATACAAATACTTATAAAGTATTTCAAATAGAAATACTTTTTAATAGACGTAGAATCAATACCCAGTATTAAGTATTCCGAGCAAACAAAACAGGGTCTGTTAACCAATCCCGTAGTGCGGGGACAGAAATCATATCAGGCATACGAAGTGAGAGAAAACAAAAATGACAGGGTAACTTATGAACCCCAAAAAATGGCCATTAGGAGGTGAAATCAGGTGTTCCGGAATAAGTGAGCATTTCCTGCCCCACTAGTGGCACCCGTCATGAATTTCCCCAACATTAACATGAAAATAGATCTTGTTGGTTTGAAAAGTTGATTTGAGCATGTACTTGTTAAGCGGATTGAGCATGTAAGCATGTTAAGCGGATTGAACATGTATTTGCCTTTGTATGCTCTTCAGCCAAGCAATATAACTAGGTACCCTTCTGTTTAATTGGGAGAGTATGCCCGCAGCGATGAGTTTCGATGTACGAAATACAGTTGCATCAATATGTACAACATCCTGCATATTGAGCATGTGTTGAATTAACATTTATGCATGCCAGGTTTGATAATTGTGCAGTCACAAACACTGGCAGAGTTTGGACTATTGGACTATTGCAAACACATTTTCCCCCTGTTTGTTGCTTCACCTGTTTGTACTACATGATTCACCACGTGGGATTTTATTTCACTCTGTTGCAATATTTGTGTTGTGTTATATTATCAGTCATGTGTTCAAATGTATGTATTTGTATTTTGAAGTAGTTTAATACTTTTTAAAAGTAGTTGTATTTGACATTCTGAAAACCTTAGTATTTGTATTTAAGTACATTGCAAAAATATTTGAAAATTCAAATACATTTCAAGTATTGGTGTAAATACAATAATTGATTTTCGGTTGAATGAGGCCAATGAATCACAGAGCCTTTGATCTGCTCTTGCTCTGGGTGACCCAGGCCACTGGAGTAAAGCAAACAATGGCCCGTCTGGTGTGTGCCATGTTTTCATAATTTACTGCACAAAAGATTGGGAGTCATTTGAGAGTTTAACGATACCCAAGGGGAGGGGTGGATTTCGAAGCTATACTCCTGATTGGAGTGTTCAATGTCTATGAATTACAGTTTGTACAATGTAGCTGATATTGTCCCATGTTAGGATAACAAAACTGATTGGTGAACACATGTACTACCCGACAGTGTGACATGGAACTGATCAACCAATCCAGATGCATTGTACTAGATGTAATAATGAAATTCATCACCCATTCCAGATCCAATCTACTAATAATACTGGGTCTATAACGTCTATTACGCATATGATCACCCATCGGTGTACCGCCCATAGCGGCTGAATTCCATTGGTCATTGAAGAGCAGGGCAATTTTTCACTTCTTCAGACAAACTGCCACAATATTACTCAATCAGAACTACTGCGATGAATGGCTGGTATAACTGACTGCAAAATTAGCCGGTATATTAGATACTTTAATAAGTATGTTCAAAAACACAATGAAACGACTATATCGTAAAACGAAACCCCCAATCTGGTTCAATTGTGGCAAACGTGTCCCTAATGTCTGGCTCGCCAGATTTCGAATGAAAAACACCCAGCTTAATATCGATCTATTCAGATCTAACAGGGTTGACAGTCCTGCATGCCTCTGTGGCTATCATACAGAAGATTATGAACACTATTTTTTGTATTGTCCTCTATATCTTCCATATAGGCCAAAATTACTGAAAAGCATTCGGGATATATTGGCGCCAAATGTGCATCCCCTCACCCTTCCCGCTATTGACAACAAGTATTACGTCAATCTTATATCACACGGAACTCGTGATCTCGGTTGCGATGATAACGCCAGACTGCTACATGCTACTCAAACTTACATTATTGAGACTGGCAGATTCTCAATGAGAAGATGAAAAATACGGTCAAAAAGACAGCTTGTCGAATATTAAATGCTGATATAATTGGTTTATCGTCGTAAATATACATGTTACATGTATGAACATACGTAATGTTCATTGATAACTCTTGCAGAAACATAATCTATAGTTCACACCATATTGTACATAATGTATATAATGTGATGTCCTGTGTGTACTGTGATGTGTGTTGTCCTATGTGTACTGTGATGTATGTTGTCTTGTGTCTATGCATGTTTGTTTCTTCGACTACTAGTATAACACGCCTTTACTGAATGTTCATGTTACCGTGTTTTATGTATTTACTGTCTTGCCTCATGTGTCTGTGTTACATGTCTGGAAATCCCCTCGATTAGCTATTTCAAGCTATTGGGTAATCCAGGTGAAATAAATATGTTTAAACTAAACTAAACTTTTTAAAATTACAACAAGAACAGACTCGTTCTAGTTTACCTATGGCACCATTGCCTATAAACCGGGAAATTTTGTGAACGTCTTGATACCTTGTTCAATATTAATTAACAAACACTCTCACAAAGTAGGGAGGGACTGGGGAGGAGGTTTACCCGTCCAATTGCTATTCAAACCAAGTCACATTTATTGTATGAACCATTCCCACAGAATGTTAGATTGTCACATTATGAATAGGCTGTAATGCAATCAACGAAACCTCTGGTTCCATTCCGAAGCTGTAGTAGGGTTTTAATATCAATAATATCTACAATAGTGATCTGCAATCAACACTATTTTCTGTAGCAAACAAACAATGAAACGTAGCGGAGACTCCATCAATAAATACACTGGGTCACTGTGCAAGATTATGTGGATTTTCATTTCCCTGTTTCATTGCTTTCACCTAGAATGGCCACACAACACTCAGGATATGCGGAAATGATAGTGTTCATTTCGTACGGACGTCATCGCGATGGCAGCATTTGGTGCATCTTTGTTGAGGTAATAACCCGTGGATATAGAAGTATTTTTGTCAGTATTAATACCAATGGCTGTCATGAATGGCAATTGTGTACTTCATGAAACTGACACATTAGATCTGTATCCAAAGCATATGAATCATGGAGACCTGGAATTTTAGTATTCATAGTAATATATAAGCTTGTAGAGAGCATGTTCGTGCTCGTCAACTGAATCAATACTGTTTACAAGATGACTGTCCAACATACCTATGAGACAAAATAATAAATTTCTTTTATTACCACCTAATATATAACGTTTTTTCATTACACTACACAACTTTCATTTCATTACACAACTTCGATTGATGAACATGAATAAAAAAAAGTATTGTTATATAATACAGTATAATTTTCAATTGAGACAGTTATCTAACAAGTTGTTGCTATGCAGATCATGTACGAAGCCAATTTACGAAGATTTGCCAAGATGCAGAGTTGTTCTGTGGCCACTCGTCACCGGATCGTGCGTTGATTGTGAAAATGGATAGACGATTGAGGAGGATGGTAATTTGTTCAATTTTGAACAACTCTATAAAAATAATTTTAAAATATTGTTAAAACTGGGTGCTATAACAAAACCTTTGAGCTAAAACTAGAATAGGTTCCTCGTGAAAAAAGTGTAATTTTCCATAAAACGAATATTTTTGAGAAGCTCGGTCTAATTTGGTCAGGGTTTGTCTCGATATCTTATATATTGCCAAACGGTCTCACAAACACGGTATGGGTTGATATGGGTTCCATCGGTCCTGTCGAAATCCAAACCCAGCGATATTTATTGTATGGCCCATTTGCACACCCAGTTGGTGTATGTTCTTTGCAAGCAATAATGTGATATTGCGACATTACGATTCCATTCTAGTACAATCAAGGAAACCACTCGTCTCATTCGAGAGTATGGTTGGGTTTTTATGTTCTACAAACTCACACTTTCCTGTGGCAAACGAACAATAAAACGTAGCAGATGTAATGGGACTCCCTCAGATATTACTTTGAGCGTCACTGTGCAGGGTTGTGTGGATTGTAATTTCCATGTTTCACTGGTTCGTGATGGGTGACCACACAAAGCTCAGTCAGGATATGCAATAATGAAGCAGTGTTCATTTCTCACACTCATAATTGCCATGGCAGCATGTGGTCCCGTTTTATTGAGGTAATAACCTATGCAAATAGAATAGTTGTCAATATAGTTGTCAATAATAATTTCAATGGACGCCTGTAAATGCAGGCCCTGTACCATACAGTATACAAGCAAAATATTAGATTTACATTCAACGCATATATCGTCAATGAAACATGTTCTGGTGATTTTTTTCAATAAGTAGTTATATGGTGATATGTACGAACCTGTTTATCCAGCGATGTATTAGCATCAATAACATAGGGTATGTTCATGCTTTTCAACTGAAAACGCACTGTTTATATGATGACGTCCCAACATGCATAGGCGACAATGAGGGTGTTCCTATAATTGCCATCCTCGCAAATAACTGTAAATTCCTCTCAGTTTACTGGCTTTAATTGGTGATTATGTATATATGATTATTATTATCTAATACAGTGCAAATTGCAATGGCGTTTTTCTAGGAAGATCTTCAACAAGCTATTATTATGCAGATCATGTATCGAGCCAATTTAGGAAGATTTGTCAAGATGCAGAACAGTTGGGTGGCCACTCGTCACCGGATCGTGCATTGACTGTTAAAGTGGAGACCACGAGATGCACTGTGCATCACATAACTTTATCCTAAGGGGAAAACTGATTAGTATAGAATGTAATTGGAAATACTTTCATCATATAAAGTAGAAAGTATCTTTTGGAGGTTCTTTACTATAGAAGTATCAACGCTTGGACCCACTCGGAGGGGCTTCAATTTGAAATTATTTTGATGATTTTCACACATCTAAACAATAATCATTGTGGCACGCAAAAACAGAAATTCGGGGTCTTTTATACAAAAATTGCAACCCTTTTCATTTTGGCTAATTCCTCTGACTACTACTAATGTCTATTTCTCGGAAATTTGGTTTACTCATGAACGAACCAGCATGCACTGTTCGTGGGCATAAATCTTTTTTGAAATTAGTTACAGATCAATTGGCTAGTATTTGATTTGATTTGAATTTATTCATTAAACACATGTACAATACAAAAATATGATAAAAATACAACACATGAATGTTTACCTGGGATAGCGCAAAAAGTCACCAAAAAGTAGTAACACATTTCAAACTGTTGCAGCCAATGGGATACTGATGTATGATATACTCGTTTCTTATTTTTTCCACATTCTGAGATTCTGGACTACCAATTAATATAAATTCTGAAGTACCATATGACCATACAGGTGATCCGGATTTGCGCATCTGGATCTAGGACTTTTATTCCTGATCTGTGGGCGAGCACGGACCTCAAATTCGTTTCATGAATGTTTTTTATTCAATATCCTCATCCACCTTGAAAGATTCTGAGCAGTAAATGTTTTGAAAATGTATATTCCCAAAGAAAAGGATTCATCGAACGTATGTTCCCCGAAATTATGTGATATTTGATCCAGAACAAGTGGAAGATCCAGCCAAATCGTTACGGCTATCACTCTTATTGTAACCCAAATGTAGCCAGTAAGGTTTGTCACTGGGTTTATTGAGAATATTCACTCATAATCATGTGATTGCAAAACCAAATTGTGGTTATCAACATCCTGTAGAACGTATTGAAAATATGCACGATGTAAACGAACTGTTTACATTTGTGGTATCATAAGTAAGGCATGTCAGCTGTTTGGTGTCGTTATCTGCAATATTTTTGGGTTTTCATTATTAAATATATAGCTTTCATATAGAATCTACCAGCTACAACCAAATTGCCTACATATTTTCCAAAATTTCTCTTGGTTCTGGTTTCGCTGTACAGGAAATATTGGCACTGTTCAAAGACGACGGCAGATCTGTTTTGCCTCTCCTTCTTCAGAAAATGATGCAGTGTGTTGTATACAAAGACTAGCTCTAGGAAAGATATGTCATGATATACTAACTACTGTATTACGAGATGAGACTACGTGCATGGAATGACAAGTTCTCAAAATACATATACCAACTCGAGTTTCAAAACTTCTACTGTTGAAGAGAATACAACGCTCGTATTGCACGACAATTTATTGGCATAATAATTGGCCTCACGGAAGATGCATTACCATGGATCTATAACTTGAATCACATACTTGATTTTTCAGGTCCAATCAATGGCACACTTCTGGTTGTGCGATTATGATGACGAAACTGAAATGAGATAGTTGCCCGTGGACATGAAGCAGGTGATCGAGCGGGTTTTCACGGCTGCAAGTTTAATTGAGGACAATTTTTTTTCCATCAATTATTGTATTTCAATCCTAGACGTGCGTTCACATTTGTATGCTTCAGAATTTACCAGCAGACAGCGATAATCTCGTGAATTGTTCGTATCTACATATGTCATGAGTCTGTCATGTAATAATATGTGGATACATGTACGGTTAATTGGTCCAGTACACCTGTGCACACATTAATAAAATACAAAACTCATTGGTCAATAAGAAATATCAGTCTAAATCAACATTTTAATCCAAATTAGCATCCCCATCTCCAATAAAAAACAATAAAATCCTAAAGTGCTTTAGGATGAAATTGGGGTACGGCAAAATGTCACAATATCTGGTCCATCGTTTTCACCTTAGATGACCAATTGCATAAATCCTATTTTCCATCATATTTTGTCCTAAAGTCGTTCAGGGGCCATTGTCCAGATGAATATGAGCTATTATCATCCGGGTAGTGTGACCAATTTGTACATGTTTCGCCTTCTCAAATGGACAATTTAGACATTCTGCCAAAATGGCAACCCCTTCCATTCCGTTATTCATACTCGTAACTTTGGAATATGTACATACACGTCGTGCTTGTTCACGTGCGAGCTGAATAGATATGATTCCTGCGTTCTTCACTTTAGGTTCCCTGTCGGTGTTGACAAACCTGGGATAAAATTTAGGAAATAGGTGGAACGAAAATTTCTAATTTTTTTCTGTTCCAACACGCGAAAATGTATAGTGATCCTGAATTTCAGTGCAGACGTATGAATCGGACGTCAAGACACATAGAAGCTTCGGTTACTGCCACCAGGTGGCTGCACAAACAGAACAATCTGCAATAGAAAAGTATTACCAACAACACATGGTAGGTATTTCTAGCTTAGTTTTCTGTGTGTGTTTCCGTTTGTTGATAAGTTGTTGATAACTTGTTTGTTTCTGTTCGTTGGTAAATTGAAAATCATTTTCCGAAATAACAAAACATAATCATGGAAAAGGTGTTGTGAAAGAAAAACAGCTGATAAATGTTCTCACCGATGTGCTCAAGTATGGATCCAAATGCATACGAGTGATCATGGGATAATAATGCATAAATTTCTCATGTAATGCACCTGAACATGTTTTTTTGTTTAAGATATTGGATGCGGATGAGTCCTATGCACAGCTTGAGACTCTATGTTAATCTTCTGTGCGTAATCAACTGTCCTTTATCCGACATGAATTGTGTGTGCATAATCAATGAATGAAATGTTTCAAATGCCCTGTGTTATGAATAGTGATTGCCTTTTGTGAAGTTCTATACATGTAGTTATTGTTCGTTGTTACTACACTTTGTTTTGATGATAATCGGGAATGCGTAACTGTTGTCAGTTTCCAAGTTTAAAACCATATTCCACATCATATTTCACATCTATTGTAAATTGATATACAATATATTCTGAAAAATTTCGTAAATGTTCGGCTAGATTGAAGAGAATTATTATAATGAAAATTTAATCATTTTTCTCAATCTTTTTCGTGAAAATTCCCGGCGCAAAGGCCGAGTCAGCACCAACGCCGACAACCCATTCCGTGTCAGCCATATTTAATCCGCTTACAGAACAAGGCCGAACTCGCACTTAAACCCTAACCGGCTTATGTCGGTGGAGGAAGGAGAATGCTGCAGTCCAAACCTGCACAATCCCATCAGCACAGAATGCTAAATTAATTCTGTGGTGCGGATATTATGAGAACGACTTCAACTGTAGCGAACTCCAACAAGGGTCATAATATGGTATGCTGTGGATATGCTCGCCACAATAATTAATGCAAATACTGCTTGATTCCCATTTTGCACGCAATAATGTTTCAGACGCATCGAAAATATTTTGGATGCATCAAAAATATTTTTAGGTGCATCGGAAATAGATTTAAATGCATCGAACATGTTTTAGACGCATCGAAAATAAGTTTAGATGCATCGAAAATGTCCCAGACCCATCAAAAATATGTTAGACGCATAGGAAATGTTTTAGACGCGTCAGAAATGTTTCAAGTGCGTCGAAAATGTTTCAGACGCGTCTTAAACTATTTTCGATGCATTTGAAATATTTCTTATGTGTTGGAAAATACTGTATTTTATAATATCGGTTTAAAGCTTCTGCTCGGGAGCAAAACTTGGAATTTTGTAAGACAAAAGCCACCGTACATGTTCATATTTATCAACTATATACACATCATTCGCCTGTTGACGTTCCGGTAGCATTTCTCCCCCTAAATTTCCGTTAGGATGACCATGTGTGGATCCAGTACAGGAAGATTTGTCAAGATGCAGGGCTGTTGTGTGGCCACTCGCTACTAGATTGTACATTGATTGCGAAAATGGAGACCATCCCATGCACTGTGCAAGCATCAGTGTTTTATCATAATGGGAATAACGATTGCTATATTACCGAAATGGAAATATTATCACCATATAAAGCAGAAGGGTTGCGTTAGCGGGTCTGTGTTTTTGATGTTTGCAGAACACCACATGTAAATGCTCTAGGATATATACTCATTGGCACGAGATATACTGTGGAAATATTTGCATCTTACTCTTGAATAATTGATGCAGTATGTTCTAAGGAAAGACTGCCCTGAAGAAACACGTGTATTCTATCAATCAATTCAATCCAATAAAATACAAGGTTCGTTTTGGATCATATTTTATTGATATTGAAAGTGGCCATAAGGCAGATACAATGGTATATAACACATAATTAGTTAGATACAATGTGAAATACATGTAGGTGAAGACATATTCCCCCTGGTGCGAACCATTGCACACTCCTGGCTGTATGATGCTTGGTTACGAAAGTGAAATAAGAGAGGCACTTGCGGACACGGAGCAGGTGCTCGAGCGGGCTTCACTCCTGCCATGTTAATTAGCGACATGATACCACCAGATCGATACTTGTAATTTGTAACCCTATTAATGTGTTGACATTTGTACCCTTCGAAATTTACGAGCAAAGACCGACGGTCACGTGAATTTTATTACCGTATCAGCTCGTGTTATCACCCTATAATGTAGTGCACACGTAGATATACGGCAGTTTGCTGACAGGAGGCCTGTGAAAAATGACAGCAGCATTCTATGGAGATGCCGGTCATTAATCCGTCTTCTAATAGCATTGTCCGTGAATAATTTATCAGGCAGCCAGCACGGAATAGACTCGACCCCACCACAGTTCCTCCCTGGGGGAGTTAACGTAACCGGCACAGCCGCACGACTGGGGATGCATCATCAGTCCGCAACGCGACTGTGGGGAATACAAACCGGACGGGGAAGTGGAAAGGATCTGAGCAAAGCAGGTTCCTCCCTCCCGCATACCAACCATCACTTGAAGCCCTTCCTCTAATGCTACGCGTACTGACAACAAGTCACGCGAGTGGCCCAAATAACACCGGTGGCGGCGCTGGCCTAGTTCCCACGCTTGCCTGCAGGCATTGACTTTATCCACTTTGCCTTTGCATTCGACGATGGAAATCCGAGCTGCGGCACCCCTCCTGCAAGAATCGGGGGCAAGTAGCGGACACCAGACATCTCCCCAGTGCCATACACGTTCCCCCCTACATCAGTGCAAGAATGTAGGGGCCACAGCGCGGCCTGACTGGGGTTTTTAGGCCATGCTCCTCCACAGTGAATGCACAGCCGCCCAAATATCGAGGTGGACTCGATTCAGCGGAGATGTTTTGGTGGCAGTGCGTCTGCAGCCCAACAGGAAACACTAGACGCATTAACGACTTGAATTCATCGGGATTAAACAGTAGTCAATGACATTAGGACGAAGTGAGACCGCACAGGAAACTGGAGATTGGCGATTGAAGAGAGAGTGGAGAAGGGAATCGACTACAAACGAACACTATGCGTTAATTGAGAAGGATGGATAGATGATACGACATCGGATACATTCATGAAACAAGTACATAAACGTAGAGCAACGATTGCATGAACTGCTTGAGATAACACAATTGCAGCATAACGAAACGGATACACAAACAAATCGTCAATGGACCACACATATCCAGCACCGCTATGTGATAATGCTTTTGGGTTGTGTATACTTCACGAACAACAATGTTGAAGCGGTGTTACGCATCGCGCCACTACGCTGCGAGTCGCTCCGACAGTACAGACTCACAGTTCACTGACGCCGATGACGAGCTGACTTTTTTCGAAGCGTGTACCGACTGCGACGAAGATGCTCTGTATGATATAATCCAGGATGGGGTCACCTATGAACAGGTGAACGAGCGGGACAAGTCTGGACGGGTAAGGACGTAGACAGTGATAATACGATTGGATATTATTTACACATTGTGGGTATACTCATTGTATCGTGCTCACATTGCATTGTATTGGATGGTGTATGAGGGCGTGTTTAATGTGTGTTGTTAATGCACCTTGTTCATAATGGCTTGAGGCTTCAACAATGACTGTCAGTGAGATGCATGCATTATACATGGAATTGCACATAGATAGATCGCGTATTGAGTAGCGATTTCCACATTTAGGCGAAGCAGTTGTTCCTTTATAACATCGTGGCTTCATAATTGATGATACATGGCATTCCAATTCATTGCTGTGTACCATAGAACATAGGTGTATAGTATTTAATGATTAATGGTATCACACTTTGAACAATGTTTTCATATTCCGCTCTGACAAACAACTAGTTCAATGACTCATAAAAATAATTTCAATGACTCATAAAAATAATTTCTCACCTGAACAACAAAGCACGCACGCAGATATCATAAAAAAGTTACAAGTGAGATTTTTAAATGTCCTAATGTTGATAGAAGTTCATTATACAGCACCTCACAGCTACTTGGCTGTTGCCTTAGGTGTGCAGTGCAAGCAAACGTAAAACAACCTCGTTATTTTTATATCTTGTCTGTTCCTTATGACGCCACTATGATGTTTATGTTTTGTATTGGTTTCAAGATGATGTCTATCTCATGTCTTTATTGGAGTGGCTATTCATTTGTCATGCATTTCCTTTGCAGCGTATCTAATTTGCTTCGTTCTGTTTGTGAATCTTTTTTTGCAAATAGCATGTACTGTTTCACTCTAAATAAACGTGTGAACTCACTATTCACTCGTACGTGATTTTCATTATATTTCGTACGCTTCCATTCCAACAGACTGGCCTAAGCCACGCCTGTGGAAGCGGGTTTCTTCCTATCCTTGAACTGCTGGCCGATGTCGAGGAAATAGATGCCAACCTTCCAGACAATGACGGCAATACCCCGCTTATCTTCGCAGCACAGGCAGGTCAGCAGATTTTGATGTATTGATTTCTATCCGTAGAGCATCAACAGGCCTTTTATGATGTTTGTGAAGCCATCAAGTACAGTTTCTGATGGCTTAGCAGTAACAGGGAAATGGCGGGTTTGTCAAGATTAGCAGTGGGGAAAATCGTTAAAACCATGTTAGGATTACGAGCCGATCATTAACATCTAGGAACATGTGTTTATATGTAGATTTTATTCATATGCCATTAAGGGTGTTTTTAAGGTAAGGTAATCCTGAAATCAGATACATGTAGTGGTATACAAACCAAAAAATATATAATTATTATTTCGCAATGTCCGTCCACATTCTTATCTTTGAAGTTTACAGTCGTTTTTTTTCTCTGAAATTTTGCATAAAAATTAATAAACAAATTTTTTAAAAGGGGTAGTTTTTATTTTTTGCTTTTTCTCAAAATGGCGGTATTTTTCTTTTTATAAAAACCGAACAATTTTGGACTACGATCATCGTTTCTGCAAAATCAGTAAAAGATTTTCTCAACATCAGTAACTTATTCTTCTCATTGATGCATAAGACTGCTCATATGTACCCCTGTGGTATGTTTAACTTTCGTTACTTTTCGACGGGTTGGTGCAAAAAATTTCGATTTTTCGACGGGTTGGTGCAAAAAATATTTTTTGTCACAAATGAAGTCACTGTTCGTTCTGAGCCATTTCCAGCGTCAAAAAATGTTTGTCCTCGCAATTGATATATTTGGGCAGTCAAGTCTTTGGTCTGAGTGTGGTGGCCATTTTTATTTTTCGACAGGTCGGCGAAATAAAATGTTTTGTCCCAATTCAAGTCACTATTCGTTTGGGGCTATCTCCAGCCATTTAGGCCATTCATCCATTTTTTTCCTTCATAATAGAAGGATTACGCGGAAATACCCTAGAACATTCCAAGATATAGCTTAAATATTGGCACATTCGAATAAGAAATCATATATTGCAGTTTCAGTAGTGACCGAATTTGACCTTCAATGACCTTGACAGGTCAAAACAGCCTTTTTGGTCGAAAAACGCCCAATCTCGGGCTTTGGCAGCCAATTTTTGTGGCTCAATTTTATAAATTTCTCCAGTAACCTTTCTTAGCATATAGGCTAAATTAATTGCGAAATACTGGCTTGAAATCGAATTGTGCTACATTACGAACAGTTCAGCAATCTCCTCTAACACCTATAAATGTTCTTGCTTTCCTCCATAAAACAGGTCATGACGACGTCGTGAGCTATTTGATTCATCACTTTCGTCGAGTCAGAATTGATCAAGTCAACAAACTCGGCTTCACTGCCCTCAAGAAAGCGGCTATTCAGGGACGAACTAAATGTGCAAAACAACTGTTATATGCAGGCAAGTACGGTATTTCAATGCTTCCTGGCGTCAATTGTTATTATACAATTCATCGCCTGACATTTTTAATTGTCTCACAAAGCCTCGTTGCGTGATGAAAATCAATGGAATGCCTCACTGTAGCAGTTACACAATAGACGATTTTTTTTTGCACAATTCCGGACCAAGAAATTTCCGCCATGTGCTGGAGCCAAAATGATGAATTAGATTTTATCTCTTCCCCTCGCTTTCATGATGACAGGCGCAAATCCAAACCGACGAGATTACGGCAGAGGGTTGTGTGCAGAAGAATGGGCCCGGTTCTGTGGAAGAACATCCTGTGCCGAGGCAATTTCCAAATATGTTCACAGCAAAAAGTACTTTCTGAAGAAGACGTTCATCCTGACACGAGACAAATGGAGTAGCGAGCCAGATCTCGTGCCGTCCGCGCGCAAGGCACGTGATGGTGACAAGGTCAAGGGCAGCTGGCTGTCCCGACACATGAGCATCAAGAAAAAGAAACGGGGAAACGAACTGGGATCAAATTCTCCGAGTGTCAGTGAGACAACGAAAAAAGGAGGATCCGCTCCTGAACTGAATTTTCCCATTTCCCCTGAACCTAGTCGGAAGGCGAGTGCAAACATGCGGCGGCCATCTTGTTTTGACAACGTGGTTCCGGTTAATATCATTCCAAAACTTAGGTTGTCAGATACCTACGGCTATCTCGAGGAGGAGCCAACTCCAAAGTTAAATCCACCACAGATTTTGAAGACAGACTTTGACACAGAGATCGAAGATATATTAGTTTGACACCAGCTCAAGATGTCCTGCAAAATTTTGACAGCACACAGTCACTTGGAATACAACGATAATCCTGCAAATATACAAACTTGCTCAAAACTAACAAGAATTCCAGCAATTTCCTCACGGTCACGTGTATATCGAAAAAAAAACAGACATATTTTGTACAAACAACATTCATACACTCATCATCGTTCCTAAATAAATGTTGAAAAATTTAAGAATTGGTTTTTATTTAATAAATAAATGAATTACATTAGTAATGTTGCTGTTGTCGGACTCGTTCACATGGTAACTATATATAGATAATAACACAAACAAACAGGAAAATCTTTTCATATCCTGGTATCTGTCACTAATAACATACAAAGAGTAAGCATGTTACAACATTATTTTGATAACCACAACCACTTCAGTGACATGTAAAAGGTAAGAATGTGTCGATGTCTCATTTTGCAAGTGTTAAAAAGATTAATCTTCCAGACCAGTTGCCACTTTGGCAAATTACTGGTGGTACCTGAAAAGAAATCGATATTAGCCAGTCATGGTCCTCAGCGGTTCAAAGCGAGCACATCTGCACACGGGCAAATGATCATCCTAAGGAGCACACTCCACAAACAAATTTATATGCAGTCGACAAAACAGGTCGCCTAAAAGGTCGCCCGCCGCCGATACAATTTATGGCCAAGGGAAATCTCATCTGGCAGCAAAGGATTGTGGGATTGCGTGTTGGGCTTTAAGGTGCTGGGCGGTGTCTTGGTAATATGGGTGGAGAGTAATTCTTCATGGCATTAAATGTGGTACCAGATAAACATGCGTGCACTCTCGTAGCGAATTATTCAAATGTTATTTATGCAGCTGAAACTGTGTCAAGTCATTCACAGGGGTATTTTCAGTGCTAGACGGGTATGCTTGACACATCTGTCTTCTCCATGTTATATTAAAGTTTACCTAAATAATGGATTAATTCTCATAAACAATACTAGTTCATACTATTATGTCTTAATGCTTTTGTTTATGTGAGCATAGACAATGCAAGAAACTTCCACGCACAAACCCAAATTTAAGAATCTAGAATACTACTAAGGTGCTGATGTACAGACAAACTATGCTAATTGGAAAACTGCACAGTGTGTCCAAAATGAGGATGAACAATGGCTTATGGATTGTAGGTGTTTATACAATGTTTCTTTGTTTTTATACATTTTAGTTCTGAAAATGTTCTGGAGTTGAATATGTTTTCCTATTGTTTTTTTTTTTCATGACAAAACTGTCAGTCCAAGTCCTTAAATCATGGCGTTCGTGAGTCAACTCTCAATGTTCAAACCCCACTTGCGTCGTCTCATGCATGATATTCTTCGCGTGATTGAAGAGTATTGATACAATGACTGGTATTGGCAAGAGACCTCTATACATGTATTAGAGAGCTGTGCACCAGTTCCATCTGTGCACCCAAGGACCACACCCTCTCGGTGGGTACCTGCAGTTCTGTGATGGTCTCGATGTAATTAGAGGAAACGGCATACCCTCGGGGCTAAGCGATCAGGATGGAGTATTGATTTTTGGCATGACATCTTAGATTATTTGGCTTTCAATATACATCGGGACTTGTTACTTAAAGTGTTTCATTTAATGTGATGTGAGTTTCATTCCCATCTTAATCCCGCAAGTGCCCCGGGTATGGGTTCCTGGATAGTGACAGCATAATGACTGCTAACTTACTATTTTGTCACTTATAATGATGCATTTGATATAGGTTCATTCCTTAAACAAACAATATACTAGCATTGTGGTGAATATAGTGAAGTGATAAATCTAATCAGGAATTGCTCGCAAACTTCTTTGTTCCTTCACCAGGGAAATAATAACACCGCAAAAATAAACCCTATCAGTATCCAATGCAAATGCGAGGCAGCACGATCGAGTCTTTATCTTCTGGGAAACCCCAAGCTGTTCAAGATATTGATCGCGTAGGTCACGTCCCCCTTGCTTATTTGTATCTCAATGAAATATTCATATAATTCTGCCAGTAATCGGATCTACCATGGAGGAATTTGTGGAAGCAGGTGGGAGACCAAATGGGATTGCTCTCATTTCTGTGAAGAGGCTTAAAGCGGTGAGCAGTCTTATTAATCACAAGATATGGCTGACCAGATTTATTTTTGTGATTTATTTATTTGATAAGTAGGACAAATCTATAACAAAAATGCAGCGAAATTTTTTGCACATTATTTTCATTCATATTTCATGACAGTTTCGTGGGCAGTAATTGCTCACTTATTCTGGAACACAAAATGGCCGCTCATTCTGGCCAAAGATTTACATGGAGGTTCAGTATGTTTCTCAAAGTTCTTTGTTTTTGCCTGACATCGGCTTCAAAGATTGCATAACAGACTCGGTCTTGATAACTCCGACAATACGTCACACTCGCTATTCGATCCAAGTCTATTAGGAACAATGTCAGAATGTGTGATTATTGTTTACTTAAGTGTATACCTCACGACGTCATATCAGTAATGAAATAGGAAAAACGATTATCAGCAATAAGCATCTATGCTAATGGCAGGTTATACTGGTAATGTTATGGTATACTAGTCGATCACCTGAGGTTTATTGTCACCCTAATTAGCCACAAGATAGATCTGCCCTCACATGTTCACCATTACATAAGTTTGATCAGAGAATGACACATAACGAACATAATACGTACTGGCATAACTCATGAAGTAACCCAGACTGGTTAATCATATACATTATTGTACAGATTCAGTTGTAATTGCGATCGTTTGAAAAACACAGATGTATTCATTTACCACAAAATCATATTTCCATTTGCAAATACTGCAAGCCATAATAAATTTTCAGTGTCGAACAAGCCTCAGGGCATTTGAAAATGTTCGTTGTCCTCGCACTTTTCTTGAAATCATACTATAGCGCCTCTGAATCGTACACAAATTTGTTACGTGGAATTTTTCAGAATGTGTCTCGTTTGGAACAACATGTATGTCCCTTTTTTTTACATAACAACAGTAAAAAATACACATCAAATGTTTTTGGGGAGGTACAGCACACATGTTTGGTGTAAACTTCTACAACGAAAATAAATCTTTAATTTTCTG
The DNA here is from genome assembly GCA_949152475.1 of Terebella lapidaria. Classification (NCBI taxonomy): domain Eukaryota; kingdom Metazoa; phylum Annelida; class Polychaeta; order Terebellida; family Terebellidae; genus Terebella; species Terebella lapidaria. Next base: position 23,174,914 of record OX424570.1, read on the forward strand.
TGAGAATATGCAGAAAGGAGTACTTTTAATATTGGTATTTAAAAATACTGCAAAATTAATATCGTTGGACCTCATATTTATAAACCATGCACACAAATAAAGTAAAATTTATTATCACAGTTCGAACTTGACTACTGCTCATGCATTTGTGTGTGGTCGGGTGATTTCAATACCGAGAGTTCATTTTAGGTATCACACTGGTTTGAAAAAAAAATTGGTTAATATACATGTACATCCCTCTTGGGTGCTTATTCAATTGCACTGCATCATGTGTTGCAAACAGCACACGGGAACATACCAACATATAATTTGAACAATGCAACACAGACAACGAAGTGTAAAAACTTGAAGTTACTCCTACTTAACTTATACATAAGCTACGCAAGTTTCGACGTGTTGACAAACTGTCTAGTATTTATTGAGAAAATACTTGCACGAAATCACATTGCAATACCCATGAATTTTGACTGCGAATATTTTCTTTGTCTCCTCTAATATCTACAGATTTCTTTCTGTCCCCTCTATGAAACATGGCATGACATATAATGTACTGTTTCATGCATCTCTTTCACGACCTATGAATTGATCAAGTCAGGAAACTCGTCTTTACTGCCTATAGGAATGTGGTAATTCAGGAAACAACCAAATATGCACAACAAATACTGTTATGTGCAGGCAAGTACGGTATTTCAATGTCTCGAGGCGTCCATTGTTATTGTACAATTAATCGCCTGATATTTTCAATTGTCTCACAAAGCCCCATTTCCTGATGAAAATCAATAGAATGCTTCATTGTTGCATTACAACAATAGACAAGGCTTTTGCACAATTCCAAGAACTGGTAAAACACCTTCCCCATGTACTGTAACCCAAAGATTAATTAGATTTTACCTACTCACACTTTTCATGATGACGGGCACAAATCCCAACTGACTAAATTACCTTAGAGGGTTGTGTGCAGAAGAATGGGCCCGGTGCTGCGAGCGGTGGCTTGTGCCAAGGCAATCTCCAAATATTGTTCACAGTAGTACTTTCTGAAGACGACGTTTATCCTCACACGAGACGAAGTAGCGAGCAAGTTTCATTGCCCTCTGCACGCAAGCTATATGATCGTGAGACGACGTAAAAACGAGGATCCACTACTGAACAGAATTTTCTCATCTTTTCTGAATCGAGTTGAAAAGGGAATGCAAACATGCGAGTCATATTGTTTTCACAACGTCGTTCCAGAATATCTCCAAAAACTGACGTTGCGCAATATGGCACCGAAGTGAGATTTAAAACGTTACGTTATTTTGCGTTATTTCGTCATTTTGGGGAAAATTTTCTGAAAAAATTGTGAATATTGTAATTGTTCGGTTCCAAAAAATATCAGCATAAAATCAACGGAACTTATTCGGAATTTTATATTACCATGATTGAAACATTACAATCGCTATCAGATCGATGAATGTATTACAGATCTACCTCAAATATTTCCTGCCGATTGAAGAGTTTGAAAAACCCATGTTTCTGGACATTTGAGCGATTTTTACAGCAGAAAATGTACCAAGGTTTTGAGTTGAGTCGAACTTATACTTCTTTTTGTGTTCTGAGAAACTACACAAGAGGAGAGACATATTGTGTCCTATTTCAAGTGTAACATCACATAAATATCTGTGTTATAATCGAATTGATGCCTCAGAAATGCACTCTCCAACACGACTCGAACAGGGTGCATTTTCAGTTTGAAAAATACACCTAATTTTGTGTAAATTGTTCAAGTAAAAAATTCGGAGTCATTACAGTCAATGAAAATTTATGAATATCTCTAAAAAAAAACTTTGTTGTACGGTACTTGTGAATTCAAGCTAAATCAGCAAAAGTGATCACATGACAAGGCTTGTCCCCGGAAGTATACAATTACGTCATAAATACGTAATTTTTGGACTTCGGTGCCCTATACCCATGTCTACTTTGTGGAGGAGCACGCTACGAAGTTAACTCCACCGCAGATCTTCAAAGTGATATTGGCGGAAAATTATGGATTTTGCCATATCTTTCTGATGGAAGGAGGAGAACATAATTGTTATGTATCAGCATTGTATGTCCAAGCAGATGCCCCTTTCTAATTGATTTCGTAACGAGTTTCTGGTAGAGATAGTTTGAGTTTGTTCACATTACCGTCACTCTCGATGCTCTATATCCCTTGATGCAATGCGATTCCAGCTTACTCGTATACGTTCGAGCCCATCTATCGTTAACTAGGGTTAAGTCAGAGTTAACTGAGTGCCGCACAAAACAAAAGAAAAGCAGCTGCTAGTATTGTCATATGCTCGATTTATCCATCTGATCAAGCACAGTTTGTTTTGAAACCTATTTTTCTAAGACGACAGGCACAAATATATTTAATTTTGAACAAATAGTTTTTTTTCTGCCAATATCACTTTAAGACACATTTGACACTGGACACGAGGACTTGCCAGCTTGACCCTCGATCAAGTTTTCTTGCAAATGCATTTTGACAGCACAGGATCACTCTGGAGGCAATGATGATCCTGCAAATATATGAATTTGATCGAAATTATACCAAGAATTCCAGCAATTTCCTCATGCTATGTGTATATATGAGAAATAAACCTATTTTTATACAACAATATTCATACACGTCACCGTCGTTCTTTAGTAAATGTTTATGAAGGTATAGGAAATAATTTTGAATTATTTTGAAAATGAGATACTCATTAGTGTTGCTCTTGTTGGATTTGTTCAAAGGTTGATTATTTACACAGCACAATAGTTTCAACGTACTATTTATCACCAGTAAAAACATGGTAAAGCATGTTTTGATACCCACAACTACTTCACCGACATGTAGAAAGCAGGAAGGTGTGAGGCAAATCTTTTCTGCAAGCATTGAAACGATTGGTCTCTCAGTCCAATTTCCAATACTGTAAATTACCGGTGGTGTATGAAAAGAATTGATCTTGGCTGCTATTCAAAAGTCATGAGCCACGGTTGCTCAAAGATTCGGGCTTGTGATTAGGTATTTATGTACTCGTCATATATCTGTTTCATGGGGTTTGTTTCGGATTTCTAAATTATTTTCATAGGTTGTTGTATACTAATTCCATCTGGTGTACAGTAGAAACAACTACATTTGACATACTGTCTGCCCCTGATGACGCCAGTGTGTCTTTGGATAAACTATTTGGTCGGGCTTTGTTTCTATTGCAAAATGTTGAATTATACGTTTGTTATTGGCATCATCAAAATCTGACTGTATTGGTGGTAACAGATTGATACTTACATGATAATATGAATGAACATCAGGAGGGGCACGGTGACACTTCACAAAACAAATTTATATGCAGTTGACAAAACAGGATGACGAAAAGGTCAGCAACCATGGATGCAATTTATGGCCAAGGGAAATCTCATCTGGCAGCAAAGGATTGTGGGATTGCGTGACAAGCTTTGAGGTGCGGGATGTGTCTTGGTTATACGGGTCGAGAGTAATTCTTCATTGTATTATATGTGGTACCAGATAGACATGCATACACTCTCGTAGCAAATGTTATATATGGGGCTGACACTGTGTCAAGTCACACCAGTATTTTCAGTGCTAGGGTCGGCTAGCTATATACGTTTTATATACAGCGTCAGAATAAACTGTATGGCCCAAGTATCATATCCTGCGCCTTTCTCTATATTCAATAAGGATATTCAATAAAGGTGACAGACGGATTAAATGGCATTCATCTAGTGGACGAGTATCATTAAGGTGCAGTGTGTGATACTTGGGCCAACTGAATTACTCAGATGCTGAAGTAGAGAAATATTGTTCTAATTAGACAACTGCACATGTCACTAAAGAAGGACGAAGAATGGATTGTGGAACATAGCAAGAATGTACAGTAGTTGGTATGTAAATCTGTATATATCATTTCGTCGATTTTGACATTTCGGTTCTAAAAAGGTTTTGAAGCTGGATATGTTTTGCTATTTATTCTTTAATGGCGAAATTGTCAACCCAGTTCCTTGGTCATGGCGTTTGATGTCTTGATTCGATTTTGCAGATCCTACTGCTATCGTCTCATGCATGTTGTTTTCACATGATCTAAGAGAATTGATACAATTAATGACATAATTACAAGTCTGAATTGCTCGCAAACCTTCTTGCTTCTCCTCGGGGGGAGTGATTAGACTACACAAACAAACCCTCTCAGTGGCCAATATAATTGCCATGCAACGAAACATTTTCTTTTCGATTCCACTGCTGGGAAACCCCAAGCTGATCAAGATATTGATCACACAGGTCACGTACGCCTTGCTCATTTGTATCTCAATGAAATATTCATATAATTCTGCCAGTAATCGGATCTACCATGGAGGAATTCGTACAAGCAGGGGGGAAACCAAATAGGATTGCTCTCATATCTGTGTAGAGGCTTAAGGTAGTCCGCTGCAAATAGTGAGGGGAGGGGGTCAAAGAGTTTTTCAAAATAAATAACTGTATCAACATAATCTAGAGCTTCAAAAATACATAATTTATAGAGTAACTGTTCAGCATCCTAAAACTCATAAGTGGCGGCCACCAGATAATTATGTGGCGGCCGCCACTCAAATATATTTTCACACCTGGCACTAACGGTCTTCCGTACTTTGGGACACATTTGACACTGGAAACGAGGACTTACCAGCTTGACACTCGATCAAGTTTTCTTGCAAAATGCATTTTGACAGCACAGGATCACTCTGGATGCAATGGTGAACCTGCAAATATATGAGCTGGATCGAAATTATCCCCAGGATTCCAGCAATTCCCTCGTGCCATGTGTATATATGAGAAATGAACCTATTTTTAGGTTACCGGACCTTTGGTCCAATAACCTATTGCCGTGGCGTTGCGTCCATCGTCCGTCCGTCATCCGTCGTCTGTCCGTCCGTTCACATTTTTATCTTTAAAGTTGACGGTCACATCTTTCTGAAATTTTGCAGAAAAATACCTAAAAATATTTCCAGGAAAGTTTTTTTTAGTTTTCCGATTTTCGCATTTTTTTCAAAATAGCGGCCGTTTTCGTAGAAAAATGCCTGATTTTGGATTTTGGCGGCCATTTTCTCAAAATCTGTTCAGTAACTTTTTTTCTTTTTGATACATAACATTCCTCATATGTACTCCTGTGATGTGTATAAGTTTCGTTGTGCTTGAATCGCTCGAAGTGGGCCATTTCAGCCCAAACTCGGCCTAAATAGGACTTTCCCATGTTAAATTCTCCTATGCTTTATAATGGGACACATTATTGTTAATATCTCACTCAATATTGCGTTTAGAGACTAGGAATCAATTGTGGACATATAGGAAATGATATATGCTGAATATTGTCATGACCTTGAATTTGACCTTTGACCTCATTTACAAGGTCAGAGCACAAAATGGCTAAAATCTCGCTTATGATCGAATTTACAGCTTACAAATCAATTGAGAACATATAGGAAGTGATATATGCTGAATATTGTCATGACCTTGATCTTGACCTTTGACCTCATTTTGAAGGTCAGAACACAAAATGGCTAAAATCTCGCTTATGATCGATGTTACAGCTTACAAATTCAATTGAGGACATATAGGAAGTGATATATGCTGAATATTGTCATGACCTTGAACTTGACCTTTGACCTCATTTTCAAGGTCAGAGCATAAAATGCCTGAAATCTCGCTTATTATCGACTTTACAGCTTAGAAATCAATTGTTCACATATAGTAAACGATATATGCTGAATATTGTCATGACCTTGAATTTGACCTTTGACTTCATTTTCATGGTCATAGCATAAACTGGCTAATATCTCGCTTATTATCAACTTTACAGCTTAGGAATCAATTGTGAACATATAAAAAATGATATATGCTGAAAAATGTCATGACCTTGAATTTAACCTTTGACCTCATTTTCAAGGTCAAATCACAAAATGGCTAATATGTCGCTTATTAATTGACTTTACAGCTTAGGAATCAATTGTGCACATACATGTATAGGAAATGATACATAGTGAATCTTGTCATGAACTGGAACTCATTTTCAAGGTCATAGCATAAAATGGCTGATATCTCTCTTATCAACTTTGAAGGTTAATAATGGATTGTGAACATATAGTGAACGATATATGCCTAAGTGACCTCATTTTCAAGGTCAAAGCACAAACTGACTAATATCTCGCTTATTATCGACCTTACAGCTTTACAATCAATTGAACACATATAGGAAATGATATATGCTCAATATTGTCTTAACCTTGAATTTGACCTTTGACCTCATTTTCAAGGCCAGAGCACAAAATGGCTGATATATCACTTATTATCGACTTTGCAGCTTGGGAATCAATGGTGAACATATGGGAAACGATATATGCTGAATGTTGCTATGACCTTGAATTTGACCTTTGACCTTACTTTCAAAGTCAAAGTAAATCTCAAGGTCTGTTACCTGCCTATGCTGCCATGGCCAAACCAAAATTGTCCGGTAACCTATATTAGCCTTTGGGCTAATTTTATACAACAATATTCATACACGTCACCATCGTTATTTAGTAAATGTTTATGAAGGTATGAGAAATAATTTTGAATTATTTTGAAAATGGGATACTGTTTAGTTTTGCTCTTGTTGGATTTGTTCAAAGGTTGATTATCTACACATAAAAACAGCACAGTGTTTCAACGTATTATTTATCACCAGTAAAAACATGGTGAAGCATGTTTTGATACCCACAACTACTTCACCGACATGTAGAAAGCAGGAAGGTGTGAGGCACATCTTGTCTGCAAGCATTGAAATGATTGGTCTCTCAGTCCAATTCCAATACTGTAAATTACCGGGGGTGTATGAAAAGAATTGATCTTGGCTGCTATTCAAAAGTCATGAGCCTCGGTTGCTCAAAGATGGTAATATAAATGAACATCAGGAGGGGCACGGTGACACTTCACAAAACAAATTTATATGCAGTTGACAAAACAGGATGACGGAAAGGTCAGCAACCATGGATGCAATTTATGGCCAAGGGAAATCTCATCTGGCAGCAAAGGATTGTGGGATTGCGTGACAAGCTTTGATGTGCGGGATGTGTCTTGGTTATACGGGTCGAGAGTAATTCTTCATTGCATGATATGTTTTACCAGATAGACATGCATACACTCTCGTAGCAAATGTTCTATATGGGACTGACACTGTGTCATGTCACACCAGTATTTTCAGTGCTAGGGTCGGCTAGCTATATACGTTTTTTACACAGCGTCAGAATAAACTGTATGGCCCAAGTATCAGATCCTGCGCCTTTCTCTATATTCAATAAGGATTAAAAAGGTGACAGACGGATTAAATGGCATTCATCTAGTGGACGAGTATTATTAAGGTGCAGTGTGTGATACTTGGGCCAACTGTATTACTCAGATGCTGAAGTAGAGAAATATTGTTCTAATTAGATAACTGCACAGTGTCAAGAAAGGAGGGCGAAGAATGCTTTGTGGAACACAACAAGAATGTTCAGTGGTTGGTGTGTAAATCTGTATATATTATTTCGTCGATTTTGACATTTCGGTTCTAAGAAGGTTTTGAAGCTGGATATGTTTTGCTATTTATTCTTTAATGGCAAAATTGTCAACCCAGTTCCTTGGTTATGGCGTTTGATGTCTTGATTCGATTTTGCAGATCCTACTGCTATCGTCTCATGCATGTTGTTTTTCACATGATCTAAGAGAATTGATACAATTAATGACATAATTACAAGTATGAATTGCTCGCAAACCTTCTTGCTTCTCCTCGGGGAAAGTGATCAGACTACACAAACAAACCCTATCAGTGGCCAATAAAATTGCCATGCAACGAAACATTTTCTTTTCGATCCCCCTGCTGGGAAACCCCAAGCTGATCAAGATATTGATCACGCAGGTCACGTACGCCTTGCTTATTTGTATCTCAATGAAATATTCATATAATTCTGCCAGTAACCGGATCTACCATGGAGGAATTCGTAGAAGCAGGTGGGGGACCAAATAGGAATGCTCTCATATCTGTGAAGAGGCTTGAGGTTGTCGGCTCGAAACAGTGAGGGGAGGGGCTCAAAGAGTTTTTAAAAATAAATAACTGTATCAACATAATCTAGAGCTTCAAAATGACATATTTTATAGAGGAACTGTTCAGCATTCTAAAACTGAAAAGAAAATAGGGGGTCACCGTATCCGTTCAAATGGAAAACACGATACATGATGTGAATATGGACAAAAAATGTGCAGAAATGCAATAATTGTTTTAGGATGCCGATCAGGTACTTTATAATATAGGTCATTTTGAGGAGATAATATTCAAGAAACGAGTTTTAAATTTTGACTCTTCATTAACTCAATGTTTGTAGCGGACTACATTAAAGATGTGGCCGACCAGATTCAGTTACATGTAGATGTATATGTAATTGGGACAACAAATAATCAACTCTTGTAAATGTCGTCACGTTTTTCAGATGCCTTGAGTACTAGTCATTTGAATAAAATTCATTTCCGTTGGTAATAAAAAGAGAAGCTTTTTTGGCAACACTGTTAACAGAATTAATTACAGTATTTTCGCCAATGTGATTACCTAGATGTATATCTGCGTGATTTCATATCCCACAGCATATACACTGTCATATGTGACGCTGATGCAATCATCTAAAGCACATCAATTCGGATGCATAGTTTCTGCTCCATGTGTTGATACTATTCTCATTTACACTGTAGACTGTATGCATCTATATTGTCATTCTGATAAAACATCGATGCTTCTAAACAATGATGCTTCTAAGTACATCTGATATTCTCTACTTTTCCCACAATCAACGCACGATCCGGTGACGAGTGGCCATACAGCAACTCTGCATCCTGACAAATCTTCCTAATTAGACTCCGTACATGACTTGCATAGCAGTAACTTGATGTTGAACTTTATGGAGACAATTCTACCATGCTTTGCATCGCAACGTTTATTAGACAACAATGTGCATAATTTCATAAAGCAATTGCATACTCTCAAAGGTATGCTTGAACGTTAAAAGTGAAAAATATGTCATAATTATATTATCAATGATAATTGCTCACTGAACAAACCGTCGATAGTAAAAACTGATACAATATCTCTCCAGGTCCCGTTTACGTTATATTCATGAGACATCACTCGCGTCCGGGTTTCATTGGTTTCATATAGTTTATATACCACCAGCATTCCTGTGGTGTGTATAATTCATGATATCTACGTGGCAAATACATCTCCATTTGTACAAGTTATTATCTCGAGACCACAAACTCCGAAGGCAATGACGTTCCTATGAAATGAACACTTTTTCTCTTTATTGCAAATCTTGATTGAGTGTTGTGAAATGGTAATCCAAATAACGCAGTGGCGTCGAAAGTAATTACTGATGGAGTCTCATTTCACCAGCTCAGTTTTAGTGTTTTTTTGTCAGAAAAAATGGTGTTAGTTTTTACATGATAAACAGCTACTTACGCGTAGTTCTTGAATGAGAGAAGTGGTTTTGTTGGTTGCACTACAACCAATTCGTCAAGTGACAATTGATTATCATTCAGAGTTTAGTTGTACGAGGTTAACATCCTTTTGTTTCGTCAATAAATCTGTTTATTTATAAACACAACACTTTTCAGAAAAATATCTTCTATAATGATTTATTATACAAACGAGACATTGCAATCGACATCACAATAGGTATATAGATCGATTTTTGTTGAGGTGTTGTCAGCCAAACAAAATAACAGTTGACCAACTTATATAGTGATCACAATGCATCTGTTCAATCATGATTGTCGCTGCACGAAAACAATGGCATTGCATTGTTGGATCAAACCTGGTTTACATAGTTTATCCTATATTTCATCCTCAACACGAACGTATAAAATGCTTCTCCATTTTTAATAAAAGATTACCAGCACATTACGTTCACACTATTATCAACAATATATACAACGTACAGTACCATTAAACTTGAATTGGGATGCGCTACGGTTCAAGTCTTATTAAAAAAAATCCACAACACAGAATTAATTAATTATTCCGTGTTAATATTATTGGGCCGGTATCGGACTATTATCACTCCCCTTGCTCCAAGGACATGAGCCTGTCATTAGGTTTTAGTGCGTTGTCGCTGTACTATCCTTGTTCTATGGGCGGATTAAGAATGGCTGAATTAACTCAAGGCTGTCATGATTATTTCGTGCCCGGGATATTCACAACAAATATTGTGCGTGAAGAAAATCCCTCCTTGTATTCATCTCCCTCAAGACTTGTGTCAGTATAGTAGTTATTCGTTAGTATTTAATATTGGCAAAAACAACTAAAGCAATATTGACCATTTTCTTTCAACATCCTCTGACTCAAATAGACGTGTTAGGCATTCTGTACTACATCTGAAACAACTCCATAAATCAGTAGGTCAGAAGTTCATTCTCAGTGCGTTGTCCTACAAAATGAAAAAAAACAACAACTTATATTTGTGATCCTAACTTGTCAGAATTTAACATGGGAAAGTCCCATTTGGGGCAAGTTTGGCCCATAATGGCCCACTTCGAGCGATTCAAGGGTAACACGTAACTTATGCACGTCATAGGAGTACTTATAAGAAATGCTATGCATCAATAAGAAAAAAACGTTACTGTTTATACTTCCGAGAAAATGGCCACCAAAGTCCCAAACCAGACATTTTTTGCCGAAAATGGCCGCCATTTTGAAGAAAATGCGAAAATAAAAAAACTAAAGAACTTTCCTGGAAATGTTTTTGGGTATTTTTGTGCAAAATATCAGAAAGATTCGATTGTTATCTTTAAAGATAAAAATGTGGATGGACGGACGACGGATGGACGACGGACGCAACGCCATGCCAATAGGTGTTCGGACCAAAGGTCCGGTAACCTAAAAATCAGTTCCCTTCTGGGAAATGTTGGTAATAGCATTGTTGGTGAATACTATTTTTCTGTTTAAAAACTAGACGTTTGCATACAATATATGACGAATGACATACCACATCCAACCAAAGTATGTCCAAGTGAGAATGTCATTTCACATACAAGAGAGTGATGGAAAATGCCCATGGGAATCCGGTGATATCCTATGTAACCATAACTGTATAATGCCCGGGGTGGCTCGCTTCGAGTCTGACTCTTGACCAACACATATATCATCTTTTACGGATATTCAGCTCCATTCTGAATGCTGACAACAAGCAGTAGGTAGAGTAAATATTTCCCATTCACCAATAAAGTATTCCAGTTTGGTTTCAGTACTGTGGGATAAAATATTTCATATAATGATATTTACAGACGGAAACATTGAGTTTTGACAAAAAGAGAAATCATTTGGCATCTCCATTTGATTAGCTTTTGTTTGTTTGATTAACAATATGTAATGATAAGAGCTAAGAACGGACATTAAGAGAGGCAGTCTTAAGTGTCATAGTGCTTAATTGTTAATGAGAGTTTTGGATTGCATGGTACAATGAACTGTTGCAAGAAAATGAATCAGTTCCACGAATTATGATGATGTATTCACTTGACAAGCAGAAGCGTGTCGTATAAGAATGACAAAACAATTTCTCCCTGGATAGACTTTCTCATAATTACCAAAAATACTACATAATGTGCATTGATATGCGTCCTTTGGAATTATTACTAGGTACTATATTTCCATTTACAGCTTATCAACTCAACAACACTGGGCTACGTGTTGTCAAGCAATGATGTCCGTGACCAATAAACGATTTTTCTTCCATTATTGCCTAACTCAGCTGGACTTGTCTGGTTACTTTTACGTGAACCAATAAAGCAGAGAAATAACAAACTGCAATCTTTGCGCAATGGCGTCTGAAGTAAATATTGGTGGAGTTTTATCTCTTAGGCCGTGTTGTGTTGAGACTTTGTTTAGCGTCCGCCAGATTTCGAAAATATATCAGGCAACACGGAATATTAACACACACACAAGATTTAACACAAGCCAATATACAACGCGCAAGTCATACATTCTTGTGCACATTTGGAGTGGAAGCCGGTTCTATGGAGGCCTGAAAAAGGGCGAAAACCTTGCATAATATATTCCAAAAGGAAATATGGTGTTTTTGCGCATATATTATCCGACATTGAAGCCGATAGAAAATTGAAGAACAATTATCTAAATATATCGTTTTTACACTGGTAAATGATCGTTATTTGCTCTGTGTGTTTTTTGTGCCAAATTTCGTTGGAAAGCCTTAACACAACAATGTCTTAGACCTATGCATGACAATGTGCACAATCAAAATATTACTGTTCAGACGTTAAAATTTTGTAAGCAACAAACGAACTGATACCAAGCTCATTGACCAGTTTGCTAATGATAATGCAGGAACTCGATTACGTGAACTTCTAATTTGATAACTCTCCGGAATCAAACTGTCCTGCGTATCCGTCTATCACTCACCATCACTGGGGAGGAGCTTCACATGTCTATACCGATTCTTATCCGTCTATCACCCACCATCACTGGGGAGGAGCTTCACATGCATATACCGATTCTTATCCGTCTATCACTCACCATCACTGGGGAGGAGCTTCACATGCGTATACCGATTCTTATCCGTCTATCACCCACCATCACTAGGGAGGAGCTTCACATGCGTATACCGATTCTTATCCGTCTATCACTCACCATCACTGGGGAGGATCTTCACATGCATATGCCAATTCTTATCCGTCTATCACCCACCATCACTGGGGAGGAGCTTCACATGCGTATACCGATTCTTATCCGTCTATCACTCACCATCACTGGGGAGGAGCTTCACATGCGTATACCGATTCTTACCCGTCTATCACTCACCATCACTGGGGAGGATCTTCACATGCGTATACCGATTCTTATCCGTCTATCACTCACCATCACTGGAGAGGAGCTTCACATGCGTATACCGATTCTTACCCGTCTATCACTCACCATCACTGGGGAGGATCTTCACATGCGTATACCGATTCTTATCCGTCTATCACTCACCATCACTGGGGAGGAGCTTCACATGCGTATACCGATTCTTATCCGCCATTTTTTGTTCAGTTACCTATTATGTTTAGTTAGTCGCACTTTCCAGAGATGATTATGGTGAGTGTTTTCCTTGCTCAATATTTGCTACTTTGTTGTGTTGTATTTAGAGAGTGTGACAAGGTTTAAGAGTATTGTCATCTGGGGTTCAGCTCGGTACCAATCTGTCTAGGCAAGAACAAGCTCTTCCCTGTGACCATGGGACAAAATCACAGTAAAACTGAATGTATCAATGCAAGTGATATATCAACAACCATATATTACAGTAAGAGTTAATTAATAGTCCCGTTAATACATGATACCCCTACTTCCGTATTCACTAGACAAGCAAAGAATGTCAAATATTGCTCCAAACCTTGGTATTTTGTGGGTTTTCTCTGCGATTGCAAACGGGGCGTGGCCTGTTGCTATGTCGTCGGGACAAAGAATTGTTTATGCAGTACTGAATTTTGGATAGCATGACACAGAGCATTGCTGAAAAATCTTCAGTATTTCTGTAGATAATTTGTAGGAACAATCATGAGCAGGAACATTTTTGAAGATTCATTAAACGGCAGGATATTTCTTGTTGAATGAACCAGCTCATAATAATTTACCATGAATAACATTATTGAGGAACATGATTTCACGGCTTGTGGATTCACTGAATTGGCCTTAGATGTGTTTTTTTTTTCAACCTATTATCATCATTGGTTTTTATCAAATCCATTGTATTACCACCTCCACAAAATACAATGTGACGTCAAGCAATGATATTCCTGACCAAAAACTGTTCTTTTCCATTAACGCCTAACACCATTGAGAGTTGTCTGGTCACTGTTACATGAACCAATAAAACTTTGCACGTCGGCGTCCGAAGTCAATACTGGCGGAGTTCCATTTCTCATTATTAAATCGTATTTTTCTTATGTGTAGAGCATGAAATCCTACTCAATTTATCGAATGAGACAATTCTGGTTTCAAACAGAGCATCAGGCAGCACAGACAGGCCATAATGTGACAGTTGAATAATATCCGAAGTAAATGAAAGGTTGAAAAATGATTACAGCAATTTACAAAAATACGATTTTGATGATGAGGAAAAACATTGGTAGAACCGGGATAAAGCCAGAACATTCGCTTACATCCAAAGCGACGCTGGCGTCCTTGTGAATTTATGTGAATATTCATCTTTTATCGTGTTTTAACCAAGCTATCTTCGTTTTTGACTGACTGATTTCAAGACTAAACTCAATCCTTTTCAAATATTGTTATATTTTATGAATACAGACTTTCAGCAGTAAACACCAGATCATACATTAAATTTTCAAAATGCGCCGGTGTTACCGAGATGAATGTTTGTTGTGTATTTGTGTAGTGCATTTGACTGACAATATTTCTTCATGGTTGCATTGACATGTGTGTGTCCAGTGCGACTGAGTGTTTGTTGGAAGAACTGGTCTGCCTGCCGGAGTGATACATTTGGAGTGAGAGAGACCCACTAGATTTGTCCTAAACTATAACATGTGTATTATTTAATGGCATGGTCAGTCTACCTGTTTCTACTGCATAATTCAAGACGCAGTATATCATATAGAAGCCACCAGAACTATTGCCTTCACGGTGTGACATTTCATTTTCGTTACATTATTTTGTCAAGATTCGTTCTCCATAGTTCATTTCATTTTCATTTTCAACAAAGAAAATGTTTTCCCGTCTACATTCGTTAAACATGGACAAAGTATTCCCTCATTCATTGCCCCGAGCAATCCACAGCATAACATGTTTGAGCACATAAATGGGACGTGTTGAGGATCTGATTATTCCCACAATATCTGCTCCATTTAATCATTATTCCACGTTTATGGGATTCTCTAGGTATTGAAACATTTATCACTCGCCTTGCGTCACTGACTTAATCCTGTTAAGATTCGTTGGGACGTCGCTATATTGTCTCTTGTCTGTGAGAGGATCAACTATGGCTGAGTTAATATATAACTTTCAGGTGTATTGCTGACTCTCAATCGTCATAACAGAGGCTGTGCTTCGAAAAAAAAACCCAATTGATTATGCATGAATCTCAACCAAGTTTCGACTTCTATATTTTGGTACATTGTTGTTCTTCTATTATTCAGCATTTTCTTCCAGACATTCGTCGGAAACCAATATATCAACATCCTATGGGAGACAAACCGCATGGAGCACAATTTGACTTGAATTCTGAGAAAAAAACCTTTTGTGATAATGACAAGACTTTGAGAGGTACACCTATGTGTTGCCGTCTGAGAATAGACAAAATGTAAGGCATACACTTACACCTCTGAAACACAGGACTTATAGATCCCCATACATCATTCTAGCTACATTATATCATCGGTCAATATGTCGATCAATTGAAAGGGAAAAACATGTAACTATTGATCTTCATGACAATATGAAAACATTGCATTCACAACAATAATAGCCGGGGAACGAGTTTGTTATGGAACGTAATTTTTCGACCCATTTCCACTCGTCAAAGGGAAAGAGAACGGAATCACATTGTATTGCAGTTTGGAATTGTAACGTAATGCTTTAACAATGCAGAAATGTGGTGTTATGCCACAACGATACCCTAACTAATCTATACCACACATTCACGTGCTTCAATGATGACACTGACATATATATCTCCTGTTTAACTGTTATTACGTGTGTGCTTTCATTTGTATCATATTCATATATGTTAAGTGATAGTTGTTTCTTGTATCTGTTATGCACGTGTTGTGAACGAAATAACCCATGACAAGTGTGACAAGTTCTGACGAAATAACACATGACAAGTGTTTTCGATTTTGTTTTCTTGCCCTTTTGCGATGACGAAATAACCCATGGCAAGTGTTTTCGATTTTGTTTTCTTGCCATTCTGCCATGACGAAATAACCCAAGACAAGTGTTTTTGATTTTGTTGTCTTGCCATTATGCCATGACGAAGTAACCCATGACAAGTGTTTTTGATTTTGTTTTCTTGCCATTCTGCCATGACGAAATAATCTGCCAGATGGCTTTGGTGTGAACTTCCTTGCTGATTTGATTGGACTTTCCTATAATTTGCACAAGTGATATACAAAATTCCGGACTAAAATAATGAAGTCAAGTCATATTATGAACTATTGCCAACATATAATGAACATGTTGGCAATTAATAGTATTACTTATGAAACAACAACACATACTGCACATAAGCCTAGAGTATTCAACAAAATTACAAACAATACACAACTATATCATAGTGGAACTATGACATCGTAGTGGAACATATCTGACAGAGAACATCAGATGTAAGTATCATGAGTATAATGGAAGTATCAATCTATTACCACCAATACAGTAATGTCAGTCTGCGCACATGTAAACAAACCTGGCATGCGTGTATGTGTCCCAGAGACATGAGGATAGGAAACCCCAGTCAGGAGGGTGACTGCTTTGGTAGAATGTATAAATTATCCATTCAGTGGGTGGAACACGTAACAGTTGGCCACATTACTGGGACATTAATGGCACCTATTCATCCTGATAATGGCCCATAAACGACTTCAGTACAGTACACAGTGGTCAATAGCAACGATGCATCTGGTGTTCTAATGTGAACAGATGGCCAAGACATCGTGCCAAAACATGACATCGTGAAATAGATCCTTTGCAGTTTATGACCAAAATGCATTAATACATTCGCTATTGATTTTTTTCATATAGGTGTACTCAACATATATTTTTTTACTCACAGCCAAAAAGTGGCTATTTCGTGTAAGAGTCTTTAGAACAAAGATCACACGATTCAAAAACAGAAAAATACACCTTAGAAGACAAACGTTAAATTATAACGATGTTATGAACGCTATTACTATAACGCTGTAAGTATTTTATTGCTATCAATAATATCACGACCAATAACACACAGTGTTATAAATGAAAATATTGAAAATTTATGTTTTAATAATATCTTTTATTACATATTAACAATAATGTATCATATGACATTGTATTATCAAATTTAACCACTTCGGTTATTTAGTGCGGATGTAAGGCTGGTTCAAATGTAGGTATCAATCTATTACCACAAATACAGTAGATTTTGATGATGACAATAACAAACGTAAAATACAACATTTTACGTTTACAATGTGATGGTTAATATATATTTGGGAAAAATAAAAATAGTTTACTAATTCCATCTCGGCTTTATTTCATCCATTTTATGCATGCAACAACATTGTGCCTAAATACTTTTGACTATAGTACATGTACATGGTTTAACCTAAGTACAAGAAATGAATTTGCTATTGCTAGTGTTGTTTTTTCCAGTGTAAACAAACACCTGAATTTTGCCGTTCTTTGTTTAATGTTCTTGACCTGCCCATTGAATTACATATATGAAGACAG
Source organism: Terebella lapidaria (assembly GCA_949152475.1). Lineage (NCBI taxonomy): Eukaryota > Metazoa > Annelida > Polychaeta > Terebellida > Terebellidae > Terebella > Terebella lapidaria. Next base: position 23,192,397 of record OX424570.1, read on the forward strand.
GATATATATGGGATATGGGGCAGGAAATGCTCACTCTTCCTGGAATATGCGATTCCGTGTCAACCCGTCCCAAATTATGTAGAAAAAATGCGTTCACAGTAGTGCATCAGATGGTATCCACTTTCGCAATCAAGGCAGGATCCGGTGACGAGTGGTCAAACGACAACTTTGCATCTTGACAAATCTTCCTAAATTGCCTCCATACGTGATCTACATACCAGAAACTTCTTGTAGAAATTTCTGGATCAGATGTTCCCATCACTTGTATTGTAATTTGCGCAGTAGTGGACAAAATGTGCATATTACGGAATTGATTCCAGCAGACTGGACTGGAAGTGTTTATGAGGTTTTAATGAGAATAAACTATACTCTTGGCCTCAGTTGGGTTCGGTGTAACCCCAACCTGAAATGGGGGTAGATTATAAACTCGCATATAAATTTTGAACACCATCCCACAATAAACTGCATAAATAAAGTATGACCAAAGTTTGTATTTATTGATGGTGCATTTCGACAAATGTCATTGAAAGTATTAACTAGGAAAACGTTCCTGTGTGGGATGTAGTACAGCTAGTTTCGTATATTATACCACTGGCATTTCTGGATGACCTTTGCACAGGTTATTACCTAACAACTCTGGGTTAGTGCTGTCAAGGCATTGACGTCCGCTAACAAAAAACACTCTTATCGTTCATTATTGGCTAAACCAGTTAGGTGTTATGTGGTCATTTTACGTGAACTAATAAAACGCAGAATGTCAATCCGCATGAACATTGCATCCACAGTGATTACCAGAGGAGTCCCATTTCTAATTTTATCCATTAAGTTTTAGTGTTTCTTGGCCACAGGAAATGGTGTAAGTTGATGAAGTAACAACGCAAGTTCTCCCAGAAACCCACGTATAGTTCTGGTGAGTGCAGAGCTTTGTCAGTATTAGTTGTTATACTACATCCAAGGGTAATAAATATATACTGACTGTCAAAATACTTGTAATACTACTCATTAGTAAAAAAACATGGTGTTGGCTTGAGTAAAAAAACTACGTGTGTGACACAAAAACACTCAAAGAAATGAAATAGTGGTACAATACACAATAATAGCCATCAAGAGTGGAATACTTGTGATTGGTTTGATAATTGAGGTGACTTTTTCTAACATTGAGACAGTCTTTTTACTAAATATGTGATATTTGTGTGAAATTCCCATAACATCGCCCACCTTTGTTGACATGGTCGTGCTTGAGTGGAGTTGTACGGTACCTGTACACTATACACAGGCCACGTTCGCTGGTCATCGTCACGCTTCAGTGATCTAAGTCCTAGTGCTCGGTATCGTCCACTAACTAGACAGTTCGGTTGCACAGTATAGAATATGAATACCCGCAAGATGTCCAAGACGACTGATACAGACGACGCCCTGATGGGGAAAATTGCAAAGCTACTAGATGAGAAACTTCAACCAATAAACGAATCTATACAGGAAATATCGACTAAAGTAGACAGAGCATTGAATGCAGCAAACGAAGCAGTCGCTTCAGCAAATAAAGCAGTTGCATCAGCAAACGAAGCCCAGTCTAAGGCTAATAGCGCCATGAAAATGACAACTGACCTGGCAAATCGTGTGGACCAGCTCGAAGATGATCTGAAACACAGCCAAGTACAACAGCGTCAACTCTATGAACAGCTTCTGGGTGTAGAATCCTACAGCCGTAGGAACAACCTTGTCTTTGAAGGCATAAAAGAAGGCAAAGACACCATGCTGCGCCAGGAGATGCTCCAAACGATCACAAACCTGGGAATTGACATTTCTGACAGCAAGCTCGTGGCATGTCACAGAATACCGTCAATTTTGGCTGGGGTCCAGAAGAGAACCACCCCCCGACCAGTTATAATTAAGTTCCTCAGATATGAAGATAGAAAAGCAGTCTGGAACCTCAGACGTAGTTGCCAACGTGGTGTACGTATCAAGGAGGACTTCCCGACGGTGATAGAGCAACGACGTAGGACCATGTGGCCATATCTGCGAGCTGCCTACCAAGGAGACCCAGCGAACCCAAGCGCACCAGTATCAGCATACATGAGGCTCGACAAACTCCACTTAAATAACCAGACGTTTGCTCATGACACTCTGGATAAACTGCCAGAATATATCAAAGACCGCGTCTTGAACCCACCCTGTACGAAACAGTCGGCCAGCGTTACAGTCTTCTTTCATAAAGACAGCCCCTTGTCGAACTTTCACCCTTGTGACTTTGAGGTTGATGGCTGCAGCTTTTCTTGTGTCGAACAATACATATCATACAAGAAGGCAGATATCTTCAACGCCGAGGATATTGCCGGAGAGGTGCTCAAAATGGAAGATCCTCTAGAGATGAAACAGCGAGTGAAGCGGCTTCCACGCTACAAAGATGACGTGTGGGAAAGAGAGGCTCCTAAGATCCTCCTGAAAGGGTTATCGGCCAAATTCACGCAGTGCAGTGCTATGAAACAGGAGCTCCTGGCCACTGACGATTCTACTCTGGGGGAAGCAAGCCCTAGCGACCTACTTTTTGGTATCGGTATCTCCTTGTACAGTCCAAATGTCTTGGAAGTTGACAAATGGCGAGGGAAGAACTTACAGGGACGAACTCTGATGTCGGTCCGCGATGGGTTACGACAAGGCACTCTTTAGACCTCTCGGTGGAGACTCCGATGCACATTACAATGCCCACTTCATATCTGTCCTATACATGTAAAGTGACACTTTGATGCATATGTTATTGTCGCAGGTATATATATAGATAGTATTGCAAGCGAGTTTCGATACTTTATTTTCACAAAAATCATTTTTACTTCGATTATGTGTATACTGGTGTCATATGCATACTTAATAAGGTAAGGCATTGCTATATTGATTTAGAGATTGTTTGATATATATATGTATATGCATCGGAGATATTATGTGTATTATGATGAATTCTACATGATAATATAATATATAGTGTACATGTAAGATGACTGATTAATATGCACCCAACACGTGCGCCGTAATATACATAAATGCTATATAACTCATTCTTGACAAATGCCCATGTTTTCTATCACCAATTATGATGATGGATTGTCGTACTATCTAACAACTCGATCACAAAATGTATGGTGAATGACTGAATGATAAAATGAGCTAAACTTTATATGATAGCCCTGATTCTATCGTGAATGTACCAAGAAACAACAATTATATCAACATACCAATTGAGTGGAATTCTTGTGTCATTACTCGTCACATTGAATCATGTCATTTTCATTTGTTTCTTTTATTCTGTTCGTTTATGGCTGTATCTACACTGGGACAAATGCCTGTCGGTGCGGTGTGTGTGAACAACATGATACAGGAATTTTGATGCGGCTAACAAAAAATATGTCATGGATGATTAAACTTGGGCATGAAATAAATAAAATCTGCGTCTGTACAATTGCATCTTTGCTCATACAATTTGAAGATGGAAAATGATGCACGTGACTCGAGTTCTGATGAAGATTTCCCAGGTTCATCCGATTGTGTGGAAGATTATCGACTGTCGATCTTGAATATCGATAACCAATACTGTGATCTAAGTGAGATAAATGGGAATTTGATGTCTTTCCCTAGCGCAAAATACTGTGCCATCCATATAAATATTCAAAGTCTGCCTTCCAAACATATAGAGTTATGTGATATGATAGCACAATTGAGAGAAAATGGAGTGGTCGTGCACTTTATCATGCTCTGCGAGACATTCCTGACTGATATAAATGCGAGTATGTTTCCCATCACCGGATATAATTTTGTTCATGTTAGTAGGTCTGTCCTCAAGAGGGGAGGAGTTGCAATCTATTTACTCAATGAATTCAATTACAGAGTGAGACACGATCTTTCTATTAATATTGAGGGAGAATTCGAGAGCTTGACTCTAGAAATAGATTCTAAACACGGTAAACCAAACCTCATTATTTCTGAAATATACCGTGTACCAAACACTAACGAACGGACTTCAGTCGAACGTTATGACCAGATGGTCACTGCAATATGCAATACTAATAATGACGTATTGGTTGGCACCGACCAAAACTTCGACTATATGAAAGTTAACATGCATCAAAACTCGTCTGATCTGTTGAATGTCTTTTTTCAAGCTGGTGTGCTCCCAACAATAAAGCGACCGACCCGGGTTACGCATACAAGTGCAACAGTTATTGATAATTTGTACATCAAATGCCATGGATATAAGAATGTGGACTCGCGTATTATATTATCACACATGTCGGACCATTTCCCTATCATAGCTTGCATGGGCAAACGCCTACTGATAAAGGCCCCCTGACGTTTACCCACAGGCCTTTCAATCCGGCAAATATCGCTAATTTATCAAACGCTCTGAGCGCTCATCCTTGGGGAGAAACAATGTTTAACAAAGGGGTGAGTGAAAGTTATAATTATTTTATTACACACTTCAACAGACTTTTAGACAAGAACATCCCCTTCAAAACAACTTCCATACCATATAATTCCATTATAAGGGAACCATGGATGACACCAGGTCTTATGAAAGCATCTCGAAAACGCGATATATTATATAGAAAATATCTTTCGAAGGCGAAAACTAGTAATGTTTATGTAAAATATATTAAATATCGAAATGCCTATGGAACCATTAGACGCAATGCGAAAAAAATATATTACACTGAACTCTTAGAACAATACCAAACGGATATACGCAAGACGTGGAAAGTTTTGAATACAATAACTGGGAGGGCCCAGGCCAAGCCCACCATACCAGACAGTTTTGAACTAGACGGCGAGAAGATATCTGATACGACCAAAATTGCTAACGAGTTTTGCACATATTTTAGCAGCATCGGCAAGACATTTGCAGAAGCGATACCAAAATCGACCAAATCACCTGAGCAGTATATGCGCATGTCCGCCACGAAATCGACAATGTTTCTTTCACCAACATATCCTGACGAAATTTATAAAATTATCAAATCATTTAAAACTAAAAAAAGCTCAGGTGATGATGGCATCAGTATGCATCTACTCAGGCAATTGGGTGAGTCTTGCTGTGTTCCCATATCTATAATTGTTAACAAGTCGCTGGAGGAAGGCATAGTCCCCGATGCTATGAAACTAGCAAAGGTTATACCTATTTACAAAGCAAAAGCAAAAGACTCTTTCAACAATTATAGACCCATTTCTCTGTTATCTAACATATCAAAAGTAATTGAGAAAGTGGTACACAATAGGCTTTATTCATTTCTGACGAAGTTCGATATATTAAACGATCACCAATATGGGTTCAGACCCAAGCGCTCTACAATTGATGCAATCACTGAATTTACCTCGAATGTCCTGCCTTCACTGGACGAAAAGGGCAGGTGCTTATCTGTGTTCCTGGACCTCTCCAAGGCGTTTGATACCATAAACCATAACATATTACTGAAGAAACTTGAATATTATGGTATACGAGGGAACGCCTTGGGGTGGTTCAGGAGTTACCTTGACCAGAGAAGGCAGTATGTCTCTTTCCGAGGAGTCAATTCGAATATACAAAACGTAGAATATGGTGTGCCTCAGGGATCGGTGCTAGGCCCGCTACTCTTCATATTATATACAAATGATATTCCAGATTCTCTAAGCCACTCTAAAACTGTTTTATTTGCTGACGACACGACTGTATACCTTTTCCTGGTGAAAACTTACAGAGTATGTATACATCAATAAACTCCGATCTAACTGTTCTAAATGACTGGTTCATGGCCAATCAACTGTCTGTCAACCCGACAAAGACAAAATACATCCTTTTCTCAACACGTGGAAACTATAATACTATCTCACACGAATTATATATCAACAATGAAAAACTAGAAAGGGTCGAATCAACTAAATTTTTGGGCGTCATTATAGACCAAAATCTCAATTGGCAGCAACACATAGAACATTGCCGGAAAAAAATATCGAAAGGAATATATGCCATCAACATGTCGAAACACATACTGTCCCAAAACCACTTGAAAATATTATATTTTAGTTTGATACATCCTTATCTACTGTATGGAATTAGACTCTGGGGCAATACCTACCATAAATATATTAATAAACTTGAAATTTTGCAAAAAAAGGCTATTCGGGCCATATGCGGGGCTAAATATAATGACCCTACATCGTCACTTTTCAAAAACTTGAGGATAACTAAAATCAGGGACATGTACAAATTAAATACATCTCTCTTTATGTATGACTTTGTCAACATAATGCTACCAAGTCCCTTATTACAAATATTCAGCCTTCATGGAAGTACACACACCCATGATACTAGGCATAGCACCGATCCCAAACCACCAATTGCGAATACCGATGTCATGAAACGTAGCTACCTATATACGGGCCCATCTGATTGGATGAACCTGGACAAAAACATCAAAACTTCGAGATCAAAAACGATTTTTAAGAAAAAAATGATGCGGAATTTTATTTCTAAATACTGAACATTATGACAACATGCTAGGTTATACGTATCGATACCATATATGTGTGTGTTATGATTGCATGTGTCGAATACTGATTTTAAATATCTAATCGAATATGATTAAACCCAAAAAAGGCGAAATATTCCAGTGTGGATTCAACCATTTAAGGTGATCACCTCCCCGCTCTGCGAGGTTACAGACACTGTCTTGCTGATCACCTGGGATATGTATATATATATGTAATGTAATGTATTCCTTTCTGTTCAGCATATCCCGAATAAAAATATCTATCTATCTATCTATCTATCCATCCATCTATCATCAGTTTGTTGGTTGAGTATTCCAGTGGACATGATTTTCATTTAATCTGTGTATAGAAATTAAAGTTATGGTGCATTTTGGACAACAAAAAGAATTTTACTGAATCTACTATAAGGACAAAAAGCAAATAAACCTGTTGCTTTATATTCTTCGTCATGTTGTGGATTTGAGTATAAATATTTAGCCAGGCTTTGTTCATATCGGAAGTGTCTTTCACTTAATATTTTCCATTGGTGCCATTACAACCATGAGTATATATTGAATATAAGTCGATATATAGCCCTAAGGTTTTGAAAATCATTTTCACATCAAAAGTGATAAAAATGTTGTTTGTGTTAGACAGAATATTATCAGCCAAAACCATTTCATCCAGTGGTATCCCAGGAGGAAACCAATTCAGGATACGATAATGGACGAAAACGAAGATACTGGATACTGTCCATGTACGCTGCTAACAGCCATGGCCAGTGAACTAGAAAGGGATGTTATTGTGATAAAACCTTCAAATTGCCCATTCCAATGGGAGAAACATGTATCAATTGGTCACCTTACCGGGGTGGTAACGACGTGTATTCATCCCCGATAATGGCCCATAAACGACTTTACGACAGAATGTGATGGCAAATAGTGATGGTGCCGTTGGCGTTTCAAGGTGAAAGAAAATAGACATGTCATTGTGTCAGCTTTTTTCCTTCGGGAATGTGGTGTATTGTGTGAACAGATTCATTCGTGTCTGTTTTGCAACGATCTGATTTGTATGCATGTAGTATTACCAGTTGATCCAGGCAAACCGGTGTTTACTGCTGGTTGATACCATTTTTTTATCATATCACAAGTATGGTTATATTCGAACAGAAACAAAAAAACACCACTTTGTGCACGTCAAAATGTCTGTTTCTGCATATTCTCAAATGTATATTAATTCAATATCCCAGTATATTTATTCATGTTCATTGATTATCACAAGTAATACTATTTCATATCCTCATTCAATTAATAATGACGATTGAATGGTAGCTTCTTGTGCCATGTTCTGACATTTTCGAATAGTATAATACTACCAACATCTATGTGTTTCCTTTTGTATGGCGCCCCGTTCGTGCCACCAAAAAGGGAAGTTATTTTTTTATTTATCTCATACGTATGAAATAAAAAGTCATATGTAGGAGATACTAACACATACGTATGAAATAAAAAGTCATACGTAGGAGATACTAACACATACGTATGAAATAAAAAGTCATACGTAGGAGATACTAACACATACGTATGAGATACTAAGTCATACGTAGGAGAAACTATGACATATGTAGGAGATACTAAGTCATACGTATGAGAAACTAAGTCATATTTAGGAGATACTATGTCATACGTAGGAGATACTATGACATACTCATATGTATGAGATACTATCGCATACGTATGACTTATTTTCTCATACGTATGACTTTTTATCTCATATGTATGACTTTTTATTTCATATGTATGACTTAGTAACTCATACGTATGAGTTAGAAAAAAAAAAATTCTCTTTTTTGTGGCACGAACGGGGCGCCATACTTTTGTGTAACTGACCAGCTATTATACTCATTGCAATCTTCATCTGCAAAAGTTATCACTTCGAGGAAACTGGACTACGTATTGTGAATGTAATGACATCCTTCCCATCAATAAATCTCGTCTCGTTTATTTCAGCTTGTCCTATTACTTTACGTTGACTGATTAATTATTGAAATGGTATAATTACTAGTGGAGATCTGTTTCTCATTTAATCGTGAATAAAGTGATATATTATTCAATGTAATTTGACAAGTGCAATAAATATCCATATTCCATTGTTGTTGTTAGTGCATTGGCCAGAATTCGTTTCTATGACGTCACTCATTGTGATTTCAAGTTGGATTTTTTTTTGTGAAGAGACGTTTTTGTAGACATATAATAAACCAAAAATTGCATTGCACTGGAGTTTATTTCTCACTTGATCCTTCCGCAGAGCACTGGTGAACTCCTGCATCGTGAAAGGATCCGTGCAAAATAAATTTCAGTACAATGCACTATTTGGTTATTATATACGTTATGGGATATGTTTCAGGAGTCTTAGGAATGAAATCTTCAGTACAGATGGATGGCATGAATACTCAAATTATTAGTCTAGATTACCAGTGGTAATGATAAATGGACACCAGCATGAAAAAAGAGTAAAATACAGAGCAAAATGCGTATCCATTTCTTTATTATGCTGCTCAATTCTGCTTAATAATTCATTACTTAACGAACCTGCGGCAACTGGTGACGAGATTTGGACCATACGATAACGTATTTTGTTTGAATTGGTATAGAGCACAGTACCCTCAATAATTACCATACAGCTCACATTTCAGTCAGATGATACCTGAACAATCTGGTCCGACCTTGAGAGAAGCACTGCGTATGGGAAAGTCGAGCCAGAGGCACTCGCTGAAAGTAACGTGTAGTTATATTAATGAATTTGGTGTGCCGACCAATCACATACAATATTCATTACCGTATCAAATATTGCTCTTCAGTGAGATGTCTTGTTGAAGTAAAACCAACCTCTTCATCTCATCGTGGTATTATCCAATCAAAACTACCCAACACTGCATGGGTTAATCAATGGTAATGCAGTTTTCCCTTTTTAATTGAGGGGCAGCAACAATGCACAACAATTTGTAAACTGACTTTTGACGACTGTTTACTTTGTATTATGAGATGAAAAATGGATATAACATACTTCACACAATCTATATGTCTTGTGTTCACCAAACAGTGTGATAATACACACTTTGTGTTCACTTTGACGGTATTTACATTACACTCTTTAGAATTCATCACCAAGAAAATCATGTTTTTCTTTCAATGTGGAATGAAACACGCACGAGTTACGTTGGAAATATTATAACCATTTACACACTGCCTCCATCATTGTGGAAGGTAACACACCAGTATTGAGACATATATTGAAATATGTCCGTCTTCAAGGTTCAAGTTTTTTTTCACCATACCCACACTCTTCAGATATAGATATTTAAATGACCTTCGTTTTTATATTTCAAATGTTCAATTTTAAGTTTGTATTGCTGTCATCAATATCTCGTGGTAGTATAATTTGTAAAAGGTTGGTGCAAGTTTGTATATTGTTGAGTAACGGTTCTTCAACTTAAGTTTATCAATAAGTTTTTTTACTTGGTTGTCGCTTATCTATTCTTTCCTTTTGTTCATAGACTCGTGAAATGTGTATTCTACAATTCAGAACATTTACTTACAAACTTCATTCCCTCTGGTTGTAATTCACTCAGTTTTTCATTCAACTGAATTGGCTAAACAAGTAACAATTTCCCCCTGTGGATGTGTAAAAATAGGATATCACTGGCTCACGTTTTAATGGTTGGAAATAATGTGGTGTACATTCAGCTTTTCAAAAGTAAGGTCTGACGAACACCCGTTGTTTTTATTGAGAGGTAGTTTCAAGCCTCAGGCCACAACATGTAACAATGAATGTTATTTCCACATATGAATACCTAGTGACCTGTAATGACGAAACATATATAGAACATCATCGGTCACTGATTCCGTCTATATTGAATTGATCAATATCATTATTATTCAACTGAGATATGCATGTATACTAGTGTGTTACATTGGAATTCATCGGAATTTGAAAAAAAGATCGCGTGTCATTCCTTTGGAATACCTTATACTTGGGTATGGTTTCATGTTTGATATTGGTAAGTTTGTATTTTCATTGCACCAGATAATCACGAATAACATATATATGCATATTCTCTCCGACTCATCCCTCAACCATAACTGTTTAATCTCTCGGTTGCTCGGGTTGTTGCTGCAAGTCTAGCATCTGACCCCTCATATTTTATGGAAATTTAGCCTGATGACGACAGTCCGAAGGTGATATACTGGGTTTAATAATGTAAAATATTATCGCCACTTCCATTTGCATAGTGATGTATGCATGTTTTATTTATGATAGTAACAATACGTGAATTCACGTCATACAATGGCATATCCAGTTTTAATGGTTTTTACTATCATCTAATTGTAAGTCACGCCGAGAATGTCATGTGATCTGGGGGCAGTTGGCGCAGTCAGTTAAGGCGCTCGTCTCGTGACCAGCAGGTTGTTGGTTCGAGCCGCGGCGCTGGCGCTGCTGTGTTGGCTGTCTAACACCCTTGGGCAAGGTGTGTACCACAGTGTGTCTCAGTTCACTCAGTCATATGATTGAGTACCCGATTGGCAGCGTTGGCAATTGTAGGTGTGTCCTAGTCACCTTGCACCAATATGGCAGCAATAAGTCTCTGACAAATAGGTGATTGTCCATGGATCCCAGGGAGTCAGAAAGTAGTTCCTGGCCATATATCGGGAGTAATAATTGTGAAGCGCTTTGAGCAGGTTTCTGTAAAAGCGCTATATAAAAACTTCACATTATTATTATTATCTACAATACAATCACATCCTTGTGAATTTGTGCATATATTTGCGTCTCAAATCGTCAGGGGAAATCACAGCGGAGGTCGTATGCGGGACAAGGGATGCTCACTCTCCCAGAGTACTTGATCACAGTCTCAGCTAGCCAATTGACACTTATTTTGATGCAAATGAGATCGAGAACTTGACCACTTACACTCCATATCAAAATTGCCTGAGTTTTTAGTGGGAGATGATGACTCATGAAAGGTTTCACGTGGGGACCTGTTTTATTCTCCTTGGATAGTGAATAAAACTGGCTCCCCGCGTGAAGTGTGAGTTACTAATGATTGTTATAATACTAATAACAAGCATATTATGACAATGAATGGGATCAACGATTGCATGTTCTATCCAGTATAATGGATAATTTATGGTTACGTGATAATAATGACATTATTTAAAGTGCATGTGATACTAAACATAATTTGAGTACATGACATGTACGTGAAAGCATTGTGTGTCACATTATTTCACTCGCTATTATTGGGCAGTTTATTTCTATTATTGCCTCAACAAAACTGGACAAGGTACTGAGGAGAAAATGGCGTCTGCATTATAGTCGAAACTATTTCTTGTTGTTATTGCCTTTGTTAATACGAATTTATTTGCAATGTAAAAGCTCGATAAATTCAACGTAAGCCAGTCGAAGAGGGTGGGGGATAGGGGATGTTGGTGCAGACTGGTGTGAGTGACATTTTTGATGCTGTCAAAGAATAACCCTATAAGTTTCACAAAAAAGGCTACTGAACCAGATAACAAATACTTACGTGTTCTCAAATATCACCGAATCGCAACCCTTACCAGTCATTAAATTCAAAATTTGCTTTCTTCCTTCACTATTCAAATCCAAAATCATATCCATTGATGCAAATTCATGGGTCCCTTGGCACCAATGAGGACCAAATATGCATGATAATAAAAAGCAGTGATTATACCCTGTTTGCATGGAAACAAATAATTTAGGTAGTTTAAAGAACATCAACAGCTCTGAAGTTTTGCCATTATGCATTTCAGTCAGAAACGACAGATATATACCTACAATATTAGGAACGAAGCTTCTTATTTTCATCATCTACAGCTTGACAAAAGTTATGAATAATGGATACCACGAATGAGGCATACTAGAATGTCCCCTGAAGCATCCATCAGTCATGATTATTTATTCCTCTGGGTGTCTTCAAAATCCTGACCTCCACATATAAATTGTGTTTTTATGCAAATTCAGCTCTTATGTCAGTGTTGACGACAACCAGAGGGCAGCTCAGATTCAAATTTACATATTTCATCTCGTAGGACTGTGGATTACTTATTGCCTAAAACATGATATTATTATGTATACGTCGACGACAATATTTGGAGGTGATATAGTGTGGGTAATAATGCATGAAATTTCATTGGTGACCGATAATTGAATCACTATCGTTCCATCATATTACCATTTTCAGTGTAGATTTTAACAACAGCCATTCGCAGTCAGAATCATATGGAGCCCATGCATCCAATAACAACTACTTTAGTGGTATTTCACCACATTGATATAACATTAATATTAACATAAAATAATAAACCTTTCTTGCTTTAATAATCACCATACACCTGGATAGCATCATGACTCGGAAGTAGCATGCAGGTGCATTAGAAAGACATCATGATATAAGAAACGTGCCATCGTCCTGCTAAAATATCCCAGATGTCTATTTCAGTTGGAGAAACATGTAACAGTTGTCCACAATGTCGTGCTAATAATGACACCTTTCCAGCTAGATAATGGTCCATGAATGACTTTAGGACAAAACATGATGACAAATGGCAATAGTGCAGTTGTTGTTTCAACGTGAAAACACTTGGACAAGACATTGTTTCATTTTAAAATTACTTTAGGGATCTGCTCAGGTCCTTTATCGTGTTGAATATAAATATTTATCGGTGTTTTTGTTTTATATAATACTGCATCTGCTAAATAATTTATACACATTTTTGCAACATAGATAAACATATTACTCGGTGTATACTGGTTACTAGACGTTCAGAATATCAACATAGATGCTCTTGATGAAGACAATGAAAACACATAATAATGCCATGATAATTGATCAGATAAGCGCTATGTGAGCTAGACATGTTTGTCATCGGTGTATAATTCATTATAACCACAGAAGTTGGCAATGTTCATGAAAAAACTCCATACGTTGAGAAAACTACCACCGATAACATCGAGAACAACTTTATGTCTCTGATCATAAAATTGTGTCTTAGAATTGCCCCCACTAAATTCAAGTCCCCAGTAATGACATATTGACCTTGTGATGTAACATCAAATATGCCATATCTTAACTCTGCTTATGGTAATAAAAACCCATTCAATCGATTTAACGGGAAATATTGAGATAAAGACAGGCTAAGGTAGGCTGCCTACTTGTGGCAATTTGTTGGGACAACCAGATAACCGTGTATCTTGATACACGTACATATATCATGTATGCAACTCTATATGGCGATAATATGAGGGCCTAAATATTTTATCATTGAATAATATGTAGTGACCAGAGTCATGTATTATCGACAAGTGGAAATCCAGCTGTAATCACGAAATTACATATTGGAGGGTTGACCATTTCACGGGAATCTTCTAGGGAATTCCCCCAAAAAACAACAACAGTATATTGTAATACAATTTGATATAGTACCAACTTCTCAATGATATCACCACAACGCAGTGGCTTGCTCTTAGTGTGGTGAGACCAGGGAAGAACAGTTGAGGTATTTACACAATGTCCCCGAGTTGTGAAACGCTGACCTTGGTCGTGCATCAAGACCCAACCTGCTTTTGCTATCCCTATAGACAAAGTACCGCTAATCTACCCTGCTGAATGGTGACCCATGAGATCAATAGTCGCATAATGAATGCGTTCTCAAAACTGGCATTCGAAATTTTCGAAGTGGTACGCAGGTGCACTTCAACAATATTTGTAAGTCAGGAGATCGGTTCTGTTCGGGTAAAAATATGTCTTAGCAACACAAGTTTATTCATAAATAATATTTACATTAGTTTCAATTCACTCTAATTACTTCATACATTTAAATATTTACATAAAAAAGTACACCATTATAAATATTATTTTCTAATGTATATGATCGAGAGAGAGAGAGAGAGAGCGAGATAGAGAAGGAAACGCGGGTGCGATGAGGTACCATACATGTTATAATTGGCATAATATGCTGACATTCTTGCCACCACCATGTCCCTCAGGATTCCGTGTATATGGCTATAGTAAAAATATGTTGATCATGTTTTGACCGTGAGAATCGCATTTTATTCCATTGGCGAATGATGTCCGTCAGCAAGACAAGGCATTGCTATGATTTCAAGGATTGTACTACTTACCATGACCATAAGCAGTGATAAACAGTTTGTGGCCCAGGGATCTTGAGAAACTGGTTTCCATCAGAATATATAAGATTTTCTTGGCAAGCGATGTCAAAATAATGAATGGATAGTGTTATCATTCATTGCGACCGATTCTCACAAGGGATAAATAACGTATGCATTCCGCTTTTTTCTGTTTGTATACAAAGACAAATTAATTGTAAACTATAATGTTAGTCTCAATAATAATGTTACAGCAGCCAAACTATATTTAAATGGATAGAAGACCTGGCATCAATGTAGAAACGATGTCTGGTCAAAGGTCAAATCCAGTTCTAACAGAAACACAGGGGTCAAGCGAACCTGGATTTTCTAAAGATCTCACGTCCCCACTCCCAGTAATTCAGGGGCGCCAATGTTCCTCTGAATAATTCAGGTACGCTTGACCCCCGTGGGAAAGCGATGTATGATCATACTTCCTAAACGCAAATAGCAAAACATGTTCATATCCAACAGTCTTAGCTGGTACAACCAAGTATCAATCCCTTCCCAAACAATTCACACAATATTTTTGCAGCAGTGTGCTTCAGGATACACTTTCTCAGTGAAGAGATAACCTTGTAATTCTAATGGTGAAGGATGTTTGATCCCAAGGGTAAGCTCAACTTTATCGTATTGATAACAGTTATCGGTGTTACGATTTCCTGCTTCACTGTTGCCTTTCCCAAGAGAAAGGCAGCCGGCATACTTAGAGGTGCGTGAAACTTGATTTATTGCTCAGCAAACATGATACTAATAGGAACACCACTGTTCTTCATCTTTATATACACAAGTTGAACGGTGAGATTAATAAACTTCCCAACAGGAAACGCACAGTAAAATTATATGTATGAAGTTTCACAAGATTTTGGTGATCTTGTGATAAGAAGCAATATAGAACCTCACATAAAACAATTCTGGATAAGAGACGAATCCAAACAAACCCTGTATGACCGAAGCCTCAGATAATTTCCTGGGATAATTCATGGGGGAAAGTTAGATAGAGTCTGAACTACATGTAATCAGTTTTACTGCCCACTTGAAGTATCGTAAAGAGCATCAGCTGGTTCTTGATATTTCAATTGGTTCTTGACATGCGGGGCTCAAGTATCATACACTGCGCCTTCTATATTCAATAAGGATTAAAAAGGTGACAGACGGATTAAATGGCATTCATTCAGTGGACGAGTAGTATTTATATTACTTATATTGGAACTATATACTACTTATATTTATATTATAAGTAGTATTTATATTACTTATATTGGAATTTATAAGTATAAGTATTTATATTACTTATAAGTAAGTATTTATTTATTTTATAGTATTTATATTTTATAGTATTTATATTACTTATATTGGAATTTATAAGTATAAGTATTTATATTACTTATAAGTAAGTATTTAAGTATTTATTTATTTAGTATTTATAGTACTTATATAAGTATTTATATTACTTATATTGGAACTATATACTATATTACTTATATTGAACTTATATTGGATCCCAAAGTTGCACAAAAATCCACACAAACAAAGATATATTTCAGGTTCAGCATCATGTTCTACCAAAGCCCTTTCTAAAATATTAACTACTATATTGTCTAAAATTAAACAGGGTCTCCAAAAGTACTCTGAAACCATCTATTCTAGAAGTGGTATAAACCAAATGTGGATATTAAAAAATTCCAAATCTTTATTGGAATATCTACATGCGCACACACTTTCAAAAGTAACGTCTATCAAAACATTTGATTTCTCCACTTTGTACACAACTATACCTCATTCTGAACTGAAATCTCAGCTTAAAAAACTAATCAATAATTCATTTTTCTCTAAAAAGGGACAACGTCGGTACCACTATATTGTAGTTAAATATAATACCGCTTATTTTGTTAAAGGCGACTCTGATGCCCCATACAAATATACTGAAATAGATGTGGTAAATATGGTTAATTTTCTGATTGATAATATTTTTGTGGAATTTGGTGGTTGAATATTTCAACAAACTATTGGTATTCCCATGGGTACAAACTGTGCACCATTATTGGCAGACCTGTTTTTATACTCATATGAATCAGATTTTATCCAACATTTACAAAGAGGAGGTTCTAAGAAACTAACATGTAATTTTAATTTCACTTTCCGATACATAGATGATGTATTGTCGCTAAATAATCCCAAGTTTGGTGATTATTTGGATGTCATATATCCTAAGGAACTTGAAATTAAGGATACTACAGAATCCGCTAATTTTTCCAACTATCTAGACCTGAGGTTGGAGATTGATAATGATTCTAACCTGTCAACTAGATTATATGACAAACGTGATGATTTCAATTTTTCCATAGTCAATTTCCCTTTTCTAAGCAGCAACATTCCTATGTCACCGGCATATGGTGTGTTTGTTTCTCAACTTATACGCTATTCCAGAGCTAGTTGCAAATATGAGGACTTTGTCTATCGAAGTGCCCAGCTAGTCTCTAAACTGCTACGACAAGGATATGTTTTACCAAGACTTATCGCTGCGTTTAAGAAATTCTATGGACGTCATCATGATCTGGTTGATAAATACAGCAAATCCATGTCTGCCATGCAACTAGATCTATTTTCATGTTAATTTTGGGGAATTCATGACGGGTGCCACTAGTGGGGCAGGAAATGCTCACTCTTTCCGGAACACCTGATTTCACCTCCTGATGGCCATTTACGGGGGTTCATGAGTTTCCCTGTCATTTTTGTTTTCTCTCACTTCATATGCCTGATATGACTTTCTGTCCCCGGACTATGAGATTGGATAACGGACCCTGTTTTGTTTGCTCGGAATACTTGATACTGGGTATTGATTCCACGTCTATTAAGGCGCAGTGTATGATACTTGGGCCACATGGAGTCACAATTAATCAGATTACATGCTCTGGTGAATAAATATAAGCTGGTTTATTTTCTGACGTGCCCACAAGGGCCCAAGGACCGTACACCGCTCCTCAATACTACTCGTCCACTGAAAACATACCATTTAATCCGTCTCGCACCTTCTTAATCCTTATTGAAAATAGAAGAAGGCGCAGGATATGATAATTGGGCCTGCGCGAGATTGAACCCGAGCGAAATATCAAATATCCACTATACTTTGCTTCACTATACTTTGCCTCAATGTTCTTAAGATGTGGTAATAATTAGTCAGATAACATGATCTGGGAGAAAAATGTCAGCTGTATAGTGTCCTGATGTAAGCACAGAAGTCGGAAGATGAGTGAAACATCAAATATACACAACACTTTGCTTGAAATCAGAATTAAAGCAGCTGCATTCAAATGCATGCAAATTTGTTTTTCAAAACTGACTTTTCGTGCAACTCATCTAATATAAAACGAGACAATCAGAGATTGCAGACCCTCGCCCTTCAGATTAAGTCACTAAAATTAGGCGATAATTGAGAGTTTTGGTCTTAAGACCATCGGTTGTACGCCATACGATTGGGAATTGGCCAAAGAAAAATACAAAAATAGGTTGAACATTTAATATTGATTAGAACCGGAGTTATAGCCAATTATGTGATTTTCTTTTTTCCGTTGCCATGGCAACCGTTTTCTGAGCCACTACCATAGCACTCCAGCCCTATAAAATTTCAAATCGATCGGACCGTTTGCCTTTGAGTTATGACCGCAGACATTTGCACTGAAACGTCGCTGGCCAAAAATGACCGAAATCGTGACCCCAATTTTTCGACATCGGGCGATAATAGAGAGTTTTCGTCGTACGACCAATTCAACGATCGGGAATTGGCCAAAGAAAAATACAAAAATAGTTGGAAAAATTAATATCAAATAGAACCGGAGTTCTAACATCGGGCGAAAATAGAGAGTTTTCGTCTTACGACTATCGGCTGTACACCATACGATCGGGAATTGGCCACAGAAAAATACAAAAATAGGTGGAAAAAATAATATCGAGTAGAACCGGAGTTAGAGCCAATTATGTGCCATGGCAACCGTTTTTATCCGATTTGTACAAAATTTGAGGAGGACCGAGCCACGGCGATACCGCTTCATTCCCATAAGTTTTAGATCGATCGGACCATTCCTCTTCGAAATATGCGCGCGGACAGACAAACAAACAAACAAACAAACTGACAGACCCAATTGCAATACCCTCTCCCACTATCGGGGCGAGGGTAATAACAAAAAAAGTACACGTTGATTTCAACAATTATAGTCCGTCAGAGTTTAAACGCACATTTTATGCCAGTTTTTTTTATATAAACGACCTAAGTGTATCCATCAAACCCGAATGTGAACAAATTCCGAAAATTACCCTTAAAATCCACTTCGAGTTCCTTTTTCCCAGCTATATTCTGAAAAAGAATAAAATCTGTGTTATACAGTGGTGTGCGTGGAACTGTTGGTCTATTTCGCACTTTTGTGCTTTGTACACATCTGCGTGCGATGGATACACCTCTTGTATGTACGCGTGAACCGCCTGTTCAAATGAGCAAAATTTCCCACTAGACTGGTTGTAGTCATAATATTTGTGGTGAGTACGTCTCATTCATTCAATTCCACATGTTCAATGTGAAATATAGTTTTCCCAAAAAATATTGCGTGCTTTCGAAGGCAGTTGCCTTAATGATGTCTTGCAAAATTTGAATTCAAAAGATTCATTTTCACAAGGTATATTGATACTGCTAAATTTACAATGTACACGGGATCATAGGATGTTTCCGTTACAATATCTGTTTGGCATTAACACGCTTGAATGGTTCCGGCAATCATTGTCCGTAATTTCGTTTTGAAAGCCTTCACTTCACTAGACCTGATGGGGACATCAAATATGATGATCCTCCGCTCTGCTCAGTACATCAAAAGGCAAGTCGAGCGAGATAACCAGACATTATTGATGCCTAAGGTAAAAATTTGGAAGAGATAGTTGATGCATGATGTAATATTTTTCATGCCAAATTTATTTGAGTTTGAATAGTTTGAAATGACAAACGTGATGATTTCAATTTTTCCATAGTCAATTTCCCTTTTCTAAGCAGCAACATTCCTATGTCACCGGCATATGGTGTGTTTGTTTCTCAACTTATACGCTATTCCAGAGCTAGTTGCAAATATGAGGACTTTGTCTATCGAAGTGCCCAGCTAGTCTCTAAACTGCTACGACAAGGATATGTTTTACCAAGACTTATCGCTGCGTTTAAGAAATTCTATGGACGTCATCATGATCTGGTTGATAAATACAGCAAATCCATGTCTGCCATGCAACTAGATCTATTTTCATGTTAATTTTGGGGAATTCATGACGGGTGCCACTAGTGGGGCAGGAAATGCTCACTCTTTCCGGAACACCTGATTTCACCTCCTGATGGCCATTTACGGGGGTTCATGAGTTTCCCTGTCATTTTTGTTTTCTCTCACTTCGTATGCCTGATATGACTTTCTGTCCCCGGACTATGAGATTGGATAACGGACCCTGTTTTGTTTGCTCGGAATACTTGATACTGGGTATTGATTCCACGTCTATCTGGATATTGGCCAAAATACTACATTCGTGTGTATATAAGCATGTGCATATTGTGTATATAAGCGGAGATTCGGCTTTGAGCTGATCACATCAAAACTTTTTGAGATGTCCATCCTTGTTCTCAAATTTTATACAGGGTTCCCGAATCATTTCTAAGTTTCCCAACTTCAGATACTTCGTGAATAGCAATTGAATACTGTACATAGATTGCTGCACCTATGGCATCATGAGCGTCCCAACAAAACGAACACAATGAGCCACATGAAATCATACACTTCCAATGACTCTCATGTCCTTGTGAAGGTCTCTCCTCTCTTCTTCCCGTTCTGGTTTTATGTCATGCGGACACAGTGGGTGCTGTTATCGCTCGAGATATATAAATCACATCTGCACCTGTTCAGATTTCATAAGATGAAGTACACGTTGATTTCAACGATTATAGTCCGTCAGAGTTCAAACACACATTTTATACCAGTTTTTTTTCTATAAACGACCTAAGTGTATCCAGCAAACCCGAATGTGAACAAATTCCGAAATTACCCTTAAAATCCAATTCGAGTTCCTTTTCCCCAGCTTTATTCTGAAAGATAATGAAATCTGTGATATACAGTGGTGTGCGTGGAATTGCTGGTCTATTTTGCACTTTTATGCTTTGTACACATCTGCGTGGATACACCTCTTGTATGTACGCGTGAACCGCCTGTTCAAATGAGCAAAATTTCCCAAAAGACTGGTTGTAGTCATCATATTTGTGGTGAGTACGTCTCATGCATTTAATTTCACATGTTTAATATGAAATATAGTTTTCCAAAAAATATTGACTGCTTTCGAAGACCGTTGCTCTAATTGTTGTCTTGCAAAATTTAAAAATCACAAGGTTTATTTTCACAAGGTATATTGATACTGCTGAATCGACAATGTACAAGGGATCACAGGATGTTTCCGTTACAAAATCTGTTTGGTGCCGGCTTGACTGGTGCCGGCAATCATTGTCCGTAATTTCGTGTTGAAAGCCTTCACTTCACTAGACCTGATGGGGACATCAAATACGCTGATCCTCCGCTCTGCTCAGTACATCAAAAGGCAAGTCAAGCGAGATAACCAGACAATATTGATGCCTAAGCCCTTGACGAAGGTACACATTTGGAAGAGATAGATGATGCATGATGTAATCTTTTCCATGCCAAATTTATTTGAGTTTGAATAGGTCTAGATATTGGCCAATATACTACATTCATGTCTATATAAGCATGTGTATATTGTGTATATAAGCGGAGATTCGGCTTTGAGCTGATCACTTCAAAACTTTCTGAGATGTCCATCCTTGTTCTCAAATTGTATCCCAGGTTTCCGAATCATCTCCAAGTTTCCCAACTTCAGATACTTCGTGAATAGCAACGCGGACAGTGGGTGATATTATCGCATGTAACTCAGACAACTCCCTTTTCAATTCACAAGTGTGAATCAACAAATTACTTATAGGTAATGTCAATTATGGATGACCGTCATCGTGCATAGGTCATTATAAAAGCCATAAGGTTGCAATTCGTATGTCAAAACAGGACAACGTGAAAACACCCTACACTGATAAGTACACATCTTGATTGATTTGTTGTCTGTCATCTGAGAGCATGTAACGATGACCGGATTGTGGTGGCCGCTCTCACTTACATAGCTTGAGTTCCCAGTAGTGACATGGTGACCTTGTGCTGCAAACATCAAAGATGTGATTCCTTCACTCTACTTATTTATCACGAAAACCTATTCAAGTATTTTAGCGGGAGATATTGAGGCAACTACAGGTTATGGGACGCTGCGTATTTGAATTGTAGTGACAGAATTAAAGTGACAACCAGAAAGCCGGCAACGAATAATTTAAATTGTGAGATATTGTATGAGCATCTATCATGCATGCATCTGCGGCGATAATTCACGAGCATTAACTTGTTAAATTCAAATAACATATAGACACAAGAAAAGCCATGTGTCGTCACATTATAATGACGTAACACCTTTTTATAACACAACATGATATGATTTCGATAGCAGAATGATAATACCAGGGACACTATAATTTCACTGTTAGGAAGGTGAGATTTGGAGAGGAACAATTGAGGTATTTATACAATGTTCCCGAGCTACGAAACGCTGACCTTGGACTAATTGCATCAAGCGGTAACATCTCTGTACTATAATTCAGTATGCTCGAAATAGAACAAATCTAGCTGCATAAACGATGACCCATGTGACCTGTATAGCGTCTACATTGTTCACCTAAAGGATGCCCTAATCAAACGTTATTCTCAATTTCCGAGGTATCATGTTGGTTTACTTTAGCAATAGTGAATTGGTAAGGTTGGATTTTTCAGGTCGAACAATTCAGAAAGAGTTTTCATATCATTTTTACTAACTTTCACTAACTTCATATTTATTCTCTACAAAACAGCAAAGGATATTTTCCCAATGATACACATAATAAAACATATAACGAGAGTTGAATACATGTTGGATGGGGTGATCAATGAAAATCAGAGACCTAACGAGTCTATGCTGGTAATTCTGAACTGAACGTTTGCATATAGTAGTTGCTATAGCTGAATATATGCTACCGTTTTCTTACTCCTTGTTTCCACCACTGCGTTCCTTGGGATACTGTGTATGTTATTATTGCAGAAATATATGTATCACCTTAAATCGTGTGTGTGTGTTGTGACTCTGAAAATCACATCGTATTCCATTGGGAAATGAAGGCTGTCAGCAAAAAGACCAGACCATGATAATATAAAGCCACACTCAACGATTGTACATATCAGGGCCATACATTGATAGAAAGAGTCTGTAGCCCAGGGGAATTTAGGTCGGGGATTTGATACTGAATGAATAGTGTTATCATTCATCGCAACCGATCGTCGTGAGAGCATAAACATATGCATTTCATTATTTCTTGTTTATATATCAACTTTTCATTTTCAATGTCCTTGCAATAAATCGTCCAAACAGGAAATGTTCACTCTTTCTGGAACACCTGATTTCACCGCCTAAAGGCCATTCTTGGGGGTTCATGAGTTTCCCTGTAATTTTGTTTTCTCTCACTTCGTATGCCTGATATGACTTTCTGTCCCCGGACTATCAGATTGGATAACGGACCCTGTTTTGTTTGCTCGGAATACTTAATACTGGGTATTGATTCTGCGTCTTTTAATTGATTATTTTGTTCTGCAGCAGCTTGTTTTTTTTAATGGAAATACTTTTCGCATCCAAAGAGAAACTATGTCTTGAGCAAATCGATATCTTGTTCCATCGAAATTTGATATATTATCATAGTTTAAACGCTAAAAGCACACTATTTTTGTATTCAATAATTTTACCGGTCCTAGTTTCATAACTCTCATTCGTACACTTCCCAAACAATTCACCCAATTGTATTCAGCAGGGCTTCCTGATATTTTTCCCAGGGATAAGATGACCTTATGGTTCCAACTGGGAGAGATGTTTGCAGAAAGCTCAACTTTTTCATATGGACACCAAAGATCCACATCACGTTTTACAACTGAGGATGCTAATATTTTATGCAGTGTTGCATTCCGCCAAGACATTAACAGATAGCATATATAGTAAATGACGAATGATACTTGATACTTACTTGCTCAACAAACAGTACACAAGCTGGACTGTTTCTGATTGAACTTCATCTAGATATACACCCCGGTACACATAAAAAATACTATAATTAAATGGGAGAAAGAAAACACTTTTAACCTACTACCAATACAGAACATTAACCGAAACGATTCTGGAATAGAAGCGAACCCAGAAAAAATCTGTATGAAGTCACAGAAAAGTCCTTAGAAAAATGAATGTTGGAAAATTAGAACGAGTCTGAACCCACTTCAACCATCTTAAAGCATAGTTGGTTTTAGATGTTTCAATTGGTCCTTGAGATTTGGTCATAATTAATCAGATTACATGACCGGGGAGATAAATGTAAGCTGGTTAATTTTCTGACGTATGCATGAGAGTGAAGGAGAGAGGAATGTCAAATATACACTATACTTTTCTCACTATACTTTGCTTCAGAGTTCTTGAGATCTCGATATGTCCACAAGTTTTGTATCCAGTGGCCGAAATAGAGGGATCGGAAGGGCACAACTTTCTGTATTGGTTCCACAGTTTTTCACCGAGGTCAAACATCAAAAGTAATTTATGCTTGGATAAGACATGTATTGTGAACCAACAAATAGGTTAAAAATGCTGCATTCACAGTGGATCATGGGATATATCTGTTAAGGTATCCTCCTGGCCATAACAAGCTTTAAAAAATACCGGACAATAATTGCCGGTAATTGTGTGCTGAAAGCCTTCACTCGACCTCGTTCCCCAGGGATCGTAACATCGTTATTCCCTCGCTCTGCTCATTACATCAAAGGGGAAGTCAATAGAGATAACTGGATAATATTGATCTGGGCCCTCGAAAAGGGTAAGAAAAAAACTCGAAGAACTAGAAGATGTCTGATGTCATCTTTCCATGCCAAATGTATGGCCATTTGGATTGGTCGGGAGATTTGTCGAAAGAGTACAGTCAGCTTGTACCTTATGCAACGTGTAAAACAGAATATCTGAGCAGAGAGTTGACTATGAAGTTATCACATCAAACAATTCTTAAAGGTCTGTCATTGTTCCAAAACCCTTTGCAGTCACGTTACATCAAAGGGGAATGAACACTGCACATAGAAAACTGCAATGTACAATATCTTCAGCTTCCCAACAAATCAAAGCAAGGAGCCACAACTGTCTCAAACATGTACTTCTAATAACTTTGTTCCCCATATTTAGTCTTCTCCCTTTTCCATCGTGGTGTTGTAGCCAATGTGATACAATGGGTGGGGTTATCTCTCGAGATATATGTAAATAGGGTGTGTTCAAGCTATCATTCAATAGGGGGCAGTATTGTAATATCGGTCAGTTTTGGCGCCAAGTCACTAACGGATATCGTCTATTATCATCAATGACGTAAATTATGGCGGTAAAATTACGTTCATTCTGATAACACACGAAAACTCCATGAAACAGTGCTTTCAGCTGGCGATTGCGCCTATTTCAGAACAACCCCCATTAATCGAGCACCTGTTCTGCTTCTTTGAGATGTCACACGTTTGCAGAGTTCTATTTGTTTGGGAAATGAAGGTCATCCACCCAGAGAATATGTGCTATCACAGCTGAAGATACGTCCACAGTTAGATATTTTATTATTGTCGTGGACAGTCCCAATAAAGGCGACTTTTGATGGACACTGATAAATCATGGTGGATAGATCCAGGACCAGGAGTGAGCAGTGTAAAATTTCTCTCCCCAGCATTAGTGGGTTATTCCTGAATGAGAAATAAGCAGTGAATAGGCCCAAAGAAAACAACGAAAAACCTCGCATGAACAACATGCAACACAATAAAATACGAGTTTCTCATACAATCTACTAGTACTTTGGCTAGCTGCCATTTTGATACTTTCCTTTCTCTCCTAGATCCTGCATTGATTCCCTCGTGCCACCATGGATGTGATTATCTCAGAGATATGTAAATCACATCTGCACCTGTTCGGAGTCCGTGAGATATCACAGCTTTGCGGCGCATTATTCCTTGGGGAAATGAAGGTCACTTGCACAGAGATGAAGCATTATCAGAGCTGAAGATGCACCCACAAGGGGAAATTGAACGTTTATTACCAGCAAACCAAAAAACCGGCAAATGTCATACGACTGTAATATTTATACTTTAGCCGTTTAATTTCTATGAAAATAACTCGTCGTGCATCACATAACCTAGCCTCAGATCACGCGGGATATAATATATAGATAAAAGTCAACAGTTTGAGCTAAGTTGTTGGAACGGAAATTAAAATCCCCACACAGTGAGCTTTGCTACCATTTATTATCACATTACTTTCAAAGTTCAAGGTAGAGTGTTGCTAAGCCAGAACAAAACCCCCACAAAAATGTCATTTACCTGTCAAGAGTAAATGCATTCTCATATTACCGCCTCTTGAGAAACCTCGACATGCCCCTGGCTGAGCAAACTATAATTTCCACTCTAAGGTGACTTTTCAACAATGTACCCATCGCACATTGAGATTAACCAATTGTCCTAGAGAGCACTCATCTACCCACAGGAATGACAGCCTTGGGGGAGAACACAATGTCCCGAGTTAAGTGCAGACCTTGTACTGATTACATCAAAGACTGCCACCTTCCTCAAGTGGTCGTTCTTCTTGGAACCCTGGTAATCTAGCAATATTAGTAACATCTTATGGGACTTGGATGTTTTCTTTCATGAAAACCTTGGTTGGCATTGGTGAGAAAACGCTGTGATCTCAGGACATGTGCTGTAAATCCCAACCGATGTCAATAAAGAAACAACACCTAATCTTTTAGCTCCATGCGAAAATATGCAACATTATTTTTGAAAACAAAATGTAGGTCAACGCATTTAATACAAAATAACAAAACATGTGTATAATGATTTTTTTTTATTTCACCCGAGTTGTATTTTTATCCGTTTGAACACACATTTCATTCGAGTCGTGTATACAAACAAACGAAGTGTGTCCTCCGAACCCGAATATACACAAATGCCCAAATTGCCATCGAAAGTCCACATCGAGTATTTCTTCCAGTTTGTTTCTACATAGAAGTGTATATATTACAGAATGGTCAGTGATTTTCTTTGATGTGCCCGGAATTGCCAGTCCCCAATGCACGTTCATGTTTTGTTCACATCTGCCAGGGGACTGGCTGTGGTCAAAATACTTGATGTATGGACGTTCCATTCAGTCATTCTGAGATGTTGAATATAAAATATATTCTTTTATTCTGAAAAAGTGCGTATTATCGTGGACAGCCCATTTAAACTATTTTAAAGTTGGAATCAATTTTAAAATCAGCCAAATTTAGCGTTCTTGTTTGTCACGCAAACTTGAAACTACATCTCGAGAGAGTCAGGAATATATAGAAAATATGCACAGTTCGACAACAGATACTCAGAAAATTGCCGTTAATCGTGCATGAAAACAGTGGATAGAGAATGATCGGCCTGCCTACATTGCCGGTTGCTACAGTATCTAGACAAATACCAATGACGTCATGAGACTGTGTGTAGAAATCGCTCGCAAGGCTTTGAGGAAAAAAATGATTTGAATCTTGATTTGGCAACTCAATTTAGGCACGTAATACACATTTTCAGACCCAAATTTGTACGATATCTCATTCTATAGACAATATAAAGCTACCACAGAATGAATAAATTTTGTCAATTCTGAAGTGATTATAGCTTTAAGTGGCAGGAAGCCCACACAATAATCCATGAGATCATTGATTTTCAAACTACATCTAGCCACCCAAGTGATTCCCCTCTTCCTCTTTTATATTTGCTCGTCACTCTCGTATCGTATAGATTTGACACAGTGTGTGTGACCTTATCAGAAATAATTGGATCACACCTAGACCTGGTCGCATTCCGTGAAATGCAACATAATTTCAGACTTGCCCTCGTGGAAATGAAGGTAGTTCATCGGCGTAAAGATCATAACAAGTGAATATTGTAACAGATGGTTGTTGGACGCTATTGTTTAGATCTACGATTTGCATGCAAATACAAATCACGCTACTGAATACTGATATTGCATAACTATATTCAACTCATTTAGAAGTTATCCTTCTTTGAAGTCATATCAATTTTAGGCATCCAAACTTTGATCCATTTATTGCCTCTACGAATCGCGTATAAGGAAGTTAGCGCATGATCAATCACCGATTTCGATTTCCGAATTTATTATGTGCCAAGTCACATCACCAGTTAGTTTTTGGCTTTGGAACTGTATTTCAATAATTTCATCTCGAATGAATGAATGGTCTTAATGCCACTTTGTCTCACAGTATATGATAAATCGGGCCCAGAATCCACGTGGGACAATGAGATGGCGAATGATATGAACCACACCCACAAAGCAGCTTCCCAAACCGAGATTCGAACCCGGGAACTTTTCAGATCGAAACGAGCATAATGCATAGGTCGTCTTTTAGTGAGTTCATGGAAAACATTAAGGGTTTCTGTAGGCAATGTTTGTTTGCTACATATACATGCAAAGATACACCATTCAGTAAATACTATACATCAGAATGAACATCCGTTCTCTATATCGAATATCGAACACCCCCGCACTCATTCTGTGATACATGCAGCGGAAATAAAGCAGGTAGTTTTGAACAATACAAAAGTTTTATAAGTGTATAAATTCTATTCATTCAACAAAATACATCGATCCCAACTGTTTACTGATCCGAGACAACCTCTTGAGACATGGACTTCGGTAAGGGAAGACACTATCATGATTGCACTGTCTGCACGGACCCGAATGAGGTAAGCAAACGAAATGTGAGGAAATATTTTTGAGGTTGGTATTTTAAAC
Source organism: Terebella lapidaria (assembly GCA_949152475.1). NCBI lineage: Eukaryota > Metazoa > Annelida > Polychaeta > Terebellida > Terebellidae > Terebella > Terebella lapidaria. The sequence goes on from OX424570.1 coordinate 23,221,098, forward strand.
TGAGGATGAGAATCCGAATGAAACACTCTTAATTCACCATCTTCTTTTTCAACAATGTTTCAACATTAACAATGTTAATGACTGATCCACTATTAGAGAAATTAGATGGCTATTTGTTTGTTGCACATATTGTCCTAGGTATGGAAAGGTGTTTAAACAAACATACTAGTACGAAAATAGGTGTGTGTTGAATAATTCACGTGCGAAAACCCTGTCCTTTCCAACCGGCGCTCTCGTCCCGAGGAAACTGTGTCATTATCATCAATAATATATGTTATGGCAATCGAAAAGTACTGCTCATGTCAACAGTGTCTACATGTATCTCTCTACGAAATTTGATACCAACTAAATGAAACTACCAGGATTATGTCCTGACCATTCTCTTCAACACTGTTCCACAATAATAACACTTTACTAATACAGGTTTTACTCACGTGACTTATTCAATAATTAAAACCTTCATTGCAGCTGCGTTTTTATTTTGTATCAACCCAGGCGTCATGAAAGGTACTGAAAACCATGTGTTGCCACTTGGTCGTGGATACGGACTACGGTATGGGGTCTAAAAGGTATTAAAGTGTCTGGAGTCATGATTCACTGCAACGTTATAGTCGGGGACTATAATTGTATTGTATTTATATGAAAGCTTTATCTCTACGTTCCACCAATTCGAAACCACTCCAATACCACGAAGTTAGGGAACATCTTCAAGGCATTCATCAATGATACCTCGAAACATTGCTAGAGCAATGAAGAGACCAGGACGTCAATCACCGTGTCGGGATAACCCTTGAAGCCTATTGAAAGTATTCACCATATTTTGTGTTTGGTAGACTCGAATGAATTGTAAAACCTTATATGAATTAACGGACATGTTTTTTTTCTACATATAGCTCATTTCTGTCGGAACCAATAATTATAACCATGATATTTGATCAGGAGCCATGCTTAGTCCTATATGCCTTGTCATTACGTCTGAGTATGTCGCCCCGACCAATAATAATGAGTTAAATGACATTTCTGGATAGATGAAATATCGATCAAAATTTACAGGCAACAATTTATTTTCATTAGCAGAATCTTCTGTAATTCTTCCAATGTAACAGTTATGTATGATGAGATATCATTAGACACTCCAAAATTATAGACACTAGTTAAACACATTTACTCTTGGTGGGAATCTTATGTGTTCTATTCTGCTCAAAACATTATAATTCCCAGTCGTATTTTGGAAATATGACTGCAACCGTTAAATCTGGAATCCGTCTATATCATGAATTGTAACTATGGACTCGCTGCTGAAATTTCTACCATGGCGTATCATATTTCTTTATACCCACATTCAGCACTAAAGATGTGATGGTTCAAGTTAATCTAACACAATGTTTGGAAAATTGAAACCAAACACTTTGATATTTAGTCTTATCAATATTTTTATACGAAAAGTTGAAATCATATTGGTCTATGTGTTCTGTCTCATTAGCAACCAAGAAAGAGAATACGATAAACAAGTGCCATATGTGTTGTATTATTTACATCCGTAAGACCTAACCTTTCCAAGTTAACACCCTGGGTTTGGAAAGAGTCGTCAATGCTAAGCTATGTGTTTGAAATCACAGAGTACTGTGCTGGCTACTCTTTACTAAAACAATATACCATTTCGATATTGTCTTGTATCTGCTTCATAAAAGTAATGTCGTTGAATGTCCTCGAATTATCAGGATTTGTGCTCACGATGATGCGTCATTTTCTTGTAAATTATATTGGATATTATTCCAGCATATTTCCAATAGTGTATATTTACGTAGTATGAACTCATACATTTTCTCAATAGAAACGAAATTCATGGACCCGTTAGGTGACACTAATTATGCTCCCATTTCAGTATCAACAGGATATTAAACAAATTATTGAGCAATGGAAAGTTCTATACCCCAAAATTTGTTACTGTATTCAGATCATGTTTAAGACCGACGAATATGATTGCAACCTTTCCATCTCAACAAAACTCCATAGATTATCTAAGTACATCTTTTGAATTTTAAAATGGATCCTCTGTTCAATTTCCATAGCCAAGTCTGGTATTCGTTACGGATTGTTCAGAGCCAATATCAATATACACTGTAGCATATTATTTAGCCTGGCATACTATAACATGCCGATCAACAATCAAAACACGGTACAATAACAACCCAAAATATAATATTGCCTAATCTTTGGTGACAGTTTATTAATCAAACTATTCTACATTCGAGATGTTGAAACTAGTTGTCGTAGACATGTCACTTAGCTACCCACAGGAATGTCAGCTCTGTCTCAAGGTTACACAAGGAGAACACTCAATGTCTCAGAGGCAGCTGAGTGCTGACCTTGGACTGATTACATCAAAGACTGCCACTTCTGCTAAGTGGTCGTTCTTCTTGTAACCCTGGTAAACTGGCAATATTAGTAACGTCCTATGGGACATGTGTGCTTTCTTTGATGTAGACTTTATGGCATTGATTGGATTACCCCGGAAAAGATTTGTGAAAAGATGGTTTTACATGAACATTATGATCATGGAAACCTGCTGGAAATCTCATATAAAAGTGGCTAAAAACGAAACGGATTCTTGAAGTAACTAAATTGGGAGAAACCTCACACAATGAACTACGAGATCATTCATCTTCAAACCAGGCACCTAAGTTGTCGTTGTCGTGTTTTCACATTCCATCCTCATTCGGGTATATGTATGTGATTATGTCAGAGATATCTGGATCTTGTCTCATTCCGTGAGATGTAACATATTTTCCGACCTGTCCTGGGTGAAATGAAGATATTTCAACAGCGTCAAAAGAACTTTAACGTCACAAGTGACATAGGCCTATGGGTTTTGGACATTGCTGTTCAAGTATATTATCTGCATGCATATGCAATCATGTATCTGAATATCGATATTACATAACATCTCTTCAACTCAAACAGAATTAATGCACCTCGGGTTCAAATCAATGACAAGAATCCAATTATCAATGTAATGAATTTATTTACATCATTTAAACGTAGGAAACGAAGCCATGGACAACGACATTATAATCGACCATCTATTCATAATATTTCCTTTGATGGTCTACTCGAAACATTGAAACAAACACTAGGCCTACACTATGTTCGCACTAAAATATTTGCAATACCTCATGTTAAACTTAAAGAACTAGAAGACCAATGCCCTACCCACTATATCAGAAATACCAATACCTATGAATTTCGTCTGTATTCCATTATCATGGATATTGTTTATCATCGGCTACATGTTTAAAGCCAACACAGACTTCCGAATATGTACCACCCAAACGGTCTTTTCTGAAGATAAAATTTGCCAATAAAGGTATTGATGCAATTATCATCAGTAATATATTACATCATAAGTCTGTTCAGTCCCAGGTACCATCATACTTCACTGACACGGCCGATCCATCTATATCCTACTCATATACCAAATTTGTTGCTTCCAAGATATTCAACTACAAACAAACAATGAATGATTTGGATATTGATGATCTCTTACATAACCCAGCCTCTTGCACTTGCATTAACTCTCCGTTCATACACGATCCCGTTGGGCATGTTATTTCAGGCGACCTCAATATAGTGGAGAATGAATCATTGAAAGACATTTTGTCCAAAGGTCCAGAATATAGAGAGCCCACGTCGTTTTCATGGAGATACAATTTTAAGTTAATCATGGATGCAGTTGAGGAGCATGCCAGGAAATATGGACAAAGCGAGAAAAGGCAGAAACTGATTCTCTGTCAGAATGGGTCAAACAGATTAAGTCATTGGTAAACAAACGCATTAATGTTTTGTCAAAGTCAGTTAGTACTAAATATAGCTCTGTCTTCAATGATCCCATGGTTACTAATAGTTTGTTGAAACTTCAAGAAAGGTTCGTCATTGTCCCTGCAGATAAAGCTTCTAATAATGTTGATTTTGTTTGTAAAGCATACTATATACAGTGCCTGTTTGACGAACTTGGTATTGCCAACAATACTAATTCCAATATAGTACATACCAAGCCATTACCGTGCCCAAACAGGATATCTTATAAATTTAAGTATCAATCTATTACCACCAATACAATATCAAATCATTATCATCCAATACATTATCAAATCACACGTCTGTATTGCATTCGTTTGGAATTACTACCTCATGAAAACATCCTAATCTACCAAACTTATATTGGATCCCAAAGTTGCACAAAAGTCCACACAAACAAAGATATATTTCAGGTTCAGCATCATGTTCTACCAAAGCCCTGTCTAAAATATTAACTGTTATATTGTCTAAAATAAAACAGGGTCTCCAAAAGTACTCTGAAACCATCTATTCTAGAAGTGGTATAAACCAAATGTGGATATTAAAAAATTCCAAATCTTTATTGGAATATCTACATGCTCACACACTTTCAAAAGAAACGTCTATCAAAACATTTGATTTCTCCACTTTGTACACAACTATACCTCATTCTGAACTGAAGTCTCAGCTTAAAAAAGTAATCAAAAATTCATTTTTCTCTGAAAAGGGACAACGTCGTTACCACTATATTATAATTAAATATAATACCGCTTATTTTGTTAAAGGCGACTCTGATGTCCCATACAAATATACTGAAATAGATGTGGTAAATATGGTTAATTTTCTGATTGATAATATTTTTGTGGAATTCGGTGGTCGAATATTTCAACAAACTCTTGGTATTCCCATGGGTACAAACTGTGCACCATTATTGGCAGACCTGTATTTATACTCATATGAATCAGATTTTATCCAACATTTACAACGAGGAGGTTCTAAGAAACTAACATGTAATTTTAATTTCACTTTCCGATACATAGATGATGTATTGTCACTAAATATTCCCAAGTTTGGTGACAGACTCCGCTAATTTTTCCAACTATCTAGACCTGAGGTTGGAGATTGATAATGATTCTAACCTGTCAACTCGATTATATGACAAACGTGATGATTTTAATTTTTCCATAGTCAATTTCCCTTTTCTGAGCAGCAACATTCCTATGTCACCGGCATATGGTGTGTTTGTTTCTCAACTTATATGCTATTCCAGAGCTAGTTGCAAATATGAGGACTTTGTCTATCGAAGTGCCCAGCTAGTCTCTAAACTGCAGCGACAAGGATATGTTATACCAAGACTTATAGCTGCGTTTAAGAAATTCTATGGACGTCATCATGATTTGGTTGATAAATACACCAAATCAATGTCTGCCATGCAACTAGATCTATTTTCATGTTAATTTTGGGGAATTCATGACGGGTGCCACTAGTGGGGCAGGAAATGCTCAATCTTTCCGGAACACCTGATTTCACCTCCTCATGGCCATTTTTGGGGGTTCCTGAGTTTTCCTGTCATTTTTGTTTTCTCTCACTGCCTGATATGACGTTCTGTCACCGGACTATGAGATTGGATAACGGACCCTGTTTTGTTTGCTCGGAATACTTAATACTGGGTATTGATTCCACGCCTATCCAAACTAGTACCCATTCTATTGCCTCAATAAAGCGTGTATAAGGAAGTTTACTCATGAACAATCAACGATTTCCAATCAACAATCACCTGTTGGTGTCAATCAAGTTATACTGTAATAAATTCAGCCCGAAAACACTGAATTATTGGGGTTTCATGCCACGCTTGTTTGGACAGTGAGATAAAGGATGATATGAAACACACCCACAGGTTTGCAGGCCTGACATTCGATTCCGGACCTTTTCCAGCCCAAAACGAGCATGACACTAAGCACGGTGGTGGTTTTCCTAGATGCTTATGAGAATATACGTTGGACCAGTTCCCAAGTACAAAGTATTCAGGGAGAACAAAGCCAAGTCTGTTTTCCAATCTAAAACATCCAAGGTTTTTGTGACCAATTAGTGAATCCTACATTTGCATGCAAAGATACACGGTTTTAGTGGAAACTAAAATTATGTTTGACGATGAGCAGCCATTACCTGTTTGAGCACCGAACATTGTCAAACGTCACACTCATTATGTGATATTGGGAATGAAAATAAGTCGAAAAAACATGATGTTTCATCATTTGTTGCACCATAGAATTTAATATTTTCGGCATAGAAGTCTAGGGAAATATTGACGTGGGTGTACTGTGCCATAAGCAAACAGAGTATTCCGAAAATAGTTGTGTGTGTTGAATAATTTAAATGAGATACGCCTGTGCCTTTCAAGCTGGCACTTTTGTCGAGAGGAAATTGTGTCATTATCATCAATAATGTATGAGCTGACAATAACAAAGAACTGCTCGTGCCAACAATGTCTACATGTATCTCTCTACAAAACTTAATCCCAAATCACCAGAATTATGCCAGGCCCATTCTGTTCAACACCTTTCTACAATATTGGCCTTTAACAGGAATTAACACCCGGCTGCAGTGAAAGAGTATTATTGTATCCCCCGAACAAAGTTCGGCGGATACTATGGATTTACGATCGTCGCGCCGCCGCCGCCGCCGCCGCCGCCGCCGCCGCGTCCGCGTCCGCAGACACTTTCTTGTGAACGCGCTACAGCTTACAAATCTGAACCGATTTTGATAATATTTTATATGGACATGACTTATGGTGAGATCTCAACACCTATCGATTTTGGTTGCTATAGCGACCAAAATAGCCGATTGGCGTAACATTTTGTGCTCAAATTAGCCTGTTTAACACACATGAGTTGTGAACGCTCTACAGGTGGGAGTTTTCAACGAATGATGATGAAATCGCACAGGCTCAATGAGAAAGACCATCACACGAAACTTATTGTTTTTCAGAATGATCGAAGAAATATTAAGAAGTTTGAGAGGTTAACTTATTACAACAATTAAAATGCCTACTTTGACATGTGTGATCACTCCAATAACCTGTACTATGAAAGCAAATTGCACTGGATTCTTGTTCAGAATACAGAACTGATGTTTTTGGTGAAAACAGAACAATATTACTGAATAAGTTAACATTGGTTTTACTAGTTAAGTCTATTATTGACCACAATAAAAATAGTTAAGATGAGAAACATTTATTATTGAGCTCTACAAGGTAAAGGTTTTGTCCAGTAGAGATTTCACAGGTGTAACCGAATAAGTTAACATTATTTTGACTAGTTAAGTCTATTATTGACCACAATAAAAATAGTTAAGACAAGAAACATTTATTATTGGGCTCAACAATTTAAAAGTTTTGTCCAGTAGAGATTTCATGGGTGTAACCGGATAAGTTAACATTATTTTTACCATTAAATTCAATTTTTACTTTGAATTTCAACTTGAAACCAAGTTTGGCACATATTATGAATTAAAATATAATTTATGGTGAAAAAATCGATCTGGCTCCAATTTCGTCATCGTGAAATGCAGTTTTGGTAAACTTTTACTTGAATTTCAGCTTGAAACCAAGTTTGGCACATAATTATTATGAATTAAAATTTAAATTATGGTGAAAAGTTTGATCTGGCTCCTATTTCGTCATCTTGAAATGTAGTTCTGGTCAACTTTTACTTTGAATTTCAACTTGGAACCAAGTTTGGCATATAGTATGAGTTGAAATATAACTTATGGTGAAAAGTTCGATCTGGCTCCAATTTAGTCATCTTGAAATGCAGTTTTTGTCAACTTTTGCTTGAATTTCAACTTGGAACCAAGTTTGTCAAATATTCTGAGTTGAAGTATAACTTTAGGTGAAAACTTTTATCTGGCTGTAATTTTGTTATTTTATCGAACATGTCGAAATGGAAATTCGTATGCAGTGATTTTAGTGGTGATCTTGAATTCGACCTTCAATAAGCTTGAAAGGTTTCACACTCACAATGTACATCAGTGATATATTTGGGGCAACAGGGATGATAGGGCTACGGGGGATACACCCAAGCGGTCGTAGGCGACCGGAAGCGTCTAGTTCTTCAACTGTCATAAGCTCCATATGGCGTTCCCATTTTAGTGCACAATACACTCGTAAGCGTTATATGGTGCTCGGAATCATCTATACTCTTCTTCTACGAAAATGTTGTAAATGTTCCTGAGCAATCAGATATTCCTGATTACAGTCCCTAGCTATCAGTTGAGTTACATTGATGTGAGATATTCCTTGGACTATTCCTTATTATGTAAGATCATTCATGAAACTAAATAGGGGTATACAGATTTAGGATCCTGAAATTAACTATGGTAGTTGAAGAGTTAACAACCTAACAAGTTTGCCTCAGAAAGTGTATTGAAAGTCTCAGCAGATCATAGCTTGACTACGGTACATGTGGTCTAAAGTTATTGAATTATTTGAAGTCATGATCCACTACGAAGGTGCAGTCAGAGATATCATCCAATAGAAACTTCTGTTATCCTTACAACGTACCAGTTATGTATGTTGAAATATCACCCCGCTCTCCAAAATCATAAACACCAGTTGAACACATTTTCCCGTGATGGGGCAGCACAAGTGCTCTGTTTGTCGAATGCACAAAAAATTCCAGTCGTATTCAGACCACATTCGGAAGCTAGAAAATTGTTTGCAGCCTTCACATCTTAACTATGCTCTATAGATTATCTGATTTTATATTATGATTGGTAAGTATGGACTTCCTGCTTAAATTTCTACCATGGCGTATCATATTCCCTTAAGTCCACATAATTACAACACAAAAGTTGTTATGGATGGAGCACACTCAATGATATTAAAGCTTAATAATACCTTTACTTTGAAAAGCTGAATTCGCATTGGTATATGTGTTTTGTCTCATTAGCAAACAGGAAAGAGAAGGTGATAAACATGTGTGCTGAATAATTTACATCAGTAGAATCTGACCTTTCCCAGTTAGCACCTGGGTCTCAAGAGATTGTGTTATTGCCAACAATGATATATGAATTCTAAATCCAAGATTCCTGCTCGCGTCAACACTGATTACTCTCCTCTACTAAAACAGTACATACACCGGACATATATGGCCACCCCTGCATTATGAGCCAAACCGCAATATTGGATGTCGGTCAAAAAATGACCTAAATTACTTATCAGTTCAGATAGATTAAACAATACACGACATCATTCGCGGGGAGAAAAACGTAATATCATTGAACACCTTCTTCATTGTTTTGTAGTTGTCCATATGTCCTGTATGTGTATAAACTTCCGATATTGTCTTGTCAGTAATCTGCCGCACTGATGTGAAGTCAAGATTATTGAATATTCCTGGTCATTTAGTGATCAGGATTTGTGTTCATGATATTTGCCTTTCTTCAATATTGAAATAATGTTTCAAAATAGAAACTAGGCATCCGACCCAAAGTATGCATATTCACAGTCGCACTGTTTCAGATATGAGCGCTGCGAGTGACACTGATTGAGCTCAAAAATTAAGTAGTGACAGGACATTAAACCGATTACACTGTGAAACTGGTGTATGCAATGTTACGTCCTGTACCCTAAAACTTGCGACTGTATCCAAACCACGTCTCAGAGCAACAGAGTGATTGCAATTTTTCCATCTCAACAAAACTCTGTAAATTATTTACGTTTACTAGTCATGAATTCCAATTTGCATGGCCAATCGTGGCAATCGTTAGGGGATTAGTCAGTAACCTATTACAGTCGATTTGTAGGATTATTTATTATGTAACAATGGACCAATGTGACGGACATGTATATTTAAATTATGTATGCAGTGCTACATCAGTGATTATTACCAGCACACCAAATTTGGTGTGAAAACATCTGAGCTTCCATGCCATGACTAAAATATTCTCATCACGATCTTAGACGAGACCAAAAAAAAAACCCAGTGAACTGTCCAAACATTGCGAATCACTGTGGCACGTGACGGGCATATGCTGAGTAATATTGGGATTGGTGATATTAGAATAAGGTGGATATTTTTCTGAAGATTTTATTGAAGATTTTATTGCGAGTACCTACAAACTATGAATTGTTTGGCTGTTAAGTCTCCATTCCCTTAAAAAAATAACTATATTTGCCATATTAGTTCATAATGTAGCCATAAAATATTTGATCACAAGCAACCTGCTGATCGAGTTATGCCTACCTAAATAGGAAATTTAAGTAAAATAAGTATTTTCCCAGAAGACGAAGTGGATCGTCAAGAATGACGATACTCAGTAATTGCGAGGACTAATGGGGTGCGTACACAGCTCATTCGACAGGTGGCAGCATTGTAAACTCAAGTTCAACACAAAACCTCATATGATTTTCGGCGATAATTTCTTTTAGGATGGTTGGATCAATTTGAAATTTTATATGCTTCCATTTGGCACAAAACCATATTTTTTCACCAAATTTCAGACTTATATCTTGAAAACTTAAAAAGTTGGCAATCTACCCCAATGTTAAATGTTGGGCACTAATCGGATCACAGGAATTTAAGGAAATTTGGGGATTTCATGATCATTATTCCGCAAAGAAATGTAATATGAGCAAAGGTTTTTGAGTTTGGAGAATCATATAGGTGTATTCTAATGAATAATCATTCTTACAAAGTACTGTGCAGTGTGAACATCGAACAACATGCCAAATTCTGTTCAAACTTGCAAATTTCACGTTTGATGTGAAATTTAACATTGGAGTAGATTGCCAACTTTTTCAATTTTCAAGATAGGAGTCTGAAATTTGGTGAAAAAATACGGTTTTATGCCAAATAGAAACGAATAAAATTTCAAATTGATCCGACCATCCTAAACGAAGTTATCGCCAAAAAGTCATATGAGGTTTTGTGTTGAACTCGAGTTTAGTAGAGATCATTCTGGCGCTAAATCACTAAGAAATATCGTCGGTCGTGTACCATGCACGTGATATTTGACTCGAAAATTCCGTATGTTTGGAGTAATACCATGGTATCGTCATAATAAATAACGTTATGACGTCATATTACCACTAAAAGATTGCTATCATCTGGCGATTATGGGTTTGTAAAGGCCGGCGCACACTAGGCGATTCGATCGCTGGCGATTGAATCGCCACGAACGTCACGCGCACACTAAGCGATATAATCGCCGATCCAGCAGACGATTACGTTGAACTGCAGAGTCATTTTGCAAGATGAAATTAAAACAGAAAGTTGCCATTCTTTCCAGTCAGTGAAACATTTTTGTTTTGAATGTGTTTCTGACTGAAATAAGATTTGAAGGGGATTTAAATATTGAATTATTATGTTGAAAGCAAACTAGGCTGGATATATTGTCAATTACGTCTAAGAATCATTATTGCATCAGACCCCGGAGGCGAATGACCTAACAGTAATTCCCAATCTCTTCATTTATAATTGAAGTGATTCCAAGGCAGTTTATTAGAAATATTAATTATATATGTGAGAGATTCTGTATATAATATATCCATTCATGCACCCAGCGCTCGCAGCACTTTTGGTCGTCAGGCGGCGACGAAGAAGGAGGAGACAACGTCAGATAAAGAGGCGGAGGCTGTGGGTGAAGGAATGGATCAGGAACCACCGTGAGGAGGGTGCCCACGCTCAATTACTTGTTTCCTCGAAGAAAACAGATCCGTTGTCCTACACCAATTACATCCGTGTTGATGAAGCCGAATTCAATACCATCCTGGATCGTATAAGACCAGCTATAACCAGGCAAAACACAAGAATGAGGGAGAGCATATCAGCAAGTGAACGGCTTGCGATAACTCTACGCTATCTTGCCACTGGTGAGATGTCGTATGATCATTTCGCTGGGGGGTGGGGGGGGGGGGGAGAATATTGCCGTTCTATATGTATGCAAATATATTAGTATAATTTTCATGGTTTTGATTTATGTGTTGCATGTCTTATGCACCTCCCTATAATTCATTATACCTGAAACATATCTGGACGATTTTTCCCAATTTATTTTATAACTTCTTAGGTAAAAAAAAAACATTATGGTTCTGATTAGGCGAGCGCGTCCCTTTGAACCCTGCGTATCACAAAACGAAAGGAAAAAATTAGCCCAAGGACTAAGATAGGTTACCGGACAATCTTAGTTTTAAGCATTGCAGGTGACATTACCGACATATGACCTTGAGATTTACCAATCAAGTTCATGTTTGTGAACTGCAATGTCATCATCAGGTTTGCTTAATAGGACTTCATAATATAAACATAAAAGCTCTATCAACAAGTATTTTGTCTGTAGAGGTCATTTTACACATGTCAGGTCAGGCCAGAGTGTGACATTTGGCCTTCAAAGTCACATATAAGGTCAAATTCGAGGTTACAAAAAATGTGCCATAAATACATGACTGCATGTAAGCTTATACACAATCTTAACCTGTATGTGCAAGTGTTTAAGTCTCAGTGGCTAATTTACACATTTCACATCGGACATTTAACACTCAAGGTCATCCAAGGTCAAGCACAAGGTCATCATCAGTTGTTCCATATATGATTCCTATAAGCTCATAATGCAATCTCAAGCTCTATCTACAAGCATTTCATCTGTAGAGGCAAATTTGGGCATTTTTTACCGTAAACTTTAAAGATATAAATGTGGACGGACGACGGCCGGATGGACGGACGCCGGACACAACGCCATGCCAATAGTTTTTTTGTGACAGTGCGCTCGCTATGTTGATAAGAATGATTTGAAAAATTATAATGACACGAAAACATATTTCATTTCTGGGATATTGAACATGTTGTGTTATCATGTATATCAGATTGTATTTTTTTGGCACATGGGATATTTTGCGTTGTCCCTGCTTGTAATTATATCACTGGGGTTTTATTTGCAGGAGAATCATTCAAAAGTTTATCCCACCAATACAATACTTGTTGGGCGAAACAACCATCGGGAAGATCATCCCAGAAACCTGTGCCGCAATCTATGAGGCCCTAAAAGGAGAACATCTGAAGGTAACACTTGAATGTATGTAATTTTTATTCTGGAGATCTTCATCTGGACAGACTTGTTGTGTGGATTCTACCAGTCAAGTACATTTAAAACCAGCAGGTTATATTATTTCTTCCTCTATGAATTGTACAGTTTGCTGCTAATCTCACAATGAAAGTTTTTTCCTTATCAAAACTGGCACTAGGGTCACTAGGAAAACTGAACGAAATTATAAAATATAGGTATAATTGGTCTAAATGGCGACGAAGCCAATGAAATGGTCGAATCACACATATTTACATTAGCTGTTCAACAATTCAGTGAAAGTAGCTCTATAACGGCCTTCATGTTGATTGAAATCAGGAGCAGGCGCAGCAGACATTGTCTGTGGCGTGTCTGCCGGGTGTTGAAAGTAAGTATCAATCTGTTACCACCAATACAGTCAAATTTTGATGATGCCAATAACAAACGTAAAATACAACATTTTGCAATAGAAACAAAGCCCGACCAAATAGTTTATCCAAAGACACACTGGCGTCATCAGGGGCAGACAGTGTGTTGAATGTAGTTGTTTCTACTGTACACCTGATGGAATTAGTATACAACTGCCCAACAACCTATGAAAATAATTTAGAAATCCGAAACAAACCCCATGAAACAGATATATGACAAGTACATAAGTACCTAATCACAAGCCCGAAGGCTACTGAGTTGATGGTATCCTCGGGGACAGATTTAACGTCCGCCAGCAGTGACACCAACTCAGTGGTATGAATGTAAGTATCAATCTGTTACCACCAATACAGTCAAATTTTGATGATGCCAATAACAAACGTAAAATACAACATTTTGCAATAGAAACAAAACTGTGCTGGTGTTGGGGCGTATGGTTGGAACGATTGGAGTGGCATTTGTTGTCCAATTTGAGCCTGGAAGATTATGTTCTGTATTTGATTTTTGACTATGGCTTTGGATCTATCATTCGTGATGGTTCTGATCTCTCCAGCTATATACTTTCCGAAGAGTTCTTCTTGATCATCGACCGGCTTCATTGTTTCTTCCGTACTACAGTCATCAACTTTTTGCACTAGGCCCTATATCAGTGAAAGTTCTTCTTCTTCCAGTTTGCGTTTTTTCGATGCGGTTGGGGCAAGCTTCTTCATCGTCCTTTTGACTGCCTTCGTTATGTTTTTTCCTGGAGTCTCCTCCCCTTCCTCTGCTGACGCCACAGAACTTGGACATGATGAATCATTCCCCTGCGAGATAGACAAAAATATGTTAGATGTCTATTTGGTGTCTATTTACGTAACGAATCATAAAATGGTACAAGCTAATCTTTGTACATTACTTATCATAGTATTATATTCCGAACCCGACAGTATTGTACGTTTTAATTTTATTCAATTTTATGTAGACTTTTACAGGTTCCGTCAACCAAAGAAGAATGGGTTATTGTTGCTGACGAATTTGAACGCAAGTGGAACTACCCACATTGCATTGATGCTTTGGACGGAAAGCACATCTTACTTAAGCAGCCAGCAAACAGTGGATCAACATTTTATAATTATTAACACACGTTCAGTGTGGTTCTCATGGCATTAGTGGATGAGAATTATAATTTTCTATATGTCGACGTGGGATGTAATGGCAGGGTTTCGGACGGGGGAGTTTTCAACAGCTGCACTCTAAGTAGGTTCCTCGAGGAAGGAAATCTGGACATCCCTCCACCATCCCCAGTCAAGTTCAATGGTGAGACGAAAAATCTGCCTTACGTATTCGTGGGAGATGAAGCATTTCCGCTCAGAGAAAACCTTCTGAAACCCTTTCCACACCGAAACCTTGACCCAGACAAGAGGATCTACAACTACAGGACATCTAGATCCAGGAGAGTCGTTGAAAACGCTTTTGGGATCTTGTCGAACAGGTTCCGAGTGTTCCAGAGCCCTATTCCGTTACCACCAGGCAAGGCTGTACTGGTTGTACTGGCAGCGTGCACCTTACATAGCTTTCTCAGGAAGAGCAGGGCAGTTCAAGAAGAAGATGAAACCCCAGCAAGAGTCGGAACATCCAAATCAACTGCTCAAACTGGGATCCAGCAAGTACATGATCAACACACAGGAAACACTTCAACGAAAGCCAAACGTGTTCGCGATGATTTCTGTCTGTACTTCAACTCGCCCGAAGGTTCCGTCGAATGGCAAGACAGTATGATTTAGACATTTGACATCTAAAAAAACCAGGATGACTGTTTGAATATGTCTGGCGGGCGTAGGTAGGGGCGGTGTGAGTGTGGATGGATATGATGGCTTGTGGTGGGTGGGTGTGACAATGTGTGGAGTGGATAGGTGTGTTGTGAGTGGGAGTGGGTGGGGTGGCGTGCGTAGGCAGGTGTGTTGTGATTGGTAGGGAGGATGTGGGTGGTGGGGTGGGGTGGTGGGTGGTTGTTGTGAGATGTTGTTGGTGGGTACGGGTAATTGCTGTGTGGGTAGGCAGGGGTGTTGTGATTGGTAGGGAGGATGTGGGTGGTGGGGTGGGGTGGTGGTTGGTTGTTGTGAGATGTTGTTGGAGGGTATGGGTAATTGCTGTGTGGGTAGGCGAGGGTGGTGTGATTGGGTAGGAAGGGTGTGTGTGGGTGGGGTGTTATAGGGTGTTGTGGGTGGGTATGGGTAGGTGCGGTGTGGGTAGGCAGGTGTGTTGTGGCTGGGTGTCTGTTATAATCATTTATTGTGACATGATTCCAAAACTCAATATAACCCCAAACATTGATGTTATATACTTACATCCAAATTCGAAATTGACGACCTCGATGTAACGAAAGGGCTGAGAAAGTCTAGTCGTTCCTTCAGCCACTTCTGTCTCTCCGTCAGTCCCTTTCCTTCCGACCCACTTGGTCCCAGTTTGCGAGTCTTTGAAAACTGAGTACGAAGTGTTTTGGTTCTCTTCATGACTTCTTCAACTAAAATATAGCCAAAGCAAAGATTACATTTCTTATGATTGTTCGAATATACGTTACCTGAACATGGTGTTAATGATTGATATTAGAGTACACTAGATGTGTAATTTGAAACTATTATGAAATTGTTTTGGAAAACGATTTTACACGATAAATCAATATCAATAAGTTTTACACAATGACTCAATATCAAATTTCAAGCCCCAAAGAGTGTACAACAGATGATAACATCTCTCACGATAGCAAGGCAGGGTAAGTGAAAAACGTATTTTGTTGCTTCTATGTTTCCTGTTGCTTATACGAAGGGCTGTGGTTATGTGATGGACATTTTAGTTTACATGATCATGTTCCGATAAGTAATTGCCATGGCTTTGTGTCCGTCGTCAATCAGTCTTTCGTCCACATTTTTATCTTTGAATTTTAAGGGCGAATCTTTCTGAAATTTTTGAAAAGTGTCTAGGTATAATTAGGGCATTTCGAAATTTTTTGTTTCACTTTTAGATTTCCGGACGATAACTCAAAACACCTCAACGTATCTCCGGGAAATTTTTACCATTTATCAGTTATATTACTTAGATGAACCCTATTGTTTTGGAGCTGGTTTCGAGGTCCGGTTAGTCAGTGAAAAACAGTTCCGTACTAAATCAATTCATTATCTGTTTTGAGTCAGCACCAAAAAATTCCATAATTGGTAACATTTTTCATCTATTTTTTCTGTCATAAAGGGATCGGTGCAGAGTAAACTAAAATACCTGAAATAGAGTTTAAATATTGAGACAATCGAATGGGAAATGACGTAGAGTCATTTCGATGGTGACCTTCAACTTGACCTTGCATTGATCTGCAGGGTCAAAACGACAATTTCGGTGAAAATAGCAGTTGTGGCTCAACACCATACGGAGCCTCTGAGAGGACATGGAAGAAATATTTTTAACACATTGTTATTGCGTTCCCTTGCAATAATATCGCGTTCCCTCGCAATCTGGATCGCATTCCCTTGCGATCTTATTGCGTTCCCTCGCATTTCTTATCGCATTCCCTCGCGATCTTGTAGAAAAACCTTCTCAGAAGTCATTGGCGTCAGCGAGGGAACGCAATAAGATCGTGAGGGGACGCGATCCGGAATGCGAGGGAACTCAATAAGATCGCGAAGGAATGCGATCCGGAATGCGAGGGAACGCGATCCGGAACGCAAGGTAACGCAATAACATCGCGAGGGAACGCAATATTATTGCGAGGGAACGCAATATTATTGCGAAGGAAACCAATAAAGATATGTCAAAAAAAAATTCTTCCATGTCCCTTCAGCAGCTCCGTACCACCATGATTTCAGTTCAGCTAATTTTTGGCCAAGGTCAATTGCATTGACAGATGGGTATCCTCCTTCTCTTTTATATTTTGAGACAATTTCAAGAAAAGGAAAGATTGACTATCATAATTTCTGAAAGGTTATTGTATTTCTATGACAGATATATAAATCTCAAATGTAAGTAACAATGGAATCAAAACCTAGCATGATGTGTGTGAGCTTTTATTTGGGGAAAGATTCAATATGCATTCAGAATATACTAGTATGCTGCTAGTGTTTGGCGAATCATATAACTGTCGTCTGTCGGTGTCTGCGTTCCCTCGCAATAATATTGCGTTATTCCAGTATTGGTGGTTTTGTTACACTCTTCAGATTCTACACAATTGTAAAACATTTGCTCCAGGTCTACTATTATACTATGGCCCTGCGCGGAGCGGTCAAACTGACCCGCACTAACCAGTCCCCGGAAAACATTCCCGAAGTTCAGAACCGCACCTATATCTTTGGACTGCTGGTACTCGTACATGATTCCGCTGGTTACAGAACAAACACAGTTTTATGCTATAAGCCTAGTAGTCAGGAGGAAATTACACACAGGGTGGAAACGTAGTACAGACTTTTTCTGTCGATTGGTATGGCTTCATAATGGTCTAAGACAACCTTTTTCAGAGGGTGTGTAAAATTTTCTCCTGGGCTAACTTTTTTATGGCCTTTTTCAAAATGGCCGACATCGACACTTTGGTATTTTAGGAAAAAAATCAAAATTATAATCCTGGCATAATGCTTTCGATCTATTAAGGTGACATTTAGTTATATGGAGATATATTCTTCATAACAATACTAATAATACTGATTCAAATGCCCCAAAAATGGAAAAAATCCAAGATGGCCGCCAAATTCTCGCCATTTTTACACAAATGCTCATAACTTCTTGCCAAATTGAGATAGGAAGCCAATTTTGGTGTCTAACCCTGGGTTTTGGGGTATGAGGATTTCAAATATATAACCAGTTTTGTGATTGGATGGCTTGAAGCTGCTCAGAATCCAAGATGACTGTCAAATTTTAGCCCGATTTCACAAATAAGCACCAATGACCGTCATATGTATCAAGATAACAAACCTACTCTGGTGGCCAGTCCTGGGCTTTGGGGTATGAGGGTGCTACTTGAAGAAATACTCTTGTGTGTAGATAGTGACTGGCCAAATTAGAGGTGTTCAAAGGCGAAGATAACCATTAATCAATATGAAACATGTAAACGAACCCGTCTAATAGCACCCACTCGCACAAAATTAACAGAATCAACCACTATCAGACAGAAAAAAAAATTCTGAGCCAACTCTTCGGGAGGTTTGTTGGTGATAAGGCACGGGCATTGATGCCAAATTGGCCATTGTCAAATCAAACACACACATTGTGGTTGGCCTAGAGGTGTGGATCCTTCGATGATCCTCAAGACCGTTCCCATGACGCCACTCACCAGACCATCCTCTATATTGGGATTGCTCATCATAGTCACCATGGAGCCCTCACAGAGTGTAACATCAGCAGAAAGGTTGCATTCAATGGTACAGGTGTTGTATTCTTCTTCAAGCCAATCTATTCTCGATAACATTCACAGCCACAATCTTCGATTTCTGTCTGTTCAAAGAATCAGTCATCTTTACATTATGTGCAGCAGCAACTTTTTGGAAAAGAAACACATGAAGTACATCTGCTTGGATCTGTGGTCTTTAACATCTCCTAATTTTCAGAGCTCTATGATTCAACATCTCCGAAAACGATTTGTCATTTTTTTGTCTCATTATGTCGGTCAAAGTAGTAACCTTGAAGTCCCAAGGCTCTGCAAGGGCAGCTGGGTCTCAGTATTTGTCCTCTTACATGCGGCAGTGGATAAAATCACTGACTGCCAGAATCATGAAGAACTCTTGTTTCTCTTGAGTTGATCCAGACGACCTCTGATGAAATTCAGCATGCCTCTGCTGAGATCTCATCAATGAATATCAGCTCGAGGTTTTAAACCTAACCTTTGGGGGCAGTGATGCGCTCTTCAGCAAGTGGTATATGCTTTTGTCCCACACCCCTTTGCATGGAAGCATGGTTCCGCCACTGATAGTAAATGCTGCTTTGCCAGTTGGAGCCACACATCGAAGCTTTGATGATATAAAACTTTTCTTATCCAATATATTGAAAGTCCCCAGACATTTTACATTCATCTATCGATGCACCACTAGCGAGTATGAATGAAGACTTCCCCCTGCATATTGTTCATGCACTGCATGAGAACTTGAGCCTGGTTCTATGGGATTGCCAAGATGCTGTGTTCTACTGACAATTGAGCGCATTTTGGTGTTGGAGCTCAGAGGCAGGCCACTCAATCTGGCAGGTCTTCCAGACTGATGTCCTCGAGATAAGCGTCGTCTAGGTTGGCTTTTGTTTCCAAGCGTCCAGCCGCTTTCTGGGGGCAATGTGTGCCAAGGCATCTTCTGCAAGATGATTTTCTTGGATCTCTTCATGGCTACTTCAACCTCTTTGATATTATTTCCAACTAGCGCTTGCTTGTCTCTGATAATGTTGCTGATGCTTGTCCTTTCACCATAGTAGGAAATGCTTCCACTCATTTAAATCCATTTCAAAGTGGTGAAGATGAAGAACCACGAGATTCTGATAGTGCTTCTCACTGTCCCTACAGGAAGATTTCCGTCTTGAGATCTATCCTTTATTCAGAGCAAACTTCAATGAAGCATATGGAAAATTGGACCGGTTGTCGTTGTTATGGGTAGAATTTTCTTCAGATGGTTGATATTCTCTACCTGGTTTATTATCAACCTTGAAGAGGGATACAATTTCAGCCAGACAGGTCTTTGAGAATATCTACAGGAGGGCGTGCATGGTACATGTACATGTACCTGTCTAGTACAGATGTACAGTGTAGCCACACGTCTTCACTGCCTGGATCTCAGTGGCCCAGCAGTAAGAGTGGAAGTGTCAGTCTGGTGCTTGTCGGATCTGAAAGTATCCAAACAACATCCTGACTACAGTTTTTGAGAGGTGTGCCTGTGGCCTTGTAAATAGCCTTCGTGACACTCATCTCCCTGTTGGTCAGGTATGTTTTGCCGAGTCACTGTAGCTGATCGTCTGTCTTATCCCAGCATATTGTGCTCTGCATGGTTCTTCATTGAGGAGCTGACCATCTTCACTCTTGCTTCTTGCTAATATGACACAATGTATCGAATGCAGGCGTGTGCATCAACAACATATTGTAAGTCAAAATTAGGATTCCAGGCTTTCAAAGGGTTTTGATTTGTACTGACTTACCCATCAGTGGTTAGGCTTATGTACAACCATTTTCGTGGAGGCTATAATGTTCCAGGTTATAATGTTCCAGGCTTGTTCGTCAGCAGCGTTTTTTCACTCATCTGGTTCAGTGTCTGCTGGAATGGCACATAAAGGTCTGACAAAAAGGTGGACGGGGTTACCTGAACCTGTAGGTCCTGTTACCCTTTTTGCATGACCTTGTATAATTCTTGGAATGAAGCTGAACATCATTTATAATGTCATGTAACTTGCTGTATCTCGTCTAATCAACGTCTTCTGTGTTGATAGATTTGGTAATAACGTCAACAACTTCCTCATTAAGTTATATGTCCAGTTTAGGAGGATCTTATACTCAGAAAAGGCAGTGAATGTAAGTACCAATGTGAGGCAAATCTCCTTGTAGAAACTCAGTTGAAACAAAGTAGTCACAGACTTTGCCAATTTGATTTGATGGTGAAGTGATCATCAATTTCAAGGAGTTTTTTACTATCTGATCAAACATTCCGCAGCTACTATATGGTTTTATATGCCTAATAAAATATACTTGGTATTGATATGCCTAATATAATATACTTGGGTTTGATTGCTCGGAAAATAATTATGCCTGGTAGTGGTATTGTTTATTTTGAAGTGCGAGTGAGTGCTATTACAGATAGCACTCACTTTGCATGTGTTTCATTAATAAGTCCTTATCTTGGCTATTGGACAGTTGGATAGCTTTAAACTGGCCAATCACCATCTACACACAAAAGTATTTCTTCAGGTAGCACCCTCACACCCCAAACCCCAAGACTGGCCACCAAAAATGCCTTCTTATTTTGAATCTGTGACGGTTATTGGTGCTTATTTGTGAAATCGAGCTATAATTTGGCAGCCATCTTGGATTCTGAGCAGCTTCGAACCATCCATTCACGAAACTGGTTATTTATTTGGAATCCTCATACCCAAAAACCCAGGGTTAGACACCAAAATTGGCTTCCTATCTCAATTTGGCAGGAAGTAATGAGTATTTGTGTAAAAACGGCGAGAATTTGGCAGCCATTCTGGATTTTTTTTCATTTTTGGGGGTCTGATTCGGTATTATTAGTATTGTTAGGAATAATTTATTTCCATATAACTAATATGTATCATATTAGACCGAAAGCATCATGACACGAGGATAATTTTGATTTTTTCCTAAAATACCAAATTTTCGGTGGCGGCCATTTTGAAAAAGGCCATAAAAAAGTTAGCCCAGGAGAAAATTTTACACACCCTCTGAAAAAGGTTGTCTTAGACCATTATGAAGCCATATCAATCGATAGAAAAAGTCTGTACTACATTTCCACCCTGAGTGCTATATGCTCAATATTCCTCCTGA
This sequence comes from Terebella lapidaria, assembly GCA_949152475.1. Lineage (NCBI taxonomy): Eukaryota > Metazoa > Annelida > Polychaeta > Terebellida > Terebellidae > Terebella > Terebella lapidaria. Next base: position 23,242,909 of record OX424570.1, read on the forward strand.
CTATAGTAGGACCTCCATTGTTTATGCCTCAAGACGCATCTTGTGACGGTTGACCAAGCACCCCTTATAATTTTCTGAACTCTTAACCTCACATTTTGTTTCCATTATACTAAATAACAACTGGAAAATAAGAATCTTCTAGCCCCATGTAACGTTCGTGAATACATGTGCCCAATTAAGGCCTAAAATGCTTTCCATTACGGCTAGCTTCTTCTTAGTGTGTATGTGTGTGTGTGTGTGTGGAGGGGGGGGGGGGGGGGTAATTAGAACAATACGATAGATGTCAGCCTACATGTACAATCGTATTTGATCGTAGATTTAGATCGATCGTATAGGCCTACTTACCAGTTGTTGCCAGTTGAGCGGCGATTTCACCCCACAACTTCACTTTCATGTCCCTATTGCTATACTCTCGCGAGGTGTGGTCAAATAGGGGTCGCATCTCCGACCATTTGTCAACAAATAAATCTTCCTTAGCCTTTGACCACTCCATTTTGAGATTTGAAAATCTTCAGGACATGGTCCAAGGCTTTATTGATATCTATATACATGTAGGGTGCATGTACGTCTATATCCCGGGAGAGCACGTGAATCGAGTGTTGGTATGCATTGTTGCTAAGCACGACGCAGTCACGTCCCATAGATTATTTAAATATACGTATGTTCATTTATATTCATATTTATGTGTACAAGTGATAGTTTAACACTGTATGCCTATCATTCATCAATTTTATTTACATTTTTAGTAAGAACTGAGGAGTAATCGCTAGCGATCCAGTGGTAAGACCCCGCACATTGACCGATTCGGTTGCAGTCGCCGGCGATTGGGTCGCAGAAATTGAACACTGCTCATTGCTGGCGATCGGATCGCTGGTCGCCGGCGATTGTGTCGCAAGGCATCACACACAGGGCGATTTCGGTCGTAAGTCGCCGGCGATTGGATCGCTTAGTGTGCGCCCGCCTTAAGATCATGTCCCATTCTATTCAATAAGCGAGATCAGCATTCCAGAAATTGGTGGATAAACAAAAGCACATGGTTGAATTTACTCACATTCAAATCTGAGACAATGGGATTATCTCTGCAAAGCTTGACGTTTTTTTTCTAGACAACAATGTCACATGCTTTTGTTTATCCACCAAATTTACGTTTTTACGCATGCGCTCTTGTAATGCTGAACTAGCTTATATCATTAATTCGTTTCCGTTCTTGGGCTGAGATCCTTTGTGCCGACTCAAATATCAGTCTCCACATTATAAACGCGCTCTAATTCACGCGCGGACCACATCCGAACAGAAATGGTCGACATGAATATATAGCCTGCAGGTGATCCAAAAAACAAACCATAGTTGCCAGGAAGCCCGGTTACATGCTGTGCCCATAAACTTTCAGGAAGATGACATCAAGCTCGCGATAGTTAAATGGGAATAATGCACTTTCTATTTCATTATGTTTTGCAATACCTCTTATTTGGCCAGAAAATAACTACAAGACCTGTTCTCTCTAGAACTTACGGATGCGTACTACGTAGATGAATTAGGTCCACCACCTAAAAAAAAGAATAAAATTGAGATCTCGAATATTAAAATCGTGATCTCGAAATCAAATGTGTTATTCCCTTTGGGTACTGAATTTTCGATTGTGACAAAATTCCGATGACCAGCATGTAACCATGACCCAATGATTTCTCCTCAAATCAAATACGATATGATTTTTGTGTTGTTGTCTGGAACATCATTGCTTTGTGCATTGACGTCATTTTCGAAGATTGAAATGTACGTATTCTACACCGAGAATACTGGAAATGGCCTTAGTGGGTCAAAACCAGAAAATATAGGTCAAGGCACATTTCGAGAACACACATGCAAACACATGATTAAACAATTTATTGCGAATATCACATGCAACAATGTTGGGAAACATCACATTAATAGAAAATTACATTCAATTCTGCAATTATATCGTAATAAAAGGAATAATGAACCATGGGTATAGATATATTTCATTTCCGGATAATCAGGCCTATCAAGCGCACATATGACTAACTCATGATAGTTAATGAGGAGGTGTGTTATGAATTTTCAGAATCAATAATCCATTATTAATTGTGAACCCCCATAAGAATTGTCATACCATATCATCCGCCTCTTTGTCCATCTGATTGCTCTCAGTACTGGTGCGATTGTAAACGTCAGCTTTAGACTCGGTTTTAAGAGAAACAAGTGCGCAATGGTCAGCAGGGCAACGCCTCATATCAACGTATCTGTTATATATGTATGTATATTAATGATGTAAAGAATATATCTACAGTATTTATAATTGGCTGCTTTACAGCATCAAAATACTCCAAACATTCGACTTCAAACTCCAAAAACTGAGTTCGATGTAGTTTGATGGTGGGTGTTTACACGATTGCTCATTTCAAACTCCTCCAAGCTACTCCAAACTCCATCAAAGTTTTGATCAAAGTTTGATCAAACTTTATGCTGGAATTTGAATTATTTTGAAGTCTCGGTTTACACGATCAAACTTGGCATCAAATTCCAAACTTTGAAGTAGTTTGAAGTGAAAGTTTGAAGTAGTTTCATCGTGTAAACTAGGTTTTAGACTTTAACCCATTAAAAATACTCAGAGTTGTCCATGACAACAGTACACTCTGCATCATCACTGTCAGATTGCACGTATGTGTCAAGTGTCTTCGTGTATTTGATTGGATATTGTGCATATTTGTCATTGTCCACGATCTCCAGCTCGTCTGGGTCATCATCTTGATCCACAGCAGGTCCCGCTAGGCTATATTCCTCCTCTCCCTTAGCGTACCCTTCGGTGACTTCCCTTGACGTGGGGAAGATTTGATCTACAACTAGGCTATAGTCATCTCCTATAGTGTACGAGTTGTCAGTGGATGCCCTTGGAGTAGGGTAGACCTGATATGATTGGTGATTATTGTAGACTGGATTCTGCAGGGCTGCTGCAGGGTACGCGTTTGAAGGTCGTTTACTGAAAATGTAAAATGGCTACATGTACATGCAGCATACCAATTTAAGATATGGGTTGAGATAACTATGTTTTGCTTCAGCAGTTCACAAGTCAGAGTTGAACCCCATACATAACTAAACAGAATGTGGAACAAATAATACGATACTGAGTAATACATTATCGATTTGCTCGCAAACTTCCAGTGCCATGATACCTGGGGATATGGTTTACCATAAGGACATGTAGTGTTTTTTCTTTGTTTCCTGTGAATTTTTTCGAAAAGTACCAACCCCAAAAAACATTGAATTTTGGGAGAAAAACGACCAAAAATTCATGTTGTTTTCTCAAAATAATTGCTATTCTCACCTGCCGCTGACGGGAAACAAAAACAAAGCAACAACATGGCCTAAGTAATAAAGGGCGCGATTTAGTTCAATAGGCATAGAATATATCACGGTTGTTGGATCGATTTTTATCAGGGTATATCGGAGAACATACCATGGGCCATATTCGTGTGGCCTGCGTTCTCATAGTCAAAATCATTAAGGCTCCAGATAGCGTGAATTACACTTACCATTTCACGTAGGCAACTGTCGCAATTATGAGTACAAGCACCGCAATGCAAACTACGGCCACACCAGAACATAACCCTGTCAGAACGAAAGCAACAACATATTGATAATTAACATAATGCTAGTTTACGTATGGAATAAATAAAATACTTCATGATTGAAGGATATTCGAAATGGTATTACATACCACTTACATTTATGTATGGTATTCGTTACACACTCTTTTCCTGACCTGCTTGACTGTCACTGGGTGATGTGTCCTGTGTTGTCCGAGTCTGGGTACGTAGACCTTGAGTCACTTCACTGACACTTGGTATGGTGTCTCGTTCTGTCCCAGTCTGGGTGCGGATAGCTGAAGTGACTTGAATGTCGTCTGTTGAACTCGTTTTCGTTGCAGCGATAACTGCAGTATTGATGCACTTGAAATATATTACTCTGCTTTCATGACTACAATGGGGCCTGAGCAGAAAAACGCCTATTCGCCAGCGGGCAGCACTGTTTTAGTGGTAAAATGACGTCATAGCGTTATTTGTTATCAGGATACCATGGTATTACTCCAAACATACGGAATTTTCGCGCCAAATGCCACGTGCATGGTTCACAACAGACGACATTCCCTAGTGATTTGGCGCCAAATTTACCACTATTACAATGCTGCCACCTATCGAATGAGCTTTGCCCACGCCCCATTACGGTACCCAGGTACACTTAGAGGTGGTCTACTGGCACAGTTTGATGCACCATTACACTCGTCCTGGAAATGCGTGAGGAATTCTTGAATCGCAGGCAAGGTAATGTTGCCGGACTGACAAGTGAGTGAATCGGCCTGTGAATCTGCGGCATTGGGTATTATCATCCTAATAAACAGTTGAACTGAACTGCGGCTTATCAATACACGACGACCCAGAAGTTAGCTACGGCCTGATACCGGCCAGTGAACGGTATTCTTCACACTAATAGTTTGTTGAAACTTCAAGAAATGTTCGTCATTGTCCCTGCAGATAAAGCTTCTAATAATGTTGTTTTTGTTTGTAAAGCATACTATATACAGTGTCTGTTTGACGAACTGGGTATTGCCAACAATACTAATTCCATTAGTACATACCAAGCCATTACCGTGCCCAAACAGGATATCTCATCAAATCATGTGTCTGTATTTGTTTGGTATTACTACCTCATGTAAAGATTCTAATCTACCAAACTTATATTGGATCCCAAAGTTGCACAAAAACCCATACAAACAAGGATATATTTCAGGTTCAGCATCATGTTCTACCAAAGCCCTGTCTAAAATATTAACTGTTATATTGTCTAAAATTAAACAGGGTCTCCAAAAGTACTCTGAAACCATCTATTCTAGAAGTGGTATAAGCCAAATGTGGATATTAAAAAATTCCAAATCTTTATTGGAATATCTACATGCTTACACACTTTCAAAAGTAACGTCTATCAAAACATTTGATTTCTCCACTCTGTACACAACTATACCTCATTCTGAACTGAAGTCTCAGCTTAAAAAACTAATCAATAATTCATTTTTCTCTAAAAAGGGACAACGTCGGTACCACTATAATATAGTTAAATATAATACCGCTTATTTTGTTAAAGACTGATGCCCCATACAAATATACTGAAATATATGTGGTAAAAATGGTTAATTTTCTGATTGATAATATTTTGGTGGAATTTGGCGGTCGAAAATTTCAGCAAACTATTGGTATTCCCATGGGTACAAACTGTGCACCATTATTGACAGACCTGTTTTTATACTCATATTGTAAAATATTTTTAGTGACTGTAACGGCCCGTCCCTCCCGCGCACCACATTTCCATGACAACACAGACTCTCTACATGACTTACATACAGTACATAAGCACTATACGATCACGAACATAAAGAGTACCGGAACAATGTATACATACACAGGTCAAACTGCACACACCCCCGGTCCCGTCCAACCAGAATATTCGACCCCGGTACACCGGCCTTGACCTTCACACACCTGTACTTATACACATAGAAAGTTACATGCACTGCACCCAGAATCACGTGAACAGACTTGTCAGAACACGCACGGGAAATCCCACTTTTCCAATGAGACAAGCTACAGAATAGTAGGAATGGAAAGTGTTAAGAATATGTCCGGAGGAAATATTTTGCTGTTTTTTATTATTTATGAATTCAATTAATATCTCCCCTCATATTCCCCAGTGCTCGAGTCTTCACTCCAAGTTTTTTTATGCGCATATGTCTATATCCTATTCTAAGTGCGATTCTAACAGTCTAATATGATTCTATTACTAGTTACATCAGCGCGTGCAGAAATCACTGCCTGGGCAACCAGAGTGATAATATTTGCGACACCCGGTGTAACACACAAACATCCCTGACATGAGACATTGTGAACTACAGCCCGCACAATAGCGCGCAACGTATGTCCACCGTGGAATCACTCTCTGCCCGTCACTGCGGGAGACCTCGCAAAACGGAAACAGCTGAAATTAGTGCGTTTTTAGTATATCCGGGCCCGGGGCCCGGACAATCAGCATACATTCAACCAATGACACGACCCCGTATACTTTAAGCGGGAAAATACATGCATCTGTCCCTCGGCCCCGCAGTCTAGTAGAAAGGGAGACTTACCGTTTTGACGCGGCCACTCAGTGAGGTTCTAGACTCTAGTAATGTAGCCTATCTACTAGGCCTAGATCCATATTCGATTAGGCCTAACCTATGAATAAAAAAAAATATTTTGCATATAGATCTAGCCTAAGACCATAGAATAGTTAATATTTAGCCACTTGAAATTTAAATCTAGTATATAAATGAATGAAAAAAAGAGGACCCTACGGCTTATAAAATAAACTGACAAACTATGAAATAAACAGACAAAACTGTCATTTTAAAAGTTGAAATTAGCATTATTTACTATGATTACGACCATAATACTACACAGCCAACCCCCAACAATTAAAATAGGCGCTCCCCATGGCACAGACAAATCTCCCTATGAGGAAGAATAGAGAATGTTTCAAAAGCTCATAACTTACTTTCCCCTTGATTGCTGGCTTGGCATCATCGTGTTTCATCAACTAGGTATATACATCTGCAAGAAAAACCCTGTGGACAAATCTAGTACAGCCGTGTTGGGTCCCCTCCCATTTGGTGGCCAATCCTGCAGCACTGAGTGTCTGGCCTTCAGAGTGAATGGACGTGTTTCTATATAGTTGAAGAAATGGCCGTAATCGAATTAGTGGATTTATAAACTGTATCAGTGGATATAAAAACTGTGATATACGAAGGACTATACATTTAGGATATATATTCGACTGGGGATCATCACTAGACGTAGGTGTGATTGTCGGCCAATTTGTAGTATATTTGCAGCATTGATCAGTTCCATTGAATAAGCTATTTGATTGAACTGCCGGCCTTTCATTGCACAACGACCCCGGAATAAGCAGGCCTGATACCGGCCTTGAACGGTATTCTCCACAATATGAATAAGATTTTATCCAACATTTACAACGAAGAGGTTCTAAGAAACTAACATGTAATTTTAATTTCACTTTCCGATACATAAATGATGTATTGTCACTAAATAATCCCAAGTTTTTTGGTGATTATTTGGATGTCATATATCCTAAGGAACTTGAAGTTGAGGATACTACAGACTCCGCTAATTTTTCCAACTATCTAGACCTTAGGTTGGAGATTGATAATTCTAACCTGTCAACTAGATTATATGACAAACGTGATGATTTTAATTTTTCCATAGTCAATTTCCCTTTTCTAAGCAGAAACATTCCTATGTCACCGGCATATGGTGTGTTTGTTTCTCAACTTATACGCTATTCCAGAGCCAGTTGCAAATGTGAGGACTTTTTCTATCGAAGTGCCCATCTAGTCTAAACTGCTGCGACAAGGATATGTTATACCAAGACTTATAGCTGTGTTTAAAAAATTATATGGACGTCATCATGATCTGGTTGATAAATACACCAAATCCCTGTCTGCCATGCAACTAGATTTATTTTCATGTTAATTTTGGGGAATTCATGACGGGTGCCACTAGTGGGGCAGGAAATGCTTACTCTTTCCGGAACACCTGATTTCACCTCCTAATAGCCATTTTTGGGGGTTCATGAGTTTCCCTGTCATTTTTTGTTTTCTCTCACTTCGTATGCCTGATACCAGCCCGGCTCCTTCTCTTGCCACCTGGTGTAGCCGGTTCATGGTTTGGTACCAGCCCGTTTCCTTCTCTTGGCACATGATGTAGCCGGTGCTTGGCTTGGTAAGGGGCCCGACTCCTTCTCTTGAGTCAGTACCAATTGTCATTTGTATCTTGTTATGACCTGGCCTAGAGCTAGATTCTTTGGTCATCTCAGTTCTGAGTTTTCATCATTCTCATTATATTATTTCCCCTTGTATTTTTGGCCCATCTAGGGTTGACTTTACTAGACTCAGGAACACCGGTAGAGAGACACCGATCAAACTTCAACAAAGTGATTATGGTTGCGATGACAGTAACTGATACGGAAGGTGACAAGTTACATTTTGAGCAGGGACCCGGTGATTCCCCAGTGATTTCCGCTGACAAATTTCAGGTATTCTTTTTCAACAAGGTAGAAAGTAAACATAGATCTGGCAGAAGTTCATATATAACTGGAAGTCAAGAGTAACCTATCGTTTTATCAAAACTAGAATTAAATTAATCTCCTGACAATTAAACGCACTCATTGCATCATCACATTTTGAATGTTACCATGTACCCAATTCAACGGCTGAAACTGATCAATATCATAAATTCTAGATTTTTATTGCAGATGGATGTGCAGTTTGAGAGATGTTTCGTTTTTGCAAGTTTATTCCATGTCTTAAATGCGCTTCCATATCCGTATGATTGTCACGCACTAACTGAAAAAAAATATATACAAAAGATTAAGATAATATGTTAATTTTGAATCATACACTTTAAACCCGCCTTGACTGAATTACAAATCCACCAATAACATGCAACTTGGCTTGTCACGCATTAGTATGGTGGCTGATAGCGTCCATCTGACAATCTCGCTCCCTCGCGGCGAGAGAGCGAAGCGAGGTAGCGATTCGAGCGCACGAGACAGCGATGCGAGGGAGCGAGAGAATGATGTGAGGGGGCGAGAGAGTGATGCGAGGATGCGAGAGAGCGATGCGAGGGAGCGAGTGAGCGATACGATATTGACATAAAGCCACCTCGCTTCCTCGGATCGTTCTGTGCTCCCTCGCTCTCTCACTATCTCGCGTCGCTCTCTCGCTCCCTTGCTCTCTCACTATCTCGTTCTCACGCTACCTCACATCGCTCTCTCGCGATCTTGTTCTCTCGCTACCTCGCATCGCTCTCTCGATTTCTCGCTCTTTCGTTCTCTCGCAATCTCGTTCTAGCGCTACCTCGCATCGCTCTCTTGCTCTATCGCTCTCTCGCTCCCTCACAATCTCGCTCTCTCGCTACCTCATATCGCTCACTCGCTCTCTTGTTCCCTCGTTCTCTCGCTCGCTCGTTCCTTCGCTTCCTCGTTCTCTCGCTCATATGACAGGTCACAATAAATTTCCGTTCTCACGATAAACTCCTCGCTATCGCGGATTTTTTCTTTCGTTCAGATGTAAACTTTATTCGTTACCACGATATTTTTCGCGCATACGAAAAATAATCACGTCCACTATGCTGCATCAATATTTATACATGTATACCTACCAGTGAATATGGTCAAATATTATTTATTGCATATGGCCAAATATGATCAGTTAATCCTTTACGGCAAAACTAATCTCCCTGTACATATTCAATCAAGCGCAAAACATATGACGTTCAATACCAAAATAACGATTTATATAAATTCATTTATTAACATGAATAGATGGGTTTTTTTGTACCATCTATTTACCTATATAACCCGCCTCTTCCCACAACGCACACAATATAACCGATGTCAACAAATTATATTTCGTGTTATTAAGAAATAAAATTATTTATTGAACGTTAATCATACAACAATTTTGTGTCAATTGTGACAAAAACAAAGTTGTAATTGAAGTGAAAGAATATATCTCAGTTCAAATCACATTCTGACATCGGAACTTACTTATTATTTATCTAACTACTGATATTTAATGAATATTCTCACTCTGAATAAAATATGTGAGGATTTTATGGTTTATTCTTATGTATTAATATTATAATTTCGTCGGATTACATATATGAATTTCATAGGCCCTATAATCATATTTGTACATGTTTCAAGCATTTAGAATTCGCTAACGGCATCTCACGTACAGGTAATTTGCATCATTCTGCGAACCTACAGCCCAGTAGATTAAGTAAGAGAGCTTGGTGAGTGGATAAGACTCGCTACCACGTGACAGTGATATAACCAATGAGGCGACTTGCAGCAGATGAAGGTGTAGACTGGGTGCAGGGGGTGGAGGTGGGGGGAGGGTTAATGTAGGGCGGCTAGGTGGGAGGTGGCGGTTCACGGATGAGCATACTATACACGTACTTTGAAACGACAATCATCCCGTTTTATTGTGATATTATATCTTCATTATATAGAGCACCATATGGAATTGTAATTTTCGGTACAATGTGCATGGGACTCATATTGCTTAATTTTACAACTTATTCGTCCATGCCTACACTAGTATTTCAAATAATAATAATAATAATAATAATAATAATAATAATAATAATTTATTTCTTGTATAGCGCCCATAACACAACAAGCATTCTCTGAGCGCTTCACAGTGGATATAAAACAGACATGTATAGAAACAATGGAGTTTTAAAACAAGTATTAAAAGTTTTAAAACATGATATTAAGCAATGCGCAATAGGACATTGGATGGGTAGAACATGATTAGGAATTACATGACTAGATTAATTTGAGAATAAGAATGTTTTTAGTCTGGACTTAAAACTGCTGATGGTAGGTGATTCACGGACGTGAGCTGGGAGGGAATTCCACACAGTTGGAGAGGCGACGCTGAACCCATTCCCATAGTGGTTGGTGCGGTGGCGTGGGATCTGTAGAAGACCCTGGCTGGATGAGCGAAGGTCTCTGGATGGGGCGTATGGTGAGATGATGTCTCGGAGATACGAGGGGCTTTTTGTCTGAAGGACATTGAATGTAAGAAGAGCAACCTTGTACTTTATTCGCTTCCTCACAGGGAGCCAGTGCAAGTCCCTCAGTATGGGTGATATGTGATCACGCCTCCTTGCGCCCATAATCATTCGGGCGGCTGCATTTTGGACACGTTGGAGGCGATTCAAATCATGTTCAGTGAGTCAGATCAGCACACTGTTGCAGTAGTCTAAACGACTACTAATGAATGTGTGGACTAGCCTCTCTATCGCAAGCTTATGGGGATGCTTCCTTATTTTGCTGATTTTGCGTAGTGCGATGGAGGCTGTTGAAGTGATCCGACTGACTTGTGCAGACATGGTAAGGTGATTGTCCAGCACAACTCCCAGGTTGCGGACTTCTGATACAGAATACATTATTAAGTAGAAACTATTATGTAAATTTCAGATCAATATCATCTATTTCATATGTCCCAGTTTATATACCGTATGTCCAACGATGAACCTGGTATGACGGGGGCGTGTTCAGGGAAGGGTGGGTACAGTCCGTACGTGCTCCTTCCCTTCCATTATTTCTTTACACATCCATGAGTATTGTAATAGCACTGGCCATGTCGAAACCTTTATTAATATCATTAAAATATACATATAACAGTTAGCTTTGTGGATGAATGTACATGTACATACATGATCGTATGCATGGTTATATTAGAACGAAGGAATTTATTGTTTATTTGTCTGCTAAAATCTTTAGTTAGTTTTCGATACTGCATACCTAGTACATGAAAATTAGTTTTTGCATACGAGACATTGAGGCAGCGAGAGAACAAGGGAGCGAGAGAGTGATGCGAGGAAGCGAGGTTGATCTATGTGACTATCGTATCGCTCACTCGTTCCCTCGCATCACTCTCACGCTATCTCACATCGCTCTCTCGTTATCGCGCATTGCTTCCTCGTTCCCTCGCATCGCTCTTTCGTGCAATCGCATCGCTCTTTCGCTGCCTCGCTTCGCTCTCTCGCGAGGGAGCGAGATTGACAAATGGACGCTATCAGTCACCATACATTTGCATATCATAAAGCAATCTAGTCGTTGGTAGTGTGCACTCCCACTATATTCGCGAGAGCGTCAATGTGCTGTCATCATTTTCAGCTGGATTACGGCAGAGTAGAAATATAGCTGATTCCAGGTATATGAAAAAAACATTAATGTGTAAGGTGTTTCATGTGAATTTTATTTCTAACCAATCAAGATCAGGTCCCACAGTATATGTTGGTTTCAGATTGATTGGAAGCGGCCAGAAAATGAACACTGCAAGTTTGTGGGCTCTGGTATTGGCAGTTGCCTCAGTTCACTCCTGAGGCAATTGATTGTACAATCAAGGATTGTATTCCTTCTGATAAACGCGAGAAAATTAGGATGGTAACTAAAACGATGGAAATTGGTCCATCATTGTTCATCAAAGCCGGAGTTGAGGGAGCAGATAACCACTACGTAAGTGCATAGAATACTTTGTAAATCACGTCTCGATTCGTAGTACACGCTTCTCTAATATAGGCAACATTCTAGCTATTGATATATTCCACCGCTGGTTGAACAAGATTTCATTTTGATGATCTCTATTTTGGAAAACAGGAATTGAAAAGATCTTAGAGTCAGTTAAAAGAGGTAACGTGATCTCAACATAAAGTTACGGGCTAAGATAAACATATTTTAAACAATGACGTGCCTGTTTAGCATGTATTATAACTCTTATTACAATCTATACAAAATTAGGATTCTAATTCAGCTAGTGATCACAAATTATTTCACCCCAACATTTTGCTTTTTATATGTTACGGATATATGTTAAACTCGGTGCTTTGTGGTGTTGAGCACTGGCGTTGTGTGTGTGTGTGTGTGTGGGGGGGGGGGGGGTGTCCTCGCTCAGAAAGACTCGGTTATGTTCGGTTGTACACCGTTTATTGTCTGCATGCCAGCGGTCCCGGTAGAAATTACAGTCAAAGCATTACAATGCATTCCAGGCATTCAAAATGGCAACTGCCTGTATATCGACATGACAGATATTGAATAATTTCACACCTACGTTTACTAGTTCATGGGAACTTAACCCATAGCTAAAAGACGAAGACATATTACATTGGTGAATACTAGATCTATACCATTACTAACTGCTATACCATTACTATCTGGCCCGGCTGATTTATTGGGTAATATCGTCGACCTTGAAACGACAAGGCTCTCGCTTTTTTGACAGCGCAACAATGATTGCACAAAAATCGGTTCATACGAAACAAAACAATATTCCAGTGTGCATGTGTTGTGCTAAGATGAGTCACGATAATACAACAGAAATATCTGCATTAGATAGAGATCCTTGCCAACTTATTGTAATGAAAAGATTACAATTCAATGGGGGACTAATAAATACTAATGATACATAAATAGTAGCACAAACTGTCTCCGCCCCGTGATTTGTGAAAAGGGTAAAGTTGCCATACGAACAAAACAAAACATGTTACTTTTTCCGACACCTTTTTAAAGTTTCCAGAACAAAAAGGTTTCTGTTCACATTTTTGCCACCGTCATTGAGGTCTATGTATGGTTTATTGACAAGACTTCCTTCTTCTGAAGGAAAGGTTTGGAACATATGTTAACACGTAGAGTGTGACAGGGTTTGACTGGAGAGAAGCACGATTCAACAGTAATATATGGAAGGTGCCAAGGTGGTATTCAAGGAGGAGATATATGCCTGGAAACAGTCATTTCTATGTTTATCAGGTATGTACTGAGAGTTTTCGCCTTCCTGCGATATTATGTGGAAAATATTGAAAAACAAACGCCAGGAATATAACACGCAAACTGGCGTGCCGAGTTTGCGATTAATTTGTTCAGGTTTTCTTGGATATATTCATGCACAGACCAATCGTGCTCAAGGAGTTATATCCATCCCTAATATTTTGTCTAAATTATTTGTGGTCAGATCGGCCACACAGTTGAGCCAAAGAACCAATCAGTTCTTTGTGTTCCACAATTGAGTATTGAGAAACTGTTACGTGCCTACTTAGAATGATTGTGAAAATATGCCCTGCGAATATTGTGACGAATACCAAGGATATTCATAAGGTAGCTGAAAATGCGTGATGGAAATGAAACATATATACATTACAGAAAATGAGAGAAAATGTAAATAGAAAAAATATTATTTTTCACTATGGACAAAACAATTACTGCCATATAATATAAATACCGTAAAACTTCTAATAGACGCCGGGGATTAAGGTATACTGAAATTGATAGAAGGCCGGGCATCTATCAAAAGTTTTACAGTATGTTTATGTACCGGTATGCTACAAACCAGTTGATGTTCATATACTAATGTATTATGCTTTAAATGTGTCAAATGACGTACGATAAAATGAGAATAATGTCTTATATATTGACTAAACTAATTTATCTTTTCTCTTCCCGATGGCAGACTGTAGGCATATGTGGACCATACAAAGTGTGGACAGACGATCTGGAGATTCGGACAGCATAGAGCCAATCTGCAGATTCGGGTGTCCATTAACGGATCATTGTTGCGATGTAAACTAAAAAAAAAATAAAGCGCAAACAAAATGCAAACAATCATTTATTAATCTTTAAATGTCATCAAATCCAAATTCCTCTTGAAAAAACCCGTAAGTTTCATTGTAATTCAATTGTCAGCTTCTTTGAATGACATGCTTTCGAGTCAAAATCAAATCAAACGGGTTCACATCGTAAACATTTACAATTCATGATCATTCACAACATTTGAACAGCTTCCACTGAACATTGCCATATTCCACGCTGGTTAAATTATTCCCAGGTATATTATACATGTGCCACAATGTTGTATTTGAGCAGCTTTTCAACAATCCCACCCAAAAGCTGTTCATCAGTTTTCATCTCATAAGCCCGAATATAGAATCAGATTCCAAACTTAACTTTTCATCTCTGCCGGTCAGAACGTTATAAGAGAAAGAATTGTCGTAGATATCTAAAATTTTTAGGTTACCGAACTTTTGGTCTGATAATCTATTGCGTCCGTCTACATTTTATCTTTGAAGTTTACAATCGAACCTTAGTGAAATATTTTGAACAAAATTACCTAAAAAATTTTAAGAGGGAGGTGATTTTTTAGTTTTGCGCAATTTGTTTCCAAAAACATGAAAATGCAGCCATTTTTCATGAAAAACGACCAATTTTGGATTTTGGCGGTCGTTTACTCAGAATCTGTACATTTCTCTCATTGATGCATAAGACTCTTCAGATAAGGCTGCACCATGAATATGTTGTGTATCAAAAAAATATTCCAATGAATAAAAATGTCTCTCCCTACTCATCCAACAAATATACCTATATAAAGATGTAATTGATGAAATCTATTGTAATCTTTGCAAATAATCAAAACAGTGAGTTTTTCAAATACGCACACAAAATGTGAAAATCAACGTCTCCAATAACTGACCTGGGGATTCCACAACTGTGGACAGCATTTCGTCGCTGGGCCCTTGAAAATATATCCACAATGATCTACAGAGGATGTACTACAACATCCGAGCAATATCTTGTTGTCATACTTCAGCAAAATCACAGTATATTCTCCCAAATGTGTCACTATTTCAGTCTACGGCAAACCAAAAAATCAATATGGCCCGTTGCAAATCAAGTGAAACTACTTTTATTACCTCAATTTAAAGCTGTAAACAGGTTATGGAAACACGTGTACTGTAGTTGTGTGCGATGCAGGGGGGGGGGGGGGCATTGGTTTAGGCAAGCCCTGGGATTACTGGGCCAGAGGAAACAATACTCATTTAGCAGAGTTTCAACGTGTGTGTGGGTAGTGGCTCTTGTGGATAATCTATTGCAATGTTTGTCCTGATTACACCCTGTTAAAAGCTAATATTGCATTACTTTTGGTAAATAATATTTTTAAAGATATTACATAATACCATGTCTGGCTATTACTTTGAGTGTGTCTGTATCTATGCACGTTCTATTCTGAGTCCATGGATCAAGAACTCTTCCTGTCCATGTGCGAAGCCCTAGTTCACTGTCGATACACATGCGATTACGTAGTAGTTAAAGCCCGAGGAGCGCTCCATTACCTATTGGTATTGGAGACCGATGGCGAAGCCCGAGGTTTCCAAGACCAATAGGTAATGGAGCGTGACGAGGGCTTTGACTGATGTGAAGTCCACCACCCTCAAAAATAATCCACCCACACACTATCACTATAGCTCAAGATGTACGAGTTTTGAAGACGTGAGCACAAATGTTTTATATAAAAGAGAGGTGTAAGGGAAATGGAGCTATAGTAAGGCTGCATTCATTGCACAAACAAAAGTTGAAGGGACGACATCGTATTGTGGAATTCACACTATCAAGTGAAATTCAAACTATATTCAAATGTTCATGATACAATATATACTCATCCTCTGCTGTGAAAGCTGAATGCAACCAGTCGTGGATATGATTCTAACTTGCAGGCATAACTTGGGTTAATCACACGATTTCATGGATATTTCAAGAAATGGATAGCTTACATGTATGCCGCGGATATAATTATAACTAGCAGGGACATTTCTTGTTTCTTTTGGATAAGCACACACAATGCGATGGATATTGCGAAATTGGATATTGCTTCACAAGTAACTAGTACTAATAACGGATATTATATGGAATTGTTAGGAATATTATATGGAATTGGAATCCTGTGCTGCTCGTCGCCCCGGCGGCCCAAGTATTATACACTGCGCCTTCTTTTATATTTAATAACGGCCCAAGTATCATACACTGCGCCTTAATACTACTCGTCCACTAAATACATGCCATTTAATCCGTCGGTCACCTTTTTAATCGTCATTAAGGCCCAAGTATCATACACTGCGCCTTAATACTACTCGTCCACTAAATGAATGCCATTTAATCCGTCTGTCACCTTTTTAATCCTCATTGAATATAGAGGAAGGCGCAGTGTATGATACTTGGGCCGTTCTGGTATATCAAATAAGGATTAAAAGGTGTGAGACGGAATAAATATGTGTACAGTGCTCGAGTAGTATTTATGGAGCAGGACAAGGTACCTGGCACAAGTAGGCCTACGCTTTATGGGAGAAGAGTTCAAGCATGAGTGGCTACATGTCAATTGCAATTTGTCATTTGGCAATACTCATGATACTGCACGTATATACACATGATCTAATCCCGTTGTTTTGCAATCAATGAAGCGAGCAAAACTTCTCTCAATATTTCACAGTTGAGATCAGCTCCAATATTACAAACATATTGCTCCAATATTCGCATGCATCTCTCCATTACCTATTGGTAATGGAGAGAAAGACAATAGATTGACGTCAAAGGTGGACTTTACTGTAAAGTGCTGTAAAGTGTTCAAATTCTTCGCAAATCAGTACCAAGGACTTGGCGACACTGGCGAGGGAATTGAGAGCCCCCACGTACGTTTCAATCATTTGAGAGACTCCCTCACGATTACCGTTCGCAGTTTGTTGCAAATCCAGTGTTCTTGCTGTTTGCAATTGAAATCAATGAAACATTTGTTGCCACTGTCCAAATTTCTCGCAATTTAAGCTAGTACTGTGTAAACTGCACTAAAGTCCTTTCATAATTAAAAGACGCCAACGTTTGATGTAATAACTCCAGTATGATGTACTTTACGTTTGCCAGACTTGAAACAAAGTGAGAACGAAGCATTGACCAAACAGAATTAGTCGTATATCAATATTGCTTTCAATGACACATATAGTTGGAACTAATTTTAAAATCAGCAAAATTTAGCATTCTTGCTTATCACGCAAACTTGAAAGTACATCTCGAGATAGTCAGAAATGTGTAGGAAATATGCACAGTTCGACGACAGATACTCAGAAAATTGCCGTTAATCGTGTATGAAATCACTGGATAGAGAATGATTGGCCTTCATAGCCGGTTGGTACAGTATTAAATGGGATTTTATAATGGTAAGAGGACGGCGGGGAAGCAGGCAATAGGAAGGACAACGGTAAATGTGCATGATGTTTTTGTAGTAAATTTAATGACAGTAACTCCCGTCCCTCCCGCGCACTACACATTCCTATCACAACATATACATTCTACATGACTTACATACAGAACAGGTACACACTATACGATCACAAGCATAAACTTCACCGTAGTCATGGTTACATACACAGGTCAAACCACATGCACCTGCGGCCCCATTTATTCAGTACACTCGACCCAGTATATTCGGCCTTGACCTTCACATGCACTGACTTCTAAACATAGAACATGACACGCATAACACCCACATCACGTGCACAGTTACAGACCATACAAGTCAAGACACGCACCGGGGAATTCCACTTTCCCGGTGAGATCAGCACACATCAGCACACATTCAACCAATCACGTCACCGCATACACTTGGCGGGAAAATCTGCAGCACATGTTTGCCGGCCCCGCAATTTTCGGAGAGTTGAAAGATAGACGTCCAAGTGAACAGACGTATAGCAAATTGGCCGTGATTGTAAAGCAAAGGCCCTACGAAAAGACTGTGGAATAGCTATATTGTGATATACGCTTGAATTATACATTGGACTATATTATATTGGAATATATTTCGACTGGGGATATCACTGGACTTTAGGAGTGATTGTGGCCCCGATTGTGGTGTGAATGGACATTTGTCACTATCATCACAATAAACAGTGAAATTCTACTGCCGGCCTTTTTGAATTGCACAACGACCCAGTTTAAGTCGGCTTGATATCGGCCGTGAACGATATTCTTCACATTGGCGCCGTTCGACCAGGATCTGAGCTAGTCTCGGATCTTCGACCCAGAACCGACCGGCAGTATGGCATTGGCCCCGGGAGCATCCGATGGCGAAGCCCGAGGTTTCCAAGACCAATAGGTAATGGAGCGTGACGAGGGCTTTGACTGATGTGAAGTCCACCACCCTCAAAAATAATCCACCCACACACTATCACTATAGCTCAAGATGTACGAGTTTTGAAGACGTGAGCACAAATGTTTTATATAAAAGAGAGGTGTAAGGGAAATGGAGCTATAGTAAGGCTGCATTCATTGCACAAACAAAAGTTGAAGGGACGACATCGTATTGTGGAATTCACACTATCAAGTGAAATTCAAACTATATTCAAATGTTCATGATACAATATATACTCATCCTCTGCTGTGAAAGCTGAATGCAACCAGTCGTGGATATGATTCTAACTTGCAGGCATAACTTGGGTTAATCACACGATTTCATGGATATTTCAAGAAATGGATAGCTTACATGTATGCCGCGGATATAATTATAACTAGCAGGGACATTTCTTGTTTCTTTTGGATAAGCACACACAATGCGATGGATATTGCGAAATTGGATATTGCTTCACAAGTAACTAGTACTAATAACGGATATTATATGGAATTGTTAGGAATATTATATGGAATTGGAATCCTGTGCTGCTCGTCGCCCCGGCGGCCCAAGTATTATACACTGCGCCTTCTTTTATATTTAATAACGGCCCAAGTATCATACACTGCGCCTTAATACTACTCGTCCACTAAATACATGCCATTTAATCCGTCGGTCACCTTTTTAATCGTCATTAAGGCCCAAGTATCATACACTGCGCCTTAATACTACTCGTCCACTAAATGAATGCCATTTAATCCGTCTGTCACCTTTTTAATCCTCATTGAATATAGAGGAAGGCGCAGTGTATGATACTTGGGCCGTTCTGGTATATCAAATAAGGATTAAAAGGTGTGAGACGGAATAAATATGTGTACAGTGCTCGAGTAGTATTTATGGAGCAGGACAAGGTACCTGGCACAAGTAGGCCTACGCTTTATGGGAGAAGAGTTCAAGCATGAGTGGCTACATGTCAATTGCAATTTGTCATTTGGCAATACTCATGATACTGCACGTATATACACATGATCTAATCCCGTTGTTTTGCAATCAATGAAGCGAGCAAAACTTCTCTCAATATTTCACAGTTGAGATCAGCTCCAATATTACAAACATATTGCTCCAATATTCGCATGCATCTCTCCATTACCTATTGGTAATGGAGAGAAAGACAATAGATTGACGTCAAAGGTGGACTTTACTGTAAAGTGCTGTAAAGTGTTCAAATTCTTCGCAAATCAGTACCAAGGACTTGGCGACACTGGCGAGGGAATTGAGAGCCCCCACGTACGTTTCAATCATTTGAGAGACTCCCTCACGATTACCGTTCGCAGTTTGTTGCAAATCCAGTGTTCTTGCTGTTTGCAATTGAAATCAATGAAACATTTGTTGCCACTGTCCAAATTTCTCGCAATTTAAGCTAGTACTGTGTAAACTGCACTAAAGTCCTTTCATAATTAAAAGACGCCAACGTTTGATGTAATAACTCCAGTATGATGTACTTTACGTTTGCCAGACTTGAAACAAAGTGAGAACGAAGCATTGACCAAACAGAATTAGTCGTATATCAATATTGCTTTCAATGACACATATAGTTGGAACTAATTTTAAAATCAGCAAAATTTAGCATTCTTGCTTATCACGCAAACTTGAAAGTACATCTCGAGATAGTCAGAAATGTGTAGGAAATATGCACAGTTCGACGACAGATACTCAGAAAATTGCCGTTAATCGTGTATGAAATCACTGGATAGAGAATGATTGGCCTTCATAGCCGGTTGGTACAGTATTAAATGGGATTTTATAATGGTAAGAGGACGGCGGGGAAGCAGGCAATAGGAAGGACAACGGTAAATGTGCATGATGTTTTTGTAGTAAATTTAATGACAGTAACTCCCGTCCCTCCCGCGCACTACACATTCCTATCACAACATATACATTCTACATGACTTACATACAGAACAGGTACACACTATACGATCACAAGCATAAACTTCACCGTAGTCATGGTTACATACACAGGTCAAACCACATGCACCTGCGGCCCCATTTATTCAGTACACTCGACCCAGTATATTCGGCCTTGACCTTCACATGCACTGACTTCTAAACATAGAACATGACACGCATAACACCCACATCACGTGCACAGTTACAGACCATACAAGTCAAGACACGCACCGGGGAATTCCACTTTCCCGGTGAGATCAGCACACATCAGCACACATTCAACCAATCACGTCACCGCATACACTTGGCGGGAAAATCTGCAGCACATGTTTGCCGGCCCCGCAATTTTCGGAGAGTTGAAAGATAGACGTCCAAGTGAACAGACGTATAGCAAATTGGCCGTGATTGTAAAGCAAAGGCCCTACGAAAAGACTGTGGAATAGCTATATTGTGATATACGCTTGAATTATACATTGGACTATATTATATTGGAATATATTTCGACTGGGGATATCACTGGACTTTAGGAGTGATTGTGGCCCCGATTGTGGTGTGAATGGACATTTGTCACTATCATCACAATAAACAGTGAAATTCTACTGCCGGCCTTTTTGAATTGCACAACGACCCAGTTTAAGTCGGCTTGATATCGGCCGTGAACGATATTCTTCACATTGGCGCCGTTCGACCAGGATCTGAGCTAGTCTCGGATCTTCGACCCAGAACCGACCGGCAGTATGGCATTGGCCCCGGGAGCATCCCGCGGTGAGCCGCTCGACCCCACGGATGATGAAGTGACAATCCGAATCCGGCCTTCCGGCCCTCACTCAGTTGTCATGAGCGATACGGTCCCGCTGTCGCAGGAGCAACAACCGACTGGCCTGTTCGACTCCTTTGGCGACCATTCGACCCTGAGATCGTCTTCGCCGCCCGTCGACTTGGTGCAGGAGTTCCTCGACGAAGACCCGCTCGCGCCTCTACACACAGTGAGTGACATTCTGAGTGCACACGCTAGGGCGTATTCGGCTACGTCGGCTAGAACAATCCAGAGGCTATCGAACTCTGCCGACAGAAATCGTATCGACCCAGAACATTCAATGTAAACGTTCGGCCAGTAACCATAGATACATCGATGGTTACACACCCACCGAGTAACTCCCGGATACGACAGTGGGTTTGTCAGTTTGACAATGTTCCGGAACTGATCCCGCCGAGCGCTTATTCGGCAAACCGACCCTTGGCGGCGTCAATGACGCCGAGACAACACGACCCCGCGCCAGAGATGTACTTGCGCATACCGACTGAGCCAACGGTGGTAGAGTACATACGACCCAGCCAGGCGAGAGTACCAACAGAGAGCATCCCGGCGACGACCGCTGCCCGGATCGCGACACCTCCACGACCGCAATGACCCAGCGACACGACAACAGAATCTCGCGCCACCACACGGCAAGCGCGACCTCGACAAGCACCGTCGACGTCAAGTCGCCGACCCTGCGACCCCGACACGCCGACCTCCGACACACGCGCTCCCGCGCCGACCATGCACTGACCGTCGCCGACTACCGGAGAACAACCGGGCTTCGATCCTTCGCAAGATCAAGTTGTGTCTGCTCCGGCAGGAAGTGTTATTCCGATGATCGGACATCCGATCTCCCAATCAGTCGGAAACACCAATGGATATGGTGTACCGCCAGTCGGATACCCTGGCCCAACAAGCGGTGTCCCAAATGGAGTAGCTGTCGGATACTATCAACCACATGTCGGCTACATGAACCCACCACCCGGATACACCGGCTATCATGATACACAAACCGGATTAGTGTACCATGGTGTGGGCCCAGAAGGATCAACATACCGATATCCACCACCGGCTGAAATCCCACCCTCAGTCGGGATACCATGGGTGACGCCACAATACAGCCAGACCGCCCCTGTCACGCAAGCACAACACGACCCCAGTCATGCGCTGGCACCACCCGCCGCATCGCTAGCCGTCTCCGCGATGACAGCACCAACCGTCCCCGCTAACGCGACCCCGATCGGCCCAGATACAACGGCTCCGGCGACTTCGGCTGTCACGACTCCGACGGCCACTGCAGCGACTGCACCATTTGCGGTGAGTGTTGACATGCCCACGCCACAGAGACTTACGTCTGAGCCCCAAACATTGGCCACGGCTAAAACGGCTCAATGGCGTGCGACTTTCAAGGAGGGCAACCTCACTCAGTACATCCGGAGCTTTGAACAGTTTACGGCGGCCTTCACATATACCGACCTCAATAAAACGACCACATTCCGGAGCACGCTATGCGGTCGAGCCGAAGCGCTGGCTCTAAACACCCCAGTCGAGACTCCCTGGGAGGAGTTCCGTCGCCGACTTTTGGAGGGCTGGGAACCCGCGCCCCATCGACAGTCCAAACGGGACGATTTTCCGTTCCTCAAGCGGGAACGAAAGGAGGACGCGGAGCATTACCTAGAGCGACTCCAAGCTCTGGCGGAGCAAGTGCTTGACGACGTTACGCCAGAGTCGCGACAGCGAACTGTAATCTCGCAATTCGTCAACGGCCAACCCGACCCCATTGCAGATAAACTGTGTGTTCTCACTTCAATAGCTATAGTGAAGCACTAACGGCCGTCCTCAAGGCTGAGAGTCGCCAGCAGAGAACCAGAGATCGACACCGGGGCACGCGACGTGCCGACATCTCCGCGAGCGGATATGCGGAGGAAGACCCCGTTAATGAAGAACTGTCCTGTGCCATGGGACAAGTCACTCAGGGGTAAGCACCAACCCCTGAGCAAATTGCGGCCTACTACGACCCCGCGGACAGCGACACCACCGGCCTACAGGGATGTGACGAACATTCAGTGCCATCTTGCTCACGCGAGTGGGTGGCTGAAGCCTTTCGGTGCGTCCTTAGTGACGAGAACGGACTATGTGAAGAAGCGGCCATCTACTCTGTCCTGCGAACCACGGCCCCGATTAAAGGTGATCGACCCCCGCAACCAGGACGGCCCATGGTATGCTTCTTTTGTAAGAAGCCCAGTCATCGCTGGATGCGGTGTTTTCGGCTTAAAGATGTGCTAGTGCGTAACGGCATGAGACCACTAGCGTTTCGGCCCAATGGGTCCGGTACTGACAGAAGGACTGCTCAAGTATTGTCAGTACCCAACCAAACCGGTAAACAAACCTAACCGGCTCAACCAACACCTCCGACCCAGTCATCAAACCAGTAGTGGAAGGTGCTGAGGAGCAAGGGCCTTACGGACAACAGAACAATGTTCCCCGCTCCACACCGGCGGTTGTAACGACTACCGTACCGGTATCGACACCCGTAGCGACCCCACAACCGGCTCAGCCCACACCTCAGTTCCTTGAAGGGGTGTGTACCAAGTGTGAAGTTCCGACCCCGAAGCTGGCTCCTTTTCATGAAGGGGTGTCCGCACCGCGACCGCAACGACCACCACGTGGAAAACGTCGTCTGGAAGGGGTGTCGCCCCCAACCGCCGATGGCACCGGAACCGACAGCATGTCCGAGGTTGAGTGGATTTCTGACGATGGCGGATTTTATGCCTTTCCATATGGACCGGAACCCAAGTTGCCGCCCCTGCACACGCTTTTTAAGCCGCCGCCAGACGACCCCGCTGTATCGCTTGTCATAGACAATTCCCGAGCGGCCCAAGAATGCTGGAAGTTGTCGGTACGTGTTGGTGATAAGACAATGCAAGCTGTACTCGATTCCGGAGCGCAGATCTCCTTGCTCCGTCGCGACCAACTCCGACACGTTCCCGCCAACCAACGGCAGTTACGACCCACTTCGGCCACGATTCGTGACGTCAACGGACAGTCAAGCCCAATCGATGGACTGATCGACCTTCCAATTCAGGTCGCAACCAACCATATGGTTGTAACATTTTGTGTGGCTGACATACATGACGGCATGATTCTAGGAATGAACTTCTTTCGGCAAGCTCACGCTGTAGTGAACTATGGTGAGGGAACAATACAGGTTCACAAGGAAATCCTGTTCGCGCACAAGGACATTGAGGCCAATGTCGTCAGAATGGCCGTGCGCCGAGCCGTCACCGTCCCTGCACGCAGCGAAGCAATAGTGGAACTGGTCCCAACTTCCCGAGTTCGAGTCCGTCGACACCCGCGGATAGTCCAGCCACTGACGGCCTTTCCCGAGGACACTAACCTCATCATGGGAAGAATATTAACGACCCTGGATCGGCAATGCGTAAAAGTGTCTGTAGTCAACCCGGCAGATACTGGCATTACACTAACTCGTCCCGACCCCGTTGCGATAGCCAGCCCTGTCGAGAGTGTCGTCGGAGCTCTACCACGACCAGGAGAGGAGCCCGACCCGTCCACGGTAGACGCCAGTCACTACCGCGACCTACCGCCACATCTACAAGAGATGGTGGATCGCGCTGGACTAGCGCCGGAACAGCATCGGTGTTGCGCCAACCTGGTTCGCCAATACCAGGACACTTTCATGCACCCAGACGGCCAACTGGGACGGACCCAAGTCGTCCAGCACAGGATTGACACTGGCAACTCGGCCCCGATTCGGCAACGACAGCGACGCGTCCCTCAAGGGCAGTTAGCATCATCGATGAAGAAGTTGACAAGATGCTTCGCTTGGGGTGTATTGAGCCGTCAGATTCGCCCTGGAGCGCACAGGTGGTGCTCGTGCGGAAAAAGAACGGACAAGTACGCTTCTGTGTCGACTATCGGCTCCTGAATGACGTGACTCGCAAAGATTCATATCCTTTACTCAACATTCAGGATACTCACGATGCCCTGGCGGGCGCTTCGTACTTTTCGGCCCTAGACCTAGCCTCTGGCTACTGGCAGGTCGAAGTCGACCCCAGTGACAGACCGAAGACTGCCTTCGCCACAAGGAAGGGATTGTACCAGTTTAAGGTCATGCCATTCGGCCTTAGCAACGCCCCGGCAACTTTTGAACGGCCTATGGAGACCATACTCCGCGGTTACTTGTGGACCCGGTGTATGTGCTATCTTGATGACGTCATCGCTTACGGCAGAACATTCGATCAGGCACTCGCAAACCTGGAAGCGGTCCTGGATTGGATCAGATCGGCAGGCCTGAAACTTCAGCCCAAGAAGTGCGAGTTGTTCCAAAGGGAAATCTTGTACTTGGGGTTTATAGTGAGCGGCCAAGGAATTCGAGTCGACCCCAACAAAGTTAAAGCCATCAGAGAATGGCCGACCCCGTGCGAGATCACCGATGTCAGGGCTTTCCTTGGTTTCGCCAACTACCACAGGCGATTCATCAAGCATTACGCTGAGATCGCTTAACCTCTCGTAGCGCTCACCCGAGGTGAATGCCACTTCACTTGGGGACCGGCCCAGCAACGGGCATTCCAGCGACTCCGCGATGCCCTCATCAAGGCACCCAAGCTCGCCCATCCGACCCGGAATCCGGACGATTATTTTATTCTCGATACGGATGCAAGCGGCTTTGCTGTGGGAGGAGCCCTCTCACAAAGGGTTAACGGGAAAGAAATCCCCATCGGGTTTGCCAGCAAAACCCTATCCCGAACCCAGCGAAACTATTGTACCACATACAGAGAACTGCTAGCAGTGGTGGAAATGGTACAACATTATCGGCATTATCTTTGGGGTAGGACATTCCTCCTCCAGACCAACCACAGCTCACTGAGGTGGCTAAAGAATTACAGCGACGCCGACGGCATGCTCGCCAGGTGGCTCGCCAAGCTACTACAGTATGACTTCCGGATAGAGCATCGGCCCGGTAAATTACACGGCAACGCAGACGGACTGTCAAGGTGTCACAGTTGTAAGAACCAGGACTGTCCCGGACGACTCGTCGCGCCTCCGACCGACCCAGAAACAAGTTCCGGAGAACTTCCAGTTCGTCGGATAACCATTGTTCCGACCCAGACAAGGGCAGACCTCCTGGACAGTGATTCTATGACATCACCGGTCTTGCCCCAACTAGTTTCGGCACGCCAAGTTGTTCGAGTCCGTGCTTTGGACGCCACACTTGATGGACAAAAGTGGCTTTCGGACTATTCGACCCAGGACATTGTCGCAGCACAGCAAGCCGACCCCAGCGTCAGAAAAGTGCGGCAATGGATATTAGCCGGCACCAAGCCCGACTCTAGAGAAGTCGCCCGCCATGGAGAGGAAGTAAAGACACTAGTCTCCCGATGGAACCTCCTGGCGATACAAGACGGAGTACTGGTACAGCACGTGAAACCCGACCCCGCCGGACGAACTGTAGTGCAGACAGTGCTTCCTGCCGCTCTCGGGACACAAGTTCTGCACCAGCTTCACCACCTAAAGATTGTCGAACATCTCGGCATTCAACGAACCATCGAGAGAGTCAGGCGACGATTCTATTGGCCCGGCCTGGCACTGGATGTCGCCCGCTGGTGTGCCCGCTGCCCGCAAAGTGTAACCCGCAAGGGAAAACCGACCCCAAAGAAGTGGCCCCTGACACAGTTGCCGACAGGAGCTCCGTTCGACCTGATAGCGATGGATATTCTCGACACCCACAAAGTCACAGGAAGAGGCCATCGGTATATCCTTGTTGTGTCGGACTATTTCACGAAGTATACGGACGCCTTTCCGCTGCGGCGACATACCGCCAAAAATGTTGCCGACATCCTGGTGAACAGATGGATTGTCTACCATGGAGTCCCGAAGGCGATCCATAGCGACCAGGGCACTGAATTCGAGTCGGCTTTGTTTCGGCATGTCGTGCATCTTCTGGGCGCTAAGAAGATTCGCACGACCCCGTATCGACCCCAGAGTGACGGCCAAGTTGAGCGTTTCAACAGGACTTGGCTCAACATGCTGAGTGCATTCGTCAGCGATCGTGCAAAATACCTGGGACGTGCACCTGCCATATGTGTTAATGGCCTACCGAACCTCAGTACACTCGTCCACGGGATGCACCCCGCATCTGATGGTGAACAGACGCGAGTGTAACTTGCCAGTCGACCTCATGTTCCCCACTTACGACCCCGAACCTCTACCTCCGTGTGGTCCGGAGTATGTGGAGTATTTGCTGCAAGCCATCAGAACGGCCCACGGTTTCGCTCAAGACCATCTCGAGAAAGCGGCAATTCGACAGAAGATGGGTTACGATGCCCATGCGAAACCACGACCCCAGTTTCAACCAGGAGAACTGGTCCAGTATTATTATCTGCCCCTCACGCAGAATAATAAGTTCACTCGGCCTTGGACTGGTCCCTGGAGGATCGTCGACCGTGTGACCGAGGTAGATTACCGAATCGCCTTGGTTTCCAACCCTCGGAACACTCGTGTTGTTCATCTGGATGTGCTCAAACCATACGAAGGTGACAACCAAGCGGCTCACATCTACTCCGACACTGTACGACCTTCGACGTCGTCAAGCAAGTCCGGCTCAGAGCAGTCGGCCGACCCCTTGGGGCTTCTCAAGGAGTTTCACTACCCCTGGGAGGTCACAGTACAAGATCGGCATACAGATACAGATCAAACAGCCGAGTCTGACTTGCCATCGGCCCAGGATCGCCAGTCGCGATCTCCGACTTCTTCCGGCTCAAGTCGACATCGGCAAAGGAAAAGATCGCGCAGATCAAGTTCCGACGTTCCAAAACCGGCACGCAAGACACGCAGGCAAAAGCCTGTGATATCATCCGACCCCGAGACAAATGAGGCTACACCCCTGCCTGCACGACCCAATCGACCCAGACGCAACGCACGCAGACCGGCCCGATACAGATAACCCCGGCCTTGTTATCTGATTGATATCATTGATGATGAATTATGCATGTCTAACGGACTATGATATCATGTCATTCCCCATAATAGTATATTATATTACAATAACAATATATGCATTTAATATATACAAGATGTCAGTGAGGCGAATTTGATATATATACACGTGATATGATATTATAATTACGATGCTGGTGAAAAATTGATTGCATTATGATATGTGTTTCGACCCCATATAACGTATGCTATTGTTCCGCGTGTGTTACGCACTAACTAAAGTTATCATGTCAAATTTCAATCCATGTGTCAGCCGAAGAGGATAATATTCATGTCACACCGTGAGTAAGGCCACTTAGTTGTCGAAGAGGTGGTAGTGTGATTCGTTCCGGGGTATGCGTCGACAGAGCCTCTACCCACTCCATGTAGTATTCGGAGGAACGGCCCAGTGGTGCGGGAACCAGTCACTACATAGCTACCATACCAAGATGCGGCCTGTCATCAAATTCATCACATAAATACTCAAAGCGCCACGGTGTGACCGACCCTGATCATTGCAATTTCGACCCCCTACGATATAGCGGCCCCGTTGTCTCGTGAACCGGCTGAAAATGAATGGAACGATGTCCGCCCCTGTGAGTGATTGATATTAATATTTCAGCCTTTAATAACTGTGTGTCGTCTGTGAAACAGCGATTCGGCCGTTCGTTTATTGTGCGCTAATTTGTAAAGAGAAGGAATGATAAACTGCATAGTTCACAAGGTTCGCACGAGCGCAGATAAACATTTAAGCTGTTTACAGCACCCACATGGAATCTCCCCTGATAAGTCAATAGTGAGTCGTCGGGCAAAAAGAGCCCAGTAATTTGAACAGTCGATAAGTACATCTAGGATATGTTTTGGAACGTGTAATCCAGGGGACGGCAGATGAATATTCGGAAAAATGGACAGTGTGAGGACCCCCCTACTGACGTAATGGACTGACCCAGATAGGTCAGAGAGAGACCGCACCAGCGTTTCCCTGACAACGGCCCGCCTTGCTGCAGATACGCTTGGAACAATGGTATATAGCGTGAAGACGTTTTTCTATATAGGCAGAGAGCGTCCCCCGGCCCGATTCGTGGAATTGGGATACTGATAAGCATCTCGGTGTACGGCAATGGAAACTAACGGCAAGTAGGTCATTTGTGCCTGAGATTTCGAGATGAAAGGAGCATAAGTTACGACGGAGAAAAACTGTGTGAAAATTCGGAACACTTGCAGAATACTAAAACGGCAATTTGTAACATTAAAATAACGGAAAATTGTGAACATTTGTCGGATTGTGGTGGATAAAGTTGTAGTCGGCCTAGTTTATTCCGGAGTGACATTTGTGTTCACGGCCTTCGCCATGGCGGATAAGCCGAGTGGAGGAAAAGACGGTGATGGCCCTAATGACCATCGGCCCCGCTCCATCAAGCTTGATGGAGGCAAATTAACGGTGGAAATCGTCGAGCGTGGGGACGAGATGGATAATCCCATCATATTGACGGACGATGAGCTGTCCGCGGCCGGCCCCGAACCAAGTTCCGAACTGTCAGGTACGGCATCTGGCCCTAACAAACAGCCACGATACCAGATCATGGCGAAACTGGCGCAACGCGGCGCCCGGCATACCCCGAGTCCGACCTTAGAGGAAGAGTCGGAACGTTTTTGGCAGTTGGAGGAAGGTGGAGAGATCGTTCGGCATGCCTTGGAGGCACAGCGCGCGGCTGAAGCTGCCAGTTCGGCTATTTCGACCCCCGCTCAGCTGGTAATGGCACCAATCGAGCCTGCCCCAGTATCATCGCCCTGTCAACACCGGTAGTTCGGCCCTGTGCTGTCACATCACCGGCACATTCATCGGCTTCATCCGTGAGTTCGTCGTCCGGCAGAAGCCCACACTCGTCGACGCGAAGTTCGCGACGCTCCAATTCCGGCCCTGTAACACGTGCTTCGGCTTATTGTCGACAAATAGAGGAGCTTATGTCTCTTGTTCCGGCCCCCATCACACCGTACGGAACTCAGCCAATTCGTTGGAATGATGTTCCGTTCCGGCTTAGGAATCGGCATGACGGTTATGCACACGAGCATAACTTCAGCGCACCTTCTCGGCTGACGGAAGGAAACTTGGCGACCCTGGCGCCACTACGGAGGGAGGACGGCCAGTACTTATGTCCTTTTTGTATCGGTGAGGAGAATGATGAGGAGAGGAGGGCATGGCCTACGGTACCACGCCGTGGACCTTTTCGTTCGGCCTCGGATTTGGACGGCCACATCCTGGCCTACCATTTCCCACTGTTACGGTACTTTGTTTGCCCGGCCAAGGACCGCTACTTCACCCTCACGTCAGAGGATATGATTCGACATTTGAGCGAAGCGACCCAAACCCATGTCGGCATCCTCCCGTTATTCGAAAAAGGACAATTGAACGCTTCCGGCTCCATGTTGCAACGGTTTGCGCTGCGCTGCCGCGTAGACAACTTACTCTCGCCTATCTCTACGATTTTTCCAGGGCCACCAAGTTTACCAACGTTCGCCAGCAAATCAGACCCAACTACTTCACGACAAAAGTTATACCAATCAACGGTACAGTGGCTAGAGAAACCCTACTCTAACATCACATATTCCTGACGAAGGTTTTTGGTCCAGCTGAAGCACATTATCATAATCTCCGGCAGGGTTAAGTTGGACTTCCAAAACCAACTATTATTACGTAGAGACAGACATACATCGTGTTTAACCCTGCGGCGACGACGGCGACAGCGCCATCGTAATCTATCAGATACAGACAGATAACGCTCCAGCTGCATATCTTTCCCACACTTGCTACACTTCATGCTAGTGGCTAATAGGCCACGATCCATCAACCACGTGATGGTTACCCCCCCCCCCCCCCCTATCGACATCAACTACTTCGCGCCGAAGCCTGGACATTGTCCACACTTCCCGCTCCGTCGATTCCCTGCTATAGGAGCCGTGCCAACCGCCCATGTTGGCTAGTTTCGCACGGTCTTTCTCTCCCAGGCGCACGCTAAACCCATTTCCCGAGCCATGTGCGACATCTCCGTCAGTCTCCCCACCAGTACTAGCGTCCTCACTACGAGGACGCTTCGCGGCAGGCTGCTTCCCTTTCTGGCTACACGTAGAACCCCTCTTTGCTTTGGGCATGTTTGATTTGTCATAAATCAACAGCGTATGAATGCACATTGAGTTGAGTTGAGTTGAGATGGGGGCACCATAACAGGATGATATGCCCCCATACCTGTAAAAAAAGAAAGGTAATGAGTACCTAAAGAGGAAACTCATGAGCTTGACACGGACATACCGTATAGAATTGAGAAACTATTCAGGACACAAGCGACGAATGTACAGACAAATAAAGATAAATTTTTCAGACATATGACGAATTATTGGGACAGGAACACCACAATTATGACAGGAAAGAAAACTTATCAAATCTTCTCGACTGGGGGCGACTTCAGCCATTAGAAAATAGACAAACACAGAAAAGCCCATGTTAGAAAGGGAAAGACCACACACAAAATTTGTACCACAAGGACATCAACTATAGATTTAAATGCGACGATTCATATTAATGAAGAAATTAGAAATATCTTGATACAAACACTGACTTGACAACAAAGAAACATACGTTATTGGCAAACCCATAGAAAGAAGTTTAGAAACCAAATGAGGCTGAACATCCTGATAAAAAATACAGTCCATCATGATATGTCTAGGATCTTCAAAATCCATGCACAAATCACAATTACCAGTAGGATGGCACTTAATCTTATACAAATGTCCATTTAAGGTGGTTGAGTCAAAACGTAACCGAGTAAGTAGAACATCCTTAGCTCTACTTTTGTGCTCGTATTTAATACCGAAAGAGACTTTAGGCTCCAATTGTTTATAAACTCGAGAGTTATTAACACTAGACCATTTTTCTTGCCATAAATTAATTATGTATTTGGAAATTTGACAATACAATTCACCAAGCTCAAGGGGCAAATCAGTGACGTGTGGACAGTCCAGCGCCTTTTTAGCCAATTTATCCACATGCTCATTACCAGAAATACCAATATGACTCGGAACCCATAAAAACTTAACCTCAACATTAGACGCCAATAATTCATGAATAATTACAAGAACTTCATTCAATATAAGGGGATACGAAGCAGAATATCTACGCTGAATTGAAGATAGTGAACTTACCGAATCAGTAATGACCAAAACTTTTGGTACATTTGACGCTTTGGCTCACTGAAGGGCTTCATAGAATTATGATGATTACTTATTTTTTCTTGAGCCAAAGCAGCAAGAACGAGACAATCAGAGATTGCAGACCCTCGCCCTTCAGATTTAGTCACTAAAATTAGGCGATAATTGAGAGTTTTGGTCTTAAGACCATCGGTTGTACGCCATACGATTGGAAATTGGCCAAAGAAAAATACAAAAATAGGTTGAAGATTTAATATTGATTAGAACCGGAGTTATAGCCAGTTATGTGATTTTCTTTTTTCCGTTGCCATGGCAATCGTTTTTGAGCCACTACCATAGCACTCCAGCCCTATAAATTTCAAATCGATCGGACCGTTTGCCTTTGAGTTATGAGCGCAGACATTTGCACTGAAACGTCGCTGGCCAAAAATAACCGGAATCGTGACCCCCAATTTTTCGACATCAAGCGATAATAGAGAGTTCTCGTCGTACGACCAACGGTCGTACACTAAACGATCGAGAATTGGCCAAAGAAAAATACAAAAATAGTTAGAAAAATTAATATCAAGTAGAACCGGAGTCAGAGCCAATGATGTGATTTTCTTTTTTCCGTCACCATGGCAACCGTTTCCATCCGATTTTGGTAAAATTTTAAAGGGACTGAGCCACCACCATAGCACTCTTGCTCTATAAATTTCAAATCGATCGGACCGTTTGCCTTCGAGTTATGAGCGCGGAAATTTGCACTAAAACGCTGCTGGCCAAAAAGTAACCGAAATCGTGACCCCCAATTTTTCGACATCGGGCGATAATAGAGAGTTTTCGTCGTACGACCATCGGTCGTACACCAAACGATCGAGAGTTGGCCAAAGAAAAATACAAAATTAGTTGGAAAAATTAATATCAAGTAGAACCGGAGTTAGAGCCAATGATGTGATTTTCTCTTTTCCGTTGCCATGGCAACCGTTTCCATCCGATTTTAGTAAAATTTTGAAAGGACTGAGCCATCACCATAGCACTCTTGCCCTATAAATTTCAAATCGATCGGACCGTTTGCCTCTGAGTTATGAGCGCGGACATTTGCACTAAAACATCGCTGGCCAAAAAATAACCGAAACCGTGACCCCCAATTTTTTTGACATCGGGCGATAATGGAGAGTTTTGGTCGTACGACCACGGGCCATATATCAGATGATCAGGAATTGGCCATAAAAAAAATACAAAATTAGTTAGAAAAAATTATCTTGATTAGAACCGAAGTTATGGTCAATTATTGATTTTTACATTTTCCGTTGCCATGGCAACAGTTTTTGTCCGATTTTAACCAGATCCGAGGAGGACCGAGCCACTGAGATACTGCTTCATCCCTATCAGTTTCATGTTGATCGGACCATTCTCCTGTGAGATATGCGCGCGGACAGACAGACAGACAGACAAACAAACAGACATACAAACGGACAGACCCAATTGTAATACCCTCGCCCCCCTACGGGGCGAGGGTAAAAAGAGGTATATCACTTTTACTACCAACAGTATTAATTGATGTATCCACGACACCACCTCTAGGAACCCAAGGGGGGACAGCGATGAACTCAAAACGGGCCACTGAATCCACATCAATTGAATTCAAAAAGTCTTTAACTTTACAAACCACCGGTAAATTGTAGGGTTTAAAATTACCATAATAATGTTTCCAATTATTATCTAAATACTGATTATTGGCTCCATAATATATACCACGGATAATAAACTTCAATTGTAAATGTTTCCTGTGAATGACAAGAGGTGGAATACCACATTCATTTTCAAGACACGATACAGGGGTGGCAATCATAGCACCGCAACACAAGCGCAACACCTATTCTGAATCACGTCTAACTTTTTAAGAGAGGATGGATTGGCAGAATCATAAATGATACTACCGTAGTCAATAACAGAACGAATTAAAGCTTTATAGAGAATAACCAAAGTTCCCTTAGACGCTCCCCAACTGGAACCCGAAATACGTTTCAAAATGTTAATCCGTTTAATACATTTGTCATGGACATGCCTAATATGATGGGACCAGGTAAGTTTAGAGTCAAACACCACTCCCAAAAATTTAAAGTTATCAACGAATTCAAGATCATGACCATGTAATGCTAATTTGACAGTAACTTTACAACGAGTAATAGGGAGAACTACCGATTTATTTATGGAAATCTTAAACCCCCATTTGAAACACCAGTCACAGAGATTATCCAAAGTAATTTGCATATGTTTAGTAACAAACTTAAGATTACGACTGGACATCCATAAAGCAATGTCATCAGCAAAAATACTGTAATTGATATTCTTTTTAGGGATACAAGAATCCAGGTCATTGATCATTAAAAGGAATAAAATGGGGCTAATTACACTACCCTGGGGAGTACCATTATCAAGAGACATGCTTTGAGACAAGGATTCTCCAACTTTAACCTTTATTGACCGATTGGACAAAAAATCTTTGATCCAGTTGAAAAGCTGGCCATCAAAACCATAATTTTTCAGTTTAAACAACAAACCCTCTTTCCACACCATATCATACGCCTTTTCAATGTCAAGAAAAACAGCCACAGATTTGCCTTTAATATGGAAATTAGAATTAATGTCTTCGTGGAAACGAATTAGGTGATCAAACGTAGACTTATTTTTCCTAAAACCGGACTGGTACTTATTAAATATATTATTCTTTTTACAAAACCAATTAAGTCTATTTACAATAACCCTTTCCATAAGTTTACATAAAGTTGATGTAAGTGCAAGAGGACGGTAAGACGCAACAAGAGTTTGATCTTTACCAGGTTTGAGGATAGGGGTTACAATTGCTTGCTTCCAGGCCTGAGGCAAAGTACCCTCATTCCAAATCTTGTTGAAAAACTGAACAATTTTAATGAGCATAGGAGAAGGCAATTTTTTTAACATAATATACTGAATTTGATCTTCACCCGGAGCAGTGTTCCTGGATTTTCTAATAGCCCTTTTAACCTCGTCAAGGGAAATATCGACATTGAGTACACGGTTATTATTTTCTTTTTTACACAGTAGCCCATAATTATCACGCTCAAAATTAGTTTTGTAATCAAGAAACTCTGAAGAACGATTAGCAGAACTGCTAACTTTAGCAAATTGATCGGCCAAAGCATTGGCCTTATCCAAATCACATGAATGAATTTTATTAAGCCATTTAAGAGCAGGAATGGGATCAGAACCTCTGCCACTCATACGTTTAACCATTTTCCAAACTTTACCAAGATCAGAATAATAATTTAATTTGGAACAATAATTACGCCAGAATTCTTTCTGACGGGCTCTAATAGTATGTTGACATAAAGCCTTCTGCCTTTTATATTCAATAAAATCCAATAAATCCTTAGATTTGACAGCCTTTTTGTGACTTTTACGTTTATCCTTATTAGCTTGTTCACAATCATCGTTCCAATAGGGGACTTGATTTTTACCAATACCCGGGATTGTACATGGAATGAATTTCTCAGCCGCTTCTAATATTATACATGCAAGGTCTTTAAAAATAATATCCACATTTTCTGTTAAATCTATTTGATCACTATGATTATCTATATACTCACGAAACTTGTTCCACTCAGCTTTTTTAAAATTCCACCGTTTTCTGATTGGTTTATCCCGTGAGGGATGAAAGTTTAAACACGTAATTACAGGATAATGATCACTACCCAAAGGGTCGTCCAGAACATTCCAAGTTGCATTAGTGGACAGTTGACTATCAATAATAGTGAGGCCTAGACACGACGTACAACCATCACTCCTTAAAAATGTATTATTACCATCATTTAAGACAACTTTATCCGAGCTGGTAATTAAACCTTCAAGAACTTTACCTCGAGGATCGGCCTTAAGGCTCCCCCATAAGGGGTGGTGAGCATTAAAATCCCCACAAATGATACTATCTTTAATGAAGAAGGAGTTGTACTCATCTACAGATATTTCAATACCTGGATTATACACATTAAATACATTAAGTTTAAAGTGGGAAGTATTTATCTTAACTCCAAGTGCTTCAATATCTGGACAAGAAATTGTAGCAAAATTTATTGAAGATTTAATGAGTAAGAGAACACCGCCATTGCTAGCGTCCCTGCGATCTTTACGAATACATGTATATCCTTTTAAGGAAAAAGCAAGATCCGGTTTCAAGAAAGTTTCTTGAACACAAATGATATCAGGTTTAAATGAGAGGGATTCTAAATACCTGAAGAAATAAGGAAAATTAGATTTTATACCACGTGCATTCCACTGCATAAGACGGAAATTATCCATTATTTAGGCATGTTAGGGGACATATACATTTGGTGAATATTATCAGGAGACAATTTTAGCTCAAATATCACATTAGCGATATCAGTGATGTAACCAATTCTAGATTTCCTGTCTTGTTTATGCCAGAATGCTTGATCCTGAGCGATAGCGACCACCTTAAACACAAAAGTTAATATTTTATTTATGAATTGTTCAGTTACGATTTGAGTATTCTCCAGAGTTTGCTGGATTGAGGAATGCTGAGCAAGGGACTGTTGAACTGAGGACACGTCTCCCAAAGTAGGAGATGGTATATCTTTGATGACGTTACCCGGGGGAACCGGAACGGGCTTAGAAACTTGACCCGGGGTAATTACAGAGTTAACAGATTTCTGAGACATAATTTTTTAGCTGCTTCTGCATATGAGACTTTTTCAGTTACTCGAACTTCCTGTATATCCTTAGCTTCTTTATACTTAATACATCCTTTGTATGCAGCCGAATGATTTCCACCACACAAACAACACTTTGCATACGACTCTGTACAGTCTTTATACTCATGGTTATCACCACATGTGGGACATCGAATAACGCTCTGACATAGGCTGGCAACATGCCCGTATCTCTGGCATTTGTAGCAACGAATTGGGTTAGGGATGTACTGCTTGATAGAGTAAGTGAAGTAGCCCAGATAAACCCTGGCGGGAAGCAACTCGCCTTCGAAATGAAGAATTACAGAATTAGTAGGAACCTTTAAGTTGCTTTGTTTATCAAACCTGACCATGCGTTCTGCTTTAATAACATTAGGGATAACTTTAAAATCATCGTCCAAGACCTCAGGGTGTACAACGTGAATAATACCCCTCACTGAAGGGGGCGTTTCTCAAGAATTTCAGAACGAATATTATAATCACAGATCTTCCTAACGGATTTAAGCATTTTAGCCTGAGCAGAATTACAGATACATGTAACTTTAATGCCATTACTTTGCAATTGAACTTTCTCAACTACGCCTAGGGTGTCATTTAGAGCTCTACTGAGTTTAACGGGATTAACTTTAGAAAGATTCACATCCCTTTACGTGACTATAACTGTGCATTTAGAAGAATTTAATGAACGTTTACTAGAAGACTCACTGGAATAGCCTCGACTGGATTCGCTATCCGATCTATTACGTTTACCTGAACTATCAGTTTCCATCAGGCGTTCAAATGTACTGGGCAAACCGGCTCCGGCCATAATCAACCGGGCTTGACCCCTTCACAAAGAAGGACAAATGAAACAATAAATAAACACTTAGCTTGAACTTCGAAAGAAGACACGAAAGCCGACACCACGTGACGGCGAGACGGACGGGTGGCGGCGACGAAGTCCAGGCAGCGAGCGGGCTCAGCAAAGCGGTGTTGTTCGGTGGATCCGGTTAACTGTCTCGTCAGAAGTGAACCAAATCAGTCCCATCGGTTATCAGAAGTTAAATCGTCTCTGAATCTCCATCGGTGGATCAATCCGTCAAAACCAGTGATCTGAACCTATGAATGCACATAAAATTATACGCACATTTTATACACAAATTTCCCGCCAACATCTCTTTGCGCCAAACCGCCGATCCCTCACGGTTGTCGCGCACAACTCACAATTGTGCAAACTCACTTTATTCCCCGCAATACGTATTACGCAACCATCACACAAACTATATGTACATCCTCCACTTCAGAGCTGATTTCCTCACTTTGCTTCCACCCTCACGCCCCCGGCTTCCCTTTCACACCACAGCTTGTCATTCTCCCTGTGGTAAACATTATTGTCAAGCCAAACTCTGTAAAGTCCACCCGTGACGTCACTCTATTGTTCTTTCTCTCCATTACCAATAGGTATTGGAGTGTTACGTGCGAATATTGAAGCGATATGTTTGCAGTATTGGAGCTGAGATAAACTGCGAAATATTGGGAAAATTTTTGCTCGCTTCATGGATTATAATACGACGGGATTAAATCATGTGTACATGCGTGTATGCGCAGTATTGCCAATTGACATGAAGCTACTCATGCTTGAAGTCCTATCATGAAGCGAACTTGGCCCAGGTACCTTGTACTGCTCCGTAATACCATTCGTCCACTGTAAACATACCATTTAATCCGTTTCACACATTTTTAATCCTTATTTAATAAGGATATATCGCGGAACGGCCCAAGTACCGTACACTGCTCCTTAATACTACTCGTCCACTGAAAACATACCATTTAATCCGTCTCGCACCTTTTTAATCCTTATTGAATATAGAAGAAGGCGCAGGATATGATACTTGGGCCCGAGGAACGAGCAGCACAAGTCACGTGGGACACTGGCCTAACAATTCCAGATAATATTATCCATTTTTGGTTATCCAATTTCGCAATATCCATCGCATTGTGTGTGACTATCCAAGAAAAAAGAAATGTCCCTGTAAGATATAATTATATCCGTGGCATGTAAGCTATCCAATTTTGAAAATATCCATGAAATCGTGTGTGACTATCCCAAGTTATGCCTGCGAGTTATAATCATATCCAAGACTGGTTGCAATCAGTTTTCACAGTAGATGATGAGTATATACTGTCTCATGAACATTCAAATATGGTGTGAATTCGACTTGAACAATACGATGTCGTCCCTTCAAAAATTTTTTTTGGAAATGAATGCAAATATTTCCCGTACGTCCCTCTCATATAAAAACATTTGTGCTCACGTCTTTACAACTCGTACATCTTGAGCTATAGTGAATGTGTGGGAGATTATTTTTGGGGTGGTGGACTTTACATTAGTCAAAGCCCTCGTCACGCTCCATTACCTATTGGTATTGGAGACCGAGGGCGAAGAGATATACTGTCTCATGAACATTCAAATGTGGTGTGAATTCGACTTGAACTTCAAATATTTCCCGTACGTCCCTCTTATATGAAAACATTTTAGCTCACATCTTTACAACTCGTACATCTTGAGCTATAGTGAATGTGTGGGAGATTATTTTTGGGGTGGTGGACTTTACATTATTAAAGCCCTCGTCACGCTCCATTACCTATTGGTATTGGAGACCGAGGGCGAAGAGATATACTGTCTCATGAACATTCAAATATGGTGTGAATTCGACTTGAATTTCAAATATTTCCCGTACGTCCCTCTTATATAAAAACATTTGTGCTCACATCTTTACAACTCGTACATCTCGAGCTATAGTGAATGTGTGGGAGATTATTTTTGGGTGGTGGACTTTACATTAGTCAAAGCCCTCGTCACGCTCCATTACCTATTGGTATTGGAAACCTCAGGCTTCGCCATCGGTCTCCAATACCAATAGGTAATGGAGCGCTCCTCGGGCTTTAACTACTACGTCATACACAACAACACGTGACCTCATCAATATTCATAGCTCCATATAAACAAAACACACGTGATCCCATCAATATTTATTTAGGTCAAGCCACTGTCATTATTCAACTGGGCCGAAGGTCACAAACGAGACTTCACGTACAGCGCCACTCATGAACCGTGGCTAAAAGTTCCAAGCACAGTCATCTCAAAGAGCGTCGTGGCTCAGGGGCAGTGCACGGGACTTCCACGCCAGGGAACCCGGGATCGAATCACCGTCGGCACGGATCTTCAACACTAAACACCAACATTACAAGCAATTAACTAATTATATCAAAACAAAATAGGTAGCAATCAACTGACAAATGACGATGACGGACAAACCGACGGAAAACGGGTGCAAAACGGAGTCGGAGAACCAAGTCCAAAATAAAATACACCCTTCTTTTAAGTGTATCCCCCTAAATTACAACCCCCCATTCAAATCTCCACCCCCCAAAAATAGTATCGCCCCTTTTCAGTGTGACAGTAGACCCGGGAAAAATTGCCCACGCCATTGTACATGTGCTCCCAGAACATTTGATGGCTGATTTGATGAAGACACTATCACCGCATTTTAAAAATGGAATCGTTCCGTAACTCTTGGTCATCAACTCTCCAAGCAACCCGGTTACAACAGGTCAGTCGGCGCCATTTTTGTATATTTTGCTCTCGACCATGATAGGGTTGGTATTTCAAAAATTATGTATAAATATCAAATTGAACTTTTACCATAAAACAACACTAGTACATTGTAGCCATAACCCCAGTAATGATTGATTACATTGATTACAGTGTCCATAGATTTAATCGGTATGTCATTTGTAATAAGTAAGTACCCATTTCATAGTGTTTCTGGACCCACCAATTGTTTACTGCAATATACATGTCATCATGGGCTCAGCTTCCGGGGCCTGTTCTTCATATCATCCCTGTGATGTGTGTAAGTTTCGCTGCTCTTGATTCGCTCGAAGTGGGCCCGAATGGATGAGATTTGAGATTATGAATCAATTGTGGACATATAGGAAATGAATATATGTGTTCTTATTCATTTATATAAATATGTATTGGATGCTGAATATCTGCCTTATATGTGTTTTCGTAACTCAAGATTCAACACATGAATTGCCAAACACGTGTACAATAGCGATGGTATGTTTTATGATGTTCTGACGTTCTTTATAAGTGACCTGGATATAGTTACACACAACAGAGCAGATGTCATTCCACTGCGGA
Organism: Terebella lapidaria; assembly: GCA_949152475.1. Classification (NCBI taxonomy): domain Eukaryota; kingdom Metazoa; phylum Annelida; class Polychaeta; order Terebellida; family Terebellidae; genus Terebella; species Terebella lapidaria. The sequence goes on from OX424570.1 coordinate 23,284,398, forward strand.
ATATATTCACATTTGAACACAGATAGGCAGAAGGTTGAGAGCTCCATTGGAGTCATGCTGTTCATTTCTAAGAACAACATTTTTGGTGACGAATTCGAGCGCCTTCCCAGAGAGAGAATTCGACACATATGAACACTGGAACAGGATACGTGGTACATCCTCTACTACATACATATTGAACATTACTCAATTTTTAGATTTACTTGTATTTTTCTGGTGACAGCAGTGACTTGAAGCTAGGTAATGTTCAACTTGCATGACTCGTTCAATCGTGTACATGATTAGGGTTATTATTTGCGTAGATCCACCAAGGCGAAACCTGGCCTCCCAGATCATTAGTGTACAGCTTGATTTTGTTGTACATAAGAATATCCTCGTGACCTTGAATTTGACCTTTGACCTCATATTCAAGGTCAGATAACAAAATGGCTAGTATCTCGCTTATTATCAACTTTACAGCCTAGGAATCAATTGTGGACATGTAGAAAATGATCTATCACGAATATTCTCATGACTCTGAAGTTGATCTTTGACATCTTTTTTCAAGGTCTGGGCACAAAATGGTCAATATCTTGCTCATTTATCGACTTTACAGTTCAGAAATCCATAGATATAGGAAATGATATATGCTGAATATTCTGGTGACCTTGAATTTGACCTTTGATCTTATTTTCATGGTCAGAGCAAAAAATAAGGCTAATATCTCGCTCATTTCCGACTTTACAGCTTAGCACTCTATTGTGAACATATAGGTAAAATTATACTCGTATGCTGAATATTCTCGTGACTTTGAATTTCACATTTGACTTAATTTTCACAGTCACAGGACAGAATGGCTAATATTTAATTTTCTTATCGACATTACAACTTGACAATAATTGTGGAAATACAAGAAATGATATATGCCGAGCATTATGATAAATGAATTTGACCTTTGATTTCATTTTCAAGGTCACTAGACAAAACGGCAAATATCTCTCTTATTATTGAATTAACAACGTGGGGATCAATTGTGGACATATAATAATTGATATATGCGGAATATTCCAGTAAACTTGAATTTGACCAGTGAACTTATTTAGTTCATAAAAATATAATACATTTACCCTCGTCCCGATAGGGGAGAGGGTATTGCATTTGGGTCTATCTGTTGGCTTGAAGCCAGGAATAGACTTGCATTCCGTTTTAAGTGACGTCATTTCGCCAGATGTATGGTTGCCTAGGGAGACAACGCGTAGTGACATTGATCCACGTGGTGGTTTATTTTGCGCATGTAGAAGTCTCGATGCTATTCCCCGGGATTTGGAGTAGAGAAAGGTTTGTGTAGGTATGCTGGTTCGGCAATTGCGATCTGAAAACGGGCCCTGTTGACAGGGGCCCTGTTCAGCGTCGTTTTGTTCAGCGTCGGTTTATGAAAAACTGGTACTATCATGCTCTAGATAGTGACATTTTTAAAGCAGCATCCAAAGTTGGCAAACTTAACACTGATATAAATATAACCAATATTTGGCCTTTTCAACCCTGTTTGTTTGTTTGTCTGTTTGTCTGTTTGTCTGTCCTACGCGTAACATGAAAACAAATGACCAGATCGACTTCAAAGTTATAGCAATAAAGCGATATGCCAGTGGTTCGATCCTCCTCAATTATTGTGAAAAATGAAAATAGTTGCCATGGCAACCGAAAATCACATCATTGGTTCTCTGGTTCAAATCAACATTATTTTTTCCAACAGTTTTTTTTCTATGGCCAATTCCCAATTGATCAGTGTACGACCGTTGGTCTTATGACCAAAACTCCCGATTATCGTCCAAGGTCGAAAATTTGGGGTCACGATTTTTCGACTCTGGAGTGTTCTGACATCCAAGACCATAATTTGGCGCAGTTTTCAATTTGTGTGAATCGTTTTAGTTCGGGAGATGTGCCTTAATAATTGAAACAACACTGTGAATAATACTATAAGTTATCATGGGCTTCACACCCCAATACGGCGTGATATCTGCCTGAAGTCCCCATATAACAGGAGGCCGCAGGCCGAGTGGGATATGCTGCCTGAAGGCATATATTATGCCGTATTGGGGTGTGAAATTCATGGTAACGATTTTATCATAATTGGATTTTATGGAACTCTCCTAAAGGTCATTTCGTATTAGCCGTCTGGAGCCCACGATACAGAGAATATCGTGGGGTTGCGTCACAGCTCTCTAAATACGGCGTGGTATTGTCAGAGAATGGACCAATCAGGATCGCGCATTTTCGTCAATCCGATGATACAGCTCAATATTGGACGACGAGGTCAAGATCACAGAAAACGTAAAAATCGAAAAGCTGCAAAGAACTCTTTTATTAATGCATATTTCTTCCATGGTATTTACATTTTTCGGACCATTGGATACATGACCAATGTTCGTTTACTGAAATCCCCGATCATCGCCGAGGTCGAAAATGTGAGGGTCATCAGTTCTAATTTTAGTAAGTAAAACCGAAAGGGCGAGGGTCTGCAATCTCTGATTGTCTTGTTGGCATTTGAAGGACGTTTCCATAATTAAAATATAGGGTCTGAATTGTGATTTCGCCCTGTTTTTCGAAATGTACCAACTGTGTTAACAATATTCCAAACAGATAATTGAGTCTTGTTAATAGAACAACAATATGTTTTTGGAGGTCGTGGTGATTATTTACGGCCCAGATCAGATTATTTTCAGCCCGACATGGTTCATTTGCAGCCCGACAATGGAGGACTGCAAATAATCTGAGCTGGGTCATAAAATATCATAACTATTAGTGCACAAAAAATTAATACACTTTGAGCTGTGCGTCTAATAATGCCAGATATTCATTATTGTGGTCGTTCATTAATCCTTCCCCCACAAGCGAGATCCACTCATCACCTGAATATCATTAGTGTCTCTGACAAATCGAAATTGCGAATTCATTAACTTAACAATGATACGATTCAGGGAAGATACATGTTGATGGTAGTGACAGATACGAGGGAAAATATGAGAAGCAAGTTAAGTTGACATGTGATGAACGAAGTTTAACACATGCAGTATGTTTGATATAACCACATGCATAGGCTTGTCATAATCACATGCACTAGAATTGACCTAAACACATACACTATGGTTGATATAATCGCATACACTAGAGTTGATATAACCACATGTACTAATGTTGATATAATTATATGCACTTTGGTTGATATAATCACATGCACTAGGATTGATATAATCACAGGCACTAGGGCTGATATAATTATATATATATGCACTATGGTTGATATAATCACATGCACTAGGATTGATATAATCACATGCACTAGGGCTGATATAATTATATATATGCACTATGGTTGATATAATCACATGCACTAGGATTGATATAATCACATGCACTAAGGCTGATATAATTATATATACACACTATGGTTGATATAATCACATGCACTAGGATTGATATAATCACATGCACTAGGGCTGATATAATTATATATACACACTATGGTTGATATAATCACATGCACTAGGATTGATATAATCACAGGCACTGGGGTTGGTATGATAACATGCACTAGGATTAACATAATCATAGCACTAGGGTTAATTTATACAGAGAAGCCACTACGTCGTCGTCATGAACAGATGAAAACCGTGACCAGAAAAAACGGATTCTGTAACTGCCTAAAACCATTCTAATAATTCCATCCATCACCACTGATCCTAGCCACAAGTTTACGTTTAGATCATCCATCAATTCCCTTTGAACTGGGCAGAATCAATCAGATATAGGGTACGAAAGATCTCGTGTAGTCTTTGAAGAAATCATACTAGCTTATAGGCGATATTTCATAGGTTCGAATCTGAGCTACATTTTGTAGAAAATCGAGCTAGACAGCGTCACGACAAAATCTCAGCCCAGGAAATTGAACCATGGGAAAACACATTCCAAATCAATCCTAATATCAACATAACAAATGTGCTGTGCTGTCAAAATAACAAACGCACTGTGCTGTCGAATGTATGACAAACTGTTCTATTACATACATGTACTCCATGGAATGTACAACATAAATTAACTTGCATTTGATACCTTGCATTTCATACCATCTTCTGGGAAAACTTTCTTGCATAGTGAAGTCAGTTGACAAATTCCAGTCGCCTCACTGGTTAGTACCGACCATGCCCTATGAATATCGATTCATTTTAGTCATGCATGATTGAACTGTGAAAATTGGAAAGGTGGATCTATTTACAGAAAGACACAAACAATATGGATTAGGTCTTGGAATATGAGTTTGTCCGTCGGTAACCGTTTCTACTTTTGTACCTTTCGATAGTTTACCCCGATCACAACGCCAATGTATCATGATGAAATACAGTTTTCAGAAGAAAAGGTCAATTAACCGTGAACATCATGACGAAAAATATATTGGTGAAGGATCATAAACGTTGGCAATTCAGTTTCTAAATGTATTTTCACCCCCAAAACCTCGTGCCTACATTTTTCAGCGCAATACATTGCACGCATCGACTCGCATGGCATTATTCAACATGGCATTACAATTTCTGCAGCAGCATACTTCATGGGTACATCATACATGCGGACGATACAAAACCAATCAGATATCGACCCCTCACACTCCAGACACGAAATCCCTTGCAGTACATAGTCAGTTGGTATAAATCTGTAGAAGCAGGTGGAAGAAATTGTTTTGTCTTGGGGTACATCTGGATCGAGATACATGAATATGAAATACAACTTTCAACTTTCCTGTTGACAACGTTCTATCCACTGACTCAAAGAATTTCATAAGACTGCTGGATAATGAAAACTTGCGCCAACACGTCAAAGTTCCCACCAACGTTCACGGCCATACCCCTGATCTCAAGATAACATGTGAAAACGATGACATAATGCACACAGTCGCCACAATGAATAACTTACCTTTTGATCACAATGCACTTATCTCTTCATTAAAGTTGACACAGTCCCCTCTGGAGCGCGAAAAAATCATCACGTGCTCTCTCCATATATTGGATCCAGATGTATTTCGAGCAGCGATCGGATCTCCCATGCTTGAACAATATGATCTTACAGCTTAGGAGTACTGTTCCGTCCTCAGCGATCTTCTGGATACCCAAGCCCCACGAGTAACTGGAACAATAACATGCAGACCGAATTCACCATGGTAAACCGAACGCCTCCACGAGCTTTGCCTTGAGAAAGGGAAAGCTGAGCGGAAATGGAAGCGCACATGGTTGGAAGTTCAACGACAGATCTTTCAAGACAAGTGTAAGAACTTTTGTGATGCAAATAAAAACTCAAGAACACTACATTGTCAGGTGGAAACACCAAGTCAATGTTCAGCTTTTTAGAGAAATCTCTCGATTTTTCTAGTTACACATCGATCACTGATGCCTGTGATACTGATGTTTTCAGCGAATACTTCATTCAGAAAAATATCAATATCAGAAAGTCACTAGATGCACAACTATCCGACCTGGAACCACAAAAAGCTCAATCTTCGAGTGCCTCCAAGTCAACCCTGTCCAGCTGGAATCCAGTATCCATAGATGAACTGTTGAAGAAGTAACACCACTTCTTAAGAAGTCTAGTCTTGACTCTTCTGTCCACACAAACTGTCGCCAAATCTCGAACTTGCCATACCTGATTGGAAGTTTCGCAGCTCCAGAGCTACCTCAGCGAGAATTCATTTAAGATCCTCTATATAAGACATATAAAGACTGCGCATTGCCTGGGACGTTAGTGTGTGTCTGAGCGATTGGGTATCACTGAAACTTACTGATATGTATTATCAATGAACCATTGAAAATACGTGCTTCCGGATTCCTATACCAGATACGGGTTCAGTATTTCACCCAAGAAAAATACTTTGTGTTTGGTGTCGTGACTTAGGATTCGAATATCCGCAATCGAGGTATGGAACGAACCGCCTGTGCTATTGGGTTACCTCGTCTCGAATATCACCAACACTCACGTTTTGACCGTTCGCCTCGGGTTACGCCTCTTACGACATTCGTGCAATGATTTGTTTGTAGGTCAGCGCCAGTTAAGAGTGCCCCAAGTCGTGCCGCAAGCTATGGCAATAGGACCACAAGGTTCCGCATCGTTTTATCATCAACCCGCTGCACAAATATATTCTCCATAGATCAGTATACCGATACCAACAGAATCACAGATTCAGCCCACTTTGTCAACGCAACTCACCACCACACCTGTGACGACAACCATCACATGGACGCCGACCTCGACAACACTGGCGACCACCATGAGTGTGGCCGAGGTCAGGGCCGCATCGAAGTAACTCAGCCAGGACGGATTCATTGCGAGGACAAGCAAGTCCTCGCAATGGCGTACATCATTCAAAAGGGCAACCTTAACCAGTATGTTAGAAGTTTTGAACAGTTTACGTCTGCATTTGACTATACTGATCTGAACAATCTATGTTCTGTAGTGATCTGATTGCTACGTTCTGTTGTACGTTACGCAGACGGGCAGAAGCCTTAGCATTGGATATACCTTTGGGGACACCCTCGGAGACATTTCCCTTCCCGAGGCGACAGGCGAAACGTGGCGATTTTCTGTTTGTCTGACACACTGGGTGTAAACCTGATGTAGGTAACTAATTTACCTACATCCCAAGATGGCCACGGGACAGAACGCTTCAATTTGTTTATGGCGATTACAAATGATTTACGAGGTTTTGATTGAAAAACTGTGTATGATTACATAGCACTAGTGATATTGTTTGGCATACAAGCGTCCTTGTTCTTTTATTAAACTGGAAACGTGCGTTTAGAGCGATTGTTTTTTTCCGAAGGGATGTAGGTAACGGGAAGATATGCTAACGAGAAGATGTGGGTAAATTTTGGGGTAAGATGTAGGTAACGGATTATTCACGAAGCGAATAATTATGTGATTAATTAACGCCGGTTTAATACTGATTACATTCTTCTCACAATAGCTGGTTCGAGGATTTCTACGATGGAGGTCGGGAATAAGGTAATTGGAGAATCATTTGTTATTGAACAGTGCATTTGACACCCTTTTGCAAGGGTAATGCGAGTGAAACTATGTGTATAAGTAGGCCTACAATCGGATTTTTAACTCGTCTACACTGTTTTTGTGGATACTTCTGCAATGCTGCATGGTATTAATTTGGCATATTTCACATAGGAGTCAAGCTGCAAAATTTCAGAGTTCTGTAGCGAAAATTGAAGTTAAATTTCATCCCAAAACGCAATCTCAGGAATCTGAACGGTCGTGTGCTACAGTGTACATCCACCATGAAAGTGTTGTTAAATATTTTGGACCAAAGACACATTGAGCTGATTGAGGTATATTTAACGCGAATAAGCTGCTCTCAAAAGTTTGCGCTACTGCAAAATTATAAAATGCACAATATCGCGTAGCCAGGGGGGTTCAGGGGATTCGTGAGAACATCCATTTGTACGAACCCCCCAAAGCAAGACCGAACCCAATCTGTAACAAATCCCCTAATATGTAACAAAATTACGAGCAAATGCCGGCAACTTTAATCAGTTCACCGAAAACCCTCGAGATAGCCGCATTACACATACAAAAATAGGGCCAAGATCATGGTTTTATGCACATAAAAATCACTATCAAACTCCGAAATAAAGTGCAGACGAGTTGTTTTCACTACTGTGATAAACAACGTTTTACACAACTGTGTCATTATCGTCACACGATCGATTGCATGGGCACCGGAATCAAAAGCGAAGGGCGGGGCAGTGATGATCAGAAGGGCACAGTTTGAACATAAACGGATCGCGGTAAATCGTGAAAAAACCTGGAACAACGAGGAGACCAGTTGTATTTCGTCTTTCTATACAAAATCAACAGCAAGAAGTGGATTTTCAGCCATATACTTTTTGGAATACATTTCTGGCATTTTGATCTATTTTTTGCTTGAAAGGTCAATTACTCAACAAAAAAATAAGATTTTAAAAAAGTCACCCCTCCAAAAATTCGACCGTAAACCTTAAAAATTAAAAGTGTGGACGATGACGGACGACTATCCTTGAACACTTATCCGCATGCTTGATCCACGCAGCTGGCTACGCGCCTGTCTGAGTTTGGCATATTAGCATGTCAAATAACCTTCACAGAGTCCAGTGCTGCGGAGGTAATTTTACATTCTAATACCATTCATCATAGCAAAAATATCCGCAGAAAACTAACTAGAGTTAGTTGACTAACTATGGTTACCAATTAGAGTTAGTAAAATCAGAATATACATCACAAATCACATGTTATTAATTCATCGGTCATAGAACCGTCAAATAGAATAGAGAGCGTTTTTATTGAACCATGAAAGACCAGCGCACTTTTGTACAGAACATAGAGAGAACACACAACAGAACTTCAGTGCTGTTTATGCATATGACTAGATATACATCGATGATATAATGTATTGTTTCAGCTTTATATTACTACACTGCTCAAAAAATTTAAGGGAGCATACATTTGAGTTGTGGTATCGGCTGTCAGGAATATAGATAGCTCATTCATAATATTTCCTCATATATGACATGTAATCCTGCATTAATCTTTGAGTTGCATTCAAATGCTGGAAGATGGCCTCTCACAGAGAATGGTGGCGAACAGACTCGACGTGTCACCAAGTGTTGTTGCCAGACTTTGGAATCGTTACCAGGCCACTGGAGGATATATCAGACATCCGGGTGAAGGTCGCCGACGATGTACCACACCTCGGCAGGATCGTTATTTACGTACTTTGGCTGTCAGAAACCGCCATGAAACGGCTAGGGCCTAACAGATCGACTTTCATCAGGCCTCAGGTGTGCGTGTGAGTGACTAGACGGTATGTAACAGACTGCACGAGGAAAACCTTGGGAGCAGACGCCCAGCACGAATCCCAGAACTCACCCCACAACATCGAAGAGCTCATCTGGAGTTCGCCCGGGATCACCAGTATTGGCAGTTACATCACTGGCGCAACGTTTTGTTCACTGATGAGAGCCGATTCCATGTGTCGACTTGTGATCGTCGTGTCAGGGTGTGGAGGTACCCTGGGGAACGCTATGCAGACTGCAAGATAGTTCAGTATGACCATTATGGAGGTGGTTCAAAATGGTGTGGGGTGGCATTTGTTTGGATGGTCGCATGGAGCTACACGTGGTAAACAGAGGTGCCATGACAGCTCTACGTTATCGAGATGAGGTCCTGGACCCTATTTTTCAGACCATTCGCGGGCGCAATTGGTCAGGATTTCGTGCTAATGCAGGGCAATGCTCGTTCTCATACTGCTTGGGTCGCCATGACTCATCTGGATCAGGAAGGAATCAACGTCATGACTGTCCCAGCGCGCTCTCCAGACCTCAATTGAATAGAACACGTGTGGGACATGCTATCTCGGCGCTTATCCAGTCGACCTGATCAACCACGTGATGTTCCATGACTAACAGAAGCTCTGTTAAAGGAGTGCGCGAAATTACCCCAACACATGATCCGCCGCCTGATCCGGAGCACGCCTAGATGTTGTAGGGACTGTATTAACGCTCGTGGGGGTAATATCCATTATTAAATATTGATTGACATTCATTCTATTGTTTTCTCGAAAATATCAGTTTGGCGTCTGTACTGCCGATTCAGTCTTGTTTCAGGGGCACCCTGACAACCATTGTGTTAAAAGCAAACTCGCACGTTGTCCAAGCTCCTCGTGATATCTGTTACGTTGCAAAATGAATGTTTTAATTAAACAAAAAATATTACATTTATACTATAAATATTTCCACTCGTTTTCATAAATATATTTCATGCTCCCTTGAATGTTTTGAGCAGTGTATATTGGAAGTGAGAAAAGCGTCATTTTATTTTGTTTAGTGAATTTGGAATTGATTTTGTGATCCAAGTGATCTACATGGAGAAGTCTGAAAATCACCAAAACAGTTTCAATCAAATTTTAGTCCCTCTAGCGTAGAGGGAATTCATGAAAATCGTGCACTTGGTGACAAGTTTTTGAAATTTGGCATCCTATAAGGTATTGGTATGGAGATTTCAAAAACCACCGCAAACACGTTGGCATAGCCCCCTGGTGGCCGTTTTGCGCAAAATCCAATATGGCCGCCATCAAACAAATAAAACTCCATATCTCGGCTTCTATTTGTACTAGAGTCTATTGTAATACCAACTTTCCTATGTTTTTTGGCACGAAAAATCCATTTATGAAGTCGCTTTACAGTTTCAAGGTCGCCAACAAGGTCAATCAATATTCTGTGGGTCAATATTAGCCAAAATAATACAGAAAATTACCCGAAAACATAACATTGAAACTAAATGACACACACAGTTCACACAGGACCCTCTGCTCATAGATATAGGAACAAGATGAAGTATAAAACAAACCAGGTGATGAGCAAAACCGAGTTTGTAATCTCTAAGTCCTGCATAAATCCAATATGCCTGCCATAAACTCTTAACCTAATTTCTCGGATCCTGATTTCACAATCTTTCTTTGTACAACTTTTTTTATTTTCGGGAAAATGAATTCATTTATGGAAATATTCTACAGATCAATGCAAATTCATATTTAAGAGATCAATGTATGTGTTGACCTATTACCAATAATTATGATGAGGAATTATCAGGTATCAGAAATTAATAACCTTTTCATGAACATCATGAAACATTTTTATATGTACATCATAACTCTACATTAGCTTCCTCAGTACAGGCATTGCATATAGTTGCTTCTACTGTATACCTGATGGAATTGGTACACAACTGTCCAACAACGATGTAAGAATAATTTACAAATCCAAAACGAACCCCACAAAATTATAATGAAATCATTAGAATATCCAAATGATGACAGTGCAGTTCGTAATTTAAAATTCGCAGAAACCTTACTGTAACGTTTGACGTGCACAGGGTGCACGCGGTGGGCGTCGTAATTACTAGAACTACAACCAGGTAACAGTCCGTCCGGACGAATCCGGCCGTTATACATCACATCATAGACATACAAAATATATTATACATCGGTTAAGGTAATGTAGCCGTATGCGGAGCCTGAGATGCCATGGGAGCGGCACCACCGAAACTCGCGCACGTGGGCATGTTGCTGGCCGGACTCGCCGACAGCACTGTCGTAGGGATAGAACCCTGGACAGCCCGACGGTCTACCAAAGCCTGTGTCGCACCATCCCAGGGCGAGGAACTGGTGATCACAGGGACGAGCCCCGAATCAGCACGGTCCCCCTCCTGGGCCCCCAATTGAGAATCGTCTCTGAGGCCTTACGACCTAGCAGAAAAGGGACAAGGAGCTCATTGCCGAGCTCACCTGTCGTACTCTCGCTTTGCTAGCTCTGAGACTACTCCGAACTAAGAAAGCGCGGCGGTGGTATTCATACCACAGCCAAGAGCACGAGAGATGACGTGAGGCCAGTGTTCAGTATAATGGATAGAGAGAAGGACGGTGAGTCGCCATGATAACTCACGAGCGGTTAAAACAAGAATAGTGTTAAAAACAAGTCTCCTGCCGCGATCTTTGGGCGAAATCGCCACATCAAAATTGAAACTAAATGATTTATGAATATTTCCCGAGACCCTATGCATATAGGAGTGGAATAAATACAAATGATCAAAACTGAATTCATTACCAAATATCTATTAGGCTAGTATCAGAAAAATAGGAAATTTCAACAGAACCTTATGTAATAATAGTATATGGTCTATGAGTCTTGGCCTTAATTTTTTTGTGATTTTCCTTTTTCCTTTTTTTTATTCATATATTCATATATTTTTCATATATAGTTGAAATAATATTGAATGACAAATAATGCAACAAAAGTTATTCCTATATCCGAAAAACATAACTTTGCGAGTGACAAAGAATTTGTCAAGGGCCTGTAAAACAACCAGGAATTGAGATTCAAGAATGATTAGTCCATATCATTACTAGTGCAATCCCCTTCACACTTGCACAGCTGGCTACAGCGGAGTCTGGCTCGGCTACACTTGCAGTTTCCATTACAGGCAACAGCACAACCACAATGAAGGAGCAACGAGCACGCCTCAGTGACGTTGGCCAGGTCTGTCCAGTATGGCATCCACTGCCTACAGAGGTTGTTTTCAAATAAATGCATGTTGTGTGAGTGGGATCAAGTCAAAGATTTCAGGCCATGGGTGAACGTGAATGTTCTTTTTTCGTACACTGAATGTATGTCACAGTTCTTATTCTCGGCCCCTCAGGGCCGGGTATATGTGATTGTCGTTGACCTCACCCTGTGTATTTCCTGTCTTCCGAATTCTCTGGACGACTCTCTTAGATTCAGCATACACTGGTGTTGGTTTCGCAAATTTGCGATAAAAGCCTGTACATCCCGTTAAACTGATTGAGAAACACTGCTGGCATCAATGTATTAATAACAGTAATTGCATGACAATGGACAGCGCTGTTTTGAATTAGTTTGCGGTTGGTATGCGCAAGTGCAATTACCGAATCTCCTACCAGTTATCTTGGAACTCGCATAAGTCTGACCTGGTTTAATTACTATAATTACCTATATTACTACGCCAACACGTAACCAGTAGAAATATGTTGTGTTGCAGCCATGGACATGCAGTGATACATTAGTTGTAATCATTTCAGACAATAGTTTGAAATTCTCTTTTCGAATTGTTTTCGTTGCACCAGGCCTAGATCTATTAGGCTACTTCTCTGGATATCACTGGGGATTATTTGTTGGCAATGAGCTTAGGCTATAGCATAACGAATGTGAAGCATGAAAATTGCTTTACAAGCGCAACCGCATTAAATAGCCAAGACCACCGTGACGAAGCCGAGCTTTTACCGTACACCTGTCGTTGAAATAATTAGCTAATAAAGGCATAATTTTCCTATTTTATATGAACTCTGTTATATGATTTTCGTGTTTTTTTGCATCATTCATGATAGGCTGTTATGCCCTATCGATAATTCGTTTTTGCTTTCACAATCTTTCAGGAATGCCTGCCACTGGACGCCTTTGGATAGTGGTATCTGGGCTGAGAATTTCGTCTGACGTGTCACAGTCTCACCTCGCTTGATTCGAGTTTGGGACTTGAGGCCCGTCTTCTTGTTCGTGTCCCAGACTGCGTCCAATGGTTTTGTCCGTCATCTGGCTTCGCAGATATAGCAACAACGGCATCTGTATGTACTCCCAAACACACTCGCACGCACATCTCAGCATATGTATAGCTGCTGCCATATTATAAACAACCACAGATGCTTCTTTTGCAGCTGGCGATCGACCAGGATTAGTATACCTGGCAAAGAGTAGAAAATGCTTTAGCAGTGCCCAGCTTGTTACCACCCTTTTTTCAAATCTACAGGTACTCGTGATGGCAAACGTGACCATGGTGGCCCTTGGAACGATGTCAGACAATGGTGTTGTAGCTAATTCTGTTTTGTTCCTCACAAATCCTGTGAACATGCTTCTGCCCATGACGGGGGTTTCCCGGAGGCATCTGGCGATTTCAGGGTTGATGACCTCAGTGCCCAAGGTAATGAGGTCTCGAACCGTCTTTTTAAGAGGATTCCCTTCTGGACAAAATCACACAAAGCTTTCAGGTGCTTCAGAAATTGAGGATTCTGGATGCTCCAAATCTTCCTCGTTTGAGGAACATGCATTCTCAAACTCTTCCGTGACCCTAAGAACTTCAGGTTTTGATAGCTCAATTCATTTCCTCTTGCTGACCATATAGGCCCTTTATTAATTACTCCACTATCCTCTTTCAGAAACTTGATGCTATGCTCCTGATTCTGATCAAGGGCCATCAGTGAAAACTTCTTGCTGCCACGCTGAACAACGAACTTCCCTTCCATGAAAGCCTGATGAACTGACGGATAAGTGTATGGAAGTCCCTGCCATGTCTAGCAAGTAAACTTGCATCCATCCAGAATAGTTTGTGTCCAAATGCGAAAACCATGGACACATATCATTACAGACTTTGAGAGTCAATGACCATTCACTATGCGCTGACCGCAAATGAAACAACAGCAGTAGTCCAGAAGCAAATTGAATGTTGCTGGGTTCGTGAGGTCCATATCCCTCATTGCAATACTGGTGATAAGCCTGCTCTTTGAGTATGTGTAGCCATGCCATTGTGAGCTGATATGCATATCGTGTACTATGCATAGGGTGTGAGTTGATATGCATAGCAATGCCAGGAGTGAAGACATTGGTGAGGGCGAACATCCGGCTCCAGTCAGATCCGGCCAAGATCCTTACCAACACATTCTCGAGATGCTATCTTGATATGCAGGAATCTCATCAAACACACCATCTTGGATTCACCGACCTCGTCACGGTACACCAACTGACATTTATTTTTTGTTTGATATAGAGAGGACAGTCGTCTTCAATGACTGGAACTTGACCAGGATTCACAGACTCTATTGCTTCTTTGACCACAGGCATTGAGTGTTTTTGCATGGCCATTGTTGATGCATGTTCATATGAGAATGGTAAAATTCCAACTGTCCCTTGGTTTTATATCTTCAGTGTGTTGGGCATGTGAGACATGTTTAGAATAGGTCACTGGAGTGTCTTGAATCAGACCATCCTTTTCACAGATGAGCCATGCGTCCTCGGGCACACATGTTTGCAGTTGGTCAGTGAATGCTGGCGTGGCCACCCCACTTAGTATTGACGACAGAGTAATTTCTGCAGCATAGTCAACGATGCACGCACAATGTCATCAGGAAGTTTTACAGTGGTGCCTCCAGGAGGAACATCCAACTTGAGAGGTGAATCATCCACCACCATATTGTCATGTGTGAGATGGTTTGCTAACGAGATACCATGAAACTCAACCTGACCAGACAATGTTATCGACTCCTCCAGTCGTGAAGACTTCGCACCTCATATTTGCCGGAATAACGAATCCATCCTCAGCAAAGCACTTCGACACAGCCAGAGCAAGTGTTTTTCTGGTATCCATGACTCTGTCATATGAGACTGAAATACCTAATGCATGGAACGTGTTGATACACTGTTGATGATGTCTTTCTGGTTATTATTTACATGCAGGTTCAACCCCACATAGAGCGGAAAGGGTGTCTCTTGATCCTTCTTCTGGTAGAGAGTAAGAGTCAGGCATGTGCACAGCATGATGCCACGACGCCCGTGCGTACACTTTTCACTGACAAAGAAAAAACACAAGCCACTTCTCCATTTTTTGTTTCTAAATTTCATGAAAATATCATGCACACATCAGTGTTCTACTTAGACTCCATAAAATTTGTTGAACCAAATCAAATAAAAGGTGTTTTTCTTGAATTTAAACATCAACGCTTGAATAATATTGCATGTATTTTTCAACATGTTATGTTTTCGGCTATGTTTTGGCTAATATTGACCTCTTAAATGTGAATTGACCTTGTTGGCGAACTTAAAACTGTAAAGGGACTTCATAAATGGATTCCTCGTCCCGAAAAACCTATGGAAAAAAATGGTATTACAATAAAGTGTAGTCTGAACAGGAGCCGAGATATGGGGTTTTCTTTGTTTGCTGGCGGCCATATTGGATTTCTCGCAAAACGGCCACCAGGGGGCTATAACAACGTGTTTGCGGTCTTTTTTGAAATCCTCATACCCATACCTATTAGCATGCCAAATTTCAAAAACTTGTCACCAAGTGCACGATTTTTGTATGTTTTCGCAAATATCTCCTATACTACTCTGCTTGGGTCTAAAAGGATTGAATATCCTCTCGTTACATGCACCTCGGGTTTCTCATTTCAACAAGCTGACACATGGTGGTGTGTATTTTTGTATTTTTAGGGTTTTCATTTTCAGCCAAAGCACATGTTCAACAACCGTTACCTACATCATTAAATTTTGTCCGAGTACCGTTACCTACATCCTGTCGTTACCGTTACCTACATCCCTTCGGAAAATACAATCGCTTTGAACGCGCGTTCCCAGTTCTGATCAATAAAAGAACAAGGACGCTTGTATGCCAAACAATATCACCAGTACTATGTAATCATTACATTACTTCAGTCAAACCTCGTAAATCATTTGTAATCGCCAGAAACAATGTGAAGCGTTCTGTCCGTGGCCATCTTGGGATGTAGGTAAGGATGTAGGTAACTAACTACATCAGGTTTACACCCAGTGTGACACGAGCATCGGGAGGACACTTAGAAGAGTACCTAGAATGATTACGAGCTCTCGCTTAGCAAATCTTCACTGATTTTACTGATTAAAGGGTGTAGCGAATGAAGTGTAGCTGAATGAAGTCGAGTCACTATTGCCATCACACTTGTTACTCCCTACACGAAATTTCAATCGATCCCACTCCACAATAGAACTAATAGACCTACATCAGGGATGAGTGGACTGATTTCCAACAAAGTGTAGTGAGGTTGTTTAGTTTAGTCAGTTATACACGAGATACGAATAGTCTTGCGCAGTATGATGTACCGTATAAGATGCGTGAAGTTTGTCAGAGAGTAACATACCAGCTCACCTCAACTGCCTCTCGAATATTATCTTCCATCAAATCAAGCTTGGAATGAATTTCCTTTATGATATATACAAGTATATACACGTACAGTGTGATGTACAATAAAGGACAGGATGCATGAATTGTTTTGCAGAAAGAATATGTGGATGGGCCTACGCATTCCAGCTGCCGTTCTCATATCGTATCAAAACATCAAATCAATTTTGGAATTAATCCTTCGTCTGACTTATTCGCGTAAATGCATCCGATATAATTAAATCAATTTTTTTTATCAATGTATTGAACCCGCTGAATTGCTTGTGAAATTAGTTAACTACATTTAGATACGTGGCGACCAGGTGCCACACAGATTTTACAAGTTGAAAAAATATGTTTAAACTTACGGTAGCTGATATAATGACAAAACTAGGTGAGTGTGTTTCCCAGCACGCGGGAAAGATGGAGTTTGAACTGGCGGAAGAATACAAGAGAGCACGAGACCAAAGGTCGAGTGCTTTCTGATGTTCTTCCGCCAGTTCAAACGAGATCTTTCTCGTGTGCTGGAAAACACACGAAACAGGTTTTGTTTTTATCACATGCTATGAATTTATGATTCTGAAATATTTGAAAACCCAACCCCTGTAAATTAAAGTGGAATTGTACCAAAGATTGCAAGAACTTTACTTTTTTTATTGTACTCAAGAACCCCTTCTACTGATGAGTAGAAGAGCCGTAAACAGGTGCGTTGCTACGAAACAATATAAACAATGCAGATCACCGGGTCATTGAATACTTTATATTATGACGTCATAGAGGTTGTACGTTTTCTGCATGGTTATATGTTACTAAGGCGGAATCGCGTGAAGTTTCATTGTCACGTCATAGAACACTCGTGCTTTCATTGTTGTTTCACAGTAAGAAAATTGCATGTAAATTATGTGAAATGTGAAGCAAAAATGTGAAGAAAAAATAGTGCAAACATGATGTTTCCGACAAAGGTTATCACACTGTCGGAAATCACTGTGTGTTCCTACTGTTTGTAGTGTAAGATAAATTCATAGCAAGTGATAAAGTTTTATTTTCAGATTTCATTTATTTATTTTTTTTCCAGAAGGACATTCTGAAGAATGTAAAATAATTAATTACACGTACTTAAAGTTAATTACGCATACTTAGTATTAAATTCGTGTATATATTGAATACGCATACTTAATATTAAATACGCGTACATAGTACATATACATGATATTAAATATGCGTACACGTATTTAATATTAAATACGCATACCTAATGTTAAATTAGCAAAAATAGGTGGTTAAGTTGCTGTGCATTTTTCGTCAAACAAGGTACATATTAGGCGGCATGTTGCTGTAAAGAAGAACAGAATATCTGAGTCTCGAATTTAATATGAAATATGCATAGTTGACATTGAGTATTTAATATTATATATGCGTATTTAATATTAAGTACGTGTATCTAACATTAAGTACACGTATTTAATATTATATATGTGTACTTAATACTAAGTATGCATAGCAATAAATACGCGTAAATATGTAAATAAATATGTATTATTAAGTACGTGTAATTATTATTGAGTATGCGTATTTAAACATCAAGTATGCGTATTTAACATAAAGTACGTATTTTACATCTTTCAACATAAAAAAATCCTAAATAAATGAAAACTAAAAAAATAAAACTATGGCATATATCAGCCACCATAGAAATTTGTTCACTTTCACATTATTGACTGTTGCGTGTACAATATCAAGCACATTATTAATACTAGTGGTCAAGGCCTAAAGGTGCCTTGGAGGCATTTCGGACAACATTAGACAACAAAAGGTAAGTCCTAACACCCTAGTCATGTCTGCTCAGAGCAATACTAGTATGCCCGGAAATAACGTTTCCGATATAACGATGAAAAACAACAAACAAATGCCGACTCATGACAAAAGATCCAGGCCAATGTAAATGTTCATAGACATGTTTGTCTATTGTGACAAGTCCGAAAATAATGTTTGATTCGCTCTACTACGCTCCGTCTCCGATATTGATGGAAATAAAAAATGCTGTTACAGCAAAAACTGTCCCGGGTGACGAGCCCAAAAATAACGTCTTCTTTTGGGTATATGAAACACTTTCCGAGATATAAAAAAAACAAAAAACAAAACAAAACAAAGCCGACTCAGCAAGAAATTTAAGGACAAAGTCGAAGTTCATCCCTAATACTCTTAAGACATGTTTGTTCAGGACGACAAATCCTAAAATGACGTCCGTTTCGCTCTACAACGCACTATGTCATGCAAATTCAGATCAAGGTAAAACTTCATCCGTAATAACCTCTACACGTGTTTGTCTAAAGTGATGAGTCCGAAAATAACGTCCTTCTCGCTCCACCAGACACCGTTCTTGAGATATCAATGACAACAAAAAATGTTTATTGTGAATTGTATTGTATTTATTGTGACGTTTATTGTGAATTGTATTGTATTTATTGTGAACTCACTTGTGTCCCAATCATGCGGTTTTTTTTTCCTGACGAATTTCAGGTATTTTCTTTCAACAACGTAGAGCTGCAAGTAAACATGAACTGACAGTGGAGAGTAACCGGCAGTTTCATCATTAATAGAGTTACATGGAGCTTTGGAATGTGTACCCCACATGGACTGGTTCAATATTAGTCTTCATGCTCATGAATGCATACAAATACTTCACACTCTTAATATAACCGTGTACCCAAATATTCAGGCTGATGAAACTGAACAATATCGTACATTCTACATTTTTTTTGTAGATTGTTACCCTCGCCCCGATAGGGGCAGAGGGTATTGTAATTGGGTCTGTCCGTTTGTCTGTCTGTTTGTCTGTCTGTCCGCGCGCATATCTCAAAGGAGAATGGTCCGATCAACATGAAACTTATAGAGATGAAGCGGTATCTCAGTGGCTCGGTCCTCCTCGAATCTGGTCAAAATCGGACAAAAACTGTTGCCATGGCAACGGAAAATGTAAAATCAATAATTGACCATAACTTCGGTTCTAATCAAGATAATTTTTTCTAACTAATTTTGTATTTTTCTATGGCCAATTCCTGATCATCTGATGTATGGCCCGTGGTCGTACGACCAAAACTCTCTATTATCGCCCGATGTCGAAAAATTGGGAGTCACGGTTTCGAATTTTTTTGGCCAGCGACGTTTCAGTGCAAATGTCTGCGCTCATAACTCAAAGGCAAACGGTCCGATCGATTTGAAATTCATAGGGCAAGAGTGCTATGGTGGTCGCTCAGTCTCTCCAAAATTTTGCCAAAATCGGATGGAAACGGTTGCCATGGCAACGGAAAAAAGAAAATCACATAATTGGCTCTAACTCCGGTTCTACTTGATATTAATTTTTCTAACTATTTTTGTATTTCTTTTCGGCCAATTCCCAATCGTTTGGTGTACGAGCGATGGTCGTACAACGAAAATTCTCCATTATCGCCCGATGTCGAAAAATTGGGGGTCACGGTTTCGAATTTTTTGGCCAGCGACGTTTCAGTGCAATTGTCTGGGCTCATAACTCAAAGGCAAACGGTCCGATCGATTTGAAATTTATAAGGCAAAAGTGCTGTGGTGGTGGCTCAGTCTCTCTAAAATTTTGTGAAAACGGTTGCCATGGCAACTGGAAAAAATCACATAATTGGCTCTAACTCCGGTTCTACTTGATATTAATTTTTCCAACTATTTTTGTATTTTTCTTCGGCCAATTCCCAATCGTTTGGTGTACGACCGATGGTCGTACAACGAAAATTTTCCATTATCGCCCGATGTCGAAAAATTGGGGGTCACGATTTCGGTTATTTTTGGCCAGCGACGTTTCAGTGCAAATGTCTGCGCTCATAACTCAAAGGCAAACGGTCCGATCGATTTGAAATTTATAGGGCTGGAGTGCTATGGTAGTGGCTCAGTCGTTTTCAAATTTTACCAAAATCGGGTAAAAACGGTTGCCATGGCAACGGAAAAAAGAAAATCACATAATTGGCTATAACTCCGGTTCTAATCGATATTAAATTTTCAACTTATTTTTGTATTTTTTTCTTTGGCCAATTCCCAATCGTATAGCGTACAACCGATGGTCTTAAGACCAAAACTCTCAATTATCGCCTAATTTTAGTTACTAAATCTGAAGTGCGAGGGTCTGCAATCTCTGATTGTCTCGTTTTGCATGTGAATGTTCAGTCTGGCAGATGTTTCGTCTTGCAAGTGGGTGTGATTTTCACGCACATGCTGAAAAAAAACCATGAAGAAATTGAGATTACATGTAAATTAAATCATATACTTCACACCCACGCTGAAACAGCAGTTACGCCCTTATTACCCTCGCCCAGATAGGGGCAGAGGGTATTGTAATTGAGTCTGTCCGTTTGTATGTCTGTCTGTTTGTTTGTCTGTCCGCGCGCATATCTCGAAGGAGAATGGTCCGATCAACATGAAACTTATAGCGATGAAGCGGTATCTCAGTGGCTCGGTCCTCCTCGAATCTGGTCAAAATCGGACAAAAACTGTTGCCATAGCAACGGAAAATGTAAAAATCAATAATTGACCATAACTTCGGTTCTAATCAAGATAATATTTTCTAACTAATTTTGTATTTTTCTATGGCCAATTCCTGATCATCTGATATATAGCCCGTGGTCGTACGACCAAAACTCTTTATTATCGCCCTATGTGGAAAAATTGGGAGTCACGGTTTCGAATTTTTTTGGCCAGCGACGTTTCAGTGCAAATGTCTGCGCTCATAACTCAAAGGCAAACGATCTGATCGATTTGAAATTTATAGGGCAGGAGTGATATGGTGGTGGCTCAGTCCCTTCCAAATTTTGCCAAAATTGGGTGAAGACAGTTGCCATGGCAACGGAAAAAAGAAAATCACATAATTGGCTCTAACTCCGGTTCTACCTGATATTAATTTTTCCAACTATTTTTGTATTTTTCTTTGGCCAATTCCCAATCGTTTGGTGTACGACCGATGGTCTTACGACGAAAATTCTCTATTATCGCCCGATGTCGAAAAATTGGGGGTCACGATTTCGGTTATTTTTGGCCAGCGACATTTCAGTGCAAATGTCTACGCTCATAACTCAAAGGCAAACTGTTCGATCGATTTGAAATTTAAAGAGCTCGAGTGCTACGGTAGTGACTCAGTCTCTTTCAAATTTTGCCAAAATCGGGTAAAAACGGTTGCCATGGCAACGGAAAAAGAAAATCACATAATTGGCTGTAACCCCGGTTCTAATCAATATTAAATTTTCAACTTATTTCTGTATTTTTCTTTGGCCAATTCCCAATCGTATGGCGTACAACCGATGGTCTTAAGACCAAAACTCTCAATTATCGCCTAATTTTAGTTACTAAATCTGAAGGACGAGGGTCTGCAATCTCTGATTGTCTCGTTGAATTAGGAATCATCCAATACACTGCAAGCTGGCTTGAAACACATTTACATATCGGACAGCCAACCAGTCTTTAGTTGTGCGCGTTGCAACTATGTTTGCGGGCTGCGAATGAGCTGTCATCATTTTCAGCTGCTTTACGACATAGTAGAAGTCTAGCTGGGTAAGTGACGTATTTGGTGGAAACAATGTGATTCTTCATGTTGTGTAAGTCGTTCCATGTCATTTTTATTTCTGACCAATCGAGATCGAGTTTGAATCCGACAGTAGATAATGGTTTCAGAGTGATTAGAAGCGGTGAGAAAATGGGCACTGTAGGTTTGTGGTTTCTGATGTTGGCTGTTACCTGTGCCTCAGTTCATTCCGTGAGGGCTTGCACCCCTTCTGATAAACTCGAGCTTATCACGACTGTAAAAAACCGTCAACAGTGTCCCATGTATGCAAGCTACCCGGTCAAAGTCGGAGTTGAGGGAACAGTTCTCCGAAGCATACTTGTAAGTGCGAAGAATATTTTAGAATAGATTTGAGGTACACGCTCCCTTCATATGGTAAAATTCTAGATATTAATATATTCCACCACTGATTGAACTAGGCTTTGATATGAATATAATGGAAAGCATGAATTGAAACAATTTCAGAGTTAGTTGAAAGATGTAACGTGATCTCAACATATAGTTGACAGGCAAAGACAGAATGGGAAACAACAGGGAAATTAGCCTTAACGTTGATCTTCTAGTTTTGCGTGTTATGGGGGAATCTGGAAAAAATCTATACACAATGAAGATTCCAATTCAGCTAGTGATCACGAATAAAATTACCCCAACATTTTGTGTCTTCGGCTGTTGAAAATTAGGTTACAGTTACTCCTGGCCCTGCTGATTTTTTGGGGGTAAAATCCTCGACATTGAAATGACTCGCCTTTGATGACAGTGCGACAATGCTTTCAGAAAGAGCAGGACAAATAGATCTATAGATCTAGATAGTAACAAAAACTGTATCCGAACCATGATTTGTGAAAAAGGTAAAATGGCCAAACCAACGAATGGGACATATTTTCTTTAAAACACAATAGAGCGTGATCATGTCAAATGAACATCACGAAACTTGTTCCTTAATTCGACACTTTACTAGAGCTTTCAGAACGAAAGTGTCTCCGTTCACATTTTTCCGACCTCACTGAGGTCTATGTATGGTTTATTTGACAGGCTTACCTTGCCCGGAATTTTGGTACAAATTTTCAACCCTCGAATGTGACAGGGTTTAACTGGGCGAGAGCACAACTATTCCGCCCCAACATATGGAAAAGATCGGTCACGAGGTCAAGGATTATATTAGTACCTGCAGATACGATATTTTATATTTATCAGGTATGTACTGGCAGTTTTCAATTCCTGTAATGTTTACAATATTTTGGCAGTTTTCAATCCTGCAATGTTCACAATATTCCAGGGGAAATATTGAAAATCAATATGCCAGAAATAGAAGCCTTAAATTGGCGTCCACGTTCAATTTGTTCGAGGAATCATGGACGTATCCCTGCACAGACCAATTGTGCTCAGGAGGCAATATACACGCCTAACATTTTGTCTAAATATATATCTGATTATGAATATTAATCCTAAATCGTTCAATTCTACATGTATGTTTCATAAATTGCACAGTTTGACTGATATGGTGGAATTGTGGTCAAATTGTTCCACAAACGATTTCTGCAAATCTGTTATTTGCCTGCTTAGAATCTCCACAACGTAGCTGCTAGTTTGGTGGAACCATAAGTGAACATACCGAGAATAAAGGAAATCAAAATTCCACGCCAATGTCGATGGACGAAGTATTAATTCCTTAGTGGCTATATAAGTTGCTGTCAAATATTTAACTTATATCCCTGTGCCGGTATGCTACAAATCAATGGATGGTCATGTACTAATGCATATAATAATGTATTATAAATATCTCATATGACATACAGCATAAGAATAGGCTCATGTGTGTTGAAATTGAACTAATATATTGACCTTTTCCCGATATCAGACTAAAGGCATATGTGGACGATACTCAGTGTTTACGAACGACATTCACATCCGGAACAGCGCAGAAAATCTGTAGAAACGGATGTCCGTGAAGGCATCATTGTTGTGATGTGAAAAAACAAAATAAATTGCAAACATTTTGCAAATAAATATTTGTCAATCTTTAAATTATATCAAACCATAACGTAAGTTTTACTGTAATTAACACAGGTTAACGACTGTAAACGCAAAACTTTTCCAATCGGGTCATAATGTAAGCTTTATTGTATTCAACACAAGTAAACGAGTGTAGATGCAAAACATTTCGAGTCGAGTCCAAATCAACTGGGTTCACACCGAGGAAGCAGACTATTGATGCGGCCCAAGTATCATACACTGCGCCTTCCTCTATATTCAGTAAGGATTAAAATGGTGACAGATGGATTAAATGGCATTCATTTAGTGGACGAGTAGTATTAAGGCGCAGTGTATGAAACTTGGGCCGTTGATGCTTACACGTTTATACTCGTCAATCCTCGGTTATACTGAGTCTCTTCATTCCCCACAATGACCCATTTCACAGGGCCCCTGTGGATCTCATGAATATCTGGCATTACTCGGTAATTTCCGTAGTTCAAAACGTACCAATGGCCACCGAGGGCAGAACACGGGCTGTCTTGGCAGCGTAAAACCATACACGAGATTCCAAGTGTCGACAGCTGCAGGTGCATGCTCATCCAGTTAAAGGACATGGTTACGCGCTGAAAACCGTTGAGAGTGACGGAATGGACACGTACCTGCTAAATGTGACATTTTACAGGCACATTTGTGTTTAGGTCATGTACTTAGCCATACTAGTAGAGTTATAGCCTTGTTTTATGTAAAGGCAATGTACGCCTTTATCATTTGAAGGTATGTACAAAATAGTTGAAACTGAGACTGATTCAAGCCCCTCGCTTCTGATTGGCCCAAAGATGTTTACGTTTTCAGACTCATTTTCAAGAAATATTTGGCGGGAGTCCCTGTGGAATGGTCCATTCATGAAAAGCTACTCTCTTCATACACCCCACCAACAAGACTACACACCAAATCCAACATTTCCTTTTAAACAGTTTCCACTGAACATTAACCTATTCCATTTTGGTCCGATTATTACACCCTGCAACATATCTTAAGTCGGTGACTGACCTAGTTCTATTGTCTAGGGGTCAGGCCATGTTATTGTCACCGACTTGAGCTCAGAAATTTTTGACAAAACATCGACACGCTAGGAAAAATGCAGTTTCTGCAATTTGATGCATTTATAGAGTAACTGAGGGGGGTGATACGATGTCCGAGATACTACTGCCCGTTTATGTAATTTCCAAATGTTGGTAGCTTTTACGGAGTCTCTGAGAGGACATGGAAGAAATATTTTTAGCACATTGTCTTTGCGTTCCCTCGCAATATTATTGCGTTCCCTCGCATTCCGGATCGCGTTCCCTCGCGATATTATTGCGTTCCCTCGCATTCCGGATCGCATTCCCTCGCGATCTTATTGCGTTCCCTTGCATTCCAGATCGCATTCCCTCGCGATCTTATTGCGTTCCCTCGCATTCTGGATCGTGTTCCCTCGCATTGTGCTGACGCCAATGACTTCTGAGAAGGTTATTCTACAAGATCGCGAGGGAACGCGATCCGGAGTGCGAGGGAACGCGATAATATCGAGGGGGAACGCGATAATATCGCGAGGGAATGCGATCCAGAATGCGAGGGAACGCGATAATATTGCGAGGGAACGCAATAAGCATATGTCAAAAAATATTTCTTCCATGTCCTTTCAGCGGCTCCGTAAGTACGGAATTCCTCAGAAATAAGGTTTCTTCCGCTGCTTATTAAACCAATTTCGACACGGTAATCACATTCATTGTCATTTTCATAAACTTCCGGACATTTATTTCAATAATCTCTACACGGGAGTTACGATAATCATATCAGGTTTCACATACCCTATGTATATGCGCAAATATATTGTAATTTTTCAGTTAGTCCTAAATTACTCCACATGCTTGTCGTGTCATCGATTTGAGTCAAGGCCCGCGCGAGCAGACTGACGGACACCGCCCAGACACTTTGCCTAGCCGCAATTCAGAGAGAGGTATTGAGGAGAGCATAGCGATTTTGTGGATATTGTCGATTACAGAAAATAACATTACAGTGGACTGGACTCAGGCTATTAGTGTATATCGGGGATTAAACGAACTTGATAATTGCGAAGCACTGGAATCTGTGTGACGTGTAGCCGGTTATTGTACGGTGCCCCTGATAGTACATGATGAAAAAAATACTACTTCGTTCGCACGAAGTACTAAGTCGTTCGCACGAAGTACTAAGTCGTTCGCACGAAGTACTAAGTCGTTTGCATGAAGTACTACTTCGTTTGCACGATGTACTAAGTCGTTTGCTCGAAGTACTAAGTCGTTTGCACGAAGTACTACTTCGTTTGCACGAATTATTACTTCGTTTGAACGAAGTACTACTGTACTAATGTTACATAGTTGACAAACCCCTCTACATGGACAGTCGAGCCCAATTGATGGACTGATCGACCTACCGATACAGGTCGGAACAAATCATCTGACAGTGACATTTTGTGTGGCTGCCATACACGATGGCATGATACTCGGCATGAACTTTTTCCGGCAAGCCAATGCTGTAGTGAACTATGGTGAAGGGACAATACAGGTCAATAAGGAAATCCTGTTTGCGCACAAAGACATCGAGGCCAATGTTGTTCGAATGGCCGTGCTCCGAGCCGTCACTGTTGCTGTCCGTCTTCATTATGCTTTCGTACTCCTTTGCTTCCGTAGCTTTGACGGAAAAATTCAGGACTGCTGCTGCTTACACAGTTTTTGACGGAAATCTCGGAACTGCTCCTTTACACGGTTAACAAAGCTAGAGGTCTCTTAAGGGTTGGTAGCGTGGTCTGGTTTGGACCTCCAGCTCGACTGTCCATTGACGTCACAAATGGTGGCCGACGTGTGTCGTAGATGCCGCTGGTCGGCTGGGACGTGTCCGAGCAGATCACGTCGGAGCAGGGAGATTTGCGCTCCGGAGTCAAGACCGCTTTCATTGTCTTATCTCCGACACGTACCGACAACTTCTAGCATTCCTGCGCAGCTCGGGAGTTGTCAATGACGAGCGGAACTGTAGGGTCGTCTGGCGGCGGCTTGAAGAGAGTGTGGAGTGGCGGGAGCTTAGCCGCTGGTCCGCTCGGGAAGGCATAACACTCACCATCGTCGGAAATCCACTCGACCTCAGACATGCTATCGGTCCCGGTGCCGTCGACAGTCGGGGGCGACACCCCTTCAGAATGACGATTTCTGCGTGGAGATCTCTGTGGAAGCGGAGCTGACACCCCTTCATGAAGAGAAGCCGACGCTGGGGTCAGTGGGTGACATTTAGTGCACACCCCTTCAAGGAGCTGAGGTGTGGGCTGGGCCGGCTGCGGGGTCGTAACGGGCAGTTGCACCAGTTTGGTCGTCATGGCAACCGCCAGTGTGGAGCGGGTAACATTGTCCTGTTTCCTGGAAGGCCCTTGCTCCTCGGCACCTTCCACTTCTGGTTTGCCAATTGATTTTGGTTGCCGGTTTGGTTGGGTACTGACAATACTTGAGCAGTCTTTCGGTCGGTACCTGGACCACTGGGTCGGAATGCTAGTGGTTTCATGCCGTTACGCACTAGCACATCTTTGAGCCGAAAACATCGCAGCCAGCGATGGCCGGGCTTCTTGCAGAAAAAGCACACGGCTGGTCGTCCGGGTTGTGGGGGTCGATCTCCTTTTGCCGGGGCCGTAGCTCGCAGGAGGGAGTAGATGGCGTCCTCTCCACATAGTCCATTTTCGTCACTAAGGACGCACTAAAACGCTTCGGCCACCCACTCGCGTGAGCAAGATGGCACAGAGTATTCATCACATCCCTGCAAGCCGGTAGTATCACTATCATCGGGGTCATAGTAGGCCGTAATTTGTTCAGGGGTTGGTGTCTCCCACTGATTTATCTGTCCCATGGCCCAAGATAGTTCACCATCAACATGCCCATCGTCAGTGTATCCGGTCTCTTCGATATCAGTCCCTATGTGTCCGATATTGGCGACTCTCAGCCTTGAGGACGGCCGTAAGTGCGTCACTGTAACTGGTAAAAGTGAACACACACAGTTCATCGGCAATGGAGTCGGGTTGGCCGTTAATGAATTGCGAAATCACTGTTCGCTGCCGTGACTCTGGCGTGACGTCATCGAAGACTTGCTCTGCCAGAGCTTGAAGCCGTTCCAAGTAGTGTTACGCGTCCTCCTTCCGTTCTCGTTTGAGGAACAGGAAGTCATCGCGCTTGGACTGCCGACGGGGCGTGGGCTCCCAGCCCTCCAGAAGCCGTTGACGGAATTCCTCCCAGGGTGTCTCCACTGGGATATTCAGGGCTAGCGCCTCGGCGCGGCCGCGTAGCGTGCCCCTGAAGGTCGTCGTCTTATTGAGGTTGGAATAGGTGAAGGCCGCGGTGAGATTGCCCTCCTTGAAGGTCGCACGCCATTGAGCTGTTTTAGCCCTAGCTAACGTTTGGGGCTCAGACGTGAGTCTCTGGGGCGTGGGCGTGCTAGCGCTCACCACAGTGGGCGTGGTCGTGATGGGAGCAGCCGCTGGCACGGCAGCCGGAGCAACTGGGGTCGTAGCAATCGGAGCTGACGGGGTCGTGTCAGCAGGAGCGGCCGGTGCGGAGACGGCGAACGAGGCGGCGGGTGGCACCGAAGCGTAGCCAGGGTCGTGTGTTGCTTGAATGGCTGGGGCCGGTTGACTGTATGGTGGCGTCACCCATGGTACTCCAATTAAGGGTGGGATTACATCCGGTGGCGGACATCGGTATACCGATCCGTCTGGGGCCACACTATGGTACACTTCTCCGTTTTGAGCACCGTGATAGCCGGTATCTGTCGGAACGCCACCATATCCAGTTGGTGGATTCGCACGGCCGATATGGGGGTGATAGTATCCGACAGCTGCTACTCCATTTTGAGCACTGCTTATTCCGCCAGGGCATCCGACTGGAGGTACATCGTATCCAGTGGTGTATCCGACTGACTGAGAGATTGGTGGTCCGATCATGGGCACAACACTTTCTCGGAACGCCACCATATCCAGTTGGTGGAACGTTTGACACCACAGACTCCTCCAAGTCTGACACCACACCACAGACTCCTCCAAGTCTGCAGCATATCTTGACCTATACCTCGAAATAGACAAAAATGACAATCTATGTACCAGATTATATGACAAACGTGATGACTTCAATTTTCCCATCGTAAATTTCCCAGTACTGAGTAGTAACATACCAGCAGCTCCTGCGTATGGCGTCTATGTGTCTCAACTCATTCGATATGCTAGAGCATGTTCAAATTACCAAGATTTTCTAGCCAGAGCCAAAATGCTAACTGATAAGTTATTAAAGCAGGTCTTATTGAGACCTAGATTGCAGTCGACCTTTAAGAAGTTTTATGGTCGTCATCAGGTATTAATAGACCATTTCGGTCTTTCTGTAACTCAGATGATGGGAGATATTATCACATCATGTTGATTGGTACTTGTAGAGTCGTTATTATAACCTAACTATGTCCTTCATCTCGATGGCATTTATTTTGGATATCACAGTGGGTGTCGCATGCGAGGCAAGAGAAGCTTACTCTTACTGGTACACCTGATCTCACATTTGGCTTCGCCGGTTGTCTGTGATATTCAAATTGCTCGGACCTTGATCACCAATTTCGAATTTTTGTCCAACCTTAACATACCGATTGTGTAAATTTTGTCCATGGATTTTGAGTTTAGTCTTGCGGATTGTTTGGTGTTTGGTATCATACTTGTCTTTTCTGCCGGAGCAGACACAACTTGGTCTTGCGACGGGGTGACGTGTGGCTGTTCTTCGATCGTCGGCGGTGGTCGGCGTGCGGTCGGCGCGTGAGCGCGTGTGTCAGAGGTCGACATATCGGGGTCGCGGAGTCGGCAACTTGACGTAGATGGCGGTTGTCGAGGTCGCGCTTGTCGGGTGAAGGCGTGCGGTTCTGTCATCGCGTCGCTGGGTCGTTGCGGTTGTGGCGACGTCTCGGTCTGGACAGAAGTCGTCATCGGGTTGCTCCCTGTTGTCGATCTCGCCTGGCTGGGTCGAATGTACTCTACCACCGTTGGCTCGGTTGGTATGCGAGAGTACACCACTGGTACTGGGCCATATTGCGCTGGCTTCATTGACGGCACCAAGGGTCGGGTCGCCGAATATGCGCCCGGTGGTACCGGTTCCGTAACATTGTCAGTGTCACAAACCCACTGCCGTATCTGAGAGTTACTTGGCGGATGCGTAACCATGGACGTTTCTATGGTTACAGGCCGAAAGCTCACCGTAGGGTATTCTGGGTCGACACTATCATACACTATCTGCCGGCATAACGTGTTTAACTGTCCGACGTTAAATAAATTTTATCCTATCCTATCCTATCCTATCCTATCCTATCCTATCCTACACATTCGCTCTTTGACGTGAGCGTGTATAGTCTCTGCCGGCAAAGTCACTGTTTATATTCTGGGTCGTTCTGGCCGGCGTGGCCACGTACCCCCTTGCGTCTAATAATGTCACTCACAGTGTACAGAGGCGTTAGCGGGTCTTCGTCTAGGAACACTCCTATGTGGTCGTCGGGTGGCAAAGACGACATCAAGGATGACCGCTCACCAAAGGAGTCGAATAAGCCAGCCGGTGGTCGCTCCTGCGACAACGGAACTGTATCGATCATGACAACTGAGCGCGGGCCGGAAGGTCGGAAAGTCGGGTTCGGATTGAGCGATACCTCGTCATCCGTTGGGTCGAACGGCTTGCCCCTGTGTTCCCGGAGCCATCGCCATCACTGCCGGTAGAGTCGAATATCCGAGACTGGCTCAGATCCTAGTCGGCGGCGCCAATGTGAGAAATACCATTTTCTGGCCGGTATCAGGCCGAAACTTCATTCTTGTCGTTGTGTATATAAAGGCCGGCAGAACAGTTCAATAATTTATTTGGCGATAATTGTCCAATCCCGCAAGTATAATACAAAGCCGTTAGTCACACTTGAGTATAGATGATGTATATCCCTTCTTATAGTCCTTCTTAGATCACAGTTTGTACATTCAAATTGTATTTCTTCCTATACGATCACGGCTAAACTGTCCACTTCTAGATACACGTCTTCATACATTCAAATCTTCAACTCAACTGCCCGGGGCCGAGGACCATGTGCGTGTATTTTCCCGCCTAGAGTATGCGGTGTCGTGTGATTGGCTAGGTAATGTGCTGATCTCACCGGGAAAGTGGGTTTCCCCGGTTCATGTACTGTTCACGTGTTCTGGGTGCGGTGCATGTTATTTTCCATGTGGTGAAGTATAGGTGTATGAAGGTCAAGGCCGGTGCACTGGGCCGAATTATTTGATTGGACGGCGCCGAGGGTGTGTGTGAACTGACCTACATGTATATTGATTGTGTATTGATCGTATAGTGCTTATGTACTGTATGTAAGTCATGCGGAGAGTCTGTGTTGTCATGGAAATGTGGTGCGCGGGAGGGACGGGCCGTTATAGTCACTAAAAATACTACAAATAGTCTAACATATGGATACAACAGCATAACGTATCAAGGATGTAAATTATGGAATTATATACCAAATGTTATAAAGATGTCTGACAATCTTGAAATGTTCAAAAGCAAAATCAATGCATGGGAACACCATACTTGCCATTGTTCAATGTGTATACTTTGTCAACTTAAAGCTATAATCAATTTTAGAATTAACAAAATTTATTCATTCTGCGATAGCTTTATTTTGTTCTATTGAATGAGACATCATACAAATTTGGGTCTTAAAATGTGTATAACGTGGCTAAATTTGAATACCAAATCACGATTCAAATTCGGGCCAGTCCATCTCGCATCAATTTTTTCTTCAAAGCGGCCCGCCTTGCGGGCGAGTTCTACACACAGTCTCGTGACGTCATTGAAATTTGTCTAGATACTGTGGCAACCGGCAGTGTAGACAGGCAGATCATTCTGTATCCACTGTTTTCATGCACGATTAACCGCAATTTGCTAAGTATCTGTTGTCGAACTGTGCATATTTCCTATATATTCCTGACTATCTCGATATGTACTTTCAAGTTTGCGTGACAAACGAGAATGCTAAATTTGGCTTATTTTAAAATTGATTCCAACTTTAACTTATTGTAAAGGTATATGTCCATATGATGGTACAGAAAGTCAGATCAATTGAATTATGTTCCATCTGTAAATGCCAGCAGGTAAAGGATTATTCAAAATGCTTATTTCATCTGTACATATCCATATTTCACCTTTGTCATGTCGGTAAATGGCAACCTTGCTAATGTTGTCTGTTTCATCTCACCGACGTTATATAAAGTTTTTATCTTAGATGCACAAGGATATTGTCAGTCAGTAATTTGATCGAGGGAATCTTTTTTCATGGCAAATCATTCAAACACTGAATTTTTTAGCGAGTCAAGAACGAATTTTGTTGTGAATTCTCAAATTGCTTACATTTGATGAAAATTGATGAATCGTAAGAATACTAGATCATAAAATATAATCTACGGAATCTTTAACATATTTCTAAATTCCGTATACTGTATATCTCATTGCACTGTCTGATATTATCCTCATAACGTCAGTGTCACAAATTTGTGGTTATTCACTTCTGACCAGGGGTATATTGTGAGGTAGCTCTATAATTATTTTGCTGAGAGTATTTTGGGAGTGACCAGAGCCCAGTTTATTCATGTTTCCGCTTGGGCGCATTGGTGTCTGGTGAGAGTAAAGTTGAGCAAAGTAGAAGACTATGTCAGAGTAGCAGTATTGTAGCAGTATTGCCCCAAGCCCGTGAGTGCAGTGACCAACATACACGACTGCTATTTGTACTTGCTACTATGTACGGACTACCACGGAAGACTGACGTCCTCGTTATTCACACACTCGGGAGAGCAGCCGCAACCTGTAGTCTGCTGGGTTGTCTTCGTCGCCTCGTTGCTTGGAATATTATTATTGGTATTGTCCAAATTGGGACTGTGTACATGTGGAACTGCTCAATTCGTCTTGAGAAATCGTCGAGGGATAGTCGTCGTCAGTGTTCAAACGTCGTGGGGAAAAAACAGACTGTCCATCAGGCCTTGTGATGTGTTGTGCTGTGTTGTGTCTATTTGTGTTACCCGGTATATATTCACTTTCACCCATTTGTATATATGTATGTATATTACGTCGTTAAACTATTGAAATTCTATACAGTGTTTGTTCCACATTATTGCGGAGATACGTGATCCTTGACCGTCAGCAGGATTATGTGCTATCTACCCATCTAGTGTACAACATTCTAGACAATCAAAGCCAAACTTATCACCATAAACTCAGGTTTCCTGACGTCATTCAGTTAATGTGATATTGGGAGAAAATCTATTTGTTCCAATTCATCTACAAATTTGCCAGCGGCCTCAGAAAAGACCGCTAATAAAATAACCTTGATTAATCAGATGGATGAATCAAGCAGGTGGCAATACTAGCAACCGCTTTTATTTTCTGCGGCACTCAAAGTTATGCTCGACCATACGCGAGTAAGCTGGAATCGCCTTACATCAAGGGATACAAAGCACCGAAAATGGCGGTAATGTCAACAAACTCAAACGGTCTCCACCAGAAACTCACAGCGTAAGCAATGAGAAAGGGGCATCAAATCAAGTGCACATATATAACTAGTATGTTTTCTTCATTCGATCAGAAATGTATGACGAAATCCGTAACTTTCTCCCGATATCACTTTTAAAATTACAGTCAGCAATTTAAACTTTTATGAAATATGTTATGAGGGTCAGCATCACACACCAATGCAAAGATCCAGACGGAATTTTTTTCAACATGGTATATACAAATAAATACGAAAACGTTGGAAATTCGGGCGACAATTCAAGATAAACAAATGCAGTATCTTCACAGAGTCAATCAATGTCAATGTTTGATTCTCATCAACGTGATATGAATGGTAGTTGTCTTGGGCATTGTCTGTTCAGATACACGTTCAGACATTTCATCTATCTACCATGCGGTGAGAACCATACATGTCCATTGAAAGTAGGAGCAGGTCAACAAAAGACTTGTCATTCCATCAATAAAACAAGCACAATGCATTATTTGGATTTGGATGATTGTGAAAAGAATTTATTTTCAGTAAAAGGTACTTGGTTTTATGGATTCAATTGAAACTGGGTTACCTAATATTGTGATTACGCCAACTCACTTCATGAAAAAGAGGAAGATATAAAAGATAATTAGATCAGCAAAAAGGATAGAACAACAACAAATAAAATTACTAAGAACAAGCAAATTATATTGCATTTATTTGATTTTATTTGATTATATTGATTATATCACCACTTGCGGTTTAAGTCTTGATATACTAATAGTGCTATGTTGAAAACTTGAATGTAATACAGGAGGTTTTGTTACATATAGAACATTCGCCTGTAAAGTACATGCAATTGATGAGCACCAATATTGTAATGATTTGGATGCAGCACCTTATCATGTTGCTGAAATATTTGATGATGTTGACGATGCTTACTGGTTTTGTAATTCTTTAGTGAGGACTATTATCGATGAACATGCCCCACTGAAGAAAAAGACTGTGCGAAATGCACAGGTTCCATATATGAATGACAAATTACGAAAAGCTATCAATTACAAGAATATGCTGAAACGGAAATTTGATAAATATAGAAGTACTCAGTATTGGGATTTGTATAGAAAGCAGAGGAATTTTGTTGTAAGGCTTCGCAAGAAAAGTATGTCCAACTATTTACTGAAAAATTGCAAAATTGAACAGGATGGGAAAACCTTTTGGAATACAATCAAACCTTTGATTTCAGACAAATACAAAGGTGATCAAACCTCCATAATTTTATCTGAAAATGGAACGATACAAAATGATGGTGCTTCTGTTTGTGAACTTCTAAACAATTATTATAACACGGTCGCAAGTGATGACACAATGTCGGACAGAAGCGATAATTATATTGATGATGACCCATTTGTCATACAAAATATTGTGAAACAATATGAGTCTCATGATAGTATCAAGCATATTTTGTCGTATAAAAATGACAATGAACAGTTCGGTTTTAAGAGGATTTCGGTTGAGAGCATGCGTAAACAATTGCACAAATTGAACCCGGCAAAAGCTACCGGGTATGATATGATACCTCCAAAACTTTTGAAGATAGGTGCTGATGTTCTTTGTTACCCATACATGTTTTTGTTAAATAAGTGTATTGATACTTGTACATTTCCCTCTTATCTGAAGAATGCAGAAATTATGCCAGTTTTTAAAAAAGGCGATGCATTGTTAAAAGAAAATTATAGGCCAGTCAGCATTCTCAGTAGCATTTCAAAGCTCTTCGAAAAAATTATGTTTGATCAAATTTCTGAATATTTTGATAATTATTTCTCTGAACATTTATCTGGATTCCGTAAAGGCTACAGTTGTCAGAGCGTTTTGTTGAGATTTATAGAAGCAGTAAAATGTCAGTTGGACAAAAATCAATATGCTGGTGCTATACTTACTGATCTGTCCAAAGCATTCGATCGATTGCCCCATGAATTACTTATTGCTAAGATGCATGCATATGGTGTTGATAACAACTCTTGTAAACTAATGTTAAGCTATTTCCGTAACAGGTTACATAGAGTCAAACTGTATCCTTTCCATAGTACATGGTTACCACTTAATATTGGTGCTCCACAGGGTTCTATTTTAGGTCCTTTTTGCTATAATGTTCATTCAAATGATTTGGTGTTGTATATTAGCAATCTATGTGATATTTTCAATTATGCTGATGATAGTACAGTCTGTTGTTATGGAGAAAATGTTGACATGGTGAAAACAAATCTCATGAGTGTACTTGAAAGAATGATGGCATGGTTTTCTTATAACAATATGAAGGTAAATACCTCAAAATTTCAATATATTATATTTGGTAAAGGATTTGTAAATCGACAGGATCATATAGTTATTGACAATACTATTATTGAAATTGTAACAAAAGTGAAACTATTGGGTGTTGTACTTGATGAAAAGTTAACTTTTGAATATCATTTGCATGAAATCTGTCAGAAAGCTGGAAGAAAACTTAATGTTCTCAGGCGATTATCATGGAGCTTGTGTGAAAAAAGCAAACTTATTCTGTTCCACTCTTTTATAGTCTCGCATTTTCAATATTGTGCAATTGTATGGCATTGTTGTGGGAAGGGAAATACATTGAAGGTAGAAAGGATCCAAAAACAAGCACTAAGATATGTTTTTAATGACCATTTTTCTACGTATGAATGTTTGAGGGTAAAGGCTCACCAACCATTACTTTATGTCAATCGACTTCGATGTATTTTACTTGAAATATACAAAGCAATCAATAAGTTCTCACCTATGTATATCCAGGAACTCTTTACTTTGTATAATAGTAATCATAAAACACGCAATGCTTTGCAACTTAATCTCAGGAAATTCAATAGTGTGAAATATGGGTATAACAGTATTGTCTATCAGGGGAGTAAACTTTGGAACTCATTAAGTAATGAATTAAAGCTATCAGGGTCAATCCAGATATTTAAAAGTAAACTCAATGCCTGGCAGCCCATAAAATGTACCTGTTCTTATTGCATATTATGTAAATTGAATGATTTGTAAGCATACATTTGATAATATTGATGGCATGTCCTCATCTCATTTGTATATTTTCTCATATCATTGTATATAACCATTCTTGTTATCCCATTGTCGGTGAATAGCCATATGGCTAATGTTACTGTTGAACTTTTTATATCGACGTTAAATAAAATTTTATCTTATCTTATTGCAAAATAAATTCATACAATTTCAATTACATACAAATGTGTGTGTGGCACTCTGTTTACAATTTTTTCTGATAAAAACACGATATAATCAACTGCTAAATTACAGCGTAAATGTGTTTACTGACCTCTAAATGGTGTATTTTTAATGCCCACAAGATTAATATTGGATAACGGTATTTATCACACACTATGAACTACA
Organism: Terebella lapidaria; assembly: GCA_949152475.1. NCBI lineage: Eukaryota > Metazoa > Annelida > Polychaeta > Terebellida > Terebellidae > Terebella > Terebella lapidaria. Next base: position 23,321,494 of record OX424570.1, read on the forward strand.
ATGCTACAGGACCCAAAAAGGTGTGATAACCTTTTCTGTATCACCCTACTTCAAATTATACTGTATCACTCGCTGAGCACATCGGGCCGAAACTACAAATGTACTTTTTCTAAGGCGGATTACGTGAAGATCGTTATTACGTGAAAGAACAATGTGAAGTCAAATAGATGAAAACGATCTTAGCAACCGAAAGTCACCAAGCCGACTGGAGATTTTCTGGCAAAGATTTTCCCATTGAACTAGAAAAACACTGGAATGGCCAATGAGCGTAAGCGTCATAGAACAGAACGAGACTGGCGGCGGCCATATTGGTTTGTGGATGTGTGTATGTGAACAAAAGCACGTGGGTGAATAGACAATCGGAGAATCGTCAGAAATTTCAACAAATGTTTATTACGGATTGAAGAACATTATCAGGTACATATAGCAGAGCAATAGATCTGGCTTCAGTAGACGTTTATCATACTTGACTAACATTTGGAATAAAATTGATAATTTCTGTTTGGAATGTCTGTGTGAGTGTGTTAAAAAATGAAGCTCATCGCGATTATGGATTTATGGTGTATAGAGATGGAAGCAAAGCAAGACGATTTATTTTGCTCAACGGGCCTCACACTGCTAGAGTATACATAGAATCTAGTCCGCTACATTAAACAGTAAAGTAAAGAAGAGTAAAAATTATAGTTTTTATTTTTATTTTTGGTGTGACGACATTTCACACATATTGAAATAAATTTGATATATTGATTGATTTTTTATTTGAGAATCGCAAATAAAAATATCAGGGAGGCTGCTTTTGAACACAGGCGGACGGGGACGAGAAACAGAAAATTAATTTTTTTATTCCTTATTTATTGAATATTATATCTTCAAAATGACCTATTTCACAGAGTAACTGATGAGCATCCTAATACTAAAAATATCGATCCCTATTAGGCCTACAAGTTCAGCCCTGGAGCAGGCGAGGTTAATGCGAGTGCATGTCCCTTGAACTGATGGTGTTATGATTATCTGACTATATATACGTATAGATCGAAAACTATTTATTCAACAGTAAGATTATTGAAAATTATATAATAAAATCTATAACCCAACCACCCCCCCCCCCACCCCCCGGCCCCCTGAATATCTGGTTCGACGGCATGACCAGCTGATGATACACATATATATATAGATCTGACCGAATGTAAACACTCACATGGATGCTTAGTTTTCCCTGAAATCATATATAAATATGCTGCACATAGAACGGCGTAGATATATTGAAGATATAGTTTTTATACATGTAATGTATGATTTCAAATATATAGTCAATAGCCATATATAAAATTGTCAAATATGATGCATCGTAATGAATGTTAATGTTATGTAAATTAATTGTGTTCAGATTTTATATGTAATAATTTTATAATAACTGGATATAAATCAAAATATTGTTGTGACCTGCATTGTTTTAATCAAAAATGTTATTATAATTATGTTATATATGAAACTAATACAGACACACACAAATATACAGGTATTAATGAAAGCATGCAAAAAACAAACGCTTATTTGTGAAAAAAATATTGGATAACGCACCTAATGATTTGTAACGATGAAATTACAAATTGACTAATTATGAGATAAATAATGTAAATGCCATGTTTGATGCAAAATGATTAACAATAGATGTATATACATGTATACATATAAATTATTAGATCATACGATAAAAATAATGTTTATTTTTCATTAATATATAGAAAAAAGATACATATGACATTTCCGCTTTATCTACATTGAATTGATATTGATATTTATACAGTATCCAGTTTACATTGTATGTAATCCGTAACCATACCATATGATAACTATGCAATTTAAAAATATTTACAATAATGTATACCATATATGCAACTTTGACATAGTCAACAATATAAGATCAACAAGGAGTACTCGAACAAAAGTCATTAATTTAATGTGATATCAATATTTACAAATTCAAAAATATGTAATATTATAATGATATGCTCATTGGAATGTAATATGTGCTAGTAACACAGATTTAATATTTACAAAATTAAAAAAAGATACAAACTTGTACATGCACAACAAATGCATATATAAATGTTTTAAAAAAATATCATAAGTACATGTATATTTTAAACCTTCATGCATGTACTAGTAATATATTATACCTTTGTTGTACATCTATTTTTATATGCGGAATTGTCACATCCCAAACAATGAATACTATAAAAAAAATTCCAAACATTAATGTACGAAACATGTACATGTAGAGGAAATGTACATATTATTCATAAATGTTTTGCTGACAACGGTTGAGGTATTTGGAATGATATGCTTAATAAATCAAGTAAGTTCATTGAAATGTACATTATTGTGTCCTATAACGCATTGCAATAAAATATTACTCTAATTCATGCTACTAACACATTGTATGTATAAATAGAAATGGAAGTACATGCATATTATTATCATAAATTATTTCAAAAGTATATGAGCTCACCGATTTGCCTCAAATTATCATCAAAATCACTCAGATAAGTTAGTAACTGACACTGACCACTGTCAGCAAGTTTTTAGTCAGCGGTTCATTATCTTTGTCCCCATGAATGACTGTTTATATGCACAGGGGATAATACCGTACTGTTTCGGGCAAGTTGATTTGAATATCTAGTTGTCCGAGGGACAAATAACAAAAAAAACCTTAGTGTCGTGCCATATTAGCATAAATACATAAAGAGAGAGACTAAAAACATAGCACCAAGGGTGCTGTAGCTTACCGGCAATCATGAGAATTGTGTAGAATACTGAATATATATAAATTGTTACACTGATGTTAAAATCTATATGTAAACACATTTTCTGTATGGACTATAATATGGAATCAAGTTACATCTTGAAAGATTTTTTTTCGTTAATGACAAATTTTCACAGACAGTCGATTCAAAGGCAGCAAAACTTATACACATCACAAAGGTACATAAGGATAATCTCGTACATGATTTGGAGGAAAACTGTCCGAATAAATTTCGAGAAAATGACCACCAAAGGCAAAATTCATCGTTTTTTTGACAAAAAAAGATCGTTTTGACCTTTCGAGGTCATTGAATGTCAAATTCAAGGTCACCACTCAAACAACAATATATGATTTCCCATTTGAATGTGCCAATACTTAGGCTCTATCTTCAAGTGTTCTATGAGATTACTCTGCATAGCTCCCATTATGAAGGAAAATTTGGGTGAAATTTTCCAAGTCCAAAAAAATTTCCAATGGCCAAAAAATTTTTTTTTTTTTGCTGGAATTAGCTCAAAGCGAATAGTGAATTGATTTGAGAGCAGAAAATTTTTTTTCGCCGACCCGTCAAAAAATCAAAATGGCCGCCACACGCAGACCGGCGATTCAAGGGCAACGAAACTTATACATGTCATAGAGGTACATGAGAGTAATGTTTTGAAACAAAAATCTCAAAACTGATCAGACAGTTTTTGAGAAAATGGCCACCAAAGTCCAAAATTGGCAATTTTTCGTCAAAAATGGCAGCCAAATCGGCAAAAACGATTCAATCAAATAAATTTAAAAAACGTTTTTAGATATTGGTCTAAGGTATTTTCTGACAAATTTATAAGGAAATTTATCATGCAAAAAAATAATTACAGACCCGGACGGACGACGGACGACAGACGACGGACGAAAAAAACACGATAATAGCTTATCGGCCCAAAGGGCCGGTAAGCTAAAAATTGAACATTCAATCTTAGTTTTAGAGACAGCTCATAACAGACGACACTTAAGGACATAAAAATTGTTACTACATGTTTGTGCAGAAAGGCCACTGAAGTCACACATAACTTATCTATATCACAATGGCATATGCAGATATTCCTCCATGTATGAAGGAGTCAGACAACAATAGGCATTGAGATCTTCACTTCATACTTTTAAATCACAAGTTATATTTAGGAATCCACCTTCCAAGGTCGTTTTATTACAATGACAAGCTTAAAACGAACATCTGAATGTATATGGCGTTATTTTGTACTTTCAATCATTTCAGTTTGATGCATTACTTCAAGATCTAATGCACAATATCATGTGAATTGAAGTTAAACATCAAAAAAAGAGATGCTCCAAATGTGAATGATCCATATGTTCAAAATAAAAACATACCCCGGTAATATCCAATCACAAATGTAATCTACATTTTCATGAATGACCTTACATGTAGGATTCACCAGTCAATGTCAAATGATATTAGCTGCAATACCAACAATAATCAATGTATAATATTACACCGGTGTTATTAGTGGAATACATGTACATGTACCAAATCACATTGCTCCACTTGAGGTACATGTATAACTATACGTCAAGACCTAAAGATGCCTTGGAGGCATTTCGGTCTCAAGACTAATTTATAAAAAAATATATAAAATATTCACCTTAGACACACCGTTCCCAAGATATCAACGAAAATGTAAAATGTCGACTCAGCAAGTAAAATTCATGTCAAAATCAAATTTCATCCATTTCCGAGATATCGCCGCAAGCGAAAAATGTTGACTCGGCAAAAAAATTTCGGGTCAATGTCAAAGCTCATACATAACACCCCTTAGACTTTTAGCTCTAGAACACACCAGTTCCGAGATAACAATGAAAAAGGAAAATGCCGAATCAGCAAAAAAATTTCCGGTATGAACATTTTTTTCATGAAATGGCCGTTTTTCGTAGAATACAGCAGCCATCTTTGAAAAAATCAAAAATGCATGTTTGTCTGGGGTGAATAGCCCGAAAATAACATCTGTGTCGCTCCACGATGCATGTTTTTAAAGTTATGCAGGTAGCCTCAAGGATGACTCCGCGAACAATCTTTTGACCTCTGGGTCATTGGTCATTTGCAAGTATTACCCAAAATCGATAGCTTTCGGATTACGATATTTATCATCGGGCCTGTGGGATTTAAAAAACATTCATCGAAAACTCCCACCCATAGAGCGCTCAAAAACCAATTTTGTTGAACGGGCTAATTTCAGCACAAAAAAATTTGCGGATCGACCAAATTATCTGCCAAACTTCATCTGGGTGATACAAGAAGAAAGATGAGGAAAAGAGGAATTCTGACAAAACCATAGTCATTCCTGCTGAACATGTAGCTAAGAAACTAATGAACATAGTCCACCTTTCAGTAACTTTTACTGCATTCACTGTCCTAGGAATATGATGGTTTTGGTTGACTGCCCGAATCACTTTCTTATGCATTTTGAGATTGCGAAGTTTGATGATATGGTGCTGGCGAAGATTGAAGAAATGTTGAGTGAGGAGTCTGATGAGGGAAATGTGATGGTTATCTATCCCATCTCGTGTCTCCATGGCATGTACTTTTATCCCGAAGATATCTCTGTGGCCAAGCTCTGAGAGAACTCTACTCTCCACCACTAGACTCTGTGTAACCTTAGCTGGTTGGTCAGTTCCACAAACATCGCGAAGGTGATGTTCTGCAGCATACACAACATCTACAACACCGTCTGATGGAGAGATTAGACCACCATTGTTCTTTAGCTGCAGGAAGAAGTAGGAGGGGCCGTACTTCATACTTATCCCATCCGCAATGAGTGCTGCCCTGCATTCGGGACAAGCCAAACGCAGTGAAGACTTGCGAACCTGTGAAGGCAAATAATAATGTAATCAAATTTCAAGAAAATATGTCCATGTAATCCCTTGACCTTTATTCGTGGAATTTCAAAGAAAAGTCGTTACCAATTTGTATGTACATACCACCCATCCATCAATATAGACAAGGATGTTGTCAAGAACAATGCCCATTGTACGAGAAGGTGCAGGCTCATCGGTGATATCGAACAAGTCGGGCAAATCCTCATCCTGACGCAGTAGAGTTGGTGGGACATAGGTTGCAGTGGAATCCTGCAGTAGCTGTGTGTCGTCCAGTTGTTGAGAGTTGCCAGTGGTACCAGCTGTTAAAGCACCGCAGCGGCTGATGAGTCGTCGGTAGCTAGACTTGAAATGAACAACATTCGGGTTGTTGTTCCATCCTCCCTGAAAATATAACAATTCATAAAATATTTTAAATATGTATCACATTACATGTACATGCATATGATATCATTTACAAAATCAAGAATGCTGTGTTTTTTATGCAAATCAAAACGGCTCCATTCTTTCAGGGCACACATGTATTCTTTTATTACGACAAACACGGTATGATGTCATATACCATCAACATACTAACCACATCGTCGAATTGCATTAAAGAACAATTCCACATGATCCTGGCTGAATTTGTACAGCAGTAAGAAATTCATGGTGTGTGTCAAGAGAAGCTGTTGAACAAGTCCAAAAACTGTGTCCACTGCTGCCACGAGTCCAGTGATGCATGTGTGACTGAAATATAAAATCTTAAAAAAATTAGGCGAAGAGCTAGGATAGGTTACCGGATGATACATGTATGTAGTAGTTATTTTGTTCATTGACATTGAAATTAAGATCAATTGTCAACAAAAGTCACTAGAGTAATCAGCAAAATATCATTTACTATACATTCATAATTGATTACTAAAATGTAAATTTAGTAATAAGAGATATATTAGTTTTTATCTCCTGTGACCTATAGAAATGAAAATAAAGGTAAAAATAAAGGTAATAAGAATATTCGGCATATATAATTTGCTGTATGTCAAAAATTGAATCCTAAGTTGTAAAGTTGATAATGAACAAGATTTTGCAATTTTGTCCCGTGAGACCTTGAAAATGAGGTTATAGGTCAAATTCAATATCACGCTAATATTCAGCTTATATATTTTCCTATATATGTCCACAAAGATTTTCTATAACCAAAATAGCCAACTCACGTTATAACGTATTGCGACATAATGACGCAAACGCCATCTAGCGGGGTCTCTGTAACGGACACTGAATGGAATCTAAATTGATATCTCATTACCCAACAATAGGTGTACGTATGAGTATCTGAACTATTTTATTTACCGGATGGGAATATTCAACAGGCAAATGTGGCGTGCCAGGACTATCTGTGTTTTGTCTGTTTCACGATCAGGCGAATATATCACGGAAAATCGCAACAGAACTTGACGCTACACTCGAGAATTGTCATTATAATAATAGCAGACATGTACAGTCAATGCTCTGCTTGTTCAGACCTAATGTTATCACCCGATGTAGGCTTCTTGCAATACAACATGCCAAGAATGTCTGCAACCGCTGGTTCACTTCCGATATCGAATGGGAACTTTCGAGTTGTGTTCAATGTGCCTACGAATAGGCTACAACTCCGTTTCAATTCCAATAAAATGACACTCTGAAATATTTACTATATACATATTTGGTATTTCTAAACTATCGGAGCGATAACTTCGTATTATCAAATGCAGTTATGACACCTGGAATGTAATTTATAGGGTTTTTGTGAGCATTACCGATATATAAATTGTTTTACCATTTTTTAAATACCAGTAGGCCTAGGCCTATGTGAAAAGAAGTGAATTGCATGTTACAATTTACTGAGTAACACAATGAACTTAATGATTTCAATAGAATTATCATCGCTGTGAAAATATGGAACGGGATATATCATGACTGTACATCACTTGAACACGTTCATTCATTCATATAGTAGGCCTACCATTCGACATGACTATGAAGTCAAGTCAAGACAGATTCCAGGCTCTATATATTACTATAATAAAAGTATCGCACTAATATCTTTTGGTTAGCACATGTGCACGCTCCTATTCACACACGCACGCTCAAGCACTTACAAATATGAATAAAATAGTGTTGTATCTTTAAATTTGCATTCATACACTAAAGGCCTATGCTGTCTCTTATATTCATTTAGCCAGTCAGCATGCTACTCAGTATACTAGTTTTCAAACCATATTCAAAAAGCAATGATGTAATGATGCAGATTTAGGTTGGCAATTAGGCGTGCAGGTTTAGGTTGGCAAATAGGCGACTTTTGTTCTGAATGTTCAGGGCAAGCAATTGCTGGGATGCCGTCACTAGGCCTATTTCGGATTAACTCATAGGGAAGGGTTTTTTCTCATGATAGGCCTACGCCCGCCATGTTCGATTCGCTCCTTCACGTTTCCGAATCTGCTTTCCATCAATCCATGTGTTCAGTCAAAGCCTCGACAGACCCATTCACTTAAAATCTTCTTGACGACACTGTACTGTTTGTTATCAATGAACATAAAATCATTAGCGTTTCCAGTTGTCACCGATCTAGTGTGCGTGAATTGCATGCTTCATAGTTGGAGGATGCACAGTCTGATGATGCCGTGATTTGTCAAGTATCCATGCAGCGACATAGAAGATATAGGTCTGCTTATTAACACTAAATTCAGCCATGGACTGAATGCGAGCAAGGTCAGAGCTTTCTCGTCTGATATTGGACTGTTGAGGAGGTTGAGGAGTAAGCTTTTCCTGTATCACCGTGTACATGTCACCGACTTTCAAGACGAACTTGTCAACATCTTGGACGCAGTTCGTGTATGTCCGATGCGAAAAAGGGCGTCGACTAACGTGACCGACGATCTGGACGCGGCACAAAACTGCGTTGCAATAGGTTTTGCGATTTTACCTAAATGTTGATATGTTATTCTGGGCACTTTTTGTATTAATTTTAGAGTGAAAAAAAAAACAGAAAGCCGCCGTGGATCTTGAGAAAATGTTGGGAATTTTCTTTCTCCGCCACCCCTACAAAATGCTTCAAGACAAACGAAAACTTAGTACCAGTATAGGATAACAGTAGCACCGCCATATCACTGCTTCACTTGAAAATAAATAACAATAACAATATCCGAATACACCCGTGTGCTAATCTACATTTATTTCTGTCATACATACAGTATTGAAAACGTGTTCCATCCTACAATTTGTCAGAAATATATCTACAAGTTTCAGGCACAAGATACTGAATACCAACGTAATATGATGTTTCACTTCTGACTTTCGATGTAAGTACAAATGGTACTTTGCCACATTTCTAACCCATAGAATTTAATAATATTTCACAAATTATTATTTATTCTCATCCTTGTTAAGAAAATCAAAAAAAAAGTGGGGGTCGTCGCGTTGGTTTTGTCACAATCCTGGACTGAAACAAATACGTTCGGGCATCGGTTTCATAGTTTTTCGTTGACATTGCCGCGACATTTTGAAACGAAGTCTGACGATGAGAGGACACAAACAAATGTTTGCAACACGCCCATTCCTGGACGAATTGACTTGAAAATTTGCAAGCATGTTCAGGAGAGTATATAGATGACACTGTTATAATAAAATATATGGTTGAGAGTTGAAAAATTCTGCACAACCCATGCCCTCACACTGACGCTATTCCGTCAGGCTGGATTTATCATGCAATAATCGTATAATATTTCCAGATGGTTGATGAATTATCACCCACCGGTAAAAATGTGTTCATCAGATTTCTTTCCAAATTTGTCTGATTATCACGTGATATGTGTAGATTGAAATCGTTGATTCAAAAATGAGGGTCGTCGAGTTGGATTTGTTGCAAAACACTTCTGAACGAAATTTAGCTAGCCTTCGAGATCCGCAATATTATTCACTTCAAAATGAATTAACAGCCCCAGAAAAAAATCCATACGGTAGAAACTTCCAAAATTTAGTCTACATGTCTACTGGATTGTACACATGTAATAAATGAAATAAAATGTGGGGGTCACTGCGGTAGAATTTTCGCAATCTGCATTTGAATGCTGCATGTCGGGCTAGAAATCGTTCGCCCATTTGCCGCCAAAACGTCATTTTTTACAGAGACTCCGCCGTGTGGCGCCACTGTTCAAATGATCGCACGTAATGACGTGAGTTGGCTATCTTGGTATAGAAAATCTTTGATGTCCATGAGTGATTCCTGAGCTGTGAAGTTTACAATGAACGAGATATTAGCCATTCTGTGATCTGACCTTGAAAATGAGGTCAAAGGTCATTCATCATTATATCATTTACTATATGTCCCCAATTGATTTGTAAGCTGTAAAGTCGATAATGAGCGAGATTTGAGAGTTTTCATTGTACGACCATATGATATACACCATACATGTACAAAATTTGAGGACAATAGAGCTAGTGTCATATCGCTTCATCCCTATAAGTTTGAAGTAGATAGATCAATTTGTTGTCGAATTACGCACACAGACAGACAGACAGACAGACAAATAAAACAAAAAGAGACGCCATAGGTCACCTCATAACGGCCTTTAGATATGCAACAATATGATCCTAGTTTGAACTCTATATTATGATTTTTTCCTAATTTATGGTCGTTTATTTGCTTTTGACCTTTTCCTTAACCTTTGGTTACGAAAATTGTGCATGATACATACACTTACAGGCATAATATAATTCAAACTGTAATGAGAATCCTTACATATAGTGAAACAGTAAACAAAACAAAATTTATAAACTATTTTTGGTAGTCTCAGCCAGCCTGTACCGTGTACTCTGATATAATGGCTGGTTGTCAACAGTTGTCAGTGACAGCAAGAATGCTTTAGTTTCTACCAGGAAGGGGGCGACATATTCAAGGTTGCTGAGTCGGATTGGCTGTTTGTACCCTCTCGATGACACTGATCGACTGTTCAATATGTCGAACAGTCTATCTATCATCTATATATAATCATATAGAGAATAATCATAATATTTTACATGAATAGTGCTGATTATTCGCAATATTTCATTTGTAATAGTATGTTTTCTTTATTTCAATGTTTATATATCCATGTAAATCACATTTCAATGGCATTATTATTTATCTGAATTTGTTTACATGTTAATGCTTTGATGTCATAATTTCACCTGAACGAAATCCACTGTAGCATCACAGTTATGAAAAGAGGCTATACCAAGGTCTTTCAGTGCTGTCAGTGCTGTTGCTACGGAATTGGATATGGTCTGAACAGCCAGTGATACCTGTGATACATGTACATATATCCATAATGAAATATTATTATCTACAAATAGATTAGCATAACAGCAAAATAGTGATAGAAATAAAATGTCATCAATGTAATCAATATGTGATATATATTTTGAATACATCAATAAGAAAAATGTATGTGTCAATAAATGATATGAGTATTTTAGGATTTTAGCCTTGAACATCTAATCTGAAGAGAAATACAGATCAAATTTTCAAAGCAGTCTGCTTCGCTGCAATCATACATGTAACCATTTTTATTACACGTACCTTCATCTTGTGCTGATGATATGCGATGTGGCGACTTGTTAGTTTGTTCGCGAGACGTAATCCGATATTCTCCTGCAGCTCATGAAGTTCCTTAATGTATATCCATGAAATATACCCTCGTGGTGACCGGATCGTTGTGTAAGACATCAACATGTTACGGACCAACTTTAGCATGTGACATGGATCTAGGAGAATGAATGTCTTGACATCCGACCCAGGTAGCGTGAAGTATGTACGAAGATTGCCACATGGATTAACATCAAGTTTTGCCCCGAGTCTCGTGCACATTCCTGCCATATCAAATGCACACAATGTGAGTACTGCTTGCTATCCATTCTACCATGTGCTTAGCATTTTATTTTCAGCAATAGCATGATGCTATAGCTCATAGCATATGCTAACATGGGTGTTGCATTTTAATATCCTTGTACTGTATTAGTCATTTCAATTGTGATGAACATGAAATAAAATCAAAATTGACTACAGTCAATCATGAAGTATTTTACCTATGTTGGCTTCGTGTCCACCCATCGTTATGCAATGCACAACTAGCCCCAACTCGGATATTTTCTGCAGGCAATGAGTCAGGAGCTCTCCTTGAGTCTCACCCGACAGACTCCGTGTGAGGAAGTAGGCTATCGGACATTTCCACCTGATAACGACTACATGTAGACGTCAAGGCCTAAAGATGCCTTGGAGGCATTTCGGTGTAATGTCGACTCAGCAAAAAAATTTGAGGTCGAGGTCAAAGTTCATCCATAATACCCCTCAGTAATGTTTGTCTACGATGACAAGTGCCAAAATAAGGTCGCTTTTGCTCTACAACGAACCGTTTCTGAGATATCGATGAATCGAAAAATGCCGACTCGGCGAAAAAATTTCATGTCAAGGTCAAGGTTCATCTATAATGCCCCTTAAACATATTTGCCTAGGGTGAAGATTCCGAAAATAAGGTCGGTTTCACTCTACGACTCACTGTTTCCTAGATATCGACGAAAACGAAAAATGCCGACTCGGCGAAAAAAATCAGGTCAAGGTCAAATTTCATCAATAATACCCCTCAGACATGTTTGTCTAGTGCCACGAGTCCGAAAATAACATCCGTTTTGCTCTTCGATGCACTGTTTCCGAGATATCGACGAAAACAAAAAATGCCATTGCCTGCATACTTTTTGAGATATCATGCGGAAACAAAGTCCAAAAATCAAGATTCGATCGTTAACTTTGAAGATAAAAATGTTAACGACGGACGGACGGACGGACGACGGACGCAACGCCATGCCAATAGGTTATCGGACCAAAGGTCCGGTAACCTAAAGAAGAAAAAAAATTAGCCTAAGGGCTAAGAAAGGTTACCGGACAATATACATTTTAGATATTAGCATTTTGTCCAGTGACCTTGAAAATAAAGTCACTGATAAATTCAAGGCCATGAAATTTTCAACAAATATATCACTTCAATATGGCCACAATAAATTCCTAAGCTGTAAAGTCGATAATAAGTGAGACATTAGCCATTCTGTGATGTGACCTTGAAAATGAGGTCAATGTTTAAGTTCAAGGTTATGAAAATATTCAGTATATATCATTCCTCTATATTCGCAATTGATTCCTATGCTGTAAATGTAAGTACCAATCTATTACCACCAATACAATCAGATTTTGATGATGCCAATAAGAAACGTAAAATACTACATTTTGCAATAGAAACAAACAAAGCCCGACCAAATAGTTTATCCAAAGACACACTGGCGTCTTCAGGGGCAGACAATGTGTTAAATGTAGTTGTTTCTACTGTACACCAGATTGAATTAGTATACAACTGCCCAACAACCTATGAAAATAATTCAGAAATCCGAATCTAACCCCATGGAATAAATACATGACAAGTACGAAAGTACCCAATCACAAGCCCGAAGGCTACTGAGTTGATGGTATCCTCGGGGACAGATTTAACGTCCGCCAGCAGTGACGCCGACTCAGTGGTATAAATGTAAGTATCAATCTATTACCACCAATACAATCAAATTTTGATGATGCCAATAAGTGAGGTAAAATACAACATTTTGCAATAGAAACAAAGCACGACCAAATAGTTTATCCAAAGACACACTGGCGTCATCAGGGGCAGATGTAAAGATGATAATAAGCGACATATTAGCCATTTTGTACTCTGACCTTGAAAATGAGATCAAAGGTCAAATTCTAGATCACCAAAATATTCAGCATACATCATTTCCTATATGTTCACTATGGACCCCTAAGCTGTAAATTTGATAATAAGCGAGATATAAGCCATAAAATGACTAACCTTGAAATTTAGGTCAAGGGTCAAATTCAAGGTCACTAGAATATTCAGCATATATCATTTCCTATATGTTCACAATTGATTCCTAAGCTGCAAAGTTGCTAATAGGCAAGATATTGGCCATTTTGTCCTGTGACCTTGAAAATGAGGTCAAAGGTCAAATTCAAGGTCATGAGAATTTTCAGCATATATCATTTCCTATATGTTCACAATTGATTCCTAAGCTGCAAAGTCGCTAATAAGCAAGATATTGGCCATTTTGTCCTGTGACCTTGAAAATAAGGTCAAATTCAAGGTCACGAGAATATTCAGCATATATCATTTCCTATATGTTCACAATTGATTCCTAAGCCGTAAAGTCGATAATAAGCGAGATATTAGCAATTTTGTCCTGTGACCTTGGAAATGAGGTCAAAGGTCAAATTCAAGGTCACGAGAATAATCAGCATATATCATTTCCTATATGTTCACAATTGATTCTTAAGCTGTAAAGTCGATAATAAGCGAGATATTAGCCATTTTATCTTGTGATCTTGAAAATGAGGCCAAAGGTACAGGCTGGCTGAGACTGCAAAAAATAGTTTAAAAATTTTGTTTTGTTTACTGTTTCACTATATGTAAGGATTCTCATTACAGTTTGAATTATATTATGCCTGTAAGTGTATGAATCATGCACAATTTTCGTAACCAAAGGTTAAGGAAAAGGTCAAAAGCAAATAAACGACCATAAATTAGGAAAAAATCATAATATAGAGTTCAAACTAGGATCATATTGTTGCATATCTAAAGGCCGTTATGAGGTGACCTATGGCGTCTCTTTTTGTTTTATTTGTCTGTCTGTCTGTCTGTGCGCGTAAATCGACAACAAATTGATCTACTTCAAACTTATAGGGATGAAGCGATATGACACTAGCTCTATTGTCCTCAAATTTTGTACATGTATGGTGTACATCATATGGTCGTACAATGAAAACTCTCAAATCTCGCTCATTATCGACTTTACAGCTTACAAATCAATTGGGGACATACAGTAAATGATATAATGATGAATGACCTTTGACCTCATTTTCAAGGTCAGATCACAGAATGGCTAATATCTCGCTCATTGTAAACTTCACAGCTCAGGAATCACTTATGGACATCAAAGATTTTCTATACCAAGATAGCCAACTCACGTCAGACATGTATGTTTCCTATATGTTCACAATTGATTCCTAAGCTGTAAAGTCGATAATAAGCGAGATATTAGCCATTTTGTCATGTGACCTTGAAAATGAGGTCAAAGGTCAAAGTCAAGGTCACGAGAATATTCAGCATATATCATTTCCTATATGTTCACAATTGATTCCTTAGCTGTAAAGTCGATAATAAGCGAGATATGAGTCATTTTGTCCTGTGACCTTGAAAATGAGGTCAAAGGTCAAATTCAAGGTCACGAGAATATTCAGCATATATCATTTCCTATATGTCCACAATTCATTCGTAGTCTCTAATCTCAATATTAAGTGAGATATTAGGCTTTAATGTGTCCCATTATAGAGCATAGGAGAATTTAACATGGGAAAGTCCCATTTGGGCCGAGTTTGGGCCCAAAATGGCCCACTTCGAGCGGTCCAAGGGCAACGACATTTATACACGTCATAGGGGTACATATGAGGAGTGTTATGCATCAATACAAAAAAAAGTTACTGAACAGATTCTGAGAAAATGGCCGCCAAATCCCAACATTGACCGATTCTCCACGAAAACGACAAATTCAAAATGGCCGCCACACACAGACCAGCGAATCAAGGGCAACGAAACTTATACACATCATGAAGGACATAATAAGGCATCCTTTTGCGAAAAAAGAAAGAAAGTTACCGAACAGATTTTGAGAAAATGGCCGCCAAAGTCCAAAATTGGCCGATTTTCGACGAAAATGGCCGCCATTTTGAAAATATTGTGAAAATAAAAAACTAAAAAATACCTCCTTCTTGAATTATTTTTGTGCATATTTGTGCAAAATTTCGAAAAGATTGGTCCGTAAAGAAAAAAGATAAAAATGTGAATGCCGACGCCGACGCCGGACGCCGGACGCAACGCCATGCCAATAGGTTATCGGACCATTGGTCCGGTAACCTAATAATGTGCACGACGACAGACGACGACGACGGCGACGACGGACGACGGACGCAACGCCATGCCAATAGGTTATCGGACCATAGGTCCGGCAACCTAAAAATATACTGTCACTGACCTGGCTTTCAGACGACGAGCATGAAGACCAGAGCTTCGGTGGCTTCTGGTCCGCCCTCGTCTGGCCCTGCTCCCAAGTCTACGAAACCTATAGTTCTCTTCTTGTGTCCATCATACATCAAATTTTTTCTAATGTGCATGGCATCAATCGTCAGACAACAACTGTCAAACAGAAAATGTAATACATTTCTGTTTACATGACTGAGGGGCTGAGAATAATACACGAGATACATATTTCATAGTGTATTCAAAACAATATCATGAAATTTACAAATAAACATGCTGATGGACAAATGATGAAAGAATGAAGACATAAAGGATGAAGGGCACACCGCTATGTCAATACATTTAACTGTATGTTATCAGACCTCTGGTCGGTATCCTTAAATTATTGTTCATGATTATGAAACATTTTTTGTCTTGATAATACAAATAAATTTAACACCCAAGATCCAAGATCTGCATTAACCTTTCCAATTGGTTCTGGTAATCACCTGTAAAACAAAAGGAATTGTTATTCATTGTATTTGTTTCAAAAACAAAAATTAATGAAAAAGT
This sequence comes from Terebella lapidaria, assembly GCA_949152475.1. Classification (NCBI taxonomy): domain Eukaryota; kingdom Metazoa; phylum Annelida; class Polychaeta; order Terebellida; family Terebellidae; genus Terebella; species Terebella lapidaria. Next base: position 23,337,856 of record OX424570.1, read on the forward strand.
ATCACTAGATATATATTCGATATTTTTTTTATTAACCATTTTTTTGACACTGACAGTACGGTAACTGATCAAACCAGACGTCAAGGAATAAAAGATGCCTTGGGGAAATTTCTTTGAAGCTCTATTGCTACCTGACATATACCTACATGTAAGAGAACTTATCTAGGATCATGATGACTCTGAAAACGTCGGTGGTCGAAGTTTAATTGATATACCCCTCAGGCATCTTTGTTTAGAATGTCCGTTATGCTTTATGACACACCGTTTCTGAGATATGATTAAAACTAATAATGCCGAATTAGCAAAATAATCAGGTCAAGGTAAGAGTTTACCCTCGATACTCCTTAGACATGTTTGTGTATGACAACTATGAAAAAAACGCCTGTTTGCTCTTCGACGTGTTATTTCTAATATATTGATTCGTAGACAAAATTCAACACCAGCGGTCAATTTCACCCAATATACCCCATAGACTGGTTCGTGTAGTGCCAGGAGGCCCCGGCAGGAGGCCGAAAGTAAGCTCAATTTCGCCCTACGACGTACTGTCCCAGAGATACGGCCAAACAGAAAATTGACACCAGGGTCGTATAGAACAGATAAAATTTCCTGGACCATTTTGTCTAGTGCCAGGTGGCAGAAATTGAGTTCCGATTCACTATCCAATTCATCGTTTCCGATATACGCCCAAACAGGAGGTGCCAAGTCGGAGAATAAAAAATCTAAACCAGGGATCATCTCGATGCAAGATACCCTTAGAATAGTTTTTTCTAGTGCTAGTGCCAAAATTAAGCTCCGTTTTTGTTCTACAACGCACCATTTTCGAGATATGCATGAAAGCCTTAAGAATGAATCAACATAAATTCTTCCTAGCTCTAGGTCAAAGGCAATAGTTTATCGCTACAAAGGTCCCATAAACAAAACAATGACAGCTGATATTCTACCATTGAGTCACATGTATATGAATTTGTTCCATAGTCACAGCAGGACTAAAACCCAACAATTTCCTTGATCAAGGGATCAAAACTAAATAAAATTAGCAAGCAGGAGCATTGAAAAAACATATTTGGTATACATGTGATAAGAGGGAAAGAAAAAAAAATATACAAAGTAATAAGTAGAAATTAATAATACAAGTTAGATCTTATATTAAAGCAAATAACTACCATTGAAAGAAATATAAGTATACAATCATGAAAAATAAATATGAAATAACAATTATTGAAATGTACACAGCTGATGCTCTGCCATTGAGCTATCTGAACTTCTTTCATATTCAGAGCAGGAATCGAACCTACTACCTTCAGCTGCTTGAACATGAGTGATTATTAGGGGTGGGAAGAAGGAGTTAGGTTTGGAGTCTTGAGGGAGGAAGGTAGAGACAAGGAAGGTATGAGATTACTGAATTGACATGAGCACGAAGAAGAGGTACATGTGAAGGAATACATATAAGACATGAACACTGAGATGTGATATATTCACATAATAATTACATATGTGACATGAGGTATGAATATGATAGGAGACACAACAACAGCGGAGGCAGTAGAAGAAATGACAGGTCGATAAATGAAAGACAAAACAAAATATTATGAAACTCAGCTGCTTGAACGTAAGTGATTATTAGGAGTGGAAAGAAGGAGTTAGGATTGGAGTCTTGAGGGAGGAAGGTAGAGACAATGAAGGTATTATAGATTATTATAACATACATGGTCAATATCTGCTTATACACAGTAGTTTGAAGAGGATAGACTTTGTCAGACAACCAATGCCTTGTAAGCATTCTAGCATTGATATACATTCAACCGGGCATTCGATTTGATCGAAAGCCCTAGGGCTTTTCGATCCCATCGAAAGCCCTCCTGGATTTGTTTACGCCGTTCCGTTTACCTCCCTCCTAATCCAGAATATTTTGTAAACCATACTGAAAACAAAATATTTCAAATATTTTTTCAATGTAAGTAGATCTATATAGTATAGACTGGGCAGAATGATTGAGAATCAATAAAAATATATTTTATTTTCAAAAATTAAGGGTTTTATACAATTTTGCAGTGAACAAGGAAGCAAAATCACTGTGACACACAACAGTCACTATACATGTCATGTACTTTTCCATCCTGAGATTTTGGCTAGACATGTGTTTTTAACCTTGTGTTATAAATATATTTGCGAGGAGTCCGTACTGTACACTGTCACAAAACATTGGTGATTCCCGTGCCGATTGTCAAAGGGCGAAGTTAAGGTATGGAGCAGGCTGATCACTAGTCATGCTGTCAGCGCTGATAATCTTGTCCTGAAATGTCTGAATTGCGGATGAAGCTTTATAACTGGACTTCCTGAGACAGGATTACTTGGATGAGCCGTAGATGTCTACAACAACAAAGGCTGGGAGTCCCAAGGCAACGAGGAAGTCGTAGCTCGGGTCCTTGTTGCAAGCAGATCCGCCTGGAGATCCGCGCGCTGACCTAGAAAGAGAAAATCGATCCATCAACATCATGGCGACGTACGTGTACGCTTCGAAATGCATGCGGAAATGTATTGACAATTTGCGGCGCCAGTACGAACATAATAATCTCTGTTTCATATACACTTATCGAAGACTGAAATCTACATTATGTCTTCTCAAGAATATTAACCTCATATGTGTTTATCATCTGTAGAAGCCCAGGTTTTAAAACTTTTTAGCCGTCTTCGAAGTTCGAGCAGCTTGTGTCATCCCGGCTATCACCATCGGTCAGTGTTGGCGCGGACCCGACATCTTTCCAAATGCCGCGGAACGGTGTGCACACGCATGCAACAAATGTCACGCAAAATATACATGATCCCTCCGATTTCCAGTGGAACTAAAACACTTTGAACATGTTCATACACTCTATTTCCTCTTGGTGTATACAGAACCACATGACAGTTCGTATTTTTGCTGAATTTCGACTGTAAATATCCACATGATGAAAAGCGATCCCTCAATGCTGCATTTCCAGGCGGCAGGGGGAGTCAAATGGAACAGCTGCATCTTGACGGTCGATCAATAATTCTACGTTATTACGTTTTCTGGCCAGCGGTCCAGCTCTGGGGCGGTCATGCTGATCGTAGCGGAGAATTCAACAATTTTTTGGTTCTTCTATGGGTATTTCTGCCCAAAATCGGTTGTATTTTCTTCTTCTCTTTGTTTTATCAGGCATAAAATGAAGAAGGAGTGGTTTATGTCATAATAGGGATTAATCCTGCGTTCTCGGGCATTGCAGTCCTACAAACAATCTCGGGTAAAATGACTATGTCAAAAGCCCTCCGTCGCTTCGCTCCGTCGGGCTATTGACGTGTCATTTTCCCCTCGATTGTTTGTAGGACTGCAATGCCCTCGAAAGCAGGCTCAATCCCTAAACCGAATTGCATGAGGTATAAATATAATAGGAGACACAACAATAGCAAAGGCAGTAGAAGAAATGACAGTTAAATAAAATTTATGAAAGACAAAACAAAATATTATAAAACTCTTAATATACATGTATAGGTTACCAAACAATGTTCCTTTAAGCATTGCATGTGACATTCGATTTCACATTTATCAATAAAGTTCATCATTTTGAATTTGAGTGTCTTTAAGATTTGTGTTGCATATGACTGCATATAATCAGGATACAAACATAAGCCCTATTCAAATGTATTTTATGGTGAACAAGTTTCACACTAATATTAGACGTGACCGTGATTTTTATACTTAAAAGTTGTATAAAATTACTACTTTTTTTACATGATTTCATATTACAATGTATCTCCTTAATCATCATAAACCAAAATTACTTACTGAATACAACATCACTTACTGAGTGTATTCATCAGGATTCTGCATTCTGCGCTGACGTAGTGTCTCCAACAGGGACTGGCTAAGGCCTGGCTCAGCGTCAACTTTCTCCATCCATCTGTCAATGATAACAGCAACTCAAAACATGTTTTTCTTTCATATTTCTTCCATTGAAGGTTCACATACAAAAGATTAATATACGTATGAACATGTTAATGTTTTAATCATCTAAACTCTTAGTAATTGCTTGAACCTAGCATATAGAAGTGATTTTACAGCTATTTGCCAAAATATATACAGCAACAATATACATGTACAGTAACAAAAATGGAAAATTATACATCATGTACTATACAATTTACATATGAATCAATCAGTTTTAGAATAAGTAAATATCATGCCTTCGAAGAGACCTAGAAGACGGCAGGGGCATTTTCCCTCGAATATACTCATATGCTTTTGGGGAGTATAAGTGGAGTGTCAACGCAAATTTTTTTTGCTCCTCTGTGTAGCCATCATGTGGTCTCCCAAATAACTCGAGTGGAATATCTATGTGGTGATAGATTTCATACTCCTTCATTCATTGTTCATTGCACTGATGACCTACAGATTATTATTTTTCAGAATTTTTAATTGAACAATTTATTTCTTGGTAGTCCGATGGACTGGCTCGGTACAGTTGCGAGTATGTAGTATTTCAGATTGGTAATGTTTAAAATAAACTTTAATATTTTCAACCTCTAAAAATATATTAAGATATATCATCAGTGCAATATACACATATTTTTGCATCATCAACCAAAAATGGAATTTACATACATTATAAAAGTCATTGAACATACGTACATGTATTTAGTTTTTGTAAACCATAAATGTTTGCTGTCCATTACCTTTGAACCGCCTCAGCTTCTGCTCGAGGTCATCATTTATGAGATTTTTTTCCTTTATTTCTCTGATAAGGTCAGAACATTTGGCCCTCAATCTCCTCTCGCGAGATGTAGCATTTTTGAGTTTTTTCGCCAAATCACCAACCCGATCCTCTAGTAGCCTTATCTTTTTCTCGGCTGATTCGCAATCCACCAGGTTATAACTGTGATCAGGAACCTATCGAACACATGAAAGGGATTTAAATAAAAAGTCCTTCTAATATAACCTTGTACAAAGTTTACTTTTTTTAGAATGTGGAAATCTGCAGGTAATGTTATTTATATATTATATGTCACAAAGTATATCTGAGGATATCACTGAGGATGACTCAGCAAAAAAATTTACGACCCCTATCTCGTTTGACGTATCGATCCCAAAATCAATAGGGCTCTTCCCTGGTGGTATATAAACCTCCATGCAGAGTTCTGCAACTATTGCTTGGATAATTTTTGAGTTATCGTCCAGAACCATATCTCAAAATTAGACTTGATTTCATCCTCACATACATCACGGACCTCGGAGCCAGCTCAAAAATAATAGGGTTTTTCCACATATCATTTCTGACTAGTGGTGAAAATTTGACAATGATCCATCAAGGCAATCTAAAGTTATCGTCTTGAAACCAAAATGGCGGAAGGAAAAAATATGCTAAAACCATAAAAAATGCCTTGATTATGATATGAAGTTTGTAAATAAGTATGAAATTTCCAATAATCAAATATAGAATATCAATGGAAAATTTGCTTGTTACATTGTAATGTACATGCTCATTAATTGACTACATACACATGATACATGTAAGTGTATATTCTTCCCCCCTCCCATACAAAACTAAAGGAAATTTATTCAGCCTTTGATATAGCTGTATTTCATCCATAGACATAGACCAGAGATATGTCTATGGTTTCATTACCATCACATACATCATATGAGCATGATGAGGTAGCTATAACATCTTGGTCTTCGGGAATTTCATCGATGGTCTCCAACGCTCTCTTTGCTGTCTCAGTCGGTCTTTGCTTTAAGGCATAATGGAAAAATTTGAAACATGTATGTTTCAGGAATTGCCAAAAAATATTGTAACGGTTTTGGGGTGTTCCCAAAAGGTTCCCCTAGGTAATTCTATCAGTATTTCGTGTTATCACGGTTAAATAACAGTTCATTAAATGTATATGTGTTTAAAGGTTCATTCGGTTCCGTATTGGTGATATTTAGAAGGTTTTCCATCTCGGAACTTAGAATAATTTCAATGTTGGTAAAGCCGGAGACGGAAACGGAGACGGAGACGGAACCGGAGACGGAGCCGGACAATGGAGTACAAAAACGTAATGACGTTATTTCCGGAAGGTCATGTGATCAGCCTCATTTTCGGTTTAAAAGGTGACGTGGCACCCGCTGATTGGTTCTAGAGTGTTTTTGGAAATCCGGAAAAATTTAGTGTTTTCGCGGGTTATGACGTCACAATGGTCGGTCACGTGACCCTGGGTCTGAGGTCTATAAAAGCCCCCGCTTCACAGCGGACGGCGGAGTTGGTGTCCTGACGTCGACCTGTGCAGACCCCTTCTCCCATAGCAGAGTACTCAGTTGCTCCGGCTTAGGTCATACCAGATGATAGCAGTTAAGTCTTCCGACTGTACACTTGGAAAATAAACATGAAAACTTCAACCGAGTTGTTTTTCCGTGTTTCCGGAGAAAAGGGAGATAAGATCACAGTCGGTTAAGACAAAGTTGTACCGACGTCTAAGGGTGATCCCAGAACCCAGATCGCCAAGGAAGGAGACGGAGGTGGAATTCAACGGAGCAACTACGGAGGCGGTACCGGACGGAGCAGTTGCAGAGACGGGAACGACGAAGCAGTTGCAGAGGCGGTACCGGACGACGGAGTAGCAGAGGCAGTACCTGACGGAGCGGTTGCGGTAACCGGAAGTGGGAACACTTCCGAGATTCTCCATTTCAGGTGCAGTCGCAGGTTGCGGTGAGGCAGAGCCAACCAGAGCAGTTTGCAGTGAGGCGGAACATGGCAGAGCGGTTGCAGTATTCGGAAACAGCAACGTTCCCGGATTCTCTATTCCAGGTGCAGTCGCAGTTGCAGTAAGGCGGAAAACGACGGAGCTGTTGCAGTAAAACGGTATCCCGACGGAGCAGTACCCGGAGACGGAAACGCCTCCGGATTCTTACTTTACAGGTGCAGTTGCAGATTGGCAGTCGGACAACGGTTAAGAGGCCCATTCCAGACCACGCTACCTACCTTCAGAGACTTCTAGCCGGAGTTCAACCGTACAGCAGTAGCAGTTTCCCGGAGTTTTACCGTTTCAGCTCCGGTTAAACAACAACTCCCCACCTCCCAAGAAAACCAGTTTACCAAGACGTCACAGAAGGGTGAAGAGAAACCCGTTACAACTTTTTGGTGGCAGCGGTGGGATCATCTGCAGTATGACTACTAGACGGGGCAAATTGGCGGAACAGCAGCCGAAGGCAGCCGTGTCGGACACGGAGCAGCCAGTAGGAGTAGTTGGAGTTGAGCCGTTGCAGATGCCGGTTGCGGAAAAGGAAGCAGTTCGTCCTGCCGAGCGGAAGCTGTTGCAGCCGGAAATGCAGAAAGCAGTTGCAGAAGAGCCCCCTCGGGTTCCTCAAGGAGTACAGCCTGCAGAGCAGTTAGCAGAGGCGGAAATTAACTTTCCGGACCAGGCGGGCGATCGGGAACCGGATGCGGAGCCGGAAGGCGGTGAGAATTTAGTCGACAACCTGACCAGATTATTGGCGACCCAAATGGAGGTGTTTCAGCAGCACCTGGCAGTGACCGGAAAGCAGCAACAGCAGCAGGCAGAAGCAGTACAACCGCCAGCACCAAAGGCAGGAGTAGCCAGATTAATGACATACGACGGAACTGATCCGTGGCCGGAGTATGAGGCTCACCTCCTCGAATATGCTCGGTACTACCGTTGGACGGAAGAGGAGAAGGCGCTGAACTTATGTGTCAGTTTGAGGGGTAACGCCCGCAGCATACTACTGGATCTGTCCGCGGAGCAGAGACGCAGCTTTGATACGGTTGTGGCTGCATTAAAACAGCAGTTTTGTCCGGGGGAGAAAACGTTTGTTTTCCAGGCGGAATTGCAGACGCGGAAATTGCAGCCGGAGGAGGAGCTGTCTGAGCTGGCCAGAGACATACGGAGCAAGACGCGGCTAGCTTACCCAAAAGCGGACCCGGCAACAACAGAAGTGCTCATGAAGATGCATTTCTGCAACAGTCTTACTAACCGAGATATGCGGTTGTCGGTATTGAAAAGCCATCCGGAAACGCTGTCGCAGGCTCTGGCTTTCGCCACCGAGTATGAGAGCATCATGAAAACCGACAGCAGTAGACCAGCGGAGCGACACCGGACGAGACAGCTGAACACGGAGCCGGAGTGGAGCCAGGAGGTGAACGAATTGCGGAAGCAAGCCGAGCAGACTCAACAGCAGTTGGCGGATCTGATGACTTATGTCAAGGAAGCGGTTAGTAGGCAGCAGCAGCAGCGCAGTTCCCGAGCAAGAACAAGATATGCGGTTGTCGGTATTGAAAAGCCATCCGGAAACGCTGTCGCAGGCTCTGGCTTTCGCCACCGAGTATGAGAGCATCATGAAAACCGACAGCAGTAGACCAGCGGAGCGACACCGGACGAGACAGCTGAACACGGAGCCGGAGTGGAGCCAGGAGGTGAACGAATTGCGGAAGCAAGCCGAGCAGACTCAACAGCAGTTGGCGGATCTGATGACTCATGTCAAGGAAGCGGTTAGTAGGCAGCAGCAGCAGCGCAGTTCCCGAGCGGATTTAGAGTGCTTTAACTGTGGCCGGAAAGGGCATTTTACCCGAGACTGCAGGCAGCCGAAGCAGCAGCAGCAACGGCGTCAACCACAACAGCAGCAGTCGCCGCGACAACAGCAGCAGCCGCAGCAGCAGCAAGAACAGCAGCAGCAGCAGCAGATGCAGCAGCAGCAGCAGCCGGAAAACTAGAGTGGGTCGCGGAAAAGGGGAATTCCGGGACCCGGAAAAGAGGACACCCCCATAACCGGCAGGTGATACACGGACCCGGTCCCAGGGGCGAGGTGGGCATGTGTGTGACAGCCAGAGTATGCGGAGAACCAGTAACGCTGATAATCGACACCGGCAGCACTGTCACAATGCTCAACCTACAAACCTGGGAACGGATCCGGAAACCCGGAATGAAGCTGAAGCGGTCGCCGATTCGTCTCTCAATGGTTGACGGAAGTAACATACGGACGCATGGCCGGAAAGAACTCCCACTCAACATCGCAGGAGTAGCTGAAACCGTGACGTTCGAGATAGCAGACTGTGAAGACGAAGGAATACTGGGAATGGATTTCATCCGTTCCCGGATATCCGGCATAAACTTCGACCGGATGACCATGCAGATGGGCAGCCAGGAGGTGTTCCTCACCATGTTCGAGCAGACCAGAGAGCCGTTTCCGATCAACGCTGTAGCAGATTACCAAATTCCGCCGGAAACGGAACAGCTGATAATAGGACAAGCAGAGAGTGTCCGAGAAGCAGGAGTACTAGAAATGCCACAGGAGCCTACTGAGAAAAGACCATGGCTGATCGGGAGAACTTTATCCCGGATAAAGCAAGGAACAGTCCCTGTTCGAGTGATCAATGTGATGGCGGAGCCGGTAATCATCAAGAAAGGAGCGCAGTTGGCGACGATGACCACCTTAGCAGAAGGTTGCAGTGTTGTCCTGTTGGCGGAGCGGAGCAGGAAGGTGCAGATTTCTCCGGCATCGGAGGCCGGGCGGAATTGGAGTGGGTACGAGAAGCTGCGGCAGCTAGCAGAGCAGACCCAGGATGCAGTGCCGAGTCATTTCCGCGAGAGAGTAACCGACCTCCTATTTTGGAATAAGCCGACCTTCAGCAATGACGCCGGAGAACTGGGGCAGACCAATGTGGTGCAACATCAGATAAACACGGGCAGTCACCGGTCGATTAAGCAGCCGACTAGACGGATTCCGCCGGACAAGAGAGAGCTGGTGAGCAGTCTAATTCAGGAGATGAAAGACAAGAACGTCATTGAGGAAAGTAGCAGTCCTTGGGCTTCCCCGATTGTGCTGGTGAAGAAGAAGGATGGAACCACCCGGTTCTGTGTCGATTACCGGCGGTTAAATGCAGTCACGGAGAAAGATGCTTATCCGTTGCCGAGAATTGACGACACCATAGCAGCCTGTGCAGACGCCAAGTGGTTCTCCACTCTCGACCTGACCAGTGGATACTGGCAGGTCGGGATGGACGAGGACGCCCGGAAAAAGTCGGCCTTCTGTATTCCCGGTGGCCTTTACCAGTTCAAAGTCATGAGTTTCGGCTTGTGCAATGCTCCGGGTACATTCGAGCGGTTGATGGAGAAGGTGTTAGGGGGACTGTCCTGGAAGACCTGCCTCATATATCTGGACGACATCATAGTCTACAGCAAGACCCTGGAGGATCACATCCGTGATCTTCAGGAGGTTTTCGACAAGCTGAGAGAGGCAGACCTAAAAGTCAAACCGTCAAAATGCAAGTTCTTCCAGCCGGAGGTGTCTTTCCTAGGTCACATTGTCGGAAGAGACGGTATCCGTACCGACCCGGAAAAAACGGAAGCAGTGCGGAAGTGGCGGACACCCACCAACCTGACGGAGCTGCGCAGTTTCCTGGGGCTATGCTCCTATTACCGGAAGTTCGTGCCGAAGTTTTCCGAGATTGCAGCGCCGCTGAATCGCTTGACGGAAAAAGGGGTGCAGTTCCAGTGGCAGACGGAGCAGGAGCAGGCATTTGCAGAGCTGAAGAACCGCCTAGTATCGGCACCGATACTTGGTTACCCAAGGGAGCAAGGCCGATATATCCTGGACACGGACGCCAGTGACACCGGGTTGGGAGCAGTGCTGTCACAGAAGCAAGGCAACCAGGAGCGGTTGATAACCTACTTGAGCCGCAGCCTAACCAAAGAAGAACGGAGATACTGCATCACCCGGAAGGAGCTCCTGGCGGTTGTGTTTGTGGTACAGAAGAACAAGCAGTACTTGCTGGGACGACACTTCCTTCTTCGCATGGATCATGGCAGTCTTACCTGGCTGATGAATTTCAAGGAGCCGCAGGGGCAGGTCGCCCGGTGGATTGAGCTCTTGAGTGAGTTCCATTTCGACATCGAACATCGTCCGGGCTGAATCCATAATAACGCGGATGCATTGTCCAGATCCCCGTGCAGCCAATGCGGAAAAATCGACTGGAAGCAGGCCAAGATAGACGCCTGGAACTACGGAGAAAGGATCCGGCAGACACGGAGTGAAGAAACTCCTCAGCCCAAGCCAAGGAAGGGGGGACGCCGGAAGCGGTCACGGAGATCGGGCAGAGAAGCAGAACTGGCAGAGGAGGAGTCTACAGTAAATGCAGAATCCCAGGCGGTTGCGGTTGCGGTGACGGAAAAGGCAGTGTCCCGGAAGCCGGTTGCGGTGACGGAGAAAGCAGTCCCAAGGAAGGCGGTTGCAGTAGCAGAGAAAGCAGTGTCCCGGAAGCCGGTTGCGGTTGCGGTGACGGAGAAAGCAGTCCCAAGGAAGGCGGTTGCAGTAGCAGAGAAAGCAGTGTCCCGGAAGCCGGTTGCGGTTGCGGTGACGGAGAAAGCAGTCCCAAAGAAGGCGGTTGCAGTAGCAGAGAAAGCAGTGTCCCGGAAGCCGGTTGCGGTTGCGGTGACGGAGAAGGCAGTCCCAGGAAAAGCGGATGCGGTTGCAGAAAAGACAGATGCAGAGAAAGCTGTTCCTCGGAGGCCGGTTGCAGTACGAAAGGATGCGGAAAATGCGGTTGCAGAGCAGATTAGGCTGGCGGAAAATGCGGACCAGGATACTGTGCTGGGGCAGAAATATCAACCGGCTGATTTGCGGAGAATGCAGCAAGCAGAACCTTGGTACCCACTGGTGACGACGCTGATCGACGGAAGCGGTACAGCTGGCAGTACAGACTTTTCCAGCATGAGCAGCGAGGAGAAAGTGCTGTACGGGATGCGGAAGACCTTGCTGAAAGTCGACGGAGTAGTCTACCGGAAATGGAAAACGGCAGAAGGAACCAGCCGAATGCAGTTAATAACACCGAAGGAGCTGAGACAGGAGATTTTCCGTCTGGCCCATCAGAGCCGGACGGGAGGACACCTCGGAAGCAGAAGGATGGCAGCTAGCATTCGGAGGCGGTATTTCTGGCCGGTTATGATGCGGGACATAAAGCAGTGGGTGCTGAGCTGTGACGAATGCGCATCAAGAAGTATGCAGAACCTGAAACGATCACCGATGCAGAAATACCGGGTTGGAGCGCCCATGGAGAGGGTGGCAATGGACGTGATGGGTCCGTTACCTAAATCCACCCGGGGGAACCGGTATATCCTAGTAATCGGTGATTACTTCACCAAGTGGGTAGAGGCCTACCCGATGCCGAATCAGGAAGCGGTGACGGTTGCGGACATATTCGTCAACCAGTTTGCAGCGCGGTACGGCATCCCGATGGAGATCCACACCGACCAAGGCAGAAATTTCGAGTCCGACTTGCTGAGAAATGTTTGCAGAATCCTGGGGATTCACAAGACACGGACAACCGCTTTCCGACCTCAGTCGGACGGTTTCATTGAGCGATTCAACAGGACGCTGCAGCAGATCCTGAGCCTGTACGTAAGCGAGCGGCAGACCAACTGGGATCAGCTAGTTCCGTTGGCGATGGCAGCTTACCGGAGTACCCCGCAGGAGACAACCGGGCAGAGTCCCAATTTGCTGATGCTGGGCAGAGAAGTCAACACTCCGGTAGAGTTACTGATTGGCAGGCCTCCGGGTGAATCGACAGCAGAGGTAACAGAGTATGGCAGTCAGCTCCGGGAGCGACTAGAAGCAGTATACAAGGCGGTTAGAGTAAAATCTGGCAGAGAGATGGAACGGCAGAAGAAGTTGTACGACCGGAGGAAGGTCGACAATCAGTTCCAGCCAGGAGACCGAGTGTGGATGGCAGTCAAAGCACGGAAGAAGGGCAAGGCACCCAAATTGCAGAGGAAGTGGAGCGGACCAAAGTTAGTGCTGAGCAGATTTACCGACGTGACCTACGAGATTGCAGAGAGTGAAACTCGGCAGAAGGTGGTTCACTTCGATTTGCTGAAACCGTATAATGGTGTCAAGCATCCGAGATGGATGAAGCAGAGAATGGCGGATTCCTGGAGGCAGACGGAGCCGCTGAAGCAGAGTAACGTTCCGGAGGCGGAACAGTCAGTCTCTGAGTCGGATACGGACTCGGAGTAAAGCCGCAGAAGACGAAGAAATATGGGAAGACGGTGTGAGCTGTAGAGCAGTGGAAGGAGATAGCTGAGACTCTGGTAAAACGTTGAGTTCCGGCAGAGAGCGACCGCAAGAAGATGGAACAGTGAGCAGTGCTGATTCCGGAAACAGGGCGGAGAAAGGAAGCAGAGCGGGACGCGGTGCAGAGACCGGATAGAAACATCCTAGAGGTTCTGACTGGGTTGAGAGTATAGTCAACCAGTCCAGGGTAGCGGCCAAGGGTCCAGAAGAACCTGGGTTAGCGGTCTAGTATCTCCAGAGAAGCAGCTACACGTCTTCCGTATTAGGAGAATTAACACGGAAAAGTTTTCCGGCTGAGGACATTCGACAGGAGTTTCCACTTAGCAGAGACAGTAAACCGGCTGCAGATCGACAGAAGCGGTGAAACATCATTCCAGATAGGAAGGGCCCTCCTTCTGGACAAGAATGTATGCAGTTTCCAGTGTCGACAAGCAGTAATACCAGTGATCAGATATGCAGTGGGCGGAGCAGTGCAGACGGCAGAAACGCCCAACTAGCAGTCTAGATGTACGTTTGGCAGGCAGATTCAACTGGCTGAGACTCTATTCAACCCTCCTGATGGCAGAGATACTTCAAAATTGCAGATACTTCGCTCGGAGAGGCAGTTGAAAGGGAGCCGGAAAAACCCGGAGAAGCCGGTTGAGCCGGAGACGGACACCTCTCGGTTAACGGTTGAGTTTTTGCATAATTGTGACGTCACTCCTGAGGCAGCCAATCAGCATGGAGCTTTTCAAGTCACGTAAGCAGAAAGGGTATAAAAGGGCCTTGAAATCGGGCTCTGGCAGCAGTTGGAGAGCAGACCTCGAGCTGTGCACATCGCAGACAAAGTTTGGCGGAATTGGATCAAGTCCAGCATTTTCCGGCAAGAGCAGATTTTGCAGTGAAAAACGACTAAGTGTTTCCCGGAAGACCACCAGTCCGGAGAAGTGCAGTAGAAGCGGTGCAGTGAAAGCGGTGCAGTAGAAGAAGTGCAGTAGAAGCAGCGCAGTAGCAGCGGTGCAGTAGACGCGGATTAGCCTAGCAGCTTTTGTTTCCCGGCTTTTCCGGATGGCCTACTCGGCGTTCCTTGGAGGGCAAGGTAGCGGTCGGAGCAGAGATTGGTCAAGCCCCCAGCGATTGGAGTACAGCCGGCTGTGTAAGCGGTGCGACCGGATGTTCGAGAGCGAGGCGGATAGAAGACAGCACGTGTGCCCACCACAGCGATATTTTTGCTGTTTGTGTGCCTTCTATGGCAACCGAGCCAACGACCTTAGGCGGCATCTTCGGGAAATGCACGGCTGGAAGTATCCGTCCGGATACCGTCCTCCTCAGGACACAGCGACCCTCAACCGATTGGGAACATTTGACTCGGCCTGGAGGGGAACAGCAACGAAGTCTCGGCAGAAGCGGTTCCAGAAATATTGCGAACGGTCCCCCAGAGAGACACCAGTTCCGCAGACCTTTGTGGATCAGCTGCCTTTCGGAACAGATTGGGATGCCGGAGTCATTTCCCATTTTCAGCAGCCGGAACCGGAGGAGGTAGAAGTTCCGGAGTGGGTTCCAGATCCGCGGGGCTGTCTCCGGGCGGCAGATGACCTTTCCTCTGAGGACTGGGAACCGGAGTTGGAGATGTTGGCGGAACCAGATAGGGCAGTTCAACCGTGGGAGGCGGAGGATTGGGAGGCGGAAATCCGTGCCAGTGAATACCGGCCTCCTTCACCCTCTACAACCGGGGAGCTCACTGACTCGGAGTCGGATTATGTTACGGCAGACGAGGAGTCCTAGACGGAGGCGGTATGGCAGTTGGCGGAGACGGAAGAAGAGGTGGCAGTTAGCAGCAGCAACAACACAAAAAAAAAAAAAAAAAAAAAAAAAAATTATTATTTATCCAAGAACCACCAGGGGGAGTTGCAGTTTGCTGAGCAGCCAATCATCAAGCAGATAAGCCGGTCACGTGACTTCCAGAGACTATAAAAAGGGGCAGATAGCTGTTACCGGACGCAGAAAGCAGTTTGCTGTAGCTGAGTCAACATCGACCCGAAGCAGAGAATCAGAATGCCGAAAATAAAGACAACTCCCCGCAAGCCCCGCCCTCACCGGTGTGGGGACTGCAACCTGGAATTCAAGAACAAACACACGTTGCTCCGGCATGTCACGGAGCAGCATACGAGTGAAGTCACCGTCTTCGCCTGTCCGCAGTGTGACCATTGGAGCAGACGGAAAGAGGGGACACAGAAACATCTGCAGGCCCGTCACGGAATGGACGCGTACCCGATTCGACTGAGAGTTGGCAGAGAGCAGTTCGAGGAAAAAGCCCTCCGGTCCAAGATGACTCCACGGAAAAGCAAGAAAGCAGTTACCCGGTTTGAACAGCTGTCGGATACGGAGTCGGAGTCGGGAGGTTCGGTTTCGTCCCGGACCCGGTACCGTTCTGGTACCCAGTCAGTGGCCACGCTGGCAGCCGACGTATCGTCCACGGAGGCGGAGAGCAGTTCGGAGGAAGAATCAGAGCTGAAAATTATGGCAAGTGAAGACGAGTTGCAGGACCCGGAGGACCCGGAGTCGGTTAAGCCACCTGTTACCCAAAGTTCTTCCCGGAACCCCTCCCGAAAAAACAGCCCGGAAACATCCCGAGGAACCGGAGTAGATAGAGACCGCGGAAAGAAGCGGAGTCGCAGCCATACCCCGGAGAAATCCAGCCGTCATCAACGCCGAGAATATAGGAAGGAGAGCCCGGAGAGCACTAAGGACCGTGGCGGAGAACGTGGCCGAGAGGAGAAGCGACACTCACCATCCAAGTCTACCGGAAGCAGCGTCAAGGGAAAAGGCAAGGGAGTGTACGACTACAAGTTCCGGCTGTTGGAGGAAGGTTCCAGCGGAGCAGCAGCAGAAGTCGGAGTGGCGGATATTGCGGAAATGCAGAGCAGAGACGAGGAAGGCAGTTTCCGGAGTCCAACTCCGAGAACGACCAGCAGTGGCAGAGCGGTGAGCAGCGTGATCGTCCGGCCCGGAGGCGGAGCAGAAAGCAGACCCAGCGGCCGAGCGGATAGCAGAGCGGATAGCAGAGCGGATAGCAGAGCAGATAGAAGAGCGGATAGCAGAGCAGATAGCAGAGCGGATAGCAGAGCAGATAGCAGAGCAGGTAGCCGAGCGGACAGCAGACCCGATGGCAGATCAGGAGGCAGAGCGGAGACTAAAGCGGAAGGCGGAACCAGGAGCAGAGCTGACAGCGAGTCGGAGACCCGAGGATCCACGGAGAGAACTTTACCGGCAACCATTCAAGCAGTAGCCGGAAGCAGAACCAGTTCAGCAGCTAGGGATGACGGGATGGAGTCTTCCGCGTCCGACCGAAGCCATGCGGACGTGCAGAGAGCCCGGAGGAGTATCCTGATGGATCAAGCCAGAGCTGCACCCGGAATCCTCTCTCCGGTGGAAACCAGGCCTCGACAGTCTTCCAGTGAGCGGTCCGGAAGGAGCCAGGCCCGAGCACCAACCCAGAGTCCACCGTACACTTTCTACCCGTTTGGCGGTCCTTCAACTCAACCGTGTCCGTCTCACTGTTACCCGGTGAACATTGGAGGACGGAGTGCATCCGTCTTTGCACCTGCAGTCCCGGAGCATGCCAGATACTATGCCGTACGTTGGGGACCGGAGCAGTGGGGGCCAGCCGAGATGAGAGACTCCGGCGTCTACGTGGAGATCATGGAGCAGAGAGAGTCACCGTTTGGTCTCGTCCCGACCCGCCAGATCGTCCGGATTCCAGATTGGTCCATCCGGGACGATCGCCTCCGGAATGGGTTTTACGTCCCACCCCAGTGGAGTCTACATGATCCCGATCTTCTCCCGGTTGATGCCAGAGGAACCAGCTTCGGACGACCGTTGGTACCACAGACCATTCCACCTCGTCCGCCGTCGGGGAGCAGCTCGCGTCGTGATACAGGTGGGCAGTAGTCGTCGCAAGTCGTCGCAAGTCAAGTCGGCGCAAGGAGAAGAAAGAAGAACCGTTTCCCAGATTCTAGTATAATTAAGAGTTAAAAGTGGGAAACGGAACAAGCAAGATATCCGGGTACAGTGACCGTAAACTAGTTAAGAGATACCAGTACCCGGATCACGGAAAAAGTTGTGTTTGATTTCACGGACAATTTAACGGTTGAAAATTTGTATATATGTGATATTGATCTGTTCGGGACGAACAGAGTCTAAGGAAGGGGGAGTGTAACGGTTTTGGGGTGTTCCCAAAAGGTTCCCCTAGGTAATTCTATCAGTATTTCGTGTTATCACGGTTAAATAACAGTTCATTAAATGTATATGTGTTTAAAAGTTCATTCGGTTCCGTATTGGTGATATTTAGAAGGTTTTCCGTCTCGGAACTTAGAATAATTTCAATGTTGGTAAAGCCGGAGACGGAAACGGAGACGGAGACGGAACCGGAGACGAAGCCGGACAATGGAGTACAAAAACGTAATGACGTTATTTCCGGAAGGTCATGTGATCAGCCTCATTTTCGGTTTAAAAGGTGACGTGGCACCCGCTGATTGGTTCTAGAGTGTTTTTGGAAATCCGGAAAAATTTAGTGTTTTCGCGGGTTATGACGTCACAATGGTCGGTCACGTGACCCTGGGTCTGAGGTCTATAAAAGCCCCCGCTTCACAGCGGACGGCGGAGTTGGTGTCCTGACGTCGACCTGTGCAGACCCCTTCTCCCATAGCAGAGTACTCCCTTGCTCCGGCTTAGGTCATACCAGATGATAGCAGTTAAGTCTTCCGACTGTACACTTAGAAAATAAACATGAAAACTTCAACCGAGTTGTTTTTCCGTGTTCGTTAGGGAACTGGAATTTATGATAAAGTTAGTTCACTGGAAAAGAAAGTAATACGGAGAAAAGGGAGATAAGATCACAGTCGGTTAAGACAAAGTTGTACCGACGTCTAAGGGTGATCCCAGAACCCAGATCGCCAAGGAAGGAGACGGAGACGGAGACGGAGGTGGAATTCAACGGAGCAACTACGGAGGCGGTACCGGACGGAGCAGTTGCAGAGACGGGAACGACGAAGCAGTTGCAGAGGCGGTACCGGACGACGGAGTAGCAGAGGCAGTACCTGACGGAGCGGTTGCGGTAACCGGAAGTGGGAACACTTCCGAGATTCTCCATTTCAGGTGCAGTCGCAGGTTGCGGTGAGGCAGAGCCAACCGGAGCAGTTTGCAGTGAGGCGGAACATGGCAGAGCGGTTGCAGTATTCGGAAACAGCAACGTTCCCGGATTCTCTATTCCAGGTGCAGTCGCAGTTGCAGTAAGGCGGAAAACGACGGAGCTGTTGCAGTAAAACGGTATCCCGACGGAGCAGTACCCGGAGACGGAAACGCCTCCGGATTCTTACTTTACAGGTGTAGTTGCAGATTGGCAGTCGGACAACGGTTAAGAGGCCCATTCCAGACCACGCTACCAACCTTAGAGACTTCTAACCGGAGTTCAACCGTACAGCAGTAGCAGTTTCCCGGAGTTTTACCGTTTCAGCTCTGGTTAAACAACAACTCACCCACCTCCCTAGAAAACCGGTTCGTCAAGACGTCACAGAAGGGTGCAAACCCGTTACAACTTTTTGGTGGCAGCGGTGGGATCATCTGCAGTATGACTACTAGACGGGGCAAATTGGCGGAACAGCAGCTGAAGGCAGCCGTGTCGGACACGGAGCAGCCTGTAGGAGCTGAGCCGTTGCAGATGCCGGTTGCGGAAAAGGAAGCAGTTCGTCCTGCCGAGCGAAAGCTGTTGCAGCCGGAAATGCAGAAAGCAGTTGCAGAAGAGCCCCTTCGGGTTCCTCAAGGAGTACAGCCTGCAGAGCAGTTAGCAGAGGCGGAAATTAACTTTCCGGACCAGGCTGGCGATCGGGAACCGGATGCGGAACCGGAAGGCGAAGATAATTTAGTGGACAACCTGACCAGATTATTGGCGACCCAAATGGAGGTGTTTCAGCAGCACCTGGCAGTAACCGGAAAGCAGCAGCAGGCAGAAGCAGTACAACAACCCGCACCAAGGGCAGGAGTAGCCAGATTAATGACATACGACGGAACTGATCCGTGGCCGGAGTATGAGGCTCACCTCCTTGAATACGCTCGGTACTACCGTTGGACAGCAGAGGAAAAGGCGCTGAACTTATGTGTCAGTTTGAGGGGTAACGCCCGCAGCATACTACTGGATCTGTCCGCGGAGCAGAGACGCAGCTTTGATACGGTTGTGGCGGCATTAAAACAGCAGTTTTGTCCGGGGGAGAAACATTTGTTTTCCAGGCGGAATTGCAGACACGGAAATTGCAGCCGGAGGAGGAGCTGTCCGAGCTGGCCAGAGACATACGGAGCAAGACGCGGCTAGCTTACCCAAAAGCAGATCCGGCAACAACAGAAGTGCTCATGAAGATGCATTTCTGCAACAGCCTGACTAACCGAGATATGCGGTTGTCGGTATTGAAAAGCCACCCGGAAACGCTGTCGCAGGCCCTGGCTTTCGCTACCGAGTACGAGAGCATCATGAAAACGGACAACAGCAGACCAGCGGAGCGACACCGGACGAGGCAGCTGAACACGGAGCCGGAGTGGAGCCAGCAGGTGAACGAATTGCGGAAGCCAGCCGAGCAGACTCAGCAGCAGTTGGCGGATCTGATGACTCAGGTCAAGGAAGCGGTTAGCCGGCAGCAGCAGCAGCACAGTTCCCGAGCGGATTTAGAATGCTTCAACTGTGGCCGGAAAGGGCATTTTGCCCGAGACTGTAGGCAGCCGAAGCAGCAGCAGCAGCGGCGTCAACCACAACAACAGCAGTCGCCGCTACAACAGCAGCAGCAGCCGCAGCAGCAGCAGCAGCAACAACTGCAGCAGCCACGACAGCAGCAGCAGCAGCCGGAAAACTAGAGCGGGTCGCGGAAAAGGGGAAATCCGGGACCCGGAAGAGAGGACACCCCCATAACCGGCAGGTGGTTCACGGACCCGGTCCCAGGGGCGAGGTGGGCATGTGTGTGACAGCCAGAGTATGCGGAGAGCCAGTAACGCTGATAATCGACACCGGCAGCACTGTCACAATGCTCAACCTACAAACCTGGGAACGGATCCGGAAACCCGGAATGAAGCTGAAACGGTCGCCGATTCGTCTTTCAATGGTTGACGGAAGTAACATATGGACACATGGCCGGAAAGAACTCCCACTCAACATCGCAGGAGTAGCTGAGACCGTGACGTTCGAGATTGCAGACTGTGAAGACGAAGGGATACTGGGAATGGATTTCATCCGTTCCCGGATATCCGGCATAAATTTCGACCGAATGACCATGCAGATGGGCAGCCAGGAGGTGTTCCTCACCATGTTCGAGCAGACCAGGGAGCCGTTTCCGATTAACGCTGTAGCAGATTACCAAATTCCGCCGGAAACGGAACAGCTGATTATAGGACAAGCAGAGAGTGTCCGTGAAGCAGAAGGAGTACTAGAAATGCCGCAGGAGCCTACTGAGAAAAGACCTTGGCTGATCGGGAGAACTTTATCCCGGATAAAGCAAGGAACAGTCCCGGTTCGAGTGATCAACGTGATGGCAGAGCCGGTAATCATCAAGAAAGGAGCGCAGTTGGCGACGATGACCACCTTAGCAGCCAGTTGCAGTGTTGTGCCGTTGGCAGAGCGGAGCAGGAAGGTGCAGATTTCCACGGAGTCGGAGGCCGGGCGGAATTGGAGCGGGTACGAGAAACTGCGGCAGTTAGCAGAGCAGACCCAGGATGCAGTGCCAAGTCATTTCCGCGAGAGAGTAACCGACCTCCTATTTCGGAATAAGCCGACCTTCAGTAATGATGCCGGAGAACTGGGGCAGACCAACGAGGTACAACATCAGATAAACACGGGCAGTCACCGACCGATTAAGCAGCCAACCAGACGAATTCCGCCGGACAAGAGAGAGCTGGTGAGCAGTCTGATTCAGGAGATGAAAGACAAGAACGTCATTGAAGAAAGTAGCAGTCCGTGGGCTTCCCCGATTGTCCTCGTGAAGAAAAAGGATGGGACCACCCGGTTCTGTGTCGATTACCGGCGGTTAAATGCAGTCACGGAGAAAGATGCTTATCCGTTGACGAGAATAGACGACACTTCCTTCTTCGCACGGATCATGGCAGTCTTACCTGGCTTATGAATTTCAAGGAGCCCCAGGGGCAGGTAGCCCGGTGGATTGAGCTCCTGAGTGAGTTTCATTTCGACATCGAACATCGTCCGGGGCGAATCCATAATAATGCGGATGCCTTGTCCAGATCCCCATGCAGCCAATGCGGAAAAATCGACTGGAAACAAGCCAAGATAGACGCCTGGAACTACGGAGAAAGGATCCGGCAGACACGAAGTGAAGAAACTCCTCAGCCCAAGCCAAGGAAGGGGGGACGCCGGAAGCGATCATGGAGATCGGGCGGAGAAGCAGAACTAACGGAGGAAGCAGTCCCAAGGAAGGCGGTTGCAGTAGCGGAGAAAGCAGCGT
Source organism: Terebella lapidaria (assembly GCA_949152475.1). NCBI lineage: Eukaryota > Metazoa > Annelida > Polychaeta > Terebellida > Terebellidae > Terebella > Terebella lapidaria. The sequence goes on from OX424570.1 coordinate 23,359,408, forward strand.
CCCGGAAGCCGGTTGCGGTTGCGGTGACGGAGAAAGCAGCGTCCCGGAAGCCGGTTGCGGTTGCGGTGACAGAGGAAGCAGTGTCCCGGAAGCCGGTTGCGGTTGCGGTGACGGAGAAGGCAGTTCCAGGAAAAGCGGATGCGGTTGCAGAGCAGATTAGGCTGGCGGAAAATGTGGACCAGGATACTGTGCTGGGGCAGAAATATCGACCAGATGATTTGCGGAGAATGCAGCAAGCAGAACCTTGGTACCCACTGGTGACGTCGCTGGTCGACGGGAGCAGTACAGCTGGCAGTGCAGACTTTTCCAGCATGAGCAGTGAGGAGAAAGTGAAGTACGGGATGCGGAAGACCTTGCTGAAAGTCGACGGAGTAGTCTACCGGAAATGGAAAACGGCAGAAGGAACCAGCCGGATGCAGTTAATAACCCCGAAGGAGCTGAGACAGGAGATTTTCCGTCTGGCCCATCAGAGCCGGACGGGAGGACACCTCGGAAGCAGAAGGATGGCGGCTAGCATTCGGAGGCGGTATTTTTGGCCGGCTATGTACGGGACATAAAGCAGTGGGTGCTGAGCTGTGACGAATGTGCGTCAAGAAGTATGCAGAACTTGAAACGATCTCCGATGCAGAAATACCGGGTTGGAGCGCCCATGGAGAGGGTGGCAATGGACGTGATGGGTCCATTACCCAAATCCACCCGGGGGAACCGGTACATCTTAGTAATCGGTGATTACTTCACCAAGTGGGTAGAGGCTTACCCGATGCCGAATCAGGAAGCGGTGACGGTTGCGGACATATTCGTCAACCAGTTCGCAGCGCGGTACGGTATCCCGATGGAGATCCACACCGACCAAGGCAGAAATTTCGAGTCCGACTTGCTGAGAAATGTTTGCAGAATCCTGGGGATTCACAAGACACGGACAACCGCTTTCCGACCTCAGTCAGACGGTTTCATTGAGCGATTCAACCGGACGCTGCAGCAGATCCTGAGCCTGTACGTAAGCGAGCGGCAGACCAACTGGGATCAGCTAGTTCCGTTGGCGATGGCAGCTTACCGGAGTACCCCGCAGGAGACAACCGGGCAGAGTCCCTACTTGCTGATGCTGGGCAGAGAAGTCAACACTCCGGTAGAGTTACTGATTGGCAGACCGCCGGGAGAATCAACAGCAGAAGTAACAGAGTATGGCAGTCAGCTCCGGGAGCGACTAGAAGCGGTATACAAGGCGGTTCGAGCGAAATCTGGCAGAGAAATGGAACGGCAGAAGAAGCTGTACGACCGGAGGAAGGTCGACAATCAGTTCCAGCCAGGAGACCGAGTGTGGATGGCGGTCAAAACACGGAAGAAGGGCAAAGCTCCCAAGTTGCAGAGGAAGTGGAGCGGTCCAAAGCTAGTGCTGAGCAGATTTACCGACGTGACCTACGAGATTGCAGAGAGTGAAACTCGACAGAAGGTGGTTCACTTCGATTTGCTGAAACCGTATAATGGTGTCAAGCATCCGAGATGGATGAAGCGGAGAATGGCGGATTCCTGGAGGCAGACGGAGCCGCTGAAGCAGAGTAGTGTTCCGGAGACGGAACCGACGGTCTCTGAGTCGGATACGGACTCGGAGTAAAGCCGCAGAGGACGCAGAAATATGAGAAGACGGAGTGAGCTGTTGAGCAGGAGAAGGAGATAGCTGAGACCCTGGTAAAACGTTGAGTTCCGGCAGAGAGCGACCGCAAGAAGTTGGAACAGTGAGCAAGTGCTGGTTCCGGAAACAGGGCGGAGAAAAGAAGCAGAGCGGAAAGCGGTGCAGAGACCGGATAGAGACTTCCTAGAGGTTCTGACTGGTTTGAGCGCATAGTCAACCAGTCCAGGGTAGCGGCCAGGGGTCCAGAAGAACCTGGGTTAGCGGTCTAGTATCTCCAGAGAAGCAGCTACACGTCTTCCGTATACGGAAAATTAAGACGGAAAAGTTTTCCGGCTGTAGACATCCAACCGGAGTTTCCACTTAGCAGAGACAGTAAACCGACTGCAGATTGACAGAAACGGAGAAACATCACCCCAGATAGGAAGGCGCCTCCTTCTGGACAGAATGTATGCAGTTTCCAGTGTCGACAAGCAGTAATACCAGTGAGCAGATATGCAGTTGACAAAGCAGTACAGATGGCGGAAACGCCCAACTTGCAGTCTAGATGTTCGTCTGAGAGGCAGATTCAACTGGCTGAGACTCTATTCAACCCTCCTGATGGCAGAGATACTTCAAAATTGCAGATACTTCGCTCGGAGAAGCAGTTGAAAGGGAGCCGGAAAAACCCGGAGAAGCCGGTTGAGCCGGAGACGGACACCTCTCGGTTAACGGTTGAGTTTTTGCATAATTGTGACGTCACTCCTGAGGCAGCCAATCAGCATGGAGCTTTTCAAATCACGTGAGCAGAAAGGGTATAAAAGGGCCTTGAAATCGGGCTCTGACAGCAGTTGGAGAGCAGACCTCGAGCTGTGCACATCGCAGACAAAGTTTGGCGGAATCGAATCAAGTCCAGCATTTTCCGGCAGCGACAGATTTTGCAGTGAAAAACGACTAAGTGTTTCCCGGAAGACCACCAGTCCGGAGAAGCGGTGCAGAAGCGGTGCAGTAAAAGCGGTGCAGTAGATCGACAATTTCAGTTTCCCGGCCTTCCGGAATGGCCTACTCGGCGTTCCTTGAAAGACAAGATCGCGGCCGGAGCAGAGATTGGGCAAGCCCTCAGCCACTGGATTATAGCCGGCTGTGTAAGCGGTGTGACCGGATGTTCGAGAGTGCGAGGGACAGGAGACGGCATGTGTGCCCAGCCCAGAGATTTCATTGCTGTTTGTGTGCCTTCTACGGCAACCGGGCGAACGACCTAAGGCGGCATCTCCGGGAGATGCACGGCTGGAAGTACCCTTCCGGGAACCGTCCTCCTCAGGACGAGGCAACCCTCAACCATGTGGGAACCTTTGATTCGGCCTGGCGGGGAACAGCAACGCAGTCCCGGCGAAGGCGGTTCCGGAGATTCTGCACACAGTCACCTAGGGAGAATCCAGTTCCGGAGACTTATGCGGACCAGCTTCCGTTCGGACCTGACTGGGATGCCGGAGCAGCCGCCCCCATCGGACAACCGGAGCAGTTAGATCTACCGGAATGGGCCCCGGACCCGCAGGGCTGTCTCCGGGTCGCCGAAGAAAACCAAGCGGAGGATTGGGAAGCGGAAATCCGTGTCAGAGAATACCGGCCTCCATCTCCCACCTCGGAACCGGAGACGGATGAGTCGGAGTATGAGACGGCAGATGAGGAGTCCTGGACGGAAGCGAAGGCAGTGTGGCAGTAGCAGAGGCAGATGGCAGTATAGCGGTAGAAGAAGAGGCGGATGGCAGAGTAGCGGTTGACGGAGATGGTTGGCAGTTTGGCGGAGACGGAAGAAGCGGTGGCAGTTAGCAGCAACAACACGGAAAAAAAAAAAAAAAAAAAAAAAAAAAAAAAAAATTATTTATCCAAGAAGACCACCAGGAGGAGTTGCAGTTGCTGAGCAGCCAATCATCAAGCAGATAAGCCAGTCACGTGACTTCCAGAGACTATAAAAGGGGCAGATAGCTGTTACCGGATGCAGAAGGCAGTTTGCTGTAGCTGAGTCAACATCGTCTCAAAGCAGAGAATCAGAATGCCGAAAGTAAAGACAACACCCCGCAAGCCCCGCCCTCACCGGTGTGGAGACTGCAACCTTGAATTCAAGAGCAAGCACACGTTGCTCCGGCATGTCACGGAGCAGCACACGAGTGAAGTCACCGTCTTCGCCTGTCCGCAGTGTGACCATTGGAGCAGACGGAAAGAGGGGACACAGAAGCATCTGCAGTCCCGGCACGCAATGGACGCGAACCCGATTCGACTAAGGGTTGGCAGAGAGCAGTTTGAGGAGAAAAGCCTCCGGTCCAAGATGACCCCACGGAAAAGCAAGAAGCCGGTAACACGGCTTGACCAGTTGTCGGATACGGAGTCGGAGTCGGGAGGTTCGGTTTCGTCCCGGACCCGGTACCGTTCCGGTACCCAGTCGGTGGCCACACTAGCAGCCGACGTTTCGTCCACGGAGGCGGAGAGCAGTTCGGAAGAGGAAGCGGAGCTGAAAATCATGGCAAGTGAAGACGAGTTGCAAGAACCAGGAGACCCGAAGCCGGTTAAGCCGCCTGTGACCCGGAGTTCTTCCCGGAACACCTCCCGGAAAAACAGCCCAGACCCATCTCGAGGTACCGGAGCCGATCGAGACCGCGGAAAGAAGCGGAGTCGCAGCCATTCGCCGGATAAATCCGGACGCCATCAACGACGGGAATATAGGAAGGAGAGCCCGGAGCGAGCCAAAGACCGAGGCGGAGAACGTGGCCGAGAGGAGAAACGACATACCCCACCCAAGTCTTCCGGAGGCAGCGTCAAAGGAAAAGGCAAGGGGGTGTATGACTACAAGTTCCGGCTGTTGGAGGAAGGTTCCAGCGGAGCAACGGCAGAAGTGGGAGTGGCGGACATTGCGGAAATGCAGAGCCGAGACGATGAGGAAGACCTTTTCCGGAGTCCACCTCCGAGAACAACTAGCAGTGGCAGAGCAGTGAGCAGTGTGATTGTCCGGCCCGGAGGCGGAGCTGAAAGCAGATCCAGCGGCCGAGCCGATAGCAGAGCAGATAGCCGAGCCGATAGCAGAGCAGATAGCAGAGCAGATAGCAGAGCAGATAGCCGAGCGGACAGCAGACCCATTGGCAGATCAGGAGGCAGACCAGAGACCAAAACGGAAGGCGGAACCCGGAGCAGAGCTGGCAGTGAGACGGAGACCCGAGGATCCACGGAGCGAACTTTGCCGGCAACCATTCAAGCAGTAGCCGGAAGCAGAACCAGTTCCGCGGCTAGAGATGACGGAATGGAGTCTTCCGCGTCTGAACGAAGCCATGCGGACGTGCAGAGAGCCCGGAGGAGTATTCTGGTAGATCAAGCCAGAGCTACACCCGGAATCCTGTCTCCAGTGGAAACCCGACCTCGACAGTCTTCCAGTGAGCGGTCCGGGAGGAGCCAAGTCCGTGCACCAACCCAGAGTCCACCCTACACATTCTACCCGTTTGGCGGTCCTTCAACTCAACCGTGTCCGTCCCATTGTTTCCCGGTGAATATTGGGGGACGGAGCGCTTCCGTCTTTGCGCCCGCAGTCCCGGAGCACGCCAGATACTATGCAGTACGTTGGGGACCGGAGCAGTGGGGGCCAGCCGAGATGAGAGACTCCGGCGTCTACGTGGAGATCATGGAGCAGAGAGAGTCACCGTTTGGTCTCGTCCCGACCCGTCAGATTGTCCGGATTCCAGATTGGTCCATCCGGGACGAACGCCTCAGGAATGGGTTCTACGTCCCGCCCCAGTGGAGCCTCCATGATCCGGATCTTCTCCCGGTTGATGCCAGAGGAACAAGCTTCGGACGACCGTTGGTACCACAGACCATTCCACCTCGTCCGCCGTCGGGGAGCAGTTCGCGCCGTGATACTGGTGGGCAGTAGTCGTCGCAAGTCGTCCCAAGTCGTCGCAAGTCAAGTCGGCGCAAAGAGAAGAAAGAAGAACCGTTTCCCGGATTCTAGTATAATTAAGAGTTAAAAAGTGGGAAACGGAACAAGCAAGATATCCGGGTACAGTGACGGTAAACTAGTTAAGAGGTACCAGTACCCGGATCACGGAAACAAGTTGTGTTTGATTTTACGGACAGTTTAACGGTTGACAATTTGTATATATGTGATATTGTTCTGTTCGGGACGAACAGAGTCTAAGGAAGGGGGAGTGTAACGGTTTTGGGGCGTACCCAAAGGTTTCCCCTAGGTAATTCTGTTAGTGTTTTGTGATATTATGGTTAAATAACCGTTTATTAAAATATATATGTGTTTAAAGGTTCATACGGTTCCGTATTGTTAATGTTTTAAGGTTATCCGTCTCGGAACTTGTAACGACGTCTTAGGGTGATCTAAGAACCCAGATCACCGAGGAAGGAGACGGAGACGGAGACGGAGGTAGAATTCAACGGAGCAACTACGGAGGCGGTATCGGACAGGAGCAGTTGCAGAGACGGGAACGACGAAGCAGTTGCAGAGGCGGTACCGGACGACGGAGTTGCAGAGGCAGTACCTGACGGAGCGGTTGCGGTAACCGGAAGTGGGAACACTTCCGAGATACTCCATTTCAGGTGCAGTCACAGGTTGCGGTGAGGCGGAGCCAACCGGAGCAGATTGCAGTGCGGCGGAACCTGGCAGAGCGGTTGCAGTATTCGGAAACGGCAACGTTCCCGGATTCTTTATTCCAGGCGCAGTCGCAGTTTGCAGTAAGACGGAAAACGACGGAGCTGTTGCAGTAAAGCGGTATCCCGACGGTGCAGTTGCAGATTAGCAGTCGGACAACGGTTAAGAGGTCCATTCCAGACCACGCTACCAACCTTAGAGACTTCTAACCGGAGTTCAACCGTACAGCAGTAGCAGTTTCCCGGAGTTTTACCGTTTCAGCTCTGGTTAAACAACAACTCACCCACCTCCCTAGAAAACCGGTTCGTCAAGATGTCACAGAAGGGTGCAAACCCGTTACAATATCTTCAGTATTTATTCCGTTGACATCTATGAACATCTAGATCATATTAGGGCTAAAAGCTATCAGTGTCACGCATTGCTGGCCTGCACTTAGCCCCACCGTGGCCAGTCTCACCGTCTACCGACTGACAAACAGTGGGGCTAGCCTGCACAGTGCACCTGCAGTGCACTCATTCATTGCTGGCCTGCTACCAATCCAAACCTAATTTACATGTGAAAAGAAATTCCAGCCTTCCTGGATTCATTGTTGTTGTAAGTGCTACAATCAGGAGCAAAACATTCACTTCCTTTTGTTGATTTTTGTGTTTTTTTCTTGGTTTGAATAGCATCCGAGCTGCTATAAGAATGCTCCATCGTCCACAAACCAATATGGCCGACCTAGTGACCTATCAACAAATGTCACGTGACCATTCCAGTCTATTTTGAGTTCAATGGATTTTCCATACCAAGATAGCCAACTCACGTCATTACGTGCGACCAATTGAACAGTGGCGCCACACGACGGAGACTCTGTAAAAATGACGTTTTGGTGGCAAATTCGAAGGCTAGCTAAATTTCGTTCAGAAGTGTTTTGCAACAAATCCAACTCGACGACCCTAATTTTTTAATCAACGATTTCAATCTACACATATCACGTGATAATCAGACAAATTTGGAAAAAAATCTGATGAACACATTTTTACCGGTGGGTGATAATTCATCAACCATCTGGAAATATCATACGATTATTGCATGATAGATCCAGCGTGACGGAAAAGCGTCCATGTGAGGGCATGGGTTGTGCAGAATTTTTCAACTCAACCATATATTTTATCATAACAGTGTCATCTATATACTCTCCTGAACATGCTTGCAAAGTCAGTTCGTCCAGGAATGGGCGTGTTGCAAACATTTGTTTGTGTCCTCTCATTGTGAGCATGGTGAGACTTCGTTTCAAAATGTCGCGGCAATGTCAACGAAAAACTATGAAACCGATGCCCGAACGTACTTGTTTCAGTCCAGGATTGTGACAAAACCAACGCGACGACCCCCACTTTTTATTTGATTTTCTTAACAAGGATGAGAATAAATAATAATTTGTGAAATATTGATAAATTCTATGGGTTAGAAATGTGGCAAAGTAACTTTTGTACTTATATCGAAAGTCAGAAGTGAAACGTCATAATTCATTAGTATTCAGTATCTTGTGCCTGAAATTTTTAGATATATTTCTGACAAATTGTAGGATGGAACACGTTTTCAATACTGTATGTATGACAACAATAAATGTAGATTAGCACACGGGTGTATTCTGATATTGTTGGTTTTTCAAGTGAAGCTGATATGGCGGTGCTACTGTTATCCTATCTTGATACTAAGTTTTCGTTTGTCTTGAAGCATTTTGTTGGGGTGGCGGAGAAAGAAAATTCCCAACATTTCCTCAAGATCCACGGCGGCTTTCTGTTTTCTTCTTTTTTTCACTCTGAAATTAATACAAAAAGTGCCCAGAATAACATATCAACATTTAGGTAAAATCGCAAAACCTATTGCAACGCAGTTTTGTGCCGCATCCAGATCGTCGGTCACGTTAGTCGACGCCCTTTTTCGCATCGGACATACACAAACTGCGTCCAAGATGTTGACAAGTTCGTCTTGAAAGTCGGTGACATGTACACGGTGATACAGGAAAAGCTTACTCCTCAACCTCCTCAACAGTCCAATATCAGACGAGAAAGCTCTGACATTGATTGCTCGCATTCAGTCCATGGCTGAATTTAGTGATAATAAGCAGAACTATATCTTCTATGTCGCTGCATGGATACTTGACAAATCACGGCATCATCGGACTGTGAACTATGAAGCATGGAATTCACGCACACTAGATCGGTGAAAACTGGAAACGCTATATGTTCATTGATAACAAACAGTACAGTGTCGTCAAGAAGGTTTTAAGTGACTGAATCTGTCGTGGCTTTGGCTGAACACATGGATTGATGGAAACCAGATTCGGAAACGTGACGGAGCGAATCGAATATGGCGGGCGAAGGCCTATCATCAGAAAAAAAACCCTTCCCTATGAGTTAATCCGAAATAGGCCTAGTGACGGCATCCCAGCAGTTGCTTGCCCTGAACATTCAGAACAAAAGTCGCCTATTTGCCAACCTAGACCTGCACGCCTAATTGCCAACCTAAATCTGCATCATCACATCATTGCTTTTTGTTTATGGTTTGAATATACTGAGTAGCATGCTAACTGGCTAAATGAATATAAGAGACAGCATGGGCCTATAGTGTATGAATGTATGAATAAGTGTATTTAATGATACAACACTATTTTATTCATATTTGTAAGTGCATGAGCGTGCGTGTGTAAATAGGAGTGTGCACATGTGCTAACCAAAAGATATATTAGTGCGATACTCTTATTTATAAGTAATATATAGCCTGGAATCTGGCTTGACTTGACTTCATAGTTATGTCGAATGGTAGGCCTACTATATGAATGAATGAACGTGTTCAAGTGATGTACAATCATGATATATCCCGTTCCATATTTTCACAGCGATGATAATTCTATTGAAATCATTAAGTTCATTGTGTTACTCAGTTAATTGTAACATGCAATTCACTTCTTTTCACATAGTCCTAGGCTTACTGGTATTTAAAAAATGGTCAAACAATTTATAAATCGGTAATGCTCACATAAACCCTATAAATTACATTCCGGGTGTCATAACTGCATTTGATAATACGAAGTTAGCGTTCCGATAGTTTGGAAATACCAGATATGGATATATTAAATATTTCAGAGTGTCATTTTATTGGAATTGAAACGGAGTTGTAGCCTATTTGTAGGCACATTGAACACAACTCGAAAGTTCTCATTTGATATCGGAAGTGAACCAGCGGTTGCAGACAATTTTGCCATGTTGTATTGCAAGAAGCCTACACCGGGTGATAACATTAGGTCTGAGCAAGCAGAGCATTGACTATACATGTCTGCTATTATTATAATGACAATTCTCGAGTGTAGGGTCAAGTTCTGTTGCGATTTTCCGTGATATATTCGCCTAATCGTGAAACCGACAAAACACAGGTAGTCCTGGCACACCACATTTACCTGTAAAATATTCCCATCCGGTAAATAAAATAGTTCAGATACTTATACGTACACCTATTGTTGGGTAATGAGATATCAATTTAGATTCCATTCAGTGTCCGTTACAGAGACCCCGCTAGATGGCGTTTACGTCATTATGTCGCAATACGTTATAACGTGAGTTGGCTACCTTGGTATAGAAAATCTTTGTTTCTGGACATCACAGCAGGCATATTCATGGATATTATAAAAGTAATATTATTATATTAATGATCATTCAAAATTTTCGTATGATCTACGACAATATCTAGAATTATGTCTGAACAGTTGTGTGTGATAAAATAAAAACCACGCTCGTGTGTTTTCCGCAAAAAAGATATCGGTCGAGTTTGGTCTGGCGGATGAATTCAGGATGCACGAGTCCGAAAAACACTCGCATGGTTTTATATATGTGTGCATTGTTCATAGGCCGGAATTGTTGCCATCCGCCATGGAGAATGTGTTTTGTTCATCACCGCCCAATAATAAATAATGTTGCAATAATAAATCGATGTAGCTTCAAGGGAACAACATTTTCCACTTCCTTCTCTACATGAAATTCGCCATACATCAAGTCGCCTAAACCTCCCACAGTGCATCAGAATTGATGACAATCACTATTCACAGGGCAATATCATTGTCATAATAAGTAGATTGGACAACGGTGGATCAATGGCAAATCAATGGCAATGGCATATAATCAAACCTGTTATGTTCTAGCCATGATTCCATCACAGGGTATCCCACTGATCCATAGAGATGTAGGGCCTATTCAAACATAGTGCAAATCGTCACACTCCTCCAATACTTCTTCCTCAAAATTGTTCTGAATAGTTCTGATGATATATTTCCCAGACATATTTTCATAATTATCACTTAATTATGCTGTGTTATGTTTGATAAGTATTTACACTAAACCTCGAACATAATGATAAAAACGCACCGTCTCGTCAATAGCTGAAACAATTACATTACAATTTCATTCAAAAGCAAATGAATCTTGGATAGACGTGTGTGAATTTCCTCGATATCACACTCAATCAAAAGGAATATGATATGTTCTGATCCCCGAAGGTCACATGATATCCTGATCACACTGTTTTTCAAGCTTCTACTATGAGATTTTAACTCTGGTCATGTATCGCCAAACCATCAGGAACATCTGTATGTGTGCCATTGTCACGACCGTGAAACATTATAGAATAAATATGACAGGCTGTCACGGAAATGGTGGGGAGATGCTTGTTGTACTCTCTTCAGAATAATCAGCCCTCACAACATCAAATGGGATGTGATATGTTGTACATGTAATTACCAAGAATACACATGCAATCCTAATAATTAACTTAACTAGTACCTGTGCAACAGGATCCGAATTTGTAATTTGTGGATTTGTAAATGTTGTATGTATATGGATATCAAGACTTGACAATAGCCAATACAGGGTTATGGTACGTGTGCGGAATAAACTATTCATGATGAATATTCTCATTATGCATTGAAGATGTGTCTACATTGCTATGATGTGTTTTGTTCATTGTCTACAAGCAATCAATAAGTGTGTCATAATGAGACAAAATAGCCCCAGGGAATTGAAACGCAACATAGGTTTCCCATTATCATTTCCACATGAGTTCCCGATAACAGCATTCCTCGCACAGTGGCAAAACCTAAAAGCAAAATGTATCAATATTGATACAAAGCATTACTAAAAAACAATCATCAATGCAGAGTAGAACACATTGAGTGCTCATACACCACGTTCCCATCAGAACAATAATGCAGTTATAATAAGCAATGATCCCAATAATATATGCCATTCATCATTACTTTCCTCCAAACGGCCCAACATAGTGCGCATTGACATAAAATATAGGCAGACAATAACACAGACAGCCCATTAACGAATGTGATACTAGATCAAGAACTGTAGACGGATTGCATAGAAATATATGAGAAGATTGGGCAATACATAATCAAGAGGTGTAATCAAATCTAGTATGTTCCAGCCATGATTGCGTCATATGGATATCCGATTACCCGTAATTACATATCAGTTATTCCACCTATCCATACACACGTCTTGAAATTATGTCGTAACGCGGTTGGTACTGAATATTGTGTTTGGGCTTATGTGCCTGCAAAAACAAATTGTGCATGTTGTGCACATGAAAAATAAGGCCTATTGAGAAACGTATGCCTGCCGGATAGACTTTGTCAGATGCAATCCCAAACACATTTTGTTTAATGGATAATGGTGGTCGACAGAGAGCCGCATATTATTCATACTTATTTCATCGATCTCAAATCACATCACCGGGCGAGGTTGATTCATTGCCCATGGCTGAATTACAAATAACACATTGAACACCCATTCTGTTGTCCGACCTTTTGAGTATGAAGATTTCACACCTGAAAACACATATTCATGTTTTTACGAAACCGAACATCAAAACAACATTGATTCATGAGAATCGGAAATCTTTCTCTTTCAGTGAGGGATTATGGATTCGCGTGATATGTTTGTATATTGCTCACGAGGGCACCGTAGTGATTCACGTTCCCTGTCTATAGCTGCACATATCCCTCCACCCACGCAGTACTGTTAATATTGTAGTAAATTACTTTATAGATCACCATTTGATTTTCCCGTTCAGCATAAAGTACCTTGACGGAATCGGATCTCACCCACGAATGTATTGCATTTTTGTATCATACGTATTTTGATGCCACTTACTGTCATCCTCGTCAGGTAAAGTTCTAGATTTCACAACTAAAGCAGGGCAAAACGGGACAGTTGGACATGCGGGAATTACCTGTATCGATTACAGCGTTATCATGTTGGCTTATCTCCCTAGATGTATGAACTTGTGATTGAACGAAGACATTTTTCCCCACACAAAATATGTTGTTGTTGCCTGCTCCGAAGACAGATTCGGAGAAAATTCGTAGATTGTTTTTATTTGCTGAAAAATATCATAGCTGAACACTTATGACCTTTGACCTGACATCTTTATTTGGGACCGCCTGCATTTAGGGAAACCACACTGCATCTCATAAGATATATAGGTAGTTAGTTTTAAAAAGATGAAGGATTGAAGATGAAGACGTGATAGAATTTCTAAAGTTGTGGTACAGGGGAAAGCCTCGCACTTTCCTTGCATTTTTTAAATATTTCTGAACTTTTTAAATTATTTCTGACGTCCATATTTATGGAATAAGTTTTGTGTTACTTTCCAAACCATGATAACACCCGTTATATATCATGATTCCTTCGTCATGAATCGTACTTTTACTACACTGTCTGCCCCTGATGACGCCAGTGTGTCTTTTGATAAAAAATTTAATCGGGCTTTGTTCTTGCATATATCGAAATACGATTATTTGAAATTTTCGAACAATTTTACATATCAATTCTTAAGGTGATATAAAAATAATAGTAAAGTTTCATAAAGCGCCCTTCCAACATAGCGTTGCTCAAGGCGCTGTACAATAATGAGTTAGTGAAAATGAATATATAATATATAAGACAAATGGAATAACATTATTTAAAAGCGATGCCACACAGGTGAGTTTTTAAGCTTTGTTTGAATAAGCGAGAGATGGTGCTGTTCTGACAGATATAGGCAGAATGTTCCAAAGCACCGGAGCAGCCTTTGCGAAAGCCCGGTCACCCCAGAGAGTTCTGGTCTTGGGCACACTGAGCAGGTCATTATCTGCAGGTCATTATCCGCAGGTCATTATTAAGGGCTCGCCCTGGCATGTATGGATGGATGAGATCAGTAAGGTACTGGGGTGCTATCCCATTCAGTGCCCGATACACCAACAGCATCAGCTCGAAGCTGATCCTCTGATTTACTGGCAGCCAGTGTAGGTTTTTCAGAATGGGACTAATGTGGGCTGAGGCAGGGGTACGCGTGACTACTCGAGCGGCTATGTTCTGACACCTCTGAATCTTTGTCAATGTTGTCGTGGGAAGTACTGCTAGAAGGGAGTTGTTCATGTCCAGACGGGAAGTGACAAATGCATGGATGACTTTATCACATGTGTCAGTGTCGAGAAAACGTCTTATCCTCCCAATACGTCTGATGTGCCACCGGGCTGACATGCATACGGCATCGACGTGTGCTGCCATGGTCAGGTCACTGTCAAATATTGCGCCCAGATTGAGCACGTTTGAAACTGGTGAAATGGTCGAATCCCCAATCTCCACATATGGCGGACTGATTTTAGACAACATCTGTTTAGAACCCAGGAGTAACACCTCAGTTTTATCGTCGTTGAGACGGAGGAAATTTGCCGTCATCCAGACACGAATGTCACATAGACACGCTTCAAGGCGGTGCACGGCATCATCCACATCATGCTGAGCTGGATTCGCGAAGAGATACAGCTGCAAATCATCTGCGTACAAATGATACTGGAGGCCGTGACTACGGTTGATCCGCCCAACTGGAGCAGTGTATAAGGAAAACAGCTGGGGCCCAAGGACGGACCCCTGTGGAATCCCTGACAGCAGTTCATGTGATGTTGAGCATGTGCCCTTGATGTTCACCTTCTGTTTCCTGTCAGCAAGGTAGGAAGCAAACCACGCCAGGGCCCTACCAGAGACACCTAAGTCTGACTGGAGCCTCTCCAGAAGGATTTGATAGTTAACAGTGTCAAAAGCACTGGACAGATCTAGGAGAACGAGAAAGCCAACCTTTTGCTTGTCCAGTGCTTGGAGGATGTCGTTCTGTACTCGAACGAGGGCTGTCTCACAGCTATGATTGCGCCTGTATGCCGATTGAAGTGGTTCGAAGAGGTCAAAGTCGGCCATGTGTTCTGCCATACATGCTGCTACCACCCTTTCTGTCTGCTTTGACAGAAAGGGGAGATTGGACACTGGTCTGTAGTTCTTGAGACACTCAGGATCCAATGTTGTTTTTTTTCAGAAAGGGGCGTACGTGGGCGGATTTGAACTGATGTGGAAAAATTCCCACTTCCAACGACTTGTTTATGATATATGTCATGGCGGGGACAATGTGATCATTGCACTGTTTCAAGATAGAGGTCGGCATGGGGTCCAATTCACATGATTTATTTGCTGCTTTGTGCAGCAACTTACTGATCTCCTTCTGAGTGGCTGGACGGAATGAGCTGAGCAAGCAGTCAGGGGGCAACTTTGGTGCACGTGCCACAGGTAGGTCTTCCATGCATGCAATGCTATGGTGAAGGCCAGCATGAATGCGCGCCACCTTATTGACAAAGAAGTCCTTGAATTCTTCGGCGAGTTCCAAAGGAGTTCCCATTGAGGGGAGGGATGTTCCTGTTGAGGTATGCAGCAGTTTGTCGACTGTCTGGAAAAGCAGCTTTTGATTGCCAGAATTTATCTGGATATGTGAGCGGTAGAAAGCAGCCTTGGTTTCATGGATGAGCTTGGTGACGTTCTGACGTTGTGAGACGTAGATTTGATAGTCGATCGATAGTCCAGATTTGCGTCACTTCCTTTCCAGCTGGCGACGTTGTCTTCTGGCCTGGTGAATCTCGTCATTGTACCACTCGGCATCTGTTCTGATGGTGACAGTCTTGACCCTATTGGGGGCATATTTGTCCAGTATTTCAGTCAGCACAGAGTTGTACTGATCTACGGATGATGATATGTCATCTGGCAGGGACTGCGATGCTTCAGACTGTCGCAGATCGACCTGCAGTTTCTCAACAGAAAGACGTTTCATGTTGCGAGTCAAAACTTGCTTCCTATCTGCTGATGGTTTAGCAACATGCATGCTACACATCATTGCCCTGTGGTCTGATATCCCTGGTTTGCATGAATGGACATTACTCACAGTGGTGTCAGTGGACCGAGTAATGAGAAGATCCAGGGTGTGACCCCCTCGGTGTGTGGATCCCGTAACATGCTGGGTCAAGTGGTTGGATGTCAACAGATCCAGGAGTCGCCGGGCATCTGTAGACAAGACATTATCCACATGTATGTTGAAATCTCCAGTCAAGAGCAGGTTGGGATTGTCGAGAGCCAGCCCATCCAGCAGACATGACAGCTCTGACAGGTATTCTGTCACTGACGTTGAAGGTGGTCGATATATGATGACCAGTCGCGCTGACTTTGTACCGCTGTAAACCAGTGCACTGATGGACTCGAATGTCTTGGCTTTATATCGTGGTGATTTCTTGACGTGGAGGCCAGACTTACAGAGAATAGCAACTCCACCTCCTCGCTTGCCTTGCGCTCTGCACTCGTGGTAGAGGGTGTAGCCAGCAGGTGTCTTGTCACCAAATGATACAGTATCATCAGAGGACATCCATGTCTCTGTCAGCGCTACAATGTCAAGGTCCTTGTCAGTCACGAAATCCACCAGCTGGTCGCCTTTCCTGTTGAGAGATCTAACGTTCAGCAGGCAAAAGTCCAACGGTTGGGATGGCACAGATGCGATCTGTTCTCTAGAGATGCTAATCAGATGGTCACTGCATACACCGCGAGATTTGGCGTGCAAGGTTGGTCTATAACCCGTCACTGTCTCAATTTGTCTCTGCTTATTCACACCTCCACGGCATCAACGGCGTGTGGGCCCCTTGACAGCAAGTCCAAGTTCACTAATCACTTTCCTGTCATAAGTGCTAATCCGATCAAACACCGAATGTTGACTTCAAAGGCAAAGCAGCTCAGTCCTTGTGTAGGTTATGGTTACCATATACATGCTTGGCTGAACATGTGCATTTATATCACAATTTTGGAAGAAAACCAATCCAGAAAGTCCAAAAATCAGAACTTTTGTCCAGATCTGAAACTGCTGCATGCCTTCAAGATGACCCTCAGGTGCTCAGAACAATATATGCCAAAAATCAAAATAGTCCAGCAGATATTTCTGAGTAAGGTGCGGTATTCGACTTTCACCATGGTGATCTAACCCCCCTCATTGGTTAGATAGGCCCCGAGCACCAACTCAAATATACTATAGCTCACTAATGTGCTCATACCGCACCTTAAACATATTTCTTAGGTAAAAAAATTGATCTTTGCAAGACACAAACAGAACAATATGCTGCCATATGGCGCTCTCCTATCGTAATGAAAGTAAGATCCTTCCCAGTTTTTGCAGTGGCTGACGGCAAAATAACTCGCATCATAGGGGGAAAGAAATGTGTTAAAATAACATAATTTGTGTATGACATCATGAATGATCAAAACCTGGAAAGAATCCCAGCATGACAAGGGGACGGAATAAGGAAAAGATGGCTTTTGGAAACTTTTGTACAAAGTGAATAATAGACGTAGAATCAATACCCAGTATTAAGTATTCTGAGCGAACAAAACAAGGTTCGTTATCCAATCTCATAGTTCGAGAACAGAAAGTCATATCAGGCATACCAATTGAGACAAAACGATAATGATAGGGGAACTCATGAACCCCCAAAAATAGCCATTAGGAGGTGAAATCAGGAGGTGAAATCATTGAAGCTTCTCGTCATCATCTCTTCACTTACAAGCCACTCTTTCCATGTAGGCCTATCTAGACTGTATCCGTTCCTTTCTGAGACAACGGATGGAAGTGTGAAATGTGACTGCTGTGGATGGTAAACTGTGGATGTGTACTGAGCATTGTCCTCGTGGTATCAAAGAGAAGATGTTCAACAGACACGGAACAACACCGATATCTTTTTTAAAAGGAAGGCTCTCAAATTGTTTTTTTTTTGTTATATTCGTCTACCTCTATTCATCTCTGTTCATGAAGGGAAAAGGAAACAGCATACAATTTGTACAACTACACAATGTTTCACAATTGTTTACACAATCGACGGGATGGTTCATTGTTTTTGCACCCCAATACCAACGTTTCCATCTGAATATTAGCTGTACCAGTCGAACTTGCTTACAAAGAAAAGAGTTTTGCTTGCAGTAGAGTCGAATAGGAAGACCGGTTGACATAATTCCTTGCTGAATGAAAGTTCAAAGGACTCTTACAAACTGCTCATGTTCAAATCGATCAAGTTATGCTGTGCATTGTCACAATGTCTATGCAGCAATGACATACAGTGACACAGTGAACCAGTTTTAAAAACGCAACATACAAACAACAAATGTAGCCGCCTTTCACATAGACAGATACTATGAGGTGAACGATATATGTATATATATAATGACGAAACTAGGTGAGTGTGTTTTCCAGCACGCGGGAAAGATCGAGTTTGAACTGGCGGAAGAATACATGCTTTCTGATGTTCTTTCGCCAGTTCAGGCGAGATCTTTCCCGTGTGCTGGAAAATACACGAAACAGGTTTTGTTTTTATCACATGCCATAAATTTTTGATTCTGAAATATTTGAAAACCCAACACATGTAAAGTAAAGTGAAATTGTACCAAAGATTGCAAGAACTTCTTACAATCTTTCGATTGCACTCAAGGACCCCTTTTACTCATGAGTAGAAGACCTGTGAACATGTGCGTTGCTAGGAAACAGTATGAATAATGCAGATCAGCGGGTCGTCAAGTACTTCGTATTATGACGTCACAGTGGTTGTACATTTCTGTATGGTTATATGTTACTAAGACTGAATCGCGTGAAGTTTCATTGTCACGTCATAGAACACTCGTGCTCTCATTGTTGTTTCACATCAAGAAAAGTGCATGTGAATATGTGAAATGTGAAGCAAAAATGTGAAGAAAAAATAGTGCAAACATGATGTTTCTGGCAAAGGTTATCACACTGTCGGAAATCACTGTGTGTTCCTACTGTTTGTAGTTTGAGCTAAATTCATAGCATGTGATAAATGAGTATATCATGCAAGTGTAATCGAATCTAGTCAAGTCTGTTCCAGCCTTGGTTACGTCATATGGACTCCCAATTGTATTTCACTATATCAAGAGATAGTTCCACTAACCCACGCACATGTATTCACACACATGCAGAGTGCAAATACTCACATTTAGTTAGATGATGTGTGTATTCACTCAGATTTATCACTTAGTTATGTTGTATTTATGTTTTATATGTGTTCGCATCGAATCTCGAACACTGCGATCGAGCTACCGTCATTCGTCATGTCAATAACTGATATGATTATGGTAATGAAATATGTCAATGAACAAAAATGGAACAAGAACTGAGAGAAACCCTTGCATGTGAGTGTCTTTGATGTCACAGTCAATCAAAAGGGATATCGTACGATTTAGTTACCAGGTGGATCCACGGTATCCTGATTACGACACTATTCCACACTTAGTCTACCAGTATGTGATCACAAATCTGGTCACGTCTGCTTATTCGTTAGGGACATCTGTATGGGTGCTTCTCTCATTAGCGTGAAAAATTACTAAATCATCGCAGCGAGAGGTTACGGACATGGTGCGAAGAGGATCACTTTGCCCTTCAGAATAATCAGAGCTCACAACGTATGCACAATGACACTCGATGGATCATACATGTATATGAACCAACAATTTGGGCAAGAAAAAACATTATACTGTCAGTCAATTCGTTTGTTCATCGTTGCAAATCCGATGCATTTATATTGCACCAGAGTCAACACACTCGTGAATATTGACATCATTGATATTTTCGAATTACAGTATATGTATCAGGCTGTGGGTTGTTAATGAAATCTGATGTCTACATCAACATGATCTACGGTTATAGAATTTGTGTTAGAATGCGTAGCCGAATAATGCGCTCATGTTCAGAAACAGATATTTGAATCCAAGTTAATTTAACCGATGTTGAGTCGTAATATATTCAACTTAACATGTACGCAAATTACAGAAGAACGGCGAGAGACATATGGGCAGCGTTGTTGGGCTATGAATGCTACAGAACCAGGTTAGTGCCATCCAATTTTTTTTGGTCCAGTTGATTTTTCTTTCTAAATTTTTTGGGATGTTCCGATAATTCGAACTTGGAAGAAAATTATTGAAACTGGGAATAAATTATTCATTCCGGGAAAAAAAACTATTGAAACCGGGAATAAATTATTCAAACCGGGAAATAATTATTTAAACCAGGAAAAAACTTTTCAAACCAGGAAAGAACTATTCAAACCAAGAACAAACTATTCAAACCGGGAAAGAACTATATAAACCGGGAAAAAACTATTTAAACCTGGAAAAAATTATTCAAAACAGGAAAATACATGTAAATAATCAAACCGGGAATAAATTATTCAAACCGGGAAATAACTAGAGGTCGGTGGGGGAGAGGCAGTCGGTCTCACGACCGCACAGGTGTCCCCCGGTTTGTTTCGGAATGTGACGCCATTTTCCCGAAAAAAATGTTTTTTTTGTTTTTGTGGCGGCCATCTTGTTTTTCAGATTTGGCTGAAATTCAATAGTAACCTACCTAAGGGCCCAAAGTATGTGTACAAAAAGTTTCGTGACGATATCTCGTTGCTTTTCGGAGTAAAGTGCATGATGTGGTTTCTGGGTTACCTCTTCATGGTAACTTCCGCGAATTCAAAATCATACAAAATCAATATATACACTTCTGACCATGCACTCATCAATAACGGCAACAGTGACGCCTGTTGTACATCACCAAGTGGTTATGAGATTTGTTGTGATTCCTGACATTGGGTTCCCTCCCCCCCCCCCCCCCCAAATTTTTTTTTGTGGCGGCAATCTTGTTTTTCCAATTTGGTTGAAATTCAATAACAACCTGTCTTGTTTTTCCGATTAGGCTGAAATTAAATAGCAACCTACCACATGGCCCGATGTAAGTGTACAAAAAATTTCGTTATAGTTTCTCGTTACATTTCCGAATAAAGTGTGTGACGTCGTTTTCCCAAACAAAATATGTTTTTTTTTTGTGGCGACAATCTTGCTTTTCTGATTCCACTCACGGCTCACAGTGCATGGCGCACGGAAACCTGCACAAAAACTATATGTCCCCCCTCCGGGGGACACAATTATTCAAACCGCAAAAGAAAACTATTTAAACCAGGAAAGAACTACTTAAACCGGGAAAAAAATATTCAAACCGGGATAGAAGTATTTAAACCCGGGAAAAACTAACTACAAAATAGTTTGTTCCAGGTTTTAATACTTTGTTCCCAGTTTCAATAATATTTTCCAAGTTCTAGTAATTTTTCCCCAAATCAAATTATTTATTTAGTGTATTTTGCTGCCTAGATCTTGGGAATTCCCCAGTGATTTAAATCGGGAAATGATTAATAAAACTTGATATAAATAATATTTATTCCAGAAAAAAACTATTAAAACCAGGAATAAATTATTCAAACCAGGAAATAATTATTTAACTGGGAAGAAACTATTCAAACTGGGAAAGAATCATTTTAACCGGGAAAAAACTATTTAAACCAGGAAAAAATAGTTTGTTCCCGGTTTTAATAATCATTCTCGGTTTAAATTGCTGGGAAATTCCCAAGATTTAGAAAAAAACTAATTGAATTATTAAAAGTTGGATGGCACTAACAAGCTGTCGTAGAAAGCAGATGAACTAGTTCCGTCCGAAAGCACACTGTATGGCAGGATGCGTGAATGTAAGTATCAATCTATTACCACCAATACAGCCAAATTTTTTATGATTTCAATAACGAACGTAATGATTGATGAAACTGGAGGACGTCATACAAAACAAGCATATAATTGTAGTAATTTTAGCGACAGTAACTCCCGTCCCTCCCGCGCATACACATTTCCACAACAACATTCCATTCTACTTGACTTACATACAGAACAGGTACACGCTATACGATCACAAGCATAAAACTGCACCGGAATCATGTTTACATACACAGGTCAAACCACGTGCATCTGCGGCCCCGTTTACTCAGTACACTCGACCCCGTATATTCGGCCTTGACCTTCACAAGCACAGACTTCTAAACATAGAACATAACACGCACAGCATTCACATCACGTGCACAGCTACATACAAGACAAGTCAAGACACGCACCGGGGAATCCCACTTTCCCGGTGAGATCAGCATCTCCCCACATACAGACAGCCAATCACAACACCGCATACATTTGGCGGGAAATCTACAGACACATGTTCCCCCCGGCCCCGCAGATTCTGGGAGTTGAGTAGAAGATATTGCAATGAACGGTCGTGATATGTAAAAGCGAGGAATTATTGGCCGTAATCATATAGAATGGGATATACATAAACTGTGTGTTATAAAAGTACTATACGAGGACTATATATACAATCGGAATATTTATTGACTGGAATCTATCGCCTGACGTAAGTGAGCGAGTCGGCCTCACTGTAGTGTGTGTGTGTGCTACATCAGACAGTTTCATCCAATAAACCATTTGAATTGAACTGCCGGCCTTTTGAACCACACAGCGACCCAGATAAACGTTTCGGCCTGATACGGGCCTGAAGAACCGTATTCATCACATGATCATATCTGTACATATAGGTTCTCACAGTGGCTCAAAACTTTGGACAATTATATTTGCCAATGAAGGTTGATACCAATAACACCAATAACGTATTGCCTTATATATTCAGATATATTCAAAAAAAGGTTCTAACTATACCTAGATAGACTAAAGAATGGAGAATAGACGCCCAAACACACATGAAAACAGGCGTAAACTACATTTGATTTATGGAAAACGGAAATCTCCCCCAGCACCAAGGGATTGTGGGATTGCGTGACAAGTTTCATTTATTGGCCACGACGGAATCATAGTGATTCAAGTGTAAAGCCTAAAGTTTACGCATGTCCTCCGCCAACGCAGTACTAGCGATGTCATGAGGCATCACAGATCATACTATCACGTGCAGCATGAAGTACCTTGTTGACAAAATCGAATCACACCCGAGAAGGTAGTGCATTTTATATCACATGTAGATTGATGTGACTTTCTTTGATAGCTGTTCTATCACGGAATAGACTTCATGGTCAGGGCATTAACCTGATGCTGAAGTTCTCATGATTTAGGCACACATGGACATTCTTGGTTAGTCTGGTTTCCATCAGGACAATTATCAATGATACGTTAACGGAATAGTGCCACTTCCACAGTACTGCTCTGACATGATATTCCATGTATTCAGTTAAATGTCTGGGACAATCCACTAGGGCTGACGCACAGCTACGAATGCTTTATTGACACCGGCAGCACAATAAAA
This sequence comes from Terebella lapidaria, assembly GCA_949152475.1. Lineage (NCBI taxonomy): Eukaryota > Metazoa > Annelida > Polychaeta > Terebellida > Terebellidae > Terebella > Terebella lapidaria. Next base: position 23,382,213 of record OX424570.1, read on the forward strand.
TTATCATACTTATAAGATCAGGGATATTCATTTCGAATGACATCGACACACGGTATAGTATATTCTGAGTCTACCCTGAATGGTACTGTGATTTTCATGATGAATAGATCAATGTTGTTCATGCGTAATAATCTGCGTATTTATCAGGTATTGACGGTTCATGCCATCCTTATTATCTGTGTATTCACCAAGTATTGACGGTTCATGTCATCGTTATTATTCCTCGTTATTATTTCAATTCAAATTAAGCGACTGATTATTTCGTGTAATTCATTATGGAGATCAAGATTATATTACAAACCAAACAAAGATGTACATAGAGATTCAGTTGGCACAAGAACCAACACACAACTATATAAAAGATACAACTATACTTTTAGTAGTACTTTTTCTTATCCAATCAATCCGAATGTTTGGTTTTCATCAATCTAATGTGATTGGTGGTTGTCGTTGCCATTGTCTGCCCAGATAAACTTCCAGACATATCACCCAGACGCAGTGCTCTGATAACCATGCAAGTTTGATTGACAGTAGAGACAGTTACACATAGACTTGCCACTTTCATTCACAAAACAAGCAAAACGCATTCGGACATTGATGCTTGTGAAAATCTTTTACTGGAAGATCATTCACTCGATGGATTCAAATGAAACTGCCAGTGGCTCATTTGCCAATTTCATCGTGTCCTTACGGTACCAACTCATTCAATGAAAAATATCATTGGGCGCTATTGAAGGGGCATTGCATTAGCAACAAGGATGGAACCCCAACAAAAGAAGACCTGCGAGACAGGAACAAGATTAATACTTTGTCGATTTGAAAATGTTGTATCATTCCAGATATCCCATAACAGTTGATATGGGGTAATCTTGGCAGGTTCGGAAAATATTCACAAAGAATACCCTCATTCTGCAATAGGGACGTGTCTTTCTTACCACTAGGTGATTAGTTCATTGTCACACAGCAATCAATAATTGTGCAATAATGAGGCAAAATAGCCCCAGGGAATAAAAAAAAAGCAACATGGGTTCCCCATTATCCATGTCCGCATGAATTCCCGATAATATTTTTCCCTATCCTCACAAAGTGTCAGCATTGATGAAAAGTAAAGCTGGACAACAATCCTCTTTGTCCAGATGAACACATTATGGATTATTAATCAGACCAATAACATGACGTATCAGAAAAGAAACAATGAGTCCAATTGCATATGTCATTCCTCACTACATTGAACGAGACGGCAATAGCATACTGTGTACCATAAAATGAATATATATATAATATATCCAGAAATTTCGGACAATAACACAGTTGGTACATTCAATAGCAATTATTGTAGACATATTAGAACCCATCCACGTAGATGTAATCAGACATGTGAAAGTGCAAATCCTCACCATTGTTCCAATGAGTTCTAGTGATATATACCTTAAACAGGCATGATTTCAACTTTATCACTCAGTTGTGTCATGTAAATGTTGGGACATGTAATCACATTGAATATCAACAATGACTAGATGAGAGTATCGATCGAGTTGGAACTGGCGGAAGAATATTTCTGATGTTCTACCGCCAGTTCAAACGAGATCTTTCCCGCGTGCTGGAAACACACGAAACAGGTGTTGATTTTATCACATGCTATGAATATATGATTTTGAAATATTTGTAAACCCAACATCAGAAATTGTACCAAAGATTGTAAGAACTGAACGAGTGTCCTTACAATCTTTGACTGTACCCAAGGACCCCTTCTACTGGGTAGCAGACCCGTGAACATGTGCGTTGCCAGGAAACATTATAAACAATGCCTGGTCTTCAAGTACTTTGGATTATATGTTCAAAACGCATTCAGAACCATCCTTCCTATTCCAGAAATTTTGTGCTTCTATTCCAAAATTCTTCGGGTTTTTGTTTTTCAAAATTATTTTACATTCTTTGTTTCTATTCCAAACTGTTGTATTTGACATTTGTTATTGGCCTTCTCAAAATCTAGTTGTATTGTTGGTAAGAGATTTATGCTTAGATTCAGACAAGTGCATGTGAATATGTGAAATGTGAAGCAAAAATGTGAAAAAGGTGCAAACATGATGTTTCCAGCAAAGGTTATCACACTGTGGGAAAGTGTTCCTACTCTTTGGAGTTTAAGATAAATTCGTAGCATGTGATAAAAAGGCGTTTTTATTACAACATGTACAATATCCTATACAATTATGGCAATGAAAGATTCTCATGAACAGATAATGGAACTTGGGAGTTCTTGTGAATCCCTTTGATGTCACAGTCAATCAAAAGGTATAGGATGCACTCTAATTACGAGGAGGGCACGTGGTATCCAGATTGTGCTGTTAGTCTAAACTACTATGTGATCAAAACTCTGGTCACGTTTGCCAAACCATTAGGGACATCTGTATGTGCGCTAATGTCACGAACACGAAACATTACAAAACCATTGTGTTGACAGGAGGTCACGGAAATGGCGGGTAGATGCTGCCTGTCAGACTATTCAGAGATTAAAACAAAGAACAAAACAATAAAAAAAAAATATATGAGCATGGGTAATGTGTAACGCATATGTTGACATAGATATATATATTTAAAACAAGACCAAATTATATTTTGCAGACCGGCCCTAACGGAAGAAAATACGGTTTATTTTATTGTAATTTATTACATTATGTATTTGGTTCTGGTAGGTGCGTGAACTGACTTGCACGTGTGAACTATCCAACGTGAATGCTCTCATAGTGCATTGGGAACGATTTTCGGAGGTTTATAATGTATTATTATATCTTTCAAATTTGAGAGATTCAAATCAGTGGAATAATCAGTTATCATGTCGGCAATATTCGCAAATACCAACCGAGTAAGATGAATGAATTCAAGCATGGAATATAGCATTTAACCAACAGGGCAATTCAAGCTAAGGTTCTAAGATAAACAAGTATTTTCACATTTTCTCCAGTGTAATATGAATGATGTTTGTCTTTGTCATTGTCTGTCTAGATACACCTACGGATCTTTCATTCAGACACCGTGCTGTCATAACCATGTGCATGATTTATTGCCAGTGGAGTCAGGCCCACAATAGACTCGTCAGTGTTCTCGGCAAAACAAGCAAAGCGCATTAGGATTTGGACGGTTGTGAAAATACTTTTCAGCGAGAGTTCATTGACTTGATGAAATGAAACTGGTTATTTCCCATTGTGATCCAGCAGTTACCAAATTATTCAATGAAAGGACGATTGGGCATTGTGGAACGGGCATTGCATTATTAGCAAGGGTAGATCTTCAACAGCACAAAATAAGAGCATATATACCAATAAACTAATATATATCAATATACCAATTCCGGACATATATGTATTCTGTATAATGTACATGTTGAAACAGGATCAAAATTGTCATTTTCCAGATTTGTGAAGAAGAAGAAGAAATAAAGCTTAACGGCACTTTGGGCTCAAGAAGGGCCTTTCAGTGCCAAACAAGGATATAAAAATAGTATCAAGAATGATAAAACCGCAAGTTCTACAATTAAAAATTTGCAGTGAACAGTAAAAGCTTACAAGATCAATTGTGAACATATTGATGACTAGATCTGGACTCAAAACAACTGACTAGAATTGTACGTCTAAAAATAGAAATATACCCCAATTTCCCGAAGGAAATTGAGGATTTTATAAATATTAATATCACTGAAAACATCATATATTGACTGACACTCATAGAACAAACGACGAGTGTCAGCCAAATCTTGACAATGTACCAGGACATGTTCAACGGTCAGCCACTCTCGACAGGGCACACACACAGGGGCCTCCTCCCCACGGAGTAGGTAACCCTGAGTGAGGTATGTATGCCCTATACGAGCCCGTGACATGACCAGTTGATCACGCCTGGACATTTCGTTTATTGGGCTACAACAACCAATCGTTGGTTTGACTTTGTGTAATTTGTTATCAACCTGCTCATCCCAGAATGACTGCCATTCTGCGTACAAGTACGTGTGGATGAGCAGCTTGAAATCAGAATGTGGCACCCTGGAAAATGTGACGTCCAGATCAAGAGCTGCCCTAGCAGCCTTGTCGGCACGTTCATTCCCAGGAATGTCCACATGACTGGGTACCCAACAAAATACCACAACTTTATGCATTTGAAAAGTACGTTGATGTTCAGTTAAAATATCCAAAAGTAGAGGATGGTCAATATTACGATTCTCTGTGGCTTGAAGGGCTGATAGAGAATCTGAACAAATGACAAAACCCACTTCCCCGGACCGGCGGATGTGGGACAGTGCTAAAAGTATTGCTTTCAACTGAGCTGTGTACACTGAACACACATCAGGGAGACGTTGTTTGTATGTTCTCCCTGAGGTGACAGCAGCACAGCCTACTTTATTACCATCCTTAGAACCATCAGTATAGATAAACTTAAAATTTGGATAATTTAACTGAACATCACTAAAACTACTGTGAAAATCCAAATGGTTGATGGTAGACTTCTTCCCAATCCTGAGAGAGAAGTCAGTTATGGGAGTTTTCAATTCCCATGGTGGAACCTTTGAAATTTTTGACTCAGCTATTGTGTTGAAGTCAATGTTTAAATCCGCCAATAGATGTTTCATGCGAATACCAAGGGTTGGTATCGCATTTGGCCTGGATTCAAACAGACGAACACACTTAGGCTTGAAAACAACATTATGGGCTGGATTGTTCGGTAGAGACTTCAGCTTGATGGTATACTGAAGTGAGAGCTTTTCCCTCCTACGATAAAGGGAGGGTTCGTTGGCCTCAACATACAGGCTCTGCATGGGAGAGGTTCTGAATGCACCGAGACACAAACGCAACCCTGGTTGTGGATAGTATCCAAAGCCTTTATGTAGGAGGGTCTGGCTGAGCCATAAACTATCGAACCATAATCGAGCTTTGACCGGACGAGTGCTCTGTATAAACGGAGCAGCACGTCACGATCAGCTCCCCAATCCATATGTGATACTACCTTGAGAAGGTTCAGAGCCTTGTGACACTTTGTTTTAATGTACTTGATGTGGGGTATGAATGATAGTTTCCTATCAAAGAATACCCCAAAAACTTGAATTGTTCCACCAAGGGAATAACTGTACCATTTAACTTTAATTCTGGTTCATGGTGCAACTTGCGCAAATTGCAGAAATGCATGCAGACAGTTTTCGTTTTGGAGAAGCGAAAACCGTTCCGGTCTGCCCATTTCTCAATTCGCGCAAGGCACTGCTGTAATTGACGTTCTATTGTATGCATTTGTTTCGATGAATAGCATACAAGGAAGTCATCCACATAGAGTGAAGCATTCACTCCAGGGGACAAAATCCTTACTATGCTATTGATTTTGATACTAAACAGGGTTACAGACAAAATGCTGCCTTGCGGGACACCCTCCTCCTGATCAAACATATCGGAGAATGAAGTGCCCACCTTGACAGTAAACTTACGATTAGATAAAAACTGTGAAATGAAGGAAGGCATACGACCACGAAGTCCTGCCTCATGGAGGTCCTTCAGGATACCGTGTTTCCACGTCGTGTCATATGCCTTCTCCAAATCGAAAAATATTGCCACCATGTGCTGGCGATTAATAAATGACTCCCGTACAGCAGTTTCCAGTCGAATAATCTGATCAGTAGTCGATCTATTCTTCCGGAAACCGCTCTGGAATGGAGTGATAACTTTATTAGATTCTAGATAAAATACTAATCTAGTATTGACCATTCTTTCCATTGTTTTGCAAACACAGCTGGTCAAAGCAATAGGACGATAATTCGTTGGGTTGGTAGGATCCTTCCCAGGCTTAGCAACCGGAATGACCAACCGGAATGAAGCAACCAGATTTGTGAACGATCCCTCTGTATCGATATTCTACTTGATGATAGTTGATATAGGGCAATGGTAGATTCGCGAAATAACTTGTACAAATGAACTTTTTCTAATACCTGTTCTCTTTCTGCATTGGAGACGTGTATTAATTGCAATTGGGTGTTTTATTCATTGTCGCCATCCAATCAATAATTACAATAATGAAGTAAACAGCCCAACAGGAACGTAAAAGCAACATTGGTTTCCCATTATCTGTTTCCGCATCGATTCTCGATAACTGCATTCCTCGCACAGTGCGAGAACATCACAGGGTGTATCTGTATTATCGAATTAATACTGGATAATACTCAACATTGTTCGGATGAGCACATTGTGGGTTTTCTATACCCCTTTTTGATCAGACCAATAACACGTCGCAGTTGGAAAAAAAGACTCCGATTCTATGTGCCACTCCTCACTACAAAAACATACGGTGCATTGTCATAAAATAAATGTTAAAATTACGGGCAATAAGCATAGCTAGCTCTTGTAACATATGCATAGACGGAGAATCGATACCCAGTATAAAGTATTATGCATGCGATACAAAGACAGTTCTCGCCAGATTATAGAGAGAAATATAGATACGTAGGTTGAAAAATACATGTACATATTCAAGTGTTATCAAACCGAACATATTCCAGTCATAAATGCATCACAGGGATTCCCGGGCATCCATGAACATGCGAACAGCCAACGATGTGCAGAATTTCAAAAAACACATCGAGCTAATAATTCTGACCTTTTCACTATTGTACTGGTGATTTCTGATGGAATGTATGCGCCAAGACATGCTGGGAACTTGAATTGGGGGAAAACGTCTGCGAATTCCTTTGACGTCATAGTCAATCAAAAGGGATAAGATACGCTGTATTTACGAAAAGGACAGATGATGTTCTGACCATACGACTACTTTACGCTAATACTTTTTGATCAAACCTTTGGTCACGTCTAAAAAAACACTAGATACATCTGTATGTGTGCCAATGTCACGAATGTGAAACATTACACAATCATTAAGATTCAGAAATACCCACCATTTTTTTGTGTAGCACAGTAAATATTGCAGCATTGAATATTACTAAATTATTTTTATCAAACCCAATATGGGAAAAAAGGACTAGAAATAGCATTTGAGCAAGCAATATTATATTAAAGAAGAATTTTGAAGTATTTAATCAAATTTTAGGATGCCAAATGACAAAGTTAAATTACACAATTTTACGCGTCACCGTTCATATAGAAATATACATTAACAAATCTGCTAACTATTTTTCCAACAATTGCCACATACCCAAGTCTATGAGCCGAGCCTTACTTTTTTAGATTTCCCCCTCAAAACCATACAATGGATTTTTGAAGTTGACTCTGCTGTGAGAACTGAACAACAAATCCATCATGGCCACAGGTTCACTTCCAAGGGGACTACTTTTTTAACCCTTGTACACCTATGGAACATTCATTCATTGTCTGGAAGGGGAAGATGTATGACAAATAAGTTGAATAAGTGAGAACAAGCAGATATACTTTGTTTACAGGAATCTTGTGTGCCACATGCTACAGGCACCTGCCTGGACTGTGTGTGCAGTCATGTGTAACACACCTGCAAGGTGCACACTGCTTTCCTCATGTTTATAGAAGCTCAAATACTAGTACATGATGTGCATGTCAAGAACAAGTCAGTATACTGCTCAAGCTGTCATATTAATCTGCAATACTGAGGTTAAATACTAGTAATAATACACAACATATTTGCAGAACATATATATTTCTCATTATTAATATTGTAAATGGTTCAATTCTGCCAGGCCAACACATACAAGAACATGTACACATGGTACAAGTGGAATTTATAAAAGTGATTAATTAAAAAATTTTATTTACAAAATTCAGTAAATTAATATACCTAGTATTACCTACCCAGCATGAAACACAAGTATTAAAACCATCGTTAATTTAATTGTTGATTACAAGTTGTTTGACATTAGTTTCATTTATTGATTCACTTTTATCATAGGCACACACACTTATCCAATTGGTCAGTTCATTCTTTTCTCTATATTAGTTGCCAAGAAAGTGGCTCAGAATAACTGACATAAAAAAATACCAGCATTTGTACATAACCATAATGACAATATGCTAGGTCATGATGCAATCAGGCTGTTTCTCAATAAATGTATTTACCATATATGTTCAATATTTCAATAGATTCCTGTATAATAGAAAAACAGTACTCAAATGCTCATATGAAAATTGTATACTGGAAATTCAATAATGAGAGAGATAATAATCATCATGTCCTGTGACCTTGAAAATCAAATCAAATGTCAAATTAAAGGTCTACAGAATATTCAGCATTTATCATTTGCTGTATGTCAACAATTGATTCCTAAGCTGTAAAGTCGATAATAAGCGAGATATTAGCCATTTTGTCCTGTGACCTTGAAAATGAGGTCAAAGGTCAAATTCAAGGTCACGACAATATTCAGCATATATCATTTCCTATATGTCCACAATTGATTCCTAGTCTCTAATTTCAATATTAAGTGAGATATTAGGCTTAATGTGTCCCATTATAAAGCATAGGAGAATTTAACATGGGAAAGTCCCATTTGGGCTGAGTTTGGGCCCAAAATGGCCCACTTCGAGCGATTCAAGGGCAACGAAATTTATACATGTCACAGAGGTACATATGAGGAGTGTTATGCATGAATAAGAAAAAAAGTTACTGAACAGATTTTGAGAAAACGACAGCCAAAGTCCAAAATTGGCCATTTTTCGACGAAAACGGCCGCCATTTTGAAATAATTGCGAAAATGAAAAAACTAAAAAATACCTCCCTCTCGAAATATTTTTAGGCATTTTTGTGCAAAATTTCAGAAAGATTCGATCGTAAACTTTAAAGATAAAAATGTTGACGGACGATGACGGACGCCGACGGACGACGACGGACGACGGACGCAACGCCACGGCAATACCTTTGGTCCGATAACCTGAAAATGTGGACGGACGGCGCCGACGCTGACGACGACGCGGACCATAGGTCCGGTAACCTAAAAACATTGTCATTCAATTCAGCCTTTTTGCAAAAGTTCATGCAACTGCTTGAGGCATAGCATCCCAGGTCCAAACATGATATTGTCAGGCATTACATGGAAATACAAACTCTCCACATGATATCTAAACCAGATAATAATGTTCACATCTCGGTATGCAAGCCACATTATATCTATGTAAATTAGTACTCACAGTATATCTGCAGCACAGAGTAGGTCTTTTAGCACATACATGTATCGACTTGCCAATATGTCCAATTTGAGTAGATACACATGACACAGTTTTCTTCGTCGCTTCGGAGACGATGTTGCTAGTCAGACCCACAATTTCAATCTCTGTAGCAGCACACACTTATCCAGCTAGTGAGTATATCCAACTGGGGATCCACTTCATGTGGCACCAATCAAACAGCTAAATCACATCACAGTGATTAGCTGTTATCGACATCATCAATAATACGGGTAAAACACGTAGCAACACATCCATAATATCCATTCTGTCATCTGGTGACAGAATCTGTAATCTGGTGCTCTGGTGATTGCATGTGTTCACATGGCATGATGCAAGATGCAGGATTTAGAGACGTGGGTGGGGTTCATTGTCCTGGGGGGGGGGGGGGGGGCTGAACACCCCCTTCCCCTAATTGTCATGTGGTAGAGGCCTGCAAATAAAAAAGTAAAGTGAACATGTAATTTGTGAAATATTCATAAGTAAATTTTGGGTGTACAGTATGCTAGACTGGGTACATGTAGGATTGAAACCTGCAACCTCTGGCATGCCAGTGGAATATTGACACACAATTTTGACACACAAAACTTGACACACAATCTAAGTAGTGGCGGAATGACTGAAGTAGGAACCAATTATTCGTGTCATGGGAATCAACCGAACAGGTACTCGTCTGTGATATTAGATAATTAGTTAGAAAGTTTTGGCTATTTTCTATGCTGGTACTATGTTGTAGGAACTAAGTATCGGAAATAACGAGAAGTACAGTTAATTTCAACAGCATTTTCCATGGAGTCGATGAAGCTAGTGTAGTTTAATGTCAATATTTCATGACACATTTCGGGCCAATTTTTTGTCCATAACGAATGTTCAAATAGTGAAATATGAACCGAATAATAGCAATTTTGGATGCATCAACGAATGATCCCTAAGTACTAGTTCTGGAAATAAATTTAAGACATACTAGTACCAGTAGATGGTCTACCCATATACTGTATGGTACCGGCAAAAATTATCAACAAAATGTTCATTATTCAGTTCCTGTGCTTTTCTGTGTAAACAGACCGCCTGTCCTAATCAGTATCAATAATAAACAAACACTGTTTGTTGGTATAAGAAATAAACAAATACTAACCTGTTGCACTGGCCAAAATGTGTGCATGTCCCTGAGTTGACAGATCAAATTCTACAAATGGCTGGCATCGGACCTTCCCATGTGCCGGACATGGCAAATGATAGGGTTAACCACACACGTGACCCGCATATCAGTGTTGTTTACATGCTGGTCAGCTGTTGATGCACATGGGCTTGCATGTGATTTTTGTGACAAATGTTTACTTCCGATCGGTTCCGAGTCGGATTGAAGGGCAAAGCACATGTGTCCTGGAATGGGTTGCGTACGTGATATATTCACCTGCAGACGTTGACAGTTGTTGGATCGTTGTAACTCATTGGCGTATAACATTCCTGTATGTGAATCAGTCATTTTGGACTAGCTCAAGTGTTTTGATTGACGACAGTGCCTCAAAACTTTTTTGTTGTTTGGGAAATTCCTGGAAACATTCAATGCGCCATCTGGCGAATAGAAGTCCTGAGTCATTCGTTGCCCAATTACGTGTGCGGCAGCAATGCAAATAGTCCCAGATTATTCGGTATTGTGGCATTGAAGAAATGTTATTTATCTGTGTATTACTTGAATTTACTTAGAGCATCTCCATTACAGCTCGAAAAGTCGATTATTATACTATTATTATTCCTGTTATAATGAGGCACCGATCAGCTGTTGGGATGTGTAATGATACAATGACGTATCATCTTGATCACGTGATTTAGGAATACAAACATGCCGTTTTGCCAAAACTGTTTTGAAATGTTATCATTTGGATTGTGTTTTTAGAACAAAATAACGGAACAACTGTTGTAATGGATATGTACAGATGAAGAATACATCCCAAGGATTAATAGTAAGTGCCACAAACTATGCATTGTCGCCTATTTCAATGCAGATTTGTTACAGCAATGTTGCCCCCAAAACGTGCTGAAAATGAAAAATGGCGGTTTTCTTGAAAATGCAGTGAGAACGATGACAATTTCTCACGTACCTATAGAGAAAGTCAAAAATGTAAGGCTCGGCTCGAATATTACACAGATATAACTTTCTAAACACTGAGGTCCCTAGGGACCTGTCTTCACTCAGTTTGAGAACCGCTACGCGTAAAATTGGGTTTTGATCCGGATGGATCCAGACCCACATGGGTTACCAACATATTTTTTAAATGTTGAGAACTGACTAATCTGCTACCACAACCTGAAATTTTAGACCTAGTATTACTCAATAATTCATAACAAATGACTCCTTTTTGGTGCGGTTCTGCCCTGAGCAAAAAATGGCTTCAAAGATGGTGGGTCTCACTGCATCTTAATATAGGGTGTCATGGAAATGGTGGGAGGATTATTGTGTACTTGGTCCGAATACTCTAGTACTCGGCGCCCGCAACATAATGTACACGATTCACAGTCAAACGAACGGAATGTGGAATGCTATGATAACCAAAAAGACAAATGCTATACTGATAGGTAAAGCTACTTGTTATATGATCATCACTCTGGTCATGCCCACAAAAACGCAAGGGACATCTGAATTGTTGCTAAAGTCACGAACATGAAACATTTCAAAATCATTCCAACACAATGTCACGGAAATGGTGGGAAGATTCTCAGAGCTCACAACATTTTAACAGTGCACGTTCGTTGGAATCATAGACCCGAATAATGTGCAAACAATAGGCTTACATATATTGGAAGCATATATGATCATGGATGTGAAATGTTGCATACTTTGATAGCTGTTTGCATACTATGAATAGTGTCATTCAATTCGTTTTCTCATCGTCATACCTTGTGTACTTGACGTAAAATCAAAACCCAGTATTAAGTATTCTGAACGAACAAAACAGGGTCCGTTATCCAATCTCATAGTCCGGGGCCAAAAATTCATATAAGGGATACGAAGTGAGAGAGAATGACAGGGGAAAATTACAGGGAAACTTATGAACCCCCAAAAATGGCCATTAGGAAGTGAAATCAGGTGTTCCGGAAAGAGTGAGCATTTCTTGCCCTACTAGTGGCACCCGTCATGAATTCCTCCAAATTAACATGAAAATAGATCCAGTTTTCGTAATATTCCTGACGAAATCTCATAATTGTTCGGGACTGCTGGGTAACGCCTTAATAACGAGATATACGTAGGGGACGCGACATTTTACACATTGTTTGTCCCGATGACGCCAAAGGGTCATCGAAATACTGTGGTATTCGTGGCAATAGGCTGGCGCATAAAAATCCAGTATAAGGAAGTACTACCGAGAAAAACTATCGTGTATAAATACGCCTACATCTCCGAAACTTGATGCATTACAGGTGTTACATGTAACACAATGAATACTCGATTGATTGTCTAGACTGTTGAGAACGAAAATCTGACACCCAAGCACATATATGCAGAATATTATTCAAGAATCAGGCATCAACAACAGTCTTTTATTGATAACGGAAATCTCCTCACAGTAGCGAGGGATTGTGGTGTTGCATTATCTGTTTATTTATTGGTCACGGGGGTATCATTGTCGATTGTGATAAGACACGTTCGTGTCTAAATTTCATGCACATCGTTCCGCCCACACAGTACTACAGACGTGATGAGGCTGTAATTCTTAGCTCATAATGTCTTATGCAGCATGAAGTACCTTGTTGACAAGTTCGTTTCACGCCCGCGAATGTAGTGTATTTTGTATTGCATGTGGTTTGATGTCACATACTTTGGCAGTTGTTCTATCATGGAACAGACTTCATGGCCTGGGCACTAACCTGTTGTTCAACATAACTGTTCACCCATAACTGAAACAAGTCATATCAATCAAGGTGATAAAATTAACATTTGTAAGAAAATTGTGACGAAAGTATTGACGTGTTTTCACCTTCCACAATTTACGTCACAATAGAACACGCATTGGCGGAGATACGGGACAAGCCAACCAGATTGATGTGAATAGTCCGCTATATCCGCTCCATTACAATAACACGAAGTGGACCAAAACCAATAAAGATTGAGTGCGTGTTTGCCTGATTAAATTACTTCAGGTCATATTGAATTTTTGGTGGTATCCATTTGGATGTCTGGAATGAAAAATGATAGTGTTTGTAACTTGAACCAGACGATATTTCTCTAGGACCAATTACAGACGAAATTCCCAAAGCAATTTACTCGCCATGTTCTCCCAAATGGTGTCCAAGTGATCATTCATCCTGCGCATTTTACCATAGTACCTCAAGTTCTTGAAAAATGCTTACAACAATATAATACATATACATCTAGATCAATTTGTGATCAAAATGAATATTTTCATTCGCTTTATATTGGTGTAGAGATGAAGATTGCATGATGGATATCCCACATGTTTCGAAACAACCAAAGTTCTACTTGTCCAGTCCCGATATATTCAAACATCACGAAAACAAACATTGTATGCATGAAAATGTGACAAGGGATGTTTACCCGCTCCCCGAAAGAGCCCCATTACCGGAATATTACAAATCGTTGGTTACCATTGGAAATTAGATATGGTAGGACATGCCTTAGAAGTTTGAAATTGAATAGATTGCTTTGGTGGATCGTACCCCTGCGTACCCCTGCTGGACGGTTACACAAATTCCAACTATCCGTATGGTCTATGAAATCAATGAGAACGGAAATACTACATATCTATTGTACAAGTGTGAAAGTATTGGCAGTGTGAAATGTTCGCGAATGAACTAAAGAATCCAACAATTCACATGGCCTAAGAAATCAATGAAGACGGAAGTATTACTTATCTATTGTAAAAGTGTGAAGGTATTGGCAGTGTGAAATGTTCACAAATAAATACCAACCACAAAAAATAATTTCGAACTAAACTAGGAAACACTGAATTATCCATTACAGAGAAACCGATTTGATGGTAGATTATTCAATAATGCAGATTCTCCACCAAGTGCTACAATTATAGGTCTGTGAAGATGTAAGTGACAATATATGCTTCTATTAGAAATACATTAGTCACTAGTATTTTCAACATTTCGAATTTCACGTGGGATGAATCTCACGAAGTCAACTCTTCCAAGAACACAACAAATCCTGGTTGTCAATCGTATCCATTCTTATGTATAATGCCCTTTCCGCTTGTCATATTTGAAACGACTTGATCAACCTCACAAAGAATTTTGATTGACGGGGAAATGTGTTATCGTGAGACATTATTGTGATCATGCCGAGAGAGATTGACGTCCCACAATGAAGCGCCAAACCTTGCAACGAACGAACACAGTTGATTTTTAAACCAATGCAGCAGATATTTCAAGTGATGATTCGTTGTCGCTGACTTAGTGGAAAATCAATATTTCATCAAAACAGGATAAATGACAACCGCATTCATCAGCTTTGATCTAACAGAATAATGATGCAATATTGTGTCTGGGTCTCGATGTTACATTGATCATGAAAAAAAAACACAATTTAACAGTTTTTAAAGGAAAGAAGATTTTTCACGCACTGTCATGTTCAGGTGAGATTACCGTGAGAAAGCATTTTTGTTATTAGGAACTCCTTTCGCCCACTCTGTGTCGCACGTACTCGTGCGTTTTACGTTTTGACATATTCCGAATTCACCAAGATTACTGAATAATCTCCGATGTTGCCTAAGCTTCTATACGATGACAAATGGGAAGGGGGCAATCCACATTCGCAATTCACAACATGTACTTATATAGTCCATAAAGCTTTGTTGAGATGGAAAGGTTGCAAACACTAGCTAAAAAGGTATTGTCTGAATATTACAAAACGTTTTAGTAGGTCACATGACATCATAAAGAACAACATTTTTTTGTGGTGGAATCAAAGGAAAATATTTTGTACGTTGATATAAACTCGGTTTATATCCTGGTAACCTGCTCTGTGATGATATCTCACTTGGAAGGTATATATTATAAACGTAGATGTGCAGTTTGGGTGTTTGTATATATTTTACATCAGAATCATTGATATATTTGTTGTCTTAGTCTGACATGTTTGTGGTGAGAGGGGGCGAGGAGTGAGTTCTCAGCTCAGCTAGGTTTCATTACTACATTATAAAACGTGGAGATATAGAGCCAGTGCTGACATGAGAAATACTTTGTGATTGTTTTCACATACAATATTTATGGTAATGGCGCAATTTCTCCCCCCGAAAAGTGCCAACTTGAAAAGGTCAGATCATTCTTGACGCCTTTCATGTTTGTCACACAAAACTCGAAATCTAGTATTGTCTTAGCATTTAGGAGTGTCAACCAAACTAGATGTGCCTTTCAATGCAATGGCAATCTTTCGAATATCATTAAAATAGATTATACGTTGGTATGTGTGACATTTTCATCTGAAATAAAACTTTACTTGTGGCAACTAATAGATGAAACACAGGTGATATGCATCCTGTACAATACATTTGATAGTCATACCACATTTCCATGATAAACATTTCGGTTATCAGGTGCATTATATAGCCGGATATAAGTGCGAGAAATAACCTACAATACTTTTTTGATGTGAGAATGAATAAATCTTCATAATTGAATGCATCATTTGTACACACAAAACACCTCCCCTGAAAAAATATATATCCTTTCATGGTGTTATACGTTACGAATTCCTAATTACATGCTAGTCAGATGCAGCTGTAACCCTCATGTTTTCTTGTTGCTATTAATTTTTTGAATTCCCAATTACATGCTTGTCAGGCGCAGTGGTAATCTGCAAGGATTTGTGCAGACTGGACGGTCCTCTCTTTTGTTCCCAGTCCTGGTCGAAACGTGATGAGAATATTTCGAGCCGAAACAGTAACACTGGAGAGTAGGTGATGTGTACTGTATTTGTTAGAAATTTGTTTGATAAATATTCACTTAAATATAAACGATCAAGTTAACCACAAAGTACAAAATTGTAATTTGTTTCGTAGCGGTATTTCAATACGGAGAAGACCAGAAATACGCTTTCATTCAACTGATTATTGATCGCATGTTCCCAGAATTCCCACAACGATGCCATCCTTGATATATGCACACGAAAGCTGTAGGATTCCTGAATGACATAACACTACATGCATATCCATGATGTCTTGCATCACATAACACTATATGGATATCCATAATGTTGCCATAGACACGTTAACATTCCTATTAATGTCTCCAAAAAACAATCTTGGTTCAGGCTCATTTTCATCAATATACCATATTTGGTATATTTCTAGACGTTTATAATAGGAACCTCTAACCAAAAATTAGCCCACGGGCTAAGAAACGTTACCGGACAATGTATATTTTAGATGTTAGCTTTTTGTACCATGACCTTGAAACAAGGTAATTGGTCAATCAATTCAAGCCCATATTCAGCCCATATCATTTCTAGCATGTCCACAATTGATTCTAAGCTGTAAAGTCGATATTAAGTGAGATATTAGCCATTTTGTGATCTGACCTTGAAAATGAGGACAAAGGTCAAGTTCAAGGCATGACAACACCAATCATATTGCGTCATATCCGTTACAGTCAGAGAATTCCCTGCTTTGAAAACGCGGGATGCCCTTGATCCCCCGCAGAATGGTGGGGGATATTTTGCTTTGGCTGGTTGTTGACCCGAGCTGGTTGGCATTGCACACGAATAGTTTCAAGACCACAGCACGCACAGAACGGCTCGGACGACGAACGATATATATGGGTTGGCAGGCATGAAAATCACTCGTTTTAAGGGGGTACACTCAGAATTCGACCTGTAGCAAAAAATCCAATTATCAAGATATATTTTCCTTACTATAGTGAGATGAGGAAATAAATTGGCTAGCTTTGTATATAAGTTGCTAAGGTTCATCTTATTTTGAGACGGAGCTATGGAGACTTGAATTTGGGCTTTTTATCATTGTTTTGTATGGCCGAAGGAATTAGTGAAATCTGTCCTCAAAGTCATGTGAATATTCAGTATACATCATTTCCAATATGTTCAAAATTGATTCCTACTTTTTATCATTGTTTTGTATGGCCGAAGGAATTAGTGAAATCTGTCCATAAAGTCATGTGAATATTCAGTATACATCATTTCCAATATGTTCAAAATTGATTCCTAAGCTGTAAAGTCGATAAAAAGCGAGATATTAACCCCTTTTGTTCTCTGACCTTGAAAATGAGGTCAAGGTCAAATTCAAGGTCATGACAATATTCAGCATATATCGTTTACTACATGTTCACAATTGATTCCTAAGCTGAAAAGTCGATAATAAGCGAGATATTAGCCATTTTGTGATTTGACCTTGAAAATGAGGTCAAGGTCAAATTCAAGGTCATGACAATATTCAGCATATATCGGTTACTATATGTTCACAATTGATTCCTAAGCTGTAAAGTCGATAATAAGCGAGATATTAGCCATTTTGTGCTTTGACTTTGAAAATGAGGTGAAAGGTCAAATTCAGAGCCATGACAAGATTCAGCATATATCGCTTTCTATATGTTCACAATTTATTCCTAAGTTGTAAAGTCGATAATATGCGAGATATTAGCCATTTTGTGCTTTCACCTTGAAAATGAGTTAAAAGGTCAAATTCAAGGTCATGACAAGATTCACTATATATTATATCCTATATGTGCACAATTGATTCCTAAGTTGTGAAGTCGATAATAAGCGAGATATTAGCCTGTTTGTGCTTTGACCTTGAAAATGAGGTCAAAGGTCAAGTTCAAGGTCATGACAATATTCGGCATATATCACTTCCTATATGTCCCCAATTGATTTGTAAGCTGTAAAGTCAATCATAAGCGAGATTTTAGCCATTTTGTGCTCTGACCTTGAAAATGAGGTCAAAGGTCAAATCCAAGGTCACGATTTTTGTTATATTATATATTTTTGTCACGATTTAGAATATCAGTTCAGCATATATCATTTCCTATATGTCCACAATTGATTCCTAGTCTCTAATCGCAATATTAGGTGAGATATTAGCAATAATGTGTCCCATTTTAAAGCATAGCAGAATTTAACATGAGAAAGTCCTATTTGGGCCAGGTTTGAGCCAAAATGGCCCACTTCGAGCGATTCAAGCGCAACGAAACTTACACATATCACAGGAGTATACATGAGGAGTGTTATGTATCAAAAAGACAAAAAAGTTACTGAACAGATTTTGAGAAAATGGCTGTCAATGTCCAAAATCAGGCATTTTTCGTCAAAAACGGCCGCCAGTTTGAAAAAAAAAATGCGAAAATCAGTAAGATTTGACTGCAAACTTTGAAAATAAAAATGTGAACAGACGGACGACGGACGACGCACAACGGACGCAACGCCACGGCAATAGGTTATCGGACCAAAGGGTCGGTAACCTAAAAAATGTTAAAGACCAATTTACATTGTCAATCGGGGTATCATATGAGTAAGAGACATAATAGAACTGAGGCGTTTAGTTTCGTCTGATAGAATCAACTTAAAAGTTTGAATCGATATCAAATTGTGATATAAATAATTGTATTTCGTATATTCATCCATTTTTCTTTATTTACTCGTGGTCGAAAGGTCAAAAAATCCCCAAGGTGATATTATGAATAAATTTTATGAAATATTCTTCATTCTATTTTCACTGAAAATACCCAATTAGTTATGATTAGAGGCTGTAGATGATATGATTATCGTACGCGCTACAAGAGGTGTGTTAATTTTCGATTGTCTCCCGGTAGAAAAATCACATTGGTTTTGGTCTATGGTGATCTATGGTGATGAGGTGTCAGTTCCTTGGGCGAGAAATAATGTGTCATCTAAATGAGATAACGGACACCTGCGGATATAACCTGTGGATTTAACCCCGGAATATATAATGGAAGATATTGTCTGGCTACTGATGTTACATCTCACAAGACAAATTTTATCACCCGCCTTCCAAAAACATTCAGGTCCGAGTCCGCATTTGCAGTAATTCTATATCATGCTCTGCCTTGACCCCAGTGATAATTAATCTGTGTCTGGTCTTTCTTCGCTATCAAAATGTTAGGCCGGGTTGAATTATGTAGCGAAATACATACAACTTGTCCAACAATGCATTGACCAAACACCACAAATAAAGTATTTATATCAGGTATCCAATAGTTCATTGGTTAAGTCTGAAAAAAAAACATTAGTTTGTTTCCATTTGTTTCAGCAGAATTTCCCCGGGCGATGGGTTGTAACAGTTCGAATTTTGTTGCTGCGGAATCCTATCATCATGCGCTTCGATATGAAAGTCCGAGCATGGTATCCACATGCACAATTCCAGTATCTCAATAATCTATAGAGTTTTGTTTAGATGAAAATGTTTCGTTATCAGTTTTCTATCTGTAAGTCATGATACAACAGAAGTCTTTGTCATTGCTTTCATATTCTAATGCGATAGAAAACGTTGCAACGTTGTTGAATAATATATCGTTTTAATTACACGTAGCTGCAACATTGTCACATATAGATAATAGGCAATGTTGAGCTATAGTTTCTGCACTCGCATTTGCAGTGTCATGATTTGTACCTCATAACCCTTGGCTGTCAAAACAGAATGTCGGCAACAATTGCTCGGTATTTTGATTACTTAATCTCTAATTAGGTGGGTCGCTGCGGGCATTGCAATCAGTACAAAACTTAAATTTCTGTTATATACGTTGCTTGACATAGGTGATTACTTTTGTGTTCGCATGCATTTCGGTAAATCTTTATGTATTGATATACATAATTTTTGTGTGTTCTGTATATAGATAACAGCTTATATCGTGGATTGTTTTTTCCATCTCCAACTGTATCGCATGATTACCAACGTATTTCGTTCTAAACGGATATGTAAATTCTATAATATGTATAATATTGTACTCGTATCACATGTAGCTAATGTAATATTATTGTATAAGTGTCATTAACTTGCAGTGTATAGTCAATATCAATATTTCCAATAACAAAAAGAAATATGTACAGAGATGTAACAGTTTTTAGCCAAATTCATTTTAGTCAAAACTTAATTTATCGCCGTTAACAATATTAGTTAATTATCCAAGTTATATTTAGACCTCCTCGTATACCTTCTATGTGTTCGTTTCTCTACCTCTTTTCGTTTTTGTAAGTTTTTTCCTAGGTAAAGTCAAATACTCAGAGTTCACAAATGTAAAAGGTTGGCATCACGAACTACATGCCCATGTAGGTTTCAGGAGCTACAGGTCTATGTTTTGGTGTTAACCTCGAATCATACAATTTTGCATTAACATAATAAATTTTTATTCATGTTTGCTTTTGTTTCGTTCTAAGCTTGTAAGTTTTTTTCCAGCTAAAGTCATGTAATCATCTTCCAATGTAAAACAATATTTTGTACCTTTTGAAAATAAACTACCTACCTACCTACCTACCTACCTTACCACCCCCTCTATAAATGGTAGAGCACTGTGTATATGTATAAGTCGGCTCCGCTAAATACATAGTATTTGTACTGCAAAATTCGATATTGGACAGAGTTTTCTTTTCACATTTCGAATCTGCTGTTCAATGAGGGGTTGGTTCGTTCAAATCCGTCAATTTTTCACATGCGGCTACACACAATTTGTTCACGTATGATTCAATTTCTGTTTTGATTTCACAATATCACAAATTGAGTTATTCCATCACTGAGTAGCACTTACATCGCCAATATCCTGTGTCGCGTCAGTAACACAATTTTTGTCTCCCCACTCAACACATCTCAAGCGCCTGACTTTGATCGGGAAATGTGGTTTCCCCACGGAACGATACGTCCGAGCCACAAGGTCGCAGGGAAAATGGAAAATTTCATTATGTCATTTCATGAATAATATTGGGTTTGATTTCCGAAAGGCAACCTAAGTACGATGTTGGTAAGGTGCCCACGCACATATAATTAAAGCAAGTCCAAAATGTGTCCATTTTCCCGACAAAGCTGTATCGTTGACTGGATCGCATACCTTTTCACATGTAGCGGAAACGAGCAATCATCATAATGTCCACACATGGGAAAAAAATATAGAATGCTGCCATGCAATGTAGCCATATCTGTGGGCGGGCAGATGATAGACTACTCATACCAATGCATGCTATTAACCAATTATACATTTATCAACAGTCCAGCAATGAAAATGTCTTCAAAATAATACACGATGTTTACTCCGTCACAATGAAAATGCAGTCATTGGTACAAGCCAAAGTTTTACAGTCATTAATACAAGCCAAAGTTTCACAGTCATTAATTCAAGCCGAAGTTTCACAGTCATTAATTCAAGCCGAAGGTTTACAGTCATTAATACAAGCCAAAGTTTTACAGTCATTAACACCGAAGTTTTACAGTCATTAATACAAGCCAAGGTTTTACAGTCATTGATACAAGCCAAAATTTTAGTCATTAATACAAGCCAAAATGTAAAAGGTCATTAATACAAGCTAAAGTTTTACAGTCATCAATACAAGCCAAAGTTTTCAGGCTTTCATAATATGTTGTACTAGAAAAGATTAGTATATACTGTCACCATGACCTCTATGCATTCCTCCCAAAAGTTGATAAGGATATATCGTGCAAGGGCCTTATATTCACCGGCATTTTACATCGGGTGTTCCATCAAATGTACATGCTACTTTTGCATCTGTATCGATTATTATTCTGGAGAAGTCTGAAAAATGAAAAAGGTAGTTATTCAATATCAGTATTTGGCACTTTAGTTGTCTCTCCAAATACCAATTGACACATTCACGTGACATAAACTAGGGTGATAAGCACTGAATGTATCTTGAGGTCCCCCACCGCATGGTCTCATATATGTTCTCCGTGGAAGCATGAACTCTCATCGCAGATCTATGTCAAATTCCTATCAGTTGATAGGTACACCATGCAAAACCTTTCAAGCTGTTTCAGAGGAGACGGTGCTAGATATCGACTCTTAATTCAGCGGCCATCTGATGAAGACGGCAATCATCAATGAGAGTGGCCGAGAATCTTTTGAAAATAAAATTTCTATTTTAATCTCACAACATCAGAATTGAATTATTCCTTTCACATACCCTGTCAATATCCTGCCCCAATAAGGTAATACAATTTTACACCACTCCACACAGCTCCAGAGCCTACCTCGATCGGGAATCTGGTTCTATCTAGGATTGCTCCGAATCACAAGGTTGGGGGATGGAAACATTTCTTATGCCACATCATGAATAATATTGGATGGGATTACCCGAAAGCCAATCCGACATCGCACTTGGTCCACTCGTCATATATGTTTGATGTAAAATTTGTAAAATGATTATATATTTTGCGGAATTCAGGGTAATACCTAGTTATGCATGTAGTTTCTATCATTTGCAGTGCGCTGTCCTGTACTTCATGACATCTTGCTTTCAAAACAAAATGTCAACGTCGGCAACAATTGCGCCATGATTTGATTGCTTAATCTCTAATTAGGTGGGTCGCTCCGGACATTTCAATCAGTACAAAACTCCGATTTCTATTATTTGACGTGGCATAAAAATCGTGGTGATATCACAGTATCACCACAGCTCCTGATATGAGAATATGTGTGACGTTTGGCAGATGAAATGAACTGGCTCCACTTTATATGTGATTTTTTCAGTTGTGTGTTTTCCACGTCACCAAAAACCGATTCACTGCTGTTCAACGTGATGTATGGCTTCTTCAAATTTGTCAATTCTTATATAACACATTTTTCTGCATAATATCTGTTTTGATCTTACAGTATCAGAAATTGAGTTATTTCATTACTCGGCAGCACTTACCCCACCAATATCCTGTGTTG
Organism: Terebella lapidaria; assembly: GCA_949152475.1. Classification (NCBI taxonomy): domain Eukaryota; kingdom Metazoa; phylum Annelida; class Polychaeta; order Terebellida; family Terebellidae; genus Terebella; species Terebella lapidaria. The sequence continues at coordinate 23,405,252 of OX424570.1, forward strand.
CTATGGTAACACAACTTTGTCACCACTGAACGCGTTTCAAGAGACTGACTTGATCGGGAAATTTGATTTCACCACAGAACAAAATGTGATATTTTACCCAGCCACGAGGTTGAGCTGTGGAAAACGTTCGTTATGTGCTTTTTACCTGACTCGAGAGGCATACATTTATCACGTTATGTGGTCTAGTCAACGATACAACCTGTTGCAAAGAATGGACATATCGTTGGAAATGGTTATTAGGTGCATGTGTGAGAAACCTTACATTGACAAGTTTCATCTCAGCGAATCCCTCACGATATCATTCATGATGTGACACAAATATAGTGCCACACCCGGGTAAGAGGAGGAGGAGATAAAGAGAAGGAACATCCTACCGGACCTACATTGTATGGTCCAGTAACATGGGGTTGCGTCCCGTCCATCAACCATCGGCGTCGTCATGCATCGTCCGTCGTCCATCCACATTTGTATCTTTAAATTTTACGGGAGAATCTTTCAGAAAATTTTGCACAAAAAATATTTTTAAAAATATTTCAAAAGAGGAATATCTTTTAGTTTCTTTCATTTCACATTTTGGTCCGAAACGGCGGCCGTTTTCGACGACAAAAAGGGCGATTTCTGACTTTAGTGGCCATTTTCTCAAAAACTGTTTGGACAGCTTTGAGATTTCGGTTTCAAAAAGTAATACCTTTGCGATATGTATAAGTTTCGTTGCCCTTGGATCGCTGGTCTTTAATTTCACATTTTGTTCCAAAACGGCGGCCGTATTCGACGAAAAAACGGACAATTACTGACTTAAGTGGTCATTTTTTTCAAAAACTGTTCACACAGTTTTGAGATCTTGGTTTCGAAAAAAAGTTTGCAATATGTATAAGTTTCGTTGCCCTTGAATCGCTGGTCTTCGCATGACGGCCATTTGCTTTTTCGACGGGTCGGCAAAAACATTTGTTTTCGTCCCAGTTCAAGTCACTCTTCGTTTTGAGTGATTTCCAGCCTAAAAATAGTTTTCCTTTCGAAACTTTTTTTTGGAAATTTCAACCCATATTTTTTCATATTGGCAGATGTATGTAGTTACTCGCAGAACACTTCAAGATATAGCTTAAATACTGGCACATTAAAATGGGAAGTCATATATAGGGAATTCACAGGTGATCTTGAATTTGACCTTCAATGACTTTGGAAGGTCAAACGGTAACTTTGTTGGAAAGAGTTGTGATTCAACACTAAACATTTCTCTGGTAACCTTTCTTAGCCCTTGGGCTAATTTTTCATATTTCAAGGATTGAAGCATTATAATAATTGGCTGAAAATACTCTGGGAAGAAAGGGAGAGTGAGGTGAATTCATGGTTCAGGTGAGTTTCGTTCTTTCTAGATTACGCAATATGGACAAAGTGAGACAGCGGTCAGACGAACGATAATTTGTGATTGCCAGCATATATATTATTGATGGTAATGATGCAATCTTCTCAGGACTAAAGTGCCACTTCCAAAAGGTCAAGCTGCTCATCTGAATTACTTCTCATTTTCGTACTCCTTGTACATGGTCCATGTGAGAACGAATAATTTATCGATTTAACTGAATGTACTCCAGTGTCGTGCCTCTAATAAAAGTTTACAGATTGTTACCACATGGTGACACGCAATATTGTCATCGTCCATAGTATCTTGTGCAGTACAGCAAAATTACAACAAATATACAACATGACTTTGCTTAATGTCGGATATTGACTTTAGAAGATGGATAATTGAGTTAGCCACGTTAACATAATTGATATGTTGTGGAAATCAGGGCAACTTGGGTGAGCAAATATGTATAGTTTACTCGTAATTGTAGTGTTTTCACTTTTATACCCCAGGATCCCTGGCTCCAAACCAAATGTCAACGTCAGCAATATTCGCTCCATATTTTGATTGCCTTATCTCTAATTAGGCGGGTCGCTGCGGACATCGCAATCAGCACTCAACTTTGATTCATGTATCCACGTGGCTTGGTGATCAGAGTACGAGAGCAGTTCATCAAATTTCGTCATATTTATCATTATGTATAGAAAGTATAGCAGATGATTGCTGGATATCTGCTGGCTGGCTTCACGTCACACATCGTTTTTTTTAATTCTAACTTTTTTTGCGATATATCGTGGAATAAGTGTTTTCTGAACTGATGTACGAAGTGATGTATCCTCTCTTTCAAAGCTGTCACATTTCATATAATTGTCTACATATGATTCAATTTATGTTTTGATCTTACAATATCTGGAATTGAGTTATTCCATCACTCGGCGGCACTTTACCCCGCCAATATCCTGTGCCGACATGGCAACACAATTTCGTCCCCACTCAAAACTTCTCAAGAGCCTATCTTGATGGGAAATATCGTTTTGCCGATGAAACCAAGTGCGATATATCCCGGATCACAAGGTCGGGAAATGGAAAAATTTCATTATGTTGCATCATGACCGATATTGGATGGTGTTCCCCCGAGGCCAGTCTGAGACCGAATAATATTATTTTCAGCATAGGGAATGATTTTGTTGAAGTTTCTGTGACCTTCAAAGGGTTGAAATGTGATAAATATGATAGTCTCGCGGCCCGAATCGCAAGTCACTTCCATACAAGTAAACGTCAGGGATCCAGAGTAGCAAAAGTGGTCGCCGCATGAAACAAATGCGTTGGCCAAAATTCTTGCTGTGAGATCGTCAGTCAAATAAACTGATAAAATTGAATGATGTTTGTGCTAGAATATCAGTTCGTGCGCTGAGCGGCAGGTGGAAAACGGTGCACTGTGCTAAGCGGCACCGGAAGTTAAAGTAACTTTGTATTTGATATAGGCCGCCGCTGATGCGGCGACCAATAACGGAGCGAAACTTACCCCGTAGGTCTTCAACAAAGCATCGATCAGAATTGTTCGACAGTGTATGAAAGAGATATGAATACGCATATTATGGAGCCGGGTTAGTATGGTATACTAAACTTGAGTTTAGTACCCTAGTAAAACGTTTATTGCAGGTCGAGTGACAGGTAGTACCCAATCTTATCTTGCTATTGTCATTAAACATCCAACGTGTACACTTTGTTCCCCGTCTTATCTGCAATTTATGCACCGCGGGGACCTTATTAGCATAATTATGATCAAGTATGTGTGCGCCTGACAGCTGAGGCCACATAGCTGTTAGAATGTGTTTACAGATATCATTTAAGAGAGGAAACATTAGATAATGTCCTCCCTGAAAGAAAAGAAAATCAGGAAGGCCACACTAGACCTCTTCAATATGTGTGGAACACGAATTGATTTCGTGTGAAATACGCAATACACTGGTAAATGTTAAAACGAAACAAAAGTGACTTAAGTTTGGCCTGATAGTTTGTCTTCAAAACCAAATCACTACTATACCTTATACTTTGGTGGTGGTGATATTGATACCAGCTGCTGACAGAATTTTCTAATGAACCACAAAATCACTAGACTGAAATGGTTATTATGTGTGTGTATTGTGGTCATATTGGTTGCAGGATTACTAAAGACTCGGGATACACATACATTTTCACAGCGTTACCAGGTAAAAAATGTTATTTTATAAATAGAAGCGTCAAAATGTTGCAAGCAGCATGTGCTCCGGAGAGGCCAAGAAGTTACCAAATAACTTCAAAAAGGCTTTGCAGATTGAGGGCCGGGCCGCAGACCCCCGGCCACAAGATTCGAGTTCTTGGGCAACCTCAGTGAGCTAGTATCGCTGTGTTCTCGAATCATTGGCGGACAGCCCAACTACCAATAATTATGTCACTTCGAAATCTGTTACTCTCGTACACAGTCTGCGGAAGTAAATACAAATGTATTTGATATTTTTACCCTCGCCCCGATAGGGGGAGAGGGTATTGCAATTGGGTCTGTCAGTTTGTTTGTTACTTGACGAAATGTAAATTTCGTCAAGTATGTTGGTCAGTCGCGTTTGTCTGTTTGTCTGTTTGTTTGTTAGTTTGTTACTTGGCAAAATAAATTTTGCCAAGTATGTTGGTCAGTCATCTTGTTTGTTTGTTTGTTTGTTTGTATGTTTGTCTGTCCGTCCGTTCGCACGATAGCGGGCGCAATTCTTGTCGGATTTTCATGAAATTTTGACACAACATGTGCAAGGATCTTCCTCATAAGCCTTTCGTTTCTGAAGGTCAAGGGTCAAAAATTGACGTCAAGGTCGTTCAAAAACCAAAAAATTTAAAATCGTAATAAGTCCAGTTATATTTTATCTGGAGTTTCGAGATTTCTAGCATCGAATACTATGGCCAATTCTGCATCTTTTGATGTATGGCCGACAGCTGTTGCATCAAAATTGACGATTTTGACTCCGGGTTAAAAAGACGGGGGTCAGGAGTTTCTGGATCAAAAGTTTCATGCATTGCTGTGCAGTCAATTCTTGTCGTATTCTTATGAAATTTTCACAGCATATGCATACCAGATGTCGGCATATTCCTGTTGTTTCTCAAGGTCAAAAGTCAAGAATTAACGCCAAGGTCATTGAAAAACAAAAAAAATAAAAATGGCCATAACTCCACTTTCATTCCACCTGCACTTCCAAAAGTGTTCACGTCTTTTATTATGGTCAATTCTGCATCATTTGATGTATGACCGACAGCAGTTGAATCAAAATTGACGATTTAAACTCCAGGTGAAATACATGGGGGTCAGGAAGTTCGGATCCAAAGTTTAACACATTGCTGTGCAGTCGATTCTTGTCTGATTTGGACGAAATGCTCACATAATATGTGCACGGAATGTCCGCATAACCCTTTTAATTTGGAACATCATAGCTCTCAAACTGTTGTCACGGTTACTGAAAAGCATGACATGAAAACGATAATAGCATTGCTATATGAAACACTCCGCTTCACATCGCCAGCCACGTTAGTGCTGAGCGTAGAGCGTAGGACTTTGAATCCACAGACCCGGGTTCGATACTATCTCAAAACTATTTTTTTTTCTCCATTAAAAGATCATGTATTCAATTCCAAACAACCAAACAACACATTCGTAGTGTACAAAATCAGCAAATAAATGTAGCACGAGTAATCTTTATCGTTATTATGTCATCATACTTAATTATTTCTCACTATGAATTCCTTAAAGTCATTTAACAGTGTCTCATTGGTTCCATTATGATCGTGTCCTTCATGCATCATAATGCATCTGTGTTAAGTCCATTCTGGCATGATTTGTATTCACCGAGTGTCTCTATTCGTTTTGTTCACTTGTTGTCATTGTAATTTTTCATCTGTAACTTACAAGATCATGATCATGCTTTCAATTCTGAAGAATGTAGCAGCACAATTTAATATTATTACAGTATTATGATGCAAGGGTTTATAGACCAAAGCTGGTTTATAGACTTCTCTTCAAGTTCATAACTTTATTTTGCCAAGTCCTAGCTCTTTGAGCGATTGCTTCATTTGTTTGTTTGCTTGTTAGCGCTCCACAGGTCACATTTTTGAACGTAGAATCATGGAATTAGGTCAAAAGATGTGCAATCAAGTATGGATGGATGAGTTCATTTTTGGAAGGTCAAGGTCAAATATTGAGGTCAAGGTCATGCAAAACGATAAAAACCCATAAATGGCCATAACTCCGGTTCTAATTGTCCTAGAGACTTCAAACCAAGTTCATATTGTAGATAAACTCGAGTTCTATCTTCTGTGACCTTGACCTTGGCATTTGACCTTGACCTTGAGAAGTTTGCCTAAGGTGAATGTCAAGGTCAAATACGAAGGTCAGCGCACCATATCGAGTAGTATATCGTTGGAAAGGTCTTGACCCCCTGATTGCAGTGATACCTTATTTTCGGCGCTGCGACGTATACTGACGTCACAATGACGTCATAAACGTCCAATTTCCGAAATTTCAAAAGGCTATAACATCGTCAATACTGTATGGAATCTTTTCAAACTTGATATGCATATTGACAGCAATGACCTTTACGAATTCAAGTACAAAGGTCAAAGGTCAAGGTCAAGGTCATCGAAATCCCAGAAAAACACGTTTCCGGTGATAACATCCGTTTGATCTGTCGTAGGTTCATGAATTTTGAACCATATCCTTCAGAAGATGTATAGTAATCGAGTGTATATGTCAATTTCATGATTGACCTTGAACTTTGTCAGGAAAATAAGGTCATATGAGGAAAACTTCAAGGTCAAATTTTCAAACTAACTGAAACCTATCAAGTAGTATATCAAATGAAAGGTCTTGATTCTCTGGTACATACTTTCTCATCAGTTTTGAGATGTGACGTTTATTGACGTCACAGTGACGTCATAAACGTTAATTTTTCGAAATTTCAAACGGTCATAGTGTCCACAAATCTTGTTTGATTCTAATGAAATTATACAGGTATGAAATATGTCTTCATGCACAGGCAATGCACAATTTTCGTGACTCAAGGTCAAAGATCAAGGTCAAGGTCACGCAAAATGTTAAAAACACATAAGTGGCCATAACTCCGGTTCTATTTGTTATAGAGACTTCAAACCAAGTTCATATTGTAGATAAACTCGAGTCCTATCTTCTGTGTCCTTGACCTTGGCATTTGACCTTGACCTTGAGAAGTTCGTCATGAGGTGAATGTCAAGGTCAAGTACGAAAGTCAGCGCACCATCTCGAGTAGTATATCGTTGGAAAGGTTTTGAGCCCCTGATTGCAGTGATACCCTATTTTCGGCGCTGCGACGTACACTGACGTCACAATGACGTCATAAACGTCAAATTACCGAAATTTCAAAAGGCCATAACAGCGTCAATACTGTATGGAATACCTTGAAACTTGACATGCATATTAATAGCATTGACCTTTACGAATTGAAATACAAAGGTCAAAGGTCAAGGTCATCGAAATCCCAGAAAAACACTTTTTCGGTTATAACATCTGTTTGAATCGTTGTAGTCTCATAAAATTTGAACCATATCATTCAGAAGAGGTATAGCAATCAGACTTATATGTCAATGCCATGATTAACCTTGAACTTGATCGGAAAAATGAGGTCACATGAGCAAAACTTCAAGGTCAAATTTTCAAACTAACTAAAAGCTATCAAGTAATATATCAAATGGAAAGCCTTGAACCCATGATAAATAGTTTCTCATCAGTTTTCAAATGTGACGTTTATTGACGTCACAGTGACCTCATGTACGTAAATTTTTCGAAATTTTGAACAGCCACAGTGTCTGGAATTCTAGTTCGATTCTGATGGAATTGTTCAAGTATAATTTATATCTTCATGCACGGGCAATGCACAATTTTCGTGACCCAAGGTCAAACTTCAAGGTCACGGTCAAAGAAAAGGTCAAAATCACGAAAATTGCCATAACTTCGGAACTATTCGTCATAGAAAGTTCAAACTGGGACCATATTGTAGCATATCAAAAGGTCTTTGTCCGCTGACCTTGAATGTGCACTTTGACCTTGACCTTGAAAAGTTTGCCCAACGTAAAAATTTCATGAAAAAAGTATCTTTCTTCAAATGTCGAGGAGTTGTTCAGTAAATCTTTTCAATGTGTAAATTATGGGTAAATGTTTTAAATGTAAACAAATGTTTAGTCATTTCGTCAAGTGTTGGCCTATGGCCGATTTTTATTTGTTTGTTTGTTTGTCTGTCCGCGCGCATATCTCGAAGAGGAATGGTCCGATCGATCTAAAACTTATGGGAATGAAGCGGTATCGCCGTGGCTCGGTCCTCCTAAAATTTTGTACAAATCGGATAAAAACGGTTGCCATGGCAACGGAAAAAGTGAAAATCACGTAATTGGCTCTAACTCCGGTTCCACTCGATATTATTTTTTCCACCTATTTTTGTATTTTTCTGTGGCCAATTCCCGATCGTATGGTGTACAGCCGATAGTCGTAAGACGAAAACTCTCTATTTTCGCCCGATGTCGAAAAATGGGGGATCACGATTTCGTTATTTTTTGCCAGCGACTTTTCAGTGCAAATGTCTGCGCTCATAACTCGAAGACATGCCGTCCGATCGATCTGAAACTTATAGGGCTAAAGCCTCATAGTAGTAGCTCGATCCCTATCAAATTTTGTCAAAATCGAATGAAATCGGTTGCCATGGCAACGGGAAAATGAAAATCACATAATTGGCTATAACTCCGGGTCTACTTGATATTAATTTTTCCAACTATTTTTGTATTTATCTCTGACCATTTCCCAATCGTTTGGTGTACGACCGATGGTCGTAGGACGAAAACTCTCCATTATCGCCCGAGGTCGAAAAATGGAGGGTCACGATTTCGGTTATTTTTGGCCAGCGACGTTTCAGTGCATATGTCTGCGCTCATAACTCAAAGGCAAACGGTCCGATCGATTTGAAATTTATAGGGCTGGGGTGCTATGGTAGTGGCTCAGTCCAGAATTTTGCCAAAATCGGATGAAAACGGTTGCCATGGCAACGGAAAAAAGAAAATCACATTATTGGCTATAACTCTGGTTCTAATCAATATTAAATTTTTAACTTATTTTTGTATTTTTCTTTGGCCAATTCCCAATCGTATGGCGTACAACCGATGGTCTTAAGACCAAAACTCTCAATTATCGCCTAATTTTAGTTACTAAATCTGAAGGGCGAGGGTCTGCAATCTCTGATTGTCTCGTTCATACATACTTTTAATATATGTATATGAGGATTCGTCATTATTCTTTCATTGTTTGCAGAGAAATAATTTGTTGGGTTAACATGCATATATTCTAGCCTATATGTATAAGCAAGCGGCTTGTAATACCGATATACATCGTACTAATGTACTCGTTACCTAATCATATTAGCACAATATGTATTGATATAAATACAGTACTCTTCATTCTATTGTACGTCTGTTCGATCATAACGCCTTCTGTTTGAAAACCCATAGATAAGCGCAGCTTTTATGGTATACCTTTCTGCATAATATATCTTCACTCACATGTGTGTTTTAATTCCAGGACGCGCGCGTGGGACTCCACCTTTCACGTGACCGGAACCTGCTCCCGACCGGAAACACGTCACACTTTTTGGAATATCTCACCATAGAAGATGCGCAAGTGCTCTTTCATAGGTGATTTTGCACGAAATAGTGAGAGAGAAAAGAAAAAAAATAATGTTATGCGTGATGTACAGTATGTACTCTCTTTTGATAAATAATGAGAGAGAAAGAAGCCATTTCGCCAGTTATTTCAAGGATTTGTTTCAAATATCAATGTATATTCGTCCAATATTTCTACAGCATAAAGTAGCATTACAATATAAACTGTACACGTTTACTTTACATAAGCGGGCCAAGTAAAATGTTTTAGTGCATGTATTATTATAGCCAGCTGATTCGAAATAAAGGAATATAATTGTGTTACCAAATATGTTGCCTGATTGTCTGACAGATATGTTACACGCCGGGACATGTACTGCAAGGTACTCGAGAGAGCTGGCGACCTGGCTGAAGGGGGTTACGAGTTCTGTATGATGGCTCCATATACACTGAAACAGGGCGACTGTCTGGTCTACTCATTCGGGTCAGTGGAACATCATTGAGATTGGTATTTCATAGAGCTGCGCCCTTTTCAATAAAAAATGTCATTTTGCCCTTTCAAGGTCATTGAAGGTCACATTCAAGGTTACCAGTAAGTGATATGCCTAGGTAACACCATCTCATTCTCGTTACTTGAGTATCATTTAGCTTACATAAATACGGGTATCATATTCGTTAAAACTGGTTAAAATCGTCAATAAGGAGCTTAGAATCACTTCTAATCTATTTAAAACCTGTACAATTGAGTGGATACAGTGCCTTTGTATTTTGTCGGAAACAGTGTCGCTAGATTACATCTGTCTGTGTTTTATTAAATGCATATTCTATTTTATCCCAGGATCGGTGATAACTGGAGTTTCGATGATGAAATACACAGGAGGTTCAACTGTGAAGTCCATTCGTTTGATCCAAGGTGTGTGTGATAATTAAGCATGAGCAAATGTGCAGCTGGTCTAAAATATGCTACAACTGACCACTAGTAACCACAAACACACACACACAATATAATCTCGAAGCCTGATTCGAATTGTTTGGAATATAATGTTGAAATATCTCTCACCAATATCCTAGCATACATATGACTTCACACACGCGTGCCCCCGGACACTTTTTCCATGACTACGGTATCTGGGGTGCGGAGAGGCAGGCTCCACAAAACTGGACCCTGCTACCTCTTCTATCTATAAAACACAGACTTGATCACAAACATGTGAGTTTCACTCTGCAATGGAATTAAAGGAAATATACTCTAGGATTGTCGATTCAATTGAATATTCGTGCACTGACCGAACACAATCCCAATAATTTCCAATGATATGAATGATGATGTTTCTAACCATTAAACTGAACTTGTGCACCATGTTTTATAAGCCAACAATTATCCCCACACTCACTCGTACACAAAATAATATCTTTTGTTTGCAGAGAGCGGTTGATATTCTCAAGTTGGATGTGGAGGGTGCTGAGTGGCCATCATTAAGGTCCATTATCAACGATGGAGAAACGACCCATATCAAACAAATCATTGTGGAAATCCACAGTCCGCGTTTTAGGAAGTCGCGGGAAAAACTGAGCAAACGAGACTTCGTTGACATGTTCGAGATTTTAATGGATCTCCAAAGAGCGGGATTTCGGAAGTATCTTCATCATTCCGACAAATATTGTTGTTCAGGTTTCGCGGATTTAGTGTCCTTTAGTGTTGCCAGAAAGCTTTTATGTTGTTATGAATTATTCTTCATCAACATTAACTATATCGGTGAATGAGATTTCTGTCTGCATTGTATACCAATTTGTATATTATCAGTTTAAACAAACAATTGGAAAAATACCAGATCGTAATTGTTTAAGTCCACGCCAGTAAACTTGCTACGAGAGTTTCGTAGTCTTGTTAAATGGTAATGGTTAATTATTCTAACGCAGAATATATAATATCTTTTGAATATAGAAAAAGGTCACTCAAAAACACGAAGATCAGTCATTTCAATTCATTTACTCTCCGGTAGATAACATGACTCGAACAGCAAAACGTTTGCTCTATGATTATCCTGTACTACAATGCTGCAATCCGGCGTGGATATGAGGGAACGGTTATGATAGAATTCGTCCGCACCTATGTGTGAAGTCATAACTATCCCACCTCGTATGTAATCTACTGAAATTTGTGAAAAATATTTCGTATATTAACTTACATAATTAATACATACACATGTCCATTATAAATAGTTCGGGTTTGTTCCTTTTGTATTCTTTGTGGCTCAATCTTTTTTTGTGTCCGTCTAGCAATATTGCTTAGTTATGAACGAATATGGATGATAATTACACCATTGAGTTATATTTCGACAGGTAATCAAAAGGCAATTTTCTACAAAATTTCAGTCATTTAGCAATTTCCACCATGAGTGCTAAATTCCAGCCAAAACGAGATCTCGAAGGTATTTCAAACATTTTGGACCCGAAGGCACATCAGTACGGAGCCTTGTTTCTGCCAACTTATTTTTTTAGGGTTTCCCTATCTCTTTTCACTTTCTTCTTATGGTCGGGAAACTCTAGCTTTGATCACGCTGGTCAATCGTGACGCATCTGAACATGATTCATCATGCTCATATGATTAGAGATTTTCACCTTATTTTTTAAAACTACTCTTGTCTTTCTTGGTGCTGACTCAAAAAAGAGAGCCTTTAGAGCCCAAGCATTATACACTGCACCTTAATACTACTCGTCCACTAAATGAATGCCATTTAATCCGTCTGTCACCTTTTTAATCCTTATTGAATATAGAGGAAGGCCCAGGTGGCCCAAGTACCGTACGCTGCTCCTTAATACTACTCTTTCACTTAAAACATACCATTTAATCCGTCTCGCACCTTTTTAATCCTTATTGAATATAGAGGAAGGCGCAGGATATGATATTTGGGCCGTGCAGGTTATGATACTTGGGCGGAATTTAGTATGGTAGTCAGTTTAATATGTGCATTGCAAACTCGCGACGTGCATTACACACTCACAAATAAATTGCTACGTTAAAATATAAATAGTATAGTATAACTGGTTTATAATACTTGGATAAATACCAGTGACAAGTTGAGAAGAAGGAATCAAGAACGGCAATCCGCGGCTCCGACACAGCGACGATCAGCAGCAGCGGAGATCCGGTCCGTTCTTCTCGGGGGTTGGCGTTCTTCTACCCTGTATCTCGTGTTCCTCCCACAGGGGCAGCACCGTACGGGGGATGACGGAGGTTATAGTCGATAGGGGCAGCACTAAATACTTGATAAATTTCGTTTATATTCCCCAGGTGGCAGCACTTGCTGTTTCTACTAGCTGTTTCTACTACACCCTTCCCCGTTTTGAAAAACTAGGTTGTGTTTATTCCATAAAGATTATGTTGAAGTTCCCCAAATGAAACTAGAGCCCAACTTGGCTATATGTACAGTATATACAACTATTCACAAGGGTGATAAATGAGTTCAATGAGTTCACCCCCAGCTGTCAGTAGTCATGACGGAGACAACTGACCAACAGCCGAAAGCGATGAAATATGAGATGATTGCTCTCCATCATTGATAATCATAACGGAGACGAGAACCAACGACAGAGAACCATACGCACTAAGTTACTCAGCTATCCCAAACAGCCGGCAGGCATTCTGCTTGGCTAGGTCGCAGACCATGACTGGCGCTAGATTGCGTGCTCGAGCGATCACATCCACTACGGGCCTCAGTGCCCAGGGGTGGGGAAGTAGGAAGGGGGCATCACTCTCGAGAAGGATCCGATCTTGCGGCAACTCCTGCAGAGTCTGGGCGAGTTCCCCTGAATTGTTGTCGATGATCTTCGACCCAAACCCAAAATAACAGTTCGGGAACGCTTTCGTCCACATTGACACCTGGCGCAGGCTTCCAGCGAAGCAGTGCAAATAGATGAGATGTCCAGCTGGTACATGCTGTTGAAGGATGTCCAGCACATCCTGGTAGACCTCGTCGGGGTCACTATCTTGACGGGCATGGATGACCACCGGTTTCTTGTGTTCAACAGCTACGGGTAGAATTCTTGCCAGGAAAAGTTTTTGACATCTTCGGGCTGGTTGATCACTGTGGCCGTAGTCCAGGCTGACTTCTCCTAGCGCAACACATCGGGGATGGCGCAGTAACCTTACTAAGTCATCAAACATTTGGTCAGACACTGGCAGGTCAGCAACTCTGGGGTGCAGCCCCATCTGGAAGAGGATACTGTCCGACTTCTCCAAGGTAGGTAGACGGAGCCACCGGCTTGGAAATGCCAAACAGCATAACATCCTCCAGCAGCTGAGGCCACGTCCTTGATGATCCGCTGCCAATTCATCCACTCCAGGATATCTGGGAGACAACATCTTGTCGAGATGACAATGAGCGTCGACAGTTTCCAACCTCAAGCCCCACTGACGAGGCCCCGACTGCATGTACGTTCGTAAGTCGGATCTAGCCTCTGTAGGCAATCGCGCCAACAGCTGGGTAGTGATGGTCCAATGGAGTAGACTGGACGCTCTGTTCGGGGGATCCACTCGGCAGACACCAACTTCTGTAGCTTGGTAATACCTGTCGAACATCCGGTACTGCAGTTGATATTGCTCCGTCAGTGGCAGATGACTCGGATGTAGGCCCTGTTTCTGGACCATCTCCAGCAGTCCCTCTGGCGTGGTCTTGCCAAAGAGAAAGGCGATATGTGTCAAAAACCCGCACATGAGGCGGCACCAGCGCTGAAGGTGTTCATCGGTTAGGAGTGACTCCCTGTCATGCCCAGGCTGGTCAGGGCCATGATGTTTCTTCAAAAGACCCACACAGAAGTAGCTCTTCTCGCAGGTCCAGCAGCACAAGTGAGGGTCATAATACCAGGGGAGATGGGCCTCCTCTACATGCCGACGAAGCCGGTTTCGCATCAAGGTCTGGCATATGGGACATTCCTGTCGCTTGGGCTTCTTCTTTTTCTTCTTCGAGGGACCCGCCTCCTCAGACGTGCTAGGACGCTTGAGGTCCTCCTCTACTTTGTCCGACGGAGAGGTCGAAACTCCCTCCTCTGGCATCTCCTCCTCATAGTCCAGCTGGTCCTGCCAGTCGCCTTCCATGTTGGTTGTTTCTGAAAACTTTTACTTTGGAATATTTAGATAATTGGATATTCTTAACTCTAGGGTTAGTATTTTGGATCTTAAATAGTCGCCGTTTACACTGAATAATCTTGTAGGTGACGAGGTGGTTTAATCTGGCGTCCTGTCCTCGTGAAGGTAGGTTGGTTAAAGAGTTTGGCTAAATCCCCTTCCTGTATGTGAGCGTCACTTGCAGGGTTATACTCTCTGGCAGGTGGCTGTACCCGTGTAACAACTTCAGGATCGGGAGACCCATTAAAGGTGTTACTCAGGGTTGAAACATCTCTCTCGTCTACAGGTAGTTGTACCGGTGTGACATCTACATCCAGATCGGGAGACCCACTAAAGATGTCACCCAGATCTAGACTACCCTCTTCCTCTGAGAACGATTCTTCTTCCAATAGTCGGTGACGGAGCTTCCGAATCCACAAGGGAATGGCTCTGTCCCGACAAATCTTGAGGCGGTCGTGGTGAATGACATACTTTCCCTTGCGATCCTCAATTCTATACAGAATTGGTGATATGACCTCGATCACCAGATATGGTCCGACATAAACATGTCGGAGCTTCTTGCTTTGTCCAACTTTGCTGGATGTGTCGAGTTTGTATACTAGATCACCTTTGTCGAAGTCAGTATGCCTTTGGCGAAGATCGTAGTATTTCTTCTGAACTTTTGTAGTGTTGTTCGAGCTACTTCATGAGCTTTCCTCATCCGTAACAGTAGCTTCTGAACATAGTCTGGCATACTATCATCGTTATCAGAGTTAATGTTGCGTATACCCAACACTTCTTCTGCGATAGAGATCTCTCGACCCAACATCAGGAAGTTGGGAGTAAATCCGGTACTCCTGTTGATGGTGCTTCGTATGGCCATGGCGATCAAGGGTAAATCACGATCCCAATGTTTTTGTTTACTCCCTACATAGCAGCGAATGCACTGCAGCACTGTGCGATTGTGGCGTTCTACCTGGCCATTGGAACTAGGTCGATAAGGTGTGGTTCGTGTCTTAGTTATTTCCAAGAGACGACATACAGCATTGAAAAGTTTCCCATCAAAATTTCTGCCTTGATCAGAATGTATTTCGCCAGGAACCCCAAACCGTGTGATGAAATTGTCAATTAGAGTTGATGCCGTCATCTCTGCAGACTGATCCGGTACAGCCAAACATTCGACCCACTTCGTGAATTGATCCACGATCATCAGGATATATTTGTTCTTGCTGGAACTCTCGACGAACGGTCCCATCATATCTATGTGCAATCGTTCCATTGGAGCGCCAGCATGAAATGTTGATAGTCCTGACCTCGGGGTACGTGAAGATTTCTTGTTCTGGTTGCAGGTTGCACAGCTTCTCACATAAAGATTTGAATCAATGGTCATGTTATGCCAGAAAAATGATCGCTTCAGACGTTCCAAAGTTTTGTTTTGTCCTAGGTGACCAACTGACTTAATATCATGGCAAAGGTGGAGTACCTCATCCTTGAGATTGACCGGTACGACCAACTTGAGTTTTGATGAGATATTACCCTCCCAGCGGTAATACAACACTCCATTCACACATTGCAGATGTGACTTGCAGGTCCATAGTCGCTTGGTCGCTGGTGATTTCAGGAATAATTCAGCTGATGTTGGCTCACTCTCCCCCTCCAACCATACAAGAACTGGCTTGATGTCTGTATCGTTTAGCTGAAATTTTCTCAGTTCATCGCTGGTGTACGAGGAGAGAGTAACATTCCCCGATTCTTCTGAGTCTATTGTGACTGACCGAATCCTCAGTGTGGCGTCTTCATTAGGATCGGGACACCCCCTGAACACGCATACCGAGAATTTTTCCAGGACAATGTAGTAGGCGGAACACTCAATGAGCTATCCTCCTTAGGATCAGGAGACCCCCCAGAAGATACACACTGAACGTCACAGCCATAGACGTTATTGACAGTTGCAACGGTTGATACACTTCGAACTGCGAGGGGAATTACGTCATCGACTTCAACAGAAAAACGAGCCCATTGTCGATGTGCTCTGGCACAATAACTACAACCTCCACAAGGTAGGTCCGTCAATTCTTGTCCGGCTTGATAACAATCGCAGCGAGTTAGCTCATCTGGAATTCGTGACAAACCATCAGCATTTTGATGTTTGCTCCCAGCTCGATGCTGGATTGTCATGTCAAACTGGCTGACCTCTTCTAACCATCTGGCGAGTTGTCCTTCCGGGTGGCGAAATCTAGTTAACCACACCAAGCTATGATGATCTGTGCGGACGATGAATTTGCGACCTAGCAAATAATGACGGAAGTGTCGAGTGAAAGCGACCACGGCTAAAAGTTCCTTCCTTGTTGTGCAGTATTTCCGCCGTGGACCATTCAAGACCTTGCTGGCAAAGGCAATGGGCACTTCCTTACCATTCTGTACTTGTGAAAGAGCAGCTCCCACAGCTACATCAGAAGCGTCTGTGTCTAAGATGAATAGTCCTTCATCATCTGGATATCTCAGCACTGTAGCCTCTACTACCTTGGTTTTAAGTGTCTGAAAAGCTTCTTCCTGTTCTGGTCCCCAGGAGAAGGTACCTTTGCCAGTGAGAGCATACAAAGGAATGCTGAGTTGAGCAAATTGAGGCACAAATTCTCGATGATAATTCATAAAGCCTAAGAAAGACTCCACATCTTTCCTGTTTTGAGGGCGGGACCAAGATTGCACACATTTGACTTTGGAGTCGCTAACGCTGATTCCTTCTCGCCCTATCCTCTTGCCTAGAAATTCAACGGAAGTTTTCATGAGGACACATTTTCTAGGTTTCAGTTTCAGGGTGCTGGTGCGAAAGCGTTGAAATACTCTTTCAAGATTCTTTATATGATCTTCAAAGGTTTTACCCATCACGATCACATCATCGATGTATGCCAACACCTCCTTCCAAATCATTCCACGGAGAATTAGATTGATGATTCGTTGAAACGTGGCAGGGGCATTACAGAGACCGAATCCCATCCTAACATGCTCATAGAGACCCGATTTTGTGATGAATGCAGTTTTGTGTCGGTCATCAGGATGCATAGCAACTTGCCAGTACCCTGATGAGAGGTCCAGAGTACTGAAATATTGTGTTCCTCTCAAACTGTCGAAGCATTGTTCAATCAGTGGTAAAGGAAAAGCGTCCTTCACCGTTCTTGCATTTAGCTGGCGATAATCTATGCAGTATCGAACACTGCCATCTTTTTTCCTTATCAGCACTGGAGCGGATGCCCACTCTGACTGTGAAGGCTTGATCACCCCAGCTTCTAGCATTTTGTTAACACACTGTTCTTCCTCCTGCTCAAAACCCATTGGTGTTCGGGGCATCCGTTGACGGACAGGAGCAGCATCACCAGTGTCTATGCGGTGTTGGATTTCTGAAAATCTTCCTAAATCAAAATCATGTTTAGAAAAAACATCTGAGTACTCAGTCAGCAGTTTTGCAACTCGTGAAGACTGGGACTCATCCAACTCAGTGCAGCTGTCCATAAACAACTTTTGCAAATGTGCAGGCACTGTCGATTCACACACTTCATCCTTGGTAGAAATTTGGCAGACCATTTCAGGTTGGCGCAGAGACAGCAGATTTGCGTCTTCAGAAGCATCGGGAGACGCCGCATCAGAATCAGAATCCACCCTCTGGTCACCCTCTATGGCCTCCACCTCTTCACACGTGCCAATCTGATGTCGAACTTTTAGTCGAATATACTTGTTGGTACTATTACAAAGGCAAATCGGAAATTCCGGCTGGAATCGAGAAACCATCCTGGGTATCAAAAGTTGATGATGTTCACCTATCGGCTCAATGGCGATGATTCCAAGGGAGTCAGTAGGTTTTGATGGAAGATGACCTATAGCGACCTTCATGCTATTGGGCGGTACCACGATTCCACGCTTCAGTACCACACGTTGGATCAAGACTTTGGTCCCACCAGGACCAACTTTGCTTTCCGCCACAATTATGTCATTGTTGATAGACAAAACGTTCTTCAGAAAATCTATTTGAGTGTGATTTCAAAAAATCGCAACCAAGTAACATGTCTTCATGGATATTAGCGACTACTACATCCCATGGATAGGTGTGGCAACCCAGCTGAAGCCTGACGCTTTTTACAAGTCGTCCAGTAGAATCGGAGCCATGGAATGCACCTTTCATTGGAAAATCGACTGAAGACCTCAAATCTAGGTGTAGGCGTTGAGCCATACGGTTGTTGATCAAAGTTATCTCAGCAGCAGTGTCGACTACGGCGGATAACTTGACGCTATTTATCATCACCGGAACAGTCATTGTCCAATGTGGTGTTGACGTTGTGACTTCGTGGATGTTGTTAATGGCATATCCACCGTTACCTGAGGAAAAATCACAAACATCATTTGTGACACCAAGCGGAGCCTGTGCAGACGGAGCCGCAACAGTCCCTGTGGTGTCAACAACTGAATCACAAGAATCATTTGTGACACAAGAGAAGGCTTGTGCAGGCGAAGCCGCAACAGTTATCCCTACGGTATCAGCATGAGACATGTGATTAATAACCTCATCATTTTCTAGCTTAATGGGAGCTTCAGGTCCTGTTGTGAGGCACTTTGGAGGTAGAGCTGAAAGTTGGCCTCCTACTTCAGCTCTTTGGAGTTTAAAACTCCATTCCCTGTGATGGAATCGGGTGACCGGATCGGTGAGGTTGACTTTTCCCGCTTTTGGGGACATTCCCTCGCAAAGTGTCCTGGTTGTTGGCAATGGAAACATACCATTTTACCATTGTAGCTCCTAGTTGGTGATGGTGATCTCGAGTTGAATCTGGAGCCTTGCCGTTGAAGGTCTCTTGCAGTATTTGTCTCTCGACGCTCCAGTTCTCGGTTTCGAGAATCCCGAACTGGTGATGGACTTGGGGATCTCATGTGGCGAGTTAGTAGTTGGTTCATTTTGTCAAATCCAACAGTCATAGCGGACGACAACTGTTGGACTAATTGTTCCATTTTTCTACTTTCAGTGCTGTTTCCCACTGCTTGTACCTTTGGGCTGTCTTCGAGTCCCATTGAACCTAAGTCGAAGCTCACTTGTCGAGTCGAATAAGTTTTGGATTGTGTCACCACTTTCTGGTTGTGAAGAGTTCGCTTCAGGCTGGTCAAGGCTTCATGGACCGTCTGTGGCTCTTTTTCCAGGGTCATGAATACAGCGCCTCTCTCCTTACAACCTTTCAGAAAGTTGTCCACTGCTATCGACTGTGCCAGGTCATCATCAGCAGAAGGGTAGCCATCGAAAGTCATGGTCAGGACCCTATCTGCAAAATCTTCTAGGGTTTCATTTTCCTCCTGACGGATGGAAAGGAGTTGTTTCCGTATGGACTTGGGTGGGTCTATCTGACCATACCTTTCCGTTAGCACTTCCACCAACATCTTGTAGTCCCGACGGATTACAGCTGGCTTTGTGTAAACAAATTTGATGGCTGGTCCTCTCAGACTAGTCAACAGTCCAATTTCTCGGGTCGTGTCCAGTCATTCATTCGAGCTGTGTTCTTGAACTGCAAGAAAAAAGGTTCCCAGTCTTTGGGTTTTCCCTCAAATGTAGACATCTTTGGTGGTGGTGGACCTCGATTTCCTGGTCTGAAACGTCTATCATGGTGATGACCATGACGGTACTCATCATCGGAATTTTGTCGGTACTGGCCGTGGTGGTGCCTGCGTTCTCGATCTCGGCCCTGATCTCCATTCCAGTCTTGACGATCTCGATGATCTCGACCTTCATTGCGATCTCGACGATCTCTATCACGATCTTGATGACCTAGGTCCCTATCTCGATCCTGACGATCCCATTCTCGAACTTGACGATCCCGACCTCCATCTTGACGATGCGGACCTCTGTCTTGACGAAGTTGCCAGGTTGAGTAGTGACGATCCTGATAATCATCCCGTCTTGACCTTGACTTTCGAGATCTTCCTGTGTCTGAGGTTGCACGTCTCAACCTATGATGAATGCTATCATGACCTTCTGAATCTGAGGTAGATTCAGAAGTGCTGAATCTTCTTCGACGGGTGGAATCATTGATTGAAGCTCTCGGCTTTTGTTCAGCTTCTGTGTCAGACGACTGTGGGCTGGAGCTGAATCTGTGCAGATGACGAGCGACAGAGCGGCTTCGAGTTGATCGGCTAGGTTTCACATCTTGGTGGCCGGACCATAGCAGATCTTCATGGTGACGTGTATTGAAATGTTTCGATTTATCGTCTTGGCGACCAGCAGATCTTTGGTTGAAACTCAAGCCTGGATCACACTTTGGTAAACGAGTATCAAGCTTGGAGCTGGGCAGATAATTTGTGGATGGTTGGATATTCCCTTCCTGCTTGAGACCAAGTCCACCCTCATGTTGCCATTTGTTGAAGACTTTCTCCAACTTTTGGTTCATACCATGCCAAGGTGATTGATCACTTGTTACTTTTGGACTACTGTGACTCAGTGGTGGCTGGGGAGCGCTGACGCCCTGAAACACTGGACCGTGTTCAGGTTGAGTCACGTGTTGGGCAACAACTGTTTGTATCTGCTGAAGGTTTTGTGGATCTGAGCCCAGTTTCTGTTGGAGAGGTAATTTGGACTCTGGAGGAACTGCATTATAAACTGTTGAGCGTAACATTTGGTCTATGAAGCGCTCTTGGGAGTTCCTGCTGTCAATTTTCACTCCTGTAGGTGATGTCTCAATCTCCTTTGTGTTGACCTCCTGTATTTCGTCAATCTGATCAGTTGAGGTTACATTCGGATGTGATTGGATCACGCAGACAGCGTCAACAGGTTGTGGCGGTGGTGGAGGTGGCTGCTGGATTTTGTGTTGTTGGACAGATTGTCTCAGGACAGTTCTACGACTCCTATGTGAAGCATCAGAGTCTGAAGAGTCTTTAGATCTTCGAAGTTTCAGTGCCCTCTGATACTCAAACTCCTCTTCCATTCTTTTTTTTGAAGTTCCAGCTGGTACTTGATTTCATCTTTTTGGCGTTGAAGAGCGATACCCATCTCGTACGCCATCTGTTGTTGTTGACGTTCTAACATCATGTTCAAGTAGTTGACTTCTTCCGTATTCCTTCGAAGTTCCTCATCACGAGCATCTATGTGCTGTGACTGCGGGACGGGGAGTGGTGAAAAATCAGCATCCCGTGGGTCTTCCATGGTGTGAGCAAGTGCACCAGGAATTGATCGATCAGTTGCCACATCAACAGGGATGTCGACAATCTTGCAATCACTGATGAGATCTTGGAAAAATCTGGCTGGCAGGTTTGTGGCGGCTACCAACTGAGGCATCCTTATCGGACTTGATGATTGTAGACCAAGAATCGCTGTGGCCCGAGCATCACCAATGCCATTTATGCTTTTCAGCTCATCAAGTGTAGCGGTGTTTAAATCAATCAGCACCATGTCGAAATTGCTTGCGTGAGTGTGCTCACAGCGACGTGTTAGTTACTCGTGTTAGATGTCTTATCTAATTACAGGACGTACTGATTTTGTTAAATTGAAAATAATGTATTATTTTACCAGTTGAATACTATAATATTATAAGTTCACACTTTAGTGTGAATCTGACTAAGCACGAAGTTGCAAATCCACAATATAACGAATGCGCAGTACCACGAAAATGTATGTAATATCAGATATTATATAGTAGATACACACTACTCCTACCCCTAATTATCTAAGATGATAATATCTGAGACAAAGTCAAAACCCGGAAGTGATGAGGTAACATAAACTAAATACCCAAGATGAAAATATGTAAAGTTTTATTTAGGAAAATTTTAAATTATTTTCAAAATTAACTTATTTCCAAAATTTATTAAACTGAAAAATTAATACTAATCTATCGTTAATAGACTAGTTGCCGAAATAGTTTTTAGATGTATAATATGAGATAAGAAGAAAAACAGATGTAGATCTATTTTATATTCTGGACAGAAATATCTGACTCAAAATACACTTCAAAATATTAAAGATTAAATTAGATCCACTACAATTTAGTGAAAACTAAGTTGTTTTGAAAAATTTACAATATACCAGAAATGTTTAACTTTTTATACTAACGTAATCTACAAACTAGAATTGGTTCAGTCTATAAATCACTCAAGTATGCTGATGTACACTGAGCACAATGCTAAGTGAAAAAAAAAAACTTTCTAATTATAGTACAGTTTGTGCTATGACAGAGACAGAAACAAACTGATAATGGCAAACTAAAACTAACTGTTACTGTAAATTTACAGTGACAGCTCGTCCCATGTCGGAGACAGGACAAGCTAAATTATACAACTCCCTAATCCAGCGCGCGTGCCTTATGTACACGAGCTATACACTTTAGACTACTGTCCAGTCAATTACAGGGCCCGGCAATGCAAAGCCCGTGAAAAAAAAATCAATACGGGACGTTTAGGTGGCCTTTCGTCACGCTTCACTAAGTTACCAGTGAAAGCACATGGAAATTTTCCATGCAAAAATATTTTCTAAGTGTCACTGATTATTACTATACAGGCGCCCGAATCACTTCTGACACCAAATATAGTATAACTGGTTTATAATACTTGGATAAATACCAGTGACAAGTTGAGAAGAAGGAATCAAGAACGGCAATCCGCGGCTCCGACACAGCGACGATCAGCAGCAGCGGAGATCCGGTCCGTTCTTCTCGGGGGTTGGCGTTCTTCTACCCTGTATCTCGTGTTCCTCCCACAGGGGCAGCACCGTACGGGGGATGACGGAGGTTATAGTCGATAGGGGCAGCACTAAATACTTGATAAATTTCGTTTATATTCCCCAGGTGGCAGCACTTGCTGTTTCTACTAGCTGTTTCTACTACAATAGTTTAGAAAGCAGTGCACCGTTCTCCGAGTCGTAAGCCACACGCTTCGTACGAGTAAAGCACGTGTGTTTGATGCCAATGAATGTTTGTTGGAGGTGTACGCCTTATAGAAAATAAGGCGTACGGTGCTGCCGGACTTCGTAAATGTCGTCCCAGGCGTTCCATACATTTTTCATAGTATATTGTCCATTCACCAGGTGGCGCGTTCTCACACATCGCCATTCTTCACAACAAAACATTCGAAATATTTCCAAGAATCAAATCTAACTGCATCTGTGAAATATTACAATCATTCAATACTTCAAGTGATTA
This sequence comes from Terebella lapidaria, assembly GCA_949152475.1. Taxonomy (NCBI): domain Eukaryota; kingdom Metazoa; phylum Annelida; class Polychaeta; order Terebellida; family Terebellidae; genus Terebella; species Terebella lapidaria. The sequence continues at coordinate 23,428,560 of OX424570.1, forward strand.
TTTCAATCCATCGCCACTTCGTAAGTAGTATCATTATTATTTGCGTGTATATTTCGGTAGAATTACCTGCTGAGATTGTCCGACACTTTGCGTGTTAAATGCGAATGTATTCGTACCGGTTATCGCACAGTAACATGGTATCCAGACCTCTATCCACGGCTGTTTTACATGGTCGCTAATTTATTTGGTTTTGGGGTATATTCTGTCGTTTGTACTAATTCCTTGTCTTCCTTTGTATTTCAGGTATAGCTGTCTACAGTCTTGTTGACCTGTCATCTCATATCATCACCATCATTCTGGCACTGACCCCCAATGCCACATTGGGGTAGGCAGGTTTTATTTAACATTGGTGTAGGTAATATTCCGCACATCTAAAGTGTGTCGTTGAGTGAATGTTGTCAGTCAGTATGAATGAGGGTATGTGTGAAAGTTAGGTTTACAAGTAGTTTCAACATTTATTGCACATGATTATCATACAAACATAGTTCTCTATAAAATAGATAACTGTACATATTATTGATATGATAATTGACTAACGTTTGTCCTGTATTTCGCAGGGTCGTGTTTGGTGCCAATAAAACCACATTAAAGTTGAACGAGTTGATTTAGTCGCAACCTGTCGCACGACAACTCCCGCCACAAATGGAGCCTCCAGGGATGTTCATCAACTGTGGTTCATCACTTGTGTCCAGCCATCTTGGGTAGAGGAGCGCTCTTGTGATTCGATGCTGTACCGGACGTCACCAGTGTGCAGTGTAGTATCATTTGTGTGATGGACGATACATCATTTCGAGCATCATCATCGTGAGTGTAGATGTTCCTGAGATCGGACTGTTCTCAGAGCTCTTCGTCATTCACCTCGAGTTCGAGTCATCAGTCATCAGCCTGTGTCTATGCTCAGTGTCAGCTGTCATTGCTGACATCAGCATCTGCAGTGTGTCATCGCGCTTTTCCTGGGAACGATCTTCGCTTCAATAACTGTAGAAATCTTCACGTCGTGGGAATTGTTCGCAATCGATGCAATCAACTACAGGCCGGAGGTCAACAAACACTATCGGACTGTGATTTTTCTCACAATTGTGTGAGAACGATTCAATTGTGGTTTAATCTGATCATTATCATTTCAGTGGTGTTCATACTAGTATTGCATTGGTATTGATTTTTGATACTATCACATAGTGTAAATCATTGCAAACATTCCTGGTATTTTCATGGTATTGTAGAATCATATGTGATACAACATGTTGTGTGTTTAAAATATTCCGGTCATATTATTTGAACTACATTGTATTGAATTGGTGGAAACAATATTGTACACTCACTACACTGTCACCTGTTTCATTTGGTATATCATGTGAGTTTGTGACCTTGAAAATTGTTGTTTGACTTTGGGGTGACGAATTGAACATTGACATTGAAAGTTTCATGAAACTTGGTGGTTATTGACTTTGGTACATAAACATAGTAGTTATACATGATTTTGGTATAGGTACTGTCGTAGATATTCTTGTCAATTTTGGGTACATTTGTATATCTGCTTGATACTTGTATGAGTTGATTGAATTTGCGTGAAATATAAACATGTATGTTCCCTAACAAGTTTGTTGTTGCACTTGTGTTTGCTAACATAACCTCGTTGATTATAACACAAGCACTCATTCATTTTCATGGTTTCACATATCATTCTGAAACTTGGTCGAACTTGAAAGACATTCAAGGTCATTGGTCAACATGTCAAACTTTGATGAATTCTGTGTTTGGGTTTCAGACTTAACACCACCTTTGTCTGCAAGTGATCTTGCAAAATACTTCTCCAGGGTAGGGGAGATCAATGATGTGGTGGTAACTGATGCAAATGGTAATGAAGCATTGGTGATATTGTGAAAATGTGTCTTCGGCTTTGTCGATGAGCGGCCGGTCATATCGAGGTAGTACAATTACTGTCTCACTGCCTACCAAATCACAGTTGCGTCTGATTAACAGTGGTTATAGTGAACATGATTCAAACCAGGCTGCACGGAAACTTAACCTGGATGAATTCAGAAGTAAGTTGGTGGGTTTAGACAAGAATGAACTTCTGTCGCTGATGGAAACTTTGACTGAAGTTACCAAGAATAAGTACTCTAGTGATACTATGGATTTGCAAACGTCGCGAAATGAAACTGCAACTATGCCCAAGAGTAGGATGTCTATGCCTACTCAGGTTCCAAATACGAACATTTCCGCGACTGATGTACCACTTCAGGGTGCTGCAGGTACTAGCGCACCAGTTTTCAGTCCTGTTTTTTCCACAGCGCCACGGGGTTTTACACCGGTGGGCCAGCAGTTCATACAGCCGCCACTTGTTCCGAACTTTTCTTCAGCGTTTCCACCGACAACAGCTGCTATGAACTCTGGTGTGACTTCTATTCAGTCACCTCCGCCTGTACAACCTGCGATGCAGTATCCTCGTATTGTCTTCTTTTCAGGTGATCAAGAAAAGAATGACGCTTCGTACTCGCATTGGCGGAATGAAGTACAGTGCCTAATAGCTGAGGGACATCCCCCCGCACACATCTTACATTCTATTCGGCGTTCTGTGAAAGGAACGGCAGCAGATATCGTCTTAAATCTTGGCGCGGGAGTCACTCCAGCTCAAATTTTGGACAAGTTTGATGTTGTGTTTGGATCACCACTTACTGGAGAAGCACTTATCACCGAATTTTACGCTTCCACTCAAAAAGAAGGCGAGTCGGTAGCAGCATGGGGTTGTCGCCTGGAATCCTTAATCAACCGAGTTCGCCAACAAGGAACTTTCATCGGAAATGTTGAGGACAGGATGCGAAGTAGATTTTGGTCAGGACTCAGAAACCCAAAAATCAAGAATGCTGTACGTCATCGATTCGACAGTGGAGAACCTTTTCATCGTCTCCTAATGAATACACGAGCAGTGGAGTTAGAGATTACCAACACTCCAGACAAATCAAAACAAACAACTGGTGTGGCCCAAGCAAGATCACAGGTGCAAGAAGTCAGCTCTATGGAGTCTAAGCTGGAACAGATGACGAAACAGATGGAGGAGCTGATGGAGCGTTTAAAGAAAATGGAAACTCGTCCCCGCCCAAGCTACTCTGGAAATCCAGAATGTTTCTATTGCCATGTCAAGGGACACATGGTTCGTGATTGTCCGAAACTGAAGGAGAAACATGCCCGAGATCAGCAGAATCAGGGAAACGACCAGTAGCCAGAACTGAAGGGCGAGTGTCTGGCAGTCGTACCAGCCCTATTATCAATGACATTGTTGGATCATCGAACATCACTTCCATTTGCATAAATAGGGTACCATGTTTAGCTCTTGTCGATACTGGAAGTCAAGTATCCACCATATCATCGTCTTTTGTGGATAAATTTTTATCATGTTCGGTCTATCCTATCGAAGATCTAATCCGTGTGACCGGAGCTGCCGGTCAAGTGGTACCATATCAAGGATATGTGGAGATAGAGGTCCAGCCTCATCCACTTCAGTCGGAGATGGTTTTCCCAGTTTTGGCTCTTGTTGTCGATATCGCATATGATGAGAATGTTCCTGTCATCTTGGGTACCAATGTCATTCGTCGTATCCTTGAGGCTCACGATATCATGTCTCGGACACAAGATCTCGATGGACCTTGGAGGGGTGCTCTAGTTTCCATGCACAAGATGGAGGTGGACGCCCCGATTGGCATCATTAAGTCCGAAAAATCTGAAACCATCCCAGCTGGGGGAAAGAGTGTGATCGCAGGAATTTCTCAAAACAACTTAAATGTAGCGCAAGATCGCAAGTTTGTTCTTCCGGAAGCTGTCCCGGAGCATGCCTTGCCTGGTGGCCTCATCATAACCCCAGGAGTTATGGAATGGCATGGATCAAGTACCTCAACATTTAGGATGAGCGTTGAAATTCAAAATATGTCTTCACGCGACATAACCATCCCGAAACACAGCACTGTCTGTGCACTACATGAGGTAGTTCCGTTAGAAGGGAAGCCGGAACCTGACCCTGACCCTGAGGATCATCAGGTCCTGCGGAATGTCGACTGGCCGGAAGATGCACAGCATAAGGACCTGCTCCGTAAATTTTTACTTAAGTGGAAGCACATGTTTTCCTTCACCGACCTGGACTACGGGCACACAGACAAGGTGAAACACAGGATTGATCTCACGGAGGAAACACCAATCAAAATGCGGCACCGTCGGATTCCTCCCAGTATGTTCAATGAGGTCAAGGAACATATCAAGACTATGCTTCGAGGAAATCACATCAGGCCTTCACATAGTCCTTGGTCATTCCCAGATATTACGTGTAGGGATGACTTGCGCAAATTTTGTAAAGTGATCTGTTATCACCAATAGCTTTTCATACCCACCTGATGGTTCCACTTGAAGGTAATCCATACATACTAATTCAAGCGGTTGCGAAGTCTTTATGGGTGTCATTGGTGCTCGATCCGGAAGACTTTTTCGGCAAACGCAGCGGGTACAGTTGGCAATCTTATTCCGAACATCAGCTGTCATGCCGGGCCAGAAAAAGCGAGAACGAATCAATTCCAAAGTTTTATCGCGACCGGGGTGACCCATGTTGGCGTGGAGTTCACTTATAACCTTAGACCGGTGTGAGGCAGGAATGAGCAGTTGATCCACCCGTTTATCTCCAATGGTCGCGGTGCGGAAAAGACGGTTGTCCTGGACATGGAGATGATCCCAATCCCTGAAGAGTTTGTCCCGTGCAGGGTTCCTTCCAAAGGTTGGTTTTTCCGGCTTGACCCCTGTCAACTTCGCAGTAATTACCCAATTCAAGTCTTCATCTTCTCTCTGGCATTTCGCTACATCTACAGATGACACAAGATCCGATGAACATAACTCAAAGTCGGGTAAATTATCCACACTGATGGGCATGGTCAGGGCATAAGCTTCGTGATCTTCAAACATTGTGCAGATGGCATGAACTGTGTTTTGGTGTAGAGCAGGTAAGCGCGACAAGGCGTCTGCGTCTACATTCTGGATCCCACTGCGGTAATGGATCGAAAAATCGTAAGTCGATATCTGAGCAAGCCAACGATGTCCTGTCGAATCGAGACGAGCAGTTGTCAACACATAAGTAAGTGGGTTATTATCAGTAACCACGCGAAACTTAGCACCGTACAAATAATCATGGAATTTATTGGTGATGGCCCACTTAAGGGCAAGGAATTCCAGTTTGTGTGCATCGTAATGCTGTTCAGATGGTTTCAGCGATCTACTGGCATAAGCTATAACTCGAAGCACATCATTTTGTTTCTGGTACAGCACTGCCCCCAAACCATGCGAACTGGCATCGATATGTACCTCAAAAGGTAAGGTGCAGTCCGCGAAGGCAAGGATCGGGGCGGAGGTTAACGCTGACTTGAGCCGCTCGAAAGCTTCCTGTTGTTCTGGTCCCCAAATGAACTCTGGTGGAGTGCATTTTACTGACTTCCCTTTTCGGGGTTTCCCTTTCAGCATTCCATACAAAGGCTTCGCAATACAGCTGAAATTCTCCACGAACCTCCTGTAAAATCCGGCAAAACCCAAGTACTGTTGGAGCTCCTTCAAGTTTCGTGGAACAGGCCAGTTCTTAACAACCTCTGTCTTTGATGGATCTGTGTGCACTCCCTCCTTGGAGACAATGTGACCCAAATACCGAACTTGACTCTTGAGAAAATGGCATTTCGAAGGCTTAAGCTTGAGTCCAAACTCTTGAAGTTTCTGGAAAACACCATCTAAGCGCTTGAAATGCTCGTCGAGAGTTGATGAATAGATGAGAATATCGTCAAGAAATACCAGACATTCCTGAGGACTAAGGTCTGATAGACATCGCTGCATCAATCGCTGGAATGTTGCAGGGCAGTTCGTAAGACCAAATGGCATTGAGTTGAACTCATAAAACCCTAAACTGCCCAGAGTGAAGGCAGTTCTTTCTTTGTGCTCCTCTTCCATCTCCACTTGCCAATATCCTGATTTCAGGTCAAGGCAAGAAAAGTAGCAGGCTCCTCGGAGATGGTCCATCGTTTCCTCAATCCTTGGAAGGGAGTAGGCATCCTTCTTGGTCCGGCGATTAAGTTCCCGATAATCGACGCAGAATCTTAATCCTCCATCTTTTTTACGGACTAAGACTACCGGGAATGACCAAGGACTATGTGAAGGCCTGATGTGATTTCCTCGAAGCATAGTCTTGATATGTTCCTTGACCTCATTGAACACACTGGGAGGAATCCGACGGTGCCGCATTTTGATTGGTGTTTCCTCCGTGAGATCAATCCTGTGTTTCACCTTGTCTGTGTGCCCGTAGTCCAGGTCGGTGAAGGAAAACATGTGCTTCCACTTAAGTAAAAATTTACGGAGCAGGTCCTTATGCTGTGCATCTTCCGGCCAGTCGACATTCCGCAGGACCTGATGATCCTCAGGGTCAGGGTCAGGTTCCGGCTTCCCTTCTAACGGAACTACCTCATGTAGTGCACAGACAGTGCTGTGTTTCGGGATGGTTATGTCGCGTGAAGACATATTTTGAATTTCAACGCTCATCCATATGTTTGCCACTGACCCACACACCAGACCTCCTAAGTACAGCAAGTTCATCAAAGACCTCCAGGACAACATCGCTTTCACCCAGGATCTTGCACAACGCAAACTCCAAGGTAAAGCCACCAAGCTGGAGGAGGCTCAGTATGGACACAAGAACAATGTCTTGGCTGAGAACGACCGTGTGCTGGTTAGAAAAGTAGGTCTACTGGGACGACACAAACTCGTTGATCGATGGGAAAGCATCCCTTACCTAGTGGTTCGTCAACCGGATCCTTCAATACCGGTGTATGAGGTAAAACCGGAGGGGGAGAAAGGAAGGGAAGGTTTACGTGTCCTACACCGCAACATGTTGCTGCCGATCAGCACTAACCTAGATGTGACACCGCAACTTTGCGAGGAACAACCTAGCAAGCCACGCACTCGGTCTCAGAGGAAGGAAACACCTACGGACATACACAGTGAATCCTCTGAGGAAGAGGATTATTGGTTCATACCAGTGCCGGCAAGTACCCAGCAACACCCGGATGTGCCTGACGTAGATGTGGAATCAACACCAATTCTAGAGATTAAATATCCAAAGGGAGAAGATAACATGGAAATCAATTCGGAAGTAGTGGAGCCAACATCTGGTGATTCAGATCCAGGAGTCGAATCACCAGTGGCTGAAGTTTTGTCTCCAACAACCAGCTCAACTCCTTCCAGAGATCCAGGAATCGAATCACCAGTGGCTGAAGTTTTGACTTCAACAACCAGCTCAACTCCGTCCACAGTTTCAACTCCACCTATACCAGCACCCAGAAGGAGCGGCAGGATACGCCGGGAACCTAGCCGTTATTCCCCGAGTCAGTACCAGCAAAAGGCAACTTTCGAGGAAAAAACAAAGTTCGCTCTGGAACTCTTCGATCATATCGTTTCTTCGTAATCATGTCATTCATCTGGTTTCAGGTAATTCCTGAGTCGACAAATGACGGGGACGTCATTTTTTGCTGCAGGGAAGTGTGTGGCCGGACTTCGTAAATGTCGTCCCAGGCGTTCCATACATTTTTCATAGTATATTGTCCATTCACCAGGTGGCGCGTTCTCACACATCGCCATTTTTCACAACAAAACATTCGAAATATTTCCAAGAATCAAATCTAACTACATCTGTGAAATATTACAATCATTCAATACTTCAAGTGATTATTTCAATCCATCGCCACTTCGTAAGTAGTATCATTATTATTTGCGTGTATATTTCGGTAGAATTACCTGCTGAGATTGTCCGACACTTTGCGTGTTAAATGCGAATGTATTCGTACCGGTTATCGCACAGTAACATGGTATCCAGACCTCTATCCACGGCTGTTTTACATGGTCGCTAATTTATTTGGTTTTGGGGTATATTCTGTCGTTTGTACTAATTCCTTGTCTTCCTTTGTATTTCAGGTATAGCTGTCTACAGTCTTGTTGACCTGTCATCTCATATCATCACCATCATTCTGGCACTGACCCCCAATGCCACATTGGGGTAGGCAGGTTTTATTTAACATTGGTGTAGGTAATATTCCGCACATCTAAAGTGTGTCGTTGAGTGAATGTTGTCAGTCAGTATGAATGAGGGTATGTGTGAAAGTTAGGTTTACAAGTAGTTTCAACATTTATTGCACATGATTATCATACAAACATAGTTCTCTATAAAATAGATAACTGTACATATTATTGATATGATAATTGACTAACGTTTGTCCTGTATTTCGCAGGGTCGTGTTTGGTGCCAATAAAACCACATTAAAGTTGAACGAGTTGATTTAGTCGCAACCTGTCGCACGACAACTCCCGCCACAAAACCAAATAAATTAGCGACCATGTAAAACAGCCGTGGATAGAGGTCTGGATACCATGTTGTCACAGAAAATATGTAACTGTTCATCCATGAACAGATGAATTAACTGCTCAGCATAGACCCCGAGTCGCACGGTCAATTCTATACGCAAACAAGAGGAGGGGCCTGGTGTTCACGATGGCTAGGCGTACGCGTTAGTTTTGGAGTGTCGCATAAAGTCATAAATATACGCATTTACGAGGAAATGACATACGCATTTACGAGGAAATGGCATAGAAAACGACACCGGCGCACCACTTCGAATGAGGAAAATGAATGAAATTATATTTTTTCCTAGAAAAAAAAGTTGCCACGGAACACCCCATTGAGCAAACATCACGTATGCTACCATAAAATAACTTGCCAACGTCGTTTTATTTATGAAAATGGACACACAGTTTGTGACAACAACCGCATGCTCTCGACCGGTTTGTGAAATATCATTCGTTAGCAATCGAAATCAACAAAGTGTATGTCAGGCAAGGCATAGAATGCTCGGAGAAATCTTTCTTCACTGTTACATCACTCGACGAGTTGTTTTAATCGAGTATATTACGAGTTAAGAGTTTTTTTTTGTGCTTTACGCGTACCAGCCCGAGTAGAAATGTCGCACACGCGTTACATCATGAGGAAGCACGTGACTGCGTCGGGGATGGTAGAAGGGGTAATACAACATAGAGATTTTTGAAGAATGATTTGAGACTGAACATGCTTCAAGTACTGACGACACTCCCCATTTATCAATATCATCAATGAGTTCCAGCCAACCTTCATAAACCTTCTGAAATTTGGCAATACTAAGTTGTTTTTTTTTGTTTTTTGCGTCACACGCAAATGAAGACTTTATCTCTTGAACTTGAAATTATTTCATCAACTAGGCAGTGAAACTGGAGGAAGATTCGCATGAAAATGAAATCCTAAATAATCTCATCCTCCACGAAATAATTCCTCATACACATATGCATAATGTCCTCATGCAAATCCCGAAAATATAGAAAATAAACAAATAATACACTCAACCCAGATTTATGCCGCTTGAGAGATATATGTGAGACATTTCGGAGACAGGCACATACATGTATGAAGCTCATACTACCACTATTTGAACCTCGAGTTTTATCTACTTTTATGCTGATACATAACATTTCCAACCCCAAAACCGATGAGAGAGGCTGTTGAAACAAAATTAACAGATATTGTGCAACCCAAGTTATCGCTACACCTGACTTATTTCTTTACTGTAAAATATCAACAACAACCATGAATGTATGTAATGTTCCGTGCAAATCCAAATCCAGCATTTCAAACGATAAAATTAGCGACATTGAATGTATTTCCCGCTAACTGTCACGATGAAAGGCTGCTATTTCCTGAAAAAATGCGTCACGCTTAGCCACCGTGATGCTGCCTTCCACAGTGAGCGCCGTACTCAATCAATTTGTTTATTCAAATCCCCGTCACGCCTCACTGCGCAGGATATATATTTATAGCAAGACCGCAGAAAAAATCAGACACATACAACTGGCAGGCGACACGGATCAACAACTTTTTGTAACAGACGGAATGATGGCTGGGAAAGTGAACATTAATGCCGATGCTGAACATGTATGTATGTACGAGTTTTTTTTCTTAGGTGAGTTTGATATTCGATAATTTCAATCCAAACGCAACCGGTATGGTATGCTGTTTAATATTAATTCATTTCACGGCAAGCATGTCATTTCATCCTTCTCAACTTTTCCTTGCTCTGGTGAACTGGGTGACTGACCGTACCCAGTTCTGGAACCTCCCCAATCAAGCGCTAATTGACGGACAAACTTGTTCGCCTGACACACTTGCAGCAATCGAACACCTACTAGAAAGGTCTTCAATGTGTTCAGTTCGCGTGCATGCAGTACATGCAATACTGTTTAGTGTGCATGCATGGTTATTTGTACGAAATATCAACCCATAAATATTCGAATGCACTGGCAACAACACTGTATCGCTCGTCTGGCCATTTCTGTTTATGAGAGCATCGCGCCCCCAAGCGAGTCTGGGAACGATCACAGATTTCCCGCCAATTTACCAAGAGGTCCAACGGCCTTGAAACAGCATATTTACACTTGAGCGCTCTCCGACGAAAGTATCTAGGTATATGAGTCAGCCGCATAAAAAACACAACACAACAAACAATGTAAAAAAAAATTATTTCAGGTGTTTGTCTAATAAACGGTGTTGTCTTTCTACTATTCGATCTTCCATAAGAAATATCAATGCATTATGTTGAAAATGAAAAAAAAAGAAGTAAATGCTTGTACAAATGGCATTCCCTACAAACTTATACCACACCACACATGTAATATAGTACTATAGTAATCACCTGTGAATCTATGAAAAAACATGCACCTTCGACATTGTTTCAGATGAGTAGGCCCTGCTATCCTTGAATGCTGTGAACATTAATCAAAGCCGAGTTACTCGCATATATTTTTTCCATACTTTTGTAACTCCTCCCATATTTGAGCCTTAATTTTCGTTGCACATGTATCTCCAAAGTATTTGTTTCAGGTTTTCAATTGTTTGAAGATCACTGTTAGAATCTTTGTTGCATACATGACAATAAATTTTTGTGAAAATTGGGAAGTTGCAGTTTTGATCTGTGATTGTCACGTTTCATTTTTGAATTTTGGAGGGCAAGTAGGGTTTACAGGGAAACGAAAGCATCTTTAATTTTTCCCCCGTGCCTCGTTGTTTCGGGCAATCTGGCGAAAATGGATGCTTCTGTCATTTAATTGCAAACTATAAAATCGAATTGACAAAAATACCAAGCTAGAACATATGGGGTGAAGAAGGAAAACAATTTAGTAATGTGAATCAGTCTAATCCGTGTACATATGCCAACATCAGTAATGTTTTTTTATAACCTGGGAATGATGGTATATTTTAAATTATAGAAAAGTAACGGATGTCTTCACCCGTAACCCCCCACCCCCCAAAATGAACAAACAACCAAAAAAAGATGTCAAATTATATTTTAGAACAAGGTGTTCATAGCAATTTTGTGTGTAGGCCTAATTCCATAGAATAAAAGCAAGGCTCTGGTTTCTGAGGTCCGCTTGTCCCAGACTCCCAGCCTTTTTGCCCGGGTAAATTGCGCCCCTATTTTCTAGAATTCTGTATCTACCCCTGATTAGGAATATGTTTGTACCCGTGCATGCGTGTTTTATGTATTTTTGCAGATTCGTCGAGCAAGCAGCAAAAGCATGGCATTGATAATATGTCCAAAATAGGCCCAAAGAATTCAAGCCACTCCATTTTTTATTATCTTTAAGAAAAATAACTGAGCAGAACAGATGGGCGCGATATAAAATAGGTATATGGTTTCCAGTCAAGTAAAGTCAAAGTCAAATTTATTTCGGACAGCTATTATAATACAATGTTAACAATAAGAAACAAAAACACAATAATGTACCGGTAAATACAAAGAACAGAAATGAAAACAAAGTATAGCTGTCCGGGGTATCCCATGACACTTACGTCGTCTTCCTGTGATAACCATGAAAAAGAGAAAATTATAAATATAATAAGACATATAAATACAATGCAACACATGGAATCTTCCTTCGGAGGCAGTAACGGGCACGGGCAGCAGGTCAGATCAGGGCGGAAGGCGGAGAACAGGACCAGCATTTGGACCAATAAATGAAAGTATCAGTTACCTCTCTAAAAAAAATGGTTGTTAGTATTAATTACAGTCTCTACAGTATGCGTTTTCACATTGTATGGTGTCAGAATATTCATTCAGCAGGAATGATTTGCAAAAATGTTTTGTGGCAATTTTATTATTGTGGAAAAAGTGAATGGTAGCCTCATTGTTCATATTGAGGGAAACGTATATTTTGGTAGTTTAGAAGTAAATTTAGTTCTTGGCTTGGGAATATTACATGTATATAATTGTGATTGGCGTGTTACCCGCGTTACTGGTTCACAATTTACCCTGAAGATATTTTGGAATGAACTGGGTAAATTATTTGTTCGGTAATCATACATAAATAACAACACATGCAAAATATACAAATCTTTTTTTTTAGTATTTCTATATCTATATTGTGACTCAATTTAACTTTATCTTCACAGCCGGGGTGTCACCAGGATTTCCCCGCAAGCGATGTGAGCTCCCTGACAGGGAACAACCGAGCAGAGCGATGGAGCCCTTGTAGGCTAATACGTGGGCTCCAGAAGCCAGAGCCTTTTTGGTGTTTTGAGGTTGCTTCTGAACTTCTTCTGGCTCTTAACTGACCTAGTTTCCATTCCCCTGATTTCATAACTTTAAACAAATAATCTTTTGACCTTATTTTCGATCATACAATGATCTTCCATTCTGCGTGCTTTCTGCCACACAATTTGTGTGTGAATACTTAATTTTTGGTTTCATGTAAACGAAAAATACTTGTATTTTTAAACAGAAAACATATTTGAAGAATTCAGATGGGGTTCACGAAAGAATTATAATAATAAATGTTTTAACGACAGAATTAACCATTTTGTTGTTTTAATTTTTTTGAAAAAATTTTCCCAGACGTGGATGTGGGGGTATGTAGCGCGCCTAAAGCTCCTGCAATAGCGCAAAACTTTAGGCCAAATTCAAGAAAAACACTGAAAAATATACCTATAGCCTTCAGTCTCTTTTATTATAATCCAAATAACATGCATGTGTGAATTGGAACAAAAATATATGGAGTGAATCACAAGGTTACAAAAAGCGAATATTTTGGGGGAAAGAGAGGGCGCTCTACTATTAGAGCACGTGCCACTATTAGGAACAACGTATTTTTGAGTTGTTTATATCGTTGCTAGTTGAGTCAGCTTTGGAAAACCTCGCGCCACTTTATTGTTATTATTGTTCTGTTGCACCTACAGGATAATCGTAATGATGTTCTCAATAAATCCATTACACATAGTCCATAGGCTTCATAGTCCATGGGTTTCATTTGATTAAAAAATCTTTTGGAAATGGAAACTATATGTTTCAGAGCCCAAGTCCCCCCCCCCCCCCCCCAACCCTCGCCGCGGCTCCAGCCAGTGCCCGCCAGTAAGATCCCCCACCAGCACGATCCCGGTCTTTCGTCACATAGACATGCAATTGGTCTGTATACGTTGCTGAATATTTATGGTAGGCTACCAATTAAAACGCAACATTGATTGTTATTCAAAAACCTGAAATAGAGATTGATATTTCATGATGTGTGTTTTTATCTGCGGCTGACTCGTATACCTATAGATACCTTCGTCTGAGAGCGCTCAAGTGTAAATATGCTGTTCCAAGGCCGATGGACCTCTTGGTAAATTGGCGGGAAATCTGTGATCGTTCCCAGACTCGCTTGGGGGCGCGTTGCTCTCATAAACAGAAATGGCCAGACGAGCGATACAGTGTTGTTGCCAGTGCATTCGAATATTTATGGGGTGATATTTCGTACAAATAACCATGCATGCACACTAAACAATATTGCATGTACTGCATGCACGCGAACTGAATACATTGAAGACCTTTCTAGGGGATGTTCGATTGCTGCAAGTGTGTCAGGCGAACAAGTTTGTCCGTCAATTAGCGCTTGATTGGGGAGGTTCCAGAACTGGGTACGGTCAGTCACCCAGTTCACCAGAGCAAAACTTTTCCAAAATATGTATGAACAGAAACGGCATATCACACCGGGGCAACTTCTCAGTACGAGCTGTCCATCCTGTTCTCGCCACTGTTTTTGCTGGTCGTCTCCAGACAACCACTAAAACTGGCTAAGTGCAGCATCAATGTCAACATACTCACAGGCATTTATCTCAGGAGATTCCCGACATCACCGCGAGCCCTTTCCTGAGACCGATGCCTGTCAACATACTAAAACCGATTTCATCGAGAATTGGCGAAATTAGGACGGATAGCTCGTAGCATACTAGGTCGGAGACATAAAACTAAAGCGTTATATTCAACCCACTAACATTACAGTAAGATGCCATACGACAACTGAAGAAAATCAGAAACTATAAACGAAAAACAAAAGCAAACTTTCACCCTGGGAGGCCTACCGGTTGAATCTCTTGGGCAATTTACTCCCGTTAGTGTTGTATTCCATAATAACATTTGTCATTAGAGAAACGTGTGTATTATGACACACTTGTAGAGTTTCTATCTGCATTCATCGATATTACAGTGGAAAGAATTGCCGAGATTCAAGGGGTGCTCAATTCACCCTTCCACGCCTATTTTGTTGTTATGGGTGCAACACACCAATCTTGCTAACATAAATGAAAGTCGTCTGAAGACGCGCAGTAATTTGGTGACAAATATTTATTGTACATGTATGGTGTATAAAATTAACATTTATGTGAATTTGTTTGTCGCCTAGAATCGCTGCGTGTATCTTCATGTGCACAACTCTCCAGCCGTGTGAAGGATGCCGAACACAAACTCCTAACACTACCTTTAGTGATGATTATTCCATGGTTCAGATTTTAAGTTTAAAACCGTGAACGTCCCACATCGCTTGTACTGATCTGTAAAACTATTTGTAGACTGAAAATAACCATGTAACGTGTTTCGCAACGTTTTAATCATTATCGAATTCAGGAGAACATCAGTAAAAGCTGCGTGGGCCCCGTTGATGATTTTTTTTAATTGATGATATTTTTACATCTCTTGTCACCTGTTTAGACTTAGGCGTTTGCTGAAGTCACCAACGAACGGTTAAACAGCACGTTCGTTCCGTTCAGATACTATTGGTTGTTCAGGGACATTTTTATACTCGGTTTGGCACTGAAATGGCCTTTGTGAGCCCGAACTGCCACTAAACTTATATAAGTTAATTAAATATAATAAAAATTAAAATGTGTTCAATTGAAGGTTAAATGTTGACTGTAGTTGATTACCCACTCAGATTGCTCATCCCTGCAAAAGGGACATTGGTTATTGAAGATTTGTGTCCAACATGATAAACAGCTCCAATGACCGCACATATTACGCATGGCCGATTCCGAAGACTCTTCCATGCATATGCCGCATACCAGTTCTGAAGAATCATTCAAATATATTACTATGACGCTGCATATATTTATGTTTACATGATACGAAATGATGTTGGATATATATATATATGAAGCTAAGATTTATACGTTACTTAGCTATGTATCGCACTATGTTTTAGTGGTTCAGCTTAACACAAACTTATTTTATCGCAATAACACATTTATTTACAAAGTAGCTTTTGGTAAAATCAAATGAATGGTATTCGGTCATTCGCTAAGCAATCAACTACTTCACTGACATATATCACGGGTGAAAACAGCAAAATGGAAACCATCTTCGAAGATCTCCTCTCGATCTTCTCAATCTTCAAAGATTTTCCCAAAATAATAGCTATTTTCACCTGCAAGTTGAAATCAATATAACCTTACCTTCAGGAAGGTGACCGTCGACGAAATATTCTCTCAATGTTTCAACAAGGCATGGATTCAAAGAGGTGCACGAAGATAATGCCTGTATGGTGATTTTTTTAACTCAGCATATTTTGATTGGGTGATAGCGGAGCTGATGTGTCTGTTTCTGATTGGTTAATCACTTCGAGGTCAAGTGAGTTTGATGACTGGTTGTTTTTGATTGGTTGATGCCATTGGTATGTTCTAATGACTCTATTGTTATTTTAATGGGCCTACTGTTATCGTTCATTGATTCTATTATTCCATTGATGGGTCCCCCATTGACACGCTCAACTCCATTGTCATCTTAATTGTCCTATTACGTTTTCTCCTAATGGACCTGTTGTTCTCCTAATGGATCTATTGATCTTCTAATGGATTTATTGTTATGGTCCACTGATTTTATTGCTTTATTGGGTATATGATGTTATTTTTATTGTTATGGTTCACTGATTATATTGTCTTCCTAATGGACCTGTTGTTCACTAATCCTATTGATCTACTGTTCTGTTAATGGACTATTAATCACTATCATTTGATCTATTGTTCTATTACATAACCCCTATTGTTCTATAGTGTGCCGGCGTGCCGGGTGCTGGAACACACGTCGTGCGCCCAATATACTACTAATATGAATCATTCGGTGTTGAAATAAAACCCCATTGGGAATAAAGACGATAGTTATTTATTATTTTTACTGGCTAAAAAATACATGTAGTACAAGGGGACGGATCGGGCAACACTTAGATCGAAGGTGACGGAGAATAGAGTAAGTAAGTGATACTTGACGGTTTTGTGAAGAGGTCCAAACTGTTGTAAGCTTGTCCATTGATAGATGCATCCTAGACTGATCCCAATTTGTTATAAAATCACAAAAGTTGGATAAATAGTTGCCTCAGGCCTTTCATTCCTCAGGGAACTTCTTCGGAGACAAGTTCATTTTAAAGAAACATTCAAGAATGGCGGGCTGCATGAACGGGAAACGGCCTCATTCGGATCCCCTTTACGAATCGGACACTAAGGCATAATGATGTATTATTGTTCAATTTTCATATCGACCATAATTTTTCCTACCATTGTTCATTATATTATTATATTCGAAAGCGAAGTGGCTAACCCTCCTCCCATCCTCACGCATGGAAGCACCGACGAATGTCGATTCCTACGATATGGAGTGTGAATTTCCCTGTACTTTAAGTTCTTGATTTCTCCATAACTCAGCGAAGCCAATAATTCCATGAACGTCATGACTACCAATTTAAATATTATGTGGCGATACAGAAGGAGAAATCCCTTCTTTGTCGGTTTGTTGGCGTGGATTCCGTCTTACTACTAGTTTCGGTGAATGCATTTCGTGAATTCAATCCACCTGTTATTTAGTTTGATCTATTTACTATATCGACTCCTTATTTTTGATTATTTTTGTGAATAATATGAATAATTGGATAATGAATTTGGAATGAGGAAATTTGGAAGATTGGAGGTTTTGAATTTCTGGATTTTTGCCAAAATGAGATTTAGCCTGTTGAATGATGATTGAGCTCTTGTAGTGTTCCAATTGTTTGGTCACGTTTTGTACCCAATTTTTATTGATTTTGGACATTTATTCCTGATTAGAGGTCCAGAAGAATTTATAAAATGTGTTCCGACTCAAAAATTGTTTAAGCGACATGAAATTAATGGATTATTGCAGTTTTCTTCATACTAAAATATTACCAAGTCGCCAATGTTTATTTAAAACATTGTTTATCTGGGTTCCACCTAAGAATTGCTCCGTCTGACAAGCGACTGAAGCATACGTTTTCCTACCATGTTTTCCTAGTGGCATAAGTAAGAGTATTCCGCGAGGAAACAGATATTGATTCCAATATCTTCCTCGCCTCTGGGAAAGAAAATCCTTTGTGTTTCAATTTTCTGCTTCTTTCTCACCGGACCACATGGGCAACCCTTCTAGGAAGCCATATGGTTATTTTTGCAAGTAGCACACTGGGCTTGTTCATGGGCATGAATAACCATCATAGCCCTCCTTGCTACATCTGAAACAGACCTGAGGACCACGACAGGAATTATGGCCATGACCATATTTCTGGCACCTGAAGATTTGGAATAAACAAATGGACATCGATATTTATTTAGCCAGCTCTAATGCATTTACGGAGAGTCGGCCAACTGAAAGTGAGGATGATCTTGTTAGTCTAACAGGTTGATCATCCTATCGATGGCTATTCGCCTGACGGCCAAATAATACACATTCAATCATTTCACGAGCTATCTCTTAGTTTCTACCCTTCACTACAGAATCTTAATACTCGAGCTTAAGGTCTTAACATTATTCATTGTCCTTTTACTATCTGGTTTGGCACTGAAATGGCCTTCTTGAGCCCAGATTGCCGTTAAGCTTTATTCCTTCATTTCATTTCATCAAACATCTCTTCCTCACCTACACCTGCCAAGTCCCGAGAACGTATGACCCTTTCACTATTGGTCATGGTATTGTGAGGCCCTACTTTTATTGGGATGTTCACAAGCATGTCTTCGTAAATTGGCTGATTGCGCCGTCCTCGCACATTCTACTAGGAGGTCTCTACAATGTGATAGTTTCTTGATATTTGCCCAGTCGCCAGTGAGCCCTTTTAAGCTTGCCCACTGGCTTATTGGGATCGTCAGACTTACTGATCAGAAATCTAGGCCAACTAGATGACAGATTCTATTTCAGGATCGGAATCAGACTCACAATCCCGATTCTGCTGTTTAGACTTCTTTTTTAGACTGAGGATTTCTTTCAGCTGCCATAGTGAATTGGAAATATTTCATCACCCATGCTCCCCACCCTCAACGGAGCCCAACGAGGGGACACCATACAATGTCAGGGATACATGGGCTAGATACTCTCACAAAAGCTACAATTACCGTGCTTTTTAGCGCGCCCTTGCTACTTTTGCTTGATTGACCTATGAGTCACTGCCTTCTCATTTTGGATACCACTTCTAGAAAGTCGACATAACAATACATGAAGAATGAAGATTAGTGAATGAGAGATGCTTGGGTGACAACATTGGGCGAGACATGACCAGCCGATTGATTAGATGGGGCCAATCTGACCTAAAAGGTGAAATAAGGGCCAAAGTACTGTGTTTCAACTACCAGAATCCCGTCTGGTTTTTAAAATGGTCCGATGTGACAAATATATTCTATTGAATTCGAAATAACAGTTCGACGGAACGGAGGTGTTTTAGGTTTGAATGGTTAACATGTTTATGTAAACCCTACGACGATTTTCGATCCTGTTGTATGGAGTGTGATATGTCCTGAGGTGTACCATGTACCATTCTCCATCCCTACGAGACGCCAAAAGTTCATTGCACGTCCTGACTACCCCTTGCAATATTTTGTAGCGATGCAAAGACAAGGGAAAATCCCTTCTTTGTCAGTTTTCCCTCATCAAATTGCCAGATGTTGATGGGTATTCAGTGTCCACACTCATTTTTAAAAAATTTAGTACAACTAACAACCAACATTTTAGTACAACAAAACTTACTAATTTTTGTTGTTGTTATAACTAGCTAAATTATTTTTTTTTGAATTTTTGTTTACCTTTTATCTACAACACACCTAAATCATATACATATTGTCACTAACTGCCAAAAAACTAACGAACATAGGTAACTTCATACTAGTCTTTCCATAGTCATGTTGGTACATGGTCTCACTGACTGAAAAAAAAACCACACGAATCCTTGTACCACTCGTATCACGTTTCCAGTGATTTCATTTTTATGACGTCATTGTATGTAGTAGCGCCAAACCTGAGATGCATCCGAAATTTGGGGCTCGAGACCTTTTCGTATATTATTCAACAGGATTAAAAAGATTTGAAAATTTGATCTTGAGATCATAATAATACTTTATTTAATATAACGCATACAAATTTAAAATAATACTTTATTCTTACATAGTGCATACAAATTTAAAATTATCGGACCATAGGAGCGGTAACCTGAAATTCGAGTGGTATTCTGACCATCAAGGTATTTCCATGTACTGTAACAAATGTAATAATCAAATTTTATTCCTGAATTGGCCATGTCAAAACAATTTTGGCTACTTAGGCCAAATTCTATCTGGATCCTCACCTGTCGTATCTGAGGTGCTTGATCGTTGCTGGGGAGCTACGGAAGATAATTCCACAGCAGCAAAGGCAAACACCTCCAGTGCTGCTTGGCGCTGGATGAGGGTTGTCCATTGCAGCTTCTCATCCAGCAGCCTTTCGAAAGTCCCCTGGCGGTATTGGTGGCTGTGCAACTGTGCTCCGGGTTGGAGTTGGCCAAACCTCTTCTCACAGACACCTTCAGTATTTTTTATTCTATTGTGGCACCGGATGAGGGTAGTCCATTTCAGCTCCTCGTCCGACAGCCTTCCAAAAGTTTTCTGGCGGTGACAAGAGAAAAGTAACATGAAAAGATAGATAAAGTGCGCCCAAATAGGGATAAATAGGGCGAAAAGGAGAGATGAATAGCGCCCGAATACAGATAAAAAGCACACAAAAAGTGAGATTAATTTGGTAATGATAGAGAAAAAATCTGTAATGCTTACTCAAAAAGATATGATAATTATTGAATAACAATCACAATATAGTTCATTATGGAATAAAAAACAAACAAGAGTTATGTGCACAAACTATATTTTATTATGGAATAACGCCCACAATTTATTTCACTATGGAATATAAACAATGTACGAAAACTACTCCATGATATGGAACAATGTACAAAGATTACTGCATGATATAAAAACAATGTACAAAAACTACTCCGTGATATAAAATAATGTACAAAAACTACTGCGTGATATAAAAACAATGTACAAAACTACATGATATAAAAACCACGTACAAAAACTACTCCATGATATCATGTTTCATCTGTTTTGCTGTTTGATAAATTGTACCGCGGAACGTGAAATCTTTCTGAACTGTGTCCACTTCGGAAACTTGGACTCGATGATTGCCGGAGCTGTGGCGAGGGATCCAATTTCATGTTGGGGAAAGTCGAAAACAAAATGTATTCCACGCATATTGTGTTGCCTCTCTCGCCACCTGGATGTGAGATTCTAATGACTGCTGTCGTGTCGCCGAGTTCCTAAAACAGTTTTTAAAAAAAACCAATGAAACAATCGAACAAATATATATAATCCAATTCATTTTACAATGAAGCATTAGTCATCAACAAACGATTGATTACTTGAAAATATAGCTTACTTTGTAGTCTTCTTTGTTCTTGCAAGTGTCCATCACTACTTTGGTTCCTGGGGCCGATGCTTCTGGTGTTGCTGGATGTTTTTAATAGAGGGTCGCCATCAGGTTGAGCATTCTGTCCTATTTCAGAAAAGAAACAAATAATTTAAATTCAAGTCTCAAGCAGTGTTATTTGTTTTTATGATATTCAGAAAGTAATGTTATGGTTTTAGAATATTGCCTACCTTGTCTGTCGTGGCACTGGATCTGGAGGATTTGCTCGGAACACTGCAGGGTGATGCTGGTCTTGCAGGTGGCGTGCCTTTCTGGGGGTGTCCCTTGCATGATATTTCGTGCCACGTTTGCATTTGTTCGTGCCACAGAAATTCTTGCATGTCCTCGATAATATCTCTTTGTCGTTGACTCTGAGTGTCCTGAAGGTACAAACAGAAATATTATTATATTATATATTATTATATGCGCTCGGGTTGATTTTGATCATTTCGCATATATTGTCAAATAGCCCCGACATGCAATACCAAGGCAATCTTCCAGCGCACGAAGGCTTGTTGGATCCACATTCTCTCTTGGCTTTGCTTTCAATAGCATGCCGCACTTGAGTGGCGGATGTCTTGGTCAGGTCGAAAGTCTTCTGGAACGCCATAATTCCTCCCTGAAACTTTGAGGTAGGGTTTCTGCAATAATAATAATAGAATATGATATGATAAATAAAAAAACAAACCTAGCAGATACAGTCAACATGATGTTGGAAAATAACAACCTTTGACGATCTGTAATATGCACCTGAATGTCCCAAATCCGAACAAACTTGGGCGGGTTGGCCGTGTCGATCCGATCTTTTTGTCGAAACCTCTTGTGAAAAATTTTCAGCAGTTGGTAGAGGTCACGATCTATGGAACAGATGGATAAGTCTGATTAAATTTTAATTAAAAATTTAGACATGTATTTCATGCACAAATTAAAATTAATGATGTAAACAAATACCTATAACGAGGGATGCCGGTTTGTGGGCCCTGTTTTTGTTGTCCGCCTCTGTGATGATGACATCGTCCTCTTCGCTTGTTGCTGCTAGATACTCCTGGACGGTCATACCACCTGCAAATACAGCGACGACATGATCATCTAACCCCAGACATGTACATATTCATCTTGTGATGAACAAGAGATACATGTCGACTTTAGTAGATATTATCATTTCATACCTGCAGCTGATGGCCTTTGGAAGGAGCTGGCACATCAGGTAACGCGTGAAAAAGATGAATTCCTCTCTGTCGTTGTTCTTCGTAGTCGCTTGGTCGTGGGATACATAGGTGTCCTACAAAACGAAAAATAGGAATATTCATGTATGTAGTATTCGCCAGTGGCTCAGTGTTGGGGTAATTGTTGTATTTTGTTTGCATAAATACCTTGATGCTGTTGATGCGATGTTGAATCGATTCCTTCTTCAACTCGTCCATGATGTCCTGTAGATCGACCGTCGCTTCCTCGGTCTGCTGCTGTAACGGAATATAAATACATGTATGTGTATAATGTGTATAATGATCATGAAGGGGAAATTACCAGCACGAATGCAAAAAATCATTATAGTCAATCTCACATGTATCAGTCGCTGGGTGCTGGTCGTATCAATTTGGTTGTGATTGTTGAAGATGCGGTTGTCAATAGCGGCTGCCATAATTTTAACGTGCTTGTGGAAGGCCGGATCGGTCAGTTGGTAGTTGCAGTCATCCGCAAGAAGTGGAGAAACCATTTTGCTGCCGTCAGCTCGTTCTTCATGGTGGTTGCCTGTTAACAAGATACATTGCATAAGCATACAATTATATGCTGTAAGAAAACGGCGCCAAAATAAAATTGTTTTCCGGCATAAAAAACAACATACCTGCAGGCTAATCTCTGGCTAGTTTCGTCTATGTCGGACGGAAGTCTATTAAAAAAAGTTGTTCATGAACGAGCTGTCCGTCAAAGCTAACGAGTCCGTCTGGTCTGTCTAAAGTCCTTCCTGTCGCTGGACGAATAACATCATCTTCGCAACCATGTGCACCTTGACAAAAGAATAGTAAATTATTATTGATAAAAGAACAAATAATATATTGTTACCAAAAACAAATAGAACTGTTATCAAAGATAAGGTAATTCAAAGATGGTAATTCAAAGGTAATTCAAAGATGGCCCATTACATTGTTTGTGGATGTGCATTCCTTCTTGGATGACTTGGACCGCATCAGCAATCGATATAATTTGTGGAGGAGCTCATCTTCCGCACCTTCCTTTGTTGATCATATCTGAGAGGCCACCGCTGGCACAGAGCCTGTGAATCTTGCCTGTCGGAATAATCATCATTATTAGGATATTTGAAATTAATTGTCTACGGTCCTCGATAATACCTCTTTGCCGTTGACACTGAGTGTCCTGAAGGTACAAAACAGAAATGTTATTATATTATATATTATTATAGGTTGATTTGATTATTATGGGTTGATTATGATCATTTCACATATATTGTCAAATAGCTCCAACTTAATATATTACCAAGGCATTCTTCCAGCGCACAAAGGCTTGTTGGATCCACATTCTCTCTCTTGGCTTTGCTTTCAATGGCATGCCGCACTTGAGTGGCGGATGTCTTGGTCAGGTCGAAAGTCTTCTGGAATGCTAGAATCTCTCGTGAGACGTTGAGATAGGATTTCTGCAACAATAAGAATAGAATATGATATGATAAATAAAAAGCACAAACCTATCAACAGATATAGTCAACATGATGTTGGACAATAACAACCAATGACGATCTGTAATATGTACCTGAATGTCCCAAATCCGAAAAGAAAACTTTGGCGACTTGGCCGTGTTGATCCAATCTTTTTTTATTCCGGCGCTAACTGGGAGTAACATACTTAACTTGGGCCGTTAAATTTTGCAGTCTGGTTTGGCACTGAAATGGGCTTTTGGGCCCAAAGTGCCGTTAAACTTCATTCCTTCTTCTTTACACTTTATGATAAAAATTCCAATTAAGACGCTTTACGGCATAGGGAGAGGATCAGAACAGTTACATGACGATACTTCTTCTACTAATAAAGACACTTTTCGATTATACGTGTTTTTGATCATACGTGTAAAATGAAACATGTGATACATAACATACATAAAAAACAACACTCTGGTACCGGTAAAAGCCGTTATCTGGATATGACAGATACGCTTTTATTTGAGATAGGATTGAGCATCGTCAAGATTTGGGACAAATTTAATAAAACGTGAATTAGTTAGTAACTCGTATCTCAAATACGAGTCAAGGTCATCCGTGTGAACTTCGATGTCACAATTACATGTATGTGTGCGGCATTTGATATTCTATATGTTCATAATACAAAGATATATCTGGATGGAATCGTTTAGGCCGCTCAGGTCAATTTACACATTCCGAGTCGGACATTTGGAACTCAAGGTCATCTGACGTCAAGTTCAAGGTCGTCATTAGTTGTGCCATATATGTCTTCCTATATGTTCATAATGCAAACATGAGCTCTATCTGCAAGCATTTCATCTATAGAGGCAAATCTGGGCATTTCTTGACCCCAAAATGGCTGTTTTGACCTTTCAAGGTCATCCAAGGTCAAATTCAAGGTCACCACACAAGTCGCCATATATGACTTCCAATTTGAAAGTGCCAATTCCTAAGCTCTATCTTCAAACGTTCTATGAGTACAGTCCTGACAGCTACCATTTTGAAGTAAGAGTGCCCTAGAAATGGCTTATACATATCACAGAGGTATATGAGGGGATATCATTGGTACCATTTACGATTTGACAGCCACCAGACTCCGACTTTTCTTCCTGAATGGAACATTGTGATAAACATGTATGTCAAATACCGACTTGTTCTGAACTCACAGCTTGACTTCACTTTACCAGTTAAGTCTCCAAAATGTGAGGTTTCAATTTATTATTATCATATTCAAAGTTGTACACATCTTGTATCAGGATTAGTGTGAATAGTGATCTCCAACATTTGCGATAACCAGACTTGCTAGATTATACTGCAGAGTGTGATGTGTCATAAATTATAATCAGAATCATTCAAAACTTTTATCAGGTTTAGTGCGAATGGTGATCTTCAAAATCTGTTATAATCTTGCTCGAATATTTTGATATATCTTACCTTATTACGTTCATTGGAATATTTGTCATATATACATACGTATTGTACACATATTCTATTTTTGATCCTGTGCCACCCATTATGACCTCTAAAAAATGTTTATTCTATCTCTTTGAATTTGTCATACTATTCAATAATAGTAATATATTTGCGCATATCCAACAAATCCGAATCAATTACCAAAATAACAATGAGTTTTGGTAATTGACTACTAGTAACATGAAAAAGGGACAAAACGTCTAATTTGGAAGAAAATGTATGTATATTTTAACAAAGAAAACACACGTCAACGTATTCATTACAATTCGTTGATGACTTATAATCGTTATGAGAATTTGTTCATCTGTTTGGCACTTTGAATGTAGTATTTTGTTACCTGTGGTTATTCTTTCTTTTGCAGACCTCACTGAGACTACCGGTAGCAATCAGAGCTATCATGTAGTGCGGTGGTACACATCGGCCAGTGCTTCGGTTGAGACTAATACACAAAGCAAACACATCCTGACGATCAGCAAGGATTCCGGGTCATGGTCCACCCGCGGAAACACTATGCCAGGCTCCGTACACAGCGACGGGATAATATAGGAATATTTGGATGCAAGCGGGACGCAGATTGCAGCATTGATAGAATTCACCTTTCATACATTCTTATTTATTTTGGCATGATTCTGGTAAATATATTGACCTTATTGTATAGGCCCGATTTACATTATAACGTACTGTATGCTATGCCTATTGTATGCTTTGTTGTATGATGTTCATTGTTGTTGTATCTTGTTTCAAAAGCGTTCCAGGGCAGTTTTTGAAACTAGAATTACGCTTTATGAATGGATTATTATTGAAGGATTATTGATAATATTTATGTATCCCTATTGTAACAGAATAAATATCAATTACAATCTTCCGTCTTAATGACTTAGGGTGATAATGACTTTTTAAGCATTTTACTAAACTTTTAATCTTAACTAAATTGATCTATAAATCAAGTTGACAGTCTAAACAAGAAACATTATCTTGTAATCAAATGACCAGAATCGCATGAACTGCAGTATTTGAGAAATTCAAAATTAAAACCGGGAGCGTCGCAGAATGCTCCTGCGTTCCCGGGAAGGGCTTCAGCGTCTGGAACCCTTGAGCGTGACCCAAAATGTTTGAATTTATATATATAGGCTATATATGATGTCTAAAAGAAGGGGGGGGGGGTGTGGGACGGGGGATTTCTCTTCAGCCCTATCAAGCTTCTACCGTTCACTAGAAATTTTTAATTCTAGAACATACGGTTTCATCATTCTTGACACTACTTTTATATCCTCGTTTGGCACTGAAATGGCCTCATTGAGCCCAAAATGCCGTTAAACTTTATTCCTTCTTCTTTAGCCCTACCATCCGTAACGCCCCAAATATATAAATGCAGAAGTAATATCATGACTTCTCAGTCAGTTTTTTTCACCAATGTCCATAAAAAGTGTTTAGGAAATCACCATCTCCTTATTAGTCACCAAATAAATTTCTTAATAGCTCATCAAAAGATTGGAATATATATTACTCCATGCTGAATCCCGAACATTATTGCCAATTTCAATAATTTCTCCCATAAGCCAATTACTACTAGTGGCTAGTTCATTTTACTATCAGTGGCTTATTCAAATTACAACTAAGAAATTTCTACTGGACAAAACATCGCTTGTTTAGCGCAAAAACAAGTGTTTTGGACTTGACTGTTTTCATTGTGGACATTCATTAGACCCAACTAGTGAAATTTAGGTTAGCTTATCCAGTATCATCAACATTACTACAGCCATAAAATCTTTCATGGATAGAATCTTCATAATTGTAGAAAAAAATTGTCTAAAGGAAAAGGAAAGTTACCAGAAAATATTTCTTTTATATCTTAGATACTGGTCCTTTTGTGCTCTGATCTTCAAAATAGGGTCAAAGGTCAAATCCAAGGTCATGAGAATGTTTTGCGTATATCATTGCCTCTATGTGCACAATTGATTCCTATACTGTAAGTCGATAAAGATCATCAAGACATTCATTATACATTATTTCCTATTTGTCCACAATTTATATACCTCGTGGACTCCCTCCGAAAATTCTTGGATCCGCCCCTGCGTAATACTGTGCTGTCTACCCTGGTCAATCGGTCCCGCTACAAGGCGAAATATCGCCAAAGCTAATGGATTACTGGAAGGAAAATCACAGATAAACCTTCCGAAAACATCTGAAAGATCGTACATACATGCCATCAGATTGCAGTTTAGTTTATTCCATGCACCTATTGTCAGCAATTAGATATCCTAGGCATTTTTCATTCGTTACACAAGTATACATACATGATGAATGTATGAATATTTTGATCTGAACAAATATCAACAACTGTCAACAGTAGCCTGTGGTTAAATGAAACATTAGCTCAAGTCGTTCTCGATCGATCCGTGTTCACACAAAATTAGACAAACCATATGTGTATCGTTCTACTTCAACTTGGAGTGCGTAGCGGTTGATCACCTTTCATCGGAAGTCAAGCTGAGTCAGTTCGACAGGAAGCTAAAAGTGAAAACAGAAAGGCTCCGTCTGAAAAATAAACATTTTATCAGGCGTATATCGTATTACCGTGGTAGATTAGGGACATGCAAAACACTTTTTTATCTTGTTATTTCGAGATAGTCATATATGACACCTAAAAATATGAATAAATAATATATTACGAGATAACTATCTGGAAATAACGAGATAAGATATTTGCTTGTTCTAAATCAGCCACTGATCAGGTCCCAAATATCATAATAACCGCAACTCTATAGTATCCTTCTACCTTCATACGTACAGGGTTAAAAAATAACCCACGACTGGTATTCGCAGGCCTACAAAATTTGTATGCATAATAATGATCTTTCAAGATAAACGTGCGCTAAAAGCAGCACGAATAGCGCGGTTTGTGTGTTTATTACACAGTGCAGACGAGTATCGACGGTGTCGGTCAATAAATGTGGTGTTACAATGTGTCTGTCACTTCAGGGGCGCTGAAAGGGGACCGCTTCGAGCGCAGAGCGAGACTAATCACGCTTTGAATGGGAGACTACTCCGAACAAAAATGATGAATGAACCCTTCTATCGCAATGATAAATAATACGTCAGGAATCAAGAGTAGGTCTTGTGTTAAGATTGCTAAATAAGACATTCTGCATTATTGTTCTCTGTCTTGTGTTATGAGAAGTATCCCAAGCATGTTTGTGAGTAATGTGTAATGCGAAGGTGAATGAATAAATTCATATGCCAATGTGTGTGTGTTTTTTTTAGGTTACCGAACCTATGGTCCGATAACCTATTGCCGTCACGTTGCGTCCGTCGTCCGTCCGTCCGTCGTCCGTCATGCTTGTGTGACTCAGGGTTCTCCTTTTCCGCCGGCGACCGGCGCCTGCGCCGGCTGTGAAAGCTGTGGCGCCGGCTGTGATTTTGCTGGAATATCGCGATTATTTCCCATTGATTTCGCGAGACCGACCCTCTCCAGGCGCCGATAAAAACGAATCCGAACGCAAATTTGGGATACTTCAGACGCTGGTAAAGTCTTCTAAACGCTGGTACACTGGTACGCTTTTCGAAATTGTTACAAAATGTATTAAAAGAAGGTTGGCGTGCACGTTTGTGTGTGGATGTTTGAGACAAAATTTTGAACTGATATTTAAATGTTTCTATTTGATTGCACCCATTTTTTATTGAGTCAATGTGATATATTTAAATGAACTATCTGTGACTCTTATGGGATATTATTTTCTTGTTTTTGATTTCGTTCACATTTGTTTCAAAATAGAATGTGAATATTTAAACATTCTTTGTTTTCTCGCCAATTATCGACATTTCCGAGAAATAAAAACACATTTTTGAACCAAGCCAGGTTATTAAGGGGGCGAAATTCATTGGCGCAAATACGACATTGGGGCATAGGGACAAACACACAGGTATCAAGATGTCGTGTGGTAACTAACATAATTGTGTAATCAAACGAATTGTGATCAATTTATTTGGTCAAATCGATATTATTAGAAAGATAATTGTTTATTTCTATTAACACAAGATTTTTTTTACTATTTATACAAATGGGCAGGTACAGTACATTTTCACAACCACGACCTATAATGACCCATGACGGTCACGTGAATCCAAGCCGCCCCACCCCACGCCGAAAAAATATCGAAATGTATTTGAGAACATGGTGATCATACTGGTTTACTTTACAGAGTAGGAGCATCAGTGGGTATTTATGTCGAGATTATACATAGGCGAGGCCAAGAAGCTACCTTAGATCATACCCACGGTAGCAAAGGGTTTGTTTTGCACACGCATCCCCCCTCCCTCCCCCCTCTGCCGAAATCTAGGAACCATCCTTGTGGTCATTGTCAGTGCAAAATCACAGTGTCTCAAATGGTTGAATTTGACGAATGCAGTGCAAAATACAGGCAATGGGTGTGAATTGAAAAGGATTTGTCCGACAGCCGTATTCTATGAATTTGTTATACTGTATGGTCGGTAAGAAATAGTTCTGAATACGATGGTGACACAGTGTTTTTTCACGTGCGATAATTTGGATAGAATTATTTTCGTACCAGCGTACCAGTGTACCAGCGTTTAGAAGACATCGCTGATAAAAACACGCATATGGCACTTGTTTGGGGGCAATCATGCATATTCGTGACGCTTTAGTGTGAGTTTAATGACAACGGTGATCAATTGGCTAACATTTCCTGTGTCATCCAATGAACAGCAACGTTTTATGCGCCACACGGGTAAACTGTTATCAGCAATCGCTCCCGCTTCAACTATGGCGAAGCGGCAGTTCAGTTTGGGAGATATGTGGGCGAAACGAAAAAGAGTGACTTTTTTGCAACAATCATACAAACGAAATCGGTATCTATTCAAGGACCAAATTGAGACATGGGTTGTAATGCCGATTGTTTTAAGTCCCGCCATGTCCATGTATCAACCATATCAAAGTCAACGGCGTTCTTGTCAGGGTCATGAAACAAGTTTTTCTTGATTCTAAGCATTTTTTTCGTCAGCAGAAAGAAAAAGACCCGTGAAAAATGTACTTCTGGAATCTTGCCAATATATAGGCCCTACCTATTTTAATTTTGATCGCATTCGTGAACATTCTATGGAGAAAACACACTCAGAATATGAGTAAAACGTTGTCATATATATGCTCTAAAATGCTCTAAAGATACTAAAATGCAAAATTTTCTCGGGGGGCTTACGGCGCCCCCCAAACCCCCAGACCGTTCAAAGCTTCGCTCGCTGCGCTCGCTACGCACATTCCCCGCCAGTTCATATTCAGTCTCCTCCTGCTCATTTGGAAAAGGAGAACCCTGGTGACTAGAAAAGGCACACAACCATAAGTTGTGCGGAAATGTCTTCTTTTGTGCCTATTTTGGGGGAGTTGTGTGCCTATTTTAGATAGGAAATTTAACATGTAGAAGGCACACAAGGATAGTCTCGTCCGCACGTCCGTCCGTTCACATTTTATCTTTAAAGTGTACGGTCCAATATTTCTGAAAATTTGGGAAAAGATACCTTAAAATAATTCAAGAAGGAGGTATTTTTTAGTTTTTTGATTTTTCTATTTTTCTCAAAATGGCGGCCGTTTTCGTCGAAAAATGCTCGATTTTGAACTTTGGCGGCCATTTTCTCAAAAACTGTCTGATGATTTTTGTTTAAAAACATTCCTCTTATATACCTTTGTGACGTGTATAAGTTTTGTTGCCCTTGAATCGCCGATTTCCATGTAGCGGTCATTTTGAATTTTTGACTGGTCGACGAAAAAAATGTTTTTCTCCCTAAATCGCATTACTATCCATTTTGGGCCATTTTCAGGCAAAAAAAATGTTCACCCTTTGAAAAAAATTTTGGACTTAGAAAATTTTCGGCACTTTTCTCCTTCATATTGGGAGCTGCCGGGACTGTATTCATAGAACACTTGAAGATAGAGCTTAGAAATTGGCAATTTCAAACATGAAATCATATATTGCGACTTGTGTGGTGACCTTCAATTTGACCTTGGATGACCTTGAGAGGTCAAAGCAGCCATTTTTGGGTCGAAAAATGCCCAAATTTGCACCTTGTCTGTCTTTTCTCGAAAACTGTCTGATCACTTTTGAGATTTTCGTTTAAAAAAATGCTAATTGATGTCCTTGACATTGTTTATAAAGATGGAGTGCCTTGAATCAATTGATAGGCCCAACATTATTGCTCAAATGGCCCAAAAAGGCCCGAAATTCAGTTTTTAGCTGTTTTCTCGAAAACAGCCTGATCGGTTTCAGATTTTTGTTTCAAACCATGCTGATTGGGGTCCTTGACATTGTTTATAATAATGGAGTGCCTTGAATCGATCGATAGGCCCAAAATTATGGCCCAAAAGGCTCAAAATTTAGTTTTTGGTTGTTTTCTCAGAAACTATCGGATCAGTTTTGAGACTTTTGTTTCAAAACATGCTAATTGGGGTCCTTGACATTGTTTATAAAGAGATGTGCCTTGAATTGCTGCAAAGCCCAATCTGTGGGCTGGAGAGGCCTAAACAGGCTGATATATACAAATTGCCATATAGGGCAAAATGCTTGTACATAGGACTTAGATTTGTATTATAAGTATATAGAAAGTCATATATGGTGCATCTTTTTGTGACCTTGAGGTTGACCTCAGATGACCTTGGAGGCTGAATCTCAAGGTCACGGGGATATGAAATGTGTAAATTGGCCTCTATAGACAAAATACTTGTAGATAGGTTATGTTTATATCGTGAGCATTTAGGAAGTCTTTTGGTGACCTCGTTTCTGACCTCAGATGACCTTGAGTACTAAATCTCAATGTCAGATCTAACATGAATTGTGTAAATTGGCTTGTGGGGCTAAAACAATTGCACATACAGGTTAGGATTGCATTATTAGCATATAGTCAGAAGAGTAGGTCACCATCTTTTGGTGACCTAAAGGGACGTCAACCGCGAAGGCTTAATCTCAAGGTCATGCCTGACCTGAAATGTGTAAATTGGCCTTCACGGACAAAATGCTTGTAGATAGACATTATATTTGTATTATGAATATATGTTATATACAAAATTATATACAGCACACCTAATGGTGACATTGACGTATGTACAGGAAGATTGATAAATCTGAATGTCATATCTCACCTGTGGTGCTCGAACCAAAATTGTCCGGTAACCTATATTAGCTCTTGGGCTAATTTTTTTGCTTTCCATCTCATAAACATGAAGTTGAATGGATATTATATAGCAGGAATAACACCAGAAATGGAATCTACATACCAAAATTCCCCTGAGGACATGTATCACACATTTTGATATCACAATTTTTTAAAAACCTGAATTTTTCGGAGTTCATTTATCGGTCATCTTGGATTTATGCTAATTAGCAAAACCAAATCAAACTGAATTTGTTCAAGGATTTATTGAGATTGCAAATCAGAAAAAAAACTTTGTTGGAAATATCATCGCCAGAACCACGGTTGAGACCATAAGAATGTCACGGTTTGTTCGAGAAGATGTTCAAAGAGCTATATAACGTGTACCCCGTGTGATGCAGGTGTACATGCTCCATAAGGAATAGCTTGATTGTATTTTTTCTGGTCTAGATGGATTCCCTGTACATGAAAGACTAGGTATAGATCCAAAATAAACTTCCCAGGTTGACTCAGTCCAAAGTTATGGGCATTTTAATGAAAAATTATCTAAATCTGACGGCCATCTTAGATTTAATGACATATTATTATTATGAATATTTATTTAACCATTTTTTTCCTCATAGACAATGTATCAAAGCCTTACAATAAGTATAAATATTATATTTTGTAGACACATGCAGTCTAAAGTGACGAGGCCTCGAAATTCGAGATTTTGTGGGGCGGCCATTTCGAAAAATGGCCCGAAAACCTGTTTTTGTAATCCTTGAGAAATGGACCTTGAGAAAGGGTGCAATGGTACCCCCCCCCCCCCTACATGCCCGACTGACACCAATCGTGAAAGTGTCCAAAGAGATTTAACTCATTGTAAGCATGGTAAGGTGTCTACGCCTTTGGAAGGCCCATGTCAATTGTATTATACATCACTTTGACTCATTTCGATGGATTGACGAAAACATGAATACACCAATATTTTGCAATCTGTGATTTTCAAAACTAACACTGGCGTGTAATAGGCCCTATTATTATAGTACTGTTGGCATAGAGGCAGCGTTAGCTCAACCTTCTGGCATCTGGTAGGCCTACCATCCACTCCTTTTCCCATTTACTTCTCTCTGGTACATTCATTTAGATCGTTCTGATTGTTGTGCTGACTGCTAGGTATGTACGTATGTTTATATACTGGCAATATGCAAACCAAAATTTTCAGAAAATTCTTCACTGCAAACATATTCTTGAAAAAAAAATGTTTTGTTAAAAAATGTATCTCTCGAATTTAACTATCAAATTCACACCTGAAATGCTCTGAGGCTCACGAAATAGAGTGCAAAAACCAAACTTTTCTCCAGGGGGGGGGGGGGAGGGGGGGGAATGGTGAGACTATTGACCTTCCTTTTTTTTTGGAAAAAAAAATTCAGTCTAAATTCAAAAAAAATATATCGAGGGGATTCCGCCCTCATTAAATACGAGCAATAATACAATATTGAATATGCATGATAAATGGTTAAATATGCATATAAGATAATGAATACGTGTATAAAATGATTAAACACGCATATGAAATGATTTATTATGTGGTACAAATATATCAAATTTTTTTATTAAAATAAAAAATTAGCCCAAAGGTTACCGGACAATTTTGGTTTGGCCATGGCAGCATAGGCAGGTAACAGACCTTGAGATTTACCAATCAAGGTCATCCGTGTGAACTTCGATGTCACCATTACATTATATTAGGCAGGTAACAGACCTTGAGATTTACCAATCAAGGTCATCCGTGTGAACTTCGATGTCACCATTACATTATATTATACATGTATGTGTGCGGTATTTGATATTCTATATGTTCATAATACAAAGATATATCTGGGTGGAATCGTTTAGGCCGCTCAGGTCAATTTACACATTCCGAGTCAGACATTTGGCACTCAAGGTCATCTGATGTCAAGTTCAAGGTCATCATTAGTTGTGCCATATATGTCTTCCTATATGTTCACACTGCAAACATGAACTCTATCTGCAAGCATTTAATATATAGAAGCAAATCTGGGCATTTTTTGACCCCAAAATGGCTGTTTTGACCTTTCAAGGTCATCAAAGGTCAAATTCAAGGTCACCACACAAGTTGCCATATATGACTTCCCATTTGAAATTGCCAATTTCTAAGCTCTATCTTCAAGCGTTCTATGAGTACAGTCCAGACAGCTCCCATTATGAAGGAAAAAAGTGCCGAAAATTTTCTAAGTCCAAAATTTTTTTCAAAGGGTGAAATTTTTTTTCTGCTCTAGAAATGGCCCAGAATGGATAGTAATAAGATTTGGGGCAAAAAAAATTTTCGCCGACCCGCCAAAAATTCAAAATGGCCGCCACACGTAGACCAGCGAATTTAGGGCAACCAAACTTATACACGTCACAGAGGTATATAAGAGGAATCTTTTCAAATAGAAATCTCAAAACTGATCGACAGTTTCTGAGAAAATACAGATCAGGTTCAAATTTGAGCATTTTTCGACCCAAAAATGGCTGTTTTGACCTTTCAAGGTCATCCAAGGTCAAATTCAAGGTCACCACACAAGTCGCCATATATGACTTTCCATTTGAAAGTGCCAATTTCTAAGCTCTATCTTCAAGCGTTCTATGAGTACAGTCTGGACAGCTCCCATTATGAAGGAAAAAAGTGCCGAAAGTTTGAAAGTCCAAAATTTTTTTCAAAGGGTGAAAAAATTTTTTTTGCCTAAATATGACCCAAAATGGATAGTAAAGCGATTTGGGGCAAAAAAAAAATTTTGGGGCGACGCGTCAAAAATTCAAATTGGCCGCCACACGGAGACCGGCGACTCAAGAGCAACAAAACTTATACACATCATAGAGGTAAATAAGAGGAATCTTTCAAAACAAAAATCTCAACACTGATCAGAAAATGGTCGCCTAATTCCAAAATTGGCCATTTTTCGTCAAAAATGGCCGCCATTCTGGGAAAAATGCGAAAATAAAAAAACTAAAGAAAAACCCCCTCTTGAAATATTTTTAGGCAAGTTTGTGCAAAATTTCAGGAAAATCTTCCTGTAAACTTTAAAGATACAGATGTGGACGGACGACGGACGGACTACGGACGCAACGCGACGGCAATAGGTTATCGGACCATAGGTCCGGTAACCTAAAATGTGTTTGGCCATTAGTTTGGGTATTAGGGAAGACTTTTGACCTTGACCTCAATTTTTTTGCTGAGTCGGCATTTTTCGTTTTCAACGAAATTTCTGCATTAACAGTGCGTCGTATACTTTTGTATACTTTTGTAGCGAAACGGACGCTATTTTTGGACTCGTCGCTCTAGACAAACATGTCTAATGGATATTAAAACTTTGACCTTGACCTCGAATTTTTGTCGCTGAGTCAGCATTTTCCATTCTCGTCGATATCTCGGAAACGGTACTAGAGCCGTATTATCGTACATGCCAACTAGGCAAAGGCGCCAAAATTTCAGAGAATTTCTTTTACGCACATTTATAACAGACATATCAGTACAATAAAGCACACTGACTAGTTGAATTTTCTTATGTGAACAAAAAAGAATTGCAAATATACATCTGAATTCCAATCATAAATTTGCTGCTCGCCATCTAAGAAGAATGTTGATCTCTCGAAAAAAAATGACCTAAACATCAAGTTGACAGTGGCTAACTCTGAAATATCATCTTGAATTCAGATAAATTGCGTAAAAAAACCGCAGTGTCTGAGAAGTTCAAAATTAAAACCGGGAGCTTCACAGTCTTGAGTTCTCCTGTGCATTTAACGAAAAAGGCTTCAGCTATTCTGGGGCCTCTGAGTGGGCCCCAAACCCTCCGCCAATATGGCGCCTTATAGCTTCGTTCGGTCGTCTGTCCAATTATCCTTCATTCACACATTGTAAATATTTGTAGATCTGTACGTATGTCTGACCCTTTAAAGAATATACCTGTACACGCTCCTGAGGCGGATGGATCTTCCAACGGAACAGATCATCTGCAGAAGACTTTTGTCTTTGTGGTAGCGTGAAATATAGGGGGCCTACCATGATTACAAATTGACTGTTATTCAATCAGCTAGGCTATCCCTCTACGAATTTTCCCGTGGTTGGTCAATATACAAAGTTTGTGGGTTTCCAATATAGATAAGCCAGATAGCCTATGCTCTAAAATGCTCCTATAGGAAGGTGAAAATTCCTTTTTCTGGGGGGCTTACAACCCCAGAACCCCAGACCGGTAGGCAAGTGGCGAATTCTCATACGAAGGTTTAAAATGGGGGTAACCCCTCCCCATCTTAGAACAAGCTACAACCTATTGAAGACATATCTCAGGAGAGTCAGAAAATCATGGTTGTAGATCTGAAAAAGTTGCAGATCACTCTGAAAGTTACACTTATGCCTGACTAGGTAGCGGTGGAAAAAGCGGATCTGATGAACAGGTTTTTCCCCTTTAAACATGCCAATAATGATGTCAGAGATACCATTTTGGTGTCAAACTGTTCAGTGTTATTAGTGGCAATTAATAAAATACAATAAAACTGAAAGTGAAACATTTTGTCAATATAAAGTCACCATACAGTGAGATTTTGTGTAAAAATTCACTTCGGTTTGGCCACTAAAGTTAGACAATTACTTCAACTACTTCAAAAATATGTATGCTATTGCAATAACATTGGCACCAAAATATGACCTGTTCATCTGGGTATTGAACACTGATACCACAATTCTGTACGTCAAGCATAGGTATGAGAATATCATCAAAATCTATCATCACCACCCAACATAGCCAATATTCAGAAATCACAATTTACAATTGAGACCCAAATATAAATCCGTTAGAACCCCAATTAGGTCACCAATTATACACAGCATTTGTATTTACCATGTATAGTTATATGTATATACATCAGCAGCTATGCAGGATAGAGCTACTATGCACTGAGTTTGAGATCGGCACAGGCCATTATGCAACATATAGTATACCAGGTACTTAAAACAGATGTGTAAAATTTGTGATATCTTTCTGTTTTCACAAACTTCACAAGTCTATAGTTCTCTCCAGGCCAGACGGGCTCTGTGTCTGGAGACAGACAACAACGATGTGGATAGTTTTGAGTCGAATCCAAAAACTGCATTTATTGAAAGCCTTTGCTGGCATATATGAACACAGGGCAACGAGTTCTACGAGACTAGCTGTGATTACAGTCCCCTGACGGGACTTGGCATCTTAATCAGTATCCGGAGCAGCAGGGGTTGAAGTCACTTGATGAAAACAACTACAATGCTAAACTGACATGTAAAGGCAGATGGCTCATCCTGATTACATTTTCTGATAACAATTAACGAACATTTTGAACTGAATTTTTTACTGTAATGTGGATCTTACAAATGTACAGTCACAGATTTGTTTGTTGTTGTTTTGTTCCGTTCAAAATATGTACATATTACTGAACAATATTCAGTCACTTTCATTCTCACCATCGCTGAGCACGGGAGGACTATCTGAGTTTAGGCAAAACATCGCCATGGCAATATCAGAACTCGGTGCATTGTAGCCCAGCGGTGAGAGTGACATTGCTGGCTTTGGGAAGGGTTCTTGTCCATGCAGTAGAGACGTGTCAAATATCGAACCACTCTCGGGGCTGCATCATTTCAGAACATGACAGACTCCAGTTTGTCATTTTTCAGCTGCCACCTACTGCCATTGGGGCTCCAAATGTCTGGTTGTGCCTCAGGGCTGTGCGTCCAAATCACCAGAGACTGGCAATTTGTCTTGGATCAATACATCAGCAATGCATACTTCATTGTAGTAGAGAGTAGCTCAGTGACATTATATTATTGGCCCAACTGGGATAGTGACATCAAATCTGTGATGTTCTGCGACAGCTTGCTGTATGTAGGCAGATGGTTTGCCGATTCTGTACAGTGAGCAGGTTGTGTCACAACCGCTGAGAGTGTGAGTTGTTGGTAATCACTTTGCAACATCTTGTTAATAATATATTCTTGGTTATGGTGGTGATTGGAATGAACCCATGACGATTTACTACCTTGCCGCAATGACCAGCATTCATGTAGATATCACAATTGCCAAATGTATCCTTGGCACAGTAGTAGACAAGGAAATCTAACACATTAGTGGCTGATCATCTAGGAAACCACCAGCTAGTGTGATTGATCGTTGTTCCTTGAGGAGTTGTGGAGCCGTTTCTGTCAAGTATGCTCACAGCAAATCGGCCAGGCCAGATTTGTTCTTGGCGCCATTCAGAAATTTCCAGTAATTTGTTACTCGGCGACATCCACTGATGACATAACTATGTGCTGATTCTCCACAGGTACGGCGGTCTCGTTCCATCTTCTTAATGGAGAGAACATCATAACGATAAATTACTATAGTAATTGAAGATGCGTCTGGACCACTGGTACCCAACATCAATGAAAATCAGTTAGATTTCCTTGTCTACTTCTGTGCCAAGGATGTGTTTGGCAACTGTGATATCTACTTGAATGCTGGTCATCGCGGCAAAGTGGTAAATCGTGATGGGTTCATTCCAAATTACCACCAAAAACAACAATATTGGGCAAGATGTTGCAACGTGCTTACCAGCAGCTCATGCTCTCAGTGGTTGTGTCGCAAGCTGCTCACTGTTCAGAATCGGCAAATGAACTGCTTTCAGCAAGCTGTCGCAGAAAATAACAGATTTGATGCTGCTATCATAATTGGCTCGGTCAAGTAATGTCACAGAGTTACTCCTTACTGCAACGAAATATATATTGCTGAGGTATGGATCCAAGACAAAATGCCAGTCTCTGGACGAGCTGCGCTTTGAACAGCATATCTTTTCCCACCCCCTGATGATGCGAATGGACAACGCGTTAGACGGGCGAACTACCAGCTGGCGATTTGGACGTATGGCCATGAGGCACAACGAGACTTTTGGAGCCCCGATGGCAGTGGGTGGCAGCTGAAAGATGACAACCTGGAGCCTGTCATGTTCCGAAATGATGCAGCCTCTAAAGAGGTTCGATATTTGACACGTCTCTATTGCACGGATGGGAACTGTTCCCAAAGCCGGCAATTTCACTGTCTGATCGCTGGGATACAATGCACCAAGTTCTTCTCTTGCCATGGCAATGTTTGCTCAGACAGTCCTCTCGTGCTCAGCGACAATGAGGATGAAAGTGGCAGAATATTGTTCAGTAATATGTACATATGTTGAACGTAACATAACAATATACATATATGTATGGTTTATTCGTACAAAGAAAGTACACTAGTGCATATACATGTAACTGAATAAATAGTACATATGACAGGTGACAGTGAAACAAAAACATACATATAAAACCAAAGGCACACAAATGACACACTAACATGTCAGTTGTACACAAATACATGATAACATTGTCACATTCCTCGTGTGACATGTCCATAAATATACTATCCAATTTCACATTAATCAAATCTTTAATTGCAACACAAAGTGCCTGTTTATCTAAGTTGTCAGGAATACATTTTACACGTATTTCCAAATCTACCAGATCACTGAAAAATTATTACGTAAGACGCCACAATTAACACGAATGAATGCTATACTGTTACTCACAGCAGAAAAGCTGCCATTTACTGCCAGTCTGCTACAAATTTGTACAAACTAATTTTTACTAATACAAGCTGATTTAATGAATTTCAAGGACCGTATAAGTAATTGTGTATTATATGGGAGATCCATCAGACGCCGAATGGCCTTTCGCCATCTTACTACAAAGATATTAAAATATCCAAGAGAGATGTCCCATGGAGATGATCCATATAACGATATACAGTAAGAATTAAATAACTTTGATTTGATGTCATTTTGAAAATACCGAAACTGTTTAACCGAAACTGTTAACAAACAAATCTTTGTCTTTACATATATGTTTTAAGTACCTGGTACAATGTATGTTACCTGTGCATAGTAGCTCTTTCCTGCACTACATATCCATTGATGTATTAACAAATAACAATATATGGTGAATACAAATGCTGTGTATAATTGGTGACCTAATTGGGGTTCTAACAGATTTATATTTGGGTCTCAATTGTAAATTGTGATTTCTGAATATTGGCTATGTTGGGGGGTGATGATAGATTTTGATGATATTCTCATACCTATGCTTGACGTACAGAATTGTGGTATCAGTGTTCAATACCCAGATGAACAGGTCATATTTTGGTGCCAATTTTATTGCAATAGCATACATATTTTTGAAGTAGTTGAAGTTTTTGTCCAACTTTAGTGGCCAAACCGAAGTGAATTTTGACACAAAATTTCACTGTTTTGTCACTTTTTATAGATAAAATGTTTTATTTTCAGTTTTATTGTATTTTATTAATTGACACTAATAACACTGAACAGTTTGACACCAAAATGATATCTCTAACATCATTATTGGCATGTTTAGAGGGGAAAAACCTGTTACATCCGATCCGCTTTTTCCGCCGCCACCTCGTCAGGCATAAGTGTGATTTTCAGAGTGATCTGCAACTTTTTCATTTCTACAACCATGATTTTCTGACTCTCCTGAGATATGTCTTCAATAAAAAATAGGTTGTAGCTTGTTCTAAGATGGGGAGGGGTACTCGGTCCAATAGCACCCATAACCGCTAGCCTAGGTGATACCGCACTGCACTCGCTCGGACCTTTCCTGATATCACTGAATTTGTGGCATAGGGCGCCAAATTTCTAAAAGAGCTATGACCTTGACCTCAATTTTTTTTTTAGCCGCTCACAGATCAATGACGCCGAATATATTTTTTAGAAGTCAAGTATTTGGTGTGAATCAGTGATTGTTGTAAGATTAGTCGTGTAAAAATTCTTTTCAAAACCAATAAATATTTTCACAATTATGTAATTGCATCAAAGGCAATAAAAAAGCAGGTTTTTTGCCTTTTGCTTGATAGGCTCGAATTCTTTTGAGCAAGGTAGGGTATGGAAAATCTTCGTTTTTAATGTACGGGTTCGCAGCTTGATTCCATGTTTTAGTTGGAATTTTAGACCTGATTCGAAACTGAGCCAACCGCAGCGTCCAACGGCCAACTCAGCATGGGAGGAAGTGTGTTGTTAATTTTGATATTTTAATAGTTTTTTTAAAAATCTTTTTACCTCATCCCCAAGTCACCCAAGAAATAGGAACATTTATATTACATAGCGCTTAGTGGTGAGTATGATACGGCAAATATGACAGTATTTTCTCGGGTGATCTTAGAAGTAAACAATCTTTTTCCTTATTCCCCATTTATCGCTCACAATCACATTCGGCTTGAAGAATGCAAGACGTTTCACCGACACTGCCAGTTCACCGACACTTTTTCTGGACGATTCACCGACAGTTATATCTCTGGGTCTAGACTGGTGGTGGCCGGCTGAGGTGTAAAAACACGCACAGATGAACGAGCACAATCGACCGTGACAATGGAATCAACATAATCAACACAACACTGACTGATCTGTGAACTGGTGAAAGATATCTTAAGTCGAATGATGACATCTTCACCGACCTGACGGCATGCGGCTGCCGGTATACAGATTAGACCAATATTTTTTTTTAGGGCGGAGCCCATCTACTTCACTTTCGGACATAGGCCTACTGTGAAACCTGGACTGGACTATAGTCTACTTGACTAATATTGGTTTCAAAATAAATCGTGTATTTCAAGACCAAACACATTTTCTTATCTGACACAGTAGAACATTTATTTCAGTAAACACATATAACATGAGACACAAGAAAAGCAGAACCAGTGCAGATGACAATCACCAATTAAGCAAGTACAAAAATAGTTGGACCATTGACCTTTGAGCAGTTCTTAAGCAGATTTCTTTCGCTGGTAGCGCAGGATGTCGCCTCTAGACAGAAACTGCATCTGGAATGTGATGAGGCTGGCTTCTTCTTGTAGAAGGTCGATCAGCTGGTATAGGTTGAGGGAGGACTGGTCCTGGCGCTTGGTATTCGGGTATGCACGGGTATTCGACAGAATTCATCTTGAGACACTTTTGACACAAGTAATGACCTCCAGAGTACTGTGTGGGTTTATATAGCCACTATTTGTTTGAACACCTCTCACATAAAACAATATTGACTTGAATCATTGAAGCTACTTCGTTCTCAGTCAATCGAAGCTACTATGAAGCTGAGTAGTGGTGAGAAGTGTTCAACTCCTGTCACATGCTGATTATAGGGTAGAATATTCATTCAATTGGATGTCAGTTTTCTGATCAAAGCACATTGATTGTTCACGCCGTATCAGCTATGCAATGTTGAAAAGTGTTCAACTCGTGTAGCAAGCTACTGATCAATCAATTATGCCAGTTATGGTAAACAACGATGTCAGGTTCATGTATGTAAAATATGTATATTAATTTGTGGAAAATTTACTGTTGATGTTTTATGTTGACAGGAACACAACACCGTGTGATTATCCTTCTTGTCGGTTTTTTTTCTCAAGCTCATACATGCATGAAAATATATAAAACATTTATCCAAGTGAAATTAAGACAAATTTTCTTGAACTTGCTGCATGTAAAATAAATCTTTTCAACATTATTGCTGATAACAAAATTCTGACAGGAACGCCTCCACTTGCTTGGAATACCGTTTCCATGATGGACTGGGGCACGGTGGGTGGTCAAGATGTCAGCCTGCAAAGATACCAAAGACATTCTATATGGCAAAATTATTTTGATCTGCGATTTAAAAAAATCCTTATGATTGTACGCATACTAAATATCTTATTGAACATGTTTAGCCTGAGAACAATTCACAAGCATCATGATATGAGCTGACATGCTGATACCAGTTTGGCTTTCGGCCAAAGGATGTGACCATTTCCCACAAACCAGGCCGCGCCAGGTACCTGCAAAATATACTAATAAGACACTCAAATTTTCCCGCCATATGGCAATGCGGTGCTGCCGCCAAGTGTCAACTTACAGTAAAATATCTTAGACTCGAAATATCTTAGACTGAATGATAGCCTATTCCATGTTGTCATACAGCTTTCACTCGCACCAAAATTCCACTCACACCACTTCACATAACACCTGATGCCCACCGGCCCACCCCACCCCAATCGTCGCCCGATGAATCTGCCCTGTAACTGTCGGTGAATCGTCTCGAGAAAAGCGTCGGTGAACCGTCCCGTCGGTGAACCGTCCTGTTACCGGCTTGAACACCCCACGGACACAGTCACTGTGCATGAGCCTCGTGTGGTAATGTTATTGCCTCGGGTAGTAATTGCATGTACTTGCAGTGCTACAGTGCAGTATTTGTATATATGTAATACTGAGGTACAGGTGATAAGGCCGCCAAAGTGATTAGGCCGCCATTGAGAGTTATCAAACTGTGAGACTGAGTTACAAGTGATGGATGAAGAATGGTATGACATATATGTTATGCCTGACTGATTTTGTTAGGATTATATCTGTGTCATGAAGTGGTTAATCTGCTCACCTGTGCGCAAGCTATTT
Source organism: Terebella lapidaria (assembly GCA_949152475.1). NCBI lineage: Eukaryota > Metazoa > Annelida > Polychaeta > Terebellida > Terebellidae > Terebella > Terebella lapidaria. The sequence goes on from OX424570.1 coordinate 23,472,546, forward strand.
TTTAATGCATACCAAAACAAATCTTGCTGCTGTCAAGTGAAGTAAATCTTCTCGAGTTTGTTCTTTTTGCAGAAGTCGATTAGATATAGATATAATATATTGTTTGTTGGTACTGCCTGTTTTCTTGTAGATCAATTACTGTATATTGTTTGTTACTGGTGTCAAGATGTTGTTTTATGCTGATATGCGGCCTGATCGCTTTGGTGGCCTTATCGCGTGGTAACCGTAATACTAAACGGCACTATCATTCACCAATGATGTGTTACAAAAACAGACATTCGGTATAAGATCATAAATACAGCCCTGATGTATATTGGTACCACACCCTCTCCCTCGTGGAATAATCTGCTGTACCAATATACATACAAGGCTGTATTCATATAATAACTCAGCATACTTTACTGGTAGCCAAAGGCAATTTTCTACTGATAGTGCGGAAGCCAGATCCAGAAATATGTCACTTTGTTGCACCCGAAAGGTGGAAAAGGTCTGACCTATGCATGTTGTAGAGAAATGTATCAGGAACAAGAATAGCCCGGGTGTCTGTTTCCACCATGTCAGCATCATATCTGAAATTTGCATTTTGTTAGGGTACCCCTTGTCGATTTTCGGTGCGTTTTTCGCACATCAAATTGGGGGGTATGGTAACCCTATGGCTTGTAACTTTTTTTTGGGCGATGGCAGGAGCAAACCAATAATACCACTGCAAAGGAAATTGAAAATCCTATTAAAATTTACCAGACAATATTTTTTGGCTGATTATTACACGACGTGCAACAGTCAGAACACCTGATGATATAATTGCCTGAAGCGAAAGCACAATGCTTGAAATGAATTTGTTTAAATATTATGTTGTGACATGATATAATAAATTAGCTTGACTTCTGAATTGTATATTAGTGCATTAAAATCATGTTCAATGACGATTACTCTGCTTGGTGAGGTTGAATCACGGCAAAACACTCCCCTTCGTTAGATATAAAATGCACCGTTAACACGCAAAACATGAATGTTTTTCATTCCACCTTAGTAAACTTTGATCACTAATGGTTTATGTTGTGTAATTCCGTGCCATTTTCATATTGATTTTGCTTTATGAAGATTTTTCATCAAAATGGACCCTAATGAGATGAGAAATAACGGTTTCCATTTTTTTAGCATATTGATTACAAGTGTGCAAATCCAAGATGGCCGCCAATTATCACCACAAATCTAATAATCGCCATATCTATGGCCCTAATTGACATAGAAAACATTAAATTTGTGTCGTTTTATATGTGTTCAGGCACAAGGAATCCAGTAAAACGATTTTTTTAACGATACTTGTTTGTATTAACTTGTTAAACAGAGGTTACTCTGTCAGCTCAGTCCGAATGTGGGCCGACTTCTCACCAATGCAGTCGGATTAGGGAGGTTGAATCCCCTACCTCGGCAGTGGTATGGTGTCGCCAAACCGTGCAAGTGTGTTTTCACCCGACTCTGTAGTTCTGTACTACATTAATAACCACCTTCAAGCCAAGACCCGAGCCAATAAGAGATATTGAAATAAGCATATACTCATTCATCAATTGTTGACACACCATATCACCATCATCGTCCTGGTCGTTTTCCGCATCCTTCAGGTTATCGAAAGTAGGTACATGTTCAGGCTTGCTTCAGTTGCATCAAACTTGCAAAGTTTTGTGCAAGTTACGTTGAACAGTTCTTCTGGCATTGCTGGTATACTGTCACATCCCACGAGTTCCTCAACTTCTTGGTGCTGGTGGTGTGTGCTCTCGTGCCAACCTAGGTCTACTGGATTCAACACTTCAGGTTCAGACGCTGTGTCCTGAGACCATATTTTGCTTAGTAATGCAATACTTGTTATATTTATCTGAAACACCGGTGACATTGTCTAGAATGATTTGGATTCGGTCTGTTTGTCTTTACTTTTGGATGCCCAGTGACACTTGCACACATAATGGCAAGAAAACTTACTAGGCTGCAATCTTGGAACATTATACATAAACCTGGATTTGATACATCATCTTTTGTCTCCAGTGCGTTTTATGACTGGTTGTTTATTTGATTCTATCAGTTTATCACCATAATCCTGATGAACCTTTAACATCGATAATATGTGTGCACCTGTGAAATTTGGCTTTCTACAGGCAAGAGGCGTATGGTGCCGTCATTGTATGTATCCTGTTGCTCTCAGTTACTAAATGGCTCACACCCCCATTAACCTCAACATAATCCTGTTTTCCAAATCCATGGATGAAATTGTTAGCGGCTACAGGAAGCCTTTCACCGGTTCTGACTCTGTGGCTTCAAGTATAAAGCTGTGACGATGTGATTTTCTACAGCAACAGTAAATTATCTATTATATAAAGGAGGTATCCACCCTGATTCACCTAAGCTCGAACCAATCAGACACTAGGAACCCTTTACCAAATATGGATCCATCGTATTCTTGGACACCCAGGGTCCAATTATTGGACAAAAGATTGTCTAGGACAAAGATTGAAGTTTCACGATTGTCTTCAGTTCAACACTTTCACCGTGATTAGGCAAATAACCCAGTCAGTTATGTATGCACCAGTGCTGATCTCCATGCAGTGATCTAAGGTGGCTGGCACAACTGTCCACATACAACTTCTTTGTTTCTGTGCCAGGGTCCATTCGGGGTTCGCCCAATTTGGTAGTCATTTCTAGTAGCATTTCTACTAGTTCCGCTAGTGAGATATCCCTTTAGCTCACTTGGTAGAGTGTTGAACTACCGTTCATAGGGTACTGAGTTCGAATCTCCTCTCGGGCAAGTGGATTTTTCCAAACCCTGCAACTTTGGCGCCCAATGGGGGACGTGTCCAAATGTCAAGGACAAGATTTCCGAAGAGGGGGAGTATGTGCCAGGGCACATTTGGGGTTCCCCCAATTTGGTGGTCAGCCGTTGGACTACCGTTCGTCGGTTCCTAGGCTGGAATCCCCTCTCGGGCAAGTGGATTTTTCTGAACCCTGCAACAGTTGAATACGTCTCAGGCACGGGCTTTCTCGGATGGCATAGTGGGATTCTTCTTGATCTTTGGAAAGCAAATAGAGTTCAAGTCATTCGCTGCCCTTCCTTACGGACACAGGCTCCATAGACATCCTCCGCTGTAGGCAATTGATGGTGAAGTGACCCCAATGACAAGTAAGTTCCACAGCCAAGGACGTTGGATGTTCGTGTGAACAGTACATATATGTTATTATTCGGCATGTGACTAGGACAGAAACGGACACCCACAGCAGAGGATATCGGAGGTTTACATCCAGAAGCAGCTGGATTTCTGAAGGACGGGGTATTCCAGGTGCCTGCGGGACAGATCGCTGCCGTTGGATCCCAGGTTAGTGGGTTGGTAAGGCCGACAATAACCACGCATGGCTAGAAGTGAACATGCATGTCACCTATTGTGGAGGGGGCAATGGCAAGGCCTCCATAATACAACAACATGATTAGGATACTGGTCCATCCGCACTGACGGAGCAAGTCAAGGTCAAACTCCAGATAGCCTGACTGGAGCCAGAGTCTGCTCATACACTACAGAGAAGACAGAACGGTCCGGAATGACACAGAAACAGTTTCGGCTTTTACTGGTGTCCCAACTTCGATCTTTGTCCTATACAATCCTTTGTCCAATAATTGGACACGAATCATCGATAAAACCCTGGGTATCCAAGAATACGAGGGACCCACATCTAGTAAAGGATTCCTAGTTTCTGATCGGTTCGAGCTCAGGTGAATCTGGGTGGATACCTTCTTTATATAGATAATTTACTATTGCTGTAGAAAATCACATTGTCACAGCTTCATACTTGAAGCCACAGTGTCAGAACCAGCGAAAGGCTTCCTGAAATCGCTGACAATTTCATCCATGGATTTGGAAAACACGATTATGTTGAGGTTACTGGGGTATGAGCCATTTAGTAACTGAGAGCAACAGGATACATACATTGGCGGCATCATACTTCGTTGCCTGTAGAAAGCCAAATTTCACAGGTGCACACATATTATCAATATTAAAGGTTCATCAAGGATATGGTGATAAACTGATAGAATCAAATAAACAACCAGTCATAACAGGCACTGGAGACAAAAGATGGTGTATCAAATCCAGGTCTACATGTATGTAAAATGTTCCAAGATTGCAGCCTACTAAGAGTTCTTGCCATTATGGGTGCAAGTGTCACTGGGCATCCAAAAAGAAAGAAAAAAGGCCGAATCCAATTCATTCCAGTCAATGTCACCAGTGTTTCATATAAATATTACAAATATTGCATTAAGCAAAATATGGTCTCAGGACACAGCGTCTGAACCTGCAGTTTTGAATCCAGTAGACCTAGGCTGGCATGAGAGCACACACCACCAGCACCAGGCAGTTGAGAAACTCGTGGAATGTGAGAGTATACCAGCAATGCCAGGAGAACTGTTCAACGTGACTTGCACAAAACTTTGCAAGTTTGATGCAACTGAAGCAAGCCTAAACATGTACCTACTTTCGATAACCTGAAGGATGCGGAAAACGACCGGGACGATGATGATGATATGGTGTCTCAACAATTAATGAATAAGTATATGCTTATTTCAATATATCTTATTGGCTCGGGTCTTGGTTCGAAGGTGGTTATTAATGTAGTACAGAACTACAGTAGACCTAACTACAGAGTCGGGTGAGAACACACTCGAACGGTTTGGCGACCACATACCACTGCCGAGGTAGGGGATTCAACCTCCCTAAACCTACTGCATTGATGAGAAGTCGGCCCACATTCAGACTGAGCTGACTGAGTAACCTTTTTAGCTTACCGGCCCTTTGGGCCGATAAGCTATTGTCGTGGTATTTCGTCCGTCGTCCGTCCGTCGTCTGTCCGGGTCTGTAACTTTTTTTTGACATGATGAATTTCCCCATAAATTTGTCAGAACATACCTTGGGCCAGTATCTAAAAACGTTTTTTTAATTTTTTTGATTGAATCGTTTTTGCCTATTTGGCGGCCATTTTGGACGAAAAATTGCCAATTTTGGACTTTGGAGGCCATTTTCTCAAAAACTGTCTGATCAGTTTTGAGATTTTTGTTTCAAAACATTCCTCTCATGTACCTTTATGACGTGTATAAGTTTCGTTGCCCTTGAATCGCCGGCCTGCGTGTGGCGGCCATTTTGATTTTTTGATGGGCCGGCGAAAAAAAAATTTTTTGTCCCAAATCAAGTCACTTTTCGTTTTGAGCCATTTCCAGCAAAAAAAAAAAAAAAATTTTTTTTGGCCATTGAAAAATTTTTTGGACTTAGAAAATTTCACCCAATTTTTCCTTCATAATGGGAGCTGTGCAGAGTAAACTCATAGAACACTTCAAGATAGAGCCTAAGTATTGGCACATTCAAATGGGAAATCATGTATTGCGGTTTGAGTGATGACCTTGAATTTGACCTTCAATGACCTTGAAAGGTCAGAACGACCTTTTTTGTCAAAAAATGGCCAATTTTGGATTTTTGATGGCCATTTTCTCAAAAACTGTCCGATCAGTTTTGAGATTTTTGTTTTAAAACATTCCTCTCATGTACCTTTTTGACCTGTATAAGTTTCGTTGTCCTTGAATCGCCGGCCTGCGTGTGGCGGCCATTTTGATTTTTTGACGGGTCGGCGAAAAAAAACTTTTTTGTCCCAAATCAAGTCACTATTCGTTTTGAGCCATTTCCAGAAAAAAAAAAAAAATAAATTTTTTTTGGCCATTGAAAAATTTTTTGGACTTAGAAAATTTCACCCAATTTTTCCTTCATAATGGGAGCTGTGCAGAGTAAACTCATAGAACACTTCAAGATAGAGCCTAAGTATTGGCACATTCAAATGGAAAATCATATATTGTGGTTTGAGTGGTGACCTTGAATTTGACCTTCAATGACCTTGAAAGGTCGAAACGACCTTTTTTGTCGAAAAAATGATGAATTTTGCTTTTGGTGGTCATTTTATCGAAATCTATTCAGACAGTTTTCCTCAAAATCATGTATAAGATTATCCTTATGTACGTTTGTGATGTGTATAAGTTTTGTTGCCTTTGAATCGACTATCTGTGAAAATTTGTCATTAACAAAAAAAATATTTCAAGATGTAACTTGATTTCGTATTATAGTCCATACAGAAAATGTGTTTCTATCAACATTTACGAAGATGTTTTAACGTATTGATTCTATGCAATTCACATGATTGCCGGTAAGCTACAGCACCCTTGGTGCTATGTTTTAACAAGTTAATACAAACACGTATCATTAAAAGAATCTTTTCACTGGATTCATTGTGCCTGAAAACATATAAAACGACACAAATTTGATGTTTCTATGTCAATTAGGGCCATAGATATGGCGATTATTAGATTTGTGGTGATAATTGGCGGCCATCTTGGATTTGCACACAATTAATATGCAAAAATAATGGGAACAGTTAAGGCTCCTATGGATTTGGGCGCCCGTACTATGAATTTCAAACTTCTTTCGCAAAAATTGGAAAAGTTGGCAATCTCCCACAATGTTGATTATCAGCCCAGAATGATAATATACCTTAATTTGCTACTAAAAGGCTACTCAAAAACTATCAATAATTTTTTTGGTGGAGTGGAAACTTCCCCACCGAACTTTCTCTTCAAGTATTCACATGCTCTGTGGATATATGTTCCTCATCAACCTTGAAGGGCCACAAGCTAGCAAAACCCCTTGGTCATCACACTTAACCTGTGAATGTTCGTTTACCAGACATGCGATGACAAAGTCATTTTGAAATTATCGCAAGTAGAAATTTGTCTGTTTCTTGCGATATATTATGTGGGCATATCACCAATATATCTTAAGAAATCAATCCATTTATCAAGCGATCAGCTTGAAAAATCGACTAATCCGAAAGGCGGCAGTTCTTTTTTTAGAACAAGAGGCTGTGACGTCACAACGTGAATATCAACGCCATGGAAAAACTGCATTGCTCCCCAATTTATGTAATTGTACTTAAGGTGGTACCTGGGCCTGGCTCACGTTGCGACGTCACATCCATAAGCAATGACGATGTAAACAATGCCACGTGCATGTATTCCAATATCGATTACTACTGAGCGGTTGGGCGAGAAAATCTTCAAACCACCCAGGTCACGTCAAAATAGTGTATATTGATTTCTTAATATGTACGGAAGCCGTTTTGGACTTTTTTCATTTTCCCGAATGTGGCCCTTTAATATTATTGTCCAGCGTGTACTCTTGGCCTGATTTAGCCTACAAATTGCTAGAAATGTCCTGAAACAACACTGATTCAATCACACGAGTTTCAGTGGACTGATGTATTGTATAACCATGATAACAGACCATAATATCAACAAATATTCATGGATCTAGCATCCATCTTCTGAGAACCCCCTGTATATGTATCCCCATTGCACTATGAACATAATTTTATTTCCAATTCAATAATTATTTTATAAATCCAACATGATTTTAAACAAAAGTATGTCACGATCACCGTTTCCCCCCCCCCCCCCCCCCCTATCCATACACTTCCTTCCTTTGTTCCCCTTCTCCATTTTATCATTGAACTTTTATTCTACTGTACAAACAACACACCAGATTCATCAGATATGCCATCTAGACTGACATTAAACAAACTCTACTTTTCATGGAATGAATTTCTTAGCGCCTAATTGATCATATTGTTTTGGCATACAGTTAACCTACTTTGATCTGCCTGCTTGGCAGCTGTGTTCACACAAGATCAATTACAATAGTGCTAATAATCTGACAGCGATCACAAGTTTTCACAGTTTGTGATTTTTAATTGATCATGTTTGGACAAGTTCTATTTTTTTGGTTATATATTTGATGACATATCACCAGCAAGGCGTTAGGGAAAAGTTGTCAGAGCTAGAAATAGCTGATAGGAATATTCTTGTTTCCATTCATCACATGAATTCAGACACATACCATTTCACTGATATCCAGTGTCAGGCATCTATGTTTTACCTTAATTAGCAAGGTAATCAAGTTGAACTGAAGTTTTTCAAAGTTATTAAAAAAGCAGTATTTATCGAAATATTAGTGAAAAGCATATCTATCCTGGTGAAAATAAGTAGAATGAAGAGTGCATTTTTCCTGCCACAGTAGCCAAGTTACAGATACCTGGATTAAGTTTTGAAGGCTTTGTCTTAAAAACCTAGTCAAAAGACTTTGATTGGGTACCAAAAGACTTCTCTATTTTAATTCCATATCTTGATTTTTTTCAAATGAAAAATATACTTTTCATGATTTTATTTCTGTGCAGACTTGCAGCCATGAAGATCGCGGTAGAGGGCTGTTGCCATGGGGAACTGGACAAGATATACGAGACGTTGGCGTACCTCGAGGAGAAAAATAATGTCAAAGTGGACCTGCTTCTGATCTGCGGGGATTTCCAGGCTGTTCGAAACAAGTCCGACTTGGAAACCATGGCCGTTCCGCCAAAGTACCGCAAACTTAACACCTTCTGGAAGTGAGTTTTGGTGGATGAATTTGTCGTAATTGTTATCATGTTGAACAGATCAAAACGGAAGGCTTTGGTAGGGCAGTTTGAACATTTGCTGAGAAATATATATATACTGTAAAATGAATAATTTTGGTGGACGATTTATTTGGCGGATTTGGCGGTAGGGGAAGAAACACCAAATTAAATAGATCGTCATCGTTAAGTTAATTAGATATATGTCAAGGAATACATGTGGTTTCGAAACCGCCAAATTTAATCTCCGCCAAATAACGTGAGGCTCACAACCGCAAAATTTAATACCTGCCAGATTTAGTCTTCTTACAGTACTACATGCTTCGGTGAAACCTTTGTACGTTTTCCAAATTCATTCATGTAGACTACTCGTAATTTTGATATATTTCTCCACATCTACTGTGTCTGATATGTTTCCTAAATATATACCATTCCCTCGCATAACCTTACAGTTAACCTTTCAATATGTGTGAACTTATGTTCCACCTCTTCTGTTTCGTCTCACAGGTACTATGCTGGTTTGAAGGTCGCCCCTGTCCTGACAGTGTTTATCGGTGGTAACCACGAGGCTTCTAACTACCTCCAGGAATTGCCGTACGGTGGATGGGTGGCAACAAACATCTACTACATGGGTAGGAAGCTCTGTTGGAAAATTGTGCAAAACACTATGACAATAAAATAGTCTACCGATATCGAAGAAAGTATTTCTCATGGACAAGTTTATTTTATCATATACAACCGATACTCGTAAATATCAATACAAATTTGTACCAAATGTTATCAACATTCACATTTTTATTCAAATTTGTGCACTGTTTGAAAATTTAAATGAATGATATTGTCGAAACAAATTTCTCGAGAAATTTCATTCGAGAAATTCCGTTAGAATCATTGTGGTTATCTTCCAAAACAGTTTTCTCTTTACACATATATATATGTATACATTATGCATATTCTCTATTCCTGCCAGGTTACGCTGGAGTGATACAGTTCGGTGGACTTCGCATCGCCGGCCTGTCCGGGATTTTCAAAGGACGCGACTACCAATCTGGTATTTATATGTTTTCGGGTTACAAAATTCGGAAAAATGCATAAATATTTCTACGTGTGTTATGACCGCATATCCTTGCCTTTTTGTCAGGAATGAAACCACGGTGTCTTAGTTATAGATAGCAATTACACTGTATCTACGCACACATGCTATTCTATATACCACATGGACCATATTTAATTGTATGACCATTTATTGATGCTCAGTTGTGAATAAACAGTTGTAATTACCCAAACAGGTCACTTTGAGCACGCACCATACAGCGAAGATACCAAGAGAAGCTGCTATCACATCAGAAACTTGGAGGTCTTCCGTCTAAAACAGGTACTGAAATTCCCACATCTGAATTTCCAAATTTAAATTTGCAAGAATAAGGAAAGAATACTCTGAAATAGAAAAAAAATACCCCCCAAAATGAAAATGTAATGATAATACAACTCAAACCATGATAAAATTGTAAATGTGATAATGACGCTGGACCTTGAATACTAATTAGTTACAGAAACCTATCGATATAATTCTCAGCCATGATTGGCCGAGAGGAATTTACAACTATGGCAACGTCAAGGCTCTGCTGCAGAAAAAGAAGTTTTTTCGCGAGGAAGTAAATTCAGGAACGCTTGGCAGTCCGCCAGCTGAGGAGCTTCTTTTTGCTCTAAAACCATCATATTGGTTCTCGGCACACTTGCATGTCAAGTTTGCTGCACTGGTTGAGCATGAGGTATAGAATATCTGTGGGGTGACAGTTTGTTTTCGGCTGTGGTTTATTGAGATATCTCATAATAGTTACTGTTTGTTATTTGTTAATTCAACTTGCACATTTGTTTGTTTTTTTGTTTGGGTACGGTTTTCGTTGGGTTAACTATAATGTGGGTCGGGGAAAATATTTTGTTCAATCAAATTAATTCGAATTAAATTTGCAATGCATGATTTATGTAAGAGTTTTGTAACACGATAACGAAACTCATCATCTACTAACTTCTTTTATTTTCAGGAGTCATCTTATATTCTGCATAGTAACTTACTGTCATTTCTTTTTCTCTTGCCATTAGCTGGACTCGGGAGAACAGAAGCAGACAAAATTTCTCTCTCTGGATAAATGTTTACCCAAGAGAAACTTTCTCCAGGTAATCATGAATATTTCAAACAAAACCAACAGTTCGAGTACCAAATTTGAATGCCCACAACTCAAAATTTGTATTTCTATGTTACACACAATGCTACCATCAATTTTGTGCATGCTATGTTGAAGTACTGACCGTATAAATCAATTGTATTCTCTCACCAAGATCATTGACGTGCCCTCCGTTCCGGACAAACCCTTAGAGCTTGAGTTGGACCCCGAGTGGCTCTGTGTCTTGAAGTCAACCAATCATTTAATGAGTCTGACCAAGGCTAGAAGCTACATGCCTGGGCCCGGTAGCAATGAAAGGTTAATATCAACCATTAGTATGACTCCCAGTAGTATAGATTTGTCGAGGAAATATTCATAATCTTTACTACACTGAGGGCTATTTTAAATACATGTTAGATCAGTCACACAAAATTTTCATTGTAATAATGCAAAATTTATAAGTATTTTGCATGGGCGAATTATCATCACAGCGTTACGTGTACAATGTACATAAAGGTATTTTGCTACAAAAAATGTCGATTTTTGACATGAGTTCCTGAAGATTCTTTTGCACATGCTCTTTTCTTGTTTCTGTAAATCTAGATGGAATTTCACTCCCACTTCTGAAGAGCTTGAATCCCTTAGTGAGGACTTCGGGGGTCTTTTCAAAATCCCCGAAAACTTTGAGAAAACTGTTCCAGCACATGACCCCAACCAAAGTAACAAATCTTCGTGTGGCCGTCCGAAAGTTGTTACCAATCCCCAGACGAGCCTATTGTGTGAAATGCTCGGGATTCTCGACCCTAGCGCTTTCTTTCTCGGTAAACAGCAACACCAAAACATCCCGGTTTCTCCGATCCCCGCCAGTGATAATGACTCGAGCTTCTTCAATGAGAGCTCCTTTGTCAACGATAGTGACTTTGTGGAAACGACGGTTGAGAGTTCGTCTCTCTTTGAGACGACCCCCAACCCCGATGAAATCTCGCTGGATGACCTTGACGACGGCGACGATGAAGAAGAAACAGAAGACAAAGAGTCCGATGAGAAGGATGAGCCTTCACCGGGCGACTCTGCACCGCAGTCGGATGACTTGGTGAAAACGCGCTTGTTTTTCAGTGGTGACGATGTTTCACTGGACAGTTCCAGTCAGGAGGCTGTGCTCTCTGCTGGTAGCCAAAGTCCAGATTCTAATGTACTCGACTGTCAGCATATGGTGAATACCTCACAGGATAGCACCAGTAGTGGGTCGTCCCCTCTCAAACGTGGTGCGGAGGCAGAACTCAAAGTGGTTTCTGAGCAGACATGCGTGGACGACAAACCAAAAAAGTTCAAGAGACGAAACCAGTCATTCTACAGTTCAGAGGAAAATGTATGATTGCTTTGGCAGCTTGGAGTGGATGTATGTGGAATTGTATGGATGAAATGTGTGTATGTGTCGATGTCACTAGGTGTGAGACAGTTGGTAAGAAAAAATAGCTTTCTCAGAGGGACCTGGTTTTACCAGGTATCATAGTGCAGCTCGAGTGACTGAATCATTATTAACTTGTTGGATTTGTATCACAATTTGTTGATAGTTATGACCTGTTATGAAATTGAAATGCTTTTAATCAAAAGTAGATTTATAACAATAATGCATCACCAAGGTGCAGAAATTCATGATTAGATCAACTGTTGTTTGATCAAAATGAAATGTTTGGCTTGTTATATTTAGTGTATTTGTTGGTGTTGTCAAATTTGATTTGGTGTTCATTGAGACAATATCTGAGGCAGCTAAAGATTCAATCCAGGTATAAGTCAAGATTAAAGCATATTTCATGTGGTAGTGTTTCATGTTCACTAAATGTACAGGCCATGAAATTGGATATTTTTGCATTAGGCAAATTAGTCGATGGTTGACAGAAATTGCAGCAGATATTTCCAGCAAACAGGATTTTACCGAAGCAAAGTTTTAATGAGTGTAAACAAACAAAAATCAGAGGAATTGTTGAAAATGTCTGAATTTGTAACTTTCGCCGCAACATAATGTTTTATGGTGAAAAATAATTTTATCTTGAAAATTTTATTGTTGCATCAAATTCATTCACGAATAATTTTGAATGTGTTATGGGGATTTGCATTATTTCTTTGACATCCGAGTTATGTAATACAACAGAAGTGTGCTCTTGGTATCCATGGGCTCTCACTCTTTCTATATATAACATACTAACTAACACATTGTACAGTTGAGCAATGAATATTTGATATCATAAAATGATGATGGTATTTTGCAGCATTTCACACCTGATGAATTTTATACCTGGCATGGGATTGAAAATCATAACGTTTATTAGAGTACAGGCATCATAATGCTAATTTTCTGTCTGTCGAAAATTGGAGCGTTATGATATATAGCTCTCTCCAGGCTTTGGCTATCATAACGATTTGATATCATAACGTTTTCTAGGTGAAAACAATGGACATAATAAAATTACTTGTGGAAAAACAAACACCAAGGTTTTGGCTGTAGCCACTTAATAATTGCCTTTATGTGCGCGACTGTATTGTAGGGACATAATGAATACTGTAAAACTACTAATTTTGTCGGACGATTTATTGGCAGATTTGGCGGTAGGAGAAAAATAGCCAAATCAGATCGTCCACCAAATTAACTAGATATATGATAAGAAATGTAAGTGGTTTTAAAACCGCCAAATTAAATCGCTGCCAAATGACGTGGGGCTCACAACCGCCAAATTTAATAGCCGCCAAAATTAGTCTTTTTACAGTGGAACCCAGTTATATATCTGCACTTGTATGCCCAAACAGACGCCCCTTTCTATTTGATCTCGTTGAGAGTTTCTGGTGGGTTTTTTTTAGTTTATTTACATTACTGCCTTTCTCGGTGCTTTGTATCCCTTGATGCAGAGCGATTCCAGCTTGCTTGTGTATGTTCGAGCGTGAACTAGGTTAAGTCACAGGTAACTGGTACTGTCATATATTTTTCTGAGACCACAGGCATCTATGTAATTGATTCGGAAAAAATAGTTTCCCTGCCAATATCACTTTAAAGTTACATGGATTTTGTCATAACTTTCTGCCAATATCACTTTAATTTAACAGAATCCTGGCATAGTGTCAATTTGCCTTGGACACTCCTAGCCTAGCGATTTTGTGGGTAACATTCTTCATATTGTGCTATGAGTCTGGTGAGACAAACAATAGAAGAACAACTGCATGTACCAGGATGGAACGTTGATGTTAAGCATGAAAATTTAAACTTCATTTATTTTACGAACATTGCCCACAGCAAAAATTGGCACTAGAGGGTTTCCTTGGTGCATCTTTAACAAGTGATTGTGAGAGGAGAAAGTAGACCCAAAAAAAGACGCGATAAAAGAAAATAATGCATGTCAATCGGATAAGCACATAGTACTGAGTGTTGCCATATTTAAGTTTTAGCAATGGGGTTCCTGTTTGCCACCAGGATCGCCACCATGTAATTCGGGTATAGATAAATCATAGAAACAGTCTACTGTGCCAAAGACGTACAGAAACGTCATAATGGTAAATTAAATTTTGTCATGTTTGTTTTTGCATAATGCAGACAATGGACATGACGTTTTTTGTACTTCTTGGGCATAATAGACTGTTTTAGAGCCCCAAAAGCACATGGCATCAGCAGGTACCCGATTCAATTCAATTTTGCAATTCAATTTTGCAAATTGTCCAATGAATTTTCGAATTATCCATTCAAATTTGTTCGTTCTCACTATCATGCAAGTTTGGAAAAACTCATAATAAACCAGAAACCATATATTGTCTGTCGTGAACTAAGTCTGGTATTAACATTTGTGGGTGTACTCCAGGAGCGAATTTATTCCCTATTAGTTTAAGTAAAATGTTCCTTTGCAACTCATAACTGGGACATACAAAAAAAGAAATGATAAGGATCTTCTAGTAGATGACAACATTTGGGACGAGTCGGATATGAAATTATAATCAAACCTTTGACGCTCAGGCTTCATCACACAAGTGTGAAACCGTGTGAAAATTCGTCAACAACCTGTGAATCTGAATTTGGAGGTCTATACAGAACACCGAGATAAATTACTTATTTTTTTGTCCACTTTGACTTCTATCCACAGATTTTCTATTTGGCGGTGTGATAAATCAATAATGGATTTGTCCGTTGCAATTATACATATCCCTCCCCCTATCCCCGACCTATCTCGTCTGTACACCGTAAAGTCACTGGGTGGAGACGGCAACTCGGATGAATCAACAGTGTCTTTCAAGTGGGTTTCAGTTACAAAAATGAAATCTATTTGTTGCTGCATGCAAGTAGTAATATAGAGTTCCTCAGCTTTGTACATAGGATTATCTGCCGAATTGATGACCTCACCTCTAATGTTACTGTGACACAAAGAAATTTCTCGAGGACCTGGATTCATGTGCACATCATCTGACAAAAGCAATAATAAACCGATCAACAACAAGTTATATCTATCCTTAAAATGGTCATTCTATGTAATTGTATCAAATTATATGAATATGCGATAAACATGATAAAGACAAATAAAACAACAAAACTTGCTATAAACACACAATATACATATGTCCAAGAAGACACATGACAACTGCATAGTTGCAGTTTACGAAGTGAAAGAAAACTGTTTAGCAAGTCGAAACAATGATATAAACAAACAATAATAGACACTGATATAAACAAACGGTTGTAGTCCAATACCATGTCAGTATGATATATATATACTGAATAACCACATGAATATTTTGTTCAAAAAGGCACATGATATATCCACACGATTTCGTTATCTGAATTCCACTCGCATGGTCACTTAGGAGGTCAGGAGATGACAAAGTAATTAGATTGTGTTCAAGCGGCACATTTCACAACATGAACAAATACAACTTGGACGTTCCCATTCGAATCATGTTCTTAAAAACATTGAGATCTGTACATTGTTACAAATGAATGGGTAGATTCCACAAATAAACTCTATAATATCTAAGAGAGTTTTCATCGTACTGTACACTGTTATATTGGGGCAACGTAAGGGAGTTGATATTCCTAAGATTATGAGTGTTAATCTTTTGTCGACAAAGCTACACAGATAAATGGGACTAATTTGCTGATACATTTTGAAAACCTCTGCGGCTATTAATCGTAGTCTCTCGCAACACTATTGCCACTTCCTGATTGAGCATCAATACTGCCTTACCAGAAGTGTCTAACGCGTGAAAGGCGGTTGTACTGAAGTGTGATGGTGGATGCTCCAGAATCAACTACTAGTGCATTGAACGGTCCTCATCCAAATTGGATCTAATTATCCGGGCTGGTGACAACAACACAAACCTAAATCTAGCCAGCGTATTCCATTCTCCCAAAGGCAATGTCGATAGAAAATACAGGTTCAGCCACGGAACAGGTTTAAGTCGAAGGGATAAGTTCAGCCATAGAACAGGGTTAAGTCGAACCAACAGTCCTGGTTCAGAAGCTTCGGACTTTCCTGAACACCTGATTATTTAATTGCCAAACATATATCACAGGTTAGTCAAGAGTCCTACTGGCACCTCATGCAACGCATTGAGTAAATTAAATAACACCTAGACAAGGGAACATGCAACAAGTTAATTGGACACGCGACTGGACTATTACAACGGATTCTTGTCAGGGGTCACTGACACCTTCATTGAACGTCCCCAGGTCGTACAACACTGGAGGCCCACCTGAATAGTGAGAAGATACAATAAGAACACATCAGACTAGTCCTACGCAGTTACAGCGAGTGAACTTCAACGCTCACATCATGTCCAAAATTCGTTACACAATGTTTCCACTTTGGGATACTTGACTATCATCCGTGGAGATTTTTCAAGATATGAATGACAATTGCTAGCAGACACGGTGCAACTCTCATTGAATGCGCTAGGCGTTGAACTACAGAACTTACATGTGTTTAACACCAGCTAATCATAATTACTTGTCAGGCCCTGATTTAGGGAATGTGGGCAATCAGTACTGACCACAATGATGCATACTTGCACGTGCCCACCTAAAGTCAGCATTCGAGGGTGTAGTGTAACAGTTCAGGGTACTTTCCTTTGGGGGTCACCACAGCTCAGTACGTATGCACACAGATTGTTAGCACTATGGCAATCACGTGTCGAATGGCAGGGACAAATATTGCCTGATACTCATCTACCATGATATCAGTTATTGGTTGATAGTGGTCGACAGTCCAACACAGGTGAACGACCAGTCCGGGCTCAATATCACGCAGGAACATGCAGGAATATTAGGGCCTAATGCATGCAATGTCGTAGAGTGTTTAGCTCTGATGCACGCAATTCGAGAGCTCTCAGCCCACCAGGGGCGAGGCTGTGGCTGGTGTTCGCAGGAAACAGCGTGGTCGAAAAGCTTGTGAAATAAAGAGGAGAATTCGATTGAGGAAATTCTGTTTGGAGGTCAAACGTCCGGTCAAGTTTGCCTTTCAGCATGGTCTGTTCACCAGGTTGGATGGATGTTGTAGCGTTTGCTCTCTCATTCGTGTCTGAAGAATGTGATTGGCATGACTCTTGGGTCTGAATCTGGAGGTCTTTGGATACCTTTTGTCAGTTTGGAATGCCAAACCTCATAGACCTTCTGCCTACAACGATCGATGGATGCAAATCCATGTTGGGACCTGTATCCAACGCGAGTGGGGTTGATTTGACGAATACTCGTACCTTCTCGGACTTGTACGCATCTTTTAGGATGCAGTGCCCCCGGGAAGTGCCTAATCTCCCAAAAAGAGCCTTTGTGTTGTACTGTCTTGAAGATTCTCCCTAGGAAGGGAGGCTGTGCCATTACAGCCATTACAGCGGTCACCTTTCAAACAAATAATTGCAAGACAACATTTTGAAATCATGGCAACTAATAAATGTGATATTGCATACAGAACCGATGGGTCTGGTTCCCTTCACCCAAAACATATAGTGCCGTGGTCGAGGGTGGGAAGGCTTTCTATCATATTGTTGTGGTTCCGTCACTGGAAGGATGACACTTGGGAAGGAATGAGTTGTGTCTTGATTGTTCACTGGAACTTTATATCATTTGCACAAAAATGATCAGGAAAGATAGAAATCAGCCTCACATGTCTACGGATTTATCAACTATTACCCGGTACACAATGACCGAGCTCAGAACGTGGTTTAACAAAAAAAGTCAGGGTTTCGATCTGCATCTAACATAGTTCGTAGTTCCATTTCCTGTTTTGGGGCACAAGTAAAACGCCATAAAATGATGGGTGGTGGGAATCCTTTGCAGTTTTCGTCCAATGAACTTCGTTGTCAGATATAAGTACTTTATTATTGTGTTGAATATCAATATTTGGGTGGTTAATTGCCTTGAAACCTTGACTGATTGCTCTCTACATGACTTTTTAACACGGACTAGCTCCCACTCGATTCTGAGGAGTACACACGGAGATCTGTACACTTTCAAAAACTTTTAATTTAATTTTTTCGTACATCACCAAACTCGACTCCAAACTATCCCAATGAAGACCTATCCACCCACCTGTCCAATTTTGTGATTTCGACTCTCTTTTGTTTGAGACAGGAAAGTGAAGCTTGTGTGAAGACATGCCCCGTTGTCTTGGCGGGACAGGTAGCGCAGAGGCATGTAGACCCCAGAAGCAGGCAGATGTTCGTGCCTACCGTAAAGCTTCAAATAGACGCCCGGGCGTCTATTGATTTCAGTTACACTCTGGACCCGGCGTCTATTAGAACCTGGCGTCTATCAATTTCAGAATACCTGAACCCCCGGCGTCTATTAGAACCCGGCGTCTATTAGAAACCCGGCGTCTATTAGAAGTTTTACGGTAATTTTGATTCGCGAATTTCGTATCCAGAACGAGCGAATTTTATAGTTTGGAAAGGAGTGTGTCGATGAATGGAACAAAATAAATTAATCGACAACAATAAACAGGATGACCCCTGAGTCATCTTTATGCTGTATCTTTATCCTTCGCCTTATAGATAAGATGAGATTGAGTTGCATCCATCTTCAAACGTTCAAGTTTGTTCAATCAGTACATCCTCTTTCAGGGTCAGCACTAGTTTATCATTGGTCACCTACACGCGTGTCACATACACATACACGCATATACAAGACCAGTTTACTCATAGGTACAGAAATGTGTCCTACATCTGGGGCACAAAGCACGACTTATTACATTATGAGGAGTTTTTGGGGTGATATTTTGCACAGTTCCTGCAAACTTTCACATTCAAATCCATGAAATGATACATGTGTTGGAATTCAATGTTTATTCCGTGCAACAATCCGATACTTGACTTCCCTGTTAGGGCGTGATTCCAACAAAATCGTGACTATAGTGTGGCACTTTTTGGTGAATACGAGAAGAAAAACTATATGAGTTTTGGAATGGAGATATGGAGATATCATTTGATGACGTTATGTAAGTGTATAAAACGGATGTAACATGGAAAAAGTGACTAGTTTCATAATATTTTCGTGAACACACCAAGTTTGCGATTTTGTGTAGCTCTCCAATTACACTATTGACTAGGGGTTTCTCCCTACTGCCCAGTCACATGTCACTAGACAATTATCCCTCAATAAATAAATACGTCACTCTGTGACAAGACATATAACCCGAATCACCAGCCATCAAAGAACATTCGTGAATAATCACTGCACAAGATATACATTGCTACCTTGAATAGTTATTTATTGTAAGAAGATGGCAGAGAACCAAGACTATATTGAAATGGACATTCAGGACTCTCCTGAAGAAAATACAAGAGAGAGTGACGTAGATGCAGAGAGCTCTGGAACAGACGTCACTGGACCCGACAGTGAGTATGACGTCAGAAGGGTGCAGATTCCGGGGAAGAAGGAACGAATAACCCGTAAATTATGGATCTCTGACGTGGTCGGAATAACACTTCTGGTCATTCTGATCATCACAGCCATTACCATAGCAGTGAAATTCGCTAGAAGCACGGAAGATGACAACAGCAGGTCCACTACTTCGACCCCACCAGTGACCACACCACCCAGGGCCGCCACTGACTACAAACGAGGCACGAAAGATGACAACAGCAGGTCCACTACATTGACCCCACCAGTGACCACAACACCCGGAGCCACCACTGACTACACTAGAAGCAAGGGAGATGACAACAGAAGCTCCACTACATTGACCCCACAAGTGACCACAACACCCGGAGCCACCACTGACTACACTAAAAGCACGGGAGATGACAACAGAAGCTCCACTACATTGACCCCACAAGTGACCACAACACCCAGGGCCACCACTGACTACACTAGAAGCGCGGGTGATGACAACAGCAGGTCCACTACATCGACCCCACCAGTGACCACAACACCCAGGGCCGCTACTGACTACACTAGTAGCGCGGGAGATGACAACAGCAGGTCCACTACTTCGACCCCACCAGTGACCACACCACCCAGGGCCGCCACTGACTACAATAGTAGCACGGGAGATGACAACAGCAGGTCCACTACATTGACCCCACCAGTGACCACAACACCCGGAGCCACCACTGACTACACTAGAAGCACGGGAGATGACAACAGCAGGTCCACTACATTGACCCCACCAGTGACCACAACACCCGGAGCCACCACTGACTACACTAGAAGCACGGGAGATGACAACAGCAGGTCCGCTACATTGACCCCACCAGTGACCAAAACACCCGGAGCCACCACTGACTACACTAGAAGCAAGGGAGATGACAACAGCAGCTCCACTACATTGACCCCACCAGTGACCACAACACCCGGAGCCGCCACTGACTACACTAGTAGCGCGGGAGATGACAACAGCAGCTCCACTACATTGACCCCACCGGTGACCACAACACCCAGGGCCGCTACTGACTACACTAGAAGCACGGGAGATAACAACAGCAGGTCCACTACATCGACCCCACAAGTGACCACAACACCCAGGGCCGCTACTGACTACACTAGAAGCACGGGAGATGACAACAGCAGCTCCACTACATTGACCCCACCAGTGACCACAACACCCAGGGCCGCTACTGACTACACTAGTAGCGCGGGAGATAACAACAGCAGGTCCACTACATTGACCCCACCAGTGACCACAACACCCAGGGCCGCTACTGACTACACTAGTAGCGCGGGAGATAACAACAGCAGGTCCACTACATTGACCCCACCGGTGACCACAACACCCAGGGCCACCACTGACTACACTAGTAGCGCGGGAGATAACAACAGCAGGTCCACTACATTGACCCCACCAGTGACCACAACACCCAGGGCCGCTACTGACTACACTAGTAGCGCGGGAGATAACAACAGCAGGTCCACTACATTGACCCCACCGGTGACCACACCACCCAGGGCCGCTACTGACTACACTAGAAGCACGGGAGATGACAACAGCAGGTCCACTACATTGACCCCACCAGTGACCACAACACCTGGAGCCACCACTGACTACACTAGAAGCGCGGGTGATGACAACAGCAGGTCCACTACATTGACCCCACCAGTGACCACAACACCCAGGGCCACCACTGACTACACTAGAAGCAAGGGAGATGACAACAGCAGGTCCACTACATTGACCCCACCAGTGACCACAACACCCAGGGCCACCACTGACTACACTAGAAGCACGGGAGATGACAACAGCAGGTCCACTACATTGACCCCACCAGTGACCACAACACCCAGGGCCACCACTGACTACACTAGAAGCACGGGAGATGACAACAGCAGGTCCACTACATTGACCCCACCAGTGACCACAACACCTGGAGCCACCACTGACTACACTAGAAGCAAGGGAGATAACAACAGCAGGTCCACTACATTGACCCCACCAGTGACCACAACACCCAGGGCCACCACTGACTACACTAGAAGCACGGGAGATGACAACAGCAGGTCCACTACATTGACCCCACCAGTGACCACAACACCCAGGGCCACCACTGACTACACTAGAAGCACGGGAGATGACAACAGCAGGTCCACTACATTGACCCCACCAGTGACCACAACACCCAGGGCCACCACTGACTACACTAGAAGCACGGGAGATGACAACAGCAGGTCCACTACATTTGAGACGACGATGTTTGGAAGTTCACAGGAAAGCATCATGACTTCTACTGAGCCAACATCAACACCTACAGGCGAGTCATTCTAATAATGACGGGATAGGTTATTCTGGCTTCCCTTTCTGTGAGCGTTTTAAACTTTTTGTCTCTGGAGATGGGACAAGTTGTTCTTTGCACCGAGTGTTATATGATTCAGAGATTGTCGCTGTAACACTACCGCTCATCAGTCTGACGACCTGTTCACAAAATGAGAAGACTCACTGAAGTTCTCTAGTTTTGGAGCTGAACAGACATAATGTATATACGTTAATCTTACATGTCCTGGTGTCAACTTCGAGCAGGCCTATTCCGTTGCATTTCACCCAATACAAGTATGGTCGAGTGAATTGTTTAGAGTTGCTTAGAACAAAATACTACTCATCCAATGAAAACATACCTTTCAATCTGTCTCGCACCTTTTTAAACCTTTCTAGGTTACCGAACCTATGGTCCGATATGCTATTGCCGTCGCGTTGCGTCCGTCCGTCAGTCCGTTCACATTTTTATCTTTAAGTGTACGGTCCAATCTTTCTGAAAATATGGGATTCAAGAAGGAGATAATTTTTTATTTTTTTATTTTTTTCTATTGGCCTTTTGTCTGATCAGTTTTGAGATTTTTGTTTCAAAAGATTCCCCTTATGTACATGTACCTCTGTGATGTTTATAAGTTTGGTTGCCCTTGAATCGCCGGTCTTTAGGTATAAACAATTTTTGTTGCCCCAAATCGCATTACTATCCATTTTGGGCCATTTCCAGAGAGAAAACAAATTTTCGCCCTTTGAAAAAAAAATTTTGACTCAGGAAATTTTCGCCACTTTTCCCCTCCCTATTAAATGGGAGCTGCCCAACTTTACTCATAGAACACCTGAAGATAAAGCTTAGATATTGGCACTTTCAAATGACAAATCATATATGGCGATTTGTGTGGTGGCTTTGAATTTGACCTTCGGTGACCTTGAAAGGTCAAAACAACCATTTTTAGGTAAAAACAAAATGCCCAGATTTGCCTATACATATGAAATGCTTGTAGATAGAGCTTATGTTTGCATTATGAACATATAGGAAGTCATAAATGGCAAAATTAATGATGACCTTGAGCTAGACCTCAGATGACCTTGAGACATGCCCCCTCCCTCTATGGCAGGCTGCGGCGGGCTGTTGCTCGGATCTCGCGGGGAGTTCACTTCCGTCGGTTACCTTCACATCTACCCACACGCCCACGATTGTCAGTGGCAGATCCGGACCACCAGCGGGACCCGTGTCAAGTTCACGCTCCATGACATCGACATAGAGCAATATCCGGACTGTCAGTATGACTACTTACAGGTATGAGGCGTAGTCTTCATACTGGAAGATATAGCGAATATTATTTTGAGCAATTACAGCATCAAATTCCATGTAACATGGTCATAGCAGTTTCTATTTTCCAACAAATCCAAATCAATTTGCAGTATCGATGGAAAAAAAACAGACTTGCTAAATTGATCAACATCTATTTTGTAGTCTTTGTAGTCCTTGTTTATATTTCTCAGGCTTTCTATGGAAACGACACATCCGGCCTGGAACTGTTTAAACTCTGTAACAGCAACACAGCCGATCAGGTTTTCTACACGAGTGGTAACAAGGTGTTCCTCAAGTTTGTGACGCACTCAGCCATTGTAGGCCGTGGATTTAGGGCCGAGTATGAGGCCGTGGCTGGTGGTAAAGGAATAGATTGTACACTTTAGTGTTTTATAGGGTTTTCTTCCCATGCGAATAAGGCTGGAGATTGCATCCAATTAATCCTGTTTTGACAATGTAGAGTTAGCCTATTTCTGCAGTCCATATTGTTAAAAGTGAGAACCCTGTCAATATTCAGAATGTACCCACACTCTCTCTCCCTCTCTCTCTCTCTCTCTCTCTCCCGCTCTCTCTCTCTCTCTCTCGCAATAATTCTGACATTCATGTGAAAACCTACATTTGCAGGATGTGGGGGTACTTTTACTACATCCAGCGGAACAATAACGTCCCAGAATTACCCTCACAACTATGCCCACAGCAGCAACTGCCTGTGGCACATCACCGTGGCTGAGGGCCGGACCGTGACCTTGACCTTCGAGGACTTTGCCCTTGAAAGCCATAGCACCTGTGGTTATGATTATGTGGCTGTAAGTGGAAGAAAACTGTTGGTAATGACTTAATAAGTTAGTTGCTGGCCTGTTCATCTATATGGTCAGTTCAGGCGCGGATTGGCTCAACAATATATTAGATTTTATTTGATCACTATTATCGGTAGAGGTGTTCTCACCAGGTTCTGTATTCCTCCGACATTGATGCCTCGTTTGCACAAACCAAATCCAAGCAGAGCTGTTGATATGAGATTTTATTGCTATTTCGACAACAATTGTGAAAAAAAATGATTGAAGTTTAAACCATATTTTTGTCATGAACAGGTGTATGACGGCAGTACCATCTATGCACCTCGGTTGATGAAGCGATGTGGTATGACGCTTCCAAACCCTGCCCAGTATACATCCTCCTCCAATCAGCTGACAGTACGCATGCATACCGACGGCTCTGTCTCTTACTCGGGATTCAAGGCCACATACAAGACTGGTATGTCAATTCATATCATCTATTGTTGGGTTCTTTTGGAACATAATATCGAGTTAGGTGTACTGATCAGGAAAGTTCAGCATCTGCACAATATTGTCGCTGTGACACTGCCGCTCAGATCAGTCTGGCGACCTGCTCACAAAATGAGAAGTCTCCCTGAAGCTCTATAATTTTGGAGCTGAACAGACCAAATAATGTATATACGTTAATATTACATGTCCCGGTGTCAACTTTGATCAGGGCTGTTCCATTGCATTTCACTCAATACAAACATATAGTCCAGTAGAGTGAGTTCATTTAGAAGTGTATCACCTACAAGGCCCATGTAACATTCACTGCTCCATAATACTACTCGTCCACTTTTTTTTCCTTCATAATGGGAGCTGTTTCAACTGTACTCCTAGAACGCCTGAGGTTAAAGCTCAGATATGACGCTTTCAAATGGGAAATCATATATGGCGATTTGTGTGGTGATCTTGAATTTGACTTTCAATGACCTTGAAAGGTTAGAACAGCAATTTGGGGTCAAGAAATGCCCAAAATTGCCTCTACAGCTGAAATGCTTGTAGATTTTCATTGAGCTAATGTTTGCATTATGAACGGAATCAGCTATGGGAGCCCGTGGATTTAGGGCCGAGTATGAGGCTGTGGCTGGTGGTGAGGGAATAGATTAGGCTGGTGATCACAGCCAATTAATCCTGTTATGACAATATAGAATTAGCCTGTTTCGGAACTCCATATTGTTAAGAGTGAGAATACTGTCAATATTCAGAATGTGCCCCCTCTCCCTCTCTCTCTCTCTCACTCTCTCGCAATAATTCTGACATTCATGTGAAAACCTACATTTGCAGGTTGTGGGGGTACTTTTACTACATCCAGCGGAACAATAACGTCCCAGAATTACCCTCACAACTACGCCCACAGCAGCAACTGCCTGTGGCACATCACCGTGGCTGAGGGCCGGACCGTGACCTTGACCTTCGAGGACTTTGTCCTAGAAGGCTATAGCACCTGTGCTTATGATTATGTGGCTGTAAGTGAAAGAAAACTGTTGGTAATGACTTAATAGAGTTTTATCGTTTCTGGGTTTATGGTAAACGCCTCGGTAGGAGCTTTGGCGTTATGGTCAGTCAGGCTTGACGGCCGAGCGAGCAGGACCCAATAAAGCACAAAGGCCACACAAACAAAGTGACCGGTGTCCGCCATCGTTGTGATACGTAGGCAACGGGGCCGACATTCATCGAACTTACTGCCATTATTTTTCAACTTTCATCAGTTAAACAACCAGAACCGCATGAGAGTGTCCATGCAGAACCATGAATTCCTCAAGAGACACTGGTGAATATGATCGAAATGTGGGTGGTGAAGGTTAAACTTTTCACACCATTCCACCAACTGCTGGACATTGAGTCTGACATCTATGGAATGGTGCGACAACTGTTCGATTGTGATACCCGTTTGTATTAGTCACCTTCTGTGATGTGGTTCCTGACGGGAGAGACCCCGGACACGTTTGCTGCCCTGGTCAGGTTGCTGCGCGATGAGGTAGAGCGTCCTTTGAGCTGCAGGCACCACGGACTGGGCCATACTCGTCGTTTAGCCGCAGGTCACGAGGTCCTGATGACACTGATCTGGCTCCGTCATTACCAGACGTACAGTACCTTGTCCAGGCAGTTTGGCCTGTCGGCTATGGCATCACAGAGGATTGTCCATCACGTAGTTAGGGTACTGAACAAGGTGCTTCTACCGCGGGAGGTGTACTGGCATGGTTTGGACGCACGGGATTCCTTTTTGGGTAGTTTGACGTCATGCACACTCGGCCGGAAGGGGAACAAAATTATACAATTGATTAAATAGCAGTCTCCCTATGCGAACATCCTCAAGTGTTATCTCCGATCTTGGTGGTTATGTGATAATAAATATTCATGTATTTCTGTTTGTTAAGGTTTTCGATGTACTCTTTTCGAAGGCTTGGTGCCTGGCTTCCCAGATGTTGTTGGAATGTTGGATTGCGCAGTCTTGCGGATCAGCAGACCGACCGGCCCGATCCAATACATGTACTACCGCGGGGATGAAGGGTTCCATCTCATGAACTGGCTCGTCATTGTGGATGCACAAGGCTATTTCGTATATAGCAGTTGTGGGTATGCTGGTCATTTGTCAGACGCCACCTGTCTCCGGCTATTTCGTGGAATCGGACCTGGTCAGCCTTTGCCCCTACATCCTCGGCACCGCCTGATGGCAGATGGAGCTTTCCCGGCAGGCGGGAACATCATCACACCTGTACATCATCGCCAACAGCAGCAAGATATACGACAACAGCGGAATCATGACTTCAGCTCACAACGAGTACTCGTGGAACATCGTATCGGAGATCTGCGCGTGTGCAGGGTTGTTGCTAAAGATTCGCGCTTCCGGGGGTCTCGAAGATTTCTGCCATATGTAGCAAACGCTGTTATGGCGCTAGTGAACCGACGTCGTCGCTTCATATTAGAAACAAGAAGCAGTGTATAATGACCCGCGGCACACGAGACGATATGTGGCTGTGTTTTCTTCTTGAAGTAATCATTCAAGGTTATTAGCAAATGATGATTTTTCAAAATTGGCATGCGAGATCATCGCCATCGTTATATATGGATTATATTTTACTCAAATTGATTTGCTTTTTCCTATTTTATTTGAAGATCTGTTCAAATTTATTCGAATTTCAAGTGTAGACATACCTCGTATTTATTTATATATAGTTTTCAACATATCGAATAGGTGTCACCTTCAGCGCGTCATTAGATTTCATATTTTGCATGAATCGCTAATGAATTTTAAAATTTCATATCTATTCATTTTCATAGAAAATATTTTGAAATACTGCAGCTTCATCTATATAAACTCATAACTAAATTATTATGTAGTTTTCATAAAGGGTGCAAAATCGAACAGGAATTACGAACAGGAATCTTTTCTTGTAAGTCTCTGGGTCTGTTCTCGAACTTCAAGTTGCAGGGGTCAATTTTTGTGCAGTACTATTTTCCCTCATGTGCTTTTCACAACCAGAATATCTTGTGTCCAACTGTACTGGGTCACTCATTATTAGCTATTATTATTCTCGGAGGCTACTCCTTGATCTGAATTCAATGAACATAAAAAATGTACCAGACGGATTAAATGTTATCAGAAACCCATAAGATGGGTTTCTGATGTTATTTATTTAATGAAATAGTAGCATTAGCAGATGAAGTGCGCTATATAAGTCAAAACGGGTGTGGTCGTGTGCTGAAACAAGTACGAGCAATCAAATAATTCAATTGGCCTGACCCTCCCTTGGATGGGGTCGCTCACCCATGACGCTGGATAACCGCTCAACACCACGTAAACGCAAAATGCCAACGCGTCAACTGGAGCTTTCAAAGCGCATGTCAAAACTCCAGAAACGATAAAACTCTAATAAGTTAGTTGCTGGCCTGTTCATCTATATGGTCAGTTCAGGCGCAGATTGGCTCATCAATAATTGAAGTTTTATTTCACTACAATCGGCAGAAGTGTTATCACCAGGTTCTGTATTCCTCCAATAATAATGCCTCGTTTGCACAAACCAAATCCAAGCAGAGCTGTTGATATGAGATTTTATTGCTATTTCGACAACAATTGTGAAAAAAAATGATTGAAGTTTAAACCATATTTTTGTCATGAACAGGTGTATGACGGCAGTACCATCTATGCACCTCGGTTGATGAAGCGATGTGGTATGACGCTTCCAAACCCTGCCCAGTATACATCCTCCTCCAATCAGCTGACAGTACGCATGCATACCGACGGCTCTGTCTCTTACTCGGGATTCAAGGCCACATACAAGACTGGTATGTCAATTCATATCATCTATTGTTGGGTTCTTTTGGAACATAATATCGAGTTAGGTGTAATGATCAGGAAAGTTCAGCATCTGCACAATATTGTCGTTGTGACACTGCCGCTCAGATCAGTCTGGCGATCTGCTAACAAAATGAGAAGTCTCACTGAAGTTCTATAAATTAGGAGATTAATAGACATAATGTATATACGTTAATCTTACATGTCCTGGTGTCAACTTCGATCAGGCCTATTCCGTTGCATTTTACTCAATACAATCATATGGTCGAATGAGTTGATTAGAAGTAATGTACACCGCTCCATAATACTACTCGTCCACTGTAAACATACCTTTTAATTTGTCTCGCACCTTTTCAATCCTTCCTACGTTACCGGACTTATGGTCCAATAACTTATTGCCGTCGCGTTGCGTCCGTCCGTCTGTCCATCTAGCCGTCCTTCCGTCGTCCGGCCGGCCGGCCGTCAGTCCATTCACATTTTTAGCTTACCGGCCCTTTGGGCCGATAAGCTATTGTCGTGGTATTTCGTCCGTCGTCCGGCGTCCGTCGTCCGTCGTCCGTCCGGGTCTGTAACGTTTTTTTTTTGACATGATGAATTTCCCCATAAATTTGTCAGAACATACCTTGGGCCAGTATCTAAAAACGTTTTTAAATTTTTTTTGATTGAATCGTTTTTGCCTATTCGGCGGCCATTTTTGACGAAAAATTGCCAATTTTGGACTTTGGAGGCCATTTTCTCGAAAACTGTCTGATCAGTTTTGAGATTTTTGTTTCAAAACATTCCTCTCATGTACCGTTATGACGTGTATAAGTTTCGTAGCCCTTGAATCGCCGGTCTGCGTGTGGCGGCCATTTTGATTTTTCGACGGGTCGGCGAAAAATTTTTTTTTTTGTCCCAAATCAAGTCACTATTCGTTTTGAGCCATTTCCAGCAAAAAAAATAATTTTTTTTTTGGCCATTGAAAAATTTTTTGGACTTAGAAAATTTCACCCAATTTTCCTTCATAATGGGAGCTGTGCAGAGTAAACTCATAGAACACTTGAAGATAGAGCCTAAGTATCGGCACATTCAAATGGGAAATCATATATTGCGGTTTGAGTGATGACCTTGAATTTGACCTTCAATGACCTTGGAAGGTCAGAACGACCTTTTTTTGTCGAAAAATGGCCAATTTTGGATTTTTGATGGCCATTTTCTCAAAAACTGTCCGATCATTTTTGAGATTTTTGTTTTAAAACATTCCCCTCATGTACCTCTATGATGTGTATAAGTTTCGTTGCCCTTCATTCGCTGGTCTGCGTGTGGGGGCCATTTTGATTTTTTGACGGGTCGGCAAAAAAAAATTTTTTTTTCCAAAATCAAGTCACTATTCGTTTTGAGCTATTTCCAACAAAAAAAAACACATTTTTTTTTTTGGCCATTGAAATTTTTTTTTGGACTTTCACCCAATTTTTCCTTCATAATGGGAGCTGTGCGGAATAAACTCATAGAAGACTTCAAAATAGAGCCTAAGTATTAGCACATTCAAATGGGGAATCATATATTGCGGTTTGAGTGATGACCTTGAATTTGACCTTCAATGACCTTGGAAGGTCAAAAACGATGAATTTTGTCTTGTGGCCATTTAGTCAAAATTCAGACAGTTTTTCTCAAAATAATGTATAAGATTCTCGTTATGTACCTTTGTGATGTGTAATTTGATTTCGTATTATTAGTCCATGCAGAAAATGTGTTTCCAGCAACATTTACGAACATGTTTTGACAATTAGAGTTCAAGATCAGTGTAGCAATTTATATGTTGGAAAATCAATACTCTGCATATCTCATGATTGCCGGTAAGCTACAGCACCCTTGGTGCTATGTTTATCCTTCATATGTAGAGTCCAATTTTTCTGAAAGTTCGGGAAAAGATACTCAAAATAATATAAGACGGAGGTATTTTTTAATTGTTCGAGTTTTCAAATTTTCTCAAAATGTTCAAAATATTTTCTCAAAAACTGTTTGATCAGTTTTGAGATTTTTATTTCAAAAGATTCCTCTTATGTGCTTCTGTGATGTGTGTAAGTTTGGTTGCCCTTGAATCACCGGTCTGCGTGCGGCAGCCATTGTGATTTTTTGATGTTTCGGTGAAAAAAAAATTGGCCCCAAATCGTATTACTATCCATTTGGGGCAATTCTAGGCAAAACAATTTTCCCCTCTCTAAAATTTTGTTTGGTACCTTTCGGCACTTTTTTCCCTTCAAAATAAGTGCTGCTACTACTGTGCTCATAGAACGCCTGCAGGTAGAGCTTAGATATTGGCGATTTGTGTGGTTGACCTTGAAAGTTTGAATTTCAAACAGGATTTTAAATTTTGATTGACACCTCCGGCCAGTACCAGTTCTTGTTTTCATTGAAGCCATCGACGCCATATAGGCAGCAGGCCCCATTGCCCGGGATAAATTTAGAAACAGATCGCTGGAGGAGTTTTGTTTACACCTGCACGTACAGAGGCTTGCGGGACAACCAGTCAGGTCACGCAGTGCACATGCATGTATTGGCCGATATTAATTGTATTTGCCCCAGACTGAAATGGTATAAGATACAATACATCATAATAACTTAGTTTTATTCAAAATTATAACTTGTTGGATCTCGCCTGGTTTTCCAAAAAAGAGACCACTACAGACTGACAATTCAAACAAATCTTGGAAGGCATGCTGTCTTGTTAAAAAAACACCACCAGGGGACTGTTGAGGCTCCGGTTGGCCAAGGCCACTCAGCCAATAACAGCGGGCTGTTCCAGGAGCAAATCCGGGTGGAAATTTTCTAGGTCAACCATGGTCTTTAAGTTTGCATTATGAACATTTGGGAAGTCATATATGAAACAACTAATGATGACGTTGAGCTTGACCTCGGATGACCTCAAATGCTAAATGTCTGACCTGAAATGTGTAAATTGGCCTTTGAGGCTTAAAACATTTGCACATACAGGTTAGGGTTGTGTGAAAGCTTATAAGAAGTCATATATGTATATGGCACATCTTTTGGTGACCTTGAATTTGACGTTAGACGACTTTTTCTTCCATAGTGGGAGCTTTGCGTAGTAAACTCCTAGAACAGTTTAAGATAGAGCGCAAGTATTGGCACATTCAAATAGGAAATCATATATTGCGGTTTTAGGGGTGACCTTGAATTTGACTTTCATTGGCTTTGAAAGGTCAAAGTGATTTCCAGGTTACCGGACCTTTGGTTCGATTACCTATTGCCGTGGCGTTGCATTCGTCCGTTATTCCGTTCGTCCGTCTGTCCGTCGTCGTCGTCGGCGTCCTCCATCCACATTTTTATCTTCGAAGTTTACGATCCAATTTTTCTGAAAATTTGTAAATACTTCCCTAGAATAACTCGAGAAGGAGGGGTTTTTCTCAAAAAAGATTGTTTCAAGAGATTCCCCTCATATACCTCTGTACGTGTATGAGTTTCGTTGACCTTGAATCGCCGGTCTGCATGTGACCGCCATTTTGATTTTTTTCGACGGGTGCCAAATAGGACTTTTCAATGTTAAATTCTCCTATGCTTCATAATGGGAGACCTTATGCCTAATATCTAATATCTGATATCTCGTTTATTATCGACTTTGCAGCTTAGGAAAAAGCCTGTGATTTTCACATGGCTTTGACTTTGATACTTTAGTATCTCGCGGATTTGACTCACACTGATCTTGTAAAATTCGTCCATGGATTCGGTCTTGGAATATGAATTTGTCTGTTTGTCGGTATCCATTTCTACTTTTTGTACACAGGGAATGATATATATATGCTGAGTATTCCCATGACCTTGAACATGTTGATACACAGAGCACAAAATGGCTAATATCTCGCTTATTGTCGACTTTATTACTTAGGAATCTAACCCGAAGACTATATAGTAAATTATATATGCAGATTATTGTCATGACCTTTGACCTTATTCTCTAGGTTACAGGACAAAATGGGTAATAACTCGCGTATTATCGACATTAAAGCTCAGTAATCATTTGTGCACGTATAGGAAATGATTATGCTGAATATTTTGAGGACCTTGAAATTAGCTTATGACCATATTTTCAAAGGTTGTTCACTGTATTTTTAGGGCAGAGCACCAAACGGCTTATATCTTGCTTAATATCAACTTTCCGGCTTAGGGATCAATTACGAACATACAAAAATGATATATCATGAATACTGTTATGACCTTGAATTTGACCCTTGACCTCAATTTCAAGGTCACATGACTATGATGACAAAATGGCCAAAATCTCGTTTGATATCGACTTCACAGTTTATAGATAAATTGCATGTGCACATATAGGAAATGATATATATTACTATTCTGTATATTCTCATGACCTTGAACTTGACTTTTAATTCTATTTTCGGGGTCAGACCACGAGATAGCTAATATCTCGCTTATGAGCGAGCACCTCGATACTTATTTACCGATATATTGAAAGAAGAGTATGTCGTTCGGCTTTCATAATTTCCCATAATTCAAAAAGATCATCATTCCAGTATGGTTCTCTATAATGCCCTTTACCCTTTTTTGCGGGCCCACCTTTTGTCCAGGAGATTTACTTGGAATTTTGTTCATCTCTTCGATTAGTAAAAGACACAAATGACCATACATACTATCTACATCAGCAAGAAAACTCGGGGAGATTAGTGTGCTTGGTCAATAGCTTGTAGACGTATTGGCACGTAAAGAACGCGGTTTATAAAAAGCGGTGTCTCGTCAGCGTATCAATCATTGTCTTGTCTGAAACTCCGACCATGGGCTTCACGGCTGCAACTGTGTACAGCACGAGGGAAGGCGCACGTATATTCTGTCATTACGAATATTATTGAAGGACGACATATTTTCGCCGATCGAAATTACGTGAAGGCTGCTGGTGAGGTGCAGCAACCCAAAGAGCCGGCCCTTGTCCTTCCAAAAGTCGATCCTCCACTCGAAAGCCGGAACTTCCAGGACACACGTAACCCGACAGTGACGGTCGTCAAGGCTTTTTTTGATGGCATCAAACGCCGCATCGGTTGGGGTGTTCCCGAGAACAGACCAGTCTGATTATTATTATTATTATTATTATTATTATTAATGGCTTATTAGACTGTCACTGACCCCCTACCGCAGACACTAGCACAACCACAATCTGAACCACCAATGGCTCAAGCGCTCCCCCCCCCCCCCCCTCTTCCCCATACCGGCCATATGGCAAATTGTTCTACCGCCCCACGCATGGCCACGGAGACCTCCAACCACAGACACAAGCAGATCCTCCGATGGCCCAAGATCACCCGATACCGGCGCAAAAGCGACCAGCATCGCCTCATGGCACCAAACCACGACCCAATACAAAGCCCGTAGTACCAGCGAGGCGACCATCTTCGCCTCAGGGCTCCCCACCACCACCCAACACAACGCCCTCAGGACTAATACCAATCCAATTGGAAAGAACGCCGAAACGCCGGCGCCCTTCACTTTCTCCAGTCAGCATGCTTCGCAAGAGGATGAAGATCACCAGGAAAGCCCCCAAGAATTATTCCCCATCATGAACTGTCTTACTTGCATTTTGATAATTGTGTTTGTATTATGTGAGGTGGTCGTCAACTAGTTTTTTAGTGAAAGTTGTGATGTGTTTGTCGTACTAGTATTTGAAATACATTATACATGTATTCTGCGCTTGGAACGGTGGACTAATAAAAAAAACCTTACTCGGTGTTGTGTTATATGATGATCACAAATTCATGACATGAAAGCTCATCAACAGATTAATGATACGAAACCTGTAATTACACCTGTTATGAATACTGCCTAAATATTTTCGTTTTCTATTTCTTCCAGTCGACAAAGTCTAAGTCTGATGATCTGGAGGTTACTAATATGGTGATCGGAAAGTGACATCCTAAGCATAAATCTGTTGATCTGGAAATGACGTCTAAATCTGACGATATGGAAGTGACATACTAAGCAATGTATGATGTGTGTGTCACAAAACATTTGACTCAAGCAAACACTTCTCAATCAGAAAATATTTCATCTGCCAGTTGAAATGTAGGTTAGCAGCGAGAGAATAAAACCCAACCGCAAGCATATATACATGTATCTAACCGCTAAAGGTGCAGTTAGGCTACATATTAACGTTAAACTTTTATGAATGTTACAACTGTTTCGAAATTATTCAGAATAGAAAGAATATCCGGCCATACATGTATGTAACAACCAACGGTTGCAATGTTGGTTGTTGTGTAGCTTTGAAACAGAGCTTTGTGAATTATTGGTTATGATATTATTGTAACCTTACACTTCAGGCATTGTCATGTCAGACCGATTGCTATGTTCTATAGACATTGGGGAATTGTATATATTTTGTATTATTATAGCACACTTCCGATGTATATAGGTTCTGTAACGGTTTTGGGGTGTTCCCAAAAGCTTCCCAAGGTAATTCGTGTATATTTTGTGATATTACGGTTGAATAACGGTTTATTAAAGAGTATATGTGTTAAAAGGTTCATACGGTTGTATATTCATGATTTTAGAAAGGTGTTCCGCCTTGGAACTTAGAGTAGTTCAATGTTGGTAAAGCCGGAAACGCAACCGGAACCGGAGACGGAACCGGAGACGGAGCCGGAGACGGAGCCGGAGACGGAGTCGGAACAATGGAGTACAAAAACGTAATGACGTTATTTCCGGAAGGTCATGTGATCAGCCTCGTTTTCGGTTTAAATCGTGACGTGTCAGCCACTGATTGGTTCTAGCATGTTTTTGGAAATTCCAGAAAAATCAGTGTTTTGGCGGACTATGACGTCACAATAGGTTGGTCACGTGATGTGGGTCTCAGGTCTATAAAAGCCCCCGCTTCGGCGGGAACGGCGGAGTTGGTGTCCTGACGTCGACCTGTGCAGACCCCTTCTCCCATAGCAGAGTACTCCCTTGCTCCGGCTTGAGTCATGCAGATGATTACAGTTCATGTCTTCCGACTGTACACTTAGAGAAATAAAACTGAAAACTTATTCCGGGTTGTTTTTCCGTGTTCGTTAGGAAACTTGGAAATTATAATAAAGTTAGAGTAAACGGAAAAGAGAAAGTAATACGGAGAAGAAGGGAGACACGTTAACGGTCGGTTAAGACAAAGTTTGTGACGACGTCTGAGGGTGATCCAGAACCCAGATCACCGGAGAAGAAGACGGAGACGGAGACGGAGGTGGAATCAGCGGACCCACTGCGGAGGCGGTACCTGACGGAGCAGTAGCAGAGACAGGAGCAGTTGCAGTATCAGAAGCGGAGCCGCTTCTAGAATCTCCATTTCAGGTGCAGTTGCGGTTGCAGTGGAGACCAAAAGCAGCGGAGCAGATGCAGAGGCAGTACCTGACGGAAAAGTTGCAGAGTCGGAGGCGGAGACGCTTCTAGATTCCTCATTTCAGGTGCAGCCACAGTTGCAGAGAGGGACGGGAAACAACGGAGCAGTTGCGGAAACGGTGACCCGACAGAGCAGTTGCAGTATCCAGAGGCGGAAACGCCACTGGATTCTTACTTTCAGGTGCAGATTGCAGTCGGGAGAAGAGAACGGTTGGAGGTCCAATCCAGACCACGCTACCAACCCTTAGGGACTTCTAGCCGTGATCCAGCCGTGCAAGCAGCAGTGTCCCCGGAGTTTTCCGTTCCAGCTCCGGTTAACTAAAATCAGACTAAACCACCTTCCAAGAAAACCGTGTTATCCGGACGTCACAGAGGTGGCAACCCCGTTACAGTTCCAAAGCAACCCGGCTGTGGGTGATGCTTTGATAAAGGCTTCTAAGCAGAGGCTCTCAGACCATAATAGATATTCTGTCATCATCAATACTACACGAATGTTGAGCGACGAACGTCTGCTTTCTAGAAACTCTCAGTTCAAGCTACTCTATACCATCTGTTTATCCTCGGTGTCATTATAATGGGACCTTTGCTCCGACACGCTATTGGCATGGTGTTGTGTCCGTCGCCCGTCCTTCCCTCTAGACGGGTAAACTTCCAGCGTTAAGAGGCTTAGAAATAGCTCTTAAAGCCATTTTTTTGGGAGAAAAATGGATAAGGCGCTATTTTTGAGGATGAGATTTTTACCAGTGATAGGAAATTTAACACGTGAAATGCCCTTCAACCTTAAAAATGAGTACGTCCGTCCGTCCGTCCGTCCGTCCGGTGTTAACATTTTAATCTGTAAAGTTTACGATCGAATCTTTCTGAATTTTTGCACCAAAACACCTAAAATTAATTTGAGGATGTAGTTTTTTTAGTGTTTTTATTTTCGCATTTTTTTTTTCCAAAACGGCGACCATTTTTGTCGAAAAACTGCCAATGTCGGACTTTGGACTTTCCCCCTTTGATTTTTTTTTTTTTTTTTTGACTTGGAGTTTTTATCCAATTTTCCCTTCATAATGGGAGCTGTATGGAGTAAACTCCTGAAACACTTCAATTCGACTTCAATGACCTTGATTGGTCAAAATGGCCTTTCTTTTGTCCAAAAAAAAGCCCAATTTTGGACTTCGATGGCCATTTTTTCAAAAGTTGTTCAGACAGTTTGAGATTTTTGTTTTAAAAGATCCTCCTTATGTACCTTCGCATGTATAAGTTTCGTTGCACTTGAATGGTTCGAAGTGGGCCATTTTGGCCCAAATGGGACTTTCCCATAAGCAGAATTCTTTGATGACCTTGAATTTGACCTTTGAACTCATTTTCAAGTTCACGAGATGGCTAATTCAGAACACGGAATGGCTAGTATCTCCTTTTTTTATCGACTTTACAGCTTAGGAAGCAATTATGAACATGTAGAAAACAATGTACTGCTTGGGCACATGTAAACAAATAACCATTTCGGACTTTGACAGCTCAACCCTGTACGTTTCTCCGGTAGCCTTCCTAAGCCTTTGGGCTAATTGTTTATGTGAAAACAATATAATGAAACTAAATAAATCGCTCATGAAAAAGTCCAGGTCTCTGCTTCAATTGCTTTTTATGTGCATCTATAATGAAAAGAACACAGTATTTTAATTTCCAACAAAATTTCAATGCATAGTTTACAGCGTATTATTTGGAAAATGTTTTGGCCCCGTTCCGAACGTATAATGCAATACATATACCGGTAAATAAAACAAAAATATATCAGAAGTAAATCCTATAGAATCCAGTCATGGTGATGGTTTGCCTCGAACACCCCCAATCTGGAGATTTAGTGGATTCTGGAGTTGCTTTTGGGTATATGGATGAAACAAACAATAGAGAAACAACTGCCATGATTGAACACTGATGTTGACATGAGTATAATATGGATGTTCATAATCAGCAGGGAGAAAACATATTGATTTTGGGATCAATCCATCAAATGACTTCTGTCCAGGAGCTCAAAATAACTTTTTTTCTGATCCATCCTTGAGAATTCCATCATATCTCGGAAACGGTGCATCGTAGATAGAAGGACGTTATTTTCGGACTCATCCCGGGAATGCCGTGAACTTTGAGACCTTTGAGTCAGTGTTTTGTATTTTTGTAGATATTTCGGAAACGATGCATCATAGAGCGAAGGGGACATGATTTTCGGACTCGTTAGCCTAGCTATAGTGGTTTAGTAGTACTAGGGAGGGATTTTGACCTGGAGTCGCCATCTCAACTTGGTTGATTTTTCGGACACGGAGCATCGTAGAAACAACAGACTATATTTTAAGTCTCGATGCATTAGAAACACGTGTTTTAGGGTATTTCAGGTGAACTTTGACCTTGATTCTTCTTCACTGAGTCAGCATATTGTCTTACGAATCCTGAATATTTTCTTTTAGTTGGCTTATTATAAATTTATCTTTACACCGAAATGCCTAGGATTTGTCATCTTCATGCCTTGACGTCTAGTTTTCATTGAATCTATCAAAGTGGTCTATTTTCAGGTTACCGAACCTTTGGTCCGATAACCTATTGGCATGGCGTTGCGTCCGTCGTCCGTCCGGCCGTATACAATTTTATCTTTAAGGTCGAATCTTTCTGAAATTTTGCTCAAAATGGCAGCTTTTTTTTCTAATTTATGCATTAGACTCCGCGTATGTACCTTTGTGATGTGTATAAGTTTCATTGCCCTTGAATTGCCGGTCTCCGTGTGGCGGCCATATTGAATTTTTGACGGATTGGCTAAAGAATTTTTTCGGACCATTTCTAGGCAAAAAAAAATTCACTCTTTGAAAAAAAAATTTGTACTTAGAAAATTGTCGGCAATTTTTCCCTTCATAATGGAAGCTGCCAGGACTGTACTCATGGGATGCTTGAAGATAGGATATTGACACTTTCAAACACTTTCAAATAGGAAGTCAA
This sequence comes from Terebella lapidaria, assembly GCA_949152475.1. NCBI lineage: Eukaryota > Metazoa > Annelida > Polychaeta > Terebellida > Terebellidae > Terebella > Terebella lapidaria. The sequence goes on from OX424570.1 coordinate 23,511,209, forward strand.
TTATGGCGATTTGTGATGTGACCTTGAATTTGACCTTCGATGACCTTAACAGGTCAAAACAGCCTTTTTTTTGTCGAAAAGCCATCGATTCTGGACTTTGACGGCCATTTTCTCAGAAACTGTTTAGATGGATTTCAGGTTTTTGTTTCAAAAGATCTCTCTTATGTACCTTCGCGACATGTATAAGTTTCTTAGCTTTTGAATCGCTCGAAGTGGGCCATTTTGGCCCAAACTTGGCTCAAAAGGGACTTTCCCGTGTTGAATTCTCCTATCCTTTATAATGGGACACATCAAATCTCACTTAATATTGAGCTTAGAGATTAAAAATAAATTGTGATCATATAGGAAGATATATGCCGAATATTCTCGCGACCTTGAAATTGACCTTCGATCGTAGTTTGAAGGTCACAGCACAAAATGGCTAGTATCTCGCTTATTATCGACTTTACAGCTTAGGAATCAATTGTGGACATATAGGAAATGATATACTGTATACCGAATATTCTGATGACGTTGAATTTGACCTCTGACCTCATTTTCAAGGTCTCAGGACAAAATGGCTAATATCTTGCTCATTATCGACTTTACAGCTTAGGAATCAATTATGATCATATAGGAAATGATATATACAGATTATTCTCGTGACCTAGAATGTGACCTTTGACCTAAATTTCACGATCACGGGACAGAATGGCTAATATCTCGCTTATTATCGACTTTACAGCTTAGCGATCAATTGTGAACATATAGAAAATGATATATGCTGAATATTGCCATGACCTTGAATTCGACTTTTGACCTCACTTTCAAGGTCAAATGACAAATGGTTAATATCTTGCTTCTCTAATGACTTCATAACTTGGGAACCAATTGTGGACATATAGAAAATGATATACACTGAATATTTTGATGACCTTGAAGTTGACCTTGACCTTATTTTCAAGGTCAGAGAACAAAATAACTAATATCTCGCTTATTATCGACTTTACAGCTTAGAAATCAATTATGAACATGTAGGAAATGATATATTCTGAATATTGTTGTGTTCTTTATTTTGACCTTCGACCTCATTTTTAAGGTCACAGGACAAAATGGATAATATCTTGCTTATTATCGGCTTTACAGCTTAGGAATCAATAGTGGACAAACTAGAAATGTTATATGCTGAATACTGTGACCTTGAATTGACCGATGACCTTATTTTCAAGGTCAGGGACAAAAGGCTTATATCTAAAATATATATCGTCCAGTAACCTTTCTTAGCCCTTGGGCTATTTTTACCCCGTAGAATGGTTCAACATGGTCACTGTGAGAATGCCTTTTAAAGAATGAACACTCAATTTCTAAGTCGTTTGCGTTGTATTATTTGGTGACCTCAAGTTGACCTGGGCTGAAATCGACCGCTCAAATGCAATGTTATGGTCAATTTTCGGCTCGAATCTGAGGCTAAGGTTACGTCGATATGTTTATTGGCATTGGACACGGAGTACTGTGTTGTGAGTCTACACGGTTGCAGTTATAGTTGAAGTACGGTGTATAGGGAATCATTATGAGCTTTTCACTGGTAACATTTGTTTTGACCTTGGAGGTCTTATCGTAGTCATGTCACCTTTGAATTGAACACATAGTCTTCTATAGACAAATCAGTTTGTATGATGATTGATGGTCATAGGAAGTCATATGTGGTACATATTATAACGACCTTGAATTGACATCGGGTGACCTTGATGCTCCAAAGCAAAATCCATCTCGTAAATATGTAGACAATACGATTGAACGTAGATTTCGTGATTTGTATTAGGCAAATATGATGCATGTCCACATCGAATTTGCAAGACTGTGATCAGGGACCAAACGGTTGGAGGCAGCGAATGTATTAGGCGAATAGCATATGGTGAATATATTGGTGAACTTGAACCCGGTTTCAACCCGGTGTGTTTATATGCATGATATTTTGAACTGTTTGCCTCTATGCATGAGGACGGAATGACTTGCATTGCTCAAAAGACCCGAAATTTAGGATCAAATGAGACACCTTGAGACAAAATGTTTGTAGAAGCAGCCTGCGTATTTGTTCTGTGAACATATAGGGAAACGCAAATGTGGATCTGTTTGTTGGTAATTTGAACATGGCCTCGATCAACTTTAGTGATAATCTCACAAGCCAGATTATGTCGGACCCGAAATGTGTAAAATTGCCTTTGCCAAACATAATAGTATGCTTGTAGATAAGAGCTCAAGGATGTATTACTAATTGTGAGGTTTGACGTTTTTTACCGGGTGGGGAATTTTCATTCTCGTTGATTTCTCGGAAACGGTGCGTCGTAGAGCGAAACGGACGTTATTGATCTTGATCTTAAATTTTTTGCAGTGCCGGAATTTTTCATTTTCGTAGATGTCTCAGAAAAGGTGTGTCGTAGAGCGAAACAAACACTTTTCCAGACTCGTCACCCTGGACAAACATGTCTATGGGGGTATTAAGGATGAACTCTGAACTTAACTTCAAAATTTTTGCCGAGTCTGCATTGTTTATCTCGGAAACGGTGCTTCATAGAGTGAAAGGACGTTATTTTCGGACTCATGGCCTAGATAAACATGTGTAAGACGTATAGGGATGAACTTTGAACTGACCTCAAATTTTTTTGCTGATTCAGCATTTTTCATTTTCGTCGATGTCTCGGAAACGGTGTGTTGTAGAGTTAAATGGACGTTATTTTTGGACTCTAGACCTAGACGGAGATGTCGCTTGGGTATTGAGAATGAACTTTGACCTTGATCTCAAATTGTTTTTTCGAGTCGACATTTTTCATCTTCTCGGTAACGGTGCATTGTACAGTGACACAGACAATATTTATGGACTTGTGGCCATAGAAAGCACGTCTAAGAGGCATGAATTTCAACCTTGACTATAAGTTATTTTGGTGATTCGTCGTTTGCCATTTTTGTCGATATCGCAGAAACGGTGCATCGCAGAGCCAAACGAACGTTTTAGCACATTCGTCCTTCAGTCTGTGGGCCATTCTGAAAAAAAAAATGATTGTCGCCAAATCAGGCATATTAGGTTTCTTGGTGTCATTCTGTAGGTTTTTATATCAGGAAAAATATTAGACCGGGTAACCTTCTCTAAAAGTGTCCAAACAATGGAAAAAATGACTTTTTCCAAAATGGCCGCTGAGTCCGATCAAAAAGTTTGTTTTTGTTTTTTCTCTGCTTCTAGATGTGCTAGAAGTGTAATCTTAGTGTCCTTTCTTAGGTTTTGAGGGTTGAGGGATCCAATCAAACACATTCCAATAACAATTATGCATTATTTCAATTGCAAAAATGCACTTCGCCTGGTATTTGAACGTCAGAAATAGCTATTTGCGAAGGAAATCTTTTTTCAAATGTAGTTGCGCTATTCATTACAACGTATTACCATTTTGGACAAAACAATCCCATAAAACAACATTAAGAGTTTATTGTATCCCCTGAACAAAGTCAAGCAGATACTATGGATTTGCGATCATCGCGCCGCTACAAGTGCCGTACAAACTTCCTTGTGAACGCTCGACAAGGTGCAAATCTGAACTGTTTCTGATTATGACAATATTCCATAAGTATATGCCTTATGGCAGAAACCCATAAGAGATCCTCTTATGGGTTTCTGCTTAAAGTAACATCCCAAAACCTATCGATTTGGTTGCCATGGCGACCAAGATGGCCGATTGGCGACACATTTCGTGACACAATTAGCTGTTTCGACAAACGTGGCTTGTGAAGGCTCCAGGGCTGGTACTTTTATAGGTATCGCTAAAATATTGAAGAGGCATATTGAACAGTGACCAGGCACAGAAATATTAAATAATTATAATTATAGTTAATGAAAAGACTTATTAAAACAAAGTTAATATCCAGCTCGAGGTCAGCGATCATTCCTTTTGGTTGCAATTAGGAAACATATCACACTGAATGTGTGTACAAGTATAGAGCTGATGGATTTGTTCAAAATATATACTATTATCGAATACATTAACTTGACTTTCATCAGTTCAGTCTACTATTGCCCACAATGAAAATAGTGAAGATGAGAACATTTTATTATATGACTAAATGTAGTAAGTCTTTTTTCCGATATATATTTTATAAATGCAGTAAAAATATTAGTTAGTTGATATCACCAACTTATTACAACAGTTTAATCATATTCATTTTCAGTGAATGTAGATAAAGAAATCACTTGTATTGTTGGGAATTAGATAAGCTAAATTATCTGGTAAGAAATAATTTGTTGAATATTTCAGTAGTGGAAAGTATTACTGCATGGCATGAAATTAGTTAAGGCTTGGAACTTTTATTGCTGACATTGATGAAAGACACTGGGGCAGCAGTGTTGTTTTGATAAAATATATTTTGTCTGAATTAACAATATATTTTGGGCAACAGAAATGACAGGGCATCACGGGGATGCACCCATGTGGTCGTAGGCGACTGGAAAGCGTCCAGTTTTATGAACATCAAATACATATATTGTAATGGTTCTAGGGTTGATATAGTAGTAGCATATGTTCGTTGGGTTGAGGTTCGCTCCCCAACCTTGTATCGGATGCCTATGAGTTTGCCTCTTTGCCTCATCTCAGACTGCAGGGGTCGCTCGGTTGACTCTGGTTCTCAGGCTGGAACGGCCGCTTGGCTGACTCTAGTTCTCCTTCTGGAATGGTCACTCGGCTTACTCTGGTTCTCTGGCTGCAGGGGTCGTTCAGCTTACTGTGGTTTTCCGGCTGGAATGTTTGCTCGGCTGACTATAGTTCTCCAGCTGCAGGGGTGGCTTGGCTGATTCTGGTTCTCCATCAGATCTGGAATAGTCACTTGGCCGACTCTGGTTCTCTGGCTGTAGGGGTCGTTTGGCTGACTCTGGTTCTCCAGCTGGAATGCTCACTCGTCTGACTCTGATTCTCCAGCTGGAATGCTCACTCGTCTGACTCTGATTCTCCAGCTGGAAGGCTCAATCGGCAGACTCTTGTTCTCCCGCTGTAGTCCGGCAGCAGTTTGTCTCGAAAGACTTCGGCACTCTGGCTTTGGGTTGTTTCTGGTGACGTCGATTCCCTGGCTGCATTCCTTCTCGGGTGGTTGCGGGTTTGGTCTACAGTCACTCCTCGCCTGCGCCAAGTAAGGATCGTCAATCATTCGGGTTTTAGTCCGCTTTCCTCATCGACCTCTTCCTCTTTGTCTGGTTGTTCAGTTGATAGCTTGGGTTCTGAGCTATCTCTGCCGTTATTAGCTTTATTTTACCCAACTAGTCTTCAAATCAATTCTACGTTCAACTTTGGTTGACTTTACTTCTTGAAATTCTCTTAAGTTCGGTGTTATTCCATCTGTTTACCCGAACACGGAGTCGGCTGGGCCGACTCAAAGATCAACTCTCGGCTTGATTTCAAGGTTTCTTGGCGAATCACACATTCGGATGAAATTGTTGCAGATACATCTAGAGAGGAAGTTGACTATGATTGAACTCAACAACATGTGTTATACATGTTGTACAACAATTGCCAAGTTTATTTGTTTCACATAATACAGTATTAAATATGAAGTAGAAAAAAAAAACAAGACAACCTTAGAAACGAATATTCAGCAAGTAGATATCTATATGGCCATTGTTCCACTTTTCTTTATATAATTTGGATGTGCATAAACTGATATGTTGATGGTTTATTCATGGAATTGTTTTGTTCAAAATGGTAATACCTGGTAATGAATAACGCAGTTACATTTAAAACATACTTCCTCGGCAAATCGCTATTTCTGACGTTCAAATACCAGTCAAAGTGTAGTTTTTCAATTGAAATAACGAATAAATGTTCTTGAAATGTATTTCATTGGATTCCTCAACCTTCACAACCTAAGAAAGGACACCAAGATTACACTTCAAGCTTGTCTAGAAGCAGAGAAAAAACAAGAACAAACTTTTTGATCGGTCACGGTGGCCATCATGGAAAAAGTCATTTTTTCCATTGTTTGGACACTTTTTGAGAAGGTTACCTGGTCTTATATTTTTCCTGACATGAAAACCTACAGAATGACACCAAGAAACCTAATATGCCCGATTTGGCGACGAAAACCTATTTTAGAGGTCTCCTGGAAAATGGCCTAAGGACTACTTCGACCTTGACCTGGAATACTTCAAGTTGAATTTGGACGAGGTGGACCCTCAACATTAGCACCATGCAACGCCATAATGGTATGACTGATTGATCAAAACTTCACAATGCAATAAGGAGTCCTAACATACATTCACAATAGATATTTTATTTAGTGCTATCAGATGAGAGTGAATAAATATGGTACAGCAGTTTTAACATGTGTCATGTGGATACACTATTTGGTCGGGCTTTGTTTCTTTTGCAAAATATTGTATTTTACGTTTGTTATTGGCATCATCAAAATCTACTGTATTTGTGGTAATAGATTGATACCTACATTGTATCAATATTTCATCGACATTCTCCCAGGTCATTGTTGAGATAAACATCTAATACCCTAACATTGTTTGACAAGCCTGAACACATCATATTGTGAACGTCGTAGATATCCAGAGGTCCGGTTTGTGTCGCCGCCTGGCGGCCAACAAGATCAACAAACCACCGGAAGTCACATGTACATTCAAAATTGTTATTCCCGAGAAATATCTTGAGATTACTCCTCTGCCAGTTTGGTATCACATTAGGGTCAATTATCTTCAAGTTATTATGAGATAAATCCACAGAAGAAATAGATTCCATCATATCGAAAGCTCCGGGGCTTATCAGCGAAATCCTATTGCTGCTTAAATCGAGGTGTTTCATTTTCGGAAAGTTCAAAGACCGCACGAGAATGAGCGTAATTCTGTTGTGAGATAGATTGACGTGTTCCAAATTGTTACACTTCATCAAAAGTCTAGATGGTATGAAAGCAAGGTCATTATGGGACAAATCCGTTGTGTGGATCTTGTGTCTGCTGTTCTGAAGAACAAATCGCGACGTCGACTCCAAACGTGAGTCAATCGAGCACTTGGATAATTCCAGAACTTCCAAGTTGGTGAACGGCGTGAGGAAATCCAGTGAGATCAAATTGAAATTGGACACATGAAGTATTTTTAAGTGGGAATGAATGCGAGTCACACCGGGAGAGTTCAGTGCATTGTTTATATCCAGATTTCCACGTCCTTCAGTGTGGCCGACGAACGTTAGATCCAGTCTCGACAAACTGTGAATCGAGAGAAAACTGGACGCTTCCAATATCGACACTTTATTCCCGTGCAAAATCAGAGTTTTCAAGTTCTCAACTCCCGCGAAGTCGTCCGCTCCGATCATCTGTATTTCATTATGAGACAAATCCAGATTATGCAGACGAGACATCTGACGTATCATTCTAGGCACCCGTGTGAGCCCATCCCTCGCGAGATTGAGGTGCTCCAGTGACGTGTGTGTCCAACCGGAAATAGCGCTATCATCGAAGGTGATCGGTATATCGTTCTCCGCGATCACCAGCGAGCGTAGAAACACTCGTGAAAATGTGTGATTCGATATCGATTCAAACTTGTTTCTTGAAATATCCAAATAGTCTAACATTGCTACACGTGATAGATCGATCAGCGCAACATTGTTTATTCCCAGGTCCGCGCACTCGATCACAGCGCCATCTTGTGTATCCGTGCAGGAACATCCTTCCATCGGTATGACGTCACAACGATGCCGTAATCGGCATCCCTCGGCCACGGTCAAACTGAGAACGTGGAATAACCAAACGATTCGAAATCGGTTCATTCTTCCAGATATTGTCCGCGTTTATGTACATTCGGATTAGGGGTTTGATTTATGATCGACGATCTGTCTAGTTTTACGGTCTTCTATACTTGTGAGTATCCTGTATTTTCTTCGTTGAATGAAATAATATATAACTTATATTCCCGTTGTTCTGGTGGCAAATAGCAAGTGCAACATGTGGTATTTGTGGTTAGTTTGCAACAATGTTTGGTGAGCTCATGTTTGATAAAATTAAGTTCTTAAAAACTTCCTTTTTGCTAGAAGCCTTCCTTTGTAGTAGAATTGAAGTACTTGTTAACATGAAGGTTTAATGAGTGTGCTCGCATGGCGAGAACTTTACTTCGAGTTCAACTTGCTGGAGGCTACTCAAACTTAAGGTCACACAGACTATTTTCAAACAATAGGTGAAAATTGAAATGTTTTTCACATATTTGTTTTGGTGTATTTTATATGTAGAGCTAAGGAATGAAAATTACAATGCTAGCTACAACTAGGTTTTTCATATTTCGGGAAATACAATCGGGGAACGAGAGCAAACAATAAACAACCAAATTCCACGGAAATCCCATCTCCCGTTAAATTACTGCGCATTTCTGAATCTTATCGTTCATCTACCGCATGCAGTGACGCTGATTTCCTTGTAAATCACCTACAAAAGTAGTATCACAGACTTGTTCATGTGGTTCAGCTATTTATAATTAGAGCGCCATCGCTTCGATGCACACTGCTGTGATATATATTTTTATATGTACCGTATTTGACCTGAGTAGTTAACCAGTCGTGTTGGTATTTAATTGCTGTGTATTTCACGCCAGCACGTCTAACTTAAGGTTGTCAGTGCAAAATTATTGATTTTCTCGGCCGTCAGTTCGTGATTTCAGACGAATCTTTCGAGTTGTATTCCAATAGATAAGGACCTACCGGGGTATTACTATTTGAGTGATGTTTATACTATTATTCGACTTATTTCCGGGTGCTCGTCGTAGCATTTCAGTTTTTTCTTAGAAAGGTCCTTAAGTCGAGAAATGCGCACTACAAGCCTTTGATATTTTCTGGAATTGTACCTGAATACGACAATTTGTATTACGCATGTTGTATATTTGTAGGCCTGGTCATGCTGGGCAAATATAGAATTTCAATTACACAACGGGTGTCTTAAAAATGTCCATACCGAGAAGCAGCTGTTTACAAAACTGAAATGAAGAAAAATGGAAATCAATGAAATTACATATTTGTGTGGGAAACCATGGCGTTATCAGATAGTTAGTGAATGCGAATATACTGATAGAAATAATAGTCGGATGCCAGAGGGTTTCATTTATGTTTCGTTTACCAAAAGCATGGGTGGTATCATTGAAAAGGGTGTTAGGATAACAATGTTCATTGCCTTTTACTGATATAGACAGCTAGGGACTCCTATGGTACCTAGATGAAACCGCATATGCCGTATAACTAAAAGAGAAATAGATTATTAATACAATTAGTTTATCTTCCCGACAAATACATGTCCTGGGAGCGGGGTGTACCTCTGTTCAAGTAAATGTTGGGGGTATTTTTCATAACAATGGCGCATTCGCATCACATTTCTCATGTTTCATTACACTGGCATCATTATGCTATCATTACCCCGCATAATTGTGATATTGCAACCGGAAAATATTGGCATGTAATCTGATAGTCTTGATACGTACGTCTGTTGTCAGTGCCTTCATGGAAATAACACTCTGAATGCAGTCGATATGTCGTCTCTGTTTCAGTATATTTGACTTGTCAAACGTAGGTAAAACGTACAATTCAACATTATATACCATGCTTTTATGAATACAATATGGATTCTGTGTACATGTACACACAGGACCATGCATATATGAATCAGTCGCCATTCCGTAATTGCTCCCTATTCATTTCTACCTGGTAAAATCTCAGTCACATTAACACGACTTTATCCTGTTATACAGATATCGGCTCCTGGTGGAGTCGGAAAGTTTCAGTAGGGTAAGGTCAACTGTGTTTGTTATTCAAGTTTATCTGGAAAGAAGGAATCTTCATCCTGATATGCCCCGTTTATTGCTCAATGGAACTCTGCACACCTGGTGTCAACCAGTTATCCGACCCGGTAGTCGTGTATTCTCGTTTCGATATCTACCGGGATCACCGAGGTCCTGCCTAATGTGACTGGCGCTTTATCGGGACATTTGTGTAGATTTATTCTATGTTGCTAGGTATTGAAATAGATCATTTCCCGTGTGCTGGAATGATCGTCATAAACATTTGAAGCAATTAGGGAACAGTGACAGTATGATTTGGAATATGTATATCCGCATCAACAATTGAAGGACTTGGACCGGCACATTATGGCTGAATCATGAAATCGGGCAGTTACTTGTTATTAATTTTGATACGGTTATTCAGTCGCACTGTCGCAGATAAAGCAATGTTCGTTCGAAATGACGGAATTAAGTTGATAGGACCAGCAATTGCTGGATGTCAGCTTGAACGGCCCATATCCCTGAAGCAGTGTTTGAGACTATGCAGGCTGACCGCGGAGTGTAGAGCGTTCAACATGGGCTGGACCACTCCGGACCGTGACCGAGGGGTGTGTCAGTTGATGACGTCATCCGCGGATTGGACATTGGAGTACAGATGGTCATATTTTGGTAAGTCGCGGACACACTTATGTGAAATAGTGAACAAACTTTTAGGTAAATTGAGTGATCGGTTTATTGAATTGAGGGAACGAGTTAACAGACTGAGTAAACGATTTAGTACAGTGAACGAATGTTTGATTTATAGAGTGAGCAAACGGTTTGTAAATTGAGTGAGCATTTAATTATTTTCCCATGAAAATTGTTCATTTTCTTGTTGATATACAATTATTCTTAGTTTTGGTCACCTCACTATTCAATTACTTTCTGCAGAAACATGTCCACGCGGAATGAAATATTCGGGTAAAACCGGTTCGTGTTACGACCACTCTCACACATCAGTTAAGACTTGGGATGATGCCCTTGCCTTCTGTACTACTCTCCACCGGAGAAGTCATCTGATGGAGATCAAATCTCAGGCTGCCAAGGAGGAGTTCCTGCAAATGTATGGTGAGGATATATATGTTTTAGCTTTGCCTCGTGACCAAATGAGGTAGTTAAGCCCCAGTCACACATGTATCTTACAAGGGTGTTGACCAAAGGATTCAGTTATAAATGTTTCAGTGATGAGAATTGATATCTAAATGCGACAGTGACGCCCCAGTTACTCAAGGTGGTGGATGTATATAATGTTATCCAAACTAGGCTGTTATGCCCCAGTCTAAAGTTGAAATATAGAAACATTGAATAAACAATTGAAGTGAATAAATCCTGGTTGAAAAGGGATGTTAGTATGCCTCGGATAAACATGCTGGGGAGATACACATACAGTTCCGACCCAGTCACAAGTTGAAAATATAGAAACACTGAATGAAATATAATGTTTTTTTTCTATATTCTTCATTTCGTCCAGATAAAAAAATAATTGGTGGATTGGTGCCAGAAGGCCCCAAGATGGCAGCACCGGAGACATATTCTGGAACTTCACCGGGGTGCGACTGGGAACATATCAGGTGTGTTTGCGTGGAAATGCTGCTGCAATAATGTTTTAGCTTATCGATAGTTTGGTCAGATTGTTATTCCCTGATTGCGTTAGTATTCTGTATTTGCCTGGGAACATTGAGGTTGTATTATATATGTATATATGTATGATATATGTATGACATACGTACATCTGCAGATGCCGCCAGTGCCAGATTACGTGACATGGGCGAAAGGCGAGCCAGACGGTATGATGGATCATAACGGAACGTCAGACTGTGTCTTTATTCGAAAGCGTAGAACCTATAGGTTGTATGATGCGAAATGCAAGAGGCTTTCTCGCTTCATCTGTGAGGTCACATTGAAACCATGATGTTTGCAGCCCCACGGACTCACAAGGATTGGCTCGGAAGCCCATTGACTCACAAGGATTGACTCACAAGCCCATTGACTCACAAGGATTGTTCTTATATTGGTCTGTCATCTCTTCGGCATTCATTTGTAATGTGTTTAAACGCTGGCTGGGTCAAAACAGGAAATAACACACATGTTTATCTCGTTATAACGATACTTTGTCCGTTATATCGAGTTTATCCCTGATATATCGTTGAATTCCAAGAGCCAGTACAACATATCGAGTTGTAACAATGGTTGTTATGCCAAAGCACTCTATAAGCAAACAAACACTGACCCTCCAATCACGTACTGTACCATCTCCGTGTCTATTTTCAGAAGAATTAGTTTTTATTTACCATACAATATGTATATATTGAATCGCCACAGCGTCCAGTACAATAAAGCTTGTACTGAATAATTCAGCATCCACGCTGCATACATAATGATTACATAAAACTAGTTTTGTGTGCATTATGATATATGTGTTGGAAGTTTCAAATTATTTAGTATAATGCATGATCTCATCACATACCAAGCTACGTCTGGACACATCTATTCAAGTGTACATGGCATGCATTACATCATGTATTTATGCATGATTTCATGGCATGACAAGATACCCCTAGATGCATTACTAGTATACACGGAATGCATTGCATCAGATATGTAAGCTATGCGTCAAAGAGGTTGCACTGAGGTTTATCCAGTTCACCAATACCAAAAGTACGAGAAAATGTTTTTATTTGCTGAACAAAATCAGTAATGACAGTTTCATACGAAGTGGAGTTTCCTTTATTGGGGGGGGGGGGGGGGGGGGGGAGAGAGAATCATGCCGTTACAAAAGGAAATTCGTTCGGTATCATGTAGTTCGACACTATATGGATACATTTCCAAACTGACATGATAGCATTTATGCAGGGTGTCCCATGATAAAAAGTCACAGAAAAGGTGTCCAACCATGACAGTCGTCAGGTCAATCATTAGTGCAGTTGCCTTCATTGAGGGAGATCAATTCGTGCACATTGACTCGCCGATATGGCTTTTTAGGTTACCGGACCTATGGTCCGATAACCTATTGGCATGGCGTTGCGTCCGGCGTCCGTCGTCGGCGTCGTCGGCGTCCACATTTTTATCTTTTTTGTTTACGAACCAATCTTTCTGAAATTTTGCACAAAAATGCACAAAAATAATTCAAGAAGGAGGTATTTTTTAGTTTTTTGATTTTCGCATTTTTTCCAAAATGGCGGCCGTTTTCGTCGAAAAATGGCAAATTTTGGACTTTGACGGTCGTTTTCTCAAAATCTGTTCAGTAACTTTTTTAGGTTACCGGACCTATGGTCCGATAACCTATTGGCATGGCGTTGCGTCCGTCGTCGTCCGTCGTCGTCCGTCGTCGTCGTCGTCGTCGTCGTCGTCCGCATTTTTATCTTTTTTGTTTACGGGCGAATTTTTCTGAAATTTTGCAGAAAAATACTTAAAAATAATTCAAGAAGGAGGTATTTTTTAGTTTTTTGATTTTCGCTTTTTCTTCAAAATGGCGGCCGTTTTCGACGAAAAAGGCCTGATTTTGGACTTTGGCGGCCATTTTCTCAAAATCTGTTCAGTAACTTTTTTTCTCTTTGATACATAAGACTCCTCATATGTACTTCTATGATGTCTATAAATTTTGTTGCGCTTGAATCGCTCGAAGTGGGCCATTTTGGCCCAAACTCGGCCCAAATGGGACTTTCCCATGTTAAATTCTCCTATGCTTTATAATGGGACACATTAAGCCTAATATCTCACTTAATATTGAAATTAGAGACTAGGAATGCATTGTGGACATATAGGAAATGATATATGCTGAATATTCTCGTGACCTAGAATTTGACTTTTGACCTCACTTTCAAGGTCACAGGACAAAATGGCTAATATCTCGCTTATTATCGACTTTACAGCTTAGGAATCAGTTGTGAACATATAGGAAATGATATATGCTGAATATTCTTGTGATCTTGAATTTGACCTTTGACCTCATTTCCAAGGTCACATGACAAAATGGCTAATATCTCGCTTATTATCGACTTTACAGTTTAGGAACCAATTGTGATTATAGGAAATGATATATGCTGAATATTTTCGTGACCTTGAATTTGACCTTTGACCTCATTTCCAAGGTCGCAGGACAAAATTGCTAATATCTCGCTTATTATCGACTTTACAGCTTAGGAATCAATTGTGAACATATAGGAAATGATATATGCTGAATATTCTCGTGGCCTTGAATTTGAGTTTTGACCTCATTTTCAAGGTCACAGGACAAAATGGCCAATATCTTGCTTATTAGCGACTTTACAGCTTAGGAATCGATTGTGAACATATAGGAAATGATATATGCTGAAAATTCTCGTGACCTTGAATTTGACCTTTGACCTCATTTTCAAGGTCACAGGACTAAATGGCTAATATCTCGCTTATTATCGACTTTACAGCTTAGGAATCAATTGTGAACATATAGGAAATGATATATGCTGAATATTCTCGTGACCTTGAATTTGACCTTTGACCTCATTTTCAAGGTCACATGACAAAATGGCTAATATCTCGCTTATTATCGAATTTACAGTTTAGGAATCAATTGTGAACATATAGGAAATGATATATGCTGAATATTTTCATGACCTTGAATTTGACCCTGACCTCATTTCCAAGGTCACAGGACATAATTGCTAATATCTCGCTTATTATCGACTTTATAGCTTAGGAATCAATTGTGAACATATAGGAAATGATATATGCTGAATATTCTCATGACCTTGAATTTGACCTTTGACCTCATTTTCAAGGTCACAGGACAAATTGGCCAATATCTTGCTTATTAGCGACTTTACAGCTTAGGAATCAATTGTGAACATATAGGAAATGATATATGCTGAAAATTCTCGTGACCTTGAATTTGACCTTTGACCTCATTTTCAAGGCACAGGACAAAATGGCGAATATCTTGCTTATCAGTGACTTAACAGCTTAGAAATCAATTGTGAACATATACGAAATGATATATGCTGAAAATTCTCATGACCTTGAATTTGACCTTTGACCTCATTTTGAAGGTCACATGACAAAATGGCTAAGATCTCGCTTATTATCGACTTTACAGCTTAGGAATCAATTGTGAACATATAGGAAATGATATACGCAGAATATTCTCATGACCTTGAATTTGACCTTTGACCTCATTTCCAAGGTCACAGGACAAAATTGCTGATATCTCGCTTATTATCGACTTTACAGCTTAGGAATCAATTGTGAACATATGGGAAATGATATATGCTGAATATTCTCGTGACCTTGAATTTGACCTTTGACCTCATTTTCAAGGTCACAGGACAAAATGGCCAATATCTTGCTTATTAGCGACTTTACAGCTTAGGAATCAATTGTGAACATATAGGAAATAATATATGCTGAAAATGCTCGTGACCTTGAATTTGACCTTTGACCTATTTTCAAGGTCACAGGACAAAATGGCCAATATCTTGCTTATTAGCGACTTTACAGCTTAGGAATCAATTGTGAACATATAGGAAATGATATATGCTGAAAATGCTCGTGACCTTGAATTTGACCTTTGACCTATTTTCAAGGTCACAGGACAAAATGGCCAATATCTTGCCTATTAGCGACTTTACAGCTTAGGAAATCATTGTGAAGATATAGGAAATGATATATGCTGAAAATTCTCATGACCTTGAATTTGAACTTTGACCTCATTTTCAAAGTCAACAGGAAAAATGGCTAATATCTTGCTTATTATCGACTTTACAGCTTAGGAATCAATTGTGAACATATAGGAAATGATATATTCTGAATATTTTAATGATATTGAATTTGACCTTTGACCTAAATTTCAAGGTCAGTCATTTTATTTTCAAAGTCAGATTACAAAATGGCTTATATCTCGCTTATTTTCAAATTTACAGCTTAGGGGTCCATAGTGAACATATAGGAAATGATGTACGCTGAATAGTTTGGTGATCTAGAATTTAACCTTTGATCCCATTTTCACGGTTATAGATATGGCGATTTCAGTGGTCACCTTGAATTTGACTTTCAACTTTCTCGGCTTAACTCTGTATATTTCTCCGGTAACCTTACTAGCCCATTGGGCTAATTTTTTCTTATTGATGCATAACACTCCTCATATGTACCCCTGTGACATGTATAAATTTCGTTGCCCTTGAATCGCTCGAAGTGGGCCATTTTGGGCCCAAACGCAGCCCAAATGGGACTTAACCATGGTAAATTCTCCTATGCTTTATAATGGTACACATTAAAGCCTAATATCTCACTTAATATTGAGATTAGAGACTAGGAATCAATTGTGGACATATAGGAAATGATAGATGCTGAATATTGTCGTGACCTAGAATTTGACCTCTGACCTTTGTTTCAAGGTCAGAGCGGCCGTTTTCGTCGAAAAATGGCCAATTTTGGACTTTGACAGTCGTTTTCTCAAAATCTGTTCAGTAACTTTTTTTCTTATTGATGAAAAACACTCCTCATATGTACCCCTGTGACATGTGTAAATTTCGTTGCCCTTGAATCGCTCGAAGTGGGCCATTTTGGGCCCAAACTCGGCCCAAATGTGACTTTCCCATGTTAAATTTTCCTACATGTATGACTTATAATGGGACACATTAAGCCTAATATCTCACTTAATATTGAAATTAGAGACCAGGAATGAATTGTGGACATATAGGAAACAATATATGCTGAATATTCTCGTGACCTTGAATTTGACCTTTGACCTCATTTTCAAGGTCACAGGACAAAATGGCTAATATCTCACTTCCCTTTACAGCTTAGAAATCAATTGTGAACATTTTGGAATGATATATGCTGAATATTCTCGTGACCTTGAATTTGACCTTTGACCTCATTTCCAAAGTCACAGGACAAAATGGCTAATATCTCGCTTATTATTAACTTTACAGCTTAGGAATCAATTGTGAACATATAGGAAATGATATATGCTGAATATTCTTGTGACCTTGAATTTGACCTTTGACCTCATTTTCAAGGTCACAGGACAAAATGGCTAATATTTTGCTTATTAGCGACTTTACAGCTTAGGAATCAATTGTGAACATATAGGAAATGATATATGCTGAAAATTCTCGTGACTTTGAATTTGACCTTTGACCTAGTTTTCAAGGTCACATTACAAAATGGCTAATATCTCGCTTATTATCGACTTTACAGCTTAGGAATCAATTGTGAACATATATGAAATGATATGTGCTGAATTATCTCGTGACTTTGAATTTGACCTTATTCCCAAGGTCACAGGACAAAATTGCTAATATCTCGCTTATTATCGACTTTACAGCTTAGGAATCAATTGTGAACATATAGGAAATGATATACGCTGAATATTCTTGTGACCTTGAATTTGACCTTTGACCTCATTTTCAAAGTCACAGGACAAAATGGCTAATATCTTGCTTATTAGCGACTTTACAGCTTAGGAATCAATTGTGAACATATAGGAAATGATATATGCTGAAAATTCTCGTGACTTTGAATTTGACCTTTGACCTAGTTTTCAAGGTCACATTACAAAATGGCTAATATCTCGCTTATTATCGACTTTACAGCTTAGGAATCATTTGTGAACATATAGGAAATGATATGTGCTGAATTATCTCGTGACTTTGAATTTGACCTCATTCCCAAGGTCACAGGTCAAAATTGCTAATATCTCGCTTATTATCGACTTTACAGCTTAGGAATCAATTGTGACCATATAGGAAATGATATACGCTGAATATTCTTGTGACTTTGAATTTGACCTTTGACCTCATTTTCAAGGTCACAGGACAAAATGGCTGATAGTTCGCTTATTATCGACTTGACAGCTTAGGAATCAATTGTGGACATATAGGAAATGATATCAACCGAATATTCTGATGACCTTAAATTTGACCTTTGACCTCATTCTCAAGGTCACAGGGCAAAATGGCTAGTATCTCGCTTCTTATCGACTTTACAGCTTAGGAATCAATTGTGAACATAAAGGAAATGATATATGCTGAATATTCTCGTGACCTTGAATTTGACCTTTGACCTCATTTCCAAGGTCACAGGACAACATGGCTAATATCTCGCTTATTATCGACTTTACAGCTTAGGAATCAATTGTGAACATAGAGGAAATGATATATGCTGAATATTCTCGTGACCTTGAATTTGACCTTTGACCTCATTTCCAAGGTCACAGGATAAAATGGCTAATATCTCGCTTATTATGGACTTTACAGCTTAGGAATCAATTGTGAACATATAGGAAATGATATATGCTGAATATTCTCGTGACCTTGAATTTGACCTTTGACCTCATTTTCCAGGTCAACAGGACAAAATGGCCAATATTTTGCTCATTATCGACTTTACAGCTTAGGAATCAATTGTGAACATATAGGAAATGATATATGCTGAATATTCTCGTGACCTTGAATTTGACCTTTGACCTCATTTTCAAGGTCACAGGACAAAATGGCTAATATATCTCTTATTATCGACTTTACAGCTTAGAAATCAATTATGAACATATAGGAAATTATATATACAGATTATTCTCATGATTTTGAATTTGACCTTTGACCTCATTTTCAAGGTCACAGAACAAAATGGCTAATATCTTGCTTATTGTCGACTTTATAGCTTAAGAATCAATTGTGAACATATAGGAATTGATATATTCTGAATATTGTCATGACCTTGAATTTGACCTTTCACCTAATTTTCAAGGTCACAGGACAAAGTGACTAATATCTCGCTTATTTTCGACTTTACAGCTTAGGAATCAATTATGTACAAATAGGAAATTATATATGCAGATTATTCTCATGACCTTGAATTTGACCTTTGACCTAAATTTCAAGGTCACAGGACAAAATGACTAATATCTCGTTTATTATCGATATTACAGCTTGGGAATCAATTGTGAACATATTAGAGATGATATATGCTGAACATTCTCGTGACCTTGAATTGTCCAATGACCGTATTTTCAAGGACACAGGACAAAAGGCTAATATCTAAAAATATATATTGTCTGGTAGCCTTTCTTAGCCCTTGGGCTAATTTTTAACATTTGGAAGAGACCATTGCGATCTTCAAATACACAAATGAAATTAAAAGTGGTCAGACATGTTCAGGGTGGTTACCTATTCTTTATATTCTTCACCTATTCTTTCTATTCACAAGAACAAGATTTTCGGAAGGTCTCGAATGTCGTATAGTTCACATATGAACAGCTCCTGTAACAGCTCCTGCAAATGTTATTACCGATGTGGGGCCAGTTCTATTTAGAGATCCACTCAAAAGGGCTAAAATATGAAATTCTTAGTTAGCTTGAAGTAACTCGTCACATAGGCCTATGTACGGACCTTAAATTTATTTGAATGCATTATTCGAAAGTCAAAAACTAAGATTTGTACAGTGCACGACAAGGAGCCATTTGGGACAACATAAAGCTGTGGTCTCTCGTGACAGGCGGTCTTTAGAAAATCCGCTCATGATCTCTATTCCGATGAATTTATGTCTGATTCCTCAAATCTGGATCCAGGGTAGGCCTATGCATTTGATGTTTTTTTCTTTCGGCCAAGGAAAATTTTTGTGTTTTTAGCTTACCGGCCCTTTGGGCCGATAAGCTATTGTCGTGGTATTTCGTCCGTCGTCCGGCGTCCGTCGTCCGTCCGTCCGGGTCTGTAACTTTTTTTCGACGTGATGAATTTCCGCATAAATTTGTCAGAACATACCTTGGGCCAGTATCTAAAGAAATTTTTAAAATTTTTTTGATGGAATCGTTTTTGCCGATTTGGCGGCCATTTTTGACGAAAAATTGCCTTTTTTGGACTTTGGAGGCCATTTTCTCAAAAACTGTCTGATCAGTTTTGAGATTTTTGTTTCAAAACATTCCTCTTATGTACCTTTATGATGTGTATAAGTTTCGTTGCCCTTGAATCGCCGGTCTGCGTGTGGCGGCCATTTTGATTTTTTGACGGGACGGCGAAAAAAAATTTTTTGTCCCAAATCAAGTCACTATTCGTTTTGAGCCAAAAATTGAAAAATTGAAAAAAATTTTGGACTTAGAAAATTTCACCCAATTTTCCTTCATAATGGGAGCTCTGCGGAGTAAACTCATAGAACACTTGAAGATAGAGCCTAAGTAATGGCACATTCAAATGGGAAACCATATATTGCGGTTTGAGTGATGACCTTGAATTTGACCTTCAATGACCTTGGAAGGTCAAAACGACCTTTTTTGTCGAAAAATGACCAATTTTGGACTTTGATGGCCATTTTCTCAAAAACTGTCTGATCAGTTTTGAGATTTTTGTTTCAAAACATTCCCCTTATGTACCTTTATGATGTGTATAAGTTTCGTTGCCCTTGAATCGCCTGTCTGCGTGTGGCGGCCATTTTGATTTTTTGACGGGTCGGCAAAAAAACAATTTTTTTGTCCAAAATCAAGTCACTATTCGTTTTGAGCCATTTCCAGCAAAAAAAACAAACTTTTTTTTGGCCATTGAAAAAATTGTTGGACTTAGAAAATTTCACCCAATTTTTCCTTCATAATGGGAGCTGTGCGGAGTAAACTCATAGAAGACTTCAAAATAGAGCCTAAGTATTGGCACATTCAAATGGGAAATCATATATTGCGGTTTGAGTGATGACCTTGAATTTGACCTTCAATGACCTTGGAAGTTCAAAAAACGATGAAATTTGTTTTTGGTGGCCATTTTGTCTAAATCTATTCAGACAGTTTTTCTCAAAATCATGTATAAGATTATCTTTATGTACCTTTTTGATGTGTAATTTGATTTTGTACTATATATAGTCCATACAGAAAATGTGTTTCCAGCAACATTTACGAACATGTTTTGACAATCAGAGTTCAAGATCAGTGTAACAATTTATATGTTGGAAAATCAATACTCTGCATTTCTCATGATTGCCGGTAAGTTACAGCACCCTTGGTGCTATGTTTCCATTTACACGTATTGGTTTGCTCAATAAACCTCATTCAGCCATCTTGTTCGGATGTTCGCACTAGCAACCTTCAGTTTTGATCTCTAGTTGTATGGTACGTAATGATCGATTGATGCTAGGCAATTCTCTAAGCACATACACGTCATAAATACGCCATTAGACTACTTATGAATCTCCACCTTCCTAATAAATTTAAAGAGATTGGAGGAGACGTGAGAAGGTACAAAGTCCTCAACAAGGTGGTACTTTTTATATCGTCGTGTCGTTAGGTGTTATTTTGACCGGATGATATAGCTGTTTTGTATTATCAATCTTCGTATCTGATTCCATTGTGCAGAAACCATGGATGAAAAAGGTAAAATGATAATTTATGTTTCTACTGCTGTTATACAATACATGATCAAAAAATACATGCTTAATTGATCAAAATTACGTGAGCGCACATTAGACAGTCACTTCTAGATGTGGGCATGATATTGGACACAGCCACACTCATAAACGTATTGCAATATGTTGTAATCACGTACAGATGTGCCGTTACTCCCTGAGACGGGACAACACCCCAGTGAGCCTCCTCCGCCTTATCCCAGCACAGGCTACCGTCAGGTCCGTCAACCACTTAAGGGACAATATCTTACATAGCCTGATGATTTTGTCATGTTTTATATTATAATGGTGTTCACAAATATACATTTTCGTTAATAATGTGAAAATCATGTTCATACAAAAATCTCCGACTCGTCACAGTACATATCTGTTGTGATTCCATTATCTTACAAATGCTAGATTTAATATATGAAACGCCTATCTTTAATTCAATTTAATACATCTATGACACATTAAAGAGAACGTATAAATATAGCAAAGTTATGACGACATGATAGTGGCATTTTGTTGTTATCTTCTCCCATAGGAACAAGGTCCCATGGGGGGATACACCCCCAAGTTCCCCGACGCTGCACTGCCTTGGGGAAACCCAGGACAGGACCGCAGTAAAATCACAACCAATCAGCAGCCCGGGAATCCTACAGGACAGGACCGCAGTATAAATTCAACCAATGATCAGGACGAACATAGCCGCGGAGGCGTTAGTCGTTGGCCGTTCGGTCCGAGAAGAGTCATTGTTCAATCCGAGTTGCTAATTGTGACAAGACGTGCGCAGGTAATGTCAACTTTCATTGATTAAAATATGACTATTATTCAGTGAATAAAGTATGAAACAAATCCCACAATGTTAAATCTCAGTCAGTTGGGCCATGCTATGCATTGAATCTACATGTGTATGATTTTTTTTTAATGCAGATAATTTGTCATAAGATGGAGATATGCCTAAATATCAATCAAAGAGCAATCAAATCAATTGAATGTGGTTCAATTCGTTTATGGTGTAAAAAGGCACACAAATAAACATAATTTATCACTTCTTTGTCAACAGAAACGAATTTTTGTTTAATATGTCTGAGTTTGAAGTATGTTGGATATTAACACAGCTAAATGTTTATGACGAAGTTCGACTCTCGAATAATTTAGTTTTAAAAATAGTCCTCTAATCCCTTTGCACATTACCAGACGA
Organism: Terebella lapidaria; assembly: GCA_949152475.1. Taxonomy (NCBI): domain Eukaryota; kingdom Metazoa; phylum Annelida; class Polychaeta; order Terebellida; family Terebellidae; genus Terebella; species Terebella lapidaria. The sequence goes on from OX424570.1 coordinate 23,533,561, forward strand.
GGTGCAACGTATATCTTCATGCTTCGCCGATTGATTGACAAAATGTAACTCATCTTTTACTGACTTAATCTGCCGAAGAAAGTTGACACTGAAGTTGAACGCGAGTTCTAGTAACCAGCGACTTCTATTCTTAATGGCAATATCATATGTCTGAACGAAACTGGACTAGTAAAAATCTCGAACTTTTACCTAGATGTCGGATTGAATTTTGCAGATATTTTTTCACAAATTACAGTAATAACACAAGCGCCAATGTACAAATCATATAGACGTAAAATGTGCAATTTAAACAACCGAAAGTACATGTGATCCATCATGATGTGTAAATTGTTTTCACTACTGAAATTGCATCATCAGCATTATGATAAATAATATCAATGAAGATGACATATTCCTGTCATCATTGGACAATGGCATATATGGTGATGAGCAACATGTTAGATGTATACAGTATTGGTTATTTATATGTTATGAACGTTATGACTCATAAACTAACACAAAGTTTTCTTTGCTATCTTCCAGAACAAACCGAGAGACTGTATGGGACTGGCGATCTTTGCTCTTTTCTGTGGGTTCTGTCCACCCCTGGGAGCTACTGCTGTGTTCTTCGCAAGAGAAGTAATATCTATCAGCTACAAACCATCACTTATACACCAGTCAAAATCATAAATATGACACACTTAGAGAGTGATGCAAGCATTTAGAACCGTATAGACTGTATTCAGAAAATATAGCCCAATAGCTAAGACGGTTACCGGACAAAGTATGTTTTATGTTTCAGATATTAGCCATTTTGTCCCGCGACCTTTAAAATAAGGTCACTGGTCAAATGCAACGTCATGAGTGTATCCAGCAAACATGTATATCATTCCCTATTATGTCCACAATTGCTTGATAAGCTGTAAATTCAATAACAAGTGAAACAAAATAGCAATTATGTTCTATGACCTTGAAAATAAGGTCGGAGGTTGAAATTAATGGTCATCAAAATATTCGGCATACATCATTCCATATAAGTGCACAACTGATTCCTAAGCTGTAAAGTTGATAATAAGTTAGATATTAGCCATTTTGTCGTGTGACCTTGAAAATGAGGTCAAAGGTCAAATTCAAGATCAAGACAATAATCTGCATGCATCATTTCCTATATGTTCATAATTTATTCCTAAGCTGTGAAGTCGATAAGAAGCGAGATATTAACCATTTTTTCCTGTGACCTTGAAAATGAAGTCAAAGGTCAAACTCAAGGTCATCAGAATATTCGGCATATATCATTTCCTATATGTCCACAATTGACTTCTAGTCTCTAATCTCAATATTGAGTGAGATATTAGGCATAATGTGTCTCATTATAAAGCATAGGAAAGTTTAACATGGGAAATTCATATTTGGGCCGAGTTTGGGCCAGAATGGTTCAAGCGATTCAAGCGCAACGAAACTTATGCACATCACAGGAGTACATATGAGGAGTGCTATGTATCAAAAAGAAAATAGTTACTGAACAGATTTTGAGAAAATGGCTGCCAAAGTCCAAAATCAGGCATTTTTCGTTGCAAACGGCCGCCATTTTGAAAAAATGCGAAAATCGGAAAACTAAAAAAGTCATTTCCTGGAATTATTTTTAGGTATTTTTGTGCAAAATTTCAGAAAGATTCGACCGTAAACTTTAAAGATAAAAGTGTGAACGGACGTTGGGCGGACGGCTAGACGGACGACGGACGCAATATCACGGCAATAGGTTATATGACCAAAGGTTCGGTAACCTGAAAAACGTGAACGTCAGAAAATCTCACAAAGTCTGGAATTTCCCAAACAATCAACAAGTTTTATCATGATTTTATGGAACAACCAAAAAACTAGTTCTCATGAAAAATAGCCCACATTTAATTATATTTCTATCATTGCCAGGCAAGACGCGCGAACTTCGTTGGGAACTACACGCTGGCTCAGGAGAAGGCTAGAAAGTCCCGTAACCTGTCCATAGCCGCGATTATCCTGGGTCTCGCTATCACCGCCGGCATCGTTAGTTACTGTGTGTGGGGTGGGCGGATCTTCGACTATGACGTCATCACAACGCCCGCTCCGCATAATGCACCCGTGCATTACGTCGTTTAGGGCTACCCGTAAACCACGTAAACATCTTTCCATCTGAGAAACTGGGAAAACCCCGCAGCGTCATTTGCGAACTTCGAGTAACTGGTGGCATCCCAAACGACTGAATGCAATATGGCCCGACTCGCATAAAACTTACTACTGGAAAATGCACGTAACGGTTTCCATTATAATGTAATAAAATATTACAAACTATCAATTTGAAATGTTTACTGATACAATCATTTCCACTAAGCCTCGTAGTGTAATACCCTCAAACCATGATATCACTATGACAGGGAGATGGTGAGATCTTAATATGAGTAATACGACTTCATTTTGCGAATGATAAAAAACGAACACAGAAGCCAAATGAAGTTCAATGTAAATCCCAATAAATTCCACTTGTAACTTGTGATGGCCATTCATGGTCAAATCAAATGTTGTGAGCGAAAAAAAAAAAAACAAGTTTCGCGTTCGGTGGCCAAATCTCAAATGTCGATGAAGACCTTGGATTTTGAGCAATCGATTTTTGAGGTGAAAACTGAGGTCATATTCACCAGAGATCTGATTCAAACATATTCATTATAAGGAAAAAAAAACCTAAGTTACCTCAAACAATTTTGTCACCGATTTATACATTTAGAGGTGGATATCAAGGTCATCTGAAGTCAAGTTTGGGGCAAATATAATATATACTTTATAGTTATACATCCATAGGATTACCAGTGAGGGCTGCTAGAAACCACAAAATTCTACCGGTGTAGGATATTGTGCACCGCCCTTTGATATGGAACACTATCTATGATGACTCGACAAGGGATCTATCATAAGCACAATAATGTCAGCAACTCCGTAATTCAACTAAATCATTTATACCAAATCATTCATAATCATCAAGTCACAAACGGTGAAAACACTGTACATGTAGAAATGTTAATTTCTTGCATTAAGTCTACTGGTCAAGACATGTTCATGACATTTTTTATTCTGAACTGAACACCTTTTTGCAAAGCATGTAAAGGAAAGCAACCAAATACACCGATTCGGTTCAGTAACGATTTGTCAATCAAGCTACATATAAGATTCCATTAATATGATATCACAGCAACTGCACCAGCAGTAAACTTTGATTGAAGTGCACAAAGAACGAGAAGTCGTCACCAAGCATAGTGATTCGCAGCAAATAAAATACGCCACAATAAATTCATACTTTTTTTTTAAACAAAACTATTTTAAAAGAATTAACAAATAAATTCAGCTCTAGTTATGGACTATGAGTTTCATGTACATTTTTTTCGCCGTTGGTATCAGCTGTTATTCAATCATTACGAAATTTATGGCGGATGAAACAGCGAGTAATGCCCATATCTAGTATCGCCCTCGAGTCTATACTGATGTGGTACACACCTGCATATAGGGTACGTGTCCTATATCATTCAGTAAAAATCGCCCCTCTTATATCTACAATCTCTATGGGGTCAACAACCAACATATAGTGAATTATTTCTGAAAGCTACATAATTGGCCAGTGATATAGAGTAAATTCGTCATGTTCACATACTCGGTTTTTTCGCTATGTCCAGATAACAAAAATATCCTTTTTTTGTTGAGTAATGTTTGGAATTTTGTTGCTGCCAAAAGCCAATAGTTGTATGCAGAACCCACTAAGAATGCATACATACCACGAAATCCAATGTTTTTTCAGTCACTACTTGATTGGGTACACTACAAGGAAGTTCATCGGATGAATACAGGTGTTCATCCTGTAACTTCTGTTCTAGACGTCCAGCTGGAAATGCTCGAACATTTTTCGCAGCGAATTTTTTTCCCGACGAAGCATACCTTTTAGAGTACAACATAACCTAGAAGTGTTGCATTACGTATTTAGAACAGTGGATATTGTTACGTGGCGGTCCCTGATTGGTTATCAATCATAATATTTTTGTTAATCAGTTTTGATTGTTCAGGAAGTCACGTGACCCATTCCCGAAAAAGTATTAATACAGCCGACTCGCAGAAGTCAGCGCCATTCAAGGGGCGTCGGCGAGTTCGGCCGAAACGCCACTTTACATCCGAAGCTCAGGTCACCAGGGGAGTCATATCTGATGTATTTACATCATTTTCAACCGACTTTACGATTCACCAATAAACTTTGACCTGTAGCCGAGATTCTGTGTTCGTGAATACAGATGAAAAGTACCAGGTAAGCGAAGTTGGACTTTCAATAAGAATAGTCAACCGACGTTGAACTTGGACAGATTTAGCAGAAAGATCAATCAGGTGAAACAACGTCTGGAATAGCTAAGAACCGAAACTGTCAACCGAAGAAGAGGTACAGAAGGGCGACGGACTACATCTCTAATAATCGGTGACTCCAACATCTGGCGGACAATGCTATCAACCAAGAAGGCCTTCAGCCAGCCGAGAGGTTCTGCACAAACATGCAGCCGAACAACCTAGCAGTTGAGAGGAAGTAGTCGAAAGTGTTGGACATGATCATGATAACGGGTTGTTATTGGACTAAGTCTGAAGAATTGTGACGACGAAACTTTCCACGGACATTGTAGGCGCATGAAAGAGTGGGTGGAAGAACCATTGAACATTCATGGTAGCGTAGCTGGGAATTCATTTGGGGTTTATGTTAAAGTTGTTTATAGTAATTATTATATTTGTTGTAGTACGGTAATTTCACTAGTGACGTCATCCGCACTCTAAGGAAAAAATATAAAAGGCGTTGGCGTCAAGTTCAATTGCCACTTGCCAGTCCAGCAGTCGGGTCCGCAAGATACGGGTCGACGGGTCCGCAAGATACTAGATAATGCATCAATGTGTCTCTAATTGGGTTAGAACAGTAGACATAGGAGCATAAATCATTATCACATATTTTCCTTATATATAGCCATTCATTACATGACAATATACGGTGGATTATTCGGTATTGGAATGATTGGAGAGGTGTTTCTGAACAGGCTATCATGGGCGATTCGAATATTTCAGGCCATTCATTCGGATCAATTCCGAATGTATTTCCCCAGGATCGTATACATGTAGGTTCGTTCCATTGTACATTACCAAGAAGCGTCCAGTATATAATTTTTGATGTTATGTTCTTTAAAGTGTAGATATTAGATTGATATGAAAAACATCGGATCTCGTTCGTTTCTTGCGGTGGAATTGTTGTAAACCGCGATTTCCAGTGCTTAGGAATTGCTTGTTGGATACTAATTAGATCTAAGAAGTTACATTTAATGTTGTATTTTCGGACAATTTGTGCGTGTGACATGAACTTGTTATTTTCCAGTAAGTCACGGATATATAGAACGCCTTTCTGGGCCCAGTGTCTCCAAAGGACAGGTCGCTTATCGATTTGAATCTGGGCGTTACACCATATAGGCAAGTTATATACAGAGGGTGGTGTGGGATCGACCTCAACAGAGTTAACCTCGCTCCAGATGCGTAGAGCATTTTTATAAAATTCAGGTAGATCAGGGTATAGCTCAGGGCAGATCGATTTGGTTTGTATCAAATAGTCTAAAGATAAAGGGTGCAATATGCTATCTAAGATGGAGCGCCATGTGTCATTACCATCGGAGGTCGCGAGCTTGATCCAGGAGAATTGTAGGGACTTTATTATACATTCCATGTCGATAAGTTTGAGTCCACCGTTTTCTATATTTTGGATAAGGGTTTTTCTCGAGATTTTATTAATGTTACTCTTCCAGAGAAACTCAAAGAAAAGAGTGTCAATTTCTTTAATGACCTTATGGGGCGTAGAAATAGACGTACATGGGTATACTAAAATTGATGCTGCTAACGTATTGAAGATTGCGATTTTCCCGCGAATGGATAGATTTCGCTGTTTCCAAATATTGAAAATATTTCTGATTTTCTTAATTTTTGGTAGAAAATTATAAGAGTAATTATCTTTTTCGTTGTCATATATGTAGATTCCTAAGCAGTGAATCGGTCCGTTCATCCATTTAATCCCTAATGACTCGTCTTTGAATCGTTTCATGTGTTTTCCCAGTAAGAATGCTTGTGTTTTATCGATGTTTGTTCTGAGACCAGAGCATTTGTAGAAAATATCTAAAAAGGAGAAAAGTTCTTCAATTGAAGTTGTGTCTCTAAGAAAGATGGTTGTGTGGTCAGCTAACTGACTAATTTTCAGTTCATTTTGCTTTAATCGTATGCCCTTGATATCTTTATTTGATCTTATGTTTATTGCCATAATTTCTACTATGAGTAGAAACAGGTAAGCCGAAAGTGGGCAGCCCTGTCTTACACCACGTTCTAAATTAAAATAATTGGTGAAATGCCCGTTATTTATTATAGTACTCCGTATGTTTGAATATAAGATTTTCACTAAGTTTCGGAACTTTGGACCAAATTTAAGGTTGTTCGATACACCGAACGCGTCATCAATGTGGCCCGTCTATGGTTGACCAAACGTGTCATAAACAGCGAATGAAACGGCGGGCGAAATAGGGATCGGCGGGGTATGAATGTTGCCGTGCAATGGGAGTACTGGAAAATCCGGCGGTCTGTAATCAGTACGGCGGAGTCTCGACTTGAACACACAAAGTACTGGAAGCATCACAGCATATGTCTAGTATCTTTCAGTGGGCCAGGCTCGGTTAAGAAGATAATACTACTAGAACATCCATTCGTTACATAGTTTTAATATGTATATGAGTAAACGTTTGCACAACAAAACTAGTAGACCTAACAATTTCCAAATCTTCTGATTAACATAATTTTCAATACAACTCAAGCTTAGCGATAATAATATTTTGAAAGACTATTCATGGTATTGCAGATCTCGTAGGGCTAATAAGCACGAATGTACTAGTATGGCATAACACATGGAATTTGTTGCTGCTTGACTCGAGTGGACCAAGGACAAAAGATACAACGAATGCAAGAGCAAATTTGAGGGGTGCGGGGGGGGGGGGGGAGTTGCTGGCGCAAGTGGCGCTCATTACTTTGTATATGATATCTGTGTAAGACCAATAAAACAAGTATGAGGGTTTCTTCCGTTTCTTACCACATCCTCCCATCCGCCGAATCCTGCATTTTGTGCCCCTGTGGAGTGTTTTCTTCACAATTCGAATCTCTTAGAACTTCAAAGTTCACCACAAAATATCCAGAGGTCGTCACACACTCTTTTATAATAGTTTGTCCTATGCGCCCCTAAGTTTGTCCAAACACGCATATGCAGTTTCCAGTTCCACTAAGCAACATTCCATTGACATACATCAATTCCTCTATAGCCTGTCCATTATATAGCCTGAATATACCAAATGTTCACTCTTTAAGAGGAATACATCATAAGAAGAGCTCAGCTTCATTGGGCCGCAACATTTACAGCCCACCAGGCTCGATTTCGCGGGGCTCCGTTTTCGTTACAGTTGTCATTTTTGACACGTTTCGTCTACCATACCCGTTCCGCTATGTAAGCCGAATGGGGCTAACTTTTTTGTTTCCGCAGCTTATCTGCCCAGAAATTTACACTATGTTAGGCGATTTTCTGCCTAAATTCATCGAGATCCATGAAATAGACCTGTAGTAATTTTAGCGACAGTGACGCCCGCCCTCCCGCGCACTACACATTCCTATCACAACATATACATTCTACATGACTTACATACAGGACAGGTACAGACTATACGATCACAAGCATAAATAACCCCAGAACCATATCGACAAACACAGGTCAGTTCACGCGCACTTTCGGCCCAGTATACAGTACATGCGACCCAGTTAGTTTCGGCCTTGACCTTTACAAGCACCTACTTCTAAACATAGAACATGACACACCCACCGCTCACATCACGTGCACAGATACAAGCATAACAAGTCTTGACACGCGACGGGGAAACCCACTTTCCCGGTGACATCAGCTCATACCACCACACATCTATCCAATCACAACACCGCAGACATTTGGCGGGAAAACCTACACCACATGTTGCCGGCCCCGCAGTTCTTCTAGGAGTTGAGTAAATGGCCGCAGCGAGCATAGACGTGTTGGAATATTGTTAGAAGTTTGGCCGTGCTCGTATTGGACGATATCAGTAAATTGTGGACTAAATATATGTGAATTGTAACAGAGAAGGACTAAAGTATCCAGGATATCTTGTCGACAGGGAATCACCGGACGTAGGTGTGTTTGCGGCCTTAGATGTGACTGTCTGAGTCATTGGACATTGTCGCCCGAATAAATTATTGAACTGTAGCTGCCGGCCTTGTGATTTCCACAACGATCACAGACATTCGGCCTAATATCGGCCATCGAACGATATTCTTCACATTGGCGCCGTTCGACCAGGATCTGAGCTAGTCTCGGATTACTAACCCAGAATTACCGGCAGTGATGGCATCGGCTGGAGGTAAGCCGCCCGACCAGACAGATGAAGAGGTCACGTTCAACCCGAACCCGACCTCAGAGCGACGGCCAAGTTGAGCGATTCAACAGGACATTGCTCAACATGCTGAGTGCATTCGTCAGCGATCGTGCAAACGACTGGGACGTGCACCTGCCATATGTGTTAATGGCCTATCGAACCTCTGTACACTCGTCCACGGGATGCACCCCGCACCTGATGGTGTACGGACACGAGTGTAACTTGCCAGTCGACCTCATGTTTCCGACCTACGACCCTGAGCCTCTACCCCCGTGCGGCCCGGAGTATGTGGAGTATTTGCGGCAAGCGATCAGGACGGCCAACGGTTTCGCTCAAGACCATCTTGAGAAAGCGGCAATTCGGCAGAAGATGGGCTATGACGCCCACGCCAAGCCTCGACCCCAGTTTCAACCAGGAGAACTGGTCTGATATTATTATCTGCCCCTCACGCAGAATAATAAGTTCGCTCGGCCTTGGACTGGTCCCTGGAGGATCGTCGACCGTGTGACAGAGGTAGATTACCGAATCGCCTTGGTTTCCAACCCTCGGAACACTCGTGTTGTTCATCTGGACGTACTCAAGCCGTACGAAGGTGACAACCAAGCGGCTCACATCTATTCCGACCCCGTACGACCTTCGACGTCGTCAAGTAAATCCGGCTCAGAGCAATCGGCCGACCCCCTGGGGCTCCTCAAGGAGTTCTACTACCCCTGGGAGGTCACAGTGCAAGATCGGCATACAGATACAGACCAAACAGCTGAGTCTGACTCGTCAGCGGCCCAAGATCGTAAATCGCGATCTCCAACTTCATCCGGCTCAAGTCGTCATCGGCAACGGAAAAGATCACGCAGATCAAGTTCCGACACACCAAAACCGGCACGCAAGACACGCAGGCAAAAGCCTGTGATATCATCCGACCCCGAGACAAGCGAGGCTACGCCCCCGCCTGCACGACCAAGTCGACCCAAACGCAACGCACGCAGACCGGCCCGCTACAGATAACCCCGGCCTTGTTATCTGATTGATGCCATTGATGATGAAATAATGCATGTCTAATGGACTATGATATCATGTCTTTCCCATAATAATATAATATATTACAATAACAATATATATGCATTTAATATGTACAAGATGTCAGTGAGGCGAATTCGATATATATACACTTGATATGATTTCATAATTACGATGCTGGTGAAAAATTGATTACATTATGATATGTGTTTCGACCCCGTATAACATATGCCATTGTTCCGCGTGTGTTACGCACTAATTAAAGTTATCATGTCAGATTCAATCCATGTGCCAGCCGAAGAGGATAATAATTCATGTCACGCCGTGAGTAAGGCCACTTAGTTGTCAAAGAGGTGGTAGTGTGATTCGTTCCGGAGTATGCGTCGAAAGAGCCTCTACTCACTCCATGTAACATTCGGAGGAACGGCCCAGTGGTACGGGAACCAGTCACTAAATAGCTATCATACCAAGATGCGGTCTGTCATCAAATTCATCATGTAAATACTCAAAGCGCCACGGTGTGACCGACCCAGCTCATTACAATTCCGACCCCGACAATATTAGCGGCCCCGTTGTCTTGTGAACTGGCTGAAAATGAATGGAACGATGTCCGCCCCTGTGAGTGATTGACATTAATGTCTCAGCCTTTAATAACTGTGTGTCGTCTGCTAGACAGCAATTCGGCCGTTAGTTTATTGTGCGCTAACTTATGGAGAAAAGGAACGATCAAAGTAACAGGTCACAAGGAACGCACGAGCGCAGATAAACATTTAAGCTGTTTACAGCACCCTCATGAAATCTCCCCTGATAAAGACAATAGTGAGTCGTCGGGCAAAAAGAGCCCAGTAATTTGAACAGTCGTTAGCACAGATAGACAATGTATCGGAACGTGTAATCCAGGGGATGGCAGACGGACATTCGGAAAAATGGACAGTGTGAGGACCCCCCTACTGTCGTAATGGACTGACCCAGATCGGTCAGAGAGAGATCGTACCAGCATTTCCCTGACGACGGCCCGCCTTGTTGCAGATACACTTGGAACAATGGGATACAGCGTAAAAACGTTTTTGTATATCGGCAGAGAGCGCCCCCCGGCCCGATTCGTGGAATTGGGATACAGATAAGCATCTCAGTGTACGGCAGTGGAAATTAACGGCAAGTAGGTAATTTGCGCCTGAACTTCTGAAGCAGCAGGAGCTCGATTAGTACGGAGAAAAACTTTGTATTGATTCGGAACACTTATCGGATATTTACGTGGCATTTACTGACATTGAACTGGTGAAGTTTGTGAATAGTTGTCGGATATTGGAGTTTGATAAAAATCACAGTCGGCCTAGCTGTTTTGAAGTGACATTTGTGTTGCGGCTTCCGCCATGGCGGATAAGCCAAGTGATGGAAAAGACAGTGACGGCTCTGCTGATAATCGGCCTCGTTCCATCAAATTTGACGGCACTAAATTGACGGTCGAGGTTGTCGAACGAGGTGACGAGCAAGACAACCCCATCGTGTTGACGGACGAGGAAATGTCCGCTATCGGCCCCGAACCCAGTTCGGAACAGACAAGATCGGCTTCCGGCAGTAATAAACAGCCACGCTATGAAATCATGGCGAAATTAGCGCAACGCGGCGTTCGGCACACCCCGAGTCCGACCTCAGAGGACGACCCGGAACGGTTTCGGCAGTTGGAGGAAGGCGGAGAAATCGTCCGTCGGGCCTTGGAGGCTCAACGCGCGGCGGAAACCGCCAGTTCGGCAAAGTCGGCCCCCGCTCAGCAGGTGATGGCGCCAATTGAACCTGCCCCAGCATCTTCGGCCCCATCAACGCCGGTAGTTCGGCCCCGTGCCGTCGCGTCACCGGCCCAGTCTTCGGCTTCGTCTTCGTCCGTGAGCTCGTCATCTGGCAAAGGCTCACACCCGTCAGCGAGGAGTTTGCGACGCATCAGTTCCGGCCCCGTGACACGCGCATCAGCTTATCGGCGACAGATAGAGGAACTGATGTCCCTCGTTCCGGCCCCCATCACTCCATACGGCGCTCAGCCGATCTGCTGGCGTGATATCCCGTTTCGGCATAGAAATCGACATGACGGCTACGCGCACGAACACAACTTCGGCGCACCTTCTCGGTTAACGGAAGGGAACTTGGTGACCCTGTCGCCACTACAGGGGGAGGACGGCCGGTACATGTGCCCTTTTTGTATCGGCGAGGAGGACGATGAGGAGAGTAGGGCATGGCCCACGGTACCACGCCGTGGTCCTTTTCGTTCGGCCTCGGACCTGGACGGCCACGTCCTGGCCTATCACTTTCCGCTGTTGCGGTATTTCGTTTGTCCGGCCAAGGACCATTTCTTCACCCTCACATCTGAGGATATGGTTCGACATCTGAGTGAGGCGACTCGAACTCATATCGGCACTCTTCCACTTTTCGACAAAGGACGACTGCATGCTTCCGACCCTATGCTGCAGCGGTTTGCGCTACGGTGTCGCGTAGACATTCAGCCCAACCCGAATTATCGGCCACCCCGTGTTCCGGCAAACATTGCCATATTCCAGAGAGATGTCGACCGGGTATTGACTTACGGAATATGGCACATGGCTCCCGAGCTATTCGAACAATACCCGTCAAATTTGGCTCCGGAGATTTGGCAAGTACTCCGGCGCATCGAGTACATTCGGCCCACGACTCGAGCAGATGAGAATCGGCTGGCCAGGATGACCAACGACATCCAGGCTATGAACCGCTGGGTGATTGTACGTCGGCCCAGCACCATCTTTTTCACCCGGCCCATCGGATACCAGACGGACGCGATCAAGTTTACCGGCCCGGTAGTTCCGAAATTGTCGGCTCCGTCCACTCCTGTGACGACCCAGGCACAGACACGGCCTTCGGACATTATTCCCCAGAAGATTGTAGTAGAACGGCCTACTGCAACTAACGCGACTGATTACCGGGTAAGGGAGGGCTTGGTTCCTCCACCGGAGGAGTTTCCTCCTTTGTCGGCCCAACATTCCGAGGATCAGGAAACTGATAGGAAGGAAATAGCGGCCCAGGCGCAGGACTTACCTCCACCGTTACAGCTAGCCGAGGAGGAAGTCCCACAGGACTTAGTTTCGGCTTTGATCAGTGACCGCGAGGATTCGCCTCCACCATCAGGACAGATGGTCCTACAGACGGACGAACCTCCGTATCTTGACGGCAGTATGGAGGTAACACGGACCGTTATCACCAAAGATTCGGCCGCGGATCGGCCGCGACTTCAGTACGACCAGCCTGAGTCGCTAGAACCCCTCCACAGAGACGTGGATGAGCGATTTCCGCTACACGGATCAGGAGAGTTTTCGGCAGATGTACAATTTGTTCGGCAGCATGGGACTCGGCTTCTAACCCGGATGTTACCCGGCCTACAAGCCCTCCCGGGTAAATGTATCATCGTAGTGACTATTGACGGACTGACTGATGACGTTTATTTTGACGGTTAGGAATTTTTATTGTATGCAGTGTTTTCACATTTTCGCGCGGTGTGTGTGTGTGAATGTTGGGGTTTGACCTTTTAGGACTTCTTAGCTTTTTATTGTTTAGTTTTCGCGACGGTAGGGTCGGGGAGGGTAATTCCGAGGGCGTAGAATTAATGAAGGGGTGTAATGTAGTAATTTTAGCGACAGTGACGCCCGCCCTCCCGCGCACTACACATTCCTATCACAACATATACATTCTACATGACTTACATACAGGACAGGTACAGACTATACGATCACAAGCATAAATAACCCCAGAACCATATCGACAAACATAGGTCAGTTCACGCGCACTTTCGGCCCAGTATACAGTACATGCGACCCAGTTAGTTTCGGCCTTGACCTTTATAAGCACCTACTTCTAAACATAGAACATGACACACCCACCGCTCACATCACGTGCACAGATACAAGCATAACACGTCTTGACACGCGCCGGGGAAACCCACTTTCCCGGTGACATCAGCTCATACCACCACACATCTATCCAATCACAACACCGCAGACATTTGGCGGGAAAACCTACACCACATGTTGCCGGCCCCGCAGTTCTTCTAGGAGTTGAGTAAATGGCCGCAGCGAGCATAGACGTGTTGGAATATTGTTAAAAGTTTGGCCGTGCTCGTATTGGACGATATCAGTAAATTGTGGACTAAATATATGTGAATTGTAACAGAGAAGGACTAAAGTATCCAGGATATCTTGTCGACAGGGAATCAGCGGACGTAGGTGTGTTTGCGGCCTTAGATGTGACTGTCTGAGTCATTGGACATTGTCGCCCGAATAAATTATTGAACTGTAGCTGCCGGCCTTGTGATTTCCACAACGATCACAGACATTCGGCCTAATATCGGCCATCGAACGATATTCTTCACAGACCTATAGACGAAATAATCTCCAAAATTCACCGCGCACAGATCAGCGCTACCCTCTCAGTCAAATCCGTTATCAGCCATTTATATATAATAAGCTATATCCTCACGTTGTCCGTATGTATAGGCCTACAAATTATCGCAAAATCCTGTGCCAAATGTGGCGGTCATCTTGCTCAAGCTAATTGGGTGAAATTTATTCCTAAAGTTCTACTGACTTGTCAAATTTGATGGGGATATTTCAACTATTAGGCCTACTGATTTGGCGACCGGAGAGAATCTCATCTGAGCCAATTGACCAGTCAACATCTAGTGGTTCATTCTAGCAGCCATACCGTTCATACTAATGATCACATCTACCATGCCAGCCTTTTATACATTTCTGAGTCAAGTCAGAACATACAATATATGAAATATATGATTTTTTTTTCAATTCATACTCACAAAAACTTGAATAATTTGACATAGTATGCACTCCAAATTCATGAAATTATTGAGTTTTTGTTTCCATAAAATGACACTTTTCATGTTTTAACGCTTATATCGCGAAAAGTAACCTGGATAGGTATATTTTTTACATTATTTTTACAAACCCAAAATATCATTGAAGAAATATGTGTAAAAAAATTAGAAAAAAATACTGTATTACTGACCGAGCAGTGATACTCAACGTTGTATGGATTATCAGAAGTTACTCTTTTTCTGTAAAATTTCAGTGCTGAAATATATACACATGATCTTACTCTTGCCACGAAACATATCAAACTCAGTGCTAGCGAATTTTGTTTCATCAGTTTAATGAACCGTTGCATATACAACAGTTCTGTACTGAAAAATCCTATAAATATATAGTTTTAGGCAAAAATATGCAGTTAGATTGCATGTCATGATGTAATGGATTGTGGCTATTGCTGATGTACTTTCAAGACTGATAGGAGGTCAACAAAATGCATCATAGCAAAAAATATCATACGGTGACCTACTATTTTTTTCTGCTTTTTGTAACCATCACATATCTAGCTATCAAGAAATATAACTTTTTACTAAATAAAAACACCTTTCCGGGTGTTTCGAACAACCTTAAAGGTTTCCAATATAACCTCTAGGAAGTCCCATTTGACGGTATCGAATGCTTTTTCAAAATCTATAAGTAACATTATAGCATCCATATTTCTTAATTTGCAATAGTGTATAATATCAGTTATAGTTCTTATATTTGCACCGATAAATCGGCCTTTTATATATATATATGCGTTCTGATCACTGCAGGCCCGTCGGAAGCTTTGTGCAAGTGGGGGGGGGGGGGGCAAAGTATCCGGTCTGGGGGTCCGGGGGGCGCCGTAAGCCCCCCTGAGAAAAAAATGGAGTTTTAAGCCTTTCAAGAGCACTTCTGGGGTATAACTTAGTGTAATTGCAAGTTTCATGAGGAATAAACTTGTTTCAAAAACCGTTTTTTTTCCCGAATTGAACGCTGAGCAGACCTGCGAGAAAAAAAGTTGGATTTGTGTCAAAATACCACCCTTGCTAGTATGTAAGCATAATAGCAATACTAGTACCCTAAATGCTCAAAAGAAAATGTCATATTTCTGTTTGCAGAAACAAAAGAAGTAACGCATTCAACGTACTACTAGTAGTACTAGTATTTGTTCGCCATAAAAAAATTGCAACATATTTTAAAGCCTAACTAGAGTGAAAAAATAACTTTTTTTAGTTTAGTGTCAATATCAAAGACGGAAGTCTGGGGATCATTTCTGTTTTTACAAAAATTAAATGTCTTGAATAGTCACTATTTTACGGAGGTTTGTTTATGACGTGTTCTATTGACCTTTCGATGTCATTTGCAAATATGCAAATGAGCAATGATGACGTCATATGCGTCACTGAAAGATAATGAGCTCATTGAAACCAGTACTGCACAATATTAAAGAGCATGAAAATAATTTTTGTTCCACACATGGCTTCATACAGAAAATATTCAAATTTTGAGAAAATGTTGTTGCTGTCATGGCAACCAGAGCCGGAATATGGCCCATAGCAACCACGTTGCTATGGACATTTTGTTGCTAACCACTGATGATTCCACATTATTAGGACCTAAACTTTTGTTACATTATGATCCTTTGTGAAAATGTTAAAAGAAAGTAGCACTTTCACATGTCCTAACAGTTCAATTGTCCATAGCAACCCACCCAACAACTGGTTGCTAAGGGGCGCTAGCTCTGATTGTGTAGCCTTGACAACATGCTGGCATAACAAAAGACTGATTATGCATTACCACAAAACATATCAGTTTCTATAGGACCCTTTATCTACATTAAAACCCTTGCATAAATGAGTTTTAGATAGCTAATTATAGTACTTGACTCATATGACGTCATGAATATCTAATTATAATAATTAATGAGGTCCTGCAAATTGAGAGATTGGAAAAAAGTGATTCACGAAAATAGAAATATCTCAGGTTGTGATTGAGATTTTCAAGTTCTGTAAAAACCAAAATGATCAGGGAAACCATCTCCACGGTATAAGAACATAAAAATGATACACTCTAGTTAGACTTTAATTGAACGTTTTTCGTAAGTATTCTTTTTTACATGTACCGTACGGTGTCACAAAAACAACAACAAATACCAACATGATAAAGAAAAGTTTTTATTATATAACATGTTCCAACACAAAAGCTATTTGACGCTCATCAAAGTGCCAGGAAAAAACAGATATGATGTTGCCTCGTAAGTCTGTAAAAGCATTATGAAATGCTAGCTGATCAAAATACATATCCTCGACGAGAAATTGTTAGACTGTCTGTATGCCGACAGTATGAACTGACCTAATGTGCTTACTGGTACATGTCAAATCGCTTCGCACAAAGGTGCCGAACATAGCTTTTCTGTGATCTGAACCTCTGACAAATTCATTGCCTATATCAATTAAGTCCAGTTTATCTGTTAAATGATTGTGGACATGGAGTACCATGGTGTTGTTCAAACGCCGCTGAGTCATGCATGCACGTAAATAGTTCTTTAATCTGCGTAGCGCACTAAAAGATCGTTCGCTCGTAGCATTCGTTGCAGGCATCACAAGGGTTATTTTGACTAAAGTCATAAGATCAGGTAACATAGATCTCTGTCCACAACTGAGCGACTTAACAAAATCCACAATATCTTTCAGTGTCGCAACTGGTGTAACCGTATCACTTGCAAAGTTGCTCGACAAAACATCAAGATTGAGTTTGAGACTTTCCTTGCAAAAGTCCTCGCCATATAGATCTGTCACCGATTCCAACTCATCCGCATAGTCGTCTCCTGTTGCTGCTTTAATCAGTAACTGCTCACATTTGCTGTATATTCTGTAGTCGGCTTGGTCAAATCGGGTTTCAATACCATTTATTATCAAATCTAGACCTTCAAAGTATATTGCCCTGAAGTGATCTTCCAGTGATGAGTGGAATTCAGGTGCAGCAGATCCACTCTCGTAACGTGCTGGTCTCTGTTCCTTCCTTGGTAAACGTGGTTCTCCCACACCTGCATCTGCAGCTCTGGCCAGAACCATTGACCAGAAAGAGGAAAACTCAACATCTGTACGCAATCTAGACAGAGTCCTAATTGCCATTTTAGCCATCTGTTGTCCTTCAGACGCAGAAAGATTGGCATTTTGCAGAGCGATACTCAGCATATTTATCTCAGAAATGTGTCTGAGCAACATTTCAGCAAGGGACATTCCGAAATAACATGTGAAGTTTTGCATATGAGACTTAACCCCCCTTATTCTCGCTTTCATTTCTGTGTCCTGGACTTGTTCCACGGACCACTCCCACAAATCATTTAACACAGTATAACTTTCAATAACACTGTGCAAAGCACTAGCACGCACCGTCCATCTGGTAGGGCAAAGTAATCTAATGGAGGGTTTGTTCGAATCTTCAATGCCATCCTTTAAAGCATTTTGCATTTTTTTTAGTTGCGCGTCTCTTTTTTGGTGATTTCTTTACCAACTTGGTCACTTCGTAGCATGTGTCAAGGGCATCTTTTAGGAGAGGACATTTCTTGATGGTATCGCTGCAGGCTAAACTCAATGTGTGCCCGTAACAATGGGTATAGAGAGCACGAGGTTCCTCGTTTTTTATTCGAACTGCGACTCCCGATTTTATGCCTGACATAGTGGAACAACCGTCATAGCATTGGCCACGACATGCCTGCAGTGGCAGATTGGTTCGAAGAAGGACATCTTTTATCACAAACGTGAGTGTCTCGGCATCTATTGTGTCCACATTCCACAAGCCGACGAAATCCTCATGTTGAGTCAAATCCTCATCGACCCATCTTAAGCAAATCACAACTTGTTCCTTATTGGAGCAATCCGTTGTTTCGTCTGCTAAAATGCTGTAATATTTAGCATCTCTGATTTTGCCTGCTATATCCCGTAGTATAGTAGAAGCCATTTTGTTGAGAATTTCATTTTGAATGTCACCACTCGTGTATTTTCCAGATTTTTTCTTCAGCCAGTCAACCATATCCGGATTGTCCTCACTTCTGAGGTGGAAAAGACGGTTGAAGTTTGAGTCAGGCTCGCCCCCTTGTTCTTTTGAATGATCCCCTCTGAGAGCTTGACCTTGTCTGGCCGTATATCGGATGTTTGTAATTATTTTCAACAACATTTTTCTGTTTTGGGCTTTCTCTTGTTGGTGTTGTTCGCTGAGAGTTTCACCAATATCCTGCGTGGTTTTCGGTAGTGTTACTATCTTGAGAACTGCCTCACGATGGCATTCAGATTTCTCGTGTTTGGAGAAACCTTTTTTTTTCTCTGTGGCATTTTTCCAATTGGTGAATCCAGTTATTATGAACGCCTTGTCAACATTTTGTGAATTAAGTTGTTTAGTTTGATGTGCTTGCAAACAGATATGGCAAAATGCAGCATCTCGGTTGGTATCATAATGTAGCCACGTCCACTGGTTATACCAGACAGATCGGAAACTTCTCTTATGTTTATGTTTGCCGAACGATCTGCTTGGAAAGCTAGATAATATCGGTTGTACGGGTCTATCTCCAATGTTGGGAGGTTCTGTAATTTCCTCGTTGATTCGTGAATTTGACTGGTGTATTTTACTCTTGCCAGCAGAGGATTTATAAGATGACTTCGATGGATCCTTGTTGGCGGGCGACTCAGATGACTTCAATAAATCCTTGGCGGCCGACTCAGAAGACTTCAATAAATCCTTGGCGGCCGACTCAGATGACTTACATGGATCCTTGACAGATAACTTAGAAGGTGACTTTGGTGGATCCTTGGCAGATGATTTAGAATGTTTCTTTGGTGGGTCCTTGGCGGAAGACTCGAATGACTTTAGTGGATCCTTGGTGAATGATTCGAAAGTTTTTGCTGGATGCTTGGCAGATGGCTCGAATAACTTTGGTGGATCCTTGGCGGCTGACTTCAATAACTTGGGTGGATCCTTGGCAGATGATCTAGATGGTGACTCTGCTGGATCCTTGGCGGAAGACTCGAGTGACTTTAGTGAATTCTTGGCGAAGGATTCGAATGACTTTGGTGGATCCTTGGCAGACGGCTCGAATGACTTTGGTGGATTTTTGGCAGAAAGCGGAGCGAAGGCTTTTGACTCTTTCGACAGTTGAACATTAGAGTCATCTGTAGTTTTGGATTCACCTCTACTCTTCTTCAGATGTGTCTGTAGAACAAGGCATATATAGGATTACTTAGCCAAACTAGCTACATGATTAACTAGCAATACAGACAAATAGGATCAAATGGAACCTACCGGAAAGTAATCTAACAGAGTTGGTAGCTGTCGCTTCCTTGATGCTACGAGTGCACGGTACTTAGCCGCTTAACATGTGGAGAGAGGTTGGTGATATACACTTGCTAATGAATTTATCAATGGGAATGAGAATAATCTAGAGTACCTCTATATCAAGCATGATAGGCATTTATAGAACTCAAACTTACAGGGATTGTTTTTCGGCATTAGGCATACAAAGTGATTCGGTGAGAAGTTACTCTTTATGTCAAAGCCACTGTCACGAGACCATAGCACAAAGACAGGTTGTGCTTCGAGGGGTGCATTCGCTTGCCTGAGTGGTGTAAATTTCTGGTGAAAGATAGGTCGGAATACAAAGGGCACCTGCAAATGACGAAATTTGAAACTTGACTGAGCTCCGATAACGGAAATAATATACCGATTATTACATGGTATACATGCTGAACATTTGAAATCAGAAACAGTTTACTACAAGGAATTCTACTCAATAGCCTATATTACAGGATCTTTATTAATAATTGGTAGACATAGGCCTACCTACGGAAATCAGCATTTTTCTGTTTAATTTGTTAAATACCTGGTCTGTGTACACGCTGTGTATATGTCTGTTGATTACGGTGGTGAGTGCTGGAATTTGTATCAAGCTGGACCAAACAATCATATGTGGGTGTATCATTTGTTCACATTCCTTTTGGACGGCTTTTTCTACATCTCCTGAATACGCTAGAACATCCGCCGCTTCATTGCCAAAAGCCATACCAAGAGTGGTGAGAGGGCCATGATCTGGGAATTTAAAATCATTTTAGTGGCCCCCTGTTCCGACGGGCCTGCACTGTGTATAATACCGGGTAAAACGTCTCTAATTTTCAGGGCTAACATTTTCGAAAGTATCTTGTAGTCCGTAGTGAGGAGGCTAATGGGCCTCCAGTTCTTGAGCAGTGTCCTGTCCTTATCTTCTTGAGGTATTAAAGTAGTAACTCCTAACCTCTGTGTTACGGAAAGTTTTTTATCATGAAGGCTCTGATAGAGCGAATGAACTACGAAGTGTTTGATGTCGGGCCAGAAAAATTTGTAGAAGTCGGGAGATAAACCATCAATGCCTGGAGTTTTCCCATTTTTTAATTCTTTTAAAGCTTTTGCACATTCATATTCGTTTATATTCAATTCACAACTGTCTCGTTGTTCGTCATTCAATTCACAGATAGGGTGGGACAAGACTGTTTCATATAATTCATTTCGAACTGAGCTGTTTAGATTGTTGTCATCAGTATATAGACGTTGGTAAAATTTCATTTCCTCGGATAAAACTTGTTGGGGGTCCGTTATGATTTGACCGTCCACGTTTAGCCTTGTAATATGTTTGTTGCAATAATTTCGTTTTTCTAAATTGAAAAAATATTTGGAGTTTTTCTCCCATTCTTCAGTATGTATCGCTTTAGATCTTAATATTGAGCCGGCAATTTTTTCATTCTGTAAACGTTGTAGGTCCAATTCTGCTGATTTGAGTTGTTCTACAGTAGGGTCTGAATCATCACCATCCGCTATTTTCGTCTGAAGTTCTCGAAGTTGCACATTGAGTAACATCTCCTGGCCTTCGCGTTCGCTCTTTAATTTTGAGCTGAAACGAATTGTTGCTAGTCGGATATCCATTTTAATTAGTTCCCATTTTATACTATTGTTCGTTGTTTTATGGAAGGAGTTACTTTCAGAAATAATATTTCTTATGTAAGTTGGGTACTCAGCATTTTGTAATAGAGATGCATTGAACTTCCAATATGCAGGACCCCGCGCTTCCAGACCCCTTATTCTCAATGATAAATATATGATATTGTGGTCAGACACAGTTGTCGGAATAATATCGACTTTTTCTACAATATTGCACATATGATCTTTTATCAGAAAATAGTCCAAACGGCAGTAAATTTTCTTTTTTTTACAATGCCATGTAAACATAAAACGTTCATCGTTGTTTTGACGCCATATGTCGCTCAGATTACAGGTTTCTATCATTGCCTGTATATCCGTTCTGTATCTATTGCATATTTTATTATTTATGCTCCCACCCTTTTTGTCACTATGTGGATCCAATACCACGTTAAAGTCTCCGCCGATCACCAGATTCTCAGTCTCATAATTATCAACGATCGATTTAAGTTCCGTTGCAAACTGGATTTGGTCGTTTTCACTCTGTTGTGTGGGTGCATATATATTTAAGATTATATATTCTTGATCATCATATCGTACGGATATCAGTATATAACGTCCATATGGATCACGTAGTATTACGGAGTGATCCGTATCAGGTTGTAGCAAAATGAGAACTCCGCGACTTTTCGAACTTCCGTGACTATAGACGATATTTCCTGACCAATCATTATTCCACTCACCTTCAATTTCACAGGTACTATGTGTTTCTTGGAGTAGGCCGATACCTCGATCTTTGGACCAAAGAATATTGAAAACTTTTCTCCGCTTCTTCACGTCCGATCTCAATCCTCTTACATTCAGGGAATATATGTTGAGTGTAGACGCCATAATGTTATTATTGTTGGAATTGATGTACCTTTATCGTTAAAACACGTTGATGTATACGTGTATTCAATGTGTTTCTTTGTGTTGTGTGTTGACCTTATCCTTGTTTTTGCATTATGATACTGATGATGTTGGTGGGGAATAAAATGTGCATGTGTCATGACTATATAACTACTATTGGAGGACCAGAGGTAAGTATGAGCGAACGGCTGGTTGTGACATATAATTGTTATGTGTCTGTTGCCATCAATGTGTGAGGTGTTGCAAGGTATAAACTTGTATGTTTAACGATGCGGGTTTCCACTAAATAGAGTGTCTATTCTAAGTCAATATAGAGAGGATTACTAGTGACATTAGGTACTGTGCTCATAGTGTATATGCGAGTCCATGACAATGTGATATTCGCATATTGGGCGTTCATTTTGCGTTATGTTAATTAGCCCACTTCTCACGTGAGAAAAAAGACGCGTGAAATGAAGGTCCTACAAAACTGCAGCGACGGATATGAGTAGAAAAGTGTGAGCTATGATATTAAAAACATTTGATAATTGAGCTACGTCAAAAGGCTCACTTTTAGAACACAAGTCCTATTCTAAGGTCATCAATGCATAGGGACGTGTCCGGGAGTAGCAGTGTGTGTGCCTGAGTGAGTCATGTAAACCATATAAACACGTGGTGTCTCAATGTAAGCGTGAAATTTTGAGTCTTGGGCTCAACCAGCCCCAAAGGATTGTAGTACTGGCCCGCTTCTCAGGTGGAAAATATAAATATAAACAAACTTTTGCATTATGTTGTCCTTATTATTGCATATACTGTAGGTGTTCATCTACAACATTTTTTGTTTGTTTCAACTTATCTGCTCATGCATGACTTTTTAAACCATGATCACAAGTGTTTACAACATTCAGTCTTGTTTCATGTATCCGCTGAAAATCTTCACAGGCCTGAATACATATTGAAAGTAATAATAATAGCAAACAGCATAACAAAACTCATACATCTAGACTAATGAAAAGAGTAAGGTGCGTCATTGTTACAATTTAGTTCTCAGCGTATCCATGCATCCACATTCTACAAGACAAGTTTTGTTGTTGTTATTGTTGATGTTTTTTGTTGTTGTTTTTCAGTTTGCACTTCGGCGTATATACATATATAAGATGCGTCATTGTTACCATGATATATACACACATATATACATACCCACACACACACCTATACATACATGTATATACACACACAGACACACACACACACATATATATAGATACATACATACATGTGCGTGCATACATGAAGACAAAAACCGTACATGTATGTGTGTGAGTACAGAACTGTTTTCCATTCATTTTGTTTCAACTTATCTATTCACAACATATTTTCTTAAATACGTACATGTATGCAACACTCAATTTTTCTGGTAATTCGTTCATTCACTCATAGGAATGAAAGTATGATACATACTGTGCTCGATATATAGACACGAGACTTGTATGGTAGATTTTGCTGTCATTTCATTGGAGGCATGTAACATTTTTCAACATTTCACTGATAGCAAACTGGCATTGTTTTCATTTCATTGGCAGCGTATCAACATACAGGCCTTTTTACATGTAGAATTCTACAGACTTAGAGAATGTACTTATTGATGAATTCTATACAAGTACTCAATTTGAACGCAAAAGCAAGAATAGTAGCAGTGTCTTGGCCAATGTTCATAGGTTAATTGATTGTGCACCACACATTTAACTAAAAGTGTTCACACGGACATTGTCATTACTCGACACGTTTACCAGTTTTTCATCACGTTGGTTGCTTTAACGGTGGATTAGGCGTTCTGCAGAACTGATCGGACATCCATCAGGAGTCTCCCCATGTTGTTATCGCCCTTCCAAGTCAGGTGGAAGGCCAAGCTTCCAAGCCAGTCCAGCAGTCATCATCGCACCTATATATACACCACTGTGAATAAACTGCACTGATTCTACCTGTTGCCATGGAGTCTACTTCTTTAATAAAAAGTGTGTTATAATGAGACGCAGGAGTTGTTCGTCTATAGCACAACCCTCTACGACCCACTGTATGCGCAGGGTTGAATAGGACCCGTGAAAACTATTCTACATTGATAGCTACACTACGCTTCAAGTGTCTATACATTACGCCTCAAGAGTCTATACTCCGTTGTGTATCTATACTCACCAGGTAAGCATAGTCAAAGTCCACGATACTGAACAG
Source organism: Terebella lapidaria (assembly GCA_949152475.1). Lineage (NCBI taxonomy): Eukaryota > Metazoa > Annelida > Polychaeta > Terebellida > Terebellidae > Terebella > Terebella lapidaria. The sequence goes on from OX424570.1 coordinate 23,557,994, forward strand.
GTAGCAAAATTTGGCTGACTTGACTAGTAAAAGGTTGACTTGAATTGCGGAAAATTGAAACATGGTATGTAGCCAACAATATTGCAGTGCCTATGAAACTCCAATGCATTACATGATTCGACTCTAATGGCAAACATATTGTTATTTTTTTTTTACCAATAGGAGCGACAGTCATGGTTCCTAGTCGGATTCATCATTCTCATTTCTCTCATAAAGATATTAATGGGGATCACGTTAATTGACGCATGTTTTCGTATCGGTGAGCATACGTTGCATGGATGGCGTTGTAAAAAATGATAACGTTAAAAAAAAAAAAAATATATATATATATATATATATATATATATATATATATATATATATATATATATATATATATATATAAATGCAAGTATTGTATCGTTAGATTGAGATTTGATATTGCAGGTAAGGAGTGTCCACTCGGCCCAAGAATCACTGCAGTGATATACGAACGAGGCGTTGAATTGACCACAATACTATTTGCATCAACTTTGTTTCAGGTAAGATGATGAAACGTTTGTGTCATCCAAGTAAACGTGTATATAAGTAAACATCAATGACATGTTGAAGTCAGATGTTCTGTTTAATAGTAAACGCAAATTCTAGCGTGCTGAAAAAATTGACAGAAAATGAATATCTTTTTTCGCACCGAGATATGATCGGCATTTGGTGGAGTGTGTTACTCATACTTCACGCTAAATTGTCACATTTTCTCTGTATTACCAAAGTAATTCTTTAGCGTGAAGTATGATTTCCGCACTGGATTCTCGTGGGCGCACTGGGTTCTGTCAAGTTTTCAAGATTTGTGCACCAAAATTCCTATTATAATGAGTATTCATGACGTCACATATGGAGATTGCCTTAATAAGCAATATAAAGAGCTTTTTTCTGATTTACCTGTGAATTAATGGCTTATTGATCTCACATGAAGCCTGGTAATAGAAAATGGTTTGTTTTCAGTGTACGAATAGTATTACGGATCAGCTACTAATGTGCATGTTTGGGCCACAAAATCTCACTCGTACATTTCCACATTTTTGCGCCAATCAACCCAAGATGCATTGTGTGTGGGCCCTTAGCAGCCGCAGTTGCTATGGGACATATCTCAAACATAGTTACCATGGCAAGCGAATCTGGTAACTGAATATATTATATACCATACCGAACAAGGTACATGCTATTCATCAGGAATTTTCACGTATATTGGAAAACTTTTTTTATTAGCCTAGTTAAGTTGTACCCTTGTGACGTCATCACGAACACTCGTGTGATTAAATCAAGAATGGAACACGATATAATTTTTTTTTTAAAAAAAAGGTCATATCTGCATACCAATTCATAAGACGTACTTCATCATCTGTCATAAATAAGTAACCCGACTTGAGTTGCACTTGAGCTTTGCAATGGGTATTGTACAGTCAGTATAAGTGGACGACCATTATTTGTTTATAGCGATTCCTAGTGTTAACACTCGCCCTTTGCACTGATATCGAAAACTTTGCTTCTCGAACAAGAATATGTTTACCACAAAATGAATATATATAAATAGTTTTTTTTTGTAAATTGCCAAAAATGCCAAAATTTATGTCATTTTAGGTAAATGACGGAATATGTATAAGAAACAAACACGGTGACCCCCTATTTTCTTTTCAGCATTAGGATGCTGATCAGTTACTTTATAAAATAGGTCATTTTGAAGAGATAATATTCAAGAAATGACTTTCAAATTTTGACTCTTCGTTACCTCAATGTTTGTAACGGACTACGTTAATATTCTATTTTGATTTGGACCTTATGTTAATATAGCTAGTTAATTCCATGTATTCCATGAATTCCATGTAATGAAATGAACGTAAACAAGTTTCAACTTTCAGCTGGTGTTTTCTCGTAAACTCCCAAATACCAAAAATTGTGCCTATGTGGTGACAACCGTGACGATTTTGGAACTGGTGTACATTTTTTGGCTAATCTATGCCCATCATAAAGGTGAGCATGCGTTATCTATCGCACACATGCAAGTGTACAATTTACAATAATATTTTCATTGAAACCTTTTACGTATTCATGTCATACTTGATCCAATGAGAAAAAAATTAGCCCAAGGGCTAAGAAAGGTTACCGGACAATATATATTTTAGATATTAGTATTTTCTCCCGTGACCTTGGTCAATTCAAGGACACGATAATATTCGGCATATGTCATTTCTAGTATGTCCACAATTGATTCATAAGCAAGCAGGTCATAGCAATATTCAGCATATATCATTATATATATTAGCCATTTTGTCCTGTGACCTTGAAAATGAGGTAAAGGTCAAATTCAACGTCATGACAACATTCAGAATACATCATTTCCTATATGTCCACAATTGATTCCTAAGCTGTAATGTTGATAATAAGCGAGATATAAGCCTTTTTGTGCTCTGACCTTGAAAATGAGGTCAAATGTCAAATTCAAGGTCATGAATATATTCAGCATGTATGACTTCCCATATGTACACAATTGATTCCTAAGCTGTAAAGTCAATAATTGGCGAGATATTAACCATTTTGTGCTTTGACCTTGAAAAACAGGTCAAAGGTCAAATTCAAGGTCACGGGAATATTCAGCATATATCACTTCCTATATGTCCACAATTGATCCCTAAGCTGTAAAGTCGATGTTAAGCGAGAGATTTTAGCCATTTTGTGCTCTGACCTTGAAAATGAGGTCAGAGGTCAAATTCAAGGTCACGACAATATTTGGCACATATCACTTCCTATATGTCCACAATTGACTCCTAATCTCTAATCTCAATATTGAGTGAGATATCAGGAAAAATTGTTTCCCATTATAGGAGAATTTAACATGGGAAAGTCCCATTTGGGACCTGTCGAAAAAATCAAAATGGCTGCCACACGCAGATCGGCGATTCAGGGCCAATGAAACTTATATACGTCACAAGGGTATATGAGAGGAATCTTTTGAAACAAAAATCTCAGAAGTGGTCAGACAGTTTTTGAGAAAATGGCCGCCAAAGTCCAAAATTGGCCGTTTTTCGACGAAGACGGCCGCTCTGACCTTGAAACCGAGGTCCGAGGTCAAATTCAAGGTCACGAGAATATTCAGCATATATCATTTCCTATATGTCCACAATTGATTCCAAATGGCTAATCTCAATATTGAGTGAGATATCAGGAAAAATGTTTCCCATTATAAAGCATAGTAACAGTGTCTGCTAAAAATTGGCGGTTCTCTGATTCGCCAAGTTGGGCCCATTTTAAAATCAATGGATTCAAGATGCATTTTCAGTGTCGAGGTGTGATTGAATTGAATCATTTATGTCATACACCATATATTTTCTACACAGACATGTGTATTTTCAGTGTCGATTCGCGATTAAATTGAATCATTTTTGTAACACCACTATCTACTTGTATTTTCCATACTGGCACATGCATGAATGTGACACATTTGTAGGTGTTCGGATCTGACAAATTTAATATATCTTGAAAATCACACAATTTGCAGGATGTTGAAGTTAATTTTTAACAAAATCATAACATTTCCTAACCACGCAGATTATTGCAATACAAAACTATGACGTACAATGCAAAAAGTACTAGTAATATATGACTGGTTCTTCTAGCTCACAAATTTCTATGGTAGAAATTCACATTTGGGAATGAGTATACGAATATTCCATGTGCTCGTTTTGCTTCAATAAAAAAAATCAGTTGGGTATATACAGTAACCTTATCAGTATTAAACTAGTATATTCTGGAAAACTAGAATCGGAAATAAAACTAGTACAATATTAAGAGTCTACAGATCAAAAAGAAATTCTCATCCGACAAAGAGGGTGCTGTTGTTGTGTCCCAGGCAAATTTTGCCTGCATATCTCCCACTGATAAATTGTCACGCGCATTGAGATCAACCCAATTTTTCCCTTCTTTTCCTCCCAGTGAAGCGACAGTTAACTTCGTTAGCTGTTGTATCAACATATCCAATCCAAGGGTAGTCGGCTCCGTCATCAGCGGACTTGACTGCATTTGCATTTCCCCCACATCAACATTCAAGGGGCGCAGGATAAGGCCTATAAAATAGAAAATGATATCAGGAATCTGTGTATCAACAATGAGGTTCCTGTTTGCCACCAGGATCGCCACCATGTAATTCGGGTATAGATAAACCATAGAAACAGTCTACTGTGCCAAATACATACAAAAACGTAATAATGTTACATTAAATTTTTGTTGTGTTTGTTTTGGCATAATGCAGACAATGGACATGACGTTTTTTGTACTTCTTGGGCATAATAGACTGTTCTAGAGCCCCAAAAGCACATGGCATCAGCAGGTACCCCATTCCATAATAATTTATGTACCAGTGTTGTAAAGGTCCTGAAACAACAAAATAATAGTATGCATACCGGTCGGAAGATCAAGTGAATGTCAGCAGTCTCCTTAATTGTATTGGAATTCGAAGATGACTGGATAACTGTGGACATTTGCGATATTTGATAAGATGTATCAAACATATTCTATCCATATCCGTTGTCATTATCGACATTCATATGCCCAAAATTCTACAATTTACTCTCACAAAATGTATACTAATCCTCATAACTTAAATCATCATACAGGTAATCATTTGCGTATTACAGTATATGTCCTGGAATCGCCTGACATGTCCCGAATTAGTTCTTATTATTGTTAAATACAAAAAACTGGATTGGTCACAAAAAGCGCATAGGACTCTATGACAATGATTACAATCATTCACCGATATGAGATATTGAATAATTAGGAAACTATGTATGATGTTATTATTCATGCATGTATTCATTTCATATAGACACTGTTTGAATCCATTTTTTTTACCTGTAAGTTCAAAATATCTATTCATCATAAAAATGAACGATCTTTTTCAGGGTGATTTATTTGAATCGACTATTTGAGTTGTGTTTCAATGTATGATCTGGTATAATAGTATTCCTTGACAACACAGTGATATTTAAATTTTTAATGTTGTTCTCAGTGATTCTGAATGATTTATTGATAGTACAAACGATTAAATATACTAGTATAGCAAACATAACAGTTTACCTGAGTACTGGTAGTTGATTTATTTAAATCACTAAATCAATTAATGCGTGTACACCAAGTTCTTATTCGATTGTGTGAAATATCATATGAACTTACCAAATATTCACTCTTCAACTGGGAGGTTTTTTAAACCACATAAAACTATACTGTCTGTGCCTAGAGATTGTGAAAGACGCAACTGAAAATAAAAATGCTTTCTTGCTTGGAAATCACGCAAGTGTTTCCCTCTAAGTCTTCAGCTTTTTGATAACTAGAAAGTGTTTACTGAATTGAGTGGTTGTAATATACTATTATCATACAAAATGACAGTCAAGGCAAAAATTTGGTCATTGTTAGTATCCAGTAATTTAAATTTAAAAACTTGGTCCTAAACATACGTCATTTTTATGTATTATGTCCTCCAATAGCTGTGTTGTCGTGTAGCAAAGTAAGACTGATGATTTGGAATCACATGCTCTATAGTAATTTAGTCATAAGAAAACGTCAACCACCGTGACCTGACAATATTGAGCAAAGCCAGCAAATGTACAGTGAAAAACAAAACAGAAGAAATCACACATAGTTAATACCATAGATCTGAACGAGACTCGTGTAGATACACTACCGTTCATACACTAACATTTGCACATGATTTATTTAAATCGCCATCTGATATAAATTGTTAGACTAGATGTATATTACATAGAGGGGGTGTAGAGTACTTGTGGTTAGTAATACCTGGAGGATCACCTATGACTAAGTGTGGTTGTAAGAATGAAGAGGGGTTGGCGGCACCAGTGTAAGTTTCGCTGACGGAATGCAACTTCGATTTTTCGTTTTGGCAATGATACCAGTTTAAAACAAAGACTAATGTTCGCCTTATCAGTTGCTCATGTAATATCGAATGCATGTCATATCCATGGTTAGGTTTCTCTCTCGCCCCCTATTGGAAAGTGAAAACTTGACCAAAATTCAATATGAACATAGAACTTGCATAAATGATCTGATTTATTTAAATCAGATCGAGATTTTGGCAATAATTGTGGGGCAGGAAATGCTCACTCTTTCCGGAACACCTGATTTCACCTCCTAATGGCCATTTACGGGGGTTCATGAGTTTCCCTGTCATTTTTGTTTTCTCTCACTTCGTATGCCTGATATGACTTTCTGTCCCCGGACTATGAGATTGGATAACGGACCCTGTTTTGTTTGCTCGGAATACTTAATACTGGGTATTGATTCCACGTCTATTGTAGGCACTGACATAATGGCATTTTCCACGGCTGAAGCTTTTAATATTTTGATACCCAAATGGATCTAATGAGTTTAGTCCTACATGGATCTGCAAGTTCTTTTTTATTCACTGAAAATGGAATATCTAATAGTATTACAATTATTCAACAATTGTGATTTAGGCAGATTTATTTAAATCAAAGACGAAACCTAAAATTCAATCTAGTTCACAGTGACAATGATTTTCAGTTTGCATCATGCCTTTACTTCAGGGGAAATTATGTTGCATATAGATCTACATAGGCCTACGTGGCCTAAGTCCAAACTATAAATATCAGACCCATATATTTACATGTATAAGCCAATATAGCTGAATATATAGGCCTGGATTAACACAATAGCCCATATATTAAGAATATTTTCTCCTGCACATTTGATAATATGAACATTAACACACATTCACTTGTCTTCGTCGACTGCCTTGATGTTTGAAAAGAAAAAAAAAACTATCAAAGATGCTTTATATTATTGACACATGTGTATTATAACAGTTTGCAAATCAAGCAATTAAAAAGGATTCTGCTCAAAGCTATGTAATTGTAAATACAGCGCTGTACAGAGTATAAGGCTGACTGTTATAATCTCTTTGAATTATTTCAAACTCACCAAAGTTTTCCTTGCCAAGTGTTCTATGTGATGGCATTTTCCAACTGACTTCGATATATCTATAAACAAACATGATCTGTAAATAATATTCACCTTCACTGGCTCAAGTGAGTTCCGACATACCAGTATACGTTTGAAATTGCGAAGTTGTGTCCTAGCTTGTACATGTTCGTGTAACTTTTAGCATACTAGTGGACCTTGCTAGAAGTTTTTGCTTTTAGTAACAGGCTAGCTGTGACTGCGTAGATCTACCCAAAACGTTGTAATGGGGGAAAACGTCATTCCACCCTATACTATGGTGAACAAAAACGTTACCTAGTAACGTCATGGCAACACGCGCACAAAGAAAACGACCAGTGTTTGTCAGCGTTTCTTATCACAGTTGAATAAGAACCACTACACGTAGTAGATCTAGACTAGTAGCCTACATGTACACTGTACATGGCAGCATTCAAGCAGGAAAATTCTCAATTAAGTCCGATTGCATGCAAATGCTTACATCGTGATAGATGTAGACTCACGCGTGTATACCTAGGTGCATGTCTGTTTATATCGAAGTCAGTTGGACAATTCCATCACATAGAGGAAACACTTGGCAAGGAAAACTTTGGTGAGTTTGAAATAATTCAAAGAGATTACTAGTATAACAGTCAGCCTTATACTGTGTACAGCGCTGTATTGAATATTCAATACAGCGGTGTGCACAGTAGGCTAAATAACAGTCATTACATAGCTTTGAGCAGAATCCTTTTTATTTGTTTGATTTGCAAACTGGTATAATACACACGTGTCAATAATATAAAGCATCTTTGATGTGTTTTTTTCTTTACAAACATCAAGGCAGTCGACGAAGACAAGTGAATGTGTGTTAATGTTCATATTATTAAATGTGCGGGAGATAATATTGTAACGACCAAGCGGGACCACAGGTCTACTCAAGTGTGTGTGTGTGATGAACAAACTGATAGCCACGCAGGTATAAACTTTAATAAATCGGCTGTTTATTCACAAGCGTATGCAATTAAATCTGGACACCGAATCAGTATTACAACCCTCAAAATATCCAATGCCACATTTCGGACTTACAATGAAATAACCCCGTTTGGGCTTCAGTGTCAAACAACCCCCAAATACTATGTAAATATATATATATGTAAAGTTCAATATCACCCCTTAAATGCACAGGGCCTGATAGCCTTACACCATCAGATTTTTACACAACGTGACAAGGGATACTCCCTTAGAATATACATGTACTTCAACTGTATTGAGGCTCCAAAAGGAGGCAATTGTAAATAAAATATGTATACTATAGAAGTCTGTGCTCCTAAAGATAGATCGGTTAGCGCCCAAAAGGACAGTTTGGTAGTGTGCTGCCTGTCAGTCAAATATAACTTGATTGTAACCTGTTATGGCCTTAAGTCAGTGCGGCCGACACACCTACAGCTTCGGAAGCTGTAGCCTGGACGGGCTCGAGACCGTACGGGAGCCGACACGCCTACAACTTAAGGAGCTGTAGCCTGGTCGGACTCGAAACCGTATGAGAGTCGACGCGCCCACAACTTGAGAAGCTGTAGCCTGGTCGGACTCGAAACCGTATGAGAGTCGACGCGCCTACAACTTGAGAAGCTGTAGCCTGGTCGGACTCGAAACCGTATGAGAGTCGACGCGCCTACAACTTGAGAAGCTGTAGCCTGGTCGGACTCGAATCAGTGTAATGTGAGTCGACACGCCCACAACTCAGGGAGTTGTAGCCTGGTCAAGCTACATACACTGACAGAATATTAGGGCTGAAATAGCAGCCAGCACACTACCAAATGTTACTGTAAATAATAGTGCTATAACACCAACCTCTCACAGTTGGTCTGAATGCCGCAAATATCCAAGCAAATGGATACAAGTTCCTATGTCGAGAATGCTGCTACACTGACTGGTCAAATGTGCAAAACACTAGCTCTGTCTCCTGAGGCTTCAAGATCGCAACTGCTCGAGCCCAAGGGGCTCACTTTCTTTTATAGATCCAGGCTCCAAAGTAGGTCACGGCAACCTGGATCGCTCTCAGCCAATCCCCGAGGGACTATCCCACCCCAAAATGCCGTTTTATGACCCCTCAATTTCCGGTGAATCCACACATGTGGTTCGACATAAAACATGTAAATTACAAGAAAACTGATACATAACATGATCAAACAAATACATACCCAACTGGGGGAAACTTCCTGGCTTCATAAAAACATGACATCAAGCTATGAACACAGTAAACAAGTGCGAAAATGTTGACAGAAAATCTGCCCAAAATATTACATAATGGCCGCCGCCAGGAAGGAACTCTTCCGGAAGCGGGTGAAAAACTGATATAAACAAATATGGAGGCGCCTGACAGGCAAAAATACACGGAACGGTCTATTTGGTCAGATAAAAACATGCACAAACACTGATAGGAACACCTGAATACATGAAAACAAGTATATAAACCCCAAATATCCAATTCCCAAATATAAGAACCCGACCCCCTTTAATGATTAAAATATTGACAACAAATGGTGCGGCAAAGTGACAACTCTGCCGATTCAACTAGAACTGTATTTTACAAGATACATTGCGGCGCACCGCCAAAAACCATATTTGTTACAATATTCTTAAGATATGGGCTATTGTGTTAATCCAGGCCTATATATTCAGCTTTATTGGCTTATACATGTAGATATATGGGTCTGATATTTATAGTTTGGACTTAGGCCACGTAGGCTTATGTAGATATATATGCAACATAATTTCCCCTGAAGTAAAGGCATGATCCAACCTGGAAAACATTGTCACTGTGAACTAGATTGAATTTTAGGTTTCGTCTTTGATTTAAATAAATCTGCCTAAATCACAATTGTTGAATAGATATTCCATTTTCAATGAATAAAAAGAACTTGCAGATCCATGTAGGACTCATTAGACCCACTTGGGTATCAAAGTATTAAAAGCTTCAGCCATGGAAATTGCCATCATGTCAGTGCCTACAATTATTGCCAAAATCTCGATCTGATTTAAATAAATCAGATCATTTATGCAAGTTCTATGTTCATATTGAGTTTTGGTCAAGTTTTCACTTCCAATAGGGGGCGAGAGAGAAACCTAACTATGGATATGACATGCATTCGATATTACATGAGCAACTGATAAGGCGAACATTAGTCTTTGTTTTAAACTGGTATCATTGCCAAAACGAAAAGTTGAAGTTGCATTCCGTCAGCGAAACTTACATTGGTGCCGTCAACCCCTCTTCATTCTTACAACCACACTTAGTCATAGGTGATCCTCCAGGTATTATTAACCACAAGTACTCTACACACCCTTTATGTAATATACATCTAGGCTAACAATTTATACCAGATGATGATTTAAATAAATCATGTGCAAATGTTAGTGTATGAACGTAGTGTGTCTGCACGAGTCTCGTTCAGATCTATGGTATCAACTATGAGTGATGTCTTCTGTTTTGTTTTTCACTGTACATTTGCTGGCTTTGCTCAATATTGTCAGGTCACGGTGGTTGACTTTTTCTTATGACTAAAATACTACAGAGCCTGTGATTCCAAATCATCAGTCTTACTTTGCTACACGACAACACAGCTATTGGAGGACATAATACATAAAATTAGCCCAAAGGCTAAGATAGGTTACCGGACAATTTTGGTTTGGCCATGGCAGCATTGGAAGGTAACAGACCTTTTACCAATCAAGGTTCGCAGTGTAAACATATGACCTTGGGATTTACCAATCAAGGTCATCTGTATGAACTTCGATGTTACCATTACATGTACGTGTGCGGCATTTGATATTCTATATGTTGGGTGGAATCGTTTAGGCCGCTCAGGTCAATTTACACATTCCAAGTCAGACATTTGGCACTCAAGGTCATCTGACGTCAAGTTCAAGGTCATCATTAGTTGTGCCATATATGTCTTCCTATATGTTCATAATGCAAACAGGAGCTCTATCTGCAAGCATTTCATCTACAAAGGCAAATCTGGGCATTTTTTGACCCCAAAATGGCTGTTTTGACCTTTCAAGGTCATCCAAGGTCAAATTCAAGGTCACCACACAAGTCGCCATATATGACTTCCCATTTGAAAGTGCCAATTTCTAAGCTCTATCTTCAAGCGTTCTATGAGTACAGTCCTGACAGCTCCCATTATGAAGGAAAAAAGTGCCGAAAATTTTCTAAGTCCAACATTTTTTTCAAAGGGTGAAAATTTTTTTTTGCCTAGAAATGGCCCAAAATGGATAGTAATGTTATTTGGGGCGAAAAAATTTTTTTTCGCCGACTCGTCAAAAATTCAAAATGGCCGCCACACTGAGATCGGCGATTCAAGGGCAACAAAACTTATACACGTCGCAGAGGTATATAAGAGGAATCTTTTTAAGCAAAAATCTCAAAACTGATCAGAGAGTTTTTGAGAAAATACAGACCAGGTGCAAATTTGAGCGTTTTTCGACCCAAAAATGGCTGTTTTGACCTTTCAAGGTCATCCAAGGTCAAATTCAAGGTCACCACACAAGTCGCCATATATGACTTCCCATTTGAAAGTGCCAATTTCTAAGCTCTATCTTCAAGCGTTCTATGAGTACAGTCCGGACAGCTCCCATTATGAAGGGAAAAAGTGCCGAAAATTTTCTAAGTCCAAAATTTTTTTCAAAGGGTGAAAAATTTTTTTTGCTCTAGAAATGGCCCAAAATGGATAGTAATGCGATCTGGGGCGAAAAAATTTTTTTTCGCCGACCCGCCAAAAATTCAAAATGGCCGCCACACGAAAACCGGCAGATTTAGGGCAACCAAACTTATACATGTCACAGAGGTATATGAGGGGAATCTTTTGAAACCAAAAACTCAAAACTGATCAGACAGTTTTTGAGAAAATGGCCGTCAAAGTCCAAAATTGAGCGTTTTTCGACAAAAACGGCCGCCATTTTGAAAAAAATGCGAAAATCAAAAAACAAAAAAATACCTCCTTCTCAAAATATTTTTAGGCATTTTTGTGCAAAATTTCAGAAAGATTCGATCGTTAACTTTAAAGATAAAAATGTTAACGCCGGACGGACGGACGGACGGACGGACGGACGGACGGACGACGGACGCAACGCCATGCCAATAGGTTATCGGACCAAAGGTCCGGTAACCTAAAAATGACGTATGTTTGGGACCAAGTTTGTTGAATTTAAATTACTGGATACTAACACTAACCAAATTTTTGCCTTGACTGTCATTTTGTATGATAATAGTATATTACAACCACTCAATTCAGTAAACACTTTCTAGTTATCAAGGAGCTGAAGACTAAGATGGAAAAACTTGATTCTTGTGATTTCCAAGCAAGAAGGCATTTTTATTTTCAGTTGCGTCTTTCACAATCTCTAAGCGCATACAGTATAGTTTCAAATGGTTTTAAAAACCTCCCAGTTGAAAAGTGAATATTTGGTAAGTTAATATGATATTTCACACAATCAAATAAGAACTTGGTGTACACGCATTAATTGATTTAGTGATTTAAATAAATCAACTACCAGTACTCAGGTAAACTGTTATGTTTGCTATACTAGTATATTTAATCGTTTGTACTATCAATAAATCATTCAGAATCACTGAGAACAACATTAAAAATTTGAAATATCACTGTGCTGTCAAGAAATATTATTATACCAGATCATACATTGAGACACAACTCAAATAGTCGATTCAAATAAATCACCCTGAAAAAGGAGAAAGATCGTTCATTTTTTTAACTTACAGGGTAAAAAAAATGGATTCAAGCAGTGTCTATATAAAATGAATACATGCACGAATAATAACGCCATACATAGTTTCCTAATTATTCAATATCTCATACCGGTGAATGGTTGTAATCATTGTCATAGTGTCCTATGCGTTTTTTTTGCGACCAATCCAGTTTTTCGTATGGAACAAATATAAGAACTAATTCGGGATATGTCAGGCGATTCCAGCTACGCAAATGATTACCTGTATGATGATTTAAGTTATGAGGATTAGTATACATTTTGTGAGAGTAAATTGTAGAATTTTGGGCATAGGAATGTCGATAATGACAACGGATATGGATAGAATATGTTTGATACATCTTATCAAATATCGCAAATGTCCACAGGTATCCAGTCATCTTCGAATTCCAATACATGGAGACTGCTGACATTCACTTGATCTTCCGACCGGTATGCATACTATTATTTTGTTGTTTCAGTACCTTTTACAACACTGGTACATAAATTATTACGGAATTGTTGATACACAGATTCCTGATATCATTTTCTATTTTATAGGCCTTATCCTGCGCCCCTTGAATGTTAATGTGGGGGAAATGCAAATGCGGTCAAGTCGCTGATGACGGAGCCGACTACCTTTGGATTGGATATGTTGATACAACAGCTAACGAAGTTAACTGTCGCTTCACTGGGAGAAAAAGAAGGGAAAAATTGGGTTGAGCTCAATGCGCGTGACAATATATCAATGGGAGATATGCAGGCAAAATTTGCCTGGGACACAACAACAGCACCCTCTTTGTCGGATGAGAATTTCTTTTTGATCTGTAGACTCTTTATATTGTACTAGTTTTATTTCCGATTCTAGTTTTCCAGAATATACTAGTTTAATACTGATAAGGTTACTGTATATACCCAACTGATTTTTTTTATTGAAGCAAAACGAGCATATTGAATATTTTTATGCTCATTCCCAAATGTGAATTTCTACCATAGAAATTTGTGAGCTAGAAGAACCAGTCATATATTACTAGTACTTTTTGCATTGTACGTCATACATGTAGTTTTGTATTGCAATAATCTGCTTGGTTAGGAAATGTTATGATTTTGTTAAAAATTAACTTCAACATCCTGCAAATTGTGTGATTTTCAAGATATATTAAAATTGTCAGATCCGAGCACCTACAAATGTGTCACATTCATGCATGTGCCAGTATGGAAAATACAAGTAGATAGTGGTGTTACAAAAATGATTCAATTTAATCGCGAATCGACACTGAAAATACACATATCTGTGTAGAAAATATATGGTGTATGACATAAATGATTCAATTCAATCACACCTCGACACTGAAAATGCATCTTGAATCCATTGATTTTAAAATGGGCCCAACTTGGCGAATCAGAGAACCGCCAACATGGGAAAGTCCCATTTGGGAACCGTCGAAAAAATCAAAATGGCTGCCACACGCAGACCGGCGATTCAAGGCCAATGAAACTTATACACGTTACAGGGGTATATGAGAGGAATCTTTTGAAATAAAAATTTCAAAAGTTGTCAGACAGTTTTTGAGAAAATGGCCGCCAAAGTCCAAAATTGGCTGTTTTTCGAAGAAAACGGCCGCCATTTTGAAAAAAATGCGAAAATAAAAAAACTAAAAAATACCTCCCTCTCGGAATATTTTTAGGCATTTTTGTGCAAAATTTCAGAAAAATCCGATTGTAAACTTTAAAGATAAAATTGTTGACGGACGGACGCCGGACGACGGACGCAACGTCATGGCAATAGGTTATCGGACCATAGGTCCGGTAACCTAACAATACATATTCTCTAGCACTCTGTATATATTTATTGATAAATTGACAGTGATCGCCATGGCAACTGATCTGGTCGGGATAAGACGGGATTGTACGAACGAAGACGAGATGGCGCGAATAGCAGTGTCCAAATGTTTAGGTGAAGAGCAGATGACAAGCATGGCATTGTACTATGGTTTGAGCGAGCACGAGGTGGCAGAGTTGGCATCGCTGTATGATCTGAGTAGCGACGATGAAGAGATACTGAGTAGCCATCTGCCCGGATGTGAACCTTACGATGGGGAAACTACTTTTAAAGTCGTGCACATTACTATAACAACTGGCAATCAACCTCTCTTCACATTGTTTTTGATGATAAGCATGAGCATTTATCTGAACGCTCGTCCTTGACGTCGTTGTAACAATTCAGGGTCTCTCCATCATGTACTCATTCAATCAACCTATCGCCGAACCAGTTTGTCCGAGTCTTTTTACGTCAATATCGACGCATTCTGCAAAACGTCATTGTTGGCCAAAGAGAAGTTTGCCGACGTAAAATGTGCAACTCGGAAAACTTTTAGGGGCTTCGGCGATAGGTCAATGAGGTTCCTGTTTGCCACCAGGATCGCCACCATGTAATTCGGGTATAGACAAACCATAGAAACAGTCTACTTGCCAAATTCATACAAAAACGTAATAATGTTACATTAAATTTTTGTCATGTTTGTTTTTGCATAATACAAACAATGGACATGACGTTTTTTGTACTTCTTGGGATAATAGACTGTTTTAGAGCCCCAAAAGCACATGGCAGCAGCAGGTACCTCATTCAACCTATTCTTCAAATTTACAAAATGTAAGACGAGTAGATAAAGTCTAACAGTATGACAACTATTGAAGCATAACACAAAAACTATCCTGATACAAAACTAAATCGTTATAGAGAGATAATATTTCAACGTCTGAAAATCAGTGTTATAATTGACCCGTTATGAAATATTTGGTTTCGTATTCATGACGTCAGCGGAGTTCTTTCAGTTAAAAATTTAAATTGGTTGTGTACATAATGATGCATCTACATGTAATAGTACATGTAGTTATGCTGGTAGATAATTAAACAAATTCAATATGTTGGATGAATATTCCATCTCGTTCTGTGAGAACCAGAATTATTATCACCTGATGAGCTGCAGTAATATTAACACATGAGAAGTTCTGAACAGTCCTGATTATTTTGACTATCTTATTCTATCGTTATCTAGACTATGATGAAGTGATTTTGATGGCAATGTGTTTTTTTGCATATTCTGTTATGGAGTGCATCATATTCGATCGTTTTCCGGCAAATAACATAGTATGGAGACCTACAGTTTTATTTTGCTGCAATTTAATCGGGAATTGTTACAGCATATCAATGCAAATAATACAAATGTATATAACTTACAAGTCTGAGTTCTCAAATCTGAGAAGTCACATAATGAGAAACTCACAATCAAGATTCAGATACATCAAAGCTTGATGCCGCTTATGTCATTATCCAGCATTCTGAGTAACGCGTTTTCAGATTCTGACAGCAAAACGATGTAATCTAAATGACATTATGCAACGAGCTCGTATTTATTCACAAGAAAGTTTTGCAAAAAATACATTGCTACAGGTACAGTACCTGCATTATAGTCATTTAATGGCAGTGAAAACTGGATAATATGATTATCCATGTGCCATCGATAATTGTATCGTTTGTATACAGCGATATGCACTACATGTATATAGCCAAGCCATTTGTGAATACCATATGCAAGTAACAACCACATAGCGGAGTGCACTCTGGCAGGAGAATAAATCAAATGTATGGAAATGATGTTTTCTTCCTACTACAGTCTTACAGCTGAGACTGGCGCTGTGCAAGCCAAATTGCACTAAACCCACGTTGTTTTTGTCCTATGTGGAGTGCACCGCATCAAGGTTGACCCATGTTACTGCTCCACGCCACTGGGTAACGACGGCATAGCGCCATCATCCTTCGTTTAAAAATGAGAAAACATATGGGTACGTTGCTCTTAAGCAATAGGTGCATATAGGTGCACAGCTATTTCTCAACATCTAAATTTCTTTCTTTTTTTCGTGCTATACACTCCTTATGATTTATTGCTGCAGTTTCGATACGATAAAGACTCACTTTTCCACGATGTCTATAGTACAGGATTTCACCAATTGCAGTCACCACACATGCTACGATCCCTATCACCATGGTAACCACAACACCCCAAAACATGTTTATGTCAACAACCTTAGGCTCTCCCTGGTTGACATAAAGTGACAATTTTTTGGCCAATGTCTGTAGAGAAAAAAATGAAGCGCACCAATAATCATGTGTTGCGAACTCTACTTGTTTATAAAATAAACCTGATGAAATTATTTTGTTGTAAAACAACCTACGCTAAGAGAGGTTGCCGGACAATATATGTTTTATACATTAGATATTAGCCATTTCAACCCATAACCTTGCGAATAAGGTCACTGGTCAGATTCAAGTTATATAGAATATTCAGCATGTATCTTTTCTTATATGTCAACAATTGATTGATAAGCGGTACATTCAATAATAAGAGAGATATCAGCACTTTGTCCTGTTACTTTGAAAATGAAATCAAAGCCCAAATTGAGATCATCAGAATATATCGGCATATATCATAATCCTGAATATCCAGGATGATACACAAGTGTGAAAGTCGATAATAACAGATACATTAGCCATTTTGTTCCATGACCTTGGAAATGAGGTCAAAGTTTAAATTCAGGGTCATGACAATATTCAGCATATAGCGCTAAACATTAATGTTTAATGTTTACAATTAATTCCTAAGCTGCAACGTCGATAATAACGAGATATTAGCCATTTTGTGCTCTCACCTTGAAAAAAGATTTCAAGGTCATATTCAGCACATATCATTTCCTTTATGTGAAAATTAGGTCAAAGATAAAATTTGAGGTCATCAAAATATTCGGCATAAATCATGTCATATAAATAGTACACAATTTATTCCCAAGGTATAACGTCCATAAGAAGCCCTAACCATTTTGTTCTTTGAGTTTGAAAATTTGATCAAAGGTCAAATTCTGGGTCACCAGAATATTCAGTATACATTATATCATGTCCACAATTTATTCCAAATCTCTAATCTTAAATTGAGTGGGAATAATGGAACTTAGAAATAATATGTCCCATTATAAAGCATAGGAGGATTTAACATGAGTCCAATTTGGGCCAAATTTGGGCCAAAATGACTCGCTTCGAACGATTCAGAGGCAACAAAACTCATACTAGACCAAAGGTCACAAGGATCATAAATTCGGAATAAATCACTCTGAGATTTCTTGGACAAATATCAGAGTAAACAATTCAAACCAAACGCATAATGTTTGATACTAACATTCTCTGTGGAGGTGACATTCCAGCACTCCCCTCGGCCTTCCCACCATTTCCTCTCCAAAGACTCTATCTCCCCTTCCTCTTGCAGCTCGAGAATCACTCGGTGGAAGTCCTCGAGGTGCGGGGAATTTCTGGGCACAGCCAGTCCATAACTTCTAGGAGCGTACAGTTCACCCACCGTGGTCAAGTCACATGGCATCTGGTTCATGAAGAACCGGGCAGCCAAACTCTCCATTAGGAAAGCATACTTCCCTGAACGAACCTTTGATGAAAGGATGGGAATGTCATCAGCAAATGACACAACAAAGGTTTATGAAGACATCCATTTGTAGAGACAACTACACGACTACAGAAGCTAGGATGTGTTCATCTGAACTATTGTCATATTTATTGCACTGATGTCTTGAGAACAGAAACCCATAATCCCATAGAAATTAGAATGAACCCCCCCCCCCCCCCGGCCCCCAAATAAAAAAATAAGAATAAACCACACCACTTGAAAGGATATGGTCATAAAAAAATACAACATTACCCGCCTGACTCCTTCCATAGTGTAAGAAACAAATTGTTTGGCCCCTTCATCTGTCTCCCAGTACTCCTTCAACAGTCTGAACTCCTCTTTCTTCGGAGCTACAGTCCTCACATAGCTGAAAGTCACCATTATGGTGTAACAACCCATTACCACCAATAAAACAATGTGAATTTCCGTGCTTATTGCATTCACATGATTGGAAGTCGTTTATTCTCCAGTGGCACGGAAATAATCCGAATGATTCAGTGAAAATAAGCATTATTTAGTGATCAAAGAAATCGCCTACTCGAAGGTTGCTCCACTTGACAAACAACCAACTGTGAAGTCTTGAAAGTTGTCAGCGACGATGTCTTTGAGCCCGGTGATGCTGTGCTTGGTAGGGGCGTGTGTCTGGAACATACTGGTCCACCACAGGTGATTGACAAGTGATCCTATGTACGTCACAAGGGTCAGCGTCACGAACGCGAACCAGAAACACGTCAGAACCTTGGCGGCGATGGAGCGAGGTGCACGGTCAAATCCTGTTTATATTGTAATAGGTGATAGGTGGTCTAGTACATCATCAAGTGCAATTAATAACCATGGGTGTATGTAAGGTACTGGATATTCATTGGATATGCAGACGAAGAACCACAGACGTAATATAACAGATGCCAACTGCCCAGACATATTTATATTATGCACAGTTTAGAACCACAGGACGCACCTTGCCACTGCATTGTGGTGAAGACAAACCACAGGGAACCAGACCAACTGAAGGAATCGCTCTCACTCTTCTGTACCTGGCCTCGCTTGTAGCAACCCTCCCACTCATACGGATTGAAGTGATTCATCAGACCCAGCAATACTCCTACCTGTTACATGTATGTAGAGCCGTTACAATTGAGAGGCCTGTCACCTCTATATGTATTATTGCTTTGAATATCTACTCAGACCTAGGAGTGCAGCCAGAATTTCTCAGTGGAATAGATGCATGAATACTTGCATTACCAAATACTAATATTGATGTTCATATATTAAACCCAAAACGCCTGAAGAAGCAAGAGGATGACTTCGTATGGTGAGTCAAAATAGACACCACAACACCCATATATGTTGTTCCTTGTGTTGTTTTGCTCCTATGATGAAGGACATCATTCGACTTATAATTTCTACATTTTTAATCGTGGTTGGGGGGAGGAAATATATCAGCCCGTGGTTCCATGAAGAATTACCAGAGTGTGACAAGCATGATACAGTTTATCGATCAAAACATTCGATTTTTTTCACTCTACACCACAATAACTCATTCAGAACTGGAAAAAAGTGTTATTCATACACAATTCCCTTTTCTTCAGAAAAAGGGCAACGTCGTTATCAGTATATTGCAGTCATATATAATACAGCTCATTTTGTTGAAGATGATTGTTGTGCTCCATATAAGTCTACTGAAACAGATGTTGTCAATATGGTTAAAACATTATGATGACGTCACACTATTGTGTGAAGCGTGGATTATTTTTGAGGAATCAACTAGAAGCCGGGGATTCTTAACGCACAATTTCCAACACTTTGAAAAGAATCAACGGTTAGTCATGGTAAATTTTTATTTGCAGAGCTCACACATAATATTATTGGATAATTTCGTGTACATAACCAGTATATGTGATATTGCATATTACATAACAGCATATTTCAAATTCAAGTTCAGGGTAATCTTGATTGGCAACTTGTCTTTGTTTCTGATGGGAAATTCAGAGCGTGGATCCTCCGTAGCACTACTTGTGCTTGAGATTACTGCACTTATCTTCTTGCGCTTGGCATCGGACACGCGCTTGTACGGACGGACAGCCAGAGAACGATGACCAGTAGTTCCACATATCAGCTGCTCATCCATATCTTGTTCAAACAGACGCGAAGCGGCTGTGGCTCGTAAGGAATGATTTGTTCGATATCCATCTAATCCAGCGTCCTTACAGAGACGTGAGACAGTTTTCATCAACTCATTCTCTCGTTATTACTTTCCAGATATGGTAATTTTTCAAATTGTTACAACATGAATTTGCTGACATTGTCGTTTATGTCCATTATGCAAAGTAATCTCAGCTGTTCTGTTTAAATGTCGGCATTCCACTCTGAGATGCACTGTCCAACGAAGCCTCGAATTTCTGGCATGTTGACACGAGTTCGTCGTCTGAGATGTCAGAATATACAGGTCGATACGCCGGAAGATTGGGCCTAAAAGCATGAAATTACTGTTAGTTATTATACCAATTACCACAAACTGTCATCATAGAAACATTTAATCAGATATACAGCAACTTCGAATAGTTTATACATACTGTTTCGCCACTCGTAGTCCGATATCCAATTCGGAGTGTTTTGTCACCAATATTTCCGAGCATCTGTGCTGCATCGAACGCTTGATCGCTATCTACAGATGCATTCAAATCAAAACTGATTTTGCTCTGTGTGATGAAGATATCGTCATCGTCGCTCACTTGCGCCTGCATTTTGTCAGTGTCGAGTCGAGTGATTTTCTGGGTTTCGCGCAATTGTATTTATATCATGTCACTCGCAATGGTTCAGTGATTTAAAGAATCCACACTTTCAGTCTGTATGCATGACGCGAAAAGCATACATGACGCAACTCACGTTTGTAATACTATTATATTATATCTACACATGACTAGGCCTACACATGTTTTAAGTCGGAGAAAAGACTCAAAAGATGTGGATTCTTTGATTTCAATGCTCTCGGCCGCTTCGCGGCCTCGAGCATTCAAATCAAAGAATCCACACTTTTTCGTCCTTTCTCCTAGACTTAATTTTCTTATTGATAAAATCTTTGTGGAGTTTGGTGGTGGAATATTTCAGCAAACTATTAATATCCCTGTGGGTACAAAATGTGCACCACTATTGGCAGACATGTTTTCATACTTATATGGATCAAATTTAATTCAACATCTCAAACGAGGAGGATCTAAGAAGCAAACTGGTAGCTTCAATTTCACTTTTTGATACATGGAAAATGTATTGTCACTGAATAATCCTAAATTTGGTGATTTGTTTGGTTGGACTTCATATATGGCCAATTTTTTCTTCTGGGGCCAAAAAGTGGACATTTCGGTAAAATAAAAAAAAGACTTTTATTATTGGGTAAATTTCGCTTGAAAACCAAGCAATGAATCATGGAATCATAATGCTGCATCTATTTGGGCTATTTGGAGTAATAAAACCTGCTTTATCATTAAAATGCAGCAGATATGTTCTCTGGCGTTGCGTATGTTACTCTGCAACAAAATCATACTGTAATGATATAAGCAAGCCAATTAATACGGTCATATGTGTTGAAATACAAAAACTGTCTTTACCTGAATGCATAATACCAGTTTCAATCAGTCCATGTTGTGTTAAAGATGTAAAATATGAAGACGAATGATATTGGCTGTCAGGTTAATTTAGCGACAACTTCTAGTTATGTTCCCATGTATGTGACACCACTTTTCCTTCATTTCTTGGTATAATGAGGACTTAGTCAATCTATGGAATCTTATTCCTCAATTACAAGTTAATATTTCACTTGGAACCAAATAAAATATGTAGTTTAATGTTGCGTATGTTATGCTGACACAGATAATTTGAAGTTGTTTGTATGTTACATTTGACATTGCAGGTATGTTATGTTTGACATTGAGCTTTGACACCATGTAGCAAACAAAATAAATCACACAGTGTGATGTCTGAATGTTGGCAAAAATATGCCAATTTGACTATCTGCCATGGTCAGCATTAGCGAGATACTGTATATCTCGAATAAAATTAGGAACAGTATGAATAAAAAGGTAATATAAGTTCGTATGTTACTATCGGCAATCGGAAAACACGGTCAAACATAACGTACGTAACATTGACTGCTTTATTGCCTGGGTGGAGCTAGGTGCCCCCCCCCCCCCCCCCCAAAAAAAAAAAAAAAAAAAATTGGCCATATTCTAATGAAATTGGAATTAAATATATTACAGACTACTATAATTTATCCAACTACTTAGATCTAAGGTTGGATATTGAAAAAAATTCTAACTTTACAACTAGATTATACGACAAGCGTGATGATTGCAATTTGTCACAGTGAATTTCTCTTTTCTAAGCAGCAACATTCTTATGTCGCAAGCTTGCGGCATATTTGTCTCACAACCATACGCTATTCAAGAGCTAGATGCAGATATGACGACTTTGTTCACCGAACTTCGTTCACTAAACTGCTGCGACAAGAATATGTTTTAATAAGTTTAATAAGTAACCTACAGTGGAGATAATTATTTTTGTGGCCAGCGGAAATATCTTGGGATGGGAATGTTTATGTGATTAAGAACTTAATTGAGAAATTTATTGGATTGAATTGCTCATTATTCTCCATATAATAAACAAAGAAGAACATATCTATTGATGTGTATCCGAGCAAAGACATTCAATGGTTTTAATGTTGCCCAATGTTTTGGATCAAATTGATAGTTAACGCGTCTATTTTGGTGTAAGGAAATATTTTTCATCACATTTCATCGCTTTTATATCGTAAACTATAACAGTTGGCAACCTTTCGTAATTGTTCTGCCAACATCAGAAATTTAGCGCTTCTGTACTGCTACTGAACGTTGCGCTACTGTATGCGTATGTATCAAGGTAAATCAACAAGTATCGCAAAGCTCCCACAGTATTTGCGTTTTCCACAAGATTAAAATTTAAAACCTCATGGAAACAATCAGAAATATTATTTTTGGAATTTTTGTGATCCTTTTCTTGAGTTTACTATATTACATTAATGATAGCAGGACTGGGCCCACACATGAGACCAGCGGGACGCGCTGGCCAATCTGCATTCAAGAAATTCTATGGACTCGTCACAATCTGGTTGATATGGGGAGGGGGGAGCACATCACAATCTGGGGGCACATGTGGGGCAGGAAATACTCTTTCCAGAACACCTGATTGCACCTTCTCGCCTTCTTGAGAAAAGTGACGTTAAGTGGGTATTTTTCGGTTGGGAACACATCCCAAAATGAGGTTTGCAGCAAATATTTTTTCCTTAGTATAGATTGGTCAAAAAGCATATCTGGCCATTTTGGGGGGGGGGGGAGGGGGGTTCATGAGATTTCCCTGACATTTTTGTTTTGTCTCACTTCGTATGCCTGATATGACTTTCTGTCCCCGGACTATGAGATTGGATAACGGACCCTGTTTTGTTTGCTCGGAATACTTAATACTGGCTATTGATTCCACGTCTATGTACCCACCACGATGAGAACGATGAAGGCGGTGAGCCAAACCATCGGGGCCAAGGGCCGGAATACACTGAAGACATTGGGCCGCATGTTGGTCGAGTTGTCCTCTAAATATGCCTTTCGTACGAGAAGTGTGAGGCCATAATTCTGAAAAGGTTTCACGAAGTCGACAACACTCTCTCTACTACTGGTAACAACGAGTGCGGCACCCGTCATGTCGGCTCCTACAGATCTGTTTCCCTGCACTTTGCCATCCGGACCATACTGTGTACACAGCGCGAAAGTAGTAAGGCCAATTTTAGACATTGAATCAAGGCATACTGTACAACTCGTGTTATCTGTAATATGTGTGTACGTGCAACGGTAAAATCAATATGGATGTCGTCTGACTGTCGGTGCTTATTTATAATTCATGTAATATATGACAAACGTACTCATTTAATTTTCTCATAATCAGTCTTCCTCTCAAATTAGCATCCTTGCAATATATGTTTCCAGTGTATTGTTTGTTTCCCCACAGTTTACACGCTACTTCGGAGGCATGTTAATCATTTGGGGTCATTTCTTACCAGCTGGTACCTAAGCTGTTGTGACAAGTACATGTTTTTTTTCCGAGACTAAAAGACTCTTGCACGAACTTTATGAACATCATCATGATCCAATTGATGATTACATGTGTACTAAATCTACGACAAGTTCTTTTTCTCGACTGGTTTGCTTATTCAAGACGAGTGCCATAACACACGATTTCACTTGATTATGGCCATGTTCATGGGGCTCCATAAATATCCCCCATATTGCCTTATCATGGACATGGAGATTTGATCGCACACGAGCCCGTAATCCAATCTAAAAAAATACAGGATTCGTTCTTTCGAAACGCTTCATATTTGATATCGATCCGACGTTTCTACGTATAGAGACTTTTTACCGATAAAATAATAAAATTATTATGGAACCAATAAATAGTCATGTGCCAGGGCCAATTCGGTGTTCGTGCAATTTGGTGATCAGCATGCCAAACAGCTCGGCTAGTGAGCTATCCCTTCAGCTCGCTCGGAAGTGTTGGACTACCGTTCGTCAGGTTGTCGGTTCGAATCCCCTCTCGGGCTAGTGGATTTTTCTGAACCCTGTGATACACAATATGTATGTATGGATGAACATGCATGAGAATAACTAATCAACGTACCTGCCTCTTTGCGAGCTCCCCTATTATTCCATTCCAGCGTCCGTCCTTATCTACTGACCCGTATTTACCATCAGGAACCAGGTACAGCTCATACTCGAAACCCAGCCGCCGGGAAATCATTTTTATCAGGTCCGGTATGAATCCGGTCATGTCTCCCCCATCATTCAGCATAGTGTAGGGTGGATACTGATACAGCAGATAATCAAATCATCCATGTTACTGTGGATACTATTCTGTCACCAATCATTCAACCAGCATATTATTATCGCCAAAAATTGAGAATAATTTAGGTTGTAACGATACGCAATAAACACACATAAAAACACTCCTCATTGTTTGGTTGAGCAGCAAGTTTCAATTTCCACGGAAAATAGTATTTCTCCTGGACTCTGATTGAATATGCAGCAAGCCTGCAACGTTTTCAGGCACCCATTTCAAATGGCACTTCGCAGAGAACATCAATTGGGAGGGAAAACTAGACCCGGTATGTAGTTGGTTCTAGTTGGTAGTGTCTACAGTAACACATAAACTATTGAAAACTATTGTTCTACACATATATAGTATTTTGTTCTTGAGAAATAATATTACCTTGGTATGCTCAGAATGTTAAACCACACTCACCATAATAGTTGTGATACGAAGCGTGTCATTTAAAGTTGATATCTTTGATCTAGGTGGAGCTGTAATTGTTAAAGTACACGGTAAATTGTGTACATAGAACTCCGATCTAAGTCAAAGTCGACGGATTACTGCTATTTGTATCCATTTTTTATCTACTAGTATATCAATTACAAGCCCTAGAAAATATTGATAAAGAAATGACTGTCAGTGTCGGACAATTGTGTTTTTCTCATTTGTATGATAAACTTACCTATATCACCAGGGGTCGCCTCCACGTGTAGAGACAAGCAAAGAAGTAAACTTACACAATTCAAGAGAAACAACTCACATGTGTACATGTTGATGCTATGGTTATGAAATCTAGCTTCGAATATTCCACCCAGTTGTCACACTGAATAATCGTGCCACAAGTGATGTTAACTCGAATAAAACTGCATTTTCAAACTGTGAACAAAGTCTTCTTCACTGGTATAAAGGTCAAGTGAAAATGACTAAAGAGTGTATGTTATGCGGGTGGTGTTTCACTGTAAAAACAAAAAACAAATTGGAGCTCCAGTTTATGTATAATGATGGCGATGTAAAACATGTCAGTTTTAAAACACCAAATAGTTTCGCACAATTATCAGGGATTGGTGTGAAAGCGTTCAGTTATTTTGTCCTATAATTTGTGGCATCACAGTTGATACATCAGTTGTCCAATAGCTTGTATTTTGGATCGTATGGAATAGTCTGGGGACCAATTATGGGATCTGAATCATATGCAATATTGTTTTATCAGTTATACATGTATTTTTGCATATCATAAGTCGCTCTGAAACCATAACTATTTGACTGTGGGAAAATACCACAAGATACCCATATTTAATATGGGCGAATATGTAACACGTAGAAGTATCTACTTCTGTATGGGTGTCTATGGTTTAGTGAAATGTTCACAGTTTAATGTACTATACTTTCCGACAGAGTACTTCATGGGATACATGTGGAAACAGGTGATGTTTTCGTTTCGAAAAAAGGTAATAACGCAGGGCAGAGATTTCACACCACGAAAAACAAACTTCAATGTTGACTAGTATATCAATTTTCAATAGCAAATTAATAAATCATAATGGCGGAAAACTACTGAATTTTTGGCTATACCAGTAATAAAAATTACTATTAGTTGAATGGAAATCACTATATTTAGAGGCTGAATCCCGTTTTGTTCCATTCCCGTCCTATGCCCTAATCCAGGAATGGGGGCGAATTTGTGCAAACAAAACTGGCTAGACCTTGTTATAATTGCAGCGTTATTGACCAGTGGGACCACGGGTAATCGGAGGCAATTTCCAGTAATTACCCTCGCCCCGATAGGGGCAGAGGGTATTGTAATTGGGTCTGTCCGTTTGTCTGTCTGTTTGTCTGTCTGTCCGCGCGCATATATCAAAGGATCATTATCGCCCGATGTCGAAAAATTGGGGGTCACGAATTCGGTTATATTTGGCCAGCGACGTTTCCGTGCAAATGTCTGCGCTCATAACTCAAAGGCAAACGGTCCGATCGATTTGAAACTTATAGGGCTGGAGTGCTATGGTAGTGTCTCAGTCCCTTTCAAATTTTGCCAAAATCGGGTGAAAATGTTTGCCATGGCAACGGAAAAAAGAAAATCATATAATTGGCTATAACTCCGGTTCTAATCAATATGAAATTGTCAACTTATTTTTGTATTTTTCTTTGGCCAATTCCCAATCGTATGGCGTACAACCGATGGTCTTAAGACCAAAGCTCTCAATTATCGCCTAATGTTAGTTACTAAATCTGAAGGGCGAGGGTCTGCAATCTCTGATTGTCTCGTTGTACTTGTTATACCAAGTTATTTTTAGACACGCACAATCAACACCGAAGAGACAGATGATTATGGATGTTGAATTGTTCTTTTAATTCCAGCAAACTACAGCGCAACTGTGATTTTCCCTGTCACAAAAAGGGGGTCAATAATTACGGATATATCATATCTATGGCGCATTTGGTAGAAGAAGTTGAGCTACGTTCTATATTTCACCATTTCATGGAACAAAAGTATGTAAACCTATAGTTAAAATGTAGTAGTTATATGATCGAGCAATGTGGACAAGTGCTGTGATGAAGGTGATTGGGCGAACATGACCTTCTGGAAAGTTGATACATCCTTCATTCCACGGCAATTCTATGTTCCTATATAAAATGTTCCATATGGAATTACTCGGGCATCCCTGATTCCAGGGTATATCACGTTTGGGCCAAAAGAAATATTTCTCTCATAGGTATCAATAGTTCTAGGAGATATGTTCAATGTACGTATCAACCTACATGTATAACCATCAAAACAACCAGATTTTGAAGATGTAAATAACAAACCTAAACACAACATTTTTGGAAGAAAAATCAATCTCGAAATATTCACAGCCATATTCACACTCTGGCGTCATCAGGGACAGAGACAGTGTGTGAAATATAACTGTACAGTGGAACGCGTGATCACGGTCAAGCACAATCGCGGTCAAAGCCTCTTTGGAAGTCAACAATCTCGGTCCCAAACTCATTATTGTCTCCTCCTTCAGCGACGTATTCAGATACGATTAAAACGGCCCATGGGTGGGTGCGGTGGGCCAGTCCTGTTATCTTACGGCAGTATTTGTTTTGAAAATAGTGGTTTCAACGGAAATATCAAAGAAATTCCCACAAAAATATTTGCTTTAGTTCTCATTTAACGTTTTACAATTTATTGATGTCTAATAACCGCACAATATTGCGACTATTTCGAGTTTTAACCAATGAGTGATCCTAGTGAACTCGACTCATTCATGAACGCGATGTGGCTAACAGCGAGAATTATATCCAGTGATGAATGCAAATGTGTGACGTAACTTTAAGAGAATTACAGCTGTATATGGGGAGGGAGATTGGAGGTGGAATTTGCGAAGCATTGTTCATGGATGTACTGCCAGAATTGGCAATCACAAAATCAAAAAAAACTTGAATATTTCATGCATTGCGGCCTGTGATCTTATCTTACACAAATCGGTTGATTTGCGTAGATATTCACTATGTTACACATTATTTGATTGAAATATTGAACAAGGTAATCAACACAGGTTTTCAAAGTGCGAAATATGGTAAAAATATGGTATTGTCCACCTATCCTGCATGGTGTTTTGAGCAGGGGTGGCAGAGGGATTATGATAATGATCTTGCAGTTGGCCGAGACTCGGTCGAGTCTTGTGAATTTGCGTCCAAGGGGGGACAGGCTGTGCAAGGACAAAATGACTGTTGCAAGCCTAATGCAAGCGAATTGGAAAATAGCTCGACGAATTGAAAAAAAAAATAATCAAACAGGTATTTATCTCGATGAATAAATCTGTTATTTTATCATGATACCCCCTGGAGAAATTATATTCAAGAGGTATGCACAATGTCATTGCTGAAACACTGTTTTGGAAGGTCATGTTTATAAATGAGATAATCATCATTGTCTACCTTTTGTGGTACTAGAATTGTTTTGAATCGTATGAAAGTATTGAAATTAACTTGATAAAACATATAAAAATCTTCTTTTCCTGGTCCCCCACATTTGAGTCAAACTGCGCAATGCTGAGAGGCGACACATGTTTTTTACTTTATTTCCTGACCTTACTTGTCATTAGTATTTATTGTGTGAAAAAGCATCAAATGACATTATTAAACGCTTGTAAACCGGTTTATGGTCAGGTAATATGGCCCAGGTCCACGATCAGTAACAACAACGGCCTAAAAGTAAAAGCCAATCAGGAGGCGCGAATTTTTTTTTACGGTGCGCTGATTGGCTGCTCACGATCATGACCAGTAATTAGCAGTGGGGCGCACGGGCAAATTTTTCAAATGATCGTGCTTGGAACAGTGACCTTAACGTTTTTTTTCATTCGTTTTAAACATCTTTTGTTGATAGACCTGTGTGTATGTATGCTTCTGTTGTTAATAAATAGAAAACCCTCCTCGCACTATCATGACACCCGACTGTCTTCTCTGTAAGAATATCAACTGAAATGTAGTTCACAAATCGACAGAAAATAGATGGCAAGCCCCAAAAGAAACGAAATATCACTCCTGCACAAGGTAGGAATATAGGGGTCACCGTGTTAATTTTTCCACAACAGGCATCATGTCATTTCAGAATAAGGAATGATTTTGATCATGTTCGGACTTTGTGGCGCAACACTCTACTATTTTATCATCGGGCTGATTTCCTACTGAATCGTTTGTCCTAATGCTATGGTCATTCGTCAATTGTGCACATACCTCTACTCTTCCGAAAATCTATTCTTCCTAAATTTTCATTCAAAGACAGCATATAACGCCTTCCGTTTGATGCCTGAATATGTTAGCCAAAGAGCATTTTGGAAGTCAAATAAGTCTGCATTGTTCCCAACATAAACCTGACCTACGATGATTAATGTTCAAACTCAAGATGATACTTACTTTAGAATGTGTGAGTTGGCAATTGGATACAAAACTGTTGAGGACAAAACTAACTTAAATTTCCATGATTTCCACTAGGTAAAGCTAGATTATGAACAAATTTACCGTAACATCTATACCCCCTTGGTCATCTTGGTGTGATATTCAATAACAGCAGAGTTAACTTCTCATTTTCGCGGGAAAATACAAAATTGGCATTTAAGTTTTAAAAAAACATTAGGAAGAAGTAGGCTATGCGTGAAACTTTATTTTCGCTTGTTTCATTGCATCCTTCATCTCAATGTCCCATGCGGATACTAAATAATATGACAGTACAATAATATGTACAGTTATATTACAGGAAACACAATTCATCCATTTATTCAATTGTTTACAAGTCACAACGCAACCACACATGCGGACATATCGATTGTTTTTTTCTACGCTATTTTGTCATTCAGTTAGTCAATCAATTAATTAATCAGATATTCTCAATGTATACATCAATTTATAACAGGTTACAAAATAGTGCACCATTAACCTGCTCCATCAATAGTTAGAGGATGGCGTCGCCTGGAAAAACAAAATTGTTCATTTCAAATGGGAGTAATTATTATTCTTATTTTTCTTGTTGATTTTGCATTCACTCTCATACAGCAACTTCAATGCATGGAATTGTCTTACCGTTCCTTCTTTTGGGTTTCCTCATCTCGTAAATTATTATCGTTACTATATTCGCAATAACCATAACACCGAAGGCAAACGATACGCCAGTTACTGCGCTGTACATTTTCGCACAAGGGTCATTATCTGTAAGACAAAAATTAGCCCAAGGGCTAAGAAAGGTTACCGGACAATATATATTTTAGATATTACTATTTTGTCCCGTGACCTTGAAAATAAGGTCATTGGTCAATTCAAGGACATGATAATATTCGGCATATGTCATTTCTAGTATGGCCACAATTGATTCCTAAGCTGTAAAGCCAATAATAAGCGAGATATTAGCCATCATGTCCTGTGACCTTGAAAATGAGGTCAACGGTCGAATTCAAGGTCATAGCAATATTCAGCATATATCATTTCCTATATGTTCATAATTGATTCCTAAGCTATAAAGTCGATAATAAGCGAGCTATTGGCAATTTTGTCCTGTGACATTGAAAATTAGGTCAGAGGTGAAGTTCAAGGTCATGACAATGTTCAGAATATATCATTTTCTATATGTTCACAATTGAATGCTAAGCTGTAAAGTCGGGAAAAAGCGAGATATTAGCCATTTCGTTCTCTGACCTTGAAAATGAGGTCAAAGGTCAAATTCAAGGTCATAGCAATGTTCAGCATATATCATTTCCTATATGTTCATCATTGATTCCTAAACTGATCCTGAAAATGAGGTCAAAGGTCAAATTCAATGTCAAGGCAATAATCTGCATATATCATTTCCTATATGTTCATAATTGATTCTCAAGCTGTAAAGTCGATAAGAAGCGAGATATTAGCCACTTTTCCTGTGACCTTGAAAATGAGGTCAAAGGTCAAATTCAAGGTCATTAGAATATTCGGGATATATCATTTCCTATATGTCCACAATTGATTCCTAACCTGTAAAGTCAATAATAGGCGAGATATTAGCCATTTTGTGCTCTGACCTTGAAACTGAGGTCAGAGGTCAAATTCAAGGTCACGAGAATATTCAGCATATATCATTTCCTATATGTCCTCAATTGATTCCTAGTCTCTAATCTCAATATTTAGTGAGATATTAGGCATAATGTGTCCCATTATAAAGCATAGGAGAATTTAACATGGGAAAGTCCCATTTGGGATGAGTTTCAAGCGCAACGAAATTTATACACATCACAGGAATACATATGAGAAGTGTTATGTATCAAAAAGAAAAATTAGGCCAAGGGCCAAAGGTTACCGGACAATGTTTAATATTTTAGATATTAGCCAGGTCACTGGTTAAATACAAGGTCAAGAGAATATTCAGACTATATAATATTAAGTCACTGGCTAAATACAGGGTCAAGAGAATATTCAGCATATATCATGTCCACAGTTGATTGCTAAGCTGTAAATTCAATAATCAGAGAAATATTAGCAATTTTGTGCTGTGGCCTTGAAAATGAAGGCAAAGGTCAAATTCAAGGTCATCAAAATATTAAGTATATATCATTTTCTATATGTCCACAATTGATTCCCAAGCCATACAGTCAATAGAGGAGCAAGATAATGAGGTCAAAGGTCAAATTCAAGGTCATGACAATAATCTGTATATATCATTTCCTATATGTTCAGAACTGATTCCTAAGGCCACACCAATTTATAACGTTGGTCGATGGAATCGCCGCCCCTAAAAATTCTTCCTCGAAATTTCGATAAAAAAAATCGCCGCACCTATTTTGAGCTGACAAAATCTAACGACATTTTATTTGCAGTCCGCATTTTACAAAAAGCGCAAACATTCGATCGGCGGTAAAACTTTGTGAAAAAATCAAATCAAAATGAGTTCTCTTAAAAAGGGTTGTGACCCGATATCGTTGATAGTGTCGTTTCAAGGAAAAAGAACTGCATTCCAAGTACCACTTGCGACTACGTTCGCCGAGTTATTCAGTTTGTTCTGTGTCAATACATGTCTGACAGAATCAGTTGGGGTGGGCGATAACACAAGCATTTCAGCACAGCTACACGCGGGGCTCGCCCCTGGCAATGGAATATCAGTATCGTCGCTGACATTGAATGTTTCATTGTGTAATGACCTGGGATTAAAGTTTGTTGAATTTCTACAGCCAAAATGTTCAAGTGACACCAAATCTAATCCAGGTCTTTCAACCTCTCAGACTCAAAAACAGAATGCCTTTGACTTTCTCATGCATTCATCATCTCAGATGACTGCCTTCCCGAGCAAAACACTTCCAAGCTCCCAAGAAATTCCACTGAATGCACAGCAAAAAATGCACAATGACATCCTGGACTGGGCAGCCAGCATAGGGTCTGCGTGGACAAACTCAACCTTGCTTAGTGGGGCACACACACTAAAAGCTCTATCAAACACACTTTGGTATATTGACCATTCGCATGAAAAACTAAAGAGTCAAGGCTGTCGAGTTCCGAAATGTTTTGAAGCATTCTCCAACTATAGGGACTTTTCCAAACAACACAGGAAACCTCAGCCACTATCGTACGAAAAGTTGAACGAACTTTGCCTTGACTTGACGAAAATACTCTCTTTCCCATCTACTTGTACCAAGCAGAATACTAAACTTCACAAGAGTATTGAGTCCCTACTGACCATACTCATGAAGTATTGTGCTCATCTAAAGCAGGACAGCGAATTACACAAGAAGAACAGGGCATCAGTTGAGTCAGTCCAACCCAAAACCAGCACAGAGCCAGAGACACAACTGATCAGTCTTGACGCGATCCCTAAAATTGACACAAACCTCTATGGAAATTTGGACACTCACCTAGCAAACATAGGCAACTACTCTTTTGTTGATTTGGACGAATTTTGTCCAGCTGATCGCTTGAAAAGACGAAAGTATTTGGCTGACCTACGACTCAGAAGTTGTGCGATGCTGTACCGAGTTGTCTACGGTGGCTCACTTGGAACAATCAACTTCATTTGGACGGTGGATATCGCAGACAGTGATGAACAGAAACTCATGAAAAATGCAGAAATCATGAAACAGATCGAAAAGACTATGCCAAAATTTACCTCTCGTGCAATGAAAAGAGATTTTCTCAACAAATACTCGAAGGTGGCGAAGTGTTCCAAATCTGTTTTGCGTCACATGTTGTCAGACATCACTGGAAGCATATCGACGGCAGAAACAAAGAAACAAAAAGAAGTCGACGACAGAGTTGCCGAATATTTGCTGTGTGGGGATGAGACAGACCTCATTTTAGATCTCCGTTCCCTGCATGAAAGAAACACAACTCGCTTTGAAAGATTCTTTCAAGAAGTTGAGAACTACTTTGCTGATCAACTGGCAGTGCATGAAAGGAGACATGGTACTGAACAGTACATCCCATTTGCCATGTCAAAAGAAGATCTGAGGGCACAAATTATCGAGCGTCTCTCCGATGATGTCCCGATTCCCAGTGCAGAGACCTTGAGACTCCAGTTTCATCCTGCAAACTGCCACGCCAAAACAGCTGCTAAATACTATGGCAGATTTGATGTCAAGTTTCGCCTGCAAACACGCATGTCCAGGATGCATCATGTTGACACCAGATATGTGGCAACACAATACGGCTACATGAAAGAATTCGCTGTCATGTTTCGAGATCACGCGACAATGGTCTGTATGGACGACAAGGCGATAGTCCCAGTGGGTGAGCCTGATCTGCCCATCTCTACTGGAGTAAGGGGACACAACAAAGTATTGGCGCCTCTCGATAAACCGCTCACTGCACTCGACCATGATTTCCACACCGCAGGCATTGTTCCATCTGTCGTTTTCATTCCGACCATACCTGACCACAAATGTGACAGCTTCTTCACAGGAAATGTGTTTGTGACCTTGAAAGATAAGGTCTTCCAAGCATCCACACCTTTCAGGCACTCAGCAGAACTCCTACATATCTTGAGAAACAACTTCTCTGCAGACAGTGTCA
The DNA here is from genome assembly GCA_949152475.1 of Terebella lapidaria. Lineage (NCBI taxonomy): Eukaryota > Metazoa > Annelida > Polychaeta > Terebellida > Terebellidae > Terebella > Terebella lapidaria. The sequence continues at coordinate 23,592,655 of OX424570.1, forward strand.
ACTCTGATAAACCAGTTCTGTTGCTGTTCACTGATGGTGGCCCTGATCATCGTCTGACCTATGACACTGTCAAAGTAGCACTCCTTGAAGTTTTCGTGCAACTGGATCTCGACATGTTGATCGCGATGAGGACAGCACCACATAATAGCTGGACAAATCCTGCAGAACGTTGTATGTCGCTGCTGAACCTTGCCCTTCAACATGTTGCCCTGAGCAGGGATAAGGTGCCGGAACCACACGAGCGAGGTATCAAAAACAAATCCAGTCTGACAGCAATCCGCAACCATGCTGAAATCACAGACTCTTTCAAGGATGCCTACTCTGCCAGTATGACGCCAGTGATGGAGCTCTTGAAAGAAAGATTTGACCGGCTCTCGCTGAAGGGTACACCGTTCGTCACCTACATGGGATTATCTGATGAAGAAGTTGCCGCACCTCTTGATATTGTTCGTCAGGTAATCTAATTCATTTGCATGATTCATAGGACTGGAATAACAATTTTACATAGTTGTAAATGAATTTGTATTTACTTCACTGAATTCAGGTGACTGGATGTGGAAATCTGAGCGTCTCCAGCTCCTGCAAAGACACTCGCTCACACAAAGACTTGATGGCATTTCTCAAGGACCACTCAAGAAGTGCAAACTACTGCTTCCAACTGAAGAAGTGTAACAGGCCAGAGTGTGGGTACTGTAGTATGAACCCACCAAGAGTAGACGATGAAGTATTCGCCAAAATGAGCTACCTCCCTGAACCAGAACCAAATGAGTTTGGAGAAAGCTTCAAAGATTTCAGTGAGGTAAAGATGTTCTAAATATTATTCTGAAATATTTATAAATTGCATTCATTTTCTTCAGTATGTAATGCACTCTCTGGAAAATACCTGCTCTCTACATAATCAATGTTTCCCGTGTTCCAATGTTTATGCATATTAAATTACTGTAATTTTGATGTACACATGCACAATGCAAACAGGATTCATCCCTGTTTTTCAGCTGTACGGAAAGGAGCTGCCACAGCGCCCCGATCGACACATGCCATCAGCAAAAATCGAAGGTGTCAACCCAGAGGCGCAGGATGCTGACAAGTCTCATCGAGATGTGCTCAAGGCAGCAAAAGTCCGATCCAGGGTAATCTGTATACAGTGTGGCAAACCACGGTGCATCTACTCCATGCAGAAGCTGTCAGTGGAACAGGCAAGTATTTGGCATAGTACTTCGAAAGAAAACAGCGATATTCATGGTTAAAAATGTGAAGTACATGTGTTTCTTTTGCATATTGATTTTGACTTAAATGTTTTCTTGTCACATGTATACATGTATAACAAAAGGCATATTGTAATTTAGAAAAATTTAAATCGGTATCAATGATAATTCTGATAAACTCTCAGGTGATTTTTTCATGTTTTTTCTCTTGCAGGAGAGGTACTTGACCAGGACACGGGAAGAATGTTGGTACGTCTGTGGCGATGGATTCCCTACTCACGACGCTGCCACAGACCTTGTCATTCGGCGTGCCATCATGTGCTCGACCCCAATCGAGGTTTCGTACTTCTCGTCACCTGTATACTTGCCACCAGTGTGCATCCATTGCGGAGTCGAAGAAAATTTGTTAGATGACTACGATGACTACATTGTCGAATTACATGAACAATTCTCAACGGTGCGCCCAATTTGTTCTGCTTGTCGGTCTGCTGGCAAACAAGCATTGACATGGGGCAAAAAATTCTTTCAAAAGAAACAGAAGGTCTAGACTAGAAGACACTATCTCGCGTACTATTGTACATGCTAACAGTATTTTATTTTTTTCTAACAAATGTGATATCTTTGAGTTATAGTTTCTGCTGAATATAGTATTTTAAGGATTTATATATTTTTGTCTATTTTGATGGGATTTTTGTTGATGATCTTTGTTGAACAGAAGATTTGAGTTACAGTATTGGCATTGCTATATTGGTTATTCCGAATCATCTTTGTGATCGTTTTCATACTAGATGTGTTAGTGATCCTTCTGTAGTACTGGTATTTTGCATTGTGATATGGTTTTTGCTAAATATATTAGCATCATTTAAAATCTTAATATTTTATCGAGTCATTTTTTTAGAGTTCATGTTACTGTCGTGTTTCTGTTGTGGATAGAAAATGTTCAGTAACTCTTCTTGTTCATGATTCCATATTTTTTCTGCAAGTGTGCATTTTGTGTCTCAATATCAATATGGTGCTCTGCTTTAATATGTAAATCTTGAAGAGTGAATTCATGTTACTTTCGTGTTCAACTGTGTAGGTTTCACTTGGCTACCAGGTTTTTTGAGGACATTCCTGATGTTGATAGAAAATATCTGCTCATTTTCCTTGTTCATAATTCCATTATTTTTGGCAAGTGTGCATTTTGTGTCTCAATATCAATATGGTGCACTATTTAGTGAATTCATGTTACTTTTGTGTTCAACTGTGAAGATTTCACTTGACTATCAGGTTTTTGTGAGGACTTGATTTTGATAGAAAATGTTTGGTCATAATTCCATACTTTTTCGGCAAGTGTGCATTTTGTATCTGAATATATGGTGCTTTCTTTGAACCATAGTTGATCTCAATAAAACCTATTTTTATTCGAAAGCTTTCTATTTTCAATGTTAAATGCATTGACATTGAAATAGAAATCAAAATGCAAATATGTGGTCAAACATTTTATTGCAACATTAGAAAAATGTAAATTAAATTGGCACATGCATGTACATATAAATTGTTCACCATTCCTTTAAGACATGAAAACGTTCACCAAAATTAAGACATGAAAACATATATAATACCGATACAAATATATATATTGAACATTGTATCAAATTGATCATTCTGTAAACCATTCCCTCGTACCAAACTGAGCCGTAAGTCAGAATTTATTACTTTAAAATAATCTCTCTGTAATGAAATTGTAATCATCAATATACAAATGTTCAACCTCCCACTGTCAGGTAATGATCTTTTCATGTGTACACTCAGTGTTTAGTTGCGGTGTTCGTCTGAGTTGTTTTCGCATTGAGTATTGACCGCTCCTCGATCACGCGGGCGGGCAGTAGTATAATATTGTATGGGGTGATATTGGTCATTCGACCGCAGACCGCAGCAGTGGACGGATCACTGGCTCGAGAAGAATGCCAGGCATACATTTTGGCGAGAATGCCACGTGTTTGTAAAATGGTTCGAGAAGAATACCATTGAATTAGAAGTTATTTCATGAAGAAACGAAGCAGCTTGGTTTGAGAAGAATACCAGCTGAAGTGTATATTTTTGTATTTGTGTTCGTCTACCAAGGTATGTTCACACAGTTAGATTTATTGGCCTAACTTTGATGTTAGCGGGGTAATTGATTTGTATTATCAGCTGTAGCAGCATAGGCGTATATTCCATATTGTAGTTATTGTCTAAACCGTTAAGCTACCGTGCGTAAACTAGTTTTTGTATTTTATTATTATTATTGTTAGGAATATGCTACGACAGCAGAATTTGTAAATTATTTCAGTGCCTTCTGTGTGAACGCCGTGCCTGTGTTGTCGCTCCGTTGTCCTGTCGCCATTGTTCGTCCGCCGTGTTCAACGTGACGTCGTCGTAGACTGCGCCGAAGTCGAGTACACCGTATCATCTCATCATCAACGTCATCACCACGCGGTCCTCGCACTCTCGCCAGCTCGCGTACAGTCATCGCTCGGGCACGCTTCGTCAATTCACAAGGTTATAATCATGGGACATTCATGGGACATTTTTGTGTAAAGTGGACATTCAATTTGTGGGTTATATTGTTCTGGTCGTAAATTAGTGCTGAAATTACTGTTCTGGTATATATATCGTGGGGTTATAAATAAATGTTTGTCTGTGTAACTTGTGTTTCATCTGTCGTCTTACACCACACTTTGCTGGCCCAATAAGTTAAAGGTTTTCTTTTAACTATTTCATTACATTTTGGCGCCCGATAAGGGACCAGCAAAACGGTGTGTTGGCGGTGGCTGTCTCACGAGTTAGCGCTCATTATGCGCACCATGCATATTCAGTGGCGGTTAATTTGTATTTCGGTAGTGTCCGGCACTTGGTAAATGTATGTCTAATTGTTGCCATTTTGGTATATACTGTGCGGGAAATGGATCCCGAGAAACTTGTTAATGCCGGCAAGGCAATGGGTCTTGAAGGTACGGAATTAGTGGCGTATGTAGAGAAATGTCAAACTGAGTTTTATGAGAGAGAGGAGAGAGCTGGTGCTAGAGAACTCAGGATTCGAGAAATTGAGGCAGAAACTGAGCGCCTTAAGGCGGAAGCGTTGCTGCGACATGGTGATACAGAAGATAGTGATCAATCTAATCAATCTAGTCGTACTACTTCCGGAACGTTGCCTAAAGCTCCCAAACTTCCCCATTTCGACGAGACAAAGGACAGTATTGATTCTTATTTGTTACGTTTCGAACGGTATGCAGAAAGTCAGAAGTGGTCTCGTGGTGGGTTAGCGTCGTATCTCAGTGCATTGTTGAAGGGTGGCGCATTAGAAGTGTATTGTCGCATGCCTGCTACTGATGCTTCGGATTATGACAAGGTTAAGACGGCCTTATTGAAGCGCTACGATATGACAGATGACGGTTTCAAACGGAGATTTTTCTCGGCTAGACCAGAGAGAAACGAGACTCCATCCCAGTTCATTGCTCGTTTGGACCACTATTTTTGTCAACAGTTGAACACACGTTTGAAGGTGTTAAGGATTTGCTGGTGTTGGAACAGTTTTTGCGTCGTAGTTCACGTGATTTAGAGACTTATCTTCGAGAGAGATTCACTAGTGACATTAGAGAAATGGTTAGCTTGGCAGATGCATATTTGGAGGCTCATCGCTCGTCACAAACTAACAGGCAAAGTTCGCAGCAGAAACCACAGCCAAAGTATAGCGATCAAACTGATAGTGGCTCGGTTCAGGACGGTTCTAGGGACAAACAGGGTGTACAGGATAGGCGCGTACGTCTTTGCTTTATTTGTGGCAAAGCGGGACATATTGCTCGGGATTGTAGGGCTGTTCCAAATAAGGGTAATGTGTCTAGTTCGACGGTAATGGACGACAGGAATCAGCCAGAGGATGTTGTACGTAATCTTGACGATGAATTAGAGCTTGAGTCTGGTTTGGTTGGAGGGAAACCTGTGAAATTGCTGAGAGATACGGGGTGCACAGGTGTCATTGTTCGTCGTGATCTTGTGAGTGATGACCAGTTAACAGGTAACCAGAGCTCGTACATGACATGTGATCGCAGCACTTGCACTGTACCAACTGCACGAGTAGAGGTAGTCACGCCTTACTACTCTGGACCAGTGATTGCATTGTGTATTGATAATCCTGTGTGTGAGCTGATACTTGGTAATTTTATCCGTACGGAGAATGGTAAGTTTCCGACTCCACAGCTAGCTGATTCTATTGGATGTGTGTTTGATGAGCAGGATTCTACGGATTGTTCAGCAGTGGTCACTCGTGGTCAAAGTAATCGTGATTCAAAACCGGTTAAACCATTGGTTGTTCCCAGTATATCAGGCTTCGGTTCGCCAGCAGAGTTCAAAGCTGAACAAGACTCTGACAGGACGTTGCATCATTTCCGAGAGATGGCTGACAAGGGTCAAGTTATTCACAAGTCCCGGTATGTGATCAATTTTTCGATTGTCGATGGGCTGTTGTATCGTCAGGTGAGGTCAGGTGGAACGCTGCAAGGTGAGAAGCAGCTACTTGTCCCTGGTAAGTTTCGTGAAAACATCATGCGGATGGCTCATGAGACGTTGCTTGCGGGTCATTTAGGCATCAAGAAAACGACCGATAGGGTGTTGTCTAGTTTCTATTGGCCAGGCATTCACGGGGACATCATGAGGTTTTGCCAATCATGTGATATTTGCCAGCGCACAGTACCACGAGGTAAGATTCGCAAAGTTCCTTTGCAGAAGATGCCGGTTATGACTACACCATTCCATCGTGTTGCAGTTGACATTGTGGGTCCGCTTCGCCCTGTTACCAGTCGTGGTAATCAGTACATTCTGACTATTGTGGACGTCGCTACGAGGTACCCGGAGGCGATTCCGTTGGCTAATATTGACACAGCTACAGTCGCTGAGGCTTTGGTGAAGGTATTCTCACGTGTCGGTATTCCGCAGCAAGTTTTGTCTGATTGTGGCACACAGTTTACTTCGTCTATGATGAAAGAGGTTGAACGGTTACTCTCTATTGATCACGTCACTACTAGTCCATATCATGCCCAGTCTAATGGTTTAGCAGAGAGGGTGAACGGCGTTGTCAAATCCATGTTGAAGCGTATTGCTGCCAATAATCCCAAGGAATGGGACAGGTACTTGGAACCTCTATTGTTCGCTTATAGGGAAGCTCCTCAATGCAGTATGAAATTTTCCCCATTCGAGCTGTTGTATGGGAGGACCATACGTGGACCAATGTCAATCTTACGTGAGTTGTGGACGAACAAATCACTAGATGAGGACACACAAAACACATATCAGTATGTTGTTGATTTGAGAAATCGTATTGAAGAGTCGTGTGACATCGCTAAGCAGGAACTACTGAAGGCTCAAAGTGTTCGAAAGTCGCATTTTGATAAGCACACGTGTCAGCGCTCTCTACGGGTTGGTGATCAGGCGTTGTTATTGCTCCCTACAGACGCAAATAAGCTTCTGATGCAGTGGAAAGGTCCTTTTGATGTCATTGGTAAAGTTGGCTTGAATGACTATGTGCTTCAGGTTGGTGATAGTGGGCGCGTTTTTCACATCAATATGTTGAAGAAGTACTTTTCTCGTAAGGCGGTAGACAAGCCAGTTATGTCTATGACTGCAATTGCTTTTGACGGCCAGGATTCGGATGACCCAGATAGTATCGTATCACATAAACCAGATCGGGTGGAAACGTACAAGGATGTACACATTGATTCGGATCTGACAGATTCCATGCATCGGGATATTTCCAGGGTTGTTTCAGAGTTTCCAGACATATTTTCGTCTTTACCAGGTTCCACTAGTCTCGTAGAACATGACGTTCATTTGGTGGATCAGACACCAGTTCGTACTAAACCGTATCCAATTCCCTATGCAATGGTTGATAAGGTCAAGGAGGACATAGATCAGATGCTCCAGATGGGTGTCATTGAACCTTCTCAGTCGCCGTATTCGTCTCCCATTGTCATTGTTAAGAAGCGTGATCAGTCTAATAGGATTTGCGTGGATATGCGAAAAATTAACAAGATTACTGTATTTGATGCTGAGCCGGTCCCTGATCCAGAATTGATCTTTGCTAGTGTTGCTAATGACAAGTACTTCACAAAGCTTGATTTTTGCAAAGGTTATTGGCAAATTAAGATGAGTGACAGGTCTAAGCCTATTACTGCATTCAGTACTCCTTTTGGTCAGTATCAATTTTGTCGAATGCCATTTGGTTTGGTTAATTCAGGTGCTTCGTATGCTCGCATGATGCGTAGGTTAATCCAGGACATGCCTAACGTCCATAACTTTGTTGACGATGTTCTAGTTCATACCAAGACGTGGACAGAACACTTACAAGTGCTGAAGGAGTTGTTTTCTCGTATCCAGTCGAACGGTCTTACAGTGAAACCATCAAAGTGCTTTTTGGGTTATCAGAACGTTGATTTTCTTGGTTTCAAAGTTGGTCAGGGTTTCCGTCGTATCTTTGATGAGAACAAAGAGAAAATTCGTAGTGTTGGCAGACCTACAACTAAAACTGAACTGAGATCCATGTTAGGTTTACTCAATTTCTATCGCAGACATGTTCCAAATTATGCAGCGATTGCAAGGCCTTTAACGGATTTAACTCGAGGTGGTGTTCCAAATGAAATTCCGTGGCCTCCGCAGTGTGAACAATCGTTCCAGCAGTTGAAGGATGCTTTATCATCTGAACAAATTTTGAAGTTACCCGATATGTCAAAACCTTTTGTGCTCAGGACAGATGCTTCGAATTCCGGTCTAGGGGCTGTGTTGTTCCAGGATTATGGAGGTACATTATTTCCGGTCCATTGTATCAGTAGGAAGTTAATCCCAAGGGAAGAATCACTATCTACAGTAGAGAAAGAGTGTTTAGCTATTGTGTGGGCCGTGGATAAGTTGCAGGTGTTTTTGTATGGTCAGGAGTTCATTCTAGAAACGGATCATGCTCCGTTGCAGTACCTGAACAAAGCGAAGTTGACAAACCCTAAGTTGATGAGGTGGGCTCTGTCACTACAGCCCTACAGGTTCACTATTAGGTCAATCAGAGGTGTTGACAATGTTGGTGCTGATTATTTCAGCCGATTACCAGAGAGTTGAAATGTAGCAGTAAAAAGTTGACTATAAACTGAAGTAGAAGTTGTGATTGAGTTGAATTGTACCTATGCTTGAGTGGGAAAGCGACCCGTCTAAGTTTATTATCAGTGATTTTGAAGGTTTTTTTCAGTTGACCAAAGTTGTCGAGGTCTATCATATTTTGTATTCGTACTCAAGATGAGTTTACTTGAGTTATGGTATCTTGTAAGTGGTAATAAGAAACGAGATAAGTAGAACTGAAGTCATTTCGGAGGTCATGTATTGTACCTAGAGGTTAGAGGTCATGTATTGCATGTATTGTACCTAGAGGTTAGAGGTCATGTATTGTATGTATTGTACCTAGAGATCATGTATTGTACCTAGAGGTGTTGATCATGAGGTGTTGATCATGGGTTGGACAGAAGTAGATAAGCAGACTGAACATTTATATTCTTGGGAAGGGAGGTGTGTAATGAAATTGTAATCATCAATATACAAATGTTCAACCTCCCACTGTCAGGTAATGATCTTTTCATGTGTACACTCAGTGTTTAGTTGCGGTGTTCGTCTGAGTTGTTTTCGCATTGAGTATTGACCGCTCCTCGATCACGCGGGCGGGCAGTAGTATAATATTGTATGGGGTGATATTGGTCATTCGACCGCAGACCGCAGCAGTGGACGGATCACTGGCTCGAGAAGAATGCCAGGCATACATTTTGGCGAGAATGCCACGTGTTTGTAAAATGGTTCGAGAAGAATACCATTGAATTAGAAGTTATTTCATGAAGAAACGAAGCAGCTTGGTTTGAGAAGAATACCAGCTGAAGTGTATATTTTTGTATTTGTGTTCGTCTACCAAGGTATGTTCACACAGTTAGATTTATTGGCCTAACTTTGATGTTAGCGGGGTAATTGATTTGTATTATCAGCTGTAGCAGCATAGGCGTATATTCCATATTGTAGTTATTGTCTAAACCGTTAAGCTACCGTGCGTAAACTAGTTTTTGTATTTTATTATTATTATTGTTAGGAATATGCTACGACAGCAGAATTTGTAAATTATTTCAGTGCCTTCTGTGTGAACGCCGTGCCTGTGTTGTCGCTCCGTTGTCCTGTCGCCATTGTTCGTCCGCCGTGTTCAACGTGACGTCGTCGTAGACTGCGCCGAAGTCGAGTACACCGTATCATCTCATCATCAACGTCATCACCACGCGGTCCTCGCACTCTCGCCAGCTCGCGTACAGTCATCGCTCGGGCACGCTTCGTCAATTCACAAGGTTATAATCATGGGACATTCATGGGACATTTTTGTGTAAAGTGGACATTCAATTTGTGGGTTATATTGTTCTGGTCGTAAATTAGTGCTGAAATTACTGTTCTGGTATATATATCGTGGGGTTATAAATAAATGTTTGTCTGTGTAACTTGTGTTTCATCTGTCGTCTTACACCACACTTTGCTGGCCCAATAAGTTAAAGGTTTTCTTTTAACTATTTCATTACACTCTCATACCAATTTTGTCAAACCAAATTCCATTGACACGAAATATTGTTTAAAAAAAATATATCCCTCGTATGATTTCTGACGCAACAAATTCCAAAGACAAAAAATTTAATATTAAATGTAAAAAAAAGTCGCTCCCACGTATGAATTTTTCCGGACAAAAATCCATAGACCAACTTTATAAATTGGCGTGGCCTAAGCTGTAAAGTCGATAACAAGCGAGATATTAGCCATTTTCTCCTATACCCGTGATAATGGGGTCGAAGATCAAATTCAAGGTCATCAGAATATTCAGCATATATCATTTCCTATATGTCCACAATTCATTCCTAAGCTGTAGAGTCAATAATAAGTGAGATATTGGCCATTTGTCCTGTGACCTTGAAAATGAGGTCAAAGGTCAAATTCAAGGTCATTGGAATATTCGGCATATATCATTTCCTATATGTCCGCAATTGATTCCAAAGCTATAAAGTCGATAATAAGCGAGATATAAGCCATTTTGTGCTCTGACCTTGAAAGTGAGGTCAAAGGTCATGTTCAAGGTCATGACAAGATTCAGTATATATCATTTCCTATATGTTTGCAATTGATACCTAAGCTGTAAAGTCATTAATAAGAGAGATTCTAGCCATTTTGTCCTATGACCTTGAAAATGGGGTCGAAGGTCAATTTCAAGGTCAGCATAATATTCAGCAAATATCATTTCCTATATGTCCACAATTGATTCCTAAGCTGTAGAATCGATAATAAGCGAGATATAAGCCATTTTGTGCTCTGACCTTGAAATTGAGGTCAGCGGTCAAATTCAAGGTCACGAGAATATTCAGCATATATCATTTGCTATATGTCCACAATTGATCCCTAGTCTCTAATCTCAATATTAACCTTTTCGCTACTGACCCACCCCTCAGCCTCCATACTGAGCCGATTCATGTATGAATTGATAGGATTTCTATATGTTTGATTATTTTTATTTAATATTGTTTCAGAATAATTAGGTGCGAAAATAAAGTCATATTATAGTGTGTTATTTCTATATAGTATACTTGTCAACCCCATTTCATCGGTTACCGTGGAAACAAGAATTCTAGGGACTAAACAGATGGCTATTTTCATTTTTTTTATCATACAGCCATATTCGAAATTGTAATGAGATATAATCCAATACGTTTTACTCTAGTATTTGTAGTCTTCTATATTTGTGATGATGTGAATGTCGTGAGTTTTGATGGTGTTTACAGCATGTCAATATCTTGATTACTTATGGAGATGTTAAAGTTTTAGTGAAAATTGTCAGTAGTCCGACCCATTGTAATCGGTATTTGTGACGTCACAAGTTTAATGACAGGTTAATTATTCAATTAACTAAACAGTCAATTAAGCTTCTAGATTTCAATCGGTGGCAATATGTATGTGCTAGTTTAGCGTGTAGGTACATTCTCGGGTATATATAACATTAAATACAATCAATGGACAGTTACCTCTACATCTATTGGTTGTCAAAGTCATGGTTACGCAGCGTAACCATCAGTACAGCAGGAGGGTGTGGTATGGTTACGCAGCGTAACCATGAGTAGTGAAAAGGTTAAGTGAGATATTATGCATAATGTGTCCCATTATAAAGCATAGGAGAATTTAACATGGGAAAGTCCTATTTGGGCCGAGTTTGGGTCAAAATGGCCCACTTCGAGCGATTCAAGCGCAACGAAATGTATAGACATCATTGGAGTACATATAAGGAGTGTTATGTATCAAAAAGAAAAAAAGTAACTGAACAGATTTTGAGAAAATGGCCACCAAAGTCCAAAATCAGGCATTTTCGTCGAAAACGGCCGCCATTTTGAACAAAATGTGAAAATAAAAAAAATAAAAAATACCTCCCTCTTGAATTATTTTTAAGTATTTTTGTGTAAAATTTCAGAAAAATTCGCCCGTAGACAAATAAGATAAAAATGTGGACGACGACGACGATGGACGACGACGGATGCAACGCCATGCCAATAGGTTATCGGACCATAGGTACGGTAACCTAAAAAAATTAGCCCAATGGGCTAGTAAGGTTACCGGAGAAATATACAGAGTTAAGCCGAGAAAGTTGAAAGTCAAATTCAAGGTGACCACTGAAATCGCCATATCTCTAACCGTGAAAATGGGATCAAAGGTTAAATTCTAGATCACCAAACTATTCAGCATACATCATTTCCTATATGTTCACTATGGACCCCTAAGCTGTAAATTTGATGATAAGCGAGATATAAGCCATTTTGTAATCTGACTTTGAAAATAAAATGACTGACCTTGAAATTTAGGTCAAAGGTCAAATTCAATATCATTAAAATATTCAGAATATATCATTTCCTATATGTTCACAATTGATTCCTAAGCTGTAAAGTCGATAATAAGCAAGATATTAGCCATTTTGTCCTGTTGACCTTGAAAATGAGGTCAAAGGTCAAATTCAAGGTCATGAGAATTTTCAGCATATATCATTTCCTATATGTTCACAATTAATTCCTAAGCTGTAAAGTCGCTAATAAGCAAGATAATGGCCATTTTGTCCTGTGACCTTGAAAATAGGTCAAAGGTCAAATTCAAGGTCACGAGCATTTTCAGCATATATCATTTCCTATATGTTCACAATTGATTCCTAAGCTGTAAAGTCGCTAATAAGCAAGATATTGGCCGTATTGTCCTGTGACCTTGAAAATAGGTCAAAGGTCAAATTCAAGGTCACGAGCATTTTCAGCATATATCATTTCCTATATGTTCACAATTGATTCCTAAGCTGTAAAGTCGCTAATAAGCAAGATATTTGCCATTTTGTCCTGTGACCTTGAAAATGAGGTCAAAGGTCAAATTCAAGGTCATGAGAATTTTCATCATATATATCATTTCCTATATGTTCACAATTGATTTCTAAGCTGTTAAGTCGCTGATAAGCAAGATATTGGCCATTTTGTCCTGTGACCTTGAAAATGAGGTCAAAGGTCAAATTCAAGGTCACGAGAATTTTCAGCATATATCATTTCCTATATGTTCACAATTGATTCCTAAGCTGTAGAGTCGCTAATAAGCAAGATATTGGCCAATTTGTCCTGTGACCTTGAAAATGAGGTCAAAGGTCAAATTCAAGGTCATGAGAATATTCAGCATATATCATTTCCTATATGTTCACAATTGATTCCTAAGCTGTAAAGTCGATAATAAGCGAGATATTAGCAATTTTGTCCTGTGACCTTGGAAATGAGGTCAGGGTCAAATTCAAGGTCATGAAAATATTCAGCATATATCATTTCCTATATGTTCACAATTGATTCCTAAGCTGTAAAGTCGATAATAAGTGAGATATTAGCAATTTTGTCCTGTGACCTTGGAAATGAGGTCAGGGTCAAATTCAAGGTCATGAAAACATTCAGCATATATCATTTCCTATATGTTCACAATTGATTCCTAAACTGTAAAGTCGATAATAAGCGAGATATTAGCCATTTGTCATGTGACCTTGAAAATGAGGTCAAAGGTCAAATTCAAGGTCATGAAAATATTCAGCATATATCATTTCCTATATGTTCACAATTGATTCCTAAACTGTAAAGTCGATAATAAGCGAGATATTAGTCATTTTGTCATGTGACCTTGAAAATGAGGTCAAAGGTCAAATTCAAGGTCACGAGAATATTCAGCATATATCATTTCCTATATGTTCACAATTGATTCCTAAGCTGTAAAGTCGATAATAAGCGAGATATTAGCCATTTTGTCCTGTGACCTTGGAAATGAGGTCAAAGGTCAAATTCAAGGTCACGAGAATTTTCAGCATATATCATTTCCTATATGTTCACAATCGATTCCTAAGCTGTAAAGTCGCTAATAAGCAAGATATTGGTCATTTTGTCCTGTGACCTTGAAAATGAGGTCAAAGCTCAAATTCAAGGCCACGAGAATATTCAGCATATATCATTTCCTATATGGTCACAATTGATTCCTAAGCTGTAAAGTCGATAATAAGCGAGATATTAGCAATTTTGTCCTGCGACCTTGGAAATGAGGTCAAAGGTCAAATTCAAGGTCACGAAAACATTCAGCATATATCATTTCCTATATGTTCACAATCGATTCCTAAGCTGTAAAGTCGCTAATAAGCAAGATATTGGTCATTTTGTCCTGTGACCTTGAAAATGAGGTCAAAGCTCAAATTCAAGGCCACGAGAATATTCAGCATATATCATTTCCTATATGGTCACAATTGATTCCTAAGCTGTAAAGTCGATAATAAGCGAGATATTAGCAATTTTGTCCTGCGACCTTGGAAATGAGGTCAAAGGTCAAATTCAAGGTCACGAAAACATTCAGCATATATCATTTCCTATATGTTCACAATTGATTCGTAAACTGTAAAGTCGATAATAAGCGAGATATTAGCCATTTTGTCATGTGACCTTGAAAATGAGGTCAAAGGTCAAATTCAAGGTCACAAGAATATTCAGCATATAACATTTCCTATATGTTCACAACTGATTCCTAAGCTGTAAAGTCGATAATAAGCGAGATATTAGCCATTTTGTCCTGTGACCTTGAAAATGAGGTCAAAAGTCAAATTCAAGGTCACGAGAATATTCAGCATATATCATTTCCTATATGTCCACAATTCATTCCTAGTCTCTAATTTCAATATTAAGTGAGATATTAGGCTTAATGTGTCCCATTATAAAGCATAGGAGAATTTAACATGGGAAAGTCCCATTTGGGCTGAGTTTGGGCCCAAAATGGCCCACTTCGAGCGATTCAAGGGCAACGAAATTTATACATGTCACAGGGGTACATAGGAGGAGTGTCATGCATTAATAAGAAAAAAAGTTACTGAACAGATTTTGAGAAAACGACCGTCGAAGTCCAAAATTGGCCATTTTTCGACGAAAACGGCCGCTCTGACCTTGAAACCAAGGTCAGAGGTCAAATTCAAGGTCACGACAATATTCAGCATATATCATTTCCTATATGTCCACAATTGATTCCTAGTCTCTAATCTCAATATTAAGTGAGATATTAGGCTTTAATGTGTCCCATTATAAAGCATAGGAGAATTTAACATGGGAAAGTCCCATTTGGGCCGAGTTTGGGCCAAAATGGCCCACTTCGAGCGATTCAAGCGCAACGAAATTTATAGACATCATAGAAGTACATATGAGGAGTCTTATGTATTAAAGAGAAAAAAAGTTACTGAACAGATTTTGAGAAAATGGCCGCCAAAGTCCAAAATCAGGCCTTTTTCGTCGAAAACGGCCGCCATTTTGAAGAAAAAGCGAAAATCAAAAAACTAAAAAATACCTCCTTCTTGAATTATTTTTAAGTATTTTTCTGCAAAATTTCAGAAAAATTCGCCCGTAAACAAAAAAGATAAAAATGTGGACGACGACGACGACGGACGACGGACGACGGACGACGGACGCAACGCCATGCCAATAGGTTATCGGACCATAGGTCCGGTAACCTAAAAAAGTTACTGAACAGATTTTGAGAAAACGACTGTCAAAGTCCAAAATTGGCCATTTTTAGACGAACACGGCCGCTCTGACCTTGAAACCGAGGTCAGAGGTCAAATTCAAGGTCACAAGAATATTCAGCATATATCATTTCCTATATGTCCACAATTGATTCTTAGTCTCTAATTTCAATTTTAGGTGAGATATTAGGCTTAATGTGTCCCATTATAAAGCATAGGAGAATTTAACATGGGAAAGTCCCATTTGGGCCGAGTTTGGGCCCAAAATGGCCCACTTCGAGCGATTCAAGGGCAACGAAATTTATACATGTCACAGGGGTACATAGGAGGAGTGTCATGCATCAATAAGAAAAAAAGTTACTGAACAGATTTTGAGAAAACAACCGTCAAATCCAAAATTAGCCATTTTTCGACGAAAACAGCCGCCATTTTGAAAAAAATGCGAAAATCAAAAAACTAAAAAAAACCTTTCCTGGAAATATTTTTAGGTATTTTTGTGCAAAATTTCAGAAATATTCGACTGTAAACTTTAATGATAAAAATGTGGACGGACGGACGACGGACGACGGACGACGGACGCCGGACGCAACGCCACGGCAATAGGTTATCGGACCAAAGGTCCGGTAACCTAAAAAGTTACTGAACAGATTTTTAGAAAATGGCCGCTAAAGTCCAAAAGCAGGGATTTTTCGTGGAAAACAACCGCTCTTTTGAAAAAATTGCGAAAATCAAAAAACTAAAAAATACCTCCTTGAATTATTTTTAAGCATTTTTGTGCAAAATTTCAGAAAAACAATCGCCTGTAAACAAAAAAGATAAAAATGTGGACGACGACGGACGACAACGACGGACGACGGATGCAACGTCATGCCAATAGGTTATCGGACCATAGTTCGGTAACCTAAAAACAATTATAGTATTTCCTGACAAACATTGAGTTTTTATACTTACCATAATCTTTACAGACGACGATGATTTCACTGTTGTATTCCCATTGTGTCCACGTATTATCCTCTTCCCATTGTGACGTCACTTCCTCTGGAGAATAGGCATGGCTCAAACCAGCCAATATGAGCGATTCGTTACTGCAAGGAACACGACCTACAGCCCACCCTTGCCATTCGTAGCTGTCCAACCTCTCCAATAGATAGTAGAGAAATTGATGTTCGTCATCAAGCTCGTATAGGAATCTTCCATTGCAGGTGTTCTCTGTAATTTGATATTCTCCCTCGTAAGAGTCGTATGGAAATCCCCCAAAGTCATCCTTGATCTCGACGACGGAGCACGCTGAGGAAATTAAAGAAGTCATGGATGCCACAGCTTTACTGTGATTTCATACATGCTGGGGATTTTAAGTGGCATTTCATGTTTATGTCGGTTTTGTTTTGGAGCCGTGTCTCTGAACAGTAATATGTGGTCGAGCTTGGGGTTCTTTCCCAAACATTTTGTTTTTTACGTCCATATTTTTCATCATCGAAATTTTGTGGGAATAGGCTGATACAATATGATAGTTTGATCTGATTTCACTCACCACTATCCAAACAGGTTACGGTGGCAGAACTTGTATTGCTTCCAACGGTTCTCCAGTTTGACGTCACATCCTCCAAGAGGTTGACATCTTCCTCCGCCCACATAACAATATTATTGGAATTACACCGCTGGGGTCCTATCATCCAACCAGAATCGTTGCTGCCAAGTTCCCCAAAGAATATGTAATAACTTTGATAATCTGAAACACGTTGCGCGAATACGCTCCTCCCGTGGCAATTCAGACGACTTGGGTGTTGTGTGTATGTTCCATCTACACCTAAATTGATGGTTTTCACTTCAAAATTTGTACAGGCTGGAAAATGTGAATCATAGTTTACTTCGTCTGTAAATGCTTAGGTACATAATGTTATTAGATATTTCTACGATTATTACGTGTCCAACATTCGTAATGGCAAGTGGACTTACCCAGCATCACTCCAGGAATGCACATTGACATCAAATACAGTGACAGCGGTACACGCAACACATTCATCAACATGATCAATGTGTGTACGAGATGTGTGTCTGTTGTGTGTACGAGATCAACTTTTGCTTCGACTGAAGATCGATTTCTCGAATATCCCATTTATACTTTCTTCATGGATTATGTGACAAATGAAAACATTTATGTCATTTCCAGGATTGGTTTGAATGATGATTCATTCCTCAAGACCCACTCATGCAAAAGTGTAGATATGACACTACACTACACACCTTATTAATTATCAACAACACTTCTCATGTATAAGATATGGCGTAATATCATTTTTTCTAGGTGACACAGTGCACAGCTTCAGTAATACATGGCTTATCACGACCCGTTGAAAGTCTAGATCACATAAGGACACACTATTACTCACAGTAGTCACTGGTGATTACAAAAAAGTAAACAATGCGAACACCGTGAGTCATGAGATATTATACTATCATCAGATGTGTTTTACACAAATGAAGCCTCATTAATGGTATAAACCAAATGTGGACATTAAAAAATTCCAAATCTTTATTGGAATATCTACATGTTCACACACTTTCAAAAGTAACGTTTATCAAAACATTTGATTTTTCCACTTTGTACACAACTATACCTCATTCTGAACTGAAGTCTCGGCTTAAAAAACTCATCAATGATTCATTTTTCTCTAAAAAGGGACAACGTCGGTACCACTATATCGTAGTGTATAATACGGCTTATTTCGTTGAAGGCGACTCTGATGCCCCATACAAATATACTGAAACAGATGTGGTAAATATGGTTAATTTTCTGATTGATAATATTTTTTGTGGATTCTGGTGGTCGAATATTTCAACAAACTATTGGTATTCCCATGAGTACAAACTGTGCACCATTATTGGCAGACCTGTTTTAATACTCATATGAATCAGATTTTATCTGATACTCTATGAGTTCCATGCAACTCCAATTATGAAGGAAAAATTGGGGAAAATAAAAAGAAAAAGACTAAAACATTTTCAATGGCAAAACAAAAACTGTTGTTCTAGAAATGGATCAAAATGGATAGTGACTTGATTTAGGCAAAAAAAATTGCCGACCTGATGAAAATTTAAAATGGCCGCCATGACTCGCGACTCAAAAGCAACAAAATTTTTACAACTTACAAGGGTACATAAGGGAAATCATATACATGATTTTGAAAAAAAATTTTTTGAACAGATTTGAGAGAATGGTCAAGTAAAAAAAATAGCCCAAGGGCTGGACAATTTTGGTTTTAAACATTGCAGGTGACATATGAGAATGAGATTCACCAATCAAGGTCACCTTTGTGAACTTCAATGTTACCATGAGTGGGCTGCATATGACTCTATATATGTTCATAGTACAAACATATAAGCAACTATTTTGCTTAGATCGATAAGACCTTTCATATAAGTTCATATCTTATTTGCACTTTACTAATCGTACTAGTACTAGATGTCTCCATCACGGAGTATCTCATTATACCCAGAAGCCATATGTTTAGAGGCCGTAGTAAGGCGTTCGGCACTGCTGAATTATCGAGCGGCATCACTTACAGCGAGCTAAATGGTTAATGTTACTTCGTTTTTTTTGTCTCGCCCCACCGTTCGGCTGCAGATACCAGCTACATACACGGCACCAAGACCAGACGATGAAGTCATCAGAATCCGCTGTTTTTATATGGATAGCTTTATGTTATATCCATTGTGTTTTATCAGTTGATATATCGGATAAGTTCGATGTATTTTCTGACCAGAAATTCTGGCCGGCAACTGTTCTGAAGACTCAAGAGGTGACAGGCCCAAGAGACTGCGCCAAACTCTGTGGACAACTTGTGTCTTGTGCGGCAGCAAATCTCGGGCCAAAACTGAATACTGGAAAATACTCCTGTGATTTGCTTCTGGAGGCTGATTTGAGTAGTCTGATACTAGCGACTGGAAACTACGGAATCCAAAAACAAATAGGTAAACATATACCCCTTTTCCCAAAATCTGTTACATTTTTTTAATTGGTATCATCAAAATCTGGTTCTATCGGTGGTAACATGTGCACGTTCGCTAGAGGTGTCGTGTACTAGTCAAACAATTCTTGCATCTCACACCCAATCATGAATATGTTACAGTTACATTGATGAACACTAATTATTCAGTAACGTAAGTTTTTATTATCGTAGTCGAAGGATATACACTAACAAAGCAACATTTAAAGTTAAATTACCACATTCGATATAGCGCTCTTTTTTACACTCAACCCCAATCTGAGTTAATGTACTTGGAGCAGCCACACTCAATGCGACACCCATACAACACCAATTATCAACCGGTACCCATTTCAATCCTGGGTGAAGATAGAAACAATATTGGTGAATGCCTTACCTAAGGACACTAGTGAAATAGCACAGCAGTCCAGCTCGAGGCTCGAACCCATGATCTTTGGATTACAAGTTCGACGCCTTATCCACTGTGCCATTCACTCAACTCACTATTCAGTCTCCGATCTAACCCCAAAAAGCCGTTAAATCTCAAATTTTGAAGTGTCCGGTTCTAATCCTTCAGGATCCATTATAGGTGGGATCCGACGACCACTGGATCCATTGAGTGGGGATGTTCAACCTCACATTTCAATATATGGATATGTAGCCTGTAAAAAAACAAGAACAATCCAGTTGCGGATGACCGCCTGAGTTGTAAGAATATCTCGGGGACACCCATTCTCCTTGGTGCCTATGCATATTGTATTAAGAAGTTATGTTACTGTATGATAACACTATTCATGACTACTGATTACTGTTTTTGTTGGACTGCAATGGAGATGCCATGCATAACAATTTTAAAGAATTTAAACTTAACTGATCATTTTTGAATATCACCATAATCACAGAATCTCTGGAGTATAATATAGATACTAAATGTTCCTGAATACTATTCCACTGTAATACTATTTGTGTTAAGTAGAATGATACACTAATATTCAACAGCACTATTAGCATGATTAGTTTTCAACAAATAAATATTATGTTCCGAATCCCGGCCCAGCACAAGCTTTGGGTGCCCTGTCTTTAAATAGTACTATATAGGACTATTGCTAAATTCCGCCGAAAACGGGAATTTCATTATAATTATGAAAATTTAGCAAAGTGACGTGATTATTATTATTTAAACCATTCACTCAACAGAATACAAATTTCGTCCTTGTAAGTTACTTCTGAAATTCCTGTCAACTCTAATAATATCAGAAACCGATAAAAGAGGGATTCTTGATATTATGCATTAAAGTACTAGGAACATGAAAATATAATGTGAACCCAAATGAGATACCTTTTTTTGCTGAGTTAAATGCAGTTTACTGCGTGCCAATATCTCTATTGGTTAAAAGGTTATGGCCATTTTAATGTCACATTTTGGCAGGTTTTGACATATGCTGGATTGAACACTTCTGGATTTTATGCGAAGCTAATTAGTATGCAAATGAGGTATTTGTGACGTAGAAGTGGGAATATTTTTAATTAGGCAAGTTTGGGACTTAATATAATTGATCTGGTCAAAATTATTGCAGACCTAATCTTCGATCATTGATAGGCATGGTCAATAATCAGTGTTGTTCAAAGTATCATTGTTGCCATGGTTACAATCCACCTGCTGGAGTCCCTAGCAACCATTAGTTGCTATGGGTGCTAATTGCCAGAAATAGGGGTTTTGACAGAATTTGATTATTGTATATTAATGATGCATGTGGAGTCAATCCATTTTCACCGTTGATTTTGTTTGCTTATCAGTATGACTGTGGATTTGGGCCATAGCAACCGTGGTTGCTAGGGGCCTAATATCAATACTGGTGACCTTGGCAACTATCCGGATGTGAAATTCATTGACTATCAATTATGAAGAGCATGTGGAATAAGCTTTGTTGAATATTTGCAAATTCTTAAGAATTTAATATGCCAATAAAACCATCTGATTAAAAAATGTCCCCCCTGTGACGTCATGCATACAAATTTGCATATTATTGAGCTATATGATTTTTCAAATAGACCTTTGGGCAATTTGAACTTTCAAGAACTGTAACTTTTGACGGAATCGAGACATTCACATGCTGTAAAAAAACCGTTCTGGTCAGCTCACATGGTGCTTTAATCTGATCTCACATAATATTTTCATGTTCCTAGTACTTTAAATATAATCATGTTACACGCCAATGATTGTAGAGTGAAGCAAATTTTGTTTACTAGATGTCAACTTCAAGGTTCAGTCTACATGCATCGTATGAGGCCTGGCATTCTACACAGCGTAATATCCAGAAGGCTCCCTACATGTACAAGCATGTTCAGTACATTTCACTAGTACATTGGCCCATGGGTCACATACATCCCTTCAGCCACCTGTTTGTTGATGTAAGTTGGGAACAGGCGAAAGGAGAGGGGTGGTGTTTCTGCCTTGTAAAAGAAGGAAAGAAACGAGCATGGAGTCAAGCACCTGCTGATGGTCCAAGCACATGAAGCAGTTGACCCAGTGCTGGCTGACAATACTTCCAACAGGTATCCAGAGTACACAAACCGGTCCACTCTGGCTCCTGATGCCAGTGCAAGGGCCCGTGGGAGTTGGGGGTTGGGTAGAGGTGGGTATGGGGATATGATGCCCTACCATGACACTTATATTGTACAGGGGCAGTATATCCCACTGCAATCACTGTTATGCCAGTATTTTATGTATTTTTCTAATTGCATATGATAGGTATAATTTATGTAGATTTTTTTTTTTATGAAAATTAGCATTCCTATCTAGATTTTCAAGAGAGTATTATGATTCTTTGGCTTCAGGACACAACTTTTGTCCGGCAGTATATTGTATCTGGAGGTGACTTCCAGAGTCGTTAGGACGGTCCAGCCAAGTTCTATGACCGACACCACAGCTGTGTGCGATGTTCCCAGATTTGGGGAAATTTCGGGGGTTAGATCGGGGATTGTATTTGTTTTGATAGATTGTCCGGCTTGGTTTCAACCCAATGTTATGACAATTATTATGTGGGTCCATGATGTTCTGCAGATTTCGCCGACGACGTGTATTACACATATTCATGCCCCATTGTCACTTACTGTCCAATATGTGCATTCAATGTTACATATGACATTTCGCAATATTGTTTTATGAATAAAATTAGGCACAAAAATACATTGGATAGTGAACGATGTTCGTGGTAATGAGCAAAGTGTGAACACTACATGACACTTTTCTCAAACTTGGGCTACAAAATGAAGACTCAGAGCAATACATACAATTCTAGGGTATTCGCGACATGAAATCCACATGTAGTCGATGCACAAGTCCAGCAATATGATGAGGAAAAATATATTTTGTTCCCATATGTCTGCATATTTGGTGCAATAGAACGTGTCAGAAAACGTTCGGCGGCTAGCTGCAGGGTGTCTAGAGAAAGCAATGGAGCATGAATTTATTGTTCCACCACCCAAATGATTCTAGGGGTATTTAATGATTCCAGGGGCAGGACCCGTGATTCTGGGAGCAAGGTTGTGTGATTCTAGGGAAAATTATTGTCAAAACAGGTAGGGTGTCCAAGAATATTGCGCAAAAAATGATGTAAAATCTGCAAGAATCAACACATTTATTATTCGATTAGTTGGCTCGATTTATACCAAGGAAAGGCCAGAAATATACCACAGAACATAAAAAGGCTCTGGCTTCCCTAAACTTTGAATCTGTTTCTGGCGATGGCGATCAACGGTTCACAGCCACAAGTGTATCCACTGTATGCTCTGGTATATTCTCATTGAGAAAACAAATGCATTAAAAATTTGTGAAGGTGAATTGTTTTTATTCATTGTTTGGATTAATTTGATATTTTCCATCCCTATCCTCCTAGATGTATATGGGGTGCAGCTGTGTATACAAGAATGTATGAAGTGAAAACTGATGAAATGAGGTGGAAACTTAGCTCGTATATTCGTTTTTTATAAGTTTTGAATGTGCTTTCAAATTTAGTATAAATTCCTATTGACTATGCCTTGAATTGGTCTAGATCATTTCCAAAAATAATATATATTGGGGGTTACGGCACCGCTAACCTCACCTCCCCTCCCCTTCCCGCTCCCCCTCCCCCCCCCCCCCACACACACACCACCCCCACCCTCCTCCCCCCCCCCCCCCCCCCACACACACACCACACCACCCCCACCCCCGTCCGCTAGATTTGACCCCGAAGCCCAACTTGTTTTTTAGGGATCTGGTTTACTATTGATTGGAACCATGAAGGACTGATTCACCTGTCTCGTGAAGAACATTACAATTATGTTCTTCATTTGAAGCTCCTAATAATCTCTAAGCATCGAATGCAGTTGATCAAACAGATCATTCTCTGGGGGCGAACCAATTGAATATCATTAGTGTTATTGAAGTGTTAAAAAACGTGTCTGTGAATTACATACGAAAACGGAGAATACGTATCATACTACATATGGTCCTTAGATATAATCGATGATTCTGAACTGCAGACATTTTATACACAATGGAGATTAGATATTTGAATGATAACGACCCGCATATATTGTCCCGAGATGATAAAATGTATGGATATCCATGAATACATCTACAAAGGTTGGTTGTCAACTGAAAACGAATTAGTCGATATAATGTTTGATCAGAAAAATCTGGTTGTGAGAAGTTAGTATTAGGATGGCTTCTATCTACCAAGCATTTTTGTTTGAAATTTCAAGCCGTCATCTTCATTTTTTTTTCGTTTCTGGTATGGTGAAGCAAGAATTCACATGTTATATATTTGCCAAAACAATTGAAATTAATTTTTTGGAGAATTGTAAAATTTAATCTGCAAAACAATACCTTACGTTGCGAAATTGAATAATATTTTTTCGCTTGGGGAATCTACGTTCATTTGTGAATTTATAATGTCAGGGTGAAAACGGAAAAGAAAGTTAGGAAAAGATGTGAATAGAAGTCTCAGAAATACTTACATTATATTATTATTGCATTTTTACATTCTGTGAAAACTATATTAATCTGTGAAGTATACTCAAAATACCTCCAAAATAACTATCCTTTAGTTGGATTTAAACTTTTGCATATTTGTCGCTTTTTTGTCCATAGCCACCACCGATTACTGCAGTGTAGAACCAGAGAATCCATGTCAAAATGGCGGCACTTGTGTTTCCGGTTCCACTAATTACACGTGTCAGTGTACAGACAACTGTAATGGCACCACGTGTGAGTGTTGTACACTGCACCAGTTCGACGGATACACGGACACCATAACAGTAAGCAGTCCCATTGCTGCTTTCCTAGATGTGGACATCAACGCGTTTATTGATGACCAAACTGATGGACAAGAATGGATTGTAAGTCAAGAAATAAAGCTCAACGATTGCAATATACTAGTGGGGCTGGAAATGTTTATTGACCAATATGCCGGTGATCCAATTTCCAATCATATTTACCATGAGAATAACATTGAGGAATTCTGGGCCAGTAAGTTATTCACAATTCAAAAGTCAATCATGGCACTTCCTATTCATGAGCAGAATAAACACGCTGTCAAATTATATTTTTGCGGTTAGGTTGCTTTGAATTTGTAAAACTAGGTTCATTGTCATTGAGACGCCGCATTTTTGTCATTCAAGACGAGTTGTATAAAAGACGACTTTTTATTAAATGTCGAAACTACATTGTATCAAAATGTACATATGACAAAAAATCGCTTCCGATGCTGTGCTCGTGAAGTTAAGATGACCCCAGTTGTTGTTCTAATCTACCACCTCATGCTGCTATCATACAATATTCATATCACTCATATTCTATTATTATTACACATATTTATGGTATTTCCCATCCACGAGGTGCTGATGAGGCGACATGACGGCTCTGAGGACTTTGTTGGTAAAGTCTGGGCTGACTACAAGTCGGGATTTGGAACACTCGAATCAGAGTTCTGGATAGGTAACTTCTATATTATTTCTTATACATGTATATATACAAACTCTAATATCCATGCTGACACTCTGTTTGTATTGTCTGTATTGGTGATATCCTATGGCACAAAGACGCTGAGATATTAAGCTCTTTGAGCTAGCTTTTAAATTGTGAACTATTGTTAGGAACTACATGAGAATTATACATACATGATTATTAAACGCATTATTTGAATTTGGGCTGGTAAATCGAGAATGGAGCGAGAATATTTCTAACAAAAATATCGAAAACGTGGATGCAGGTTTTGTGCGCTCATGACTGTGTATTTTTACTTGTCATACATCTATATCATGGGATCACGTTTTAGTAGTTCAATTGGTTCTAAGCTTTCGGAAAATGGGCATTACTCATACTGGTTCAGTGTGGAAACAGCCATATTACATATACATACACTGTTTGTTTCTGACCAAATACCCCAAAATATCACGAAGCGGCACTTTGCCTCAATCGAGTGCTGACCACTCTCTTTCTAGCGAATCAACATACAACTTATAACAATTTAACAACTGGTGTCAACCCATGGTGATATCGTTTTTCATTATTATTTCACAACGTGGGTCAAATGACAGTGACACCTCTTGATATTTCAGGCTCTGCAGACACTGTCAATGTTGCTTTGGGTGGATTTTGTTTATATTTCAAAGGAGTCGCAAGATTCTGCGATAGATATATATCTATATATATAAACAATATCAAATTATGGTTGTGATATCGTTGATGGGTCGACACCTTCAGCTGATACATTAAATACACAGTCTTTTTTAATTAGCTGCTTTCTGATATCAAACAGTATTTTGATCACACATTTTTTTATAAAAAGCTTACACACATTTTAGTATTGTTTCAGCCAATTGTAAGTGGTGTTACTTATATTACATCACAATAAGTTATTCGTTTCGTTTGCTGAACCTACGACAAAAGGGTAAATCAATCAAACTACGTGAGCAGACTAATTAGAAGTGACACACTTTCTAATGATACATTCAGGCAATGACAACATGTACTACCTGACCAACAATGGGAGCTCTTGGACCGTCCGCTTTGACATGAGATCATTTGGTGGAGAATGCAGATTTGCTGAGTACACGACATTCAGTGTCGGGGATGAGAGCTCGGGTTACATCCTGACTATAGATGGTTATAGTGGCACTGCAGGTATTGAAGACTGTTGTTGTGATCAAGTTTCGTTTTGTCCATTTCGTGCAAACAGGTACTAGTACAAAATGAAATTATTGATATTTCAGGGGATTCAATGAGCAACCCAGGAAGTTGGGACCATCGAAACCAGAAATTCACTACGACTGATGTTGATAATGATCAGGCTGGTAGTGGTAATTGTGCGGTGTGGGCCAGAGGTGGCTGGTGGTACAACTTTTGTTCCTACGCCAAGCTTACTGGTGTCTATGGCAAAGACCTGCCGACGGAAAATGGGATCTTCTGGGCAGCCTGGCTTGGTTGGGAAGAGAACATGGAAAGAGTCGAGATAAAAATCCGACCTAACGAATAAACAGTTACGTGCTAATTTTGATTGTACCAGGATGAATGTCAAAAACTTGGATGGTTTATTGGATAGAATCCTGTCATCTGGCATCTTTATCACAAAAATAGACCCACGCACATAAACTAACGCAGTGCTACTTTGATAGACAGCATATATTGGGGTACCTGCTGATGTCATGTGCTTTTGGGGCTCTAAAGCAGTCTACTGTAAACCCGTTAATGTTCGCTACCTTTTATTTCGCGGATTTCGCGGTTTTAACAAAATAGCGAACTTTAATGGATCGCAAACTATGAAAGTTACATTGAAATTAATGTAAAAGTAAGCAAAACACGAACTTAAATGGTTAGCGAACAGTCAATATTTCAAAAACGCGAACTTTAATGGGAGCGAACTTAAATGGGTTTACAGTATTATGCAAAAATATAGACATACAAAAACGTCATGTTCATTGTCTGCATTATGCCAAAACAAATATGACAAAAATTCAATGTAACATTATTACGTTTTTGTATGTGTTTGGCACAGTAGACTGTTTCTGTGGTTTGTCTATACCTGACTGAATGGTGGCGATCCGGTTATCCTGAGTGACATGTCCGAGCATTTACCGATATTCACGTTTGTAGGAAACAAAGTCACTCTTCGGGTAACCTAAAAATCACTCTTCAGGTTACCGGACCTATGGTCCGATAACCCAGTAGCGATTTAGAGGAGGCGGGGCGGGGGGATTACTGGGGTCAGGACATCCCCCCCCCCCTTTCGGAAAAACTACATGTACATCAGAGCTTCCATAGGAGGATTCTGGCCTCATGCCTGAAAACAATTATGTAGAAATATCATGTTTGGAAACATGTTGTTCATCTGATCGTATTGGGTTTGTTCGAAATGCATACTCAGGACAGACCAGGAAGCTACCACAAAACATAAAAAGGGTTCTGGCTTCTGAGGCCCATCAGCGGGCCCAAGACCCCCGGCACAAATGTGCAGCTTCCCTTCTACAATTTTTACAAACTTTTCAGAACGTAGCCATCAATGAACTTTCAAGTGCAATTTCTTCCCAGGATAGGCCACAAAATCAATTCAGACCATATAAAATATCTGGCTTCTGGGGCTCAAGGGCCCCAGACCCCACGCCGTATAATGCTGGACTCCCTCTTTCCAAATTCCTGGATCCGCCCCTGTAACCTATTAGCATGGCATTGCGTTCGTCGTCCGTCCGTTCACATTTCTTATCTTTATACTTTACGGTCAAATCTTTTTGAAATATTGCACAAAAATACTAAAAAATATCTCGAGAGGGAGGTATTTTATAGTTGTTTGATTTTCTGGATTTATTTGTCAAATGGCGGCCATTTTTAACGAAAAACGGCCAATTTCGGACTTTGGGGGCCATTTTCTCAAAGTCTGTTCAGTAACTGTTTTTCTTATTGATGCATAACACTCCTCGTATGGAACACTGAGATGTGTATAAACTCAACTCAAAACTCAGCCCAAATGGGACTTTCCCATGTTAATTTCTCCTATGCTTTAAAATGGGGCACATATTTTCCAAATATCTCACTTAATATTGAGATTACAGATTAAGAATCAATTGTGTAGGAAATGTAGGAAACATATAGTGTAGGAAACATTTATGAAATGATATAATCTGAATATTGTCGTGGCCTTGATTTTGACATTTGATCTAAGGTCACATCACAAAATGGCTAATATATCGCTTGTTATCGACTTTACAGCTTGGGAATCAATTGTCAAAAGATGGGAAATGATATATTTTTATATATGATATTATTATCGTGACCTTTGACTTGACCTTTGACCTAAATTTCAAGGTCACAGGACAAAATGGCTGATATCACGCTTATAATCGATTTTACAGCTAAGGAATCAATTATGAAAATATAAGACCTACATGACCTATATATGACCTACATGTAATGCAAATCTTGAATATGATTTAATATCGAAACTACTTCGCAGTTTCGTTTTCGCGTAACGAAATCGAGCCAGGAGGCCTCCAGCCGCAATCTAATATTTTTTAAAATTACCTTTACTTTTTACTTTTACTTTTTTGCGGCCTCCAGCCACAATCTACATGATCTAATAATAACCGAGTGCGGGCTTGTGTTAAATACATCGCAACCATGGGGACAATGCCCCAGCGTTGCATCTTTGAATGCGAATTGCCGTTAGCAATCTGATTGTGCTTATTATTACTACAAGGTGTGACATATGGATGTATAATCCATCCAAAACTTCTCAAAATAACAAAATCCTAATCATTAGGGGTGTCAAACAATGATTTCGCGTAAATTAGTCAAGAATTCTGAGAATAATCGCCATCGAAGCGGTAGATAGAGTCGGGGAAGCCGCCATCATGATTATGGCGAATTTTCCACAATACGAATTCTCGACCCGGCGTGCTGTAAAACGGACGAGAATTATCAAGCGATGCAGCTGCACATACTGTATAATACAAGTACGAGCAGATTGTGGGTATGTTTTCCTTTGAGATATACGTAGGTGAACATCTGCGAACAGAATTTGCCGAAAATAACGATGGAAGATGTAAATTACTTTATGGTAAATGAAATGAACTGCTACACATGTGACATGAGATAAATTGAGTTTGCTGCACCAATTTAATGCAAAGACAATGCAACATTCTGTTCATAGCATTTTAGTTGATAATGTTTTTTGGATTGTTTCCTAAAAACGAACATGCATACTACATAATCTCAGGCTTTCATGGCTGCATACACAAAAATTGAAACAGGGAATTGCCGTTGAAAAATGAAACACAACATCATGTTGTTGTTGTATTGTTGTTAATAAAATGGCTTGTAGCAGTTATTACAATATTATATACTTCATGAAGAAAAGAAATGAAGGCGTCGTGCTTATTTACCTATGACCAGGTACTAGTCCGACGGATGGGTTCGGCCCGATACATAACATCAGACATTACATCATCATATTTATGTAGTCCGTGTATCGAGCCACAGACCTACAGTTCCAATGAATGAATGAATGCAATCAATTATGTACAAATTTGTATATAATATAAGCTCACGAGCTTCTGTGCGATGCTTAGATAAAAACAAGTTTCACACATAATGTGAGATACAACATACATATATATAATGAACAATTTGCATAAAACAGACAGTTGATGATGGTTATTAAAAATATATAGATCTTATTTGTGATACATCCATTCTTTTAATCCAGATATTCATATTTCTCTTGAATTGTGACAAAGAAGTAGTATTTTGTATCCAAAAAATCTAACATGTTCTAAAGTTTGCTTGCAATATAGTTAGAACATGTTAGATTTTTCGGATAAAAATACTACATCTTCGTCACAATTGGTCACACTATGGTCGAGCCCGAGAGCCATGGGAGCGGCTTCCTGAGACACAAGCGCATGGGCGTGTTGCTGGCCAGTGTCACCGACGGTCCACCACGGGAATAGAACCCCGGATAGCCCAACGGTCTGCCAGAGCCTGTACGCACAATCTCAGGGCGAAGGACTACCAATCCATGGGCGCGTGAGCACCCGGATCAAAGTAGCCCCACTCCTGGGCCCCAGATTGGAATTTGCCCCGGCAGTCCTAAGACATGTCCTAAGGGGACATGGAGCACATGGGCGTGCCCAACGTCGACCTCTCGCCTTGCCGGTTCTGAAAAAACCCAAAGACAGGAGCGGCGTGGCAGTATTTATAGCTGCCAGGCACGAAAACAAGGGTGTGACATCACAGTCCAAAGAAAAAGTGCATGAATGACAATGCGTCACTAAGCAAAGCTTCAAACGTGAAGCCGCCAAAACGGTATGGTATACGGAAAAGGCCAAACTCGTATCGCAATCTTTGGGCAAAATCACCACACTAGTATTACAGTGACATCAAGAATCCTTCACTTAAGGAGAACAAAAGCAAGATTTAGCCTTCAAGGTCGTCTATGGTATAGTTCGAGGTCACTAAACATTTAGCACTCTAGGTCATCCAAGATCAAGGCAACGTAAGTTGTACCATATGTTAGTTGTAACATAAGCCTTATTCACAAGCATGTTGTCTGTAGTGGCAAAATTGGGCATTTTGTACCCAATATTATATCGTTCAAGGTCATCGAAGGTTAAATTCAAGGTTACCACACAAATCGCCATACATGACTTCCCATTAAAAAACGTGTCAATATCTAAGCTCTATCTCCAGGCGTTCAATGAGTAGAGTTGTTGGAGAAAATTTTCTACGCCCCAAATTTTTTTTTTCAAAGGGTGAAAAATTGTTTGCCTGGAAAAGGCCCAAACTGGATAGTGATGCGATTTGGGGAAGACCGGCACTTCAAGGGCAACGAATCTTATACATGCCACAAAGGTACATTAGAGGAATCTTTTGAAACAGTAATCTCAAAACTTATCAGTTTTTGAGAAAATGGCCGCCGAAGTTAAAAATTGAGCATAATTTCGACGAAAACGGCCACTATTTTGAGAAATATTAATAACTGAAAACAAAAAACTAACAAAAAATATGTCCATCTTGAATTATTTTAAGGTATCTTCTCCCAAATTTTCAGAAAGATTGAATTTTAAACTGTGAAGAAAACGATGTGAACGGACGACGAAGGTATCGGACCATAGGTAACCTAAAAATTATTATATTCGTTCTCCCAGTTTATAAAGGTGTTTTTGAACTAAGCCTAGCACTTTCCAAATCACAAGTTTGAATTGTTTTTCTGCGATACCCAAATCAAAGCATTCCATAATTTTACTCAAAAACAATATTATACAGACAGTTTTTGCTAGTTGATATTTTTTTCTCTCTGAAGTTCGCGTCTCGAGTTGTAATAGTCAAAGTACATGTACGATCGTAAGGTCCGTGGACCTCTTTTCATGTCAGGGACTGCCGTCGATTATCTTGTCGTGAATCCGTATTGTACGAGATCCACGGCTGCAGTGGTTGTTCATATTGACGATATCCAATGCAAAATATGTTATTTTTTGTTGTTGTTATCAGCATTAGGCCTATTCATGTGTTTTGTTGTCGGATTCTGCTCAGTTTATTATCTATCATTTAAATTCCCTACTTGTGTTGGTCTTTCTCCGTCATCTTATCAGTAAATGGCTGCTGAAATAGAGCACCCCTCGAAATTTAGCTTCCGATGTAAAACCATGTCGGAAGGCTGCTAACGTAAAACGGCATTCAGCGATGAAACTGGATACGGTCAGTCACCCAGTTTCGTTGGAACTAGGCTTGTGACGGGAAAATGATCGGTGATTGAGGTACCCCTCCCCCTCCCCTCCCCCCATCATCACCATCCCGCGCGCAATTACTTGACATGCTTGTAAAATCTCCAGATAATGAGGTTTTCACACTAACTAGTATACCAGTGGTCGTCTGCCCCAGAAAATCTGCTATCTTCAACCCCCTAGTGTCAATTGCCTCACGCGCGTGCCCAATTCTCTCGACTACTCGATATGTGACCTCATTTTGTTTCCATTACTTGACAATCAACTAGTCCCGTTTAGAATGTTTTCTGCTTAAATAAGGCGTGTTTCAACCCATCGATCATATTTTGTGTTTATCACTTATCACTAACAATGTTTGTCTGTGGGACCTATTTCACTTAGGACGTTAATTTCTTTTACACTGGCCCGGGTTGACAGAACAGCAGGCTAAAATATGTGTTGCTGCTAATGACGTCATAGTGGACATACAATCTAACCTAAAAATTATTATATTCGTGAAATGTGAAAAAAAGAAAACAACTATACAGTGTATGAAAATACAGGTTTGGGTTTACTGTATCGTCAATTCATTTATTCCGTCAACAGTACGACGAATATGACAATCAAGATTTCCCAATATATACAAACACGATTGTCAATGTGTAGTTTACAAGAACAGTGTCCCGAAGCACGCGTACACACACGCACACAAAGTCACTCCAATGGCGTAGACAATCCCACGAAGATGGTCCAAGGAGTATGAAGTCCCCAGTGCTATGACGTTCCACGGAAGCCACATGACGTCACCACGTAGACAGGACCAAGAGCGTCGCTCCAGCAGTGTTATATCCTCTGTATCAGTCACAGTAGGTAGGTAGGTAGGTAGGTAGGTAATTTATTTGAGATGTGCGTAAAACAAACAATACAATACACACGAATTAAATTCAGATACACATTTTACAACACATCTCAGGTGATCCCAAAAGACAAAGTCTGTATCCCAGTGGAAATGAGATCACCTGAAGGTACCACACCGACACCATTGTACATGCGAACACTAACATGCAATATTTTACTTATACTTTTTTTACGATCAATAGGAACGGCCATAGGATTGCAGTAAGCGTTTTTTTATTACAGATTTAGATTTCGAACTCTTAACATGCTTAATGACACCACTCAATAGCATCCATTGGCTTGAACCGGTGTACAAAAAACTCCTTAGCATGACACCAGAATGTGCCTTCGGAGGCTTGGGGTCGGTGCTGTGCCGGAAGTCATGTCCATGACTGCCGTGATATGTGAACATTTCTATCAGAGGATTTGGTAGATTCTCTGTGACAAAATCATACATCAGTAACATAACTTGCTGAGCATATAGATCATGAAGTTTCAAGATAGTAAAGCGCTTGAATATGGGGGAACTGGGGTCATTATATCACCTGCTACAATTTTTACTGCTTTCTTATGAATGATTTCGAGTTTCTTGATGTGCTTTTGATACGCACTTCCCCATTGATTTCCTCGAGTTCGTTGATTTGGTTGCAGCATCCTGAAAAATTGTAGAACAGGGAAAGATGCATTATGCTATCACTTTTCTACATCTAGCGCACATACATATTTTGGACTACATTGTTGGTCAACATAGCTAACAATGCTATTGGCAATACATGTATTACAAGCCTGATATGTGATTTATCTAGTCTGAAACTAAAGTGATATTCATTCATCCAAGTTTGGAGTGAACAGAGCTAAGGG
The DNA here is from genome assembly GCA_949152475.1 of Terebella lapidaria. NCBI lineage: Eukaryota > Metazoa > Annelida > Polychaeta > Terebellida > Terebellidae > Terebella > Terebella lapidaria. Next base: position 23,626,452 of record OX424570.1, read on the forward strand.
TAGTTGGTTTATAGTTACCAGGTACCTTTTGGTCAGGAGATCTTTCAGATTTATACTATCACATGTGTGTGAAATCACTCTAGTACACCTCCAAGTGACAAACAACAGTGAATACCAAAACCAAAAGAGATACCCCTGGTACATTTAGCAATTAAGAGAGTTACCCTCAACAAGCTCTGCATTGAAAAACAAAACCAAAGGAATGAGAAAGGGGACTGAAGAAAGATACAGTGTTACACGTAATCCTTTTTTCATTTGAGTTTGCTGCTTTGCTGATTTCTTCGAAATTCTATCGCCAGGACATCTCAGGTCAAGTTCAAGGTCACCAAAAGATCTGCCATATATGTCTTTTTATAGGCAAATATCTTGTTAATATGCAAATTAGGATATTTATTGACACTCCATTCACCTGACAATCACGTAAGCGTTTTGACGGTCCATTCAACTGATAATCAGACTAGCTTGTTGATGGTCCATTCACCTGACAATCACACTAGCTTGTTAACGGTCCTGTCACCTGACAAATCATACTAGCTTGTTAATGGTCCATTCACCTGAGAATCACACTAGCTTGTTGATGGTCCATTCACCTGACGATCACACTAGTTTTTGAAGGTCTATTCACCTGACAATCACACTAGCTTGTTGAAGGTCTATTCACCTGACAATCACACTAGCTTGTTGATGGTCTATTCACCTGACAATCACACTAGCTGGTTGATGGTCCATTCACCTGACGATCACACTAGCTTGTTCGTGGTAAATTTACCTGACAATCGCACCGGCTTGTTGACTGTCAATTCACCTGACCATCACACTAGCTTGTTGATAGCCTAATCGCCTTGCAATCACACTACTTTGTTGATGGTCCAGTCAAATGACAATCATAATAGCTTGTTGATGGTCCAGTCACCTGAAAATCACACTAGCTTGTCGATGGTCCATTCATCAGACAATAACACAACCTTGTTAATGGGCCATTCACCTGACGAACACTCTAGCTTGGTAATGGTCCATTTACCTGAAACTCACACTAGCTTGTTAATGGTCCATTTATCTGACAATCATAGCAGCTTGTCGATGGTCCATTCACCTGAGAATCACACCAGTTTGTGAATGGTATATTTGACTGACAATCACACCAGCTTGTGAATGGTCCATTTGATTGACAATCACACCAGCTTGTGAATGGTCCATTTGACTGACAATCACACCAGCTTGTTGATGGTCCATTCAAATGACAATCATACTAGCTTGCTAACGGTCCATTCACCTGAGAATCACACTAGCTTGTTGATGGTCCATTCACCTGACGGTCACCCGAACTTAGCTTTTGATATTGGCTTTTTGTATACAGTGAAATGATTCTCATTATTTACCAGAATGCTCGAATCAGGAGATGAATTCGTTTGTTGATTCGGAAGTAGACTAACATAATCAGTATCCGAAATCGCATTATATATCCACAATTGCATTGGGTATCCACGTGAATAGATCAACTGATATAAGGGATCAACCATTCGTGTTCCATGTCATTTCTCAACTCGATCCGACTATCTGTTATCTTGTGATTGGCGGCATGGAGATCAGGCTCATTGGAAGCCAACTAGGAGACAATTTGATTTCTTCACAGAATCACCAGTTAGTTTTCTCATAATGAACTATGCATTGGACATGCAACACATTTTTTTCACCTATAAAAAATCAAAAGGCAAACGTCAAAGTTCAATGTCAAAAAATATACACGAGTTTTACTTCTTCAACAAGTAATCAGTGCTCATTGGCCATTATACAAGAATACTGCAGATATGAGTATTTCAATTATTTGTGTTGGATCAAACACATTATTTATTGAGTAAAATTCAGCAATAATTGGGGAAGTGCGCCACGTGGGTGTTTTTCACCATGATGTCATGATTGATTGATTTTATGTCATGTCTATTTATACATTATTATGTTGATATGTGGCTTATGTATTTTATGTCTCCTGTTGATTCACAGGTAACCATCCGTCACTGTGTAACAATATACAGTATTTGCGCACATTTATTTGTCGGTTACATCTCAATAATTGCTATCGTATGTCGCAAGAACTAGGACTTTGTACTAAACTGTCAAAAATATATTACCATATTATATTTCTCTGCGATTAAATTCATAGCATGATGTATGGACAACGAGCATTTAAAGAACACGTGCGCACAAAGGAACATTAATACTGTTTTACACAGACATATAACTGATGTGAATGGTCTGCTGTAGAATAATATCAATTGATATGACATAAAATTTAATGCCTGCTGAAACAGCTATAAATACCACATTTGTTCCCATCGTTGACACATCTCACAGACGATCAACACACGATCATTGTGATAAGGTAAGGCGATGCATTTGAGATTGAGGCAGTTTTGTTAGTCTCGTGCCTCAACATACGCTGATTTTGGTGATACACTGTTATCAGAGATTAAGGTATTTTAGTGATAGGTCAAAATTGGTCATTATGATTAGATAAGAGACGAGGTCAATACATTCCAATCAATTTAACCATAAATTGTGTAATAATACCTTACGTTTCATTTACCTCTGGCAACGATGCCTAACGTTCAGCAAAAGTTAAAATTATTCAAAGCATTGTCACTTCTCTTCATGACAAAATTTTCCTGTCACTCATATTCATATATGGTCAACGAAATTATGGTTGCAGTTCAAACTATCACCTACGTTGTGGAACGGATCTGTTCAGTTTCAAACAGTAAAACTGATTTGACTATGCCACTTTAGAGTAAATGACAGCGAAAACATGCATTACCTTTTTTCAAGTGTGTTGAACTCCAGTGTAATTCAGCCGATGTAACATAACATGGGGAACAATGAATCCATCCGAGGTGTATTTTCATCCGTTTGAACACATATTTTATGTGCGAAACATGGAAAAAATACCCAAGTATAAATCTAGAACCCATAAATCTACTAGTCTTAATATCTCACACATTGAGCATTCCATTTGGAGTGAAGTTATATCCATAGACTTACGGTTGCCTGAGGAAAGCACGCGCAGTGATATTCATTCACGTGTTTTTATTATGTGCGTGTGGAAGCCCAGTTTTGGTAAAAAAACAAAAAGAACGTTTTGCCGTATGTATAAAATAGATCGGCAATTGCGATATCTAAAGGGGCTATTTGACAAGGGTTCTGTTCAGCCTAATTATGTGGAAAAGAGACTGACATTGTCATACATCACAATAGTATAGATTTCATCGAATGACCATGGTTATGCTATCATACCATATCAGCCGCTTGACCTCAATTTTTTTCTGGAAAGTCGTAATGCGGATTTGACTTTCTGAGAATATTCGCTGGAGTTGCATGACGATGCTCTTTCTCTGCTCTCTAGGGAAATCAATCGAGTGAATCCACTAGTCGAATATAAGTGATTATTCTGAATGGCAATGTCATTTGTATTTTTTTATACAGGCCATTGTACATGAATGGGTTTAAATTGATTACGTGTTTGATTACTCTCTGATCGGGCCGTCTGATGCTAAAATGGTAGTGGCTCGGTGCTCCTCTATTGTTGTCAAAATCTAATGAAATTGGTTGTTATAACAACCGAAAACGTGAAAATCACATAATTGGTTTTAACTGTGGTTCTAACTAATTATATATTATTTTCATAACTATTTTTGTACTTTTCTCTGGCCAATTCCCGATCGAATTTGGTGGTCACGATTTTTCAACTATTGAGTGTTCAGAGATTCAAGACCATAATGTGAAGGCAGCTTGGAATCTTTCTGAACCGTTCAGGAGATTTCACTACTGTGAAATTTTACAACTCAATATTGAACGACAAGGTCAAGGTCATAGACATAGTCAAAATCAAGACGTTACATTAACTTAAAAATATATTCATGAATATTTTTTCCGAATAATTTTGTATTTATCTGTGGTCAATTCCCCATCATTTGCTATATAATCGATGGTCGAAAATGTAAGGATCATCAGCTGAATCCACCGATTCGTAATACTTCAAGCGGTAGTAATCCAAAACTGTTGAGGATATTCAATGGAATATCGAACATAAAGTATGCATCATGAGTCTGAGGGAACTTGTGGAGGTCAGTGTCGAGAATTCAGATCGTGGTAAAAAATGGACAAAGCAGAAAATTCGTGAAAACTCTACATATGTTTATTTGTCCAATGATTTTTGTATTTTTCTCTGGTCAATTTCGACTATTTGATAAACGACCAATAGTCGTACGACCAAAATTCCCGATTGTCGCCCAAATAAAAAAATGTAATTGTCATCAGCTCAAATTTGAGTTACTAAATCCGAAGATCTGAAGGAGTGTCTGCAGTCTGTGATTCTCTCGTTCATATTCGTTTTGTCTACTGTTGTCCATTTCAGACTCGATAAGCATGTCTCGACTGCTGCTCGCTCTGTTCTTGGTGAGTGTCTGCTTCTTGGCTCTCGTCGTAGAGGCAGAAAACAAAGGGATTGACCTCGAGGGAGAGGAGCCGGACGAGGTCTCGAATGGTGATGAAGGAGAAACTGAAGAGGGTGGTGATGACACGGGAGATGGTGTACTTGGGCCTAACGCCGTTTCAGGCGAAAGAGATGCGAAGGTAAGTTTGTATCAGTGGGTTTAATAACAAGCGTGGAATAACAGGTAATAATAATCAGCTCACTAGCAATAAGTCATTTATCTGTTGTCATAGTGTGGAGTCCATTTTCGTCGTCCATTAGAAAAAAACTCGTCAATTTGGAGTAGGTACACTGATCTGCAGCTTGTGGCTAAGTATACAAGGCATTTTCTATCATGAAGGGATATGAGTTCACATATGAATTTTTCATTGGTATCTTTGAAGAAAACCGTGAATAAAATCCTAAATCTTGGATTAAATGTATGACGATAGTATGGCTTTGTAATTTTATGAATGAATGAATAATTGTTTATTTAAGTTACATGTACATCAGGAATTTTGACAGTAAACAAAAATCATCATACATGTACCCAGCCCTTACGGGCTTACAAGTGACTAAACACAATGTATTTACAGGTGGCCGGTGTAGATGTAAAGTAATTAAGATATGACAATACAGAAAAAAAAGAAGAAAAAAATGGTAACAATAAAACTTTTTGAGAATGTGATGACCGAATGTTAAAGACTATGCAGGAGTTACGAATTATTTAGCTACCTATACACCATTCTTTTCCGGATTTCCCATATATTTGCAATAAAATTTAAGCAAGATTTCCAGTTGATATTCATTACAGTATCCCACTTCGTATCATTACATGCATCACTACTCAGTAAACTTTTGTCAAAAAGACTTCTCCTTAGTTCCTCATACACTGGGCATTCAAAAAGAAAATGAAATTCATCCTCAATACTTTCAGATTCACAGATGTTACAAATTCTTTCTGTTGGTAACAATTTCCTGTATTTATTAGTATCCATGTCTTTAATATTTTCAAACATGCCTGTTTCAATAGCTAATGGTAGAATGCCAGCACGAAATTGAGCAAAAATTGACCGCTTATATTTACTAGTATGTTTAAAACATATGGTTCTACACCAAATACCTTTTTATAAAGTCTATATGTCCTCAGCTTAGGTTTACAATTGATGCTTTGTTCCCATTCATTACACATAAGAGTGTTACACATACCAACAGCCATGTCAATATTACAAACTTTTTTTTAACTATAGATATCAAGATTTAGCGATTGTACAATACTTGAAATGTTTTTACACCACTGACCATGAATATTGTAATCCCACAAAAATATTCTTTTCACTAACCTGGAGTCATCAATCTTCAACATTCTGTTCCAGAAACGTAGCATACTTACAAACCTTCTATATTTTAATGAAATCCAACCCATATCCCCTTGGATAGCTGCTGTTGGGGCAAATTTGTGTACTCCCAAATAATACCTCATAGCTTTATTCATGATAACATCACATTTGGAAAAGTTCCCATAACCCCTGAACCATAATTTAAAATAGAAATTACTCCAGCTTCAAATAATTTCGTGTATGTTGCATAACCTGCATCTTTCAGGGTTTTGAATTTTGAAATAACACCACCGAGTGCTCGATCTGCCGATTCTGACAGCATTTGTGTACATTTTTCAAAATTTAGGTGTTCATCAAGATACATTCCAAGGTATTTATAATCACTTGCTATTGAAAGTTTTTGTAACCCAAGTTTGAATACATATTTGGTACATTTCATACGCTTTGGTCTAAAATGGATGACATTAGATTTTGATACATTCACTCTTAACCGCCACTTTTCCATCCACTCATACAAGGCATTCAACATACATTGCAAACGATACTCGTTTTCTGCTAACAGAACCATATCGTCGGCATATAACAAAATACTCACATTGTCAGTACCTATTTCAACACCTTTTTTCAATTTTTTTACATCATGGGCTAGATCATTAATAAAAATATTGAACAAGGTTGGAGACAGAGTATCGCCTTGCCTGACACCACCATCAACATCAAACCAGTCAGTATATAGTGAGTTCAACTTTATACATGATTTTGTATTTGTGTATAACTTCTTAATAATGTGATAAACTTTCCCATTGATATTATATTTCAGCAACTGATACAATAATAGGGTTCTGTCAATAGAATCAAAGGCCTTTTGGAGGTCGATAAATGATACAAATGTAGACTTTTTTGTGATATTCGGTTTCTGACAATACATGTTAGTAGAAATATATGTTCTTGACAAGATCTGGATTTTCTGAAGCCATTCTGTTCATCAACAAATAAACCATTACTATCACAATAACAACATATCCTAGAGTTCAGAATACTGGAAAAAAAACTTGTTTGATGAAACTCCGTTTTCATTTCAATAGAGTTTGCAATTATACGAAAAAAATTTAGTTCGATCCATGCATTCAGTCGTCAATATCAAGGACAAATCAGGCCTGAATACAGAATAATAATCAAGATAAAGCTAACATCACGCTCTGAATGTATAGGAACACATATCATATCTATCAGTGAACTTGACTAATGATTACTTTGGGTGCTAAAACTCGAGAAGATTTCCACCACAAAATATATGTATTGGTGGATATCTATTGAAATATGTTCATGTGTGTCAATATCATATTTGTATATTGTAAGTTACGATTTTATAGGACACTTGATCACAATATTTACTAGAGATTAAAACAAATGCCTGTACTGATCTTCATTTGATGACGGTATTGGAACTGCATGTGTGATGTGTAAGATAATTAAAATATACTGCCGGGGAGCTACGGTGTCCTTGATTTCACGTTGTATGTTATTTGTTTACGTTGGTTGTAATTTGGAATCATTAAATGCTCATGATTTGATCTGGTTTCAGGGCCGGGCACGTCGAATATGTTTCTGCAAGTTCGTGAATTGGAGATGCGGATGGGTTCACTTATGCTTGTGGCCTCGCAACAGATGTGATTGCAACAGATGTGGATGTAGATAATGAGGGCCTGGATGAATGAATTGCAACATTCACTGGACTTCCCAATAAAGATTGAACAAGCAACTCGTGTATACTATTTATCTTGTTCGCTCGATTTCAAACTCAACTGTCAAAAGTGTCAGAAAATTCAGTATTAGTGCTATATTTCGCCCATATGAGCAAATACGTAATCATGCTACATGTAGTTGTGTATACAAACATCAAACTCGAATGTGAATAAAGACCTATTTAGCTGTTAAAGATCAATCTTCATACAATCTGAGGGATTCCTTCCAGACACCGTGTGGTGTATGAACAAACTAGTGCATATTCGGCCTGTACCAAGTATTAGACTATGGGCTTCGCCTTGAAAGTCATTAAAAAAAACTAATACGTAATTCCGTATTCCGTGAACAAACATGGGGTAACGAATTTATCACTGACTGAAAACGAGACTTGCTAGGGATACGGGAACTGTGATGGGCCAATCGCAGTCTCGTTTAGTGTTCAGTCAGTGATAATCTGTGTTCAGACTCGTTTACACTGACTTGCAGGTCAAATCTTCACGAGATTCTGTATTGATTTGTTCTGGTCATATCAAAAAATAATCTTGTACTCGTGATTAATATGTGATAGACAAGTCAGGTCCTGCTGATGTTTGAGTTTGATTTTTGAATTCCAATATTCAGAAACAGATGCGCCCATAGATCAAAGAAAAGTCTGGAAAGATTTTTATATAATAAATGTTATGATGTAACACTTTGGGAAATGATTCAAATGACAAGCATTTCCAAATGAACTGGCTGGTGCCTATCAAATGACTGAATAAACACGGGGTCGGAGAACAGAGTGAAAGTGGGTTTAAAAAGAAATAAAGACTCATCAGTTGCTTGAACATCTAATAATTAAAGTGGAGGAAGATTATATTACAATAAAGGACTAACGGATGAACAAGCACATTGTAATGTCTCCTTTACGGAGCCTCTGAGAGGACATGGAAGTAATATTTTTAGCACATTCTTATTGCATTCCCTTGCAATATTATCGTGTTCCCTCGTGATCTTATTGCGTTCCCTCGCATTCCAGATCGCGTTCCCTCGCATTTCGGATCGCGTTCTCTCACGATCTTATTGTGTTCCCTCGCAATCCGGATTGCATTCCCTCGCAATATTATCGTGTTCCCTCGCGATATTATCGCGTTTCCTTGCGATCTTATTGCGTTCCCTCGCGATATTATCGCGTTCCCTCGCGATCTTGTAGAAAAACCTTCTCAGAAGTCATTGGTGTCAGCACAATGCGAGTGAATGCGATCTAGAATGCGAGGGAACACGATAAGATCGCGAGGGAACGCAATAAGATCGCGAGAGAACGCGATCCGGAATGCGAGGGAACGCGATCCGGAATGCGAGGGACCGCAATAAGATCGCGAGAGAACGCGATCCGGAATGCGAGGGAACGCAATAAGATCGCAAGGGGACGCAATAACGATATGTCAAAAAATATTTCTTTCATGTCCTTTCAGCGGCTCCGTATTCCTGGGATGTTGTCAATGTAGTCAATAAATTATTTGTTCAAGATCCGAGCTGGGGGTCCAGGTGTTTTATCAACGGATAAAGCCTCTTTGTTGTGGAAGGACAATTGGATTCATTGTCGTTCAATATCACCCTGCCGAAACGGACTAACGTAACGCGCGTTACGATGATCCAAGATGGCGAATGGTGGGTTTAGCTTCCAACAAGATTCCATGCTTTTTGGCTCGTTTCACGCACTTTTACACAGTTCTGTAGTCATCGAGTACAGAAAAGTGGCGTATGAGTGTGCGCGACACCTCAAACATATCAAACATTGCAGTATTTGCTTGGCACAGTCCGATGAAAAACAAGCGTGGACTACCGTAACGCGGCTATTGTAGTTTCCAATGACTAACGTAACGTGCAGACTTGATCAACGTAACGCTCTCAAGAATAACAGAAAACTGTGGTATATCAACGTGGTTATCATGCACCTATTTAAGAGAGTATCACACACGGCGCCATGTCACACAAGATACGCACAGATTTATGTTATGTTTTCCAAACCAAAAATGCTTCGAGAAAAATTAACCAGTAAGTCGCTGATACGTCTTTGAATCGCTGATATAATCTATGCTAGATTTTGGGCCTTCCGATTCAAGACACTCTTTTTCATACGCAATATCTAGGACTCTAGCCAAATTCGGAGATAATCTCAAAAACTTTCTAGAAAACAGCCGAAAACTTAATTTTCGGTATTTTGAGCGTAGATTTCAGGCATTTTGAGCTATTCAAGGCATTCTGTATGTGAACAGAATGTCAGGATCCCCAATAGCATGTTTTGAAACAAACATCTCAAAACTGATCAGATAGTTTTTGAGCAAATGACCGGCAAAGTCCAAAATGTTGCATTTTTCATCAGAAATGGCCGCTATCTGGAAAAAAGGTTTAAAAAAAGAAAGTAAAAAGAAAACTTTTCTGGAAATATTTTAGGTTTGTTTGTGCAAAATTACAGAAAGATTCGACCGTAAACTTAGATAAAAATGTGGACGGACGCGACGCGACGGCAATCTAGGTTATCGGACCATAGGTCGGTAACCTAAAAATTAATATACACTAATAATCCTCGAAAAAAACAGAATTGTGGAATTACGGCATGATACCCAAAACTACGGCCAAAAAGGGCGTGTTCACTGACACATGAAGATGTCTTCATTGACTTGTTATGCACACTTGCCACTTAGGTAGACTTGTAATGACATTTACAAGTCTAATGACATAATTTACTATCACATGACAGATATTCATTGGACAAACGTTGAAAAAAATGAATGATTGGTAAGGTACACCATGGAAACATGTCGGATTTGTTCGACATATATTCAGTCAATGGTATGAGGGAATTGTATTTTTGAAAAATGAAGAAATATGGAGTTAGAATAAATGATTTATAGGTACTGCATTGCACCAATGCTTAATTACAAAGACTATTGGAGTCAATTTATAATTCTTGTGACATTCTATATTTGAATGAACATTCCATAACTTGGTCCATTCTTCATTTGGTGCACCCATCGAACAAAGGTCGGTATGCCCTTGTTCCTCGTCAAACTGCTGGAGTGTTTGATTCATAAATATACCGGTAACGCATGTAAACAATTACTTTACATTAGAACATAGATACCCGCTATTCCAAAGCACAGCGTACTAATAATATATGATAATACGTGGTTGGGTGATGTCGCTGGTTATTTGACTGTGTTTACTTGCATGTGGAAAAATACCTAATTGATTGCCGGATATATTCTTTGTAGAAAGCCTATTGACACGCGGATGTTCAGAAATGCACACAAACGGCTCTTCTTGGGGGGCGGGGGGGGGGGGGGGCGGAGGGAGATTCTTTCTTATCATCTTTGGCTCTATTTATGTGATTTTGCAGACACGCCATTTGCGTATGAATGTATACACAAACCTGCAGTATAGTTGTTTGGAGACCTTTCTACATTTGATATAAGCACTGACAATGAATATCTGTGCGTTTTTTGCATTCCTTTTTTGTAGAAATTATGCCGCGTTACGATAGTCCTGAAACACAGCAAGATGTGCGTTACCTTAATCGCGGCTTTGCGTTACGTTAATCCTATCGACATTTTGTCACACGTAATTCAACGTTTTGCCCTTGCTGTAAAAGCTACTCAATACATCGAGCCTAGCGCGTTATTCATATTTTGCCCGGTGAACACTTCCGTGTGCAAAAGAGACCGGAGTTTTATTGGCTTTTTGTGAAAAAATTGTTGAAGCTAAACCTACCATTCGCCATCTTGTAATATCGTAACACGCGTTACGTTAGTCCGTTTTGACAGGGTGAATATGTCCACCAATCATCAAAACACGAAGCTCTGAACAAAACACAAATAAATTTGCGTACATGCGATAGCTTTGGGAAGAAAGATTACGTTTTAGTAATTTATAGTATCCATAGCAATAGTTCTAAAATTATCTTTTAACATTCTCCGGAAGATTTGCAAGTAACCCAAATATCAGCCCACACACGAGAGGCCTCCACGACTTAAAGTTCTACAATAAACCATGTATACAGGTACTCGAATAATTGGAAATATTATTATTTCTTAACATACAAGTAAACGTCAGGGATCCAGAGTAGCAAAAGTGGTCGCCGCATGAAACAAATGCGTTGGCCAAAATTCTTGCTGTGAGATCGTCAGTCAAATAAACTGATAAAATTGAATGATGTTTGTGCTAGAATATCAGTTCGTGCGCTAAGCGCCAGGTGGAAAAAGGTGCACTGTGCTAAGCGGCACCGGAAGTTAAAGTAACTTTGTATTTGATATAGGCCGCCGCTGATGCGGCGACCAATGAGGGTCGGCCTTCACAACATATTGTGACCAGTGAATTCTCCCGCAATCCTCACAGTAGGTCTACATGTATATCCAAAAGAAGTACATAATGTAAGATATTCGTCCAATAAAAACGTGACGCACATGCGTCATATTCGTCAGCCTAGGGGCGCCCTTGGTCACCGTCAAGAATTCAGGTCATGTTCAGGTATGGTAAAAATCAATAAATCACGATAATTTTACCTGAATTCATGATTTGTGTAACGTTCGGACGCCCAGTACAGGACGCCCGGGTAATACCCTACAGGTATCACGACCAGGTACCAGTCCGTCCAGAACGAGCCCGGATCTCATACATCACCACATGGCACAACACATCATCACCAACACCAACATCATCATCATTACATGCATTATACAACATAATGGTAATGTAGCCGTGTGTAGAGCCCGAGAGGCCATGGGAGCGGCCCCACGGAACCCGTACACGTGGGCATATTGCTCTCCGGTCTCGCCGACGGCCCTGAGGCAGAGATGGAACTCTGCACCAGCCCGACGGTCTGCCAGAGCCTATGTCACAACGTCCCGGGGCAGGAGAGAACTGGCGATCCACAGGGCTTGCGCCCCCGAGTCAGCAACTTGTCTCCCCCAGCCCGGGCCCCCCATGGAAATTGTCCCTGGAGCCCCACGGGGCCTCCACTCGCATCTCGGGAACTCAAAGCACATGGTGAGCCTCGAGTGCGTCCTCGTCACTCGCTCTCGGACAATCTCCTCGATCGAGAAGCTTCCAGTGTATATATAATACACCAGAAACTAGAGGCTGCACGCGAAGCGTAATCAAACCATTGTTATAGTTTACTGGAATAACATAAATGACAATGCGTTGCCGTAGCAATGCCCGCTCGAACTGAGCCGTGCCGAAAAGGCCAAGACAGAAAAGGCCACATAAATGGCATATAGTTTTACAATGTCACCTGCCGCGAACTTAGGGCAAAATCGCCACATTACCCCCCTTCTTACAATGTTGGTCCCCAACATGCTCTGCCCGCGCCCAAAACCTGCCAAAACACGACGAAGGCATCGCATGGCGGAACCGAAGGAAGCAAGGTGAGCGGCACCCAGAAGTCACGGCGCAACAGACTAGGACTTCAAGAGTCCCTTTTGGAAGAATGGGGAACGACCCCCGGACTTACGGAGTAAACTATAACGCGCTTTGGAATTTTGAATAAACCCGCATGAACAAGCTAAAATTTTGACCGAGGTGGTCCAAAAAGGTGTGGTGACCTTGGAAGGTCATCCGCCGAAAGGGACGGTGTGTCGAGTCTTTGGAATATCTTTAAGGTTAAACTTTAAATTTAGAAATTTTGTAAAACGACACACCGAGTGATCAAACATGGTAGTACCTCTAAAAGGGTTGCCGGCCGCCCGACCGACCGGCGCCTCAGATCCGCAGGGCAGATCCGAGGCGGGGCGGAGCCGCGGAAGCGACTCCGACTCGCCACGGCACGGACGCCCCGGCAGTCTAGCGCCTAGCCTTCCCCCTCGTGCATCGGCTCCTCCTCGTCCGTGCCACCTTTCTTGGGTGTCGGCGGCGGTGACGGGTCCCTACGCCGCGGAGGCAGCGGAGCTGGCATAGATAGATCCGGCTGCACGGGCGGACGAGACAGGCCTGGTGGCGGTCGCAGGGGCTTAAGTGGACTGTCCTGCATACCAGGTCCTGCGGGGGCCAATGCCAAGGAGGCGGGTAGAGCTGTGGCGCCGAGTTTTGCAATGGCGCCGAACATCTCTACCACATCGCGGGTGCGCTGGACACCGGCCGTGCGCTCTCCCCACCTCCTGGCGAGGATGGGGAAGATGACCAGTTCCAAAGCGTCATCCGCCCGCCGGACAGCAGACTGGTCCATAGCGGACGACTCAAGGTCATCAACGCCCTGGATCAGGCGAGTCCGAGCGGCCTCGGCTTCGTCGAGACGACGCCGTAGCTGCTCATTCTCAGCCTCCAGCTGCTGCATCCTAGCGGCCACTCGTGGGGAGACGGCAGGGGTCTCGGACTGCTCGGCTAGAGCGGCGGCCTTGCCTTGTGCAAAGGCCCTCTGCTCAATGTCGGCCGACAAAGTCCGATGGCTCTCTAGGCTCCGCCGGGCGCCTTCCATGAGGCCCTGCTCGTGCGCGAGGTTGCACACGGCACGGGAGGCCTCGGCGCGGTACCGGCTGAGCCACTCCAGAGAGCGGTCCATCTCCGCCACAAGGTACTCTCCGGCTTGGGTGAGCCTGTTCCGCTGGGGGTGATCCCAGGGGTACTCTTCCCTAGCCCGAGACAGCGCGGTTATGCCTGCGGACCCCAGGTCGCCAATGGCGCAGGGCACTGGCAGGTTAGCCAACGCTGCGTCCGTCGGAATTCGATCCGAACCATCATGGCGATGGCTGACCGCCTGGCCCACAGACTTGCGGAAAGTCTGATAGGCCTGGGCGGTCTCGGATCCGAACCGGCGGCGTACGTCCTCAACCGGATCGATGGGGTCCATGTTCAGGGAGGCTACACTTTGCCACCCTGCGGACGTTCCATCGATCACGAGTGAGGACTCGGACGTCGACCTCGAGAGAGGTGGCGCACGTCCGGAACCGCTTGCTACGGAGGGAGTCTCACGTGGGGTCTTGGGTCTGACCACCGACGCGGAACTCGAGAAGGCGGTGGTGTCTGCCACCACACGTCCCTCTGACGGTCCCGCAGGAACCGTCACCTCCAGCAAGCCCGGGAAATCCTCCTTAGTCAATGCACCCGGAGACCGCAGGGGCATTGTCCCGGCCGAAGCTGTTCCGGCGGACGAACCCTTCCCCTGGGTCTTTGGCGGGGCACGAGGCTTAGGGGATGCCACGCGTGTCTTAGCCGCGATCTGCGGCATCTCTGACACGATCATGGTGACCCGGTTTCGGTCTTCCACCACTGGAGTTTCCGGCGGTTGACGGACAGCCTCTGCTGCTGTCCGGACAGCCTCTGCGGCCGTCTGGTACTCCGCCGGACTCTGGCTCATCGTAGCCGTCAGGCGAGCTGCGTAGTCATGGACGTCGCCACCCGTGGTGGAATGTACCCGTAATTGAATACGGGTCCCACTTCATCACCGGTGGTGTGAAACGCCTCGCCGCGGTGCGCACCAGCGCGGTGGCCGTTCAGGGCTTCCAAACTGGGGAAGTATCGCTCCTCCGGTTTACGAGAGGAGCATCGTCGGCAGACGAACAACTTCACCCAGGGGTAGTGGTATCCCGCGGCGTGCCGAGCCGGGTGGTCGTAGGAAGGGTACCTACGATCCCGGTTCAAAGCACGGTGCGGGTCCTCATACCCGTCTAGGGACAGCGAACAGAGGGGACAGATCACCCCCTCTTCCGTCTCAGGCGGTAACCCGACACGCTCCTCGTCCGTGAGTGGACGAGGCCTGGTGAAAGGCGTGTCGGCCGCCGCCGCAGATTCCGCCGTGTGGCGAGACTGGGGCTCCCTACCATACCGCGGGAGGAAGACATACCCCTGCCGCACCCCAGGGAGTTCGGGGCCCATACCGGCCCACAGCCTTTTGATAGATGGCTGCTCAGAGGACGACCGCCGTTTCTTGGGCGTCCCCTGACTACTCTGTGACCCGGGTTGCCGAGGTACACTACTCGCGCGTTGGGCGGCGGCTCTCTGTTGCCCAGCAATGAAAGCCTTCCGCCCAGCGTACAGTGTGGCGTCGGACAGGTCCGAAGCCCCGTCCTTCTCCGCTCGCTTCCGGAGGAGCTCCAAGCGGAGATCTCCTTCCTTCGGCAAGGGGCGCCCACGATCCACTGGACTGGATCCCACTTCCGCAGCTCCGGTTGGCCAAGGCGAACCGGAGGACTTGGAGGAGGAAGCTCCTTTTGGTGCCCCGGAGGGCGCCGCTTTGCTGGATCTTCCCGTTCCCTAGTCCGACTTTGCGGAGGTCCCGCCCGCGCCGCTTCCCGAAGGAGTTGGCGCCTTGGAACCTCCGGACTGGGCGGAGGACCCTGGCTTGCCGTCCGGCTTAGGCGCCAGCGGCTTGGGTCCTCCGGACTTAAGTCCGGACTGGGGCGTGGAACCACCAGATTTCTTTTTCCGGTGATTCCGCTTCTTCTTTTTCTGCGGAGGTGCGGAGCCCGAATCCTGGTCGGATCCGGACTCAGATCGCCCGCGGTTGGCGGCCTCTTGTTGCTGTTGGGCCTCCCACTCCTTTTGAGCGATCTCCTTGGCTCGACGGCGGGTGCGCCTGGAGATGGGCGATGTAAACCCATCATCCTGCCCCGTTTCCTTCGAGCCAGACTCCTGCACTTGGGCCGGATCCGAGGACGCGGCTTCCTCAGCCGCCTCAACCCGTTCCGCCCAAGTCGCGGGTGTCTCCTGGTCGTGCGGACCAGACTCCGCAGGTGCGGACACCGAGGAGTTCTCGCCGGAACCGGTGTCCAGGCGGCCGCGGCCACCCAGACGGGTATCCGGACGAGTACCCTCATCCGGCCCGAGAGACGCAAGCATCTCTTCGGGCGGATGCCACTCAATGTCCACCTCTGCGGGTCCTGACTCACTGTAGTCCATCAACTCTTCCATACGTGGAAAAGGAGACGAATCCAGGAGCTTCTCGGCGTCTATAGCAGCCAAGTTGCTCTCTACAGTGCGGTCCGCACCAACCTCACTCTCGACATCAGTTCCGTGACCAGAACCGGCGTCGGCGTTCGCCCTATCACTCTCCTCCATCTCAACCTGCCAATACCCGGAGGCCAGGTCCAGAGCACAGAAATAGTGCGACCCGGCCAGGGAATCGAAGGTATCCTCGATGTGCGGGAGAGGATATGAGTCCTACCGCGTGGCATCGTTTAACTTACGATAGTCCACGCAGAACCTCCACGAGCCGTCCTTCTTCTTCACCAAAACCACAGGACTTGCCCAAGGGCTATCACTGGGTTCGATGATGTCTAGCTCGAGCATCTTTTGCACCTCCTGGTCAATGACCTCTTGGTGCACTATCGCTGCTCATCGTAGATGCTGTTTGATAGGACGCTCGTCTAGGAGGTCGATGCCGTGCTTGGCGACGTCTGTCTTGCCGACCGCACCGTCCGGACCCATAAACACATCCGCATACTGCCGCAGCAGTTTGCGGAGCGCCTGGCGCTGACTTTCATCCAACCGGTCCTTCGGAACTCTAGATTCCAGATGGTCCGGTAGGGTGAATGGATCATCTCCGGCGGCTCCCGCCAGGCCCGCCGCGCAGCAGACTGGGTCTTCGGGGATGACACGACTAGACGATGGGGCATAGCAGTAGCTGCTAGACATCCGCGCCGCAGTACAACGGGTGAGTCTGTGGGGTTCACCACAGAGGATGGGCATCGCGCGGGTGTTGGACTTGACCAGAGCCCCACCCAGCACGAGTCCAGTTCCCTTGGCGAAACTGCTCACCGGTTGCACTATACACGGACGACCCTCGAGTGGCATGCGGGGCCGACGCGGCCTCGCCTCAATGATCATCTCGCTCATCGGCGGCACTACAGTAGTGCGCGTCACCCGCATTTGAAATGAATGCGCCGGACCCGAGCGGAAGAGGAAATGTGTGTCCTCTCCCATCCGGAGTTCACCATCACTGAAGTTGGCGGTCACCCGGTGGGTCCGGAGAAAATTCATCCCAATAATCCCGGCCGCTCCGATATCCGCAACGATTGCCTCTGTTAGGTAAACTTTGCCTCCAAGTGTAATAGGCAGATCGATGATACCATGGATACGGATGCGGTTGTTACCCGCTCCGAAGAGTTGGTAAGGCCCGGGATCCCGCAGCTCAAGGCCGCGGAGTGCGGGTTCCTTCTGGAACGTTCCGGTGGCTACGAGGGTAACCTCCGAGCCAGAGTCTACGAGGAACCGGACCGGCTCCCGCCCGAAGGGCAGGGGCAAGTACCAGCAAGGGTCCCTCACCAGTGCACATCTTGGACGATACCGTTCGTCCGCACCGGGCTCGGCTACAGAGTCCTCACTATCCGCCTCAGCCGCGGACGAGCCAGACTGATCCTCAAGGACCACTTCCGGAGAAGTTATATCTACTTGAGGTTCGTCCGGTTCATCCGTAGGTGGGGCGGCATCTGACGCTACCGAACAACTGTCTTCGGACGCGGTGCTGGTCACCACCACGTCCGAATTCAGTTTCCCTGCCACGGGTTCCGGCCTTGCTGTCCCGGAGGACCAGACTGGAAGGAATTCCTCCGCTGCGGACCAGGAAGGGCTCCCTGGTATCCACGTGACCGCAGGCGTTCCAGCAACTCCGGACACTTCAGCCAAAAGTGTCCCTGTTTTCCGCAGAAGTAACAGGGACGGTTCTGGGCTGGTCCGGACGTGAACGTGCAACACTCTGTGGCTCCCAGAGCTTCGATCCCGGCACAGTGCGCAATCATCTGCGCCGCGCCGAAATCGTATTCCTCCATGTCGTACTCGTCCGCGGACGAGGACGGCGCAGCAACTGGTGCCGCTTGTGCGGGCATCCCTGTAGAGGGCGTCTGCGCACCAACCCACTGAGGGTTAGGTTCTCCGGCGGGCTCGCGGTGAACCGGAGGCGCGGCCGCCTGTGCGGGAATAGCCGGGGCCGGAGCCGGGGCCGGAGGCGCCTGTCTAGAGCAGACAGATACCTCTATCGCAAGGGCGGAGTTAATTGCCTCCTCCATCGATCGCTTTTCATGGGTGGCCAGCCCGTAGGAGATGTGGTAAGGCTGGCCATCGATGAACTGATCAATCAGCATCGGTTCAAACCGACTGGTTTCCATGTCCGGATAAGCTCTCCGGCCGAGTATGCGCAGGTTAAACGCATACTCTGTCACAAATTCAGTCGGTAGGCGGTCACGCGCTTTGAACTCCCGTTCAAACTGCCGCCTGTTGGTCCTCGGTGTAAACAGTAGACGAAGCTGACGGGCAACCTCGCCAAAAGTTACTGGTCCCACCGGCAGACACTGCATCACACGGAGAGCTTTACCCTCTAAGCTCCACGAGAGGATGTGTCCAGCTTCATGCTGGGTCCACCCTTCATACACAGCGGTCCGCCATACTTGAAGTAAATAGTCCTCCAAGTCGGCGTTATCCCCGTTAAACCGTTTCCGCCAGGAAGACTGGTCGGGCCCGTTATCACGCGAACTGCGCGCCCGACGGGCGGATCCGGCTCCGGGGTCGTCCGTGTAAGACGGCAACGTCCGTGAACTACCCATGCCCACGGCAGAGTCTGCCGGAGCAAACGTCGACACCGCGGGCATGGGAGCAGGGAAGCTCACGCTTGCCGCCGGGTACATTCCCGCCAGTAACCCACCCTGACTAGGTGCGGACGGCGTTCCCATCGAACCTACGGGGTAGGCTCCAGATGGGGCGGCATAGCTGACGTAGCTAGGGGCCGGAGCCACCTGTTGCCACTGCCCGCCCATCACACTCTGCGTACCAGGGTAAGTCGACCACACGGCTTGCACTCCGGCCGTCGGAACGGTCGAAGCGGTCGCCAACGTGGTCCCTCCGAGTCGCGGAGCAGGCGCGGGTCCCATTGCGGGGACCACTGGCGTCTGCGGACTCAGCAGGGCTTGGGGAGGGGCCATGGGCCCAGTCTTCCCCGGACTGTAAGCGATCGTCGGGTCAACGCTCACAGGCGGCTGGCTCTGCTTGAGTTGCTCAAGCGCCGTAGAGATCAGCCTCCTCTCCCTCTCCGACAAGGGCTCCGAAAAAACCTTTGACCGCGGAGAAGGGGAGCGGTCTCGTCGATCAGGTCGTCCCTGATGGGGCGACCGGGCGCGGTCATAACGCCCGCCAGGAGCCAGCGCACCTAATGCGTTGGTGAGCTTGTCCACCACGCCCTGGACGGACCGTCCGGGATCCATGCGGGAGGAGTCCACCCCGCCGGATTTGGCATCCGGAACTGAGAGTCCGTCGGTCCGGGAGGGACCGCGGTAATGGGCACTCGATCCCGGACGTCACGGCACACTCTTCCAGACATCCCCTGGAAGAGTGCCGGCTGACGCTGCGGTCGTCCGGACACGGGCGGGCGCGGCGCCGTTGCCAGCTCCGCCTACCGCGCCTAACTCATCAGGGCCCGGCCCTGATCGCAACTCCTGTTGCGGCCCCGCAGGGCTCGACTCCACGTCCGGAGACGGAGTCAGGGGCGCCAGAGTCGACTCCGCAGACTGAGTTTTATCCGCGGAGGTCTCCGCACGTCCCTCCTTACCGCCGGAGTCACCCGAAGATGTCTCACGGCGGCTGCCGCGCGACCGGGTGTGGTCCGCGACATTTCCACCCTCATCCCTCCCGTTGGACTTATTCTTTTCTTTCTCTTTGTCCGCCATTTCTTCGAGATGTCCCAGAGGAAGCTAAGGGTCCCCACGGACGAAAGGGGCTACAACACTGTGACGTTAGGCTGCGATGGAAGGCCGTCGGACTGATCCTGTTCACGGCACCAATGTAACGTTCGGACGCCCAGTACAGGACGCCCGGGTAATACCCTACAGGTATCATGACCAGGTACCAGTCCGTCCGGAACGAGCCCGGATCTCATCATCACCACATGGTACAACACATCATCACCAACACCAACATCATCACATGCATTATACAACATAATGGTAATGTAGCCGTGTGTAGAGCCCGAGAGGCCATGGGAGCGGCCCCACGGAACCCGTACACGTGGGCATTGTGCTCTCCGGTCTCGCCGACGGCCCTGAGGCAGAGATGGAACTCTGCACCAGCCTGACGGTCTGCCAGAGCCTATGTCACAACGTCCCGGGGCAGGAGAGAACTGGCGATCCACAGGGCTTGCGCCCCCGAGTCAGCAACTTGTCTCCCCCGGCCCGGGGCCCCCCATGGAAATTGTCCCCGGAGCCCCACGGGGCCTCTACTCGCAACTCGGGAACTCAAAGCTCATGGTGAGCCTCGAGTGCTTCCTCGTCACTCGCTCTCCGACAATCTCCTCGATCGAGAAGCTTCCAGTGTATATATAATACACCAGAAACTAGAGGCTGCACGCGAAGCGTAATCAAACCATTGTTATAGTTTACTGGAATAACATAAATGACAATGCATTGCCATAGCAACGCCCGCTCGAACTGAGCCGTGCCGAAAAGGCCAAGACAGAAAAGGCCACATAAATGGCATATAGTTTTACAATGTCACCTGCCGCGAACTTAGGGCAAAATCGCCACATTTGTTTTTGTTAATTCCCCAGCATTTGATAATGACCGATGGTCTAACGACCAAAATCACCTTTTATATATCACCCGAAGTGGAAAAGGTAAGGGTCATCAGCTTGGGGTCCACTTTAGTGATACAGTCTAAGGGGCGAGGATTTGCAGTAGCTTATCGTCTCGTTATTTTATGATTTAGGAGCAAATCGTAAATGTGTTACATATGCTTTAAGAAATAGAGAAACCTTGAGGAACAGCACTGCGCCTGGTGAATAACCCCCTGTTACTCGAGGGGTTTCTCTGTTTCAAATCATACAGACAACTACTCAGCCGTGATTGGCTGTGGTTAAACCCGGGGGTTAAACCAACATACAACATTTATTAAATGCCTGCAATAACAATGCATGTATGGTTCAAACACATAAGAATAGTACATGTAATTACCCACATATATATAACATAGTTAAGAAATTAATTATGCATGCATTGATAATCATGCAATATATTTTGAGATGAAAACATATCAATCATTTGTTTGTTTTTGGGAATCACTTTAAATGTCTTGTGATGAAAACAGAACACAAACAAAAAACATTACAGATATTTTGTACCACTCTAAAATATAATACCTGCATAACTATCTATCAACGTACTTCCCGTGTGACGATCAGCTGATATTGTGTGATGATACACCTCATTCTATGAATATCGAACATCAATTTCTTTACCAATGTGTGTTCTCCTTGCATTTGTCAGTCATACAGTTGTAATGCTTAATCGAAATCAACAAAAAATCGACCACTGTATTTTTCATCCCCGGTGACATGATCACTGTGA
Source organism: Terebella lapidaria (assembly GCA_949152475.1). NCBI lineage: Eukaryota > Metazoa > Annelida > Polychaeta > Terebellida > Terebellidae > Terebella > Terebella lapidaria. The sequence goes on from OX424570.1 coordinate 23,648,303, forward strand.
TCGCCACATCCTATCATTTACAAATATAAACAAGTATGTGTGCATTATGATGGACCTGCAAGGAAACGAACACACGTTTAGTCCCCATTAACTCAAATCACGGTTAGATTCAGCGAACGAAAATTAGTAATTGGAGGGAATAATGTTGGTGAAATGTTCAGATAGACTATGCTCAAACCATATGCTTACAACCTTTATGTCGATGCCCATTTCATAACCTAAGTGGTATCATTGTACTTCATACACCAAGTAACTTTATGAAGCTTCATTCCACGAACGAAAATTGGTAATTGGAGGGAATAATGTTGGTGAAACAGTCAGATAGACTATGCTCAAACCATATGCTTACAACATTTATGTCGATGCCCATTTCATAACATAACTTGTATCATTGTACTTCATACACCAAGTACTTTATGAAGCTGCATACATTGATGGTATGTTTTTTTTTCAAATAAGTATCAACTTCATCATGATATCCCTGTATAACATCTGAATAGTGTTGATCTGTCATTCATTGATAGCATGATTTTTCAATGGGTAGCTCTCCTATTAATGCTTTCATGTACATGCACGTTCTTATTGGTTCTCGGTGCTTGGGGTCTTCGCTCTCATGTGATGAAGCATCTGACGATGGCTTTCCCTAAGTGAATTGCGTCATCCTGTACATATTTTTATGCCGTTTAAGACGACATCAAATACGATCAGTACACTCGAAATTAACGGTAATTAGTGAACGGACTTCTGTAAGATTCCACGTCAGAATAATTATCTGTTATGACCATACAAGATGTTTTGCACGCTGAAGGCAAAATTATCTCAGTAGCTGGCTCGTGATTGGTTGATGTAATTTATTATGTAATATTGTGCTTTTAGTTACATATGCACGTGTTGTAATTATGTGATTATGTAAATTTCACGGGTCACATATTTCACGGGTTTGTTGTTGGGCAGTTAGGCCGTTCGTAACCTAGGAGGGTCGAATTGTACACCACTGTCTTTATTTAAGATAATAAAAACATTTTTTGGTGGTCGCCAGAAAAATACACTAAATAATGTAATTGGCGGGGGGAACTAGTTCTCCCGTGAGGAAACCGCTTCTCCCATGGGGAAAATGTTTCCTCTATGAGGAAAACATTTCCCGCGTGAGGAAAACTATTTTCCTTGTGAGAGAAACTATTTTCCTCATGAGGAAAATGTTTCTCCTGCGAGGAAAACGCTTCCTCCGCGGAAAAAAAGATTCCTTCACGAGGGAAACATTTCCTCCATGAGTAAACTATTTCTCTCGTAGGGAAAACGTTTCTCCCGCGAGGTAAACGTTTCCCTCGCGGAGGAAATAGTTTGCCTCGAGAGGGAACATTTCCCTCACGGGGGAAGACAGTCTTACGTTTAATAGTTTCGGATAATTACTATATTTTGATGAATATTTCCTTGCAGAGATCGTTGCTTTCTACTGTTGCACACCTTTTATATTCAACTGTCTGATCGTTAAAAGGTTTCCGAGTAGGCTTATACTTTACGTGAACGTATTCTATTTCTCATGTCCAAAATGTCTTATTACAATAAACTGTAAACGTTCTTAGAGAAGTTGTTGATGAGTGAATTTTTTTTTTTGGGGGGGGGGGTGAAATTTCGCATGAGAGTTTCGAGTTGTACATTTCGTGTAGCTAAATCAAATACGCCGTTCTTCGGCCTATTGTCGCGTGTTGAAATAGACCCCGTGAATTATACGGTCTTGTCACCTTTCCGAAATAGGTTAACACGCACATAGTATATTGATGGATACAATAGTCCTTGTGATGCCTTTGATCCGGGGAGGTCTGGTGCAATAGCTACGATTTTTGTGAATTAAATATACAACATCCGTTCTGTCAGGCTGCGACATTTGTATGCTATACAGTTAGACCGCGTGCTCTAAATGCGGTGAGTTTTGAGTCTTGATTAAATATATATTGACAAGACAAAAGCTCCAATTCAGACACAACTGCCACGAACTGGATCTTGAAAGAAACGGAATATTGTAAACCATGTGCAACAAAAGACAAATGAATGGACATTATTGTGAGTGTGCATCATTTTGAGCATCGGTTTACGTTGAAATCGATGAGGATATTTGTCGTTTTGTTGCACACATATAGTTAACTTTTATTTCTTGTGGAATGAGCAAAATGAGTACTATATGGTTGAGTTGCAAGGAGAGAAGGTGTCAAGGACACTCCTACACAATCTCCGGCATTTAGGACACATCGGCATGGAAGCCAATTCGACCTACAATGCGAGTCGGAAATGCGCTATATCAATACTTGACGCTAGTGTTCCTGGTCAATGACCTTACAGTTTTGAAATTATTGATCACTCAACCCAGGCAACAGTGGAACAAGTAAAGTGCACCTCAGGGCTGGAATAAATAAAGTATCATATCCGATCTCCCGACTGGTGTATTCCAACTGAAGAAATTCGTTTGCCTTTGTTGCCCCTTCATCTTTTTACATCAAATTATCACATGGTCGATCAATGTGAACGTTTTCAAACTGTTGTAAAGGTTTCCAGCCACATGTTAAGGTTTCCACCTGTATATAAACGTTTTCACCCAGGTTTAAATGTACATGTGCAGACATATTACTTCCAATACAACCGGATTTCCATGGTTTTAGTTGTCGTTTTTTTTTTGTTCAAATAAGCCGAATTCTTCAATTCTTTTGAGAAACCTTTAACTGTATATTTTCTTTCTGCTGAAATGCCTTAATAAGAGAACGATGATTTGTTTGTCACCCGGGATATCCTTCATTGTGACTCTATGCACAAAACCAATTCTGAAACCAATTCAAATGAAAATGTGAGTCGGATATGCACCATACCAATATTTTATATCACTATTGTTGGCCAACGACAATACATTCATGAAATTATGATATCTGGAACCAGAAAACACTGGAACGGGTACAGGTGTCTACTATTTTAAGGAATTGCTTGTCGCCATTTTATTGACTATCTATAATAGGAAACACCCCAAGCATTCATAAGTAAAATACCACATCCGTTCTGTCAGGAAGTGCGTTCCAACTGAAGCACGCTCGATTTGCTCGGTCATATATTTTTTTTCGACCGGATTACAGTCGTGTTTGATCTTCACAAAGAATGTAGAATACTTTGGTCATTCAGTCATCTACGTATAGTAGTGGGTTACCCCATCGAAAGTCATGCCTCAGTCACACTTGCACCGGTCGCCGACCGATGTGGAAAACATCGGTGGTTTTCACTGATGTTCCAGTCATCGGTGAGTTTTTTCATACATCCTTTCCGAATCTTTCGAGTAGTCATGAAACCAGGTATTGCCCACCAGTGAAATTGCCCAAACTTCAAGAATTTCAAGCTCAGTGACCGTCAGGTATGTACAAATCGGCCGATTATCTGAAAGACAGCTTCCGGACGTCTATCGGCCCCCGACAGCAAACCTACATCGACCGCATGTTGAGCTACCCACATTGGTCGGCCAAAAAACTACTCGGCGCCTGGTGGGCATCTTGAGGGGCAGACATGCTGGTGATTCAATAGAGATGTCTTTTTTTCTCCACCGGTCTCCGCAAGAAACTAACTGTGCGTTATTTTCTTCCGATGCCTCCACCGACGTGTCTCCGGTGTCAGATTGTTGGCAATTGTGGGTGAACGGCCGAAATGGACAAATGTAAGCCTTTTCGGGAATCAAATCCTCATCGGCGGGGGAATCGGTGCAGATGCGATTGAAGCATTAGTCCATCCAAGATTGATTCACATACAAACAGTTTCAAAATACGTTGTTAAACACGATATTCTTACTCAGTGCATTCCAATAAAAAAGGAAAAATCAGACAAAGCCTGAATGATGAGGTGTCGATGTTATTCAGTGCATCGCCGAACAAAGAATGCAAAACCACTACCAACAAATATCATTACAGACTCTCTTGATACACTTCTGCCTTTCATCGCGGACAAGATCGATTTATCGATTACGCCTTGCAAAGGATAATCAAAACCAAAAAAATATTTATCGTACCGCCGATCCCCATAAATAAAAATATATTGGATATTTAGCTAAAACAGAGACTCCTACACCCCCCTCCCCCTCCCTTTGTGTATGATATACCGTTCAAAACACTAGAGAAGCTGTTGAATCGTAGTTTGGTTTCAGGATTATATTATTATGGGGTAGAATACTTTGGAGCCTAAGTTTGAAAAAATGGAATTGATCATGTAAAAACACAAATTTTTTATTGCATACCGTTTTGTACGGTGCCCGTGATAGGACATGATGAAAAAGAAACCTACTTCGTTCGCACGAAGTACTAAGTCGTTCGCACGAAGTACTACTTCGTTCGCACGAAGTACTACTTCATTCGCACGAAGTACTAAGTCGTTTGCATGAAGTACTACTTCGTTTGCACGAAGTACTACTTCGTTCGCACGAAGTACTAAGTCGTTTACACAAAGTACTACTTTGTTTGCACGAAGTACTACTTCATTTGCACGAAGTACTACTTCATTTGCACGAAGTACTACTTCGTTTGCATGAAATAATAGGTCGTTCGCATGAAATAATAGGTCATTCACATATCCATACATAGTATTCGAACATTGTAATAAGCCTATGAAATGATTGATCCTAATGCTACCAATTTACCCTTCAATTACCATAGTCAATTTTCAGGGTCCTCCCCATGTCCTGAATCTGGATACCCCTATTTACATTTATTAATCAACTAATAGAATAATGAATAGTCCATCGATACATATAAATTTACCTCAAATAATAGCAGAAGATTGTATCCAGTAATATCTATTTGATCAAGATTATTTTAGTTTAAAATGACCACATTTTTGCTAGGGGAAGTGTGGATGATTTAGAGCGCCATGGAGTTATAAGGCACCAAATTTGGAGCACCATGTGGAGTGCCAAGTAGCGCTTGTTATTTAAAGTACTAGTATAGTGAAAATATGATGTGAATTTATATGAAAGATCTCATTGATCTGAGCAAAAATGGTTTTTACGGCATGTAAATATCACAATCCGTTCAAAAGTTACAGCACTTTAATGACTGAAATCGGCAAATTTGCTTTTTCAAAACAATTTAGGTAATTAGTATGCAAATGAGATATTCATGACGTCATCGGGGGAAGTTGGTTTAATTAGGTACTTTGATATGTATTTTTCATTCATTTAATGTTATGATTATTCTTCAAAACTTATTATATACAGATTTTTATATGAATAATCAGTGTTTCCTCTTTTTCTGTTGTTGTCAAGGTAACCAGTGACCTGGTATGGCCCATAGCAACCATGGTTGCTAGGGCCAGAAACCCACTTAGAACAGGGTATGCACAAATAAAAATGATGCCAACTTGAGATCTATAATAATTTATTTCATAAATAATCGACAGGAAGTCTGTGGATAGACTGACTTGGCAGTTAATGGCCATGGCAACCATGGGTATCTACGGCTATAGGGAACGACTGGTAACCATAGCAACAGTACAGTTTGTGTGGATATTGACTATGTATGGTACATTATAATATGCACTAGTCAGATCGTCAGAACCTTCAATAAGAATCATTATATCATGGCTTGAAATATCCTAATTAAAATTTGTTCCCCTCGTGACGTCATGAATTCTCATTAGCATCTAATTTGCATATTAATGAGTTGCTAGAACTTTTCAAGTGGCTTCTGTAATGTAGTGCCGAAATGGCAGTTTCAAATGGCTGTAACTTTTGAACGGAAAGAGATATTAATATACTGTAAAGACCATTTTGCTCAGATCAATGAGATCTTTCATATAACAAAACATTATATTTTCACTTTACTAGTACTTTAATGGGGTAAGATGATGTAGATGGGTTTGTCAACGATGTAACATTCCATCATGCAAACGATTTACTACTTCGTGCAAACGACTTGGTACTTCGTTCAAACGAAGTAGTACTTCGTGCAAACGAAGTAGTACTTCGTTCAAACGAAGTAGTACTTCGTGCAAACGACTTAGTACTTCGTGCAAACGGCTTAGTACTTCGTGCAAACGACTTAGTACTTCGTGCAAACGAAGTAGTACTTCGTGCAAACGAAGTAGTACTTCGTGCAAACGAAGTAGTATTTTTTTTCATCATGTCCTATCAGGGGCACCGTAGGTTTTGATACCCTGTACATGTAATTCATTACATGGTATCAAAAGGATATATCTGTCCTATGTCAGGGAATATGTGCCAGTGTATCGATCATCAACATATCCCGAAAAAGTAATTAAACTACTTTCATATGGGTGGTTTAGTAGTTACAGCACACACAATCTTTCTATTACCATCGCTAAATAATATCCAAATGAGAATTGTGACGTGATAACTAGATGCTCTCAGAGGAAGCAGTTTAAAATGTACCTTATTAATCAGTCAGTTGGAATTTATATTATTTGCCACCACTCGCTTGAATAATACTTTATAGCCATTATAATAACATGTACTAGTCAGAATCCACAAGTCGCACAAGACCAGGGGCAATACATCGCGGACAACTCGTGTGACCTGGTGAAATATTTATTCACGCCATCGCAGCGAACGACAACCGAGCTGAGCAGTACATGTTAAACCAATGTAGTTACTGACTGATCGCCGGTGGTGTACTTTTAATTTCTGGGGAGAAATAGGGAAAAGGCACCAATGTTGTTTTGGGAAAGTTATACAATTATAGGCGGGAGCAAACGAAGACAAGATGGACTTTATGGCATTAATTACTTGCGTTTGGACAGTTGCATGCCATTTTATATTCAGTCAAGCTGTTGAAGTATCCGATAAGTTCAGAGTGATTTCTGATGAGATTGTAGGGTCGTGCACCGTCTTCCGAACTCAAGATGTGAGAGGGACAAGGGAATGTGCCAAACTGTGTGGAGAGTTTGAGCTCTGTGTTGGTGCAAACCTCGGACCCCAGCTGCCGAATGGAGAATATTCCTGTGATTTGTTATTGAATGCCGACTTTGACAGTTTAGTGTCATCGCCTGGGAGCAAAGGAATCCGAAAACAAGGTACTGGTCAGCATCAGGGTTTTTAAAAAAAATATATGTCTGGATTTACCATCTCGAAAAAGAAATGATATCTGATTTTTCTACTCTTATGACATGTGCAATCCAACGCCAGCCCAAATGTATCCGAAGCCGGAGGCTTTCTTTGCATTAAAACACTGATGAAATTAACAAAAAAATACAGTCAGATAAAATGACAAAACTAGTTGACTTTTCAGTGCAAATGTCTGCGCTTATAACTCGAAGACAAACGGCCTTATCAATTTAATATTTAACGAGTGAAGCGCTATGGTAATGGCTCAGTCTCCTTCAAATTTTGTCAAAATCGAATAAAAATGGTTGTCATGGCAACGGAAAAAGTTAAAATCACATAATTGGCTATAATTCGGGTTCTGCTTGATATTAATTCTGCCAACTGTTTTTTTTTATTTTTCTATGGCCAATTTCCGATCGTATGGTGTACGACCGATGGTCCTATGTCGAAAACTCTCCATTATCGCCCTATGTAAAAAAAACTAGGGGTCACGATTTTACGACTTTTGAGTGTTCTGAGACTGAAGGCCATATATTGTGAAGCTTGTTTTCAATCGTTTCAACCCATTTTCGTTCAGGAGATGTGCCGGAATGATAGAAACAATACTGTGAAATTTCACAGCTCAATATTAAACGAAAAGGTCAAGGTCAGAGAAAGCATCAAAAGCAAAAAGTTGCAACAACTCTGCTTATAATAATGATTAATTTCCTTTATCAATTTTGTATTTTTCTGTGCTCAATTCCCATCATTTGCTGTACGACCGATAGTCTTATGATCAAAATCCCCATTATCGCCCAAGGTAGAAAGTGTAAGGGTCATCAGCTGAAATCACTGATTCGTAGTATTTCAAGGTGTGGTAATTCCCAAACCACTGACGATATTCAATAGAATGTTGAATTAAAGTATGCAGTATAAAGTTGTGAGAGCTGGCGATGTTTGGGTTGTCAGTATCAAGAATCCAGGTCGTGGTCGACAGGTCGAGAATATGTTCAAGATAGAACAATGATTTTTGTATTTTTATTTTTGTATTTTTCATGGCTAATTTCCGACCATTTGATATATACTGCCCATCAAAAGCTTTATCATATTCATCATTGATTTATCATTTATCATTGATCAGGCAATAATCAGTTTACAATGAACCCATATGTGAACAGCAATGCTGCGAACAATATCACAAATTGAAAAAATGTGCCGCACACGGCGTGAGTAATGAAGCAAGAACAAATTCAACAATTCAGAGGCGAGTTGCTCCACCATTGGTTTCTGCGCAAGCATTGCATCATGACTTACATGATCGATACGGTGTCTGGAAATCATGCTGTGAAATACGATCCCATTCGACACTAAGTGCTATGCCAGTTGCTTACCTTGACGAACAATTGACCACAAAATATTGCTCCCCCTCCCCACCAAAGAAAATGTTCCATAATGAGGGTTGGGCAGTGTTCTATAGTTTATCATGTCATGATGGTTCCGGCGATGTTCTATAGTTTATCAGAACGTTATTGTAATGACGGTTCCGGCAGGGTTCCATGGTTAACCCGAGACCAGCTTTCACGAGACCTCATGGGGTCTGTTTTCTTTGGCAAATGAATAAGACCCACGTGAGAGTGTGTCCAGCATTATAATGAGTCATGTGATCATGTGGACGAGACTATTGCCTCTCCAATTAAGCCAGTTCCTTTTTCGACTGGTTTCCGTTGGGGCCTGACTCAGGTATAGGTCCAATGCCTGGGCTCGGCAATACGTATGCTGGTAGATGATTGAGACATGATGATTAGTGTACGACTGCTCAATAGCCCTACAAAACAATTGAGAAATCCGAAACAAACTCCATGGAATAGATTTATGACACAGGACATGACATAAATATCCATTCTTTGATGTGAAAAAGAGAGAGTTCCGAAAAAGAGTTAATCGCTCCATATTCTCGGGAGATAATTGAATACAATTTTTCAGCAAGTATTAACTTATTCACCCATTCATCTATGGTACTAAGATTGCGACACCTATTGAATATTTGCATGAGCCAAGCCGTGTTTCACTCTTGTTTCTAGGTGTCACTGATCACTGCAATCTCCAGCCTGAAAATCCCTGTCAAAATGGCGGCACTTGCATTTCCGGTTTCACTAATTACACCTGTCAGTGTACAGACAACTGTAATGGCACCACGTGTGAGTGTTGTACACTGCACCAGTTCGACGGATACACAGAAACCATAACAGTGAGCAGTCCTATCGCTGCTTTTCCTGACGTGAACCTCGACGTGTTCGTCGATAACCACACGGATGGACACAACTGGATTGTAAGTTATCATATAACATGTTTCAGATGTATAATTTGTTTGATATTTATGAGTCGGTGTCGAGTATGTCACGTGAAAAGAGTGAATTACGGATATGTAACGAAAAAAAAGTATTAAGAAATTTCGAACCAGACACATTCAGATGTTGACATTTTGTCATAAATAACAAGAGGCCAGTTATTTAGATTCACGACTGCTGCTGGTATTTCGTGTTAAAAATAATAATATTTCTAATCACAGTTTCAGTTTGTTTATACACCCTTTGGTGAATACATTACTGGTCTGTGCGTGTTAAGGTGTGAGAGAGCACTAGCTCATACATGTATTCGATTTTATTTATATTCCACATGTAATATGATAGTACTCTTGGAATACTCTTGTAAGGTATTTGTTGGTTAGCGTTGAAGGATGAGTTCTCCACTATCTGAGAAATCACAATAAGAATATTGATTACCTACCACCGGTGTATTATCCAACATGTTGTTTGTATGTCTGACAAGGTGCTGATGAGGCGACATGACGGCTCCGAGGACTTTGTTGGTAAAGTCTGGGCTGACTACAAGTCGGGATTTGGAACACTCGAGTCAGAGTTCTGGATAGGTAATCTCCATGAATGACGTTAATGGATATTTTAGTTATTTTTATTTCAATGACATTCTCCCCTGGCATATTGAATATGATAAATGAACCACCGAAAACCAGGCAATGACAACCTGCATTACCTGACCAACAACGGGAGCTCCTGGACCGTCCGCTTCGATATGAGGTCATTTAGTGGAGAATGTAGACACGCTGCGTACAGCACATTCGGTATTGGGGGTGAAAGCTCCGGCTATATGCTTACTATCGATGGTTACAGTGGGACTGCAGGTAATTGCCCATACAAGAAAATAAACTGTTTGTGAATACTGTATTTATAGCAGTGATTTCCGTCATATATCACCCCTAACGTTTATTCGTGTTTTACCATGGAAAGTAAGTATCCACCAATACAACTAAATTTTGATGATGCTAATAGCAAACGTAAGATACATTTTGCAATAGAAACGGAGCCCGACCAATTAGCTTATTCAAAGAAACACTGGCGTCACCAGGGGCAGACAGTGTGTAAAATGTAGTTGTTCCTATTGTACATATATGATGGCCTAAGTGAAATCATATTACCAGTAATTTGCACGTTAGAGTTTATAATAGTGCCTCGGCCCGCTTGTCTTGAACATATCGAACTGCTGAATTTTAACTTAATGGTGGTCAAATTTTCACCCATCCTATCGAAATATGTAGATATAGTATAATACAAATCGAACACCGCCTTTTGTTCAAATAATTATGCCACAAAACCTTTCCAGGTAACTCCATGATTTCCCCAGGAGGATTGGACCTTCGCAACCAGAAATTCACGACATCCGATGTTGACAACGATAACGCCCCCGGTGGTAACTGTGCTTTGTGGGTGAAAGGCGCCTGGTGGTACAACTTTTGCGCCTATGTTAAGCTCACTGGTTTTTACGGAGCACACGTTCCTTCAGACCAGGGAGTTTACTGGTACAATTTCCTAGGGTTAGATGGCTTCATGGAGAGAGTGGAAATCAAAGTCAGACCCAATAATTAAAAGTCTTGCTGATTTGTACTGATGTAAATACTTCACGTTGGAAATGTTAGATACATTGGTTGAATACATTGCTCTGAGTACATGTTCAAATGAATCAACTTTATATATTTCATATAAACATGTAATTGGAAGGATAGAAAAAAATCAGTGTACATAAAAAAAATATATATATATACATACTTTAAATAAGTCAATTATTATTCGTTCGTCAATCTGTTATCGCTCTCAGAATGAAACTATTTCACTCTCGTTGTGGAGAGCCACTGTCTGATCGGTCAAATCTATTGAAATCCTCGCAATATTTTGCGGTTATCAGGCATGAATAATTCCGAAAACGTTATACAAACTAATGGGAATATATTTTTTTAGTGATTGTATCCTTCTGATTGTTGAGACCAATATATTTAAACCAAATGCTGCGGGAATATACCAGGACCGGACAAGCGCATCCACCCATGGGCCGTTTTTATCGTATTTGAATATGTCGTTACCTGATGGAGGCGACAATAAAACTTTATTTACCGTTGGTTGGAGGATTAAAACATTAGCTTTTATTACATATACAGATGAACATCAACAGATATTTCATTCAGCGGTCAAAATCAGCATATCTTTCATCATGTTCATCTCACATAACATTCAGCATACAAAATACACAGCTTCAACAATAACAGTTAGGTGACAGCCAATTGTTTACCTTAAGTTTAAACAGTTTTAAATCAATTGAAAATTTCAGATCGTTATCACAAGTATTCCAAAATGTACTTCCTCGATATATCTAACAACTGTAACCATATTTTGTGCTTCTAAAATTACATTGTTTAAGTTTCAGCACACCCCGACAGTCATAGTTCACATTTCACTTTAATGTTGTTCGAATTGAATCACTCTAACATTATCTCCATCACATTTTGCACCTTCTCTTCTCATATATGAATCAATGCTAACCCCGTATACGCCCTTAGTTTGGCTATTACCAGATCATGTGGTAAGTGGTCAAACGATTCACAAAGATCAATCAGAATGGCACCAGCAATCAAACCATTATCTAATTCTTTCTTAACATTTTCAACAAAGAGAAATAATACATTTTGACAATTTTTTTACGAAATCTCGATATATATGGTGAAAATTGTCTTTCAAAGAAACATGAAACCTGGTCCATTAGAAGGCCTTCAAAAACCTTCGAGATGTTTGGTAATATAGTAACTGACCAGAAGTTATTTTTCATTGATGGGTCACCGTTTTTGAACAGTGGTACAATTTCTGCATGTATTAGGCTGGACGAGAATACAGATATAATACACTTACTCACCAAGTAGGTAAAAAGGAAAACACAGAGCGTTAGCACCCAGTGTCAATAATTCGGTGGAATTCGATCATACCCAGTGGCTTTTGCTGGATTCAGCTTATTCATGCGTTTGTTAATTTCTTCAACGGACACTATATCAAAATTGAAATGCATATTGCTTTATACGCGTTATGCTATCATGTTTGTCATAACGTTCCCAGATCGATGCCACAGTCTGCCGTGGCTATGGTCAAACCGAGGTGGTTAGAAATTCGTTACTTCATCATCATTCCATGCAATTTTATTATAGTAGTCATTCAATTCAATATTGATTATATTATCTTCCTCACACAGAAGTATGCGATCCTGTGCGCTCCTGCATTTATCAGATATCAGGGGTTTTACTGTGTCCCAGAATGACTTGGTGTCCTCATTTCCATTACATTTATTTTGCATATATTGTGCCATGCTTTTCTTCTTAAGTTTTACAACCAGATTCCTATATTTTCTGTATAACTCCCATGACTGGGCATCCTTATTCCTTATATATTTCCTACGCAGCATATTTTTGTAATTTATTGCTCACCGCAGATGGCTATTCATATAGAGTACTTGCGCGTGGCGAAAAGTTTTCTTTTTGACAGGTGCGTGAACATCAATTATATCTCCATCAAATACTCAAAGAACCAATCCGAACCATCAATATTATCAAAAATCTCAGCCACGTGGAGCGGAGTCATATTCAAATCATTGACATATGAACCTTGGTGGAACTTTCTAAAGGTCCGGTAAAGTATATTCCTAGGTTTCCTATGTGGAACATAAAGCTTTGTAGCAAAAGCCGCCAGGTGATGAAAATCACTCAGATCAAAATCAAATATGGTTACCCCTTACAATCTCTCATATTGTTTTCTCAATATTACATCGAGGCATGTATGATTCAAACCTTTGAAACAAGTGGGTTTGTCCACAATGTTTTTTATACCATAAATTTCACAGGAATCTGATATACAGTGATTTCTTTTTAGCAAATCAATGTTGATGTCACCTACATTGACTACATTAGAGAATTCCCTATTACATTCAACATATAAAGATTCCAACGTTGAAACAAAATTTATATTATTGACCTTGGGGTTCTTGTGAATGCTAACAAATAACCATTGTTCAGATTTTATCGTTAATTGAACAACAATCATTTCAATTCTTCCAACAATAGAATAACTCCGTTCTAAATCCAATCTTCTTTTATGAGCAATATCATCTCTGACATGAGCCATTATCATGATTATGCCACCAGAATTGTTCATAGTAAGATCAGCTCTATAATGTTCAAATCCAAGTACATTGAATTGCTCTTTGGGAAAGGAGTCATCTAGCTTAGTCTGTTGCATAAATAGAACATCTATAAAACCTTTCTCAAGTGATTCTCGTAGCCAGTCAAATGTAAGACTTACACTATTTATGTTAATATCAATTATTTTGAGACATTCCGTGTACTTACGATAAAATTGTACAAGTTACTCTAGCTCACATGTTACTTGATCGCACATTCAAAAATTGTTGTATATCAATATATTATAGTCAAATATAATACAGCTTACTTTGTTGAAGATGATTCAGATTGTCCATATAAATATACGGAAACCGGAGCTGTTTTCCGTGGTTCGAGTTTGTCACTTAACTCCACTTAAACCTATCCCACCCACTCATCCCATTTCTGTCTCAAATCGCATCGTCCACGACCATGCGCTATTGTATACGTTCATAATGATCTGTATTGCTTATAAATCGCCATCAAATGTCGTGTTTTCGGTGGAGTACAAAGCACCAAGGCCATGATCATTGTTAACACGTGCTATGCACACAGCGCATCGGCGTCGCGAGTACCGTATTTTCTCGACAATAGTCACTAGGGATTACAAACGAAGTGGGGCTTGCGGCTATGTACGCAGCGCATTGCTAATACATGTACCGTACTTTTTTTGTCTATAGGCCGCTGGATTTATAAACCGAGTAAGGTTTATATTGGTGTCAAAATTTGCAATAATGAATCGTGCTTGTCCTATCCATCACAGAAACAGACTCTGTTTACAGTACATGTAATACGTTTTATGCACTGCGTAAAATTCATCACTACTGTTCAAATGAAACTGTAAAAATTATCCGCAAATGGCTCAGCCCAACCAAATGCATTTACATTAACTTGACATTTGCATTATGACCGCAAAATTTGTAAAAAGATTCGTGTGTGCCCCATCCCCCACGGCTTACCGTAAGTTTTATGCATTAGCAAATACGATTCATCGTTCTTATTCATACCTCTAATTGACAGTGTGTCGAATTGACATTGTATAAATTATTAACTAATGGCTCAGCCCAACCAAATGCCTTTTTGATACCGTGCATAGCAAGGGTATTTTACTGAATTTAGTATGGGTAATTTTCTAAATGATAATGTCTATGCTACACTCCTATAATTTTATCAACTATTTATATTTAAGGTTGAAGATTGATAAAGATTCTAATCTGTCAACTATATAATATGGCAAAAGTCATGATTTCGATGCTTTCATGGTCATTTCCCTTTTCCAAGCAGCAACCATGATACGTGTTTTTCTCACAATTTATAGAACGAAGTAAATATGTGAGTATCTAGATGGTATGCAGCATAAATAAACCATATTCCTTGCGAAATACTGCGGATTTGTACACTGCGATGACAAAAATATCATCTTTTTTAAAATCTTACTTCCCTTTACCTCACAATTGTGGCATGGTATCTCCGTGACAACGCGCTTGGTAGCCACCATGAATTCTATCAGGACGAAATTGAGGCATATATTTCCATTCAAAAACATACTATCGTGAGCTAGGTCACACTCTCTGTGACTCAGTTCTGCTGATCCCCAACATATATATTTCAGATACACAGCTCAGTTGATTATTGTACTAAAGCCCTTTCAAACTAAAAAGACGCCAATGTTTGTTGTAATATCTCCAGTTGTGTGCACTCTAATTCTACCAGACCAAAAACAAAGTCAAAACAAGCCTTTAACCAAATAGGATTTCATGATTTTTGCTTATGAAGAGCAATGAGTCATTGTAACATGAAAATATTCGATTTTAAAAGGACATTCAACATGGGCTTTGACCGGTCAGCCACATCATTGTCCGGGCCTTGGGCCCGGATATACTAAAAACGCACTAATTTCAGCTGGTTCCGTTTTGCGAGGTCTCCCGCAGTGACGGGCAGGGAGTGATTCCACGGTGGACATACGTTCCGCGCTATTGTGCGGGCTTCGCCCGTTTACTATGCTGTAAACTGTAGTTCACAATGCCTCATGTCAGATGTCAGGGATGTTTGTGTGGTACAGCGGGGGTCGAAAATATTGTCACTCTGATTTTTTTGCACGCGCTGATATAACGCTGATGTAATAGGATCATATTAGAATCGCATTAAGAATAGGATATAGGCATATGCGCATAAAAAAAACCTGGAGTGAAGACTCGAGCATTTGGGAAATATAGGCGAGATATTAATTTAATTCATAATAAAAAAAAAAACAGCAAAACATTTCCTCCGGACATATTCTTAACACTTTCCATTCCTACTATTCTGTAGCTTGTGCATATTACGGCTGTCTTTTTTATTGCCTAATGTGTCAAACGGGAGGCTTTCCCGCCTTCGTCTTACCATTATAAAATCCCATTTAAATTGTTGAATTTAATCATTCAACTGCCATGTCATTGAAGACAATATCGATATACGACTAACTCTGTTTGGTCAGTGCTTCGTTTTCACTATGGTTCAAGTCTGGAAAATGTAAAGTGCATACAACTGGAGATATTACACCAAACGTTGGCGTCTTTTAATTATGAAAGGACTTCAGGACGTCAGAGGCGTCTCCAGTTTTAGCTATATCCATAAATCCAAACGATTCAATAAATAATTTTGTTATCAAACGCCGATCACCTGCCGATCTTCAGTTAATTACAATCCAGCACCCGATCCGAATTAACAGATTCTCTCCGGGTTTATCTGGATAGTTACAGACGATCTTGTTTTTTGTGCAGACCACTGATATATTTTGTGTATATGTAAGGATCTTTTGATGTTAGGGTTGTTTTATTGGCATCATCAAAATCTGGTTATCGGCGGTAATAGGTTGATACATACATATCAATCCATTACCGCAAATACATCTAGATTTTGATGATGCCAATAACAAATGTAAAATACAGCATTTGGGAATAGAAACAAAACCCGACCAAATTGTTTATCCAAAGAAACACTGGTGTAACAAGGGGTAGACAGTGTGTGAAATTTAATTGTTTCTACTGTACCCCTGATGGAATTAGTATACAACTGCCCAACCCAACAGCCCAACAAAATAATGTAGAACTCCAAAACAAACCCCATGGAATAGATGTATGACAAGGGCATAGGTACCTTATCACAAGCCAGGATAACAACTAGTTTATCATGACGTTTGTGATGATTTGAAACGCTCGAGGGACTATAACGGAGATTTGAGACCGACCCGAAAGCGAGGTCTCAAATCAGTCGGCACAGCCCTGAGATTTACAATCCACTGTAAATAACTATTTAATATAAAGACTTATACGCTATTCTATAGCTAGTTGCACACACGGCTACTTTGTTCACCGAAGCTCCCAGCTGGTCTCCAGAATAGGATATGTTGTACCAAGACTAAAAAACTGTTTTTAGGAACTTTCATGGACGTCGTCACAATCTCGTTGATAAGTACACCAAATCTCCAGCAAGTCCTTTGCGTCTCATCCTCTAGGAATTCATGACGGGTGCCACATGTGGGGCTGGAACTGACCACTGTAATTGGAACAGCTGATTTCACCTCCGTATATCCATATATGGTGTTTAAAAACGTTCCATAATATTTTTCTCGAAGTTGTCTGACACTCGATATTGAAACTGGACAACGAAGTTGGTTTTGATCGCACGGAATACTTTGTACTTGGGTATTGGTTCCATGTACGTAGGCCATGGAGTTACTTATTCTCCGACAGCTCGTATAGGAGAAGTTCATGCATGAGCTCAAACATTGTGCAAACTGAACATAAAAATTGTCGACCACTACATGATTTTACAATAGCGCAGTGATTTTTAGCACATCCATTTTGGACCCTGAAATGATCTGAAATTGGTATTCTTCTGTTCATATACATGCATGTAGATGAAACCATATCTGATATCAGTAATTGAGAAAACTTGAATACAATTGGACACAATCGTCACTTCGTTTTGTAATCATGTTTCGTTGTAATCATGTTGATTTGTTGTGTAGGGCCAGAATTCACCAGAGGGCAAATGAAACTGTTATTTCTCAACGATGTTCAGTATCAGAGAATCAGCGTGCAACAACAACACATTCCAAATTGATAGACATGGCTGATCTGATAGTAATACGATAGATGAATGTGATACCAACTATTGTGATATTAGATGAAGGGTAAAGTATTTCCCATATTTGAGCATAAATTGAAAGCTTGCAAATCGTTTCGAGAATAACCAATTTCAATTAATATTTAGAAATCCAATATATTTGGCTTAGCATGTGAAGACCATGATGGGAGGTAAACATGTATCGCGAATGTTTTAAATGAGGGATATATATTAGCCTCGGATATACCTTTTTCAGAATGATTACCATGATTACAGACTGAAAAAAGATTAATATTTGACATGTCTAAATGTTGTCCCTGGGTTATGAATACATGTTATAGTTACAATATACACATATATATGTACTCTTCCTTGCGGGTTGATTGTGGCGGTCCGTGGGGGCATGTACTTATAAGGTCACGGCGGGTAGAGTGTTACTGGTACGGGTGCGAACTGATGATCAATATGACCTCATTCATCATTTAGAATTAGATGAAGACAAAACTAACACATATGGACTACCAGTGTATAAATATTACGACCCAAGCCTTTAGAGATCACTTCTTTCTGACATTGAAACAACCAAACTTTCAGTCTTTTCTCAAAATTGTCAATTTAATGCACGTTGGTGTGATCTTTAGAACTTACTTGTTGATATGCAATATGCAGCTGGCTTAGACGTGGTATGTCGTTACATATATCTTTACATCAATGCATTTTGTTACATATCCCTCATTTATAAATCAGAAAGTTTCTTCATAAATCTCGTGATGCACACCGCGATAAGAGAGGTGGTGTCTTTTCAAAAAACAGAATATCTTACATAATTAGAAAATATTAGATTTTATACCTCATTTATTCCAATCTATTTAAAAAATTCAAGCCCCAAATAATTGGTAGTATATACAAGCTGAACACATCACCAAAGCAGACTTTGACATATTGACGAGCACTTTGACATTTTAGCATGTATTTCAACGAGTATTACTAATGGGCAATTTTAATATAGAGCTACTCATATATACTAATCGGACATATATATTTATATGTTTTGGGGACATATAAAACTCTTTTCTAGTGAAATATCGTTTTTACGAAGTACTGTACAATTTGAACATCAAGTGCCAAATTGTATTCTGACTCGTGAATATCATGTTTGAGCTGAAATTTTACATACTAGTAGATTGCCAACCTTTTCAGGATTGAAGATAGAAGTCTGAAATTTGGTGAAAAAAATATGATTTCATGCCTAATGGAATATACAGATTCAAATAGGTCCGACGACTCGAAACAAATACATCGCCAAAACTCACTATACCAGTGGAAGAATTCAGTATGATAGGTGACTTGACAATATGTCAAAATGGCACACACCTACACACACAAAATTGGCCTAAAACATTGAAAATTTCATTTCACGCCCCCTCGTTCGCCACATCCCCTGCACATATGTACTATTCATGTATGATTTTAAAAATTCGATATCACCCGAATTCTTCTCACGTTTTCTTGAATATAAGTCCATCGTAACTACCCGAAATAATAAACAGAGTCACTTATATCACAAGTCACCTCCCACGTCCTTCCGTTCTAAAGTACCAAGTCAAACCTTCCTTAGAATTTGGAATAAATATTTAAAAGTTCTGGTAAATTATGGAGGAACCACCAGGAAAAAGTTCAAGAATAGTTTTAAGCAAAATGTTATCTGAAATTTTTAGACCAATAAAGTTGTACGAACACTTTTCGCAAAAATTATCAAAAATAACCCAAAATTATACTGATCGTTTCAAACCGGTTCATTGTTTCAAACTCGCAGTCAGTACCTGTTTCCCGCGCCGCCTCGCCCAGCCAGGTCATTCAGCTGATCCTGGGTGGAATACATACTCAGTACATGCATATATAGATAATGTTGATCCGTACAAGTCGATTCCCATTTTTGTTGGTTATTTGGTGGCCTGACAGCGGCAAATATCATTTGTGATCTTAATAAGTACTTCTTGAAGACAATTCTTCGTACGTTTTACACTGTTGAATAAATTTGACTTGAATTTGAATTCCCTACCACGATTAGATGGGGGTATTATGATATGATGCTTTATTACCAATACAACACAATTATACCGCGGAGATCAATATAACCGATGAACTTCAAATATGAACTTGCAAAGTATCCGAGAGAAACGCGCACATCACATGGCGAATATATGAACTATTTACTATATATTAATAACTCTTACCTGTAACGGTTTCATGTCAAAAATTCAAAATGTTACTACAATGACACATATAGTACAGGTATAACTGAACATGAAGCATGAACTTGTAACGTGTCTCATTCTGAACAACAGAACATCTGACAACCATCTGGATAACCGTCGCCTGGCACTCATTTTAAAATGTATCTATAGAAACATAATTGTGGCATATTAAATCCATCTAGTGAAGTGGATATCGAAAAAATTTAAATATATGATCAAACTCCAGTTTTGTGTGAATGGATTTACCATGCAATCATTCTGTTAAAATTTGTTGATTTCAATCAATTTCATTATTTCGAAAATGTATTCAAAATATGCAATACATTACAATATGTGTGTAAAGTTCATACGGTTTAACAAAGCCACATCAGTTGTTGAGTCTGACTTTGATTTCAACTCTCTCCATGAAGCCATCCAGCCCGAGGAAACTGTACCAATATATCCCATTGTCTGAAGGCACGTTTGCTCCATAAAGACCCGTGAACTTCACATAGGTACAATAGTTGTACCACCAGGCGCCATTCACCCAAACAGCACAGTTCCCGCCAGGGGCATTATCGTTGTCGACATCAGACGTGGTGAATTTCTGGTTGCGAAGATCCATTCCTGGGTAAATCATCGAGTTACCTGGAAAAAATTATCGTTGAATAGTTATTGAACCAACAGGCAGTATTTGATTGTATTAGGATCAACAGAGAGTATTTGATCTACTATATCTTCATATTTTGGCACGATTATTATTAGCAATATCACTGGGTGTAAACCTGATGTGGGTTACCTACATCCCAAGATGACCTCGGGCAAGAACACTTCAAATTGCAATTGGTGATTACAAATGATTTATGAGGTTTTGGTTGAAAAACTGTGTATAGTTACATAGTACTGGTAATATTTCTTGGCATACAATCGTCCTTAATCGTTCATCAGGCTGGAAACGTGCGTTTAGAGCGATTGTATTTTCCGAAGGGATGTAGGTAACGATAACGACAGGATGTAGGTAACGGTACTCGGACAAAAATTTAATGATGTAGGTAACGGTTGTTGAACATGTGCTCTGGCTGAAAATTAAAACACTGAAAAAACACAAAAAAACACTGACAACTGGGAATTTTGATAGGTATGCTACCTCATAACCGTCAAACTAGGGATATATTTTCAAGAAGATTGGATGCGAAATGAAAGAGTTGGCTTGTCTCGCCCATAGTAAACTGCTGGTGAAATCGACAGCGGACCGGCCCCGATCGTTTTCCTATTTCGTTTTATATAGGCCAAATAGGCTAACGTTTTGTTGACATGCTAACCACTTCAAAAATTTTAACCTTGTTACACTCTTGCCAATATTTCATCGAAATAGATCCTATATACATGAATTCTTGACGAAATAATCCCGAAAAAACACTGCTGTTTTCACGTGTCACTTTCATATTGTGTACTTTTTATACACTCCTTATATAGCAAAAAATGCGATTGTCAACCATATGATCGGGATAGTTAATAATCCATCCATGTGTTCTCTGTTGAGAGGTCTGAGCGCCATTGAGCTCAAATTGTTCGCAATTAAAGCTGGAATACCAGCCCATGTAGCGTACTGTCCTCTATCAATATCCCTCACTGAATGAATGTCATATTATTTGATCCGTCGAAACATTTGAATGTTCATTGATTTTCTCCAAATTGTGAGTAGTATTAGTGGAGTACAGTGCTCTACATACAATTGCTTAAAGGGCTAAATTCAACATGGGGTAGGCTGCCAACTCTTCATGTCTTCGAGCGGAAAGTATCAAACATTGTAGGAAATTGCCGTTTGAGTCCCAGATGAAGAACGTGTATGCCAAGTTATAATACGATACCATTCATCGTCGTGAAAATGTCCGCAGAAAACGATGTAAACGAGTTAGACAAATCATAGTATGCCTGTTCATCCCCAGTAGCGGATTTAGAGGGAGGGGGGTTACTGGGGTCAGGACCCCCTCCCCCCTTTGAAATAATGCATAAATATCACAGTTTCCATAGACGGATTCAGGCCTCCTGCCCGAAACAAATTATGTTTGAGTTCAGGTTGATCATAGTGAGTTTGTTTGTAATGTATACTCGGGAGAGACCAGTATGCTCAGCTACCACAGAACATAAAAAGAGTTCTGGCTTATGGGGCACTTCAGCGGGCCCCAGACCCCCGGCCCAAAGGTGCAGCTTCTCTTCTACATTTTTTACAAACCTTTTCAGAACATGGAAATCAATAATTTTTAAGTGCAATTTATTCCCAGGAAGGTCCCAGACCCCCATCCCCGGCCCAAATGTGCAACTCCTCTTCTACATTTGTTTTTTTTACAAATTTTTCAGAAAATGGTGATCAATAATTTTTTAGCGCAATTTATTCTCAGGAAAGGCCACTAAATTAATTCTGAACATAAAAAGGCTCTGACTTCTGGGGACCAGCCCAAATATGCAGCTCCTTTTTTAAAAAAATTTGAAACAAATTTTTCAGTACATGGTAATCAATAACTTTTAAGTGCAAGTTTTTCCCAGGAAAGGCCACGAAATTAATGCCCGAATGTGTAGCTGGCCCGAATGTGTAGATTTCCTTCTACATTTTTTACAAACTTTTCAGAACATGTTCATCCATGAATTTTCAAGTGCAATTTATTCCCAGGAAAGGCCTTCAGCAGGCCCCAGACCCCTCAGCTGAGACGAGCTCGCTTCGTTTCTATTTTTAGCATTAAATATGAAAGTAGGGCAATCCATGGTATTCAAGTGGAAGTCATACCAAGGAGATGCCATCAACTTAACACTGAACATAAAAAGACTCTTGCTTCGAGGTCTCTTGAGCGGCCCCAGACCCCCACCGCGAAAGGCTCGCTTCACTCCATAAATTTTTATATACCAGAAACATGAAGTGGGATTTATACCCAGGATATGCCAGGAAGCTACCACAGCACATAAAAAAGGATCTGGTTTCTGGGGCCCTTGAGCGGGCCCCAGACCCCACGCCGTATACTGTTGGACCCCCTCTTTTCAAATTCCTGGATCCGCCCCTGATCCCAAATTTCATCCTATTAATTCACTTATTGACACGCAATCTTTTCAGAGTAAATTCCACCTGTGAAGATTAAAAATGTGTCAGACGGATTAAATATGACATTCATTCAGTGGGTGAGTAGTATTAGTAGAGTACAGTGTGCTACATGGGCCAAAGAACTTCGCGACCGCTTAAGATTTTGTGCATTTGCTTGATATTTGAGAGCAGCTTATTCGTGTTGAATACATTTCCAAATGTCTCCTGGTCCAAAATTATAACAATACTTCCATTCCTGATGGATGTACACATGACCAAACACGGGAATATGGCCAGATTCCCGAGATCCCGTTTGGGGTGAAATTGAACAATGGAGTAAATTGCCAACTTTTTCAATTTTCGCAATAGACCTCTGAAATTTTGTGGAAAATTGCCGCTTGACTCCCATGTGGAATATGCCAAATTATAATATGAAACCATGCACCATCGCAGAGATACTATTCCAAAAACGGTGTAAACGAGTTAAAAATCCGAGTATAGGCTTACACATAGTTTTACTTGCATTACCCTTGCAAAAATGTATCAAATGCACTGTTCAATAACAAATGATTGTCTAATTACCTCACTCTCGACCTGCATCACAGCTAATGTGAGAAGAAAATAATCAATAGTAAACCAGCGTGTATTGAATTTATCGCTCAATATATTCATCTTCTGAATAATCTGTTACCTACATCTTACCAAACACGTTACCTACATCTTCTTGTTAGCGAACTTTTCCGCTACCTACATCCCTTCGAAAAATACAATCGCTCTAAACACACGTTTCCAGCTTAATAAATGAACAATGATGCTTGTATGTCAAGAACTATAACCAGTATCATGTAAGTATATGCAGTTCTTCAACCAAAGTCTCGTGAATAATCTGTAATAGCCAATTGCAATTTGAAGTGTTCTTGCCTGTGGCCATCTTGGGATGTAGATAACTTAGTTACCTACTTCAGGTTTACACCCAGTGAATATAACTTACAAATACCACGTTTGATATGTTTAGGACAAGCAGGGCCGATGTCGTTATCCAAACTTTTGATCCGATAACGTGTAATGGGTATGACCTACATTATATTAGTGGAGTTGTGATATTCAAATGCAATATCCGCTGTAAAAATAATATTCGCATCAAAAATAAAAAATCATCAAAAATAATATTTTATTTTTGATAATCTTTTGACAATTACCTGCAGTGCCACTGTAACCATCGATAGTGAGCATATAGCCAGAGTTTTCATCCCCAACACTGAATGTCGTGTACTCAGCATATCTGCATTCTCCACCAAATGATCTCATGTCAAAGCGGACGGTCCAAGAGCTCCCGTTGTTCGTCAGGTAGTACATGTTATCATTGCCTGGTGTTAGATGGTTCATTTATCATTATGATCCCTTTAATCTTAATATGCCTCGGGAGAGAATGTCTAGATGTCATTGTAATAGAAGAACCTTATATTCATTAACATTTTGCAAAGAGATTACCTATCCAGAACTCTGACTCGAGTGTTCCAAATCCCGACTTGTAGTCAGCCCAGACTTTACCAACAAAGTCCTCGGAGTCATCATGTCTCCTCATCAGCACCTGTCCGTGAATACATTTTTAATTTATAAAAACAACGTGGTAGGAATGGTGGCAAAAAACGGTGCTGAGGACTCCCACCAATTGCTCTAAAGTTTTTACATATGCAGACCCGAAAGTGGATATTAACAGACCAGCGAGTGTGGGGACATGATCGATGATGGGGCCAACTTGGTTCATTGGACGTCCTATAAACATTGGACGAACTTGGAAGCACGAGCTTTACCATTGTTTGAAGGAATAATACACCAAGGAGGACCTAAACCACCACACAGGCTATGAAATCTTCATTATTACTATTACTGTCACTCGTCTCCTACATAAAATATTAGTTCTCACGAGTCATATTAAAAGCAATAAAAAACCACTTTTGAATTTGCAAATTGAAATCGGAAAACGACGGATGCTAGTAACAGTCATTGATCTAATGTCTCAATACAATACACCAAAAACGGATGTTTCTGAACCTCACAGTACACTGGAACCTTCAACACAAAGCATTTGAATCGAAGAGAACACCATTGACTAGTATTCAGAAGGATTACAAACACACCAAAAACATTATTATCTTATTAATATTTGTTTCACCTTGTTAGCCTATGACAACCGGAGTTGCATAATGGAACATTTAACAATAAACGTGCCAACTCATCTATGGTGACAGTGTCAGAGGTTTCTGATCCAATCAGAATCATCGGACATGACAAAATCGACGAGACCAGATCAGCTTGATCATTACCGACAGTAGTCTGAGTAGGTGGTTTTCACTCAGGCTGAACAGTTTAGCAGTGATAACAATAGGGCTGGGAATTTTGGCAATTAGGTTGGGTTCGGCCGAAAAAATTAGGGCAAGTTAAGTATTCTAATAAAGAATATATTGTGGTCGATCCCGATACTGACAATTCAGAAATGTTTACTTCTCGAGTGTGTGTTTTTACAGCGGAACCTGAACTTTGAGGCAAATTCACCCAACCAGGCTGCAAAATGTTGGACTTTGTACCGCGTGCCGCAAACAATGCATCTGATCAAGAAGCAGTAGGCAACAAGGCCCGGTAAAGTTTTGGACCCTACACATTTTCCACATACACGACTGGGAAATTCGCTCGATGCTGCGACAGGAAGTACCATAGAGATTGAATTCACCACCACTGTACTAATTGGGACAAAACTTAGTCCTTATTAGTCAACTGGCACCAAAATATAAATTCCCAAAATTATTGTATATCAAAAATTAATTCTTTCCACTTGACATACTGACAGTGACATAAAATACCAAAAATATCATGTATCAGACATGTGGACGGATAACTTACAATCCAGTTGTGTCTATCTGTCTGGTCATCGACGAACACGTTGATGTTTACGTCAGGAAAAGCAGCGCTGGGACTGCTCACTGCTGTGGTTTCTGTGTATCCCTGGAACTGGTGCAGTGCACAACACTCACACGTGGTGCCATTACAGTTGCCTGTACACTGACAAGTGTAATTAGCGGAACCGGAAACGCAAGTGCCGCCATTTTGACACGGATTCTCAGGCTGGATATTGCAGTAATCAGTGGCAGCTAGAAACGATAATGAGGAAAACCATGTCTCAAATATATTGAATTGCAAAGTATCGCAAGCGTGATATTTCTCATGAAAAATTAATGTGAAGCAATCAAATATTTTCTTTCATTAATGGCAAACGCTCAAGGTGGCAATGCGCCAGTTTTCGGCGTTTTTGTGCACTAAATAATCAATATACGTCATGAACCATATGGAGCAATGAATTTTTATTAAAAAATTACATATTTTAGATCAATGGGTTATGTATAAGTATATTCCTTATATCAATCATATGTTGAACCTACTACAGGTTTTAATTATACAGCTCAATAGTAAGTCAGCCACATATTTACATGCAGATTAATTTCATTATGCATATTATATTTATGCATACACAGCTCATATAACAACGATATATAGTGAGTTCTTGTCATTCGAGGTGTAACACGCATCAATCAACGAAGAACGATATAAGTGTTTAACATGAGAGTATGTCCCACGGCAATTGAATTTTTTCATCACCACTCGCCTACGCGTTGAAAGGAATCTCTTCTTCTCTTCGTATCAGTATCAATATTCAAAGGTGGAAGAGAAGCAATGATCAGTAATTAGATATGTATGCAGAAGCGATGTGCCTACTGGAAAGTTACAGTGATAAATGCATATATTGATTTGGAAGTACTGCCAAGTTTCCGTTTTACACCTTATTATTGATCAATTTTGTGATACACGTTACATATTTCATGTGTATATATTACTCGACATATTGAATTTGGTGAAGGGACAATGTCAACTCATGGCAAGTCAGGGCCTCGAGTTCAATATTGTTCTGTTTAACATCCTGTTTAACATCCTGGTGTTTGGACCAAATTGTGACACTGATCATTACTGATTCTAGATTTAATGCTGTTCGCAATACCATACGCTACAACTTTCGTGAAACGTTCCGTGTTCAATGCCACACATTATGCTAGTGGCAGCAATGAACCTTTGTACTTTGTGCGACATCATTACCTCCTGTTCTTCATATGTGGACTGTTTCAAACACTTGACCATACACGGACGCCAGTAAAGTATCAATAATTAGAAAATCATGGAAGAAATATTGCAAACAAAATTCGTAAACTGACTCCCTCCATGACAATGTCCAGATCGATGTCTCCCGTTAGCTGCTGGGTTAAATTGCAACAGTGCAACAGTAAAAAAAACTTATAACTTCGAAAATGAAATCACGTATAATATAAAATTTTGTCACAGTGGTACCACAAAGTCGACTTTTGATATGTGTCAGTGCAATAGCAACACACTCTATTCCATGAGGTTTGTTTCGGTTTCTAAATTATTTTCAAAAGCCGTTGGGTCAGTTGTATACTATTTCCATCGGGTGTACGTAGAAACAACTACATTGCGCACACTGTTTGACCCTGATGACGCTAGAGCGTCTTTTAATCAACAGTTGGGTCGGGCATTGTTTCTATTTCTAAAATGTTGAATTTCATGTTTGTTATCATCCAAATCTAATTGTGTTTGTGGTAATAGTATGACACCTATATTCAAACATTCAATCCTCTTAGCCATTATTTTCTATCGAGTCTAATTGTGAAATTGAGAAATCAACGCGACAGACTGATTCTCTGTCAGAATGGGTTAAACAAATAAGGCGTTGCTGTCTAAACGCATTCGTGTTTTGTCTAAGTCAGTCAGTACTAAATACAGCTCTGTCTTTGATGATCCAGTGGTTGCTGATAGTTTGTTGAAACTCCGAGAAAAATTTGTCATTGTTCCTGCTGATAAAGCATCCAATAATGTTGTTTTTGTATGTAAAGCATACTATATTCAGTGCCTATTCAATGAACTTGGTATCTCTAACCATGCTAACAACAACAATTCTAACCGTACATACCAGGATATGACTATATCTAAGCAGGATATATTATCTAATCACACGTCTGTATTGCATTCTTTTGGTATCACTGCTTCATGTAAAGATTATAAACTACCCAGTTTATACTGGATCCCAAAATTACACAAAAATGCATACAAACAAAGGTATATTTCAGGCTCGGCATCATGTTCCACGAAAGCTCTCTCTAAGCTACTAACTGTTATATTGTCAACGATTAAACATGGTCTCCAAAAATACTGTGAGACTATTTACTCTAGAAGTGGTATCAACCAAATGTGGATACTAAAATATTCCAAATCTTTGTTGCAGTATCTATATGCTCACACACTTTCAAAAGTTACGTCTATCAAAACATTCGACTTTTCCACTCTCTACACCACTATACCTCATTCAGACCTAAAGTCCCAGCTTCAAAAGCTCATACATAATTCCTTTTTCTCCAAAAAGGGACAACGTCGTTATAAGTATATTGTAGTCAATATAATACAGCCTACTTTGTTAAAGATGATTCAGATGCTCCACATAAATATATAGAAACCGATGTTGTGAATATGGTTAATTTCCTTATTGATAATATCTTTGTGGAGTTCGGTGGCCGGTATTCCAATGGGTACAAACTGTGCACCATTATTGGCAGACCTGTTTTTATACTCATATGAATCAGATTTCATCCAACATCTACAAAGAGGAGTATCCAAGTTTCAAAATAGTAGCTTTAATTTCACTTTCCGATAAATAGATGATGTCTTGCCAATAAATAATCCCAAGTTTGGTGATTATTTGGATGATATATATCCTAAAGAACTTGAAATTAAAGATACTACAGACTCCTCTAATTTTTCCAACTATTTAGACCTAAGGTTGGAGATTGATGAAGATTCTAACCTGTCAACTAGGTTGTATGACAAACGTGATGATTTCAATTTTTCCATAGTCAATTTCCCTTTTCTAAGCAGCAACATTCCTATGTCGCCAGCATATAGCGTGTTTGTCTCACAACTCATACGCTATTCCAGAGCTAGTTGCAAGTATGAGGACTTTGTTCACAGAAGTTCCCAGCTAGCCTCTAAACTGCTGCGACAGGGATATGTTTTACCAAGACTAATAGCTGCTTTCAAGAAATTCTATGGACGTCATCACAATCTGGTTGATGAGTACACAAATTCTATTACAAGTATGCAACAAAACCTTTTTGCATGTTAATGTTTTGGAATTCATGAAGGGTGCCACATATGGGGCAGGAAATGCTCACTCTTTCCGGAACACCTGATTGCACCCCTTTATGGCCATATATGGGGGTTCATGAAATTCCATTTAAATTTTCTCGATTTTGCCTGACACTGGACTTTGACATTGGATAATGGACTCGGTTTTGTTTGCTCGGACACTATATACTTGGGTATTGTTTCCATGTTTATATCTATTATACTTCTCGCTAAGAACGAATACATGTACCAATGATAAATGAATGTGAACGAAACAATTTCTAGTTAATTGGGCCTCGTCATTTACCAGGCTGCCTACCAAGTAAGTCATGATATAATATATTGTGTCCTATGAGTCCAAGATATGCTAAGAAATACAACCTAATTTCCAAGTAAAAAGAATAGAGGTGTGGAAGTAGCATGATGATACAGGGTGATTCTAGTGACAAACTAAAATAATACACAACTACTGTTTTGTGTGAGGTGAATTGTTTACTGTGAAATTACACAAAGTGTATATTTGTAGGTCTGATTTCATCTGGGCTTGAGAGTGTAACGCCTGCTGACTGCCTATCATTCATATGTATAAACGACGAACCATTTGTTTAGAATCACCGAAAACATCTGAATATTCGTAAAACCATCTTCGCAATTGTACAAATATTTTGTAACAAACGATTTGTAACATCCACTGGCAATGTGAGGAATTATTTCAGTATTTCATCTGGTGCATAAACCTCATGAAATCTGTTCTACGTCAGCTTGTGAAATACTGAATTTTACTGTATTATGCTTATGTTAAAATACACTGGTGACATTATCTTTTGTTATTGCACGAAGTTTCGTATCCACGAATGAACCGTTAGGAGATTGTGAAGGGGCGGTCATATAAATACAGGGCGCATGCTTGCATACGAGCTGAGTTATTCCAGTGAACAAATAATACATTGTTGTATTATAAGTAACCTAATTCCACTTAAGCAACATTACTTCGCCTGACCCAATCTTTTCGAATCTTCTTCATGTAAAGTAGAAACTATTTGCAGTCAATAGATTTTCCGACGTCTAGATTATCATATATTTTCATCAATGCTAGGTCCCCTTCAAATGATATTCACCCATTTATCTATGCACGTTATTATCAATTTTCATCAATTTGGAGTTTAACAGTTAAAAAGACTTGACCATGGACTTGTTTAGTCAAACATTTGCAAGGAAATCTGTTCAAGAATGTATTTTTTTGCAGAAAAATTATGAATGACATTTTGCATAATGAAGAGGGTTAAACGTGGTCGGAACGGGTAGGTAGTTGATTTTATCATTGTTTATCTGATGCTACAAATGTTTCGTATGCTGGTGATATTTATGCACTGGAATAGATATAATGTTCCCGTCGTTGTGTTTTCACTGAACATGTTATGGCCACTACCATGGTGTTTGACATTGAACACAGCACTTTTCATGAAGGATCCTGGATATGTTATTAACTGATATTCTTTCTAGTGGTGTAATGATTGTTATTACACTTTCGGATAATACTTCTGTGCTTTTGTGCCGGACAATATTGTTTTAATTTTGTGACTGAGATGTGCCATGGATAAAAGAATCTAATTAGATAGTATTTCATTTCTCAAGTTGACTGAATACCTACCTTTCTTTTTCTGGATTGCTCGCATCCCGGTTGAAGACACCAAATTACCGAAGTCAGCATCCAATAGTAAATCACAGTTATATTTTCCATGTTCCAGCTGAGATCCGAGATTCGCACCGTCACAGAGCTGAAACTCTCCGCACAGTTTGGCACATTCTATTGACCCTGTCACCTCTTGAGTTTGAAAGACGGTGCACGGCCATACTGTCGCGTCCGAAATCACTTTGAACTTATCAGATACTTCAACAGAGTGACTGAATATAAAATGGCATAAAACTGTCCAAATGCAAGTAATATATGCCATAAACTCCATTTTGTCTTCGAAGCTCCCGCCTATAATCCACACTCCTCATCAGAAGTAAGAACTACACCTCGTCCGAAATGACTAGGAACACACTGGATACATCGATTTCATAACCAAACTTGGGATAAAATACAATTGTCCACATGGAACTATTGATCACCTGAAAACTGCATCTTCAACCCCTCAGTATTCCTCACTAATCAGTAGCAAAACCTGGGTGAATAACCCCGCAGCCGACCAGGTAGTGAATACCTTGGTTCAACACTGGCTGCTCAGCTCGTTATCACCTGCTGTAATGGCCTGATTAAATCCGTCACCAGCTCCACGGTGGCTAGGCGTTACATTTATTCAGGGAGTGCCGCGTATTTGTGAGGAAATGGCATAGGAAACAACACAGGTTCCCGTTTCAAATAGGGAAAAATAATGAAAAGGTTCATTTCCTTCCCAAATTTTGTTTCCACGGAACATCCCAATACGCAAACATCACGTATGCTACCGTGATTTACATGCAAACGTCGTTATTTTTACGAGAATGGACACACAGTTCGTGACAACACTCGCATCGGTTATCAATTGAAACTAACGAAGTGTATGTCGGTAAATCATAAAAAGCTCGGAGAAATCTTTCTTTATTGTTACAAAATTAAACCAGCTGTTTCAATAGAGTATTATATTTTATTTTATAAGGGTTTTGTGGTTTACGCATATCAGCCTGCGGGAGAAAACCTGCACACGCGTCACAGCATGAGGAAGCATGTGAGCGTAGACGGGGATGGTGGAGCTGGTTATGTATATATGGAGATTTTCAAAGAATGATCTGAGGCTGCACGTGCTTCAAGTACTGACGATATTCCTCAGTTATCATTATCTACAATATTTTCATTCCAATCTTCTATAATTTCAAATTGGCAATACTGAGAATGTTTCATGTCTTTTACACAGAAGCTCACCAAGTGAAAATATTGTCTCTTGAACTTGAATTTATTTCATCAATTGAGCAGTAAAACTGGATGAAAACTCGCATTTAAAAATAGAATATCCCAACCTCAACAAAATATTTACTCATGAACATACGCGTAAAGCCCTCAGGTAAACCGCGTAATGTATACCAGATAAACAAATATTACTACATTCAACCTAGATTTGTGCCGCCTGCGACCAATGTGAAACCTTTTGAAGGCAGGCACATGTGTAGCCCATACTACCACTAGTATAGATCTCACATTTTATTTACATTGATGCCAATACATAACATTTTCAACCCCAAACCCGAGGGGAGCGGCTGTCGAAGCAAACGTGAAAGATATTGTGCAGCCAAAAGTATCGCTACACTGGCTTATTTGTACAAAAACCATGACTATGTGTTGTGTTCCGTGCAAACCCCAATTCGACATTTCAAAACCGTCAAATTAGCGAAATTGTATTTATTCTCTGCTAACGGTCTCTCAGAGGCTGCCATTTCCTCACGAATAACGCGAAATCCTCACGATTTAACGCATAAATCTAAATAGCGCGTAATGCCTAGCCACCGTGAGATCGCAAAACTTATCCAGTACGCGTTGCTCTTGTTCCCTGTTCTGGTTCGATTTGCGGTTGCACCTGGCTGACACATGTTACTACTCATTTGGAGTACTATTCCAGTCAGTGGTATCGATTAGTACAAATGTCAAATGTATAATTATTATATTTTAAATGACCTATTAAATACTCTTGCGAGCGAATTCAAATTCGATCGTGCAAGACGATATCCTGAATAACACTGTATCCAAAGTCCTTGTAGACCACCAATCAATAGCAATGAGACTATACAAGTATAATTACGTGTGGTTATTTCATCCATCGGTCAGCATAAACGCCAAAATACGCCTTGAACCCCTAAAGGTAATTTACAAAAAGTTTTGTATATCACACGATCAATTCCGTTGTTAAATTTATGCAAGGAAAGTATTAAATCTACGGTGGCTCCAATATGACATAATAAATATTTTTTTCTAGAATAATAAAAATTTTGTTGGGGGCCTTTGGAACAAAATATTAAATAATCTAATTGACGGGGAAAACATTTCTCCCGCGAGGTAAACATTTCTCCCGTGAGTTAAAATATTTTCCCTGCAGGGGAAATATTTCCCTTGCGAGGAAAACATTTCCCCCGCGAGTTAAACTATTTTCCCTGCATGGGAAATGTTTCCCTCGCGAGGAAAACATTCCCCCGCGAGGTAAACTATTTTCCCTGCAGGGGAAGTGTTTCCCTCGCGAGGGAAACATTTCCCCTGTGGGTTAAACTATTTTCCCTGCAGGAGAAATGTTTCCCTCGCGAGGAAAACATTTCCTTTTTCCTTGCGAGGGAAAACATTTCCCTCACGGGGGAAATAGTTTTTTTCGCGGGGTAAACGTTTTCCTCCCAAGGGAAACATTTCCCTCACGGGGGAAATAGTTTTTCACGCGGGTTAAACGTTTTGCTCGTGAGGGAAACATTTTCCTCGCAGGGAAAATAGTTTACCTCGTGGGGAATACATTTTCCTCGCAAGGAAAACATTCCCCTCACGGGGGAAATAGTTTTTCTCGTGAGGTAAACGTTTCCCCCGCCAATTAGATTATTTTAAACCTTCTCAGTAAAGTCCCTCAGAAAATTTTTATTATCGTAAATAAAGAAATTTATTATGTCATATTGGAGCCACCGTATTAAATCAGATGAAAGCTGCTCCATAACTTTGCGACAATCAATTAGTCTACATTTACAAGAAAAAAAAACTCTGGAACAATATCTGATTTTTCAGTGAGTATGACAGTCAAACATTGGTACTGCATTTTTGTACAACTGTGAAGATACTTCTCTCCTACTCTTCATTACAATAGTTTTAAAATTCAGTACATCAGAAAAAATGCATACTTTTTGACATTAGAGCGTTGGGGGCGAAGCCCCCAACCCTCTACATGTCTATGTGCTGACTTTTTTATGGAGATTTCATGTCAACCTATCGACGCACGTTTTGGCATGTAAACGTTTAGATACCTACTTCAAATGAGGATTTTCTTCGTCCTTGACATAAAATCTCTCGAATTGCTGGGAAACTTTGACTATTCCACAGATATATCAGGCATGAATCGATGTGCTAGGTTCGAGAAAATTACGTAGATGTTCAAATTATCTAAAAACGTCCCAAAATGGCGGAGCCGATGGAAATTGACATTCCCAGAATGCAAAGCAAATTTTACCACACTCACGTGTATTTTGGAACACAATTTCTATTCAGCAATTCGTGCATGCATACATGCATGTGGGCATCTGCATGTGGACATTTTTGGCGTTATGAAGTAAACACAGCGATTCGTCTGCGATGCCACGGCTACATTTATTTCAGTCCCCATCCCCCGTCGAGTGACAATTTAGAATTTGGAAAGCACATTCGAATGGAGAAACCTCTGAATGCAGAATGAAACCTTCACCTAATTTGTGCCGGTGACGGGGATCGAACCCGCGTCACCAACCGCCTCTGAGCTTCGTTGCTTCAAGAGCCACCGGTCCCATCCACTCGGCCACAGAGGCGGTATGACTGCCCATAGACTCGTGATACTTGAACTCTATCTAAAAACGTTGTGCCTTTGGAGGTCAATTGACACATTACCGGTCAGTAACGACGTTGCGATACACTGTATCACCCACGGTCATTTGCGGTCAAGCTCAAGTTCATCAAAATATCTGTCATATATAACTTCCTATATGGTTAGTACATATAACTAATATAAGCTCTATATACTCTCATTTTTTCTGTTTTCTGCAGAGAATAATTCACACATTTCATGTCAGATATGGCCTTACGATTCAGCTGCCAATTTAACTTTCTATCCATCACGATCCGCTATATGCTCATCATGGGCATGTAACTCGATCTACAAGCGTTTGTATGATACATTTCAGTTCGGACATGGCCACAAGATTCACCATTGGGGGACATATGATTCGGTAACTATAGTGCAGATATGTACAGACGCTGATATGTATCTGTATTGTAAATTGAGGGGCAATAATTTTTATTTGTATGTACCCATCTGTTTATTTTTATCTCCATCCTTGGTCATGTTATACGCATTATATAACGGAGCCAATAGATTGAATTGAAAAATTGAATTGTTCACGGGTCTTCTACTATGAGTAGAAGGGGTCCTTGAGTATAATCAAAGATTATTAATCAAACAATTTTCATATTAATTTACAGGGGTTGGGTTTTCAAATATTTCAGAATCATATATTTATAGCATGTGATTGTCATTTTATCTATTTTTTATGTTTCTTTCTATTTTACTATTGAATCGGGAATCAATATTCAACAGGGAAGCAACGGGAAATAATTAATCAATTTCGTATGACTGTATGTATTATTAGAACTGTAGTAAACTATAAAATAATACTAACATCCATTTAGACGGGTACATATAGAGGTATGAAGATATGCAATATATATTTATTATCATCCTTTTTTTCAGATATGTCAAAGGTATCATATAATGAGAGCATGTTTATTCTGTATTATAGCAAATAAAACTAATGTCATCTAAAAAGAGTTTTTCTGAGATTTGAACACTGCCATGAAAGTAATACCGTATATACAGTGAGACACCTTGTTGTACTTGGAAATGCAGAATATACACATGTAGATGGAACACTGACACTTCAGCAACATTGTAACATCTAAGAAAACTACCCGATTTAATAACAATTGACCATATTTTGTAAACATTACATCACCTACCCCACAAATATTCCTGTGCAATATCACATTCCTACTATCATGACGACAAAAATATTATCTTGAGAATATAAACGAAGTAGCACTGAACATTATGCATGAACTGGTACGGAAATAACCACTCTGAATAACTAACACCAGTCCGATACTACCACTAATCGTTTTTATCATTGTGACTGTTTTTTCTTCTATCCTTGCACTTACATGTAAGTATGAAATACGTAAAATTGTATTAATAAAAAATGCATTCCTAATAATACTGTTTTTTTTCTCATTTTCAGTGTATTACATCAATACAAATTAGCAGGACCACATCAGTTGTTGGGTCTGACTTTAATTTCAACTCTCTCCATGAGTTGCCCGATCCAGCTATGCCAGAAGATCCCTTCGGTTAAAGGATGATCTTTTCCGTAGGAACCCGTGAGCTTCGCAAAGGCGCAATCATTGTACCACAAGCCGCCTTTTAAAACAACGGCACAGAGTGAGAGAGCAACATATAGAGAAAGAGTGGAAGAGATGGAACGGTATTGGATAATTTAAAATAGATGATTTGGTGTTGCGTTTGAAATATTACCTGCTGTGCCTCTGTAACCATCGATAGTGAGCACATAGCCAGAACTTTCGTTCCCAACACTGAATGTCGTGTACTCAGCATATCTGCATTCTCCACCAAATGATCTCATGTCAAAACGGACGGTCCAAGAGCTCCCATTGTTCGTCAAATGGTACATGTTTTCAGTAATTGGTTTTTTGATGGTATATTTATTAGCATAATATTCCAATGTATCTTGATATGCCTGGACAGTGAACATCTATGAGCCATTCTAAAAGGAAAACCGGAATTTATTCACACATTATATATGGTGATTACCTATCCACAACTCCGAGTCCAGTGTTCCAAATCCATTCTTGTAGTCATTCCAAACTTTACCACCAAATTCATCGGAGCCGTCATGTCGCCTCATCAGCACCTTGTCAAACATACTGTGGCGATTTTGCCCTAAGCACGCGGCAGGTGATTGTAAACATAAAAGCCATTTATGTGGCCTTTCTGTACTTGGCCTTGTTTTGACATGCTCCGTTCGAGCGTGCGTTGCCACGGCGACGTATTGTAATTTACGCTCCAGTAAACTATAACAATGGATCGATTTAACCTCGCGTGCGCCCTACAGTTTGTGGTGTATTATATATACACTGGAAGCGACTCGTTCGAGGAGATTGTCCAAGATCGAGACTAGGACGCACACGAGGCTCGCCATGAGCTTTGTGTTCCCTGGGTCTGAGTAGTGGGCTCCTAGAGCCCTGGGGACGATTTCCGTGGGGAGGCCCGGGCTGGGAGAGACGAGTTGCTGACTCGGGGGCCTTCGGCCCTGTGGATCGCCAGCTCTCTCCCTTCCCGGGACATGTGACAGAGGCTCTGGCCAGCATGTCGGACTGTACGGGGTTCCGTCCCCGAGGCAGACCGCGGCTCGCCAGGCCCCGCCAGTTAACACCGTGGTGATGAACCAGTTTCTGAACGGTGTCCGTAGGCCTGGGAGTGTCGGGTGGGCTGTTACCTGGTTACCGTTAATGATGAAGTAGTTACCGTGTCCGCCGCGACCTCCGGTGAGCGGCCCTGCCGCGAGGATCCGGAATAGCGGATGCGCGTCCGCAAGGACTCGGATGAGAGAGGACTATCCTCGAGGATCCCGAAGAGCGGACGGTAGTCAATAACTTTACATTGGTGCCGTGACCAGGATCAGTCCGACAGTGTTCCATCGCAGCCTACCGTCACAGTGTTGTAGCCTCCTTAGTCCCTGGGGATCGCCCGCTCCTCAAGGACGTCTCAAAGAATGACAAAAGCGAAAGAGAAGGCCAAAGATAAGGCCGATGAATCCAAGGGGAGGGATAAGGGTGGAAATGTCGCGGACCACACCCGGTCGCGCGACAGCCACCGTGAGACGTCTCCGGACGACTCCGGCGGCCGGAAGGAACGCGTGGAAACCTCCGTGGACAAGACCCCGTCCGCGGAGACGACTCCGGCGTCCCTGGCTCCGTCTTCGGACGTAGAGTCGGGCCCCGCGGGGCCGCAGCAGGAGTTGCCGTCAAGGCCGGACCTTGACGTGTTAGGCGCGGTGGGTGGAGCTGGCAACGGCTCTACGCCGCGCCCGCCCGTGCCCAGAACAGATCCGTGGCAAATGGCACCCTTCCCTAAGACGCCTTCGAGCGTCCGGAATCGAGCGCCAATGCATGCGGGTCCTTCTGGACGAGCGGACCAGTCATACCAGATGCCGCACCCGGCCGGGTGGGCTCCCTCGCGAGCCTCCGGCATGGGTTCTGGTCGGTCCGCACCGGGCAGTGTGGTGGATCAGCTCACCGACGCACTTGGCGAGCTGGCCCCCCTCGGGCGCTATGACCGCGCCCGGTCGCCCCATCAGGGACGATCAGACCGGCGGAACCGCTCCCCTTCTCCGCTGTCACAAGGCAACTCGGGGCCTTTGACGGAGAGGGAGAGGTGGCTGATATCCGAGGCGCTTGTACTGTTCAAGCGGAATCAGCTGCATTCGAGCGTTGACCCGTCGGTCACCCTAAGTCCGGGGATGTCTGGGCCAGTAGCCCCTCCCCAAGTCCTGCCGAGTCCGCAGGCGCCAGTGGCCCCCGCAATGGGACCCGCGCCTGCCCCGCGGCTCGGAGGCACCACGTTGGCGACCGCGTCGACCGTTCCGACGGTTGGAGCGCAAGCCGCGTGGTCGACTTACCCTGGCACGTACAGTGTGTCGGACGGGCAGTGGCAACAGGCGGCTTCGGCCCCAAGCTTTGCCGCCCCTTCTGGAGCCTACCCAGTAGGTTCGATGGGAGCCCCGCCGGCACCTAGCCAGAGTGGGTATTCAGCGGGAATGATCCCGGCGGCAAACGTGAGCTTCCCTGCTCCTATGTCCGCGGCGTCGATGTTTGCTCCGGCAGACTCCGCCGCAGGCGCGGGAAGCGCGCGGAACTTGCCGCAGTACACGGACGACCCCGGGGCCGGGACCGCACGTCGGGCGCGTAGCAAACGCGATGACGGGCCCGACCACTCTTCGTGGCGGAAACGGTTCAACGGGGATAACGCCGACTTGGAGGACTACTTGCTCCAGGTATGGCGTACCGCCGTGTACGAAGGATGGTCCCAGCCTGAAGCTGGACACGTCCTCGCGGGGAGCCTGGAAGGGAAAGCTCTCCGCGTGATGCCGTGTCTGCCGGTAGGAACAGTGACGTTCGGCGAGGTGGCTCGTCAACTTCGCCTGCTGTTCCCGCCGACGACCAATCGGCGGCAGTCTGAACGAGAGTTCAAGGCGCGTATCCGCCAGCCGACTGAGTCCGTGACAGACTATGCGTACAGCTTACGCATACTCGGCCGGAGAGCTTTTCCGGACATGGACTCCAGGCGGTTTGAGACGATGCTGATCGATCAGTTCATCGATGGCCAGCCTTACCATCTAGCGTACGGGCTGGCCACCCATGAAAAGCGATCGATGGAGGAGGCGATAGACTCCGCGCTTGCGCTTGAGATGGCTGTCCGTCCCAGACAGTTGCCTCCAGCCTCGGCTCCGGCCTCGGCTGTACCCGCGCAGGTGGCGACTCCTCCTCCGGTCAAGGCATCGCAGGTAACCCCGTGGCAGGACCCGGTCGTCCGGGAACCCGCCAGGGAACCTACCCAGCAGTGGGTTAGTGCGCCGGCACCCTCTACAGGGGCGCCCGCACATGCGGCACCGGTCGCCGCGCCGCGCTCGCCTTCGGACGAGTGCGACATAGAGGAATACGACCTCGGCGCCGCGCAGATGATTGCGCACTGCGCCGGGCTCGAAGCTCCGGGAGCCGCAGAATGTTGCGCGTTCACCTCCGGACCAGCTCAGAACCGTCCCTGCTACTTCTGCGGAAAGCAGGGACACTTTTGGCTGAAGTGTCCGGAGTTGTTGGAACGCCTGCGGTCGCGCGGATACCAGGGAGCTCTCCCTGGCCCGCAACGGAGGAATTCCTTCCGGTCTGGTCCTCCGGGACAGCAGAATCGGAACCCGCGGCAGGGAAACTAGATCCGGACGTGGTGGCGACCAACACTGCGTCCGGGGATAGTTGTTCGGTGGCAAACGATGCCGCCCCACCCGCTGATGAGCAGGACGGACCCCAAGTGGATATGACTTCTCCGGAAGTAGTCCTTGGAGACCAGTCTAGCTCCTCCGCGGCTGAGGCGGATGGCGAGGACTCCGTAGATGAGCCCAGCGCGTGCGAAAGGTATCGCCCGACCTGCGCGCTGGTGAGGGACCCCTGCTGGTACCTGCCCCTGTCCTTCGGACGGGAGCCGGTCCGGTTCCTCATAGACTCAGGCTCGGAGGTGACCCTCGTGGCCGCCGGAACGTTTAGGAAGGAGCCCGCACTCCGCAACCTCGAGTTGCGAGATCCCGGACCGTACAAGCTCTACGGAGCGGGAGACAACCGCATCCGTATCCATGGCATCATCGATCTGCCTATTACCCTTGGGGACAAGGTGTATCTGACAGAGGCGATCGTGGCGGATATCGGAGCGGCCGGGATAATTGGGATGAATTTCCTACGGGTCCACCGGGTGATTGCCAACTTTAGCGCTGGCGAGTTCCGGATGGGAGAGGACACACACTTCCTCTTCCGCTCGGGCCCGATGCATTCATTCCAGATGCGGACATCGCGCACTGTAGTAGTGCCGCCGATGAGTGAGATGATCATCGAGACGAGGCCGCGGCGTCCCCGCATGCCCCTCGATGGTCGTCCGTGTATAGTGCAACCCGTGAGCAGTTTCGCCGCAGGAACTGGGCTCGTGCTGGGTGGGGCCCTGGTCATGTCCAACCCCCGCGCGATGCCCATCCTTGTGGTGAATCCTACGGATGCTCCGATTGTACTGAAGCGCGAATGCATAGCAGCTACTGCTATTCCCGCGGCTTCGAGTCGTGTCATCCCCGACGATCCGGTCTGCCGCGCTGCGTGCGCGACGGCGGCCGCCGGAGATGATCCGTTCACCCTGCCGGACCATTTGGAATCTCGGGTTCCGAAGGACCGGTTGGATGAAGAGCAGCGCCAAGCGCTCCGCAGACTGCTGCGGCAGTATGCGGATGTGTTCATGGGTCCTGATGGTGCGGTTGGCAAGACTGACGTCGCCAAGCACCGCATCGACCTCGTAGACGAGCGTCCTCTCAAGCAGCGTCTTCGTCGGGCAGCAATAGTGCACCAAGAGGTCATAGACCAGGAGGTGCAAAAGATGCTCGACTTGGACATCATCGAACCCAGTGACAGCCCTTGGGCCAGTCCGGTGGTTATGGTGAAGAAGAAGGACGGCTCGTGGAGGTTCTGCGTGGACTATCGGAAACTCAACGATGCCACGCGGAAGGACTCATATCCTCTCCCGCACATTGAGGATACCTTCGATGCCCTGGCCGGGTCGCACTATTTCTGTGCTCTGGATCTGGCCTCCGGGTATTGGCAGGTGGAGATGGAGGAGAGTGATCGGGCGAAGACTGCCTTCGTTACCAAGAACGGGCTCTACCAATTCAAGGTAATGCCGTTCGGGCTCTGTAACGCACCAGCGACGTTCGAGCGCCTCATGGAGATGGTACTCAAAGGGTTCCTCTGGAAGCGATGTATGGTCTACATCGATGATGTCGTCGTGTATGGCCGGTCGTTCGAGGAAACCCTCACCAACCTCCAGATGGTGCTCCATCGCATCCGCGGAGCAGGGCTTAAATTGAAGCCAAGTAAGTGCGAGCTATTCGCGCAGGAAATCCTGTACTTGGGCTTCATGGTAACGGGCACCGGAGTGAGACCAGACCCCGCAAAGGTGGCGGCCGTGCAGAAATGGCCTCCGCCATGTAACGTGGCGGACGTGAGGTCCTTCTTGGGCTTCGCGAGCTACCACCGCAGGTTTATTCGCGGCTTTGCGGAGATCGCGCGTCCCCTTGCTATCCTCACGGAAAAGGGCGCCGATTTTGTTTGGTCCGCCGAGCAGGCTAACGCCTTCTCGGGACTCCGGCAGGCCTTGGTAGTGGCCCCGGTGCTGCGGCACCCTCGTCCAGACTGCGAGTTCATCCTGGACACTGACGCGAGTAACTTCGCACTCGGCGGTGTCCTCTCGCAGATCGTGGATGGGCAAGAGCGGGTAGTAGCTTATGCGAGTGTGGCCTTGAGCCGCTCTCAAATGAACTACTGTACCACTCATCGCGAGTTGCTCGCGGTGGTTACGATGACCAAGCGCTTCCGGCACTATTTGTTGGGACGCCATTTCCGCTTGCGGACTGATCATAGTTCGCTGAGATGGCTCCTCAACTATAGTGAGGCCGATGGCTTGGTGGCGCGGTGGCTCGTCAAACTCCAAGAGTATGACATGCAGATAGAGCATCGCGCTGGTAAGTTGCACGGCAACGCGGACGGCCTGTCCCGTTGTCATAAGTGCAAGAATCCGGGTTGTGCAGGGATGGCACCATTCCAGCAAGCCGCGGATTCGTCCTCAGACTCGGAATTGGACGTTCCGGGGAGACCGCAGGCCGCCGCCCCCTCTAACAACACGGCGGCCGGAGCGTCTAGGGCTCATCTCCGCGCGCGGACCCGCCGATATCGGCGAGGGCGTCCCGCATATGAAGCGGAGGTGCGGCTCAGCTCCAGCGAGTCTTCCTCGAGTCCGGCGGTGTACTCCTCGTGGGTACCCTCGTCCTCTGGAGAGTCTGAGTATGAGCGGTCCTTGCCCCCTGTGGTGATGGCCGCTGCGGCGCAGCCGGACGCGACGGATGAGGAGCCTAATTACTTGGGTGGCTACTCTCCGGCGCAGATAGCTGCGGCGCAGAGAGCTGACAGAGCTCTGGCACCGGTAATCACAGCCCTTGAGGCCGGCCAGAAGCCCTCGAAGGATGAGCGAAAGACCTACAGGGAGGAGACCTTGTCTCTAGTATCTCAGTGAGAACGACTCTCCTTGAGGGATGGCCTCCTGTACCGGCGCTATGAGCCATCGACCCCACTGCCTCCAATATGGCAGTTGGTGCTTCCGGCGGAGCTGCGGAAAGAAGTACTCCACCAGTTGCATGACCTCCGGGTGACCGGTCACTTGGGAATCCGGAGGACCGTCCATAGGCTACAACAGCGCTTTCATTGGCCTGGTAGCGGCTTGGACGTGTCAAGCTCGCAAAGGAGTCCCGACTCCTGGCCGCCACCCCTTAACCACGGTTAAGGCGGGCGCGCCGTTTGATCGGATAGCTTTGGATATACTGGATACCCACCGGGTCACCCCGCGCGGTTTCCGGTACATCCTGGTGATATCCGACTATTTTACCAAGTATACCGACGCCTACCCACTGCGCCGCCAGACTGCGGACGAGGTAGCTCGGTTATTGGTGAATAGATGGGTGGTGTACCATGGGGTACCTAAACAGGTACATTCGGATCAGGGCACGCAATTTGAGAGCAACCTGTTCCGGAACCTAGCACAGATGCTAGGGAGTACCAAGGT
This sequence comes from Terebella lapidaria, assembly GCA_949152475.1. Taxonomy (NCBI): domain Eukaryota; kingdom Metazoa; phylum Annelida; class Polychaeta; order Terebellida; family Terebellidae; genus Terebella; species Terebella lapidaria. The sequence continues at coordinate 23,691,753 of OX424570.1, forward strand.
GCGGACCACCCCCTACAGGCCCCAGTCTGATGGCCAGGTCGAACGCTTTAATCGATCGGTCCTCAACATGCTGGCGGCCTTTGTGAATGATCGTGCGAATGATTGGGATGACCACCTCCCGTATGTCTTAATGGCGTACAGGTCGTCGGTCCACTCTTCGACCGGAGTTACTCCGCACGCGATGTTGTACGGCCGGGAGTTAAATTTGCCCGTGGATATTATGTATCCAACTGCGGCAGAGACCGGCGCGGTACCCCAGTGCGGTCCGGAATACGTGGAGTGGATTCGCCGCGCCCTGGCGAACGCCCATGATTTCGCGCGCGCGCGCCTGGACAAGTCTGCCCTCCGGCAGAAGCGAGGCTATGACGCCCATGCTAAGGGTAGGCCAGCTTTTGCGGAAGGCGACAAGGTGCGCTACTATTATCCGCCGCTTAAGCAAGGCAATAAATTTGCTAAGCCGTGGATAGGCCCGTTTACCGTACTGAAACAGGTGACAGATGTGGACTACCGGATCCGGAGGGATTCCGATCCGGACAGGGTTCTGGTTGTCCATATCAATAATCTGAAGAAGTACGAGGGCCCGCTTGTCATGGATCCGCTAATTCAAGATGCGGAACCGGATGATGCTCCCGTATGGGATCCGTCCGGTCAGCATCCGCGGACTCCGGACGAGCGTGTGCGCCGTATGGTGGGCCTCCCGGACCTCTCTGACCCGTCAGATGATGGACTGGGTGGCTATCAGCCAGATGACGGCGATCCGCAGGTACCTCCACTCCCTCCAGTACCTGCGGATGACGGGCGGCCACGCCGGAAACCACGTGCGCCAGCCCGGTATGGGTGGGAATAACCTTCCGCCCATGCGGATGCGTCTGCGGTACCCGTCTGTCATACTATGGATGGGTTTTAGGTCGTTCCGTGAGAGTCCGCACGACTTACCTCCGCGGGTGGCTACTTTGTGGCCATCTTCGGAGTTGAGGTCCGCGGAGACTTTCATGTCGTAACGCCGCCGCTCCGCATCCGCCCTCCTGTAGTTTCTAGCGCCAGGGACGTGCGGATGGCCTGTCCGCACCTTATGGACGGCTGTCCGGCGTATTCCACACAACGGTTACGCTGGCCGGACGAATTTACTGATTCGGCCGGACGCCCCTGGTCCCGGGACAACCTCTTATATGGCCAGACTGAGGTTGGGATTTACGTCCGCTACGGGAGAAGCGTCTTCCCACGGATTTGGGGAACTGGCTCTGGACGCGGGGATAGTGTCCGCAGATGAGGACTGATGTCCGCGGTTCGTCCGCGTGACTCGTCCGGCGTCCGCGGCGCTTTAAGATGACGCACTTCGGTGTAGTTATCCCCCGTGAGCCACTACTGTAATTGCGGTTATAGTAGATTAAGGTTTCTTACGGCAGGAAACCGACTATCCATTATGATAATGGAGCGGTTGTTAAGTCCGCGTGTGCGGACCAGCCGCGGCAGCGGGTGACGCTCGTTCTCGTCCGGATCGTACCTTACAATACGCGGTCCGGCCGGAATGACCGGAACCCCGGCCTCCTTCTAAGAAGGGGGTCGTATATTACATGCGCAACACTTGTGGTGGCTTCTAATTCCAATTTCATCTTCATTGGATAAGGGCAATACGCCGTACAATGGTAGACGTCCGGCCTGGACTCCGTCCGCGGGCAGCCCCGGACGTCCGCCGGCTATTGCTTTCACCATCTTTGGGCGCCTCTAGATTGGGCGCCGGTATGAAGGGTTCGCCCCCTAACCAGTGCGGTTATGGACCATGCCGGCTCCGCGTCTAAATCTATTGGCTCCGCGCTCCGGTAGTCGTTTGAGGAGGCTCTGGGCTGGACCGGGCACCGCTCCGCGGCCGGGCAGTACGTCGGGGATGCTAGTGGGCGCTTTGCAAACGCCCATAGGGCGCCCGATTGTCTGTCCGGACGTCATGGGTATGTCCGATCGCCCTGTAAGCGTGCCAGCGGCTATGGGGAGTGATTTTGTTTATTTTCCATCTCATTTATTATTTATGGGAGGATTATAAGCCACAAGTGTGTGCGTGTTTCCCGTGGAAATGCTATTCTTACTCATTTATCCCATATATGAGAAAGTTTAGTGATATTTCTTTTCCCTGGTGCAATAGAGAGTAAGAAATCGGGAGATTTCTGCTTTCGCAAGAGGGGTGTAGGAGATTGTGTACATTGTATCGAAGGCTGTATGCCGAGATCTATGAAAAGCATGCAAGCGGTGGTGGATTTATTTTCATTGCTGCTTGAGCGGTGTTAAATTTTTATTTATCGCTGCTGATAGGGTGACATAATCGTAACACCCACAAGTAGTTTGGCTTTTTGATACATTGTATACAATCTTTAACCTGCGAGGGTGATTAACTTCACGTCATTGATCGCCAGTGCGAAAGCTATTGCTAATGACTGCTGTTAATTACTGTAGTATTTTAGCGGGTTCCCCCGGGATGGCTTGTGTACACAAGCCACCCGTATACATGGCATGAAAGGAGTCACCGGGGGGAGATGCGTGTATGGGAATGCGGGAATGTAAAACGTCCTTTTGTCTGTCGATCGGGTAGATGCAGTGAATAGACGTTTCCACGGGAACGCGTCATACGATGCGTGTGCAGTATAACTGCCAACACTTGATGCCTATAATCGATGTAACTCGACACCTTCTCGTCATTCAAGCGCTCGGCACTGGTGGAGACGGATCTGCGGATCTGACTCCCAGTGTTTAGAGCGATTAGAGCGCTTGATGTCAGAGTCAAGTGACGGCTGGGGAGGTGATGAAGGGAGGGAAGAGGGGTCTCTTGAGCGCGGTAATTCGTACTCGAGACCCCAGTCTAGGCCCGAGGAGGATGACCGCGAGGACATCCCTCGGGGAGCCTATGTGGGTTCTGAGGAATCCAGCTCCAGCTCCGGTTCTTACTCAGGAACCGAGTCTGAGAGCGAGGTCGCGGAGGACCGCCCCGCAGAGAGTGACTCGGCCACGGCAGGCGCCGAGTTACTCCTAGATCCGTCCACTTTTTCCCGTATGGAAGAGGTGATGGACTGCGGTGGTGCGGGACTTGCTAGTGTGGACATTGAGTTGCACCCGTCCTCGGAGATGCTTGCGTCTCTGGGCCCGGATGAGAGTACTCGTGCGGAAACCCGTCCGGATGGCCGTAGCCGTCCGGACACCGGTTCCGCCGAGAACTCCTCGGTGTCCGCACCTGCGGAGTCTGGTCCGCACGACCAGAAGGCCCCTGGGACTTGGGCGGAGCAGGTTGACGCGGCTGAGGAAGCCGCATCCCAAGCGCCGCCTCAGGAACAGGAGTCTGGCTCGAAGGAGACCGAGAACCGAGATGACGGGTTTACATCGCCCGTCTCTAGGCGTACTCGCCGTCGAGCCCGGGAGATTGCTCAAAAGCAGTGGAGAGCCCAGCAAGAGCTGGAAGCCGCTGAGCATGGGCAATCTGAGGCCGGATCCGACCCGGACCCGGCCTCCTCGCCTCCGAAGAAGAAGAAGAAGAAGCGGCCGCACCGGAAAAAGAAGTCCGGCGGCCCCTCGCCTCAAGCCGGATCGAAGTCCGGAGGACCTAAGCCACTGGCGCCTAAGCCGGGCGGCCAGAAAGGGTCCTCCGCCAAACCCGGAGTCGCCAAGACGCCTAATCCCTCGGGATCTGGTGCGGGCGGCGCCTCCGCGGGATCCGGCCCAGGCGCGGGAGGTTCTTGTAAGCGGGTGCCTATCCAGGCACCGAAAGGAACCTCCTCTTCCTCTTCCTCCGGTACTAAGAAACCTACCGGAGCTGCGGAGGTGGGGTCAAGTCCAGTGGACAGAGGGCGTCCCGTGCCGAAGGAGGGAGATCTCCGTTTAGAACTCCTCCGGAAGCGCGCGGAGCAAGACGGGGTCCACCTGTCTGACGCCGCACTGGAAGCGGGAGCGCGGGCCTTCGTTGCGCAGCAACAGAGGGCCGCGCCCCCACGCGGGAAGAGTGTGCCCCGACAAACCAGGTCGGAGAATCGTTCGGGGGCGGCCAAAAAGAAGAAACGGTCGTCCTCGGAGCAGCCCTCTATCCAGAGGCTGCGGGCCGAAATGGGCCCCGAACTCCCTGGAGTCCGTCAGGGACACATGTTCCCTCCGCGCTATGGCAGGGATCCGCAGGGACGCCGCACCGCGGCGGCCGGCGCGGCGGCCGACACGCCTTTCACACGGCCTCGTCCACTCACGGACGAGGAGCGTGTCGGGTTGCCGCCCGAGACAGAGGCGGGCGTGATATGCCAACTCTGTCCGGAATCCCTGGACGGGTATGAGGACCCGCACCGTGCGCTCAATCGGGATCGTAGGTACCCAACCTACGACCACTTGAGTCGACATATTGCGGGGTACCACTACCCCTGGATGCAAATGTTCGTTTGCAAGAGGTGCTACTCCGGCACCCCTCAGCAACGATATTTCGCCAGTTTAGAGGCCCTAAATGATCACCGCTCGGGTGCACACCGCGGTGAGGGACTTCATATCGTTGGAAATGAAGTGGGGCCTGTATTCAATTATGGATACATACCACCGAGGGTGGCGTCGTTCATGACTACGTCAGGGACGGCGAATCACCGATTCTTTCACTGGGGTCCATGGCGCTTTGCACAGCGCATCATGGACGATGCCTGGAAGCAGTCTGGCGTTGTGTCCGCGGGCTCGAGCTACACCGCTCGCCTGACGGCTACAATGGGCCAGACCCCGGCGGAGTTCCAGGCGGCGGAAGCCGCCCGGACAGCAGCAGAGGCTGTCCGTGAACCGCCGGTGATCCAGGCCGGTGAAGAACGGCACCAGGTGACCATGATCGTGTCGGAGATGCCGCAGATCGCGGCCAAGACACGAGTGGCTACTCCTAAGCCGCGCCCCCAGCCAAAGACTCAGGGGAAGAGCTCGTCCGCCGGAAAGACTCCGGCCGGGACGACGCCCCTGCAGTCTCCGGGTGCGCTGACTCAGGAGGACTACCCGGGCTTGCTCGAGGTGACGGTACCCGCGGGTCCGTCTGAGGGACGGGTGGTGGCAGACACCTCCGCCTCCTCGAGTACCGCGTCGGCGGTCCCGCCAAGGACTCCACGCGTGACTCCCTCGGTTGCGAGCAGTAGCGGACGTGCGGTACCTCTCACGAGGTCGGCGTCCGCGTCCTCGTTGGTGGTTGAGGGGACGTCCGCAGGGTGGCAAAGCACCGCCTCCCTGGACTTGGACCCCCTCGACGCCACGGCGGACGTACGCCGGAGGCTCGGTCCCACGACCGCCAGCGTCTACGAGACTTTCCGCGAGTCTGTAGGCCAGGCGGTCGGCCATCGTCGCGATGGTATGGACCGGATCCCCGGTGATCCGGCGTTGGTGAACCTGCCGGTGCCTCGAGCCATTCGTGACTTGGGGTCCGCAGGTGTAGCCGCGTTGGTCCGCGCTCGGGAGGAGCACCCCTGGGATCACCCCCAGCGTGGTCGACTCACCCGAGCGGCGGAGTACCTTGTGGCGGAGATGGACAGCTCTCTGGATCGGTTCAGCCGGTGCCGCGCCGAGGCCTCCCGTGTCGCATGCGATCTCGCATACGACCAGGGCCTCATGGAAGGCACCCGGCGGAGCCTAGAGAGCTACCGGACTTTGTCGGCCGTCATTGAGCGGCGCGCGTTCGACCAGGGTCGGACCGCCGCTCTTGCCGAGCAGTCCGGGGCGTCCGCCCCCGCCCCAGAGGTGGCCGCACGGATGGAGCACCTGGAGGCTGAGAATGAGCAGCTACGGCGTCGTCTTGACGAAGTCGAGGCCGCTCGGACTCGCCTAATCCAGGGCGTCGATGACCCCGAGTCGTCCGCCCTGAACCAGGCGGCTCTCCGGCGCGCGGATGCCGCTTTGGAGCTGGCCATCTACCCATACCTAGTCCAGGTGTGGGGAGAACGGACGGCCGGTCCACAGCGCACCCGCGATACGGTGGAGATGTTCCGCGCCATAGCAGATCTCGGCGCGACATCTCTACCGGCCTCCGTTGTGATGGCTCCGTCAGGACCCGGATTGCAGGGCTCACCACAAAAGCCCGTGCAAGCTCCACCGGGCCTGCCTCATCCGCCCGTGCAGCCGGCTTTCACTTTGCCGGCTCCGCTGCGTCCGCGGCGTAGGGACCCGTCACCGCCGCCAGACCCCAAGACAGGCGGCACGGATGAGGAGCCGATGACAACGGAGGAAGGCTAGGGTGCTAGCCTCGTCGCTGCACGTGTGCGGCGGCGTGCCGGAGTCGCTCCCGCGGCTCCGCCCTGCCTCAGACCCGTTCTGCGGATCTGAGGAGCCGGCCGGCAGGGCGGTCGGCAACATTTTAGAGGTACTATCACTTTTGATCACTCGGTGTGTCGTTTTACAAAATTTCTAAATTTAAAGTCTAACCTTAAAGATATTCCAAAGACTCGACACACCGTCCTTTTATAATGGATGACCTTTCAAGGTCATCACACGGTTTTGGACCACCTCGGTCAAAATTTTAGCTTGTTTATGAGGATTTAGTCAAAATTGCAAAGCGCGTTATAGTTTACTCCATAAGTCCGGGGGTAGTTCCCCATTCTTCCAAAAGGGACTCTTAAAGTCCTAGTGTTTGCGCCGTGACTTCCGGGCGTTGCCATCGTGCCTTCTTCCGGCCCCCGCCATGCGAAGCCTTCGTCGGGTTTCGAGCATTTTGGGCGCGGGCGGAACATGTTGGGGACCAACATTGTAAGAAGGGGGTAATGTGGCGATTTTGCCCTAAGCACGCGGCAGGTGATTGTAAACATAAAAGCCATTTATGTGGCCTTTCTGTACTTGGCCTTGTTTTGACATGCTCCGTTCGAGCGTGCGTTGCCACGGCGACGTATTGTAATTTACGCTCCAGTAAACTATAACAATGGATCGATTTAACCTCGCGTGCGCCCTACAGTTTGTGGTGTATTATATATACACTGGAAGCGACTCGTTCGAGGAGATTGTCCAAGATCGAGACTAGGACGCACACGAGGCTCGCCATGAGCTTTGTGTTCCCTGGGTCTGAGTAGTGGGCTCCTAGAGCCCTGGGGACGATTTCCGTGGGGAGGCCCGGGCTGGGAGAGACGAGTTGCTGACTCGGGGGCCTTCGGCCCTGTGGATCGCCAGCTCTCTCCCTTCCCGGGACATGTGACAGAGGCTCTGGCCAGCATGTCGGACTGTACGGGGTTCCGTCCCCGAGGCAGACCGCGGCTCGCCAGGCCCCGCCAGTTAACACCGTGGTGATGAACCAGTTTCTGAACGGTGTCCGTAGGCCTGGGAGTGTCGGGTGGGCTGTTACCTGGTTACCGTTAATGATGAAGTAGTTACCGTGTCCGCCGCGACCTCCGGTGAGCGGCCCTGCCGCGAGGATCCGGAATAGCGGATGCGCGTCCGCAAGGACTCGGATGAGAGAGGACTATCCTCGAGGATCCCGAAGAGCGGACGGTAGTCAATAACTTTACACATACGAACGCGTTTGATATAATGTACATCATTCGAACATAATTGGGAGTCGTAATTGATTCGTCACTCAGTGATGACATTGTTCTTCAAAGCTAATCACAAAGGAAACATGACAATACTATATCGTATCAATAATGCAAAAGGAATAGCATGAAATGTCGGGCTTTGTTTCTATTCCGAAAGTGTGTGGTGTTAGGTTTTTTATTGTCCTCATCAAAATCTTGTTATAAGCGGTAATAGGTAGATACATATATTATATGTAAAATACTGCTCTCTCACACTTTGACATATTCAGGCTTGAACACTAGATGTGTATCCATCAAAGCTCATATTAACAGACTGGGTATGTGATTGCAAAAAAGTTAGGTTATTGTATATCAGACATCTGCTTTGATAACCTACGATCCAGTTGTGTCCGTCTGTTTGGTCATCGATGAACACGTGGAGGTCTTCGCTAGGGAAATCACCAGTGGGACTGCTGACGCGCGCAGATGCATCAACCAACAATTTTTCCCTGGCCTTACTGTAACGCGAGGTGGTATAAGTAACATGTCAGTAATTCACGACGTAGATATTACCGTATAGCAAAAGACGCAGCACCACACATAATCATGTAACGCACTAGCTATGAGAGAACAATCCGTCAACAGAATGAATTATATAATTCAGGTGGTAGTCGATGACCTTCAGTGTACCATAAATGCAATTATGCGTCATAGGATATATATCCCATGACGTCATGCCTCATAGAATTATTTTCATAATGTATTATTGTACCTTGTACTCCTGTGTTTTGTCTTATAACATACACTCCCTTGTGAATAACTGTCTGGTCATCAATAGCTAACTCCAGCAAATGTTGTGTGACTTAATGTTTGTGTTGCCACATAGTGGATTGAAAATTAGCCCAAGGGCTAATACAGGTCACCGGACAATTTTGGTTTTAAGCATTGCAGGTGACATATGACCTTGACATTTACCAATCAAGGTCATCTTTGTGAACTGCAAGGTCACCATTAGGTAGGCTGCATATGACTTTATATATGTTCATAATACAAACATATAAGCTATATCACAAGTATTTTGTCTGTAGATACCAATTTACACATGTCAGGTCACGCAAGATTTTGAGATTTTGCCTTCAATGTCATTTAAGGCCAATGATGACTTTTGGGGCTAAATTTTTGCTTTCATTAATATCTTTCAAAATTTGATATTTTTATGCTATCGACCTCAGTGACCGAAATTTGAAGAAAACTGACCGTTTAGTTTATGGAATATTATATTTTCAAATGCATGGTGAAATATAACCAGATTGCTGGACATTTTCTAAAACCCTTTTCAACGACGTGTTCAACCCACTGCTGGATATTGAAAATCAATGTGGATATGTTGCTGGAGCCTTGTAGTTCTTTTCAATTTGAACAATAAAATATGATATTAGCTCTCTTCAAATATATTATGAAGATATCAGTACCACTTGTCATCGTAATGCACCCCACAGGCTTGAAATCTCAAAAATTATTTATTTTCTGTATAAAAAATGATCGGTTCCAAGGAATTTCCCAGAACTTTGATAATTACTAAGACATACATTCTGAAGGAAATAGCAAAGATTCGCAAATATTCTCCGATCCATTTATTCCTAATAGCCTCGAAAACAACCTGGCCCTCAGTTTTTAGGCATTAATTATTGGATTTGACACCACGTATTTCCATATGAAAAATGTTCTCAGTCGGACATTTTGCAATGAATTCCCTCAAAAATCGGCCAGTTACATGAAATATCGTATATAAATTGAAACAATGTTTATTCGGTGATTCTCGGATAGTTTCTGACAGAATGCCGTTTGAACAACCCAACCCTATAGTTTGTGCGCTCTTCAACCAATGGTTTTAACACCACGCTATTCTGTGCACAATGTTGTGACAGTTTTTTTTTAAACGGCTATCGTTTTTCACTTATATATAACCAGTACATTAATAAACGGCATGACAAGTGACGACATGATATATAATTAAGAAATATTCATTACATAAACCACAAACTGTTGTTTGCACAATTTACTCACTAGGGGCGCCCCCCATTCGTCATCCTTGGCCTTAAGGTCAAATTCAAGGTCACCAAAAGATGTGCCATAAATACATGACTTGTTGTAAGCTCATACACAATCATAACCTGTATGTGCAAGTTATTAAGCCTCAGTGGCTAATTTACACATTTCACGTCGGACATTTAGCAATCAAGGTCATCCGCAATCAAGCAATCAAGAACCAATTTTAAAATCAGCCAAATCTAGCATTCTTGTTATCACGCAAACTTGAAATTACATTTCGAGATTGTCAGGAATAAACAGGAAATATGCCCAACTCGACGACAGATAATCAGAAAATCGCCGTTAACTGTGCATGAAAACATCGGATAGAGAATGATCGGCCGGCATTCATTACCGATTGCCACAGTACCTACACTAATACCAATGACGTCACAAGACTGTGTGTAGAACTCGCTTGCAACGCTCTGAGGAAAAAATGGACGCGGCCCGAGTTTGAATTTTGACTCAATTTAGGCACATAATACATATTTTCGGACCAAAATTTGCATGAATTTTCAAATAAAGACCAAATAAAGCTATTGCAGACTGAATAAATTTTGTCCATTCTAAAAGTCATTATAACTTTTGACTCTATCTATAAGCATTTCATCTGTAGAGGCAAATCTGGGCATTTTTTATCCCAAAATGGCTGTATTGAGCTTTCAAGGTCATCAAAAGTCAAATTCGAGGTCATCACACAAATCGCCATATATGACTTCCCATTCGAAAGTGCGAATTTCTAAGCTCTATCTTCAAGCGTTCGAGCTCCAATTATGGAAGAAAGAAAAAATTCAAAGGGTAAAAAAAAAATTTCCACTGGCCCAAAATGGATAGTAATGTGATTTGGGGTGAAAAAAATTTTTTCGTCGACTCGTCAAAAATTCCAAATGGCCGCCACACGGAGACCGGCAATACAAGGGCAACAAAACTCATAGACGTCACAAAGCCATATACAGGTAGGGGACTAAATATCGAACAGCACCAAATGTCGAACACAATTTTTAATTTTAGCAGTATTCAAAAAGCATGAAATTAAATGAAAATTTTATGAGTAAGATTTGATTATATCTCCCATTTGTATGCTCATGTGCCATAAGTTGTGATTTACGCTCATTATTTTCTGAGCACTGACAACATTAAAAACTGTGTTCGACATTTGGTGCTATTCGACATTTATTCCTCTACCTTAATAGGAATATTTTTCAACAAAAATCTCAAAACTGATCACACAGTTTTTGAGAAAATGGTCACCAAAGTTCAAAATTGAGCGTTTTTCGACGAAAACGGCTGCTATTTTGAGAAAAAATTAAAAATGAAAAATACCTCCTTCTAGAATTATTGTAAGGTATCTTTTCCCAAATTTTCAGAAAGATTGGACCGTACACTTTAAAGATAAATATGTGGACGGACGGACGACGGAAGCCACACGACAGCAACAGGTCCGGTAACCTAAAATGTGTGAACCTGTGTACGTGCTTCCATTGTGGAGTGAATGTCCAGTGTCATGTTTCATTTTACTTAGTTAGTGTTCACATGCACTTTGAATGTCAAAGAGGATACATTGATTCTAGATTCCTGGCTCGAACACCGTTCATCTATCCTGCTATCAACCATCACTTCATAATTATTTTGATTTTCATACACTTGTTCAGGCTGTGTCACAAGTAGGCCTATACCCACGATAAACTGTATCGAACTGAAGCGAGTGTCGTTTTTATAAAACAACACCACTTGAAACATTACATGTAGATTTAAACTTTATCTAACGATGCTCACTTTGTTACAATCATTACTCATCATGGTTGAGGAATTGTCTGTGCTACAGTAATCTACTTCACATGTATTGACCTAATATGTACATGTGCGGTGCATTTGAGTGTTTTACACAGATCCATGACCCGCAATTTTCATTTCTTCTCACAATTCGTCCAAATGTCGGTCCAAATCTCTTACGGAAATAGCCATTCGAAGTAGTACCGGTGATTACGGACATTCTGTGCGGCATGCAGTGGACAGTTGTTAACAATTTGAGATGGTTTAGTAATGATGCTTCTATCCGAAAATTACAGTTGGACGGTAGCATTTTGGGTTGTGATTTGTTACGTATACTTGTCATACATCAATGAGAATATACAGCATATATCATTTCCTATATGAACACAATTGATTCCAAGCTGCAAAGTCGATATTAAATTTAACATGGGAAAGCCCCATTTGGGATAGATCGATAAATTCAAAACGACCTACCATACAATAAAAAAGCTTATACACGTCACAGAGTTATGTGAATGGAATCTTCACGAACAAGAATCTCAACTCTGATCAGAAAGTGTTTCGAGAAAATGGCCGCCAAAGTCCAAAATTGGCCGTTTTTCGACATGGCCGCCATTTTGGGGAAAAATGCGAAAATCAAGAGACTAAAATATACCTCTCTCTTGAAATATTATTTTGGTAAAAAAAATTCAGAAATATTCAACTGTAAACGTTAAAGATAAAAAAGAAGACGGACGACCTTTAAATTCAGGCTCGGTAACCTAAAACTCAGAGAATATTAATTTTTGGAGCTGGTAAATCACAAATATCACTCAGACAACTAAAAAAAACCTTATGCTTACCAGTATTTTTCTGCTTTCGGATTGCTTTGCCTCTAGGCGACACCACTAAACTGTCAAAGTCGGCATCCAATAACTATTCTTCACCTGCCAGCTGAGCTCCGAGGTTTGCACCAACACAGAGCTCAAATTCTCCACACAGTTTGGCACATTCCCTTGCCCCTGTCACCTCTTGAGTTCGGAAGACGGTACACGACCCTACTATCTCATCAGAAATCACTCTGAACTTATCGGATACTTCAACACCTTGACTGAATATAAAACTACATACAATTGCCAAAACGCAAGTAAATAATGCCATAGAGTCCATCTTGTTTTCGTTGTTCTTGCCTACAATTGTCCAAGCACAAATTATGTGATTTCCCTGCTTCTCACCAGAACTGGAAATTACATCACTGCCGATCAGCCAGTAACTACATTGGTTTGTACTGCTGAACTCGGTAGTCATTCGCTGCAATGACGTGAATAAATATTTCACTAGGTCGCACGACTTGTCCACGATGCATTGCCTCTGATCTTGCGCTACTTGTGGGTTCAGACTGGCACATGTCATCGTGATTATGAGGTATTATTTCGAGGTAGTGGTAGGTAAATGACTGGTAAATTTTGAATTTTTAAATTGCCTCCTCAAAGAACAATTGAATGATCACGTCACGAATCTCATTTGCATGCTAATTAGCTTTCTGTTGATGCAAGATCAAGATTTACTGAATACTATTGTATTGGAAATTCTGTAGCTGTTGAACTCCCACACATGATATGAATATAGTATAATATTTGATGGATTAAGATACTGATCAATTCGCGGACATAGGACAGATATATCTTTCTGATGACACTGCAGTGAAATACAAAACAAGTCATGAAACGTGTTATATCATTATTTCTCCTTTTGATTCCATGCCCCCAATTTTTTTTTTCCGAGAGAAGATGCTTTATCACTTAGCAAACAAAGTTTTATGTACGTAGTCAAAAAAGCAACCTCGCCGAACAAGTCCTGATACATGGCTCTTCCTCGATTATGACAGCCAAATTATACCGGTTAAAAGTATACATATTAAAATATACTCTTCGTGTAAACTTTGTCAAAATATCAAAACTTTAGTCAAACGGAATTGATATTTTTAATAGCTGGGCATTTGCAACATGTTTTTTTCTCGGTGCATAGGCGAACGTTTCGAGCAAGCCTTTTCCAACAGACAACACTACTCCAATATTAAATTTCAAAAAACATTATTTACTTCTACCGTGTGTGATATACTAACCAAATACTGCCTACCCGTGCTTTTATCTTTCCCTTGGTCGATGGGGGTAAATAACGTTATTTCTGCGTAAATAACGTTATTTCCACGTAAAAAAACTTTATTCACGCAGAAAAAAGTTATTTATGCATAAGTAACTTTATTTACGCGTGAATGACACTATTTACGCGGAAATAACATTATTTACGGATAAAAAAACATTATTTACTCGGAAATTATGTCAACTATGAACAAGTCAAGATTACTCCGAAAAATAAATAAGTATTATTTCGCAGTGTCACTTATCAGCCACTGTAATAAGTTCGAACACAAAACCTGACAAACGGATGTGGTATTTTACTTATGAATGTTCGGGGTGTCTACCATTATATTGACTGAATGATATGGCCAATAGCAATTTCTTGAAATTTTTGAAACCTGTACCTGTCCGATTGTTGTCTGAGTGCACATATCATATTTTCATCACTGTATTGTTATTGCCCAACAATACTAATGTCAAATATTGATATGGAGCATTTTTCGACTCGCATTGTATATCAGGATGGACTTGCACGCACAGAATGATGATAACTGGTATCCTATGTATAACAAATGAACGTGTTTTTTTAGCTCACCGGCCCATAAGGGCCGATAAGCTATTGTCGTGGTTTTTCGTCCGTCGTCGTCGTCGTCGTCCGCCACATTATCTGTTAACATTTTTTATCTTTTTTCTTGGGCTGATGAATTTGTCCATAAATTTGTGTGAATATGTATTGGGTCATTACCCCCAGAACTTTTTTTTTCATTTTTTTTTATTGAATCGATCATGCAGTTTTGGCGGCCATTTTTATGCCAAAAATGGCTGTTTTTGCATGTTATTTTCTCAAAAACTGTCTGATCAGTTTTGAGATTTTAGTTTCAAAATGTTTCCCTCATGTATCTTTATCATGTGTATAAGTTTCGATGCTCTTGAATCGCCGGTCTGCGTGTGGCGGCCATTTTGATGTTGTATACCGGGCCCAAATAGGACTTAATATTGAGATTAGAGTTTCGGAATCAATTGTGGACATATAGGAAATGATATACTAGTATGCTGAATATTCTCATGACCTTGAATTTGACCTTTAACCTCATTTTCAAGGTCAGACCACATAATAGCCAATATCTCACTTATTATTGACTTTACAGCTTAGGAATCAATTGTGGACACATAGGAAGTGATATATGCTGAATATTCTCGTGACCTTGAATTTGACTTTTGATCTCGTTTTCAAGGTGAGAACACAAAATGGCTAATATCTCGCTTATTATCGAATTTACAGCTTAGAAATCTATTGTGGTCATATAGGAAATGATATATGCCGAATATTCTGATGACCTTGAATTTGACCTTTGACCTCATTTTCAAGGTCAGAGCACAAAATCGCTAATATCTCGCTTATTATTCACTTTACAGCTTGGGAATCACTTGTGGACATATAAGAAATGATATAAGCTGAATATTATCTATTTTCATGTTAATTTTGGGGAATTCATGACGGGTGCCACTAGTGGGGCAGGAAATGCTCACTCTTTCCGGAACACCTGATTTCACCTCCTGATGGCCATTTACGGGGGTTCATGAGTTTCCCTGTCATTTTTGTTTTCTCTCACTTCGTATGCCTGATATGACTTTCTGTCCCCGGACTATGAGATTGGATAACGGACCCTGTTTTGTTTGCTCGGAATACTTGATACTGGGTATTGATTCCACGTCTATTTGACCTTATTTTCAAGGTCAAAGCACAAACTGGCTAATATCTCGCTTATTATCGACTTTACAGCTTAGGAATCAATTGCGGACATATAGGAAATGATACATGTCAAATACTCTGATGACCTTGAAATTGACCTTTGACCTAATTTTCAAGGTCAAAGCACAAAATGGCTATTATCTCGCTTATTTTCGACTTTACGTCTTAGAAATCAAATGTGGACATATAGGGAATGATATATGCTGAATATACTTGTAACCTTGAAGTTACCAGACCATCGGTCCGTTCACCTATTGGCTAGCCGGTAAGCTACAGGTCCCTTGGACCTATGTTTGTGGAGATGATGTGTGTCGATATTCTCGACACATGTTCGGATGCAACTCGCAAGTGCACTATTTATGTTTGCTCATTTCACACAACATCATTACAACTATGTACCTGTGTACGCTAAACGAGAAGAAAATATCCTTAATAACTTGAATTAAATGTGTTTATTTAGAGCAATTTAAACGAAAATAATAAACAAGAAAATGCAGCTAACTGCGGGAGAAGACATTAGAGCTCGAGCACATCATCAGCACCACGAAAGCTGAATGTATCTTACACAATGCCAGCCCCCCCCCCCCCTCCCCCCCCCAAAAAAAAAGCTACCATATCCTAACCCACATGATTCCCATTTATTCCCGTATATTATCATTTATTCATATTCGTAATCAGTAAACTTTTTTTTTTAATCGATCAACGAAACAGATACACCTGCTGAAATAATATTGAACCTCAATAAATATCCTTAAAAATACTGGAAACTAAGAGGAATATCTCCATCTGATATCATGATATAGAACACATGCCTACTACTACTACTAGGCAAATTAAAAGACCAGAATAAAAAGGCTTCGCATGAACCCAGCATGAAATACTTTGTCATGTGATAAAATACATCAAATTACGGTAAATGTAGCCGTGGCATTGCAGACGAATCGTTTTGTTTACTTTATAACGCCATAGAAGGCTACACGCAAGCTTACTTCTATGCATGTACGAATTGCTGAACAGAGAATTGTGTGTTCCAAAATACGCATCATTGCGGTAAAATTTGCATTGCATTCTGGGAACGTCAATTTCCATCGGCTCCGCCATTTTGACGTTTTCAAGACGACCTGAGCGTTTTTCGTATCTTTCTCAAAACTAACACATCGATTTATGCTTTATATATCTGTGGTATATTCGAAGTTTGCTATCAATTGGAGAGATTTTATGTCAAGGACGAAGAAAATCCTCATTTGAAGTAGGTATCTAAACGTTTACATGCCAAAACGGGCGTTGATAAGTTGGCATGAAACCTCCATGAAAAAGTCAGCACATAGACATGTAGAGAGTTGGGGGCTTCGCCAAATGTTGTATTTTACGTTTGTTATTGGCATCATCAAAATCTACTGTATTTGTGGTAATAGATTGATACCTACATGCTACTAAGGCTGAATCGCGCGATGTTTCATTGTGACGTCACAGAAGACTCGTGCTCCTCTTTGTTATTTCCCATAAAAACGCATTCAGACAAGGCCATGTGAATATATGAATTGTGAAACAAAAATATGAAAAAAATAGTGCAAACAACATGTACCGGGTTTTTTTTCGAAATACGGCCCAGGGCGATCTTTCGGAAAATAGCCTCTCCCTAATAAAAATCGAATCCGAATTATGGCCCATGGGCGATCTTTCGGAAAAAAACCTTTTCCACCAATACATCGCCAGAATACTGAATACTAATATATGACGGATATATGTTTAGTTTCGAAATGCATTCCTATACCGGAGATACATCAGGCAACACAGAAAGAAATCATACCGACAGGGAACAATTGTACATCGGTGCGTCTACATGTAGACTATGGGGATATACACGCATCGCTATATCATTAAGCTGTTTTCAGCTATTCCAGGAACATATTTTGTTCACTCGAAATGATCATGATAGGGTAATATATGTACATGTAGTTTATAGTATAATGTTTTTACTTGAAACTTTCTGCAATGCAAGTTTGATGTATAACTTGACACATGTTTGATAGAATATTTGGATGTTGGATAAACCGTTTACATTTTCATCGAAAATACGTTATATAAAGAAAATCACATCAAATTTTTTGGAATTGAATCCGAATTATCGCGCATGGGCCATCTTTGGGATTTTTTCCCGGAAGATGGCCCATGGACCATAAATCGGGTGGGCCATATTACAGAAAACCCTGGTATCAAACTGTCGGAAATCACTGTGTTTCCCTACTGTTTGACAAAAAAATAATCAAAGAATCACTTGTGGACATATAAGAAATGATATAAGCTGAATATTCTCATGACCTTGAATGTGAGCTTTGACCTTATTTTCAAGGTCAAAGCACAAACTGGCTAATATCTCGCTTATTATCGACTTTACAGCTTAGGAATCAATTGCGGACATATAGGAAATGATACATGTCAAATACTCTGATGACCTTGAAATTGACCTTTGACCTAATTTTCGAGGTCAAAGCACAAAATGGCTATTATCTCGCTTATTTTCGACTTTACGTCTTAGAAATCAAATGTGGACATATAGGGAATGATATATGCTGAATATACTTGTAACCTTGAAGTTACCAGACCATCGGTCCGTTCACCTATTGGCTAGCCGGTAAGCTACAGGTCCCTTGGACCTATGTTTGTGGAGATGATGTGTGTCGATATTCTCGACACATGTTCGGATGCAACTCGCAAGTGCACTATTTATGTTTGCTCATTTCACACAACATCATTACAACTATGTACCTGTGTACGCTAAACGAGAAGAAAATATCCTTAATAACTTGAATTAAATGTGTTTATTTAGAGCAATTTAAACGAAAATAATAAACAAGAAAATGCAGCTAACTGCGGGAGAAGACATTAGAGCTCGAGCACATCATCAGCACCACGAAAGCTGAATGTATCTTACACAATGCCAGCCCCCCCCCCCCCCCCTCCCCCCCCCAAAAAAAAAAGCTACCATATCCTAACCCACATGATTCCCATTTATTCCCGTATATTATCATTTATTCATATTCGTAATCAGTAAACTTTTTTTTTAATCGATCAACGAAACAGATACACCTGCTGAAATAATATTGAACCTCAATAAATATCCTTAAAAATACTGGAAACTAAGAGGAATATCTCCATCTGATATCATGATATAGAACACATGCCTACTACTACTACTACTAGGCAAATTAAAAGACCAGAATAAAAAGGCTTCGCATGAACCCAGCATGAAATACTTTGTCATGTGATAAAATACATCAAATTACGGTAAATGTAGCCGTGGCATTGCAGACGAATCGTTTTGTTTACTTTATAACGCCATAGAAGGCTACACGCAAGCTTACTTCTATGCATGTACGAATTGCTGAACAGAGAATTGTGTGTTCCAAAATACGCATCATTGCGGTAAAATTTGCATTGCATTCTGGGAACGTCAATTTCCATCGGCTCCGCCATTTTGACGTTTTCAAGACGACCTGAGCGTTTTTCGTATCTTTCTCAAAACTAACACATCGATTTATGCTTTATATATCTGTGGTATATTCGAAGTTTGCTATCAATTGGAGAGATTTTATGTCAAGGACGAAGAAAATCCTCATTTGAAGTAGGTATCTAAACGTTTACATGCCAAAACGGGCGTTGATAAGTTGGCATGAAACCTCCATGAAAAAGTCAGCACATAGACATGTAGAGAGTTGGGGGCTTCGCCCCCAACGCTCTAATGTCAAAAAAAGAGCTGAAGGCAATAAGATGTACATACTAACCAATTTGCCAGAGATAGATTCATGGTTGTATAATTCTCGTACATGTGGTAGGGAAATAAACGTTTTGTAAGAGGAAATAAACGTTTTGTAAGATTTGTGAAAAATGATAATCTTTTATGACAGATTCTAGTCATAAGAATTAAACTAGTTGAGTATGTATTCCAGAACTCGGGAAAGTTTCAACTGGCGGAAGAATACATGAGAGCACGAGACCGGAGGTCGAATGCTTTCTGGTGTTTTTCCGCCAGTTCCGCCGCCTTCTAGTGACTAGAAGACTCGTGAACATGTGCGTTGCTAGGAAACAGTATAAACAACGCAGATCACCTGGTCGTCTAGTACTTTGTATTGAGCCGTCGCGGTGGTTGTACGTTTTTTGCATTGTTATATGTATGCTGGCGGACGTTAAATCTGTCCCCGAGGATACCATCAACTCAGTAGCCTTTTGGCTATTGATTAGGTACTTATGTACTTGTCATATATCTGTTCCATGGGGTTTGTTTCGGATTTCTAAAAAAATTTCATAGGTTGTTGGGCAGTTGTATACTAATTCCATCAGGTGTACAGTAGAAACAACTACATTTAACACACTGTCTGCCCCTGATGACGCCAGTGTGTCTTTGGATAAACTATTTGGTCGGGCTTTGTTTCTATTGCAAAATGTTGTATTTTACGTTTGTTATTGGCATCATCAAAATCTACTGTATTTGTGGTAATAGATTGATACCTACATGCTACTAAGGCTGAATCGCGCGATGTTTCATTGTGACGTCACAGAAGACTCGTGCTCCTCTTTGTTATTTCCCATAAAAACGCATTCAGACAAGGCCATGTGAATATATGAATTGTGAAACAAAAATATGAAAAAAATAGTGCAAACAACATGTACCGGGTTTTTTTTCGAAATACGGCCCAGGGCGATCTTTCGGAAAATAGCCTCTCCCTAATAAAAATCGAATCCGAATTATGGCCCATGGGCGATCTTTCGGAAAAAAAACCTTTTCCACCAATACATCGCCAGAATACTGAATACTAATATATGACGGATATATGTTTAGTTTCGAAATGCATTCCTATACCGGAGATACATCAGGCAACACAGAAAGAAATCATACCGACAGGGAACAATTGTACATCGGTGCGTCTACATGTAGACTATGGGGATATACACGCATCGCTATATCATTAAGCTGTTTTCAGCTATTCCAGGAACATATTTTGTTCACTCGAAATGATCATGATAGGGTAATATATGTACATGTAGTTTATAGTATAATGTTTTTACTTGAAACTTTCTGCAATGCAAGTTTGATGTATAACTTGACACATGTTTGATAGAATATTTGGATGTTGGATAAACCGTTTACATTTTCATCGAAAATACGTTATATAAAGAAAATCACATCAAATTTTTTGGAATTGAATCCGAATTATCGCGCATGGGCCATCTTTGGGATTTTTTCCCGGAAGATGGCCCATGGACCATAAATCGGGTGGGCCATATTACAGAAAACCCTGGTATCAAACTGTCGGAAATCACTGTGTTTCCCTACTGTTTGACAAAAAAATATTATTTAACGCCACCTGAAATAGTTTTCTGATAGCTGGTGCAGTTAAGGTCAGAACAAATGAGTGGAACTCAGGTATCAAAATATCCAGTCTCGCATATACACTGTACTCCACCAAGAGGTGGATGCTTTTTCACCCGAATGCAAATTTTGTGAGTCTGTCAGACTTTTAGTCTACATACACACAGTTTCTCGGGTTGGAACACCAACTGCCAGCTCGTCCAAAAGGCCTAATAATTCGTTGATATCTACAAAACTCACTGCAGTACAGATATGTGTCTGATAGGTAACATTTCAGATTTATTTTACCGTGTTTTGAATAACAAGATTATGCATATTTTAAATTGATTGATATCTCGAGACACAAACCAGTTTCAGAACAAACTGGTCTTGGGAATTTATAGGATATAAAGGTGTTGACGAACATTTAGTTTTTGACCGAATCGAGCTTTGACGACAACAACAGAACCAGATAATCCGAGTACAATTCAAAATTCGAAACATAAGCATTGGAAGTTTGTAACTACAAATTTATTGGATTTTTTAATGTTCACAGACGCTCGCTGACTCTGGGAGTTATGCATTTGTGACAATCTGGACATCACCTCATGTAATGTAATAACACGTCATGTAACACGTCATGTAATAACGTGATGTAATAATCATATAACAATAATAATGACATGCTATTCTCGACCAGGATATCAACCACATTACTCACCGTGGATTTTTCGGATCATCTACCAATTCTTTTGTTCGTAGGCACAGCGTCCACTGCTAAAACAGAACCGATCACGGAAAGATCTCGTAACTTTGACGATACAGCGCTGGACCCAATAAGGGGTATGCTAGCTGCTATTGATTGGTCTGATTTGTTTCAAAATACTGCGAAGGACAAATTTGAATATATAGTTAATAAAATAACCGAATATTTTGATATATGTGCACCATTATTACTGAAAAGTATCCCCCACAAACATGTGTTGAGGGAGCCATGGATGTCCAAATGTATACTCATACAAATACTTTCTAATCGACGTACATTTACCTTCATGGTTATTAGTGCTGTCTATCCTGATTTCTTGATAAATTTTATTATTAGTACACTGAATGTGGATTGGTTAGTCAAATACATTATTAGTGGACTGGATCCAGACTGGATGATGAATTTCATTTATATCAGATATTGTAGTTCATGGCATCTGGTTTGGTTGATCAGTTTCATGTCACGCTGCTTGGTACAAGTGTTAACCAATCAGTTTTGTTATCCTAACATAGGACGATATCAGCTACATTATACAAGCTATAATTGCTCTCAACACGTGCTCAAAATCCACTCACTCTCTCTCTCTCTCTCTCTTTCACTCACTCTTGCCTTGAATATCGTGAATCTCCGAAATGAATCTGTAAATTTCTGTTTACCTGCTGCAGTAAACTTCTGCAGCTAAGCCAGGTCACCCCGAGCAGGGGCAGATCAAAGGCCCAGTGATTTAATGGCTTCATTCAAATCAAATCAACCATGTTATTTACTATAGTATTTGAAATGTATCTGAATTTTCAAATACTTTTGTGTATTTAAATACAAAGACAAACACATTGGGTTTCAAATACAAATACTTTTTAAGAAGTATTTAAATACTAGTACTTTAAAATACAAATGTATGTGAACACATGTCTGGGCCCAGCCGACTCCGTGTTCGGGCACACAGACGAAATGAATCCGAAGTTGAACTTAGAGAATTTATAGAAGTAGAACTCCGACTGAAAGAATAAGAGAAAAGGACTGGAAGACCAGTCGGGTTGAAATCAAAGCTGATAACGTCTGAGATAACTCTGAACCCAAGCTATCAAGGGAACATCCAGCCGAAAAGCAGAGGTCGTTAGAGGAAGACGAACACCGAACTACGTGATAGGTGATCCCTACTTCGAGTAGCTGCAGAAGTAGCTGCAGACCCGCACACGCTACCACCAAGACGGCCTGCAGCCATAGCATCGGACACTCCCGAAGTATCCCACCTGAGTCAACCAAGATGTCTTGCATCTCTAGTGCTGGAGTATCCCGAAGTGCCCCTGCAGCCGAAGTTCCCGAGACAACCGAGACAGCTTGCAGCTGGAGTACTGGAGCTACACAGAGAACCAACAATAGCTGACCAGCGATTGTCCTCCCAGCACTCAGTTGACTCATAAAAGAATGTTGAAGAAAAGTCGACCCCTAGAATCATTACAATATATTGCTCAGGATAATTAATATTTTTGTCATCCCTGATCATCCTTCGGTTGGTCTCGGGTTATTTCATTGTTAGATCAACCCTGGTCATTGATTGAAGATGTGTTGAATGTACGCTGTTTCCTTCGTATCAAGCAAAGCTGGAAAATGATGATTGCATGCTGATTCTATCATGCCAAACATCGTTCGTACGTAATGATTGTACACTGATTCCCTTATGTCAAACATTGTTGGGAATGTAAGTATCAATCTGTTACCACCAATACAGTCAGATTTTGATGATGCCAATAACAAACGTAGAATACAATATTTTGCAATAGAAACAAAGCCCGACCAAATAGTTTATCCAAAGACACACTGGCGTCATCATAGCGTCGTCATGATTACTGCAGATGATTACACGCTGGTTCCCTCATGCCAAACATCGTTCGTACGTAATGATTGCACACTGATTCCCTTATGTCAAACATTGTATGGGAAATGATTACTGCAGATGATTGCACGCTGGTTCCCTTATGTCAAACATTGTTGGGGAATGATTGCCCACTGATTCTCTCTGGAACATCGTTGGGAAATGAAAGTTGGAATGCTGATTGATAATGCAATCTATGTGTACATCTCTTTAGGCCATACACCCATTTTCAGATTGAACAGAGCACAAATATTCGCTTCATTATATACACAATCATGAAGTCCATGTATGTGAAGATGTGTGGAAAGAAGTGACTCCACACTCCGCACCCATATCTAGTTATTTTTCTGCACTTGGGCATAATGAGTGATACTTGACCAAAGAATGACCAACTCACAATCTGTAAATGACCAGCATGTTGAATGTAGCATTAATGTATTTATTAAAATGGAATTTATTACAGATTGGAGAACATATAATGATTGACATATCCGATATTTCGTCTCTTTGAGGTTTGAACACAGCCATGAAAACAAAACCTGTATACACAGTACTTGAATTTGTAGAATGTAATAATTGGATGCTGATATTATCTGTATAATATATAGGTGAAACACGCACACACGACAATGTTATAACATCTTAGATTACTACTCAGTTTAGTAACAATTGATCATATTGTGTGGAAATTACTTCACCACCGCACGAATCTTGATGTTCAACTTCACATTCCTACTACTATGAGGATATATCTTGAGAATACAGGCGTAGTAACACTGAACATTATGCATGAAACGATCACGAAATTTGCCACTCTGAATAACGTAGTCCGATACTTAGGGCAGAGTGCTGATCCTTTAACCAAACTTTCATGAAAAATTATCTTCAGTAGCATTTTTCTGGTGCTGACAACTTACTGTCTGAGAAAGTAGCCCTTTCGAAACTCGAATTTCAAGTGAAAACTTAGGGAGGAATGGGGTTCCCTAAACGGTCACTTTCACGATAGTAACTCTGATTTCGCCAACTGCTTTCCCCTCAGAAATTTATTCGATGCTACATGATATAGTGCTATAACTTAGCAGGCTCCACCAGGAAATCATATGGCAATTTTGTACCAAATTGCAGACTCCTATCACCAGAAATGGAAACGTTGGCAATCTATCCCAATGTTAAATTTCTACAAGAGACCCTGGAGCCAGAGACCCTGAAGCCAGAGTCTTTTCTATGTTCTGTGATAAGTTGATGGCATCTCCTGGGTGAAAATTCAACTTGATTCCTTATTGATCGCCATACTTTCATATTTAATGCAATAAATAGAAATGGAGCGAGCCCGTCTCAGCAGGGGGTCTGGGGGCTGCTGAAGGGCCCAGAGGTCAGAGCCTTTTTTATGTTCTGAATTAATTAGTTAGTGGCCTTCCCTGTGTATAAATTGCACAATAAATTGCAATTCATCGATGTGCATGGGCTGAAAAGTTTTTTGAAATTGTAGACCCCAGTTACTGACCCCAGTACCCCCCAACTCTCCTCTCTCTAAATCCGCTACTGCAACTGTGTATGCCATTTTATGATACGACGCTATATAGCATCGCAAAAAAAACGGCGTTAACAGGTTAGAAAATCCGAGTATAGCTTGTCAGCTGTCCATGACACAATTGTAAAATTTGATATCAATGACGATGCCTTTGATCAAAATGATAATGAGGGGATACTGGTTTATCCAGGACGGGTAGGCCTATTACGTGGCAGGCAGCACCCATTTAAGATATACACGGAATTATATACACGGCTACTTTTGATATGATCGAATCCCCATACGGGTTGGGATATACATGTACATTTACATGTATGGCTGCATCAATTGTTTCCTATCACACTTTTCTGTTAGTCTATTATACTCATTAAGCTTTGCTTTTCATAACTCGACATGATTTTGTTACGTTTCTTCACCACAGCCATGACTGAATAATATCAGTCCATCCAGCATTTGTTTTGTACAAGAATCACAGATTTTGTAGTGCGTGAACTGTCTGTCCAATGTATTGAAAATACATGCTAAATATACCTGTTTTTCTCAATGTTTGGGGCGGCACATGGTATAAAGCCGAACTTTAGTAAAGATCACTAAACCGGAAAGTTATATTTTAGAATAGTGAGAGATCAGCACTCGGCCATTACACTAATCTATATTACCTTTTGACTGTTTTTTTCTTCTAACTTTGATATTGAGTATAAAATATGTAATATTGGATCGATGAAAAACGCACTCATGACGCTACACCTAATTGTTTATTCAATCAATAGATTGAGTCATTCTCTCTACAAATCAGTGTATTTACATCGATATAAATCAGTAGGACCACATCAGATATTGGCTCTGATTTTCATTTCAACTCTCTCTATGTAGCCATGCCCGACCCAACTAACCCAGTAGATCCCAGAGCCTGAAGGTTGATCTGTTCCGTAGAAAGCCGTGAGCTTCGCGTAGGCGCAAGCGTTGTACCACCAGCCGCCTTTCGAGTTCTGAGCACAATTCATACTAGTGGCCTTGTCGTTGTCAACATCGCACGTCGTGAATTTTTGGTTGCGGTGATCCCACTGTCCTGGATAAGCCATGCTGTTACCTAGAAAATGTATCCTTGCATAGTTGTCTAATCGTATGGCAATATTTGTTTCATAGTATTTACAACGGGGTGATGTATAGTCGAAATCTCACATAGATGGGAATATCAGCTGCGAGAGAGACAGAGAGAGAGAGAAGAACGGAATACAAGAGAGACAGTGAGACAAAGAGAAACAGAGAATGGGAGAGCAACAAAGAGAGAAAGAGTGCCAGAGAGGGCAAGAGAGGGACGGTTTTTTTGATAAAATGAAATACCTGATATGATGTTGCGTTTGAAATATTACCTGCTGTGCCTCTGTAACCATCGATAGAGAGCACATAGCCAGAACTTTCGTTCCCAACAATGAATGTCGTGTACTCAGCATATCGGCATTCTCCACCAAATGATCTCATGTCAAAGCGGACGGTCCAAGAGCTCCCGTTGTTCGTCAGGTGGTACATATTTTCAGTACCTGGTTTTTGATGGTATATTTATTAGCGTAATATTCTAATGCATATTGATATGCCTGGACAGTGAACATCTATGAGCCATTCTAAAAGGAAAACCGGAATTTAGTTACACATTATGTATGGTGATTACCTATCCACAACTCCGACTCCAGTGTTCCAAATCCATTCTTGTAGTCAGCCCAGACTTTACCACCAAAGTCCTCGGAGCCGTCATGTCGCCTCATCAGCACCTTGTCAAACATACGAACGACGCGTTTGATATAATGTACATCATTCGAAGATAATTGGGAGTCGTAATTGATTCGTCACTCAGTGATGACATTGTTTTTCAAAACTAATCGAAAAGGAAACATGACCACAATATCGTATCATTTAAAATGCAAAAGGAATAACATGAAATTATATGTAAAATACTGCTCTCTCACACTTTGACATATTCACACTTGAACACCAGATGTGTATCCATCAAAGCTCATATGAACAGACTGAAAATGTGATTGCAAAAATACTCTTAAGTTAAGTTATTGTATATCAGACATCTGCTTTGATAACCTACGATCCAGTTGTGTCCATCTGTTTGGTTATCGATGAACACGTGGAGGTATTCGCTAGGGAAAGCCCCAGTGGGACTGCTCACTCTTATGATGTCTATGTATCCGTCAAACTGGTGCAGTGTACAACACTCACACATTGTGCCATTGCAGTTGTCTGTACACTGACACGTGTCATTAGTGGAACCGGAAACACAAGTGCCGCCATTTTGACACGGATTCTCAGGCTGGAGATTGCAGTAATCAGCGGCAGCTAGAAAAGAGAATGAAGAAAACCATGGCTTGGATATATTCATGGCTTGAATATTCGGTAGATTTCGCAGTTGTAGTAGCATAAATGCATGAGTTAACAATGAAGTATTTTTTCAAGAACTTTTTTTCAGTATGTCCAGAGAATATGAAGCGATAATCTCTTACTTTACACTTTTATTTTACATCAATCAAAGGATATGCATATCATGTTCCCGAGGATGTCAAACACTCTGTAGCCTTTGGTGTTGTGTTTGAGTACTTATGTACTTGTCATACGTATATTCCATGGGGTTTGTTTCCATGGTTTCAGATTTATGAAAAAGTTTGATGGGTTGATGTGCAGTTGTATGCAAATCCCATTAGGTTTCCAGTAGAAATAAATACATTTCCTGCCCCATATGACGCCAGTATGTCTTTGAATGAAATATTTGATCAGGTGATGTTTCTATTCTTGACATCATCAAAATCTGGTTGTATTGTTGGTAATAGACTGACACTTACATTCCTCATAATAATAATATCTCTCCATGGCTTAAGGTGCCAAATTATGTGGGAGGATATTAGGAATTCGAAAATTCACCTACATCAGGTTCCAATCGTTTTCCTATTAGTAAGATCTAAATTTTGAGACTGATCAAGATTCTAACCGTTTTTATCACTCGTGATACCTCATGCATAACCTTGGCACTCAGTCCTTCAGTCCTGCACCGGTCATCCTCTTCTCCGGATGTCTTCCAACGAGTGGATTCCTTCCTGGACTCTCGAGAATGCACTCCCTCCAGAACGCCAAAGGAGGCAGCCAAATGGTCATCTGTGTCTCAGAAGCGAAAACCCACGAGTCCTCTGATGTCGGAACAGACTGACGGTGTAAGAGGCTCAAAATCTCTGAGGCCGATCTCCTCATCGACGGAACAAGTTCCCACCACGCCATTCAAACACAACGATAGCACATGATGCTCATTCTCACAGATGATATGTAACAATGACGAACTGGACTGGAAACGGACGATGATCACTGGTTATCGGACTTTATGGCTTGTCTTCCCTAAGCAGATAACTGTTATTGCAGTTACTGTTACTTTTTTGAAGAAAACTGTCTACTTGATCTTCCTTGTATGTATGTCTCCATATTTCCTTGGTCGATTTCGAGTAACGTGTGGACAATTGCGGTATAACATTTTGCCTTTTATCTCATATGTCATATTCTACAACGCTGTTCATACCTCTCTGTACGGAACATCACGGACTATGTTATGTATTATATGTCACAAATGTCAGTTCTATAGATTGAATAATCCTTGCACACGAACAACACATTATGGTTAGTACAATAACTATCAATGTACGTGGCCTGAGACAGAGACGATCCCGTTCTGCCCTGTTCCGCAACGTTATTAAATATAAAGCAGATATTATCTTCCTACAGGAAACATATTTCTTAGAGTCTGATCGGGATACTTGGTGTAATGAATGGGGCGGGAAGCTATTTGCTGTGCCTGGGACCACACACAGCGGGGGTATGATGATTCTTATACGGAGTGGGTTTGATATTGATGACATACAAATTGAACATTCAGAAGCCAAAATATTAGCAGTAAAATTTAAACATAACGACGATTACTACGCATGTTTCTGCATACATGCTCCGAATAAGCGTACCGAGAAAATTAATTTCTTTACACATCTGACTGATATAGTGTCCAAATATACAAATGAAGACGCATATTTAATTCTAGCAGGTGATTTTAACTGCACACTACAGCCTGAAGACAATATATCAGGTCTTGATCACGATCAAGCAGAAGTTAAAGCGTTCAGAAATCTGGTTTCTTCTCTGTCTCTCGTAGATTTATGGAAAGAACATAACCCCACAATAAAAGATTTCACCTGGTCCAATAAAAGAAAGACAGCAGTTCGCCGATTAGATTATATTTTAGGGAATGAATTAGTTCATAACGTTGCCGTGTCTTCGCTTATTGTAGACGTTCCTTTAACCGACCACCGAGGTGTGCTCATGAGAATGCACAAAGACATGTCCCAGCGGGGACCCGGGTACTGGAAACACAACGACTGTCTTCTTGAAGACGAACGATATATTGATCACATGATAAATATTATACAGGAAACACTCCTCAACCCGCATCACCTACCAATTTCTGTTGTGTGGGAATTATGTAAAATACGAGCAAAAGAATTTTCAATAGCATATGGGAAATTGAGGGCCAAACAAAATCGGAATCAAATAAAAGTATTAGAAAACAAAATACTCCAATTGAACAAAAAGCTCGTGCTCAATCCAACGGATTCTAAATTGGTGGATGCTATCAATAACGCATCATCTGAGCTTAATGATTTAACACTGGAAATTGAACGTGGGGCACATCTACGATCAAAAATCGAACTTATTGAACACGGGGAAAAATGTAACAAATATTTCACCAGCATGGAAAAGGCCAGAGCCAAATCCAAATTAATTTCTACACTGAGTAGGCCGAATGGGAGTATCGCAGATACACATGAGCAAATATTGACTGAAATTACACGGTTCTACAGAGATTTATATAACGTTAAAATTCCATACAACGAACATGATGTGAATGAATTCATAAAAGATGTTGATATACCGCGTCTATCAGATGAATATAAATGTGAATGTGAGGGTCTCATTACAGTTGATGAATGCCAAGCGGCGCTTGAAAAAATGAAAAAAAGCTCTAGTCCAGGTTCAGATGGCCTAACGTTATCTTGGTATAGGACTTTCTGGTCTTATATAAAAACTGCCATGGTTGACTGTTTCAACGAGGCATTCATTAACGGGACTCTACCCTTGTCACAAAGAAAAGGAATCATTGTTTTATTGCACAAAGGTAAACAACTGTCTCGTAACAACTTGAGCAACTGGCGACCCATAAGTCTGACAAACACCGATTATAAAATCCTGACAAAATGTTTGAGTAATAGGTTGAAAAGCGTAGTCACTGATATCGTGAATGAAGATCAGAATGGGTACATTAAGGGAAGACACTCTGGCATCGTAATACGTACCATAGATGATGTTATAGAATATACTAATGTCAAAGGTATTCCTGGTTCTATCATTTCCTTAGATTATTCCAAGGCGTTTGACTCTATTTCGAAGAAGTTTTTATTACGGTCATTGGACTTTTTTGGGTTTGGACCTTCTTTCTTGCGATGGATGTCGGTGATCAATTCAGACACCATCAGCTGTATATTATATAATGGATACAAATCTAGTTATTTTCCTTTGGAGTGTGGGATTCGACAAGGATGTCCAATTTCACCTCTGTGCTTTGTGATAGCGTGTGAGGTACTGTCGTGCAAAATACGCCAATCTCCATTGATAAATGGTATTCACTTGGGGAAATGTTTAAGTCAGGAGTCTTTTATAAAAATAGCTCAATATGCGGATGATACCACATTATTCTTAGGCGATGAACTGTCTATACATAATTCACTAGATATAGTACAGCGTTTTTCATCATTCTCTGGCCTGAATTTAAATCGCAACAAGACTGAAGCCATTTGGGTAGGATGCTGGAAATATAAGAGGAAAGAAATTGGGAATCTCAAATGGAACATATATCCGAACAATCGCATGAAAATGTTGGGTGTTATTTTTCAAAACGACTGTGCGGTAAGTGATATTGATGAAAACTGGACAAACCGCTTTGTTAAATGCGAAAATATAATTAAGTTATGGCTGGGCCGCCATATGTCCATATATGGCAAAATTACTGTTGTTAAAACCTACCTGCTATCTCAATTCCTGTACATGATGCAAGGCACTATAATGCCTGACAGGGTGCTCAAAAGGATGAATGCATTTTTCTTCAGGTATATATGGTGTACAAAGAATTATTATAAAGAGTCGGACATATTGAAACACTCTGTCGAACATGTGAAAATGGACGTTATGATGTCCCCAATATCGGAGGGCGGATTGAATATGATCAATGTATTCGACATCCAACGTACATTAGCATTCAAATGGATACCGCTACTGCAACAACATGGGAATGGAGCTTGGCGGATTCTGCCGTGTAGATATTTTCGCAAGTTTGGTGCGGATTATTTTGTATTCAAAATGAATGTCGAATTCACATCATTTAGAGGTATATCGGGGTATTTTCCCAGTTTCTACAAATCTTTGTTAGAAAAATGGTTTTCTTGCGGAGTTTTGAATCCATCACATTCAATTGTAAATAGTTCCCAGAGTATATGGAATAACAGATTTGTAACATACAAGAATAATGTATTGTATTTCGAGAGATGGATAAAACATGACATTTTATATGTCTCGGATGTTGTAATGAACGGTGATATTATTAGTTATGAATCTGTTGCTTCTGAATTAGGCGACAATGGAAGTACTCGGTTGGAATATAATGTGGTGTATAATGCCATAAGGAACAATTTAGTATTATCAGAGTTGGTGTTTTCTGAGAGAGATAATAGAATATTTATAGGTGACAAACCAATTTCTAAAATGTCTTCCAAATCAATACGAATGTTTCTAATAAAGATGAGGAATCTTGGAGATAACACTCCTGAACATTGGAAATCCCGTTACGGAGATGATATTTCAGAATATACCTGGAGTCTGCCATTCAGAGTATGTAATGACACAAAACTGAGTGTTATGCAATGGCGCATACTACGTAACATTTATTTTACACGGAACCGTTTGTATAGAATGAAAATTGTGAGTGATGATTTGTGTGAATATTGTAAAACTTCTGAAACTGTGGAACACTTTTTTGCGAACTGTCGAAGACTAAATCAGTTGTGGAGGGAGGTCGACAAAGATATTTCTTATCTTGTCGGATACAATGTTGAGCTTGAGGAAACAGACAAAATTTTGGGTATAAAGATTGCAGATATTGAATCCAAGATATTACAGTCGGTTAATTATTTAATCTTAGTGGCAAAGCATTGTATTTCATCACACACAAGAAAAGGAAATATAGGTTTGAATACATTGTATGGACTTGAGAAAAAAATTAGAAATATACAAACTGGAATGTGATATGATGTGAAGTGTATGTGATGTAATGTGCACTTTGGGTCTGTACGTGTGTATATGCAAAATTGATCATGTCTACCATGCACGCACACATGTAATTATTTGTACAATGGTTTTCCTGGTGCACCTGTATATCTGTATATGTTGTGTTTTTTTGTATGTAAAAAGGGGCAGAATAATCCCCGGGATAGCGAGAGGGTAGTCTACCCCAATGACCGCTAAAAGAACAACAACGAGTGTAAATATATATATGTCTATACATGTATAGGTATCTTAAACATATGTATATATGTGTACATTGCTCGCCACAGAAACATCGCCAACACAAACATCGCATGCTATTTTGTATCACGTCATCTCTACATCCTTCCAATCCATCAACCCATTTCGAGTGGCTTCAGCGTTTGATCCCAACGAACTGATGTCCTCGAGAAGGCGCATACATACAACACTAAAATAACAGTACCAAACATAAAGTAAACTCAACATATACTTACCTGGAGTGCAACAAACGGGGGTTGCTCCCACCTGCACCGTGTTGCACGACAGAAGCATTACATACTACACAAAAATTGACAAAACAAACATAATTCTTCCTGCAACACACCGAGTGAGTGTCATGCATGTTTATATATGTTTGTTATTGTATTGAGAGCAATAAATGCGGGAAAAAAAAAAAAAAAAAAAAAAAAAAAAAAAAAAAAACCTCATGCATTGAGTTTGTTTCTATGTCTCAAAGGAACTGATTTACGACCACTCCCCTTTTCAACAGACATGAGTCGTCTGTCGTGTGTCGATTCAGACTTGACCAATAAATTTGGGTATGGTCAGTCGCCTAGGCCTTTACAACGTCAAGTCCGAAAGTCCAATATGCCGAGCCTCACGACGCAAGAAGGGGACAAGCTGTTGGAATATTGCGCACATATGTTATATGTGGTGAACTTGTGCCTCGTGTGCGATGTCATCCTATATAATCAGTCGATTGTTGGCATAACATTGAAGAGGTCCAGGGTGAGCTCTAACACCGGCAAACGCCACCAGACATGTGCGCATGCGCGTGTATTTCCCCTACCAAGGGCCAAGTCATGCACGTACCTTACACATGCTGTATGCCAAGTAACTTTATCAATTCGTTCAAATTTGTCATCAATGTAACCGCTCAGGTTCATATTCTGTCTTTTAATATAACATTATTTTTTAAAAACCCTGTTTCCCCGGTCCGTGCGATTTTAATGGCGTTCGGTATATGTACCAACTTCAATCAGCACGTGTCCATCCAGTATTCTGATTTAACCCGAGCACAGAAGACCAGTGGAATGTGCTGAACAATCATGACTTTGACGTAACAGCGCGCTAACGGCCACAAACAACAATACGCTCAATAGTTGAATATTGGTTGACGCGGACCGTTTGAACCTAAAGATATTTTTTCTGGCCTTACCATATCGTGTGGTATAAAGTTTCAGTAATTTAGGATGTCCATAATAATACAAGAAAAAAAAGACCTTCACATGTTCTCCAGAGGTCGATAACTAACTTATACACCAGCTAAAAGGTATATGACTAACAACAATAGAGCCAGTAGCTAAGTCAGATATACACTTCGCGCTTCGGTGAAATAGAATCGCCGCTTGGTCCATGATATTCTACTTCACCTCGCGCTCAGTGTATATCTATTACTAATGTGGCGAATTTGCCCAAAGATCGCGGCAGGTGGTTCTTTGTTAAACACGCTTGTTTCTGGCCTCTGTTTTGGACGCTACTGTTCGAAGCACGCACTGCCTAGCAACGCCCTCTCTTGCCCAGTGTGCTGTAACAATGGTCTTACGTCACTTCCTTCGTTTCTCATGCTTTGGGGTATAAATACTCTGGAGCCGTGTTGTTCATGGAAGTTGTCTGAGCAAGGCGAGAGAAGCGACGGAGGGATCGGCCATGAGGTGGGGAAGACCTTGATGACTCGGGGGTGTACGCCCTCTGGATCACCGGTCTCCCACCTGGGATGGTGCGACACAGGCTCTGGCGGACCGTCGTGCTGTCCGGGGTTCCATTCCCCGCGGCGGACCGGTC
The DNA here is from genome assembly GCA_949152475.1 of Terebella lapidaria. Classification (NCBI taxonomy): domain Eukaryota; kingdom Metazoa; phylum Annelida; class Polychaeta; order Terebellida; family Terebellidae; genus Terebella; species Terebella lapidaria. The sequence continues at coordinate 23,725,935 of OX424570.1, forward strand.
TTACAGTTAACACCACGATGATGATCCTGTATCTGAGTGGTGTCCGCATGTCTAGGCTGGCTGGGCGGGCTGCTACCTGGTTAAAGTTCTGATGATAGAGTAGGCACTGCGCCCGCAGTGACCCTCGGTGAGCGGACTATCCGCGAGGATCTGAGGATAGTGGGCGCGCGTCCGCAGTGACCCGCAGTGAGAGGACTATCCTCGAGGATCCCGAATAGCGGACGACGTTAATACTTTACACTATATATAATATAATGCATACAGTAGCTGAATGAATTACATGTAATTCAGGTGGTAATTGGTGTATCTTCAATGTACCGTGAAAGTAACTGATTATGTTCAGTGGGATCATGCGTCATTCAAACTGCCTACACATAATATATATTTCATAATGCATTATTGTATCTTGTACTATTGTGTTTTGTGTACATAGCAAACTATCCGTTGTGACTAGCCCATTGTTTCTGGTCTTCAATAGCTATATCCAGCATTGGTTGCGTGACTGAATGTTTGCGTTACCGCCTAGTGGATTAAAAATGTATGAATCTATGTAAGTGCTTCCATTATGGAATGTTTCATTTGCCTAGTTAATGTTCACGTGCACTTTGAACGTCAAAGAGAATACATTGATATTTCTAGATTCCTGGTTCGAACACCGTTCATCTTTTTTGCTATCCAGCATCATTCCATATTTATTCAATCATCACACAGTTGTTCAGGCTGTATCACAAGTAGGCCTTCACCCACAATAAACTCTGTCGAACTGAAGTGAGTGTCGTTTTCATAAAACAACACCACTTGAAACATTACATGTAGTTTTATTTATCTAACGATGCCCACTTTGTTACAATCATTACTCATCATGGTTGAGGAATTGTCTGTGCTACAGTAATCTACCGTAAAACTTTAATAAACGCCCGGGCGTCTATTGATTTCAGTTACACTCTAGACCAGGCGTCTATTAGAACCCGCCGTTTATTAGAACCCGCCGTTTACTGATTTCAGTCGTTGTCTGGACCCGGCCTTTATTGGAATTGGCGAGGCCTGTGTTACGATATGACGAATCGGACTACAGTTTAGACATCAAAAGCTGGAAATTCCCGACTGGGACGCGTTGACGTTGTCGATATTAGTACCGGGGTTTCCCGTAATATGGCCCTGGACGATCTTTCGGAAAATGACATCTCATCGAATGAAAATCGAATCCGAATTATGGCCCATGAGCGATCTTTCGGAAGAACTGTTTTTCTACCACTACACCGGCGAAATACTGAATATATGAGGGCTTTATGTTTAGTTATGAAATGCATGCCTGTACCGGATAGGACTATGCATCAGGCAACAGAGAAAGAAATCACACCGACAGACTAAAACATTGTGTATCGGTGCCTCTACATGTAGAGTATGGAACATACCTCGGTATACATGTACTATATTCAAGTCAAAATTAGTTTCAAATTATCGTGTTTTATGTGAGAGAAAAAGCAAAAGCTACAGTACTGGCATTTACAGAAACTTGATGTCGTCAACCGTACGTGGTCGAGATACAATTTAGTGTCAAATTTTAAAAAGATTGTACTAGTATTCATGACGCCACAAGAGTATTGCTTTACGACTTTTAGAGCCTCTCTCTGAGTCACCATGGTGACCCCGTGGTGTATTTTAACGCCCTATATCATTTTTTGATGTGAAAACTCGACCCACGTCTGATGAAATATTTGAATTTTCGATAATCGTTCACATTTTCATCCAAATACCATGAATGAAAAAAATTAATCTCACCAAAAATTTAAGAAAAAATGATTCCGAATTATGGCCCATGGGCCATCTTTCGGGATCATTTCCCGAAAGATGGCCCATGGGCGATGAATCGGGTGGGCCATATTACGGGAAACCCCCGTATCTATACGTTGCTATGTTACACAATGTACGTAGACCCGGCGTCTATTAGAACCCGGCGTCTATTAATTTCAGTATACCTGAACCCCCGGCGTCTATTAGAAGTTTTACGGTACTTCACATCTATCGACCTAATTTTGTACATGTGTGGTGCATTTGACCCAACACGTGTTTAACACAGATCCATGACCCGCAATTTTCATTTCGTCTCACAATTCGACCAAATATCGGTCCAAAATTCTTTCGGAAATAGGCATGTGAAGTAGTACCGGTGATTAGGCCGTGTTGTGTTTTTTGTTTGTTTCCCGTCATCTTTTTTTTCAGAAAAGTACCAGCCAGCCAGGAAAAAAAAAAAAACTGAGACGTTTGTCATGACAATACCATCTTTTTTCACAAAGTAACTCATGCCAAAAATGTAAAATAAATGGCATTTGACCATTTGCTATGCTATTAAATACTTCATTGATAATAACAGAGAGGGAAACAGTAAAATGGAAACCATTTACTATCCTTCACGTAGTTCTGTGTTTTTGGGGCTAGAAAAACATCATTTTTGAGGGGAAAAAAGACCAAAACGTTTGTGTTTTTTTCTCAAAATAATTGCTATTTTCACCCGACCGCTGACGGGAAACAAAGGAAAAACAACAACACAGCCTTACGGACATTCTATGCGGCATGCAGTGGACAGTGGTTAACAATCTGAGATGGTTTAAGAATGATGCTTCTATTCGAAAATTACAGTTGGACCGTAGTATTTTGGGTTGTGATTTGTTACATATACTTGTCATACATCAATGAGAATATTTAGCATATGAGAGTTTCTATATTTTTAGCACCTTTCTGTGTCGGGTCTAAATATCAAGTTGTCCTTTATTTTTATCTTTATATTGAGTTGAAAATATTAACATATATATCTAAACCTACACATATAAATGTATTTCACTTTTACAAATATATATATGTTTATGTGTGAGGCAAGTGTAACAGCCTAAAACGACGAAAACGTCACTCCGTGACGCGTCCTGACAAGAGCATGGTTCTGAATAATCATGTTCTTGAAGGACTACGTAAGCTTGATAAAAAAATAAAAATCAGTATCACAACAATCAAAGCTTGCGTTAGGAAGCTTAGCGTTTTAACGATAATGAAAAATATATTTATAAAATGTGGGATCGAACTCGAAAAAAAAAGTTGTCCTGGAGGATTTTGTCACTCCGTGACGACCTCAAACTATTGCCGTCATAACGAAACCCGACGTTCATTTGGAGCTGCATGGGGTCAAATAAATGTCTGATGATGCATTACTTTCATTCTTCATTGCGTACTGGGTGAAAGCAAAGCCGGTAACCTCTCCTTGATGTATACAAATTCAATTGTGTGAACATGTTTTAATTATGTGTCACTCTGTGACGGTTGATATGAAAGCATTCAATTCCAAGCAGAGTTTAGTTATCGTTTTCAAATTTACTGTCAGATTCAACGCGAAATAAACTTGTATAAGTATGGGTGAAATACAATAAACAGACCACACAGGAGCAATGCATTCAAAAAATCGTCACTCCGTGACGGGTCACTCCATAACGCAATAGCCTGTTATGGAGTGATAAACTGTTATGGAAAGATGGTTACTAATTACAGAAAACAAGTTTTTCCTGCCATAATGTGTTTCTGTTACGTTTATTATATGGTGTATATTCTGGTTTGGTATCACTATGAGCTCATGAATACCATTCTGTTAACCCCGTGACGTGTGAAATGTCACTCCATAACACTGTCAACTTCGTTAACATTATGAAAAGTAACATTTTCCTATATTACCATGAAAATGGAAAAATCAGCTTTGTTGAATATTGTTAGCCACTATTTGGTTTGTTTTCAAAACATTGACATAATTAATTTTATAATCCAAACAGTTTTTTATTTGGTATATTTTTAAAAAAAAAAAATAGGCCTACAAATATAGAAACTCTCAATTATCATTTCCTATTTGTGCACAATTGATTCCCAAGCTGTAAAGTCGATAATAAGCGAGATATTAGCCGTTTTGTGTTCTGACATTGAAAATAACTCAAAGGTCAAATTCAAGACATGAGAATATTCAGCATAATTTTCATTTCCTATATGAGCACAATTGATTGCAAGATGCAAAGTCGATATTAAATTTAACATGTGAAAGTCCCATTTGGGACAGATAAAAAATATCAAAACGGCCTCCACACACAGACCGGCCATACAAGATTAACGAAACTCATACACGTCACAGAGGTATATGAGGGGAATCTTCCCGAACAAAAACTCAAATCTGATCAGAATTTTTTTGAGAAAATGGCCGCCAAAATCCAAAAGTGGCCGTTTTTCAACTAAAATGGTCACCATTTTAGAAAAAAATACAAAAATCTAGGAACTAAAAATACCTCCCTCTTGAAATATTTTGGGGGCATTTCTATGATAAACTCCAGAAAGATTCTAAAATAAAAATGTTGACGGACGATGTCCAAATTGAGGTTCGGTAACCAAAAAATCAGAGAATATTAATTTTTGGAGCTGATAAATCACAAATATCACACAGACAACTAATAAAACATTTATGCTTACCAGTACTTTTCTGCTTTCGAATTGCTTTGCTTCTAGGCGACGCCACTAAACTGTCAAAGTCGGCATCCAATAACAAATCACAGGAATATTCTTCATTTGCTATCTGAGCTCCGAGGTTTGCACCAACACAGAGCTCAAACTCTCCACACAGTTTGGCACATTCCCTTGCCCCTGTCACCTCTTGAGTTCGGAAGACGGTACACGACCCTACTATCTCATCAGAGTTCACTCTGAACTTATCGGATACTTCCACAGCTTGACTGAATATAAAATGACATACAATTGTCAAAACGCAAATAACTAATGCCATAGAGTCCATCTTGTCTGTGTGTTCCAGCCTATATTTGCCCCAAAAAAGCGAAATTTGTGTTTTTCCTACATCTCCTCAGAAGTAAGAATTACATACATCACTGCGGATCAGCCAGTAACTACATTGATTTAACTTATACTGCTCAACCAGGTAGTCATTCACTGCAATGACGTGAATAAATATTTAACTAGATGGCACGACTTGTCCATGATGCCTGCTTCCAGTCCTGTGCGACTTGTGGGTTCTATTTCAAGGGAGTGGTAGTGAATGACTGGTACATTTTGAATTGCCTCCTCAATGAGCAATCGAGTGATCACGTCACGAATCTCCTTTGCATGCTAATTAACTTTCTGATGATGCAATATCAAGATTTAATGAATGTTATTGTATTGGAAATTCTGTAACTTTTGAACTCCCACACATGATAATTATGAATGTGTATAATTACTTGATGGATTGTGAAACTGATCAATTTTTTTTTCGCGTTCGAACGCGATCTTTTCGCATTCGAACGCAACCTTTTCGCGTTCCCTCGCGAACTTTTCGCGTTCGAACGCGATGTTTTGGCATCGCGTTCCATAGAGTCCATCTTGTCTGTGTTCCAGCCTATATTTGCCAAAAAAAGCGAAATTTGGCAATTTTTCGCGTTCCCTCGCGAAGTTTTCGCGTTCGAACGCAATGTTTTCGCGTTCCCTCGCGAATTTTTCGCGTTCGAACGCGATCTTTCGCGTTCCCTCGCGAAGTTATCGCGTTCGAACGCGAAAAGATCGCGTTCGAACGCTAAACCTCGATTCTGCTGACGCCCATGACTTCTGAGAAGGTTTTGCTACAAGATCGCGTGGGAACGCGAGAAGATCGCGTGGGAACGCGAAAAGATCGCGAGGGAACGCGAAAAGATCGCGTTTGCACGCGAAAAGATCGCGAGGGAAGGCGGAAAAAAAATTTTTTCTTAACTTTTGGTTGTGTCCCCTTAAGGGCTTTTTTTCGAGAGAAGTTGCTATGTCACTTAGCAAACAAAATTTTATGTACGTAGTCAAAAAAGCTAGCTCGCCGAACAAGTCTTGATACATGATTCTTCCTCGAGTATGACAACCATATTATTACTCTTCGTGTAAACTTTGGCAAATATATCAAAATTTTAGTGCGTGATTTCAAACATAGTGCGTGATTTGGGGTGCGGCCCATTGTATGTATGAGTCGTTATCCGTGCCTAAAGAACCGTGTCGTGTGCAGCGTGCAGGAACGGGAGGTTATTATCTAGATATTAACCTGCCCGGAGGTTATTATCCAGATGATAAACTCCCGCTAGATCGCTGGAAAAAGAAAGAGCATTTAACACACAGGTAGGCCACGATACATAGGCTTTATGGATTCACATATGAAAACGCACATTCACACATTGATTACAACATTTGACACAATTCCTCGGTAAGGCTTGTCCATGGGCACCGTTTTGTGGATATGTTTTTGATATTTGGTTCATGAAGATATCGGCTTTCTGTGAAAATCCTGTGCAAATTCCTTTGTGAAATCCAGTGAATGTGGTCTTGGGATAGACGTGGAATCAATACCCAGTATTAAGTATTCCGAGCAAACAAAACAGGGTCCGTTATCCAATTATGTAATTGAAATTATGTAACTGAAATGGTCCACAGTCCTGGGAATTTTGTATGTTTTGATATTAATCCTGCGATATGCCACATATATGTTTATCCACGGAATCCCAAGGAAGCCTCCAGAGATGATATAGACGTATATTGTAGTTTCCCTGCAAATATCAATGGAATTTGTATGTTTTTGTTTCTAAGTGTAGGACACAATATAAACATAAATTTAACACATAATTATATGTAATCTGAAAAAAAAAATATGAACATAACATTCAGATCGACATATATAATGCACGATTGCCACAGAAATGAACACGCTTACCAGTTGTGAAATCAAGCCACGGGTACATGTACATACATGTATTTAGGAGTCGTAGTAATGATTTTACCAGCAATTCTGTAAATACGCGTATGCAAATCTTCATTTTAAGCGGGATTTGAGGATACATCTGTTAAAAATACTAATTTCCTGGCTCAATTTAAAAGCAATGTTAAAATCTGGATAATGAATGCTGATCTCGCAAGTATTAAATCCGAATTCTTTTAAAATTAACAATGTGCCTGTATTATTGTTTATTTTTATTGAACTAGTTTTAGCCAAAACCACATGTACCTCGCAAGCTTATGTTCTTATGATTGGTGATGGTTCAAGTTTACGTTACACAATCTATTTATCGCACAGGAGCTTTACAAAGCTTGTAAATTATATACAGTCATATATATTGTGTGTGTATGTGTGCAGTTTGAATATATGCGATGTAAAATAAACTATATTGAATTGAATTGATATGAATGCATGATAGTAATATATCCGTTTTACATATTCTGTATTGCATACATATACAGCGGTAAGCCAGTTAGTTAATAAATTCAGAATGCTAATTTTCTTCCAAACTGAAATCAGGACCCAAGTAGGATATGCTGCGCTCTAAAGTCCTTTCATAATTAAAAGACGCCAACTTTTGGTGTAATATCTCCAGTTGTATGCACTTTAATTTGACCAGACCACAAGCAAAGTGAAAACAAGCTTTTGACCAAATAGGATTTGATGACGTTTTCTTATGAAGAGCAAAGGGTCATTGTAATATAAAAATATGTGATTTTAAATGGAGATTTAACATGGGTTTTGTAGCGACCAATTCTGATTCCCTGTTGGTTGGGTTTTTCAAATGGAACAGCCTGATTATGTTGAGGTCCCTTCTGACCTGAATGGTGCAAAATGGTTACATGGATTTTTAAAGGTTGATGTTTTGGTGACTTTGAATCTGATTCCAATGAACTTGATGGGTCAATGCAGTAATTTTTGCAGTGAAATAAGGCAGTAAAAGTTTTCTGGCTTAACAATCTGTATTTCTGCTTTATCGTGGATGGTCAGAAATACATACCGAGTCTATCTGTTATGATGTGTATATATAATTAAACAGTGTAGTAGTCTAGTAGATGAGAATTAGGCGTAATAACGTATGCTACTATTATTTCGAATATTGCGTGATGTTCAATGGACATTCAAACTCTTTTACTTGAGCCTAACATGCCCTACTAATTTCAGTAGTGGACAAATACTGATGTCCACTGATCATTCAACTGTTCCTCACTGTCCAAGTGACACACGTTTGTGAACACACGCATGGGGGGGGGGGGTACCCTTAACCCCATCAGGTTTGTTGCAAAATTACTTCATTATCATACAAAAGTGCCCTTCTGATCACTGCTGGCACCGCCCTTCAAATTTACTTCAGGCGCCCCTGCGAACCACGTCAATTAACGAATATCCCCGATGATTATAATATGTCCTAATGCTCTAACTAGCTCTCATTAAACTGTCCATTTTCTTTACACGAGGACATGAGAGGCATGATGAGTTCGATAGTTTCAAGAATATGTTCCTGGTCGTGGTGTCTAATTCGACCCTCTTACAATATCAACCATCAGTTCATTTGATCTAGGTGAAAGTAACCGACCATACTAATTCAAACAACCAAAAATGTCGTATCACTTTCCTCGATATTTTTTATTCATTCCCATTTACGATTTGTTTCTAATCAGCCTGCATGCGTCTCGTACATGTCCGCGGGTACAAGATTCTGATGGCGCCGTCACGAAAAAGCAATACAAAACACTTTAGCAGTGAAACCAAATCCCTACAAAACGTTCATGTCCAAAGCCACATTGGGGTCACCAGCGGCAAACAAACACCCTATCATTCAGTCACAGGCCAAAGCATACAGACATTACTATCCGGACAGACTCAACGTCCACCAGCGGTTCAAACCTTGTCATAAACAGATCGTTTCATTTTGATGTGAATTCATACATGGATCGGCGCACTAATTACCTGTGATTTCAAGTGGACTGAGCGTCTTTGATGTCATCTCAGATCGAATATAAACTTGCATAACAAGCTCGAACAATACAAACCACTAAGGACATAATGCATAAGAGTACTTGTTCAATGACATATCTAATATGATATTAAAGAATGACAACCGAGTACGAATACTGACACAATACACGAAAATATACGTGGGCTATCACACTGAAGTTATTCGGGTAAAAACATGCTGTCAATGAATCTAGATGTGTTCGTGCAAGAGTAATTTATCTTCTTCTTAAATAACATGGACAGGAGTGTTGTTATGTTCACTTGTAAAAAAAAATTGTTTTGTTTTTTGGAGTGAATTTGATTCAATAACGAAAATTTTAACTTTCAGTTACCAACTTCCATTGAGAGAAATTAACTGTGAATGTTTATTTTTCTCACATAATGTCATCACGACATTAAACAAATGGCAGCGAAAACAATACCGACTGAGAGAAAGGTATCATACAAAAACCAAAGGCTGTTGACCTGTTGACAAGAGCGCGAAAAGTCATTAAAACATTATTAATGGTATAGGTTGTGTTGTACCTTTAGAGTGTAAGTTGGCCAGTAACTACTTATTGGTTAGGCCTGATTTTGATCTCAGCTCTTTCCATGTTCTCTTCCAAACCAAGCCACGTTGCCCAGAAAATCCCACTTTCTCTCCGGTTGACTTGCCCATAGTCACCAGTCAGCTTTGCGTGGGAACAATAGTTGTACCACCAACCACCTTTGTTCCACCTTGCACAGTTACCATTACTGGCCTGATCATTATCGACGTCAGTCGTCGTGAATTTCTGGTTTCGATGGTCCCATTTTCCTGAGTTGCCCATTGCATCTCCTGAAATAGCAATAATTTGATTTTGGATGCCACCAAATTCTTCATGACTGCATGTGGGTAATAACAATGTTATACTGTGTACTAGTATATACCTGTTTACGAAATGAACAAAACGAAACGTGAACACAACAGCAGTATTCATTACCTGCAGTGCCACTGTAACCATCTATGGTCAACAGGTATCCCGAGTTTTCATCCCCAACACTGAATTTCGTGTACTCGGCATATCTGCATTGTCCACCAAATGATCTCATGTCAAAGCGGACGATCCAAGAGCTTCCGTTGTTCGTCAGATAGTACATGTTATCATTACCTGAATGTATCAATAGAAAATGTACTTTCCATTCCTTCTATCATGTGGCTTGTGTATAATGATTTATTCGCGGAAATTTAGGCGAGGGAGTCTGTTTCCAAAACGCCAACGTTTTGGAATATAAACAAAACTCAACCAAACGAAGGATCTGCAGAAACTTATACTCTAATTTTTTTTAACTCGTTTAAACCGCTTTTTTCCTGATATTTTTGTGATGCTAAATCGTATCGTGTTATAACTTGGCATAGCTCACCTTGGGACCAAACGGCAATTCTCTGAAAACTTTCAGACTTCTACCCATGAAACTGATAAACTTAGTAATCTACTGCAATGATAAATTCCTCCTGAAAACGTTTCATCTGCATGTCAACAGACATTGTTTATTTTGACAGAAGAATCTATTCAGATGATTCATGCAGGAAGCGCCAGCCCAGCATGGTCCGTCCCAGCATGTAAATAAGTACATAATAGAGACCTTTAGCTACACGTTTTTGAGGCTATTGAATACTTGTACGTGTAAGTTACAAGTTACAAGTACTAACGTGTGAATGTGAACATTAAGCTACAAGTTGAAACCTGTAAGCCTGTGCAACTCGTGTTGCTGGAAGTTTAAGTTTATGATGATCGTCAAAGTTCAACTACAGATGTAATGTACATGTAATTGTTTATTTAGATGTTGGATGACTTTCCTTCTGTCCTTAATAGTGTATTGATATGGAATGAAAATGAAATAAAGATGATGTTCAAGTGGATTTTTATTCACACACAACACATACATTGTACACTGCTAACAGCGTTACCGTAGTGAACACAACTGAGTAAATGCAAACAAAAACAAATACTGATACCAGTATTCAGCTTTTCACAATACAATACAATTTCCACAATGAAAATGTGAAAATTAATTGGTTAGCTATTCACAGCAACTCCATGAACTGAATGTGAACATACATTCAACGGCGACCTAAATAGTCTTCAACAGAAGGGGGGTCCAAATTGAAGAAGCTGGAGATTTGATTGCCATACATGCATGTATGGCAGTTCGTCAAAAGAGTAGCTACGGTATAATACTTGCCTACTGGTTGCAGGAAAATCTTCAAGTTTCGTCTGTAGTCTAAGAATGCAAACTCTTGTAACACTTTATTGAAACCCCATTCCACACACATTCGACATTTGCTCATGTTTGTGTTGAAAAGTTCCTGTTCCTCAGGCAGGTTAGCACCTTTGTAGGGGCTTATCAAATAGGGCCTAAGGGGGTACGCATGATCACCATACAAGCAGTAAGGCTCTCCGGCAGGTGTTCGTAACCTTTCAATTTGGGCCAATAATCCAGAGTCTGCAAGGATAGAAGCATCATGCCGCCTGCCTTCCCACGGGCCTGATAAGTTGGCCACGATGCCATTTGGTAACATAACGCTCTGGAATTTGAGGCAGTGGAATCTTTTATGACCACTATATGCTTCCCTTTGCCCCTCTGTAGGCCTACATATTGCTCGAGCTGTTCCATCAATAAACCCCCAGCAATTTGTGAGTGGGGCCCCCTTGTTTTGGACAGATATGGCATACAACTGAAGGTGGTCACCATCTAACCAAGGCTGATTAAGATCCTGAAGCAAATTACCAAATCGTGTGTGCACAAAATCCAATATTTCATTGAAAATAATGCTCAATTCCTCGGGAGACCGATGGAATAATTTTGACAAATCATCCAACCGATTTGGGTATGATAAGCGTCGAAGAAGTATACATAATGCCTCCACAGAAGATGCAATAGTTCTGTTGGGACCCTTGATAACTGGTGGAATCGCAAGGGCATTAAGGAGTCGTGAGATGTCAGTTTTTTGAAACCTGAACAATGACAAGCAATCTTCATCCGACAACAATTCAATGTCAAACCGAGAATGGTCACTGGGGTCTTTACAAAGCACTGACAGACACAAGAGTTCATCATTAGCCTCTACAGCAGACAACGCTAGCAGCTCAGGATCCATCACTGAATACAAAAATATGCACAAACATAATTAATTTTTTTTTTTTTGAAAATTACACAATTATTGAACAAAAGATAATAGTAGCATACACCACAATAATCAAACACCCAAAGATAAAGATATGTTACCGGTCAATTTACGGTGAACTCAAAAACATCGACATGGAATACTAGTTCATTTTAGCTTTAATTATAGAAAGGAAAGCTTTGCGTTCTTCTTTTTCGAGTAGAAATCTTTCTTGTTGGAGACGCATATCTTCCCGCTGCAGCTGCAGCTGCTCTCTGCGGAGTTGTGCATCAGTGTCCGCCTTTGAAGACAGGTAGCCCACAATTTTGTCAGTTGGGGATAGCCGCTTCTTTGGTGCATCTCTTGCCGGTGGAGGTGGGGGTAGTTGTGCGGGTTCCTCATCAGAAACATCGTTCGGAGGGCTTGGTGGACGCTCTGGGACTGGGCGACGATTTCCTGTTGGTTTACCTGACAATAAAGAGGTTTTTTTTTCAAATAAAATTATACCAGTAAATAAATATTGAAAACTCAATTCGTGTCACTCCAGATTTTGGGAGAAAAAATTGTCCAAGGGCTAAGACAGGTTATCGGACAATTTCGGTTTCAAGCATTGCAGGTGACGTCTAGTTCAAGGTCACCAAAAGAAGTGCCATATGTCAATATATATGATTTGTTATTTAAGCTTAAAACACTAGCCTCACCTCTAGGTGTAAGCGTTTAAGCCTCAGAGGCAAATATACATATCGCACATCAGACATTTACATGTGGAACTCGAGGTCATCAAAGGTCAAGCTCAAGGTAATCATTAGTTGTGCTATATATGCCTTCCTATATGTTTCTAATTAAAACATAAGCTCTATATACAAGCATTTAAACTGTAGAGGCACATTTGGGCTTTTTTTTTAAACCCAAAAATGGCTATTTGACCTTCCAAGGTCATCGGAGGTCAAATTCAAGGTCACCATACAAATCGCCATATATGATTTCCCATTCGAAAGTGCCAAGATGAGGGCAACATCTGAGCTCTATCTTCAGGCGTTTATGAGTACAGTTGGAGGCAGCTCCCAAATGTTATGAAAGAAAAAAGTGGCAAAATTTTGTTCAAGTCAATTTTCTTCTCCAATCCCCACCTGAAAATGGCTCAAAATTGATAGTAACGCAATTTGGATCAAACAGTTGTTTTTGCAGCCACACAAAGACCGACTATTTAAGGGCAATGAAACTTATACACGTCACAAAGGTACACACGAGAAATCTTTTGAAACAAAAATCTCAAAACTGATAGGACAGATTTTGAGAAAATGGCCGCCAAAGACCAAAATTGACTGTTTTAGCAAAAATGACATTCACTTTGGAATAAATGCGAAAACAAAACATATCCCCAGAAATACCTCCCTCTTGAAACATTTTCTGGTATTTTCGGGCAAAGTTTCGACCGTAAACATTGAAGATAAAAATGTGAACGGACGACGCACAGCTGGATGGACGCAATGCCATGATAATAGATCATTGGATCACATAACGTGATAGTCAATTTTGAAAATACTAGTAGCAATTTATAACTTCATCACATAATTTGAATTTACCATGTTAGCTCTGCAAATTATAGAATGTAATTGCGAGTACTCACGTTTGAGATTGTTCATGGCGGCATCGCGTATCATCGCCCCTTTTCTTTTCAACGCTTCCTGACTTTTTTTGGTTTGTTCGGCAACAGCATTTTTCATGTTGACAATATCCTCCAAGAGCTGCTCTCTCTCCCCGAACTCCTCTTCGGTTCCTGATCTGAAGTTATTGAAAGAAACAGGTCACATTCAGTTCTTATTCAAACAAGTCGCAAAAAAAAACATCTCTAGACTACAGTCTCAATTTTCTAGTAGTTTTCCTCCGATAGCATTCACAATTCTGTATCTGCAAATGTTTTATGTTTGAGTGGACCGGTGCCAGTACACTGGATTACAAATTACAAATAACTTGGTACAACAATCAGCATGATCAGTACAATTAGCATAACGGAACAAGACCATGTACCGTCGCAGATTTTCTTTGTCATCTGCTTCAAAGTAATCGAGCAGAAGCTTGGTCCGGTCTCGGCACCTCCTGGCATCCACTTTGAGTGAGTCCGCCACATTCTCGGCGACTTCAGCCCACGCGTTGGCTGGTTTGTCAGAACCGTACGGGTTCACGGCAACAACTTCTTTGAGCAGTATCAGGTCATCCCGGGCCGAGAACCGGACTTGGGTCTTCCTCGGTGTCGCATTGGTGGTGTTGCTTACCTTTGAGGTAGATCTAACTTGAACTGAAACATATGAACAAAAACTGTTCGTGAAATATTCTGCAAAATTAAGTTTTGAAACTACCGGTGTGGCCCGTGTGGGAGGGGGAAGCAGGGGGGGGGGTGACTGAATAATATGTATATGTGGGTATTTCAAATGTACTGGATCTACATGAACACAAAATACACATATGATAGGCCTACGTGTACATGTGCATAGTCATTTTGACATTTATTTCATGTAATGAAGGCACTCTGACACTCGCGTGAAATCACACAGTTTAGAATTTGTTTAGAATGTGCTTGTAATAAATCATGTACATGTAACTATATCATGTAATAAAAATGATGATTGCATTCGAGGACTTCTCGAGTTTTCTACCCACCAGATTTGATAATTGAGCTAAGAACTTGGATTGCGTTGAAAGTTGACTAATTTGTGAAGCTAGCTCAGCGCACACGATTTAATTTGAAAGGGCTAGACTTTACTTTGTTTAGTCACTTTACACATGGTGACGGTCATGATCGAATGAAGTGAACCATCGCAAGCGTGGCAATGTTAAGGCGTGATGCCTGTTAGGCAAGCTATATCCAACAATTATCTACTGTAGATTATCGACATGAAAAATTGAACATCGTAATTCGTAGGCCTAAGTGTCGGTTTAAAAAAACGGAAAAGCCTTTCCATAGTAATTCACGGCGAATCATGCCCGGGCCAAGATGATCGTAAGACGCCGTGAGAAACTTCTGCAGACACACCGAACATTCCTCGTAATTTCGACATGATTATAAATCATAACTTTCGATTACTGTTGTCAAAGACAATCTATATACCTTTATTACCAATAATCACTAACTGTTGTGCTCCACTAATTCGCTTGTCCGTATAAATAATGCGATAAAAACACAAGTATTTACCTTTACGTGTGGCCATCTTGTACCAGTCCAAAACTTCTGCACGCGCTCTGACGTAACTTGTGGAGTCACGTGATCGCTCGTGCTACAAGTTCAGGGGGGTCACTTCTGACTCCCAAAACGTGTAGCTAAAGGTCTCTAATACTGTAC
This sequence comes from Terebella lapidaria, assembly GCA_949152475.1. Lineage (NCBI taxonomy): Eukaryota > Metazoa > Annelida > Polychaeta > Terebellida > Terebellidae > Terebella > Terebella lapidaria. The sequence goes on from OX424570.1 coordinate 23,741,199, forward strand.
TGCAGCGCACGCCCTCATAGTAAGTACCTAACTTGAACGTGTCCACTTGAATTACGTAATGAGCAGGGCAATATGGAAGCGCCCTACAGTAGTGAAAATCCTCACTTAAATAGAAATTTTGTGTTTTGAAAGAAACATGTATCGTTTCGGAAGCCAGGTTTGTGAAAACATATTGCCGTTTGCATGATAGACATGTAATATTCAGTTTAATAGTTCGCTTGAGGTAATTGGACTGAAACAAAGGCAAAAAACGGTGAAAACGAGTTAGAAAAATCCAAGTATAAATACCAAGGGGGTCTACTGACATTTGACGCCTTGAGGAGAAATAATATGGAAAGATCCATAATATCACCATGGAGTAACCAACTCATAATTGCAAATAAATTTGTATGCTGAATCGCCAGAAAACGAGTGATCAGCACTCGATCAAGGCGGAGTGCCTCCTCTTAGTGTTTTAGGCTATTTGCTCATCAGGAACAGACACTGTGGTTGTTTCTACTGTAAATTTATGCGAGTAATGCACAACTATCCAACAACTTGGAACCAATTGGAAAACTCAAAACTTATCCAATGATATAAGTGTATGCCAAGTACGAAGTCACGAGTGCCCAAAACCTACAGTATATCAAAATTGGTATTGACTCGAGGTGTTCAATGATTTAAGGTAGAAATTAATAAATAAATATAAATATAATATAATAGAAATCAATATCTGAGTATATTTGTGCCAAAATTAATCATTGATACTGACTGGAGTGCCAACATGGACACCAATGCGTATATATATGTATACGAAAAGTTATAGAAGTTACCTATCCAGAACTCTGACTCGAGTGTTCCAAATCCCGACTTGTAGTCAGCCCAGACTTTACCAACAAAGTCCTCGGAGCCGTCATGTCTCCTCATCAGCACCTCGGGTGGGAGAATTACACAGATTAATGATAGACCGTCAGTAATATGATTATAGGGGAAAAAGCAAATCATTGGTTGTTGGATAAGAACCACTATGGGGGGGGGGGGGTCATCTTAACTTCATGAGCACAGCATCAGGAGAAATGTATCTTCATGTACACAATTCGACATGTAATGAAAAGTTGTCTTCTATACAACTCGTCTTTGAATGACAACAATGCGGTGTTTCAAAGATAATAAACCTAGTTTCACCAGTTGGACGCACCCCAACTGCACAAAACACATATTTTGTCCACCACTCATGAATGGAAAGTTCAAAGACTTACTATTGAACTGTAGACTATTAACAGGCCAAGAATTTCCCAATGTTATGATCGTATTTATATCTTAAAATTTCATTGGAAACCTACTGACCACCGATGAATTGATCAATTAACATTCCAAGCCCATTGGCATATTGCGATCGTTGCGTTCTTTGTCTTAACTTACAATCCATCCGTGTCCTGCTGTGCGGTTATCGATGAACACGTCAAGATCCACATCTGTGAAGTTAAGACTTTTAACTCGTATGGTGTCTATGTATCCGCCAAACTGGTGCAGCGTACAACACTCACAGGTATCACCATCACAGTTATCTGTGCACTGACACGTGTAATTAGCGGAACCGGAAACACAAGTGCCGCCATTTTGACAAGGATTCTCTAGTTCTACACTGCAGTAGTCGATGGTGGCTATGGAAAGAAAAATAAATGTGCATAAAAATATTGATGGAGTACATGATGATATGGAGTTCACTGCAAGGATTATTTCAGTTTTTACGGCATGTCAGTATCTCAATTAGTAAAGAAAATATGGCTGTTTTAGTGGGAATTTTGTGTTAACTTTTCTTTACCTAATTAACTATTAAAATGAGCATCCATTAGAGACTTTCGAAATCACTGGCGTGTAACGTGAAGGATTTCTTCTGATGACGTCATGAACGTAATAACGTATCAACCGTGAAGCTTTTCGAAAGCAGTCGTGTGTAAACGTGTAAGGTGAGATAAACATGGCTTTTTGCAGGTAAAGACGGATACGTCTGATTCCATAGAAATGATTTTTTTATTACTGCATTTAAAATGTATTATGATTTATGATTTAGTTGTTGGTGTTTCTGTTGTAACATCACAACACAGAGCGGATGTCATGGTGTCTTTCTTGTCCTTTGACAAAGCCCTGTAATTTGTACGTAATTTGAAGTCATATTAAGAAATCCTTCACGGTACACGTTACACGTCAGTGATTTCGAAAGGTCCCTATTATATACAAATCTCAAATGGAACATGGTAACTTGAAACTCAAATTGGATTTTAATCTTGAAATTTGATTTTGACAATAATTTGAAACCGTCTTTATTTGAACGATAACACTGTTGGGCAGAACTTCCATGTATAGCCCACTTATAGATCTTGTAGTAAGTTGGCAATTATTAGAAATCATTAGACTTCACACAGAAAAAAGCGGTGCATTCAATAGGAACAGTTACGAGTAAGTGAATGATTGTCAGCTGATGATTGTCAGCTCAAGTGAATCAGTGAACATATCCGAGTATGAAAAATTAGCTCACAGGTTGCGATAGGTTACCGGACAATATATGTTTTATATATTAGCCATTTTGTCCTGTGATCTTGAAATGAGATTACTGGTCAAATTAAGGTCTCGAGAATATTCAGCATGTATCATTTCCTATATGTCCATGGTTGATTGCTAAGCAGTTATATATACAATAATAAGAGAGATATTTTTATATAATATATAATATATAGGCATATATAATATCCTGTATATCCACAATTGATTCTCAATGTGTAAAGTCGATAATAGACGAGATCTTAGCCATTTTGTCCTGTCACCTTGAAAATGAGGTCAAATGTCAAATCCAACGTCATGACGATCTTCAGCAGATAACAATTTCTGAATATTCACAATTGATTCCTGAGCTGTAATAATAACTGAAATGTTATAACCCAAGCCATAAAGTCGACGAGAAGCATTATATTATCCATTTTGTTCTGTGACCTTGAAAATTAGGCCAAAGGTCGAATTCAAAATGCGAAAATAAACAGCATATATCATTTCCTATATGAATTCAATTCTTTCAGCACATCAGGAACGAAACGTATAAAAGGAAGAGGTTACAATTTTCTAACAAATATGCTTGGTGGATAGAAGCCACACCTAAGTGATGATAATCGAAGCAGTGTTCTCAATCGGTTTTTTCTCCGTTTTCTAACACTTTAATAACACTAAAGATATTCAATTGGTTCGTATCAGATGATGTACCAAGGATCCGTCTGGACATTTGATATTGAAAGCTTATCCGGGCTTCAGCATGTATCATGACAGGTGCATCAATCTGTCATGGCTCCAATAAGTGGTAATACAGGCCCGCCGTACGCACGACGAAAATTGGCGATTAGATCAGTCGGACTGGCGGCCTGGCGTGTGCCATGCGTTAAGCCCTCAAACTATTTTGCTTAGTTTACTGTTGTAGAAGATGAGCTAGACCAAATCGAGACAGAGTCAGTGGGAATTTAAATTCGAAAGCACATTCCATACAACCACACGTTTTATTACAATAAGCCAATTTCCATCTCATTTTATAAGTTATTACTTCCTGCATCATTGGATTCACAGGTGTACCCCAATTTGGAGTGTTAGGAGATCAAAAGTACCAAATTAAATCAAAACCTGGATATACAAAATCATTTACAACTTTCACAATTTTTAAATGTATCTTATCTGGTCTGAGAATACCAGAACATACAATGCATGAAATAAACTGGTGGCGGTGGACCGTGAATGTGTTTTAATGTGCCGACAGAAGCATTTCCGGTATGGATTTAGGGATGCCAGGGCCTTTTTATGTACTATGGTACATTTATGGCCTCTCTGGAGGTATAAATCACACTCAAACTATTATGATCACCCTGTTCGGATTCGGGGGATCATAAGTTCATGCTCAATTACTTCCTCCAGGATAGTCAACTCGACAACACATTTCATGGCAGACAAAACCATCTGTTCAATCATCTGATGGCATGTTATATTTAAAGGTAATTTAAAGATGAGCATAAATGACTCAACATATCATAGTACAAGCCTGCGTTCTGTCTTTGAATGTTTCTTTTCTACAAACTAAGTCGTCCATCAAATCTCCCACGTCCGGTGTCAAGCAAAATCCAGAAACTTGTAGGAACATTATGAACACCGGCCATAATATTGAATTAAAACCATGCCGTACAAACCATCGATTGGAATGCGACTGTTAAAGGGTATGTTATTTCACATTCACGTTACCAAATCATTATTGCTCAGGAATGTACTGAAACGTTATCATGAAGGGGTGTTGTGCAAGTATTGTTTTCTAATATATGACACGTCTGGCGAACTTACACGTGTATCGATCTATTATCGTCAATAGAACCAGCTTTTTGAAGAATCCAATAAGAAACCTGAGGTAATAGTATGTGATTACCTATTCGTTTTTGAATTCCTTTGTTTCCAGGCGCTTGTACCAGACTGCTCGAATCAGCCTCCTGGACCAAATCACAGAAGTATTTTCCAGTTGTTAGTTTTGGCCCGAGATTTGCTGCAACACAAGACACAAGTTGTGCACAAAGTTTGGCGCAATCTCTTGGCCCTGTCACCTCTTGAGTCTTCAAAACAGTTGACGACCAGAATTTCTGGTCAGAAAATACATCGAACTTATCAGACACATAAACTGATCCAGCACAATGGGCATAACATAAAACTGCCCATATGAATTTCGTAGATTCTGATGACCTCATCGTTTGATTTTAACGCAATGGGCTTTGCTGATGTATACGAAATCGAGAAAGTTACGCAAAACAAAGCAGGAGGTAACATGTCCAATTGGCCTGGCTGTAAGTGATACCGATCAATAATTCATCAGTGCCGAACGCCTTATTATGCCTCCACAATTATGGCTTCTGGGTATAATGAGATACTCCGCGGTGGAGACATCGAGAGGTTTGATGTAAAAAAAACTAGACAGTGATAGCTTTATGTGAACTTGTATACCTGTATGGGGACAATACATACGAGACACTGCTTCGGTCATTATCATTTCGGTCATTATATTCAATTCCGCCAAAGCAAGAAGAAATCTGGCAATAATGTTTAAACTATTTCGCTACTGACCCACCCCTGGCAATATCGGTGACAATATGCATGTGCTGGTTTAGCATGTAGGTACATTTTTGGTCATATACAACATTAAATACAATCAATTGACAGTTACCTACACATTTATTGGTCGCCAAAGTTATGGTTACACGGCGTAACCATCAGTACAACAGCAGGGGTGTGGCCTGCGTTTCGAATGACAGCGGATCTCAATGTTTATCTAGATCTATAACCCGGCTTATTAGATTTCTGCATTATTAGATCTCTGCCCCTGATGACACCAGTGTGTGTTTTGATAAAGTATTTGGTCGGGATTTGTTTCTATTGCAAAATGTTTTATTTTACGTTTGTTATTGGCATCACCCAAATCTGACTGTATTTGTGGTAATGGGTTAATACTTACATTCATACAAGTCAACTGAGTCGGTGTCACTGCTGGCGGAGGCTAAATCTGTCCCCGAGGATACTATCAACTCAGTAGCCTTCTGGTTTGTGATAAGGTATTGATGTGGTTGTCATACATCTATTCCATGGGGGTGGTTGCAGGTGGTTCTCTATGTGCCAAATATTTGCTGCGCTTGTACTTATCCTGTACAGCCTTGACTTGTTCGGCAGGTTTATGTGCATGTCTCCAAACGAACATTATCCCCACTGAAAGTTCACAAGATGGCCGCAAGGTTTGTCCCAATAAACATTGTCGAAGTCAACACGCTGCACCAGTAGATCATTTGGGCAGTGGACAACGACGTCGCACCAGTTTCGGCCAAGGATTGCCAATCTGTCCCTGAATCTGTGCGAAGTACATGTATGGATGTTCAACCATGAGTTGTATCCCACCATCTGTAACCTGCATGAAGCTCGGGGTGATGACTTGATTGAAGTTGTGCTTGTGGTGTCAGTGGACATTTAATCTCTGCCAGACCTCCACAACAGCAATCACAAGCAACCAGCATATCTGGACTTGCACCAAGGAAGATATGTTCTTTGCTGACATACAAACCAGCCATCTCACATTGACGTGTCCTTCTTGTGCTTGATATTTGACTTAAGCTGACCGGGCTATTGTCACGACCATAACGCAGGGGTGTCAAACTTGGATCCAGTGGCTTATAGCTTCAGTGCGACTTGGGATCAAGCAAGTTGACATGGAGCGATTGGACTCTACCGAAGTTGGACGCTGTTATTCGGCCTCGACGAGCCCTCGCCCACCTGTCATCACCTTGCTGTACTGTCAACTGAGCAATACACTGGATATCAGGATCTGTAGCTTTTGGCATGTTCTCCTTCATGAACGAAACTTTCTCCTGCGGATCAGTTGCTCTGTGTATCGTCTTGCTTAAGATGTAATCCTCAAGGTACTGCTAACTGGCTCCAGCGTCTGAATTCGGGACTGGTGGGTACCTTGAACATCTGACGACTCATTTTCTGCCACCCAAATCCGTGAAACTGTTGATTTCGGTTTGCTTTTCGACAGTCACGTCATCAGGTTGTTTCGACGATCCATTTCACTGTCTACATTGACAAACGGCTTGAATTCCTGCTTTTCTTGCGACAAAAGAGGACGAGACTCTGAAACAATCATACTGATCTATCTGAAGAATATGTGTAGATGCTCATGATGCCTGCCATGTCTGGATATAGGGCTTGGCAGTCTCGTTGGGCACACATCCATAAATGACGTTTTGGTGACGTCATACATTCCTTCTGGGAAAATACACGTCGTCAGTTTTGCTGAATTCTTGTGATTTCTTCGGCAACCCACATAATTATTATTCCACAGATTGCTCTTATTCTTTTTTTTAGGTTACCGGACCTATGGTCCGATAACCTATTGGCATGGCGTTGCGTCCGTCGTCCGTCGTCGTCGTCGTCCGTCGTCGTCGTCGTCCAATATTGCACAAAAAATTTCGACGAAAAATGCCTCATTTTGGACTTTGGCGGCCATTTTCTCAAAATCTGTTCAGTAACTTTTTTTTCTTTTTGATACATAACACTCCTCATATGTACTCCTATGATGTCTATAAATTTCGTTGCGCTGGAATCGCTGGAAGTGGGCCATTTTGGCCCAAAACTCGGCCCAGATGGGACTTTCCCATGTTAAATTCTCGTATGCTTTATAATGGGACACATTATGCCTAATAGACGTGGAATCAATACCCAGTATCAAGTATTCCGAGCAAACAAAACAGGGTCCGTTATCCAATCTCATAGTCCGGGGACAGAAAGTCATATCAGGCATACGAAGTGAGAGAAAACTAAAATGACAGGGAAACTCATGAACCCCCGTAAATGGCCATTAGGAGGTGAAATCAGGTGTTCCGGAAAGAGTGAGCATTTCCTGCCCCACTAGTGGCACCCGTCATGAATTCCCCAAAATTAACCTGAAAATAGATCTAGTTGCATGGCAGACATGGATTTGCTGTATTTATCAACCAGATCATGATGACGTCCATAGAATTTCTTAAACGCAGCTATAAGTCTTGGTAAAACATATCCTTGTCGTAGCAGTTTAGAGACTAGCTGGGCACTTCGATAGACAAAGCCCTCATATTTGCAACTAGCTCTGGAATAGCGTATAAGTTGAGAAACAAACACACCATATGCCGGCGACATAGGAATGTTGCTGCTTAGAAAAGGGAAATTGACTATGGAAAAATTGAAATCATCACGTTTGTCATATAATCTAGTCGACAGGTTAGAATCATTATCAATCTCCAACCTCAGGAGATTAGAGACTAGGAATCAATTGTGGACACATAGGAAATGATATATGCTGAATATTCTTGTGACCTTGAATTTGACCTCTGACCTCAGTTTCAAGGTCAGAGCACAAAATGGCTTATATCTCGCTTATTATCGACTCTACAGCTTAGGAATCAATTGTGGACATATAGGAAATGATATATGCTGAATATTCTCGTGACCTTGAATTTGACCTCTGACTTCAGTTTCAAGGTCAGAGCACAAAATGGCTTATATCTCGCTTATTATCGACTCTACAGCTTAGGAATCAATTGTGGACATATCGGAAATGATATATGCTGAATATTCTGATGACCTTGAATTTGACCTTCGACCTCATTTTCAAGGTCACAGGACAAAATGGCTAATATCTCGCTTGTTATCGACTTTACAGCTTAGCAATCAATTATGAACATATAGGAAATGATATATGCAGATTATTGTCATGACCTTGAATGTGACCTTTGACCTCATTTTCAAGGACACAGGACAAAATGGCTAATATCTCACTTATTATCGATTTCACAGCTTAGGAATCAATTGTGGACATATAGGAAATGATATATGCTGAATATTCTCGTGACCTTGAATTTGACATCTGACCTCATTTCCAAGGTCCAAGGACAAACTGGCTCATATCTTGCTCCTCTGAATCAATTGTGGACATGATATAGAAAATGATATACATTGAATATTTTGATGACCTTGAATTCGACCTTTGCCCCTTCATTTTCAAGGCTACAGCACAAAATTGCTAATATATCTCTGATTATTGAATTTACAGCTTAGCAATCAACTGTGGACATGATATATGCTTAATGTTATATATGCTGAATATTCTTTTGACCTTGAATTCAACCAGTGACCTGGCTAACATCTAAAATATTAAACATTGTCCGGTAACCTATCTTTGGCCCTTGGCCTAATTTTTTACTCAATGAAATTGTTCCCATACATTTATTGTTCGATTCAGCTATGCTAAATTTGTTTTTCTAAGTGTTAGTTCAATAGCCGTGTGCTGTACCCAGGATTGGTACAAGGCCCAATGTCTAAACGAAAAGTAAGTGCAAGTCGCATTAGTCCAAGGTATCCCCGTCTCAGGTATGAGAACCTTCCGTGGGCGTTGGGTTGTGGAACCTCGTCCGCACATGGTGTCCATTATTCAATGACGAATAGTTGGTTCCATCCAAGGCACAGTGCACTGAAAAGAACCGGAGGAATGACTCTGGAGGGCGATTGTTGTTCAAGTTTAGCGGTCCCCACCCTTGTCTCGAGTAGGTCTATAGTCTCTCGCAACTCTTAAGTTTCCTTGCATAGAGTTTCTCTTTGGTGCAGTGCTCCTGCATGATGCCAAAAGCGTCCCCAGACGAATAATCATTTTATTCTGCTTGGCAGATATGTGAGTCGATCGTGTACAAGTAGTTCGCTCCCGCCACAGGCATATGTTGGTCGGAGAGGTCATTGGTCTGAGCCAGATCGATAGAGAGGAGATAGGCTTCCACACCCAATGGTCCCGCTAACAGATCCACAGTGTTCTGTTTGTGTGTTGCAATGTCATCAGCCATTATTCATCGACGGCAGGGAGTTCGACGTTCTGTTGGTCTCAGCGTTCTCTGCTGGGAGGGCCTGGAGTCCAGGAAGAGGCCGGTCCAGGACACTTTGACCCAAGTCCCGTAGGAATGTCCACTCGGCATGGAACTCACCCGTACCTTGAAGTTCAAATCTCTGAGCCAGTTCGGTCATTTTGGGAGTGGACATGGCAAACGTATTCCTCTTTGGTCCTCTGCGGTGAATCTGACCAGGAGCTTGGGGGGTCTGCACTGTGGCAGAAGGTCCTCCCATTCAAGTCTGCCTTCCAGCAGGCGGCAAGGGCATCGACGTCTCCAAGAGCTGTGGAGGTAAGTCCAACTCAGCTGTGGCGTGAACCTGCCCCCGGGTAGAATTCTACCGCCTTTATTGTACACGGGTGTCACGTTGGCCCTTTTCCAGACCTCACTCACATACGGAGTTACTGAATTTTGCAGTCAGTCGGTAAAACACGCTTTCGGCTGAGTTTTTGAGTAGCTTGCTCCCGAGACCATCCCGACAATGCGATTCATTTATATTGAGGGACATCAGAAGTTTCCGTACTTCTGTGGCGTCAAAGGTTAGATCGGTAGGGTGTCGTCAGTTAGAGATTTCAGCATTGGGAGTGCGGCGAGAGTTTCCTCAATTCGTGATTTCGAGGCGAAAACATGTTAAAAATATGTGCCTTTTCTCCCAGTATAACATGAAATTATACTATATCGATCATAACGATTACAAAATCCATTTAATATTTTTTAATTACAAGATGGCATTGCGGTTTCGAAAACGAAAATAAAACTAGCCAATCAGCATCAGATGCGTGTATTTGAATTATTGATTCGCAAATGAAAGTCGGCAGAGTGGTTAGTTCGTTTTTATTGATCGTTTTCATCGAAGACTGAAAAAGAAACCGCAGTCATGCAATGTTATAATCGGGATAAAACAGTGTTTGGTTTGATGTCTGTGATGCTTTGCCTCTCCTATCTCACATCACAACAGGAATCTCTCCGGATTTACGTCACGTGATAAACATCGAGACATAACCGGATTATACATACATGTATAGGGCTGGAAAGCGGAAGTATGATCGGTGATAAATTCCAATGAAATATTCGTGTACAAGGCGTCGCCGGGGATAAACCTATTATCGCCCACTTTCTAACAGTGTCAATACCTGTTGAAATAGTGTGTTCTGTGTCAAAAAACCTCTTTAAAAATACAAAGCAGGCATACATGTGCCAAAATGAGTTAGAATAACAAGCGGTCTGCCGGTAGTTTTGGCGGATTAATGCTTTATTCAAAATGCCATTTTTCTCGGACCCCATTCGAAGCTTAAATATGCTGTGCAATTGGACAATTTTTATCTTTTACATTAGTTTTGAATATCTTCATCGTGTATGGATACTACAATACACTAAAGACATCGTTTATATATTTAAAATCGTCATATTAAATCCACCTCATGTTAAAAGATAGGGAGGCGTCAGGTGCTTATCCCCAGTCCGAATAAATTCATTGAAATTTCTCATCGATGAGTACTTCCGCTTTCCAGCCCTATTATATGCTAATGCCATATTATCACATATTAATGCGATCATCTTGCAATCACCTGCTGATACATGTAATAGCACAAGTTTACCACGTAAAAGAAGCTATAATACCATGTAATTCCACATAATAATAGATAAATATGCATAGACGTGGAATCAATACCCAGTATCAAGTATTCCGAGCAAACAAAACAGGGTCCGTTATCCAATCTCATAGTCCGGGGACAGAAAGTCATATGAAAGTTATGATTATGAAAGTCATGCATAATACCGCGAAAATTATCACGTAATAACATAACAATAACGAGTAACAACGCGATGTTATCGCGTGATAATGCGATAAAAATGTTTTTGTGGTTGCTACGAAAAATATTGTTTGTATGCTTGCTACAAGACTGGAAGAAATCAGCCACTGTATATGGGGTAAAAACCAGACTCATTGTGATCATTTCGTCTGAAAAAAAAATGTGAACGGGAAATCTATGCATATAATTTTCTTCGAGTGGAACACAAAATCTCCGATGTGATGAAAGGCAACTTTTTGAAGATAAATTATCTTCAAAGTGAAAAGTGAAATCTTCAAAGGCAACTTTTTGAAGATAAATTTTCTTCAAAGTAAAAGTGAAATCTTACATGAATCGGTGCACTAATTACCTGTTATTTCGAGTGGGCTGATCGCATTTGATGTCAACTTAGATCGCATAAAAAATCTGTAAAATAATGGATAAATTGCACGAGTGTACTTGTGGAATGACATATTAACAGCTCATCGGGTACATATCGAGATTGATTACCACGGAAAGTTCTTGTAGTTTCAATAGATTCATACCATGTTCCTCTTCAGCTTATACATTTATCTCTGCCATTTTCCAACACATTTTCATGGAAATTGAAATATTATAATTTCATTGTATAATCAGAATGGTGGCCAATTGTGAAACTGATTATAGCATTAATAATTTAGTATTTATATATATGTAGTCGAATATCACTTGTACAAGTGTAGCGTACGTAACGTACACACAGTTTTGCATGCTGTCAGTTCACGTGTAGTGTACATATCCCTGATCAATAATATATCGTTCGATTTTGTGATTTCCATCGATATGAAGGACGAAATGATGTGCGAGTGGATATGTCTATCGTAATCTATGGAAATTTTCTTGTGCCACGGGCCAGTGAAGCGCTAAAAACACGCTTAACGGATTATTTGCATCCAAAACATCGACAATAGTGATCGGAAACGTAGTTATTGTGAGATGTTGTTGCAATTTTGATTCTATACTTCATTTAGAAAATAACGAGAGCCAATGAAGTATTCGTACAGCGTGTGGTTGTGTTAACAATGCCACTGAATAGGGACGTTAATTATACGACTGACAATCAATTTCTTCCTTCGCCTGTATTCGCTGCGGATGACATAGAACATAACAATTATATAACCAATTCACCATTAACCAAACTTCAAATCAGGCAGTAGGATATTGTTCTGTGATGTGTAATCCGATCATACTTAAGGTACTCCGCTCCAAACAGTGGGGAAAGGAAAAAGTTTTTCAAAATAAATGACTGTATTAACAAAATCTAGAACTCCAAAATGACATAATCTTATAGAGTAACTGATCAGCATGCATCCTAAAACTGAAAAGAAAATAGGGGGTCACCGTATCCGTTCTCTTGGGAAATAAGATGCAAGATGTGAATATGGGCAAAAAATGTGTAAAAATACCATAAATTAAGTCATTTTAGTAAATGTTTGTGATTTTTGATCGAATATGTCGAAGAAACCAGCACGGTGACCCCCTATTTTCTTTTCAGTATTAGAATGCTGATCAGTTACTCTATAAAATATGTTATTTTGAAGAGATAATATTTAAGATATAACTTTTAAATTTTGACTTTTCATTACCTCCCCGTTTGTAGCGGACTACGTTGAGAAACTACACCTAACACGCCGTCTGTTTCCGATGTAAGTTACATTTGATAGATGGTGTTTAATGGTCTGGATGATTTAGGTCATCGATTTTTTTTAAATTTGGCAAATGCAGCTATGTGATCATGTATAAAACCTACCGGTATGCACAAATTTTCAGCGGAATTTCAGAGCAATAGCCCAAATGAAATATACCATTAATCGGCTGATAAGAAATGAATGAAAACTGATAAACAAACTTAATAAAAGGCAATATGAAACCAGAAACCAATATAATCATGATACACGAAAGTATACGTAAGAAAACAAGCTGGAGATATACTAGAGTAACTAATATTTGGGAAAAACTATCGTGCTATCCATGAATATAGTATTTCCTCACCAAGTACAAAGAAGCAAGTTATTTATGTTATTAAATGGATATCGACAGACATGTTGTTTAGTTCATTAGAGAATGCATGTGGTTTGAGGAAAGTATATTTTACTATTTCAGCAACAATGTTCCCTTCATTCAGCCATTCCAGCATTATAATCTAACTCTGCATTGAAGTAACGTTGTCTGAATTGATTTTTTGTAGGTCATCCATAATGCTCGCATGCTTGTTCATTCGTAATTATGTGACGCCATACGGGGAACAAAAGACTGTGATCGATTCGTGAATAAATTTAATTTATGCATCGCAACTGTATGAACAAAGGAAGCAAGGAGAATATACATTGGTAAAGATATTGACATTCACCATTCATTGAAAAAAAGTATATCATCACACATTATCGACCAGTTGGTGTGACACCGGAAGGAAGTTGTCCCGTATCTACTTATTCGTTAGGCCTGATTTTGATCTCAGCTCTTTCCATGTACACTTCCCAACCAAGCCACGTTGCCCAGAAGATTCCACGTTCTCTCGGCAGGACTTCACCATAGAGTCCAGTCAGCTTGGCACAGGCACAAAAGTTGTACCACCAGCCACCTTTGTTCCACTCCGCACAATTACCACTACTCTGATCATTATCGACGTCAAGCGTGCTAAATTTCTGGTTTCGATGGTCCCAATCTCCTGGGTAAGCCATTGAATCTCCTGCAATATCAGTAAGTTCATGGTAATAATTATAATAATGCTAGTCTAATCCTGTTTACTAGTACTAATTCATGTTTGCACAAAATAGACGAAATGCGATCACAGTGACATCATTTAATACCTGCAGTGCCACTATAACCATCTATGGTCAACAGGTAACCCGAGCTCTCATCCCCGACACTGAATGTCGTGTACTCAGCATATCTGGACTCCTCACCAAATGATCTCAGATCAAAGCGGACGGTCCAAGAGCTCCCGTTGTTGGTCAGGTAGTACATGTTGTCATTGCCTAAGTGCATAAGTAGAAAACGTGTCAGTTCTAATTGGTCTGCATACATTACTCTGATTGACTTACCCCATCTTTCGGGGGTTAGCAAAGAACATCAATAATGTATGATCAAATACAAACAAAAAACTCTTTACGATGGGTCGAACATTTCCAAAGACGCATCTCCATAAAGATTTGTTTTGAAACTTTTTTTCAAAGATGTATTTCCAGGATGAACGTCTGTGTCAAAAAGCAGCAATATGATTGAAGAGACAGTATTATTTAATGCACCAGATGAATATGTCGACCCATCATCGCTATTAAAACCCGATTTTGATGATGTTTATATATTTGTATACTGCAGAAGCTTGCAATTGTTTGGAATATGAACAAAGCCCGCTCAAAGACGCAATGATGGGTGTCTACAGAGTCTGAAATACCCACATCGTTTGACCCATGTTAGGATATAATACGCACAACGATATGGATATTGGCACTACTGGTCAATGTTGAATCGCCAGTAATGGCGTGTCGGCACTCGCTATAATAACACGCCACTCGAGTATAATATGGCTGTTTCTATTTTAAACCAATGTGGGTAATGTACAGTTATCCGAAAACATAGAGCCAATTGAATAACCGAAAAGTGACCCCATGATAAAAGTGTATGATAAGTAATTGTGAAGAAGTAACGGTCATCAAAATTGGCTTTTAACCGATATGTTTAATACTTTTTATGATGACTCATTCTCGCCAATTCTCATGATGCCACCCAACCACCAATAATGCGTGTATAATCATGTATGATTAAATCATGTATGACTAAATTCCCATGTAGTTTTGAAACAAGCAATAGTTCAGAATTTAAAGTACTAGTAAAGTGGAAATATGATGTTTTGTTATATGAAAGATCTCATTGATCTGAGCAAAATAGTCTTTGCGGTATATCAATATCTCTATCCGTTCAAAAGTTACAACCATTTGAAACTGCCATTCCGGCACTACATTACACAAGCCACTTGAAAAGTTCTAGCAACTCATTAATATGCAAATTAGATGCTAATGAGAATTCATGACGTCACGAGGGGAACAAATTTTAATTAGGATATTTCAAGCCATGATTTAATGATTCTTATTGAAGGTTATGACGATCTGACTAGTGCATATTATTATGTATCATACATAGTCAATATCCACACAAACTGTACTGTTGCTATGGTTACCAGTCGTTCCCTACAGCCTTAGTTACCCATGGTTGCCATGGCCATTAACTGCCAAGTCAGTCTATCCACAGACTTTCTGTCGATTATTTATGAAATAAATTATTATAGATCTCAAGTTGGCACCATTTTTATTTGCGCATACCCTGTTCTAAGTGGGTTTCTGGCCCTAGCAACCATGGTTGCTATGGGCCATACCAGGTTACTGGTTACCTTGACAACACCAGAAAAACTGAAAACACTGATTATTCATATTAAAATCTGTATAGAATAAGTTTTGATGAATAATGGTAACATTAAATGAAAGAAAAATACATATCAAAGTACCTAATTAAAACAACTTCCCCCGATGACGTCATGAATATCTCATTTGCATACTAATTAGCTAAATTGTTTTGAAAAAGCAAATTTGCCGATTTCAGTCTTTAAAGTGCTATAACTTTTGAACGGATTGTGATATTTACATGCCGTAAAAACCATTTTGCTCAGATCAATGAGATCTTTCATATAAATTCACATCATATTTTCACTATACTAGTACTTTAAAGCAACTTCAAAGAGCTCAATATATCAGTAGCTTTTTGTCAACGTTTAGCACTGATACAGACTGGAGTGTCAGCATGGTCATCACTGTGTATATACATGTAAACAGAAATACATAGATCTCTCGTTATGTATTTCTGATGTAAATATATAGAAATTACCTATCCAGAACTCTGACTCGAGTGTTCCAAACCCCGACTTGTAGTCAGCCCAGACTTTACCAACAAAGTCCTCAGAGCCATCATGTCGCCTCATCAGCACCTCGTTGTGAGAAAATACGATGAGTATACATACACACACTGGACATGAGAAGTGTTACCCCCAAGTCAATTTCGCAAAGTAGGCGGACAATGAAACGTGGTTACTAAACAATGAAGAGCGTGTTCAATGACTCAATTTTTCTCAGCAACAATATCAGATATTGTTTAGGGTGAAACATATGACCAGTGTGTGTATTTATTGATTAATAAGACACCACAAGTAACCATAATATTGAAGAATACATATCAATGGTTGGTAGATTAGAACAACTACTAGGGTCATCTTGAGTTCATTGGCACACTATTAGAAGCAATTTGCCTCCACTCAGTCGTCCCCATTTCAACAGACAACCATGCGGCGTCTCGGCGAAATTAAAACCTTTCGGAAGCTGCACAAGAATACGTCGAAAGCGTTTTTCTCACGCATTTGTATCAAACTGTTGATTACGAGAAGGCCCCGAGTTCAACAAGGATTTTATCATAGTTATCTCTTGGTATATTATTCGAAACCAATTATTCACCGACAAAGTGGCCAGTGAAGACATTACCAGCCTCTTGACATATTGTAATCGTTGAGTTCTGTTTAATGACTTACAATCCATTCGTGTCCATCCGTATGGTCATCGATAAACACGTTAAGATCCACATCTGGAAAGTCGTCAATGGGACTTCTGACTGTTATTGTGTCTATGTATCCGTCAAACTGATGCAATGTACAGCCCTCACATGTGGTGCCATCACAGTTGTCTGTACACTGACACGTGTAATTAGCGGAACCGGAAACACAAGTGCCGCCATTTTGACAAGGATTCTCTGGTTCTACACTGCAGTAGTCAGTGGTGGCTATTGAAAAGAAAAATAGCCCAAGGGCTGAGAAAGGTTACCGGACGATATATATTTTAGAAATTAGCCATTTTGTGCCGTGACATTAAGAATAAGAATTTTGGTCCATTCAAGACCTTGAAATTGAGGTCAAAGATCAAGGTCATGAGAATATTAAACATATATCATTTCCCATATGTTCACAAGTGATTAATCAGCTGTTAAGTCCATGATAAGCGAGATATTACCCATTTTGTTCTCTCACCTTGAAAATGAGGTCAAGGTCAAATTTAAGGTCACCAGAATATTCAGCATATATCATTTCCTATATGTTTACTATGGATCCCTAATCTAAAAATCGATAATAAGTGAGATATTAACCATTTTGTGCTCGGACCTTGAAAATGAGGTCAAAGGTCAAGTTCAAGGCCATGAGAATATCCAGAATATATCATTTTTCTATATGTCCACAATTTATTCGTAGGCTGTGAAGTCGATAATAAGTGAGATATTCGCCATTTTGTCCTGTGACTTTGAAAATTAGGTCAGCGCTCAAAGACATGAAAATATTCAGCATATATCATTTCCTCATGTTCGCAATTGATTCCTAGCTGCAAAGTCGATAATAAACGAAATATTAGCCATTTTGTTCTCTGACCTTAAAAATGATGTCAAAGGTCAAACTCAAAGGTTATGAGAATATCCAGCATATCATTCCCTATATGTCCGCAATTGATTCCTAGACTATAAAGTCGATAATAAGTGAGTGATCAGCCATTCTGTCCTGTGACCTTGAAAATTAGGTCAAAAATCGAATTCAAAGTCACGAAAATATTCAGCATATATCATCTCCTATATGTCCACAATTGATTCCTAATCTCTAATCTCAATATTGAGTGAGATATTAGACATAGTGTGCTTCCATTATAAAGCATGGGGGAATTTAACAAGGGGAAAGTCCTTTTGAGCCGAGATTGGGCCCAAAATGGCCCATTTCGAGTATTCAAGGGACTTGTTTGGTGTGAATATTGTGCTAATGTTTCTACCTACTTATCTACTACAATTAGTATTCATCATAATATATTAAATAAATGTCAAAGATACTTGAGTTGAACTTTGAAATTAAACTTGAAATAAGTTGGTAATTATTAGAATCAATTTAACTCCGCAAAAAAAAAACTGGTGCATTCGGTACAACAGAATGATTACGAGTAAATGGGTGGTTGTCAGCTGAAGTTAATCAGTGTACATATCCAGGTTTGAAAATCGGATCAACTAGTCTCAGATAAACCTGAAGTATATATCATTTGGTATTGCATGACTATCTTAAGTCTTTTGCGTGTGTTATTCTCACATGCGAAGTGTTCTCACAAGACTTCTATCTGACAAGGTGATATTTTTTTCGTTTCGTTCCAGAATTAATAAATTCGCGAACAAAAACATTCCTCTCAAAATAAGTATTATTTGCCACACGGTAGAACAATTAAATTCACAAACCGAAAGTTTTCTCAGTTTCACAGATTGTTTTTTTCACTTCTCAAGGAAATTTGTTTCCATTGTTTTCGGCAAATACAGTGTAAATAATTTGCTAGTTCAATTCTTTCAGCACACCAGGAACGAAACGAATGGAAAGAAAGATAATTTTTTAAACAAAAAGACTTTTAGATAGAACCATCCTAAGTTTACTAATTTATTTTGAGCTGACAATCGACCCTGTAAGTGTACATGCATATCGTATAGGGTTAGATCCATACATTTTTTTATCTAAAATTACAAGTTCTATTCTTCATGCTGGTCTTCACCACAAGATATCTAACCTCTTTGTATAAATAATGTTTACAGTCCAGATTAATTGATTATATGCGAAGACAATTCTATGTAGCAAAATACGCGTACTCTTTCTTTGTTTAAAACTGGAAGATCTGTTTTCATAATTACGCTAATGATATTCAATTGATTCGCCTCAGATAAAGGCTCGAAGGTCTGTTTGATCAGCTGTATTTGATACTGAAAGCTTATGAGGAAACTCAACTGAACAATAGGTGTGTGAACCCGTCATGGCTCTGATCAATATTAAAAGAGACCAGTAGCATGCAAGATGATTTTGTCCAAAGGTCCCAAATATAGAGAGCCCACGTCGTTTCCATGGAGATACAATTTTAAGTTAATCATGGATGCAGTTGAGGAGCATGCCAGAAAATGGACAAAGCGAGAAAAGGCAGAAACTGATTCTCTGTCAGAATGGGTCAAACAGATTAGGTCATTGGTAAACAAACGCATTAATGTTTTGTCAAAGTCAGTTAGTACTAAATATAGCTCTGTCTTCAATGATCCCGTGGTTACTAATAGTTTGTTGAAACTTCAAGAAAGGTTCGTCATTGTCCCTGCAGATAAAGCTTCTAATAATGTTGTTTTTGTTTGTAAAGCATACTATATACAGTGCCTGTTTGACGAACTGGGTATTGCCAACAATACTAATTCCAATAGTACATTCCAAGCCATTACCGTGCCCAAACAGGATATCTTATCAAATCATTTGTCTGTATTGCACTCGTTTGGTATTACTACCTCATGTAAAGATTCTAATCTACCGAACTTATATTGGATCCCAAAGTTGCACAAAAATCCACACAAACAAAGATATATTTCAGGTTCAACATCATGTTCTACCAAAGCCCTTTCTAAAATATTAACTATCATATTGTCTAAAATTAAACAGGGTCTCCAAAAGTACTCTGAAACCATCTATTCCAGAAGTGGTATAAACCAAATGTGGATATTGAAAAATTCCAAATCTTTATCATGTTTATTGGAATATCTTCATGCTTACACACTTTCAAAAGTAACGTCTATCAAAACATTTGATTTCTCCACTTTGTACACAACTATACCTCATTCTGAACTGAAATCTCAGCTTAAAAAACTAATCAATAATTCATTTTTCTCTAGAAAGGGACAACGTCGGTACCACTATAGACGTGGAATCAATACCCAGTATTAAGTATTCGGAGCAAACAAAACAGGGTCCGTTATCCAATCTCATAGTCCGGGGACAGAAAGTCATATCAGGCATACGAAGTGAGAGAAAACAAAAATGACAGGGAAACTCATGAACCCCCGTAAATGGCCATTAGGAGGTGAAATATATTATAGTTAAATATAATACCGCTTATTTTGTTAAAGGCGACTCTGATGCCCCATACAAATATACTGAAATAGATGTGGTAAATATGGTCAATTTTCTGATTGATAATATTTTTGTGGAATTTGGTGGTCGAATATTTCAACAAACTATTGGTATCCCCATGGGTACAAACTGTGCACCATTATTGGCAGACCTGTTTTTATACTCATATGAATCAGATTTTATCCAACATATACATAGAGGAAGTTCCAAGAAACTAACATGTAATTTTAATTTCACTTTCCGATACATAGATGATGTATTGTCGCTAAATAATCTCAAGTTTGGTGATTATTTGATGTCATATATCCTAAGGAACTTGAAATTAAGGATACTACAGAATCCGCTAATTTTTCCAACTATCTAGACCTGAGGTTGGAGATTGATAATGATTCTAACCTGACAACTAGATTATATGACAAACGTGATGATTTCAATTTTTCCATAGTCAATTTCCCTTTTCTAAGCAGCAACATTCCTATGTCACCGGCATATGGTGTGTTTGTTTCTCAACTTATACGCTATTCCAGAGCTTGTTGCAAATATGAGGACTTTGTCTATCGAAGTGCCCAGCTAGTCTCTAAACTGCTACGACAAGGATATGTTTTACCAAGACTTATAGCTGCGTTTAAGAAATTCTATGGACGTCATCATGATCTGGTTGATATATACAGCAAATCCATGTCTGCCATGCAACTAGATCTATTTTCATGTTAATTTTGGGGAATTCATGACGGGTGCCACTAGTGGGGCAGTTTTCTCTCACTTCGTATGCCTGATGTGACTTTCTGTCCCCGGACTGTGAGATTGGATGACGGACCCTGTTTTGTTTGCTCGGAATGCTTAATACTGGGTATTGATTCCACGTATATGGACATGGGAGGGGTCAACCCATTTACAATAAATTTGAAAGCACACAAATTAAACAAAACTTCCCATAACCTCACATTTTATCACGAATATACAAGCCAAATTCCATTACTTGTTACTCGTACATCCTTGGAATCAAAACGATACATCATTCAGGGGGACTAGGCTTGATGGCCAAAAGTCACAAGTGATTCAAGCAGCGAGTATACACAGTCTATTCACAACTTTCACAAAAGTTTATCTGTATTCACTGAGCATGCGCCAGAACAAACAATGATGGGATAGCCTTGTGGCGATGGATCTTGAATGTGTTATAATGCTCCACAATACACTGACAAAATGGAAGTAAACCACAGTATTAGTTGGGACTGAACATGCACATATATATCGTTCTTATATTCTTCATAGTTGTGTATAATTATCTAGGATAGGCAATTCGACCACACATGAATTGGCAGACAAAACATTGAGTTTAATCACTTAATGTCATTCCAGCTTACACTGGGTGTCAGCCTGTTGAAAAAACTTACGTTACTGAATAATTATCGTGTATCACTGTAACCATATCGTCATCATGATTGGGTGCAAAGATTATTTGAGTAACATATGGTGCTTTTGGCGAACGTACACATGTATCGACCAAATACCATTCAATAAAACCATCATTTTGATGGTACCACTGAGAAAACAGAAATGAAAAATGTTTGGAACAAAACGGAGTTTATATTTACCTGTCTGTTTATGAATTCCTTTGTTTCCAGGCGAAAGTATGAGACTACTCAAATCTGCCTCCAGAAGCAAATCACAGAGGTATTTGCCAGTAGTTAGTTTTGGTCCGAGATTCGCTGCAGCACAAGACAGAATTTGTCCACAAAGTTTGGCGCAGTCTCTTGGCCCTGTCACCTCTTGAGTCTCCAGAACAGTTGCCGGCCAGAATTTCTCGTCAGGAAACACCTTGAACTTATCAGACACATAAAGTGATCTAGCACAATGGACATAACATAGAGCTGCCAACATTAAAGCGGTGGATCCTGAGGACTTCATCGTCTGATTTTGAAGCTCTGGTCTTTGTTGATGTGTATGTAGCTTTGATGTGCAGCTTAGCAAGGCAGCAAGACAAAGGACGGAGTAACACTACCTACTTTTATTAGCTTGCTGTAAATGAAGCCGATCAATTAAGCAATACCGGCTGCCCTACTATGCCTCTACAATTATAGCTTTCGATATAATCCGCAATTGAGGCATCTAGGTGGTTTATGTAAGGAACTATACGTTTAATCTTAAAGAACAACATGTTTATGTGTATGGGGAGAATGAATACAAGACAATGGTTAATCAACCGAACAGAAGTCTTATTGCATACCTGGATGGCTCAAGTACCGTACACTGCTCCTTGATACTACTCGTCCTCTGAAAACATACCATTTATTCCGTCTCGCACCTTTTTATTCCTTATTGAATAGAGAGGAAAGATATTAGTTATTATACCATCAAGGGGCATGGAGTTAACCGCATTTGTTTAGATTAGCGTTTTCCCATTGTGAATCATCAGAATTATCTTCAGCTCTGTCGTTATATACAGTTTTGTATCTAATGGGGGAAAACACATTTGCAGAGAAGTTCTTTTTGAGTTTACACATTTAGATGTACATAATTATCGCAGGTCAGGTTTAAGTTGGGGGAATGCAAAATATTTGATTTCCTATATGCATTAGATGCGAATCTACGCTATTTTTTAAAATATTGATATTCGGAACAGTAGGGGATGCACAAAGTAACTTTCATGGATCGATAATTGTCGTATTTTCAGCAGAAACGAATTGGTAGAAAAATAGCCCAAGGCTAGAACTGTTACCAGAATGTTACGCCACTAATTCCCAAAATATGAACAGGTTTAATCAGGCTTAAGGAAAACACGATCGACAATTCAAAGTACAAAATTGGGTGATTGTCGTTGAATAATCGCAGCCATTCTGTAAAAACAAATCCGAAACTAAAAATTAAAACTCGTTCTTAAATTACATCACAGTATTTTTGTTCAGAATTTCAGGAAAGTTTGACCGCAAACGTCAAAGACAATTGCGTCAATTTTTTTCTCAACTGAATTTTGTGGCCAATTTAATTTATATCAAACAATATCCCAGAACCAAAATGTATATCCCAGTCAACATTGTCTTCGTGTTGCTATAATCTTCGCCCTGCGTTATTGTATAAATACTTCCGAGACGATAACTCAACCTGTTTTCACATGTAACCACAGGTTTCACACACATTTACCAAACTATGGTATTAATTGCACTTTGCATAATCGAATTCGGCACTATATGATAGAGACACCGATAAAAAGTCATTATTTCTCGTGGCATTTTCCCACAGTCAATACGTTATGATTTCAGCGAATCTTCAGAGTGACATGCGTTGTGAAAAATTATGCGCTCTCATGCCAAACCAGGATAATTGGGGATTTTTTGTTACAGTGAAACACCACTAGCATACCATGCACCAGTTCGATATTTGCCCTTGGTCCCGGCATTTGCCTTCGGCCTCGGGATAATACTCAGGATCTCGGGCAAATATCAGGTCACATTCTGGAAAAACCAGGTAATATTGTCTTTATACCAGTGTGTAAACGATATATGCTGCTAACATACACATATGTTTTCTATTTCCCAGAATGAAGATGGGGTCATGCACACCCATGTAGCTGTGATACGGGACCACCCAAATTCGACATCAGCACATAAACCACATACACAATATCAAAGAGCCTGGACAATATTACCTGGTTTTTCCAGTATGTGACCTGATATTTGCCCGAGATCCCCAGTATTGGTCCGAGGCCGAAGGCGGAAGGCAAATGCCGAGATCGAGGGCAAATATCGGGGGCACATGCTGGAAAAACCAGGTGATGTTGTGTTTATTATATACCGTGAAAATAATCAAGTAAAGAGATATAGAACGCGTACATGTGTTGTTTTGGCAACGTCATTCGATGCGTATGAGCGATCATTGACAGCGGGCATGATACCGGCCAGTATTTGCCCTGATATTTGCCCTCGTATTTGCCCGCTCACTGTTGTTATCGCACCGGGCACAAACAGGGTTATGCGAACGAATAACATCGCCGGTATATGATAATGATAGTTATCAGACACACTGCACACCCACATGCTACACACGACATGGAACAACACAATGTATCGCAATTGTATGAATCGCGATTGAACAAAGGTTCACATATTTGAAGCAGTCACATGTATGCAAGGTGAACCTAGTTGGGTAACTGACAATTAAGATGATATATGTGCATGTTAAGTAAATTCATTAAGTTGCACAGCAGTCCATTACACGACTGCTTATACAAGATGTGCAAATTATAGGCAACAATGATGCTATTAGCATTTTTGAATAAAACGCAGCAAACAAGACGATTCATGAGGCTGGGTTTTCATTTTGTATTTTTGCTGTTGTTGGCATCATCTGGACGACCGACTGAGAGCAAAATGATTTATTCCACTTTACAATAATTGAACTTGGTACAATACATGCATATCAAGCACCGACCTAACTGTTACATGGATAGGTAACAGTTGGTTAAACAGGGATTACCATATTCCATAAAGGAATCATCAAAATATAGTGGTATTGTTAGTGATATGGTGATACCTGCATTCAAAACACACTGAGAATCGGTCCAAATAGATAGGCATTGAAATATGATCTTTATTGTTTGTCACACACACACACACACACACTACATAACATGAAAAAAAACAAAAGCAATAAACAAAAGCCTTCATCCACAAAGCCACACAGGCTATCAGTTATTGGGCCTGATCCTGATTTCCACTCTCTCCAAGTTGCCCGCTGGACCTAGCCATGTATCCCAATGTATGCCTTGGTCTTTAGCAACAGTTGGGCCGTACAGACCAGTCAGCTTAGCATGAGTACAGAAGTTGTACCACCAACCTCCTTGTACCCATTGAGCACAGTTCCCACCCGGGGCATTATCGAGGTCAACATCGGATGTGGTAAAGCGCTGGTTGTTTTGATCACCGCCGTCTCCGGGCGTTGCAATAGCATTACCTTTAATAATACGTCACTCTGGCATTTACTAATTTGGTTATGTAAGTCGAATAGATTAGAATCGATTATATAAAGTTGTGTCACAACTGAGCAGAAATGAAGCCTTTTGCTTTGGTCAGTGAACCGTTCGTTACTTTGTCTGTGTGTGTGTTTTACCTGCAGTGCCATTGTAACCACCTACAGTCAGCATGTAACCTGAGCTCTCATCCCCGACACTGAATGTCGTATACTCAGCATATCTGCATTCTCCACCAAATGATCTCAGATCATCTTGGGCGGTCCAAGAGCTCCCGTTGTTGGTCAGGTAGTACATGTTGTCATTGCCTGTGATATACATTACAAGATTGAATTGATTGTGGTTAATATTACTGAAAAAAAAAACTTTGGAAGTTGACTGAATGATATACCAACTCCTTTTCCCATGGTTCCCCAGCTTCACATGAATTGTGAAGCTCTATTTTTGATGGATCATCAAGTAATGTTTCCACAACATATATGTATTGTTTCCCGTGACCGACGGTGTAGGCCCCTATATGTTGGTTTGTTAATATTATCATGCCGCAACTTTCTGCTGCAATCATTTATACTTCGTATCTTGAAGGATGTTACCTTATAAGTACATTGAGTTAATGCTGGATATTTACCGATCCAGAACTCTGAGTTGAGTGTACCAAAGCCTGTCTTGTAATCACTCCAGACTTTATTCACAAAATCTAACGATCCATCATGCCTCCTCATCAGAACCTTGTGAGAGAAATTTTGAAGAGGGAAACTCCCTATGTTTGAATATGAGTGAGTGAATTGTAGACTGTTCGATTGATAATGTAGCGATTTCTCGCTCAGGATTCTTTTGATATCTATTCAGTTAAGAACTCCCAGTTTAATATCTGTATCTTCAGAAAGCACTCTAGAGCATATAAGAGACCAAACACAAGACTTTTTAAAGTTCAACGACAATTTATTTAAAGTATCAATAAAGAGGGTAAACATTGAACAACTGCAGGCTTCTCATTTCTGACATACATTCACCCAGATACTCACACAGTGTCAATAACTGTTAAATAAATATAGACAGTGACCACCGGTGGACAACTCAGTATAATAAATTAGATAACAGACTAATATTCTACTATCACCGCCATCTCAGTGATCAGTTCAGTCAGCATACATGAAATTACATGTATAATGGTTTTGTACAACCTCAAATGGGCATGTCTTGGAATTATCTCGAAAACTCGTATCGGTAGATTCCACAGAGACTCAGAAATAATACTAAGTGTAACCGAAGATTGTACCAGGAATTTCCCTTGTCGTGCACGACCACCTGGAACCAGGGTCTGGTGTCCTCACCAGCCCTAAATCACTAAATAAATAAAACCAGGCGCTGCTCCACCGAGAGCACTGAGCCCCGAAATATCTCACTACACCATATAATCCAATTAGCTCAGCTGTAAACGGGCTGACTAATATATGATGTTATAAACTACTCTGCTGAACATCTCGAGTACTCTGGATAAATATATCAATCATAACTTGGCCTAATTATTATGATATAGTCAATGCGTTCGGTCTACAAGTTATGGCTCGGCTATAAATGCTGAATGCCCTGTACCGATAGAGTACGTAACCGAACACTGTACCGAAAGAGGAACCGAACACGGTACCGAGTTATTCGGCTACAGACAGACCGCGGTCCCGCTAAATACTTGACAACGGACAACAATCAATACCGAAGGCGTACCGAATGGCTGTACCGTATGTTTCGGTACTTCTTCCATAAAAGGGCAAAAGCCGGCTCGGTAACTACCGAACAACCGAAACCGGATACTGAAACTTCACCGCATATACCCGAGATGTCAGCACAATATTTCATGCAAATATTTGCCCAGCGGCAGCCGTTTACACCCAACTGCACGGTAGATAGTCTCTGTGGATCACCGAAAGAATATTCGGAACAATTCCAATACAGATACAACTCACCAAAAGTCTCGACTTGTTTAGTTCGATCTGTCTCTACCGAAAGTTCTGACAACAAGTGCCGAAACAGCGTTCGACGATCGCTTAAATAGCTTCCGTGACCTTGACCTTGTGTACGATACCGAAAACACCGAAAAACTTGGATCACGCTTCGAACATACTTTTACACTGTTTAAGTGGATCAATGCTTCAGGAAAACATCACAGAGTATGGAATATTAGATATAGAACACATTGCATAAGCTTGAAACATAATATGAGCTGTAACACTTTACGAGTCATGGAAAACAGTGTTCGATGTGAACCGAAACAAGAATAGTATTTTACAAAATCGCCACATTATTTCCCCCCTACTGAGACTGGATGCGTCCTCGCATCATATTCCAACATCTGAACAATCCTCTCATTATGTACAACACTCATGCTTAAACCTGAGAACACAATGATAATATTTTTTTTTTTTTTTTTTTTTTTTTTTATAAATGAGGCTCTACCTACAGAAACCTCATGTACAATCATACGATACACATACATCGTACACCAGAATTCAACAAGATGCACTTCAGCGAACGGTTTGAATTTGTATATCGTATAAAAAAAAAATAAACTAGACTAAATATTTAACCTTATTAACTTACTAAAAAAAAATGCAATAACAAAACAAACGGCCTGACAAATTTTATCCCCTAAAAACTAACAATTTAACCCCTCATCTTAATCAAGACCCCCACTAACCCTTCCCACGATATCCGAACGGGTACAGCAAGAAAATTGTTTGGGCATAACATACCATGTGAATTCTTCCGTCACTTCTACCGTCCCATCCGGGTATGTTTTACGTCTCTTGATATGATGGTGTACAGGGCGTTGCGTAAGGTCTCCAGTTGAGGTTCCCTGGCTCCTCTCATACACTTGTTTGGTGGGCGAGGTCTGGCTGACAACGGATCTAACCGATGAGCCACGCGATCCGGTTTGGACGGCCTTTGGCTCGGTGCCGATAGGTTCTTCATCGTGCTCATCTGGCAGATGGAGTGTGATCTGTGGTGACGGCCCAATGTCCAAGCTCTCATCCATCACCTGTGGTTTCTTCGTTGGAGTGTATTTAGGACATAGGCTGGCTATGAATCCAGGGGAGTACGGGGAGATTGCCTGAATCGAGGCGATAGCGTCCTGCAGCTCCGCATCATCCCCCCTCTGCATTGTTGGTGTTCTGATGACCTCCATCCGTGCGCCTACGGGTCGGTTCGGGGACACATCGTGTGTGGTTCTCACTGGGGACTCTGGCCTTCTCCGCTTTTGAGGTTAAGGAGCTGTTTGTGACACGGAGGCACATGGGCTGGATGTGGAGAATGTTCTGGAAGGTGACCCTGACAGCCGTTTCCTGAGGTTCTCTCTCAGAGGGGATTCTGTCCTTGTCCGTTTTTGAGGTGAAGGTGCTGGATGCGACACAGAGGCACACAGGCTGGACGTGGAAACCGTTCTCCGAGGTGACCCAGACAGCTGTTTCCTGAGGCTGTTCTCTCTCAGAGGGGACTCCGGCCTTGTCCGTTTTTGAGACGAAGGGGCGCTATGTGGGCTGAACTCACGCGGACTGGACTTGGAGAATGTTCTCTCCGGGGTCTCAGCCCGAGGTATCACGACCTCCTTAATCTCTCGAAGAGAAACGTCCAAAAACTTTGTTGGGTGCTGCCTCTTGATGTGGTGACGTATGACGTCGTCCGCACGATTACCCTCATGTGGGCAATAAGGGCACCGATATCTCTTGATTTGTTGTCCATGTTTGTTATTCCATGTGCCGAAACATGGCCGACTTTTGCGTGAACACTTGATCGCAACGAAAACAACGATGCATGGTTGAACCGTCAACTGGAATGTAAACCATTATTCATTAGAATGCAGATAAGGCACATACATGCACAATCATATTCGTATCTCACTCAGAGGTCACTGTCCATCATACCCACTCCCCAAACCTATTAGGAGCTCTACGACTGCGTGTGGCTCTACTAACATCATTTTGTTCAGAGGCATATGTATCCAAAGATACATCAGTGTCTTTGTCTACCTCATCCACATCACACCTAGATTCCTGGACTGACTCATTCTGAATAGTATCATGACTATTGGGCTCCGTCTGTATCATATCAGAACTTTCACTCTGAGTCAGCCAACTAGGTTCATCTCCATGGTATGGATACAACCGATCCCTATGCACAATAATTTTTCTGGCAGAAGCAGATTTCTGAATCTTGTAAATATTTTCTCCTATGGTCTGTAGTATCACATATGGACCTTCCCAAAAACTTTGTAATTTGGGGGACAACCCTGTTTGGCGCTTTGGGGTGTGTAACCAAACTTGATCTCCCTCTGCAAGAGCACTGTCCCGCACCTTATGATCATAATTTCGCTTTTGTCTCTTCGCACTGACTTTCAGTGCTTGCCTAGCACATTCATGAGCATCTTCCATGCGTTTACGGAGCATATCCACATAATAAAGCTCACTATCAAATATTTCTAGGCTGGAATCAGGCCTGCCAAACATGAGGTCAATGGGCAATTCCACCTCACGGCCCAACATCAGTAAATTTGGACTACACTGTGTGCTCTCATGGGGTGTAGCCCGATATGCCATCAACAAACACGGTAACTTCTCGTCCCAATCACTTTGATTTTCATTAACATACATACGCAACATAGTCTCCATTGTGCGATTGAAACGTTCAACAAGACCATCAGAGGATGGGTGAAATGGAGTTGTCCGGGTTTGATCAATATCCAGGAGTTCACACATCTCCCGAAATAAATGAGATTGAAAATTTGAACCTTGGTCACTATGCAGTTGTCTGGGGACACCAAACCTGGTGAAAAACTCATTAACTAGTTTCTCTGCCACAGTGTAAGCTTCCTGGTCAGGAATAGGATATGCCTCGACCCATTTTGTGAAATAATCACAGACCACTAGAATATATTTGTTTCCATTCCTACTGAGTGGCCATGGTCCAGCGATGTCTATTGCAATACGTTCCATTGGGAGGCCAACTCCATACTGCTTGAGGAAAGCTCTCCTCTGTTTGGGCGTTACCTTGTTCTTTGTGCACATACTACACTTCTGGATCCACATCCACACATCTGACTTCATACGATGCCAGAAAAATCTAGTGCGTACAGAACTCCATGTCCGATTAACACCCAAATGACCAGCAGTATGGGAATCATGCAGTTGCCTTAAAACATTAGAGACCAAAGATTTCGGCAATACTAATTGCAGGGAAGTTGACTTTAGTTTTTCATGTACCCATCGGCGATATAGCACACCATCATGAAACTCAAGGCGTGACCAATTACTCCACAATAACTTAACCACAGCATTTTCCGTAGATACCTCTTTCCATGGAGGCTTCTCAGACTGCGATTCTTTCCATTTCAGAATCTTGAAAATATTTGGATCCTCTAGCTGTTTGTTTCGTAACTCATCTGAACTCCAACCAGAAAGCCAACATTCAGAATGGCCATTACTCTCTACAGGTGCATTGGACCTCCTAGCCAGGGAACAAACTGAAATACCTGTAGCTGGCTTTGAATGCAAGATCTCTCTTGCCTTCTTTTTGAAATCCTCTGAGTTCAAAAGCTCATCCCCATCAAACTCAACACCAAACCCACACTGGCCACATGGCCGACGACTCAGCCCATCCGCATTCCCATGCTTCTTCCCTGGCCGATGTTCAATTGTAAAGTCAAATGAACTCAAAAGTTCAAGCCAACGTGCAACCTGACCTTCTGGCGATTTGAAATTAAAAAGCCACCGCAAAGATCCATGATCAGTTCTGATCAAAAACCTGCTGCCGTACAAGTAATGTCTGAAATATTTGACAAAATGGACAATTGCCAACAGCTCTTTCCGAGTAACACAATATCGACGTTCACTTTTGGTCAATGTTCTGCTGCCATATGCTATGACATGCTCACGTCCATTCTGAATTTGCGACAGCACACCACCAATTCCTGAATCACATGCATCCGTATCCAGAATAAATGTTTCAGATTCAAGTGGGAAAGCCAATATTGGCGAAGAAGTGAGTGCGAGCTTCAGTTTGTTGAATGATTCATCACATTTTTCAGACCAACAAAATATTTCACCCAATTCTGTGAGCTTATGAAGGGGTTTTGCAATTTCAGCAAAATTTTTGACAAATTTCCTATAGTATGAACAAAGTCCCAAATAACTTCTGACTTCCTTCACACAAGTTGGTGTTGGCCAATCTCGCACGGCCGAAATCTTTTCAGGGTCAGTCTGAATCCCTTCTGCTGAAACCAGATGTCCCAAATATGACACTTGTTTCTGAAACAGTCGACACTTTTTCCCTTTTAATTTCAAGTTAGCACTACGAAAACGGTCGAAAACAGTTCGTAGTTTATCAACTTCTTCATCAAATGTTGAAGCATGTACCACCACATCATCCAGATAAACTAGGCAGGTATCCCAGTGTAAACCTTGAAGGACAAGATCCATTAACCGTTCAAATGTACTAGGTGCATTACACAACCCGAATGGCATGACAATGAATTGATAAAGACCAGTGCCTGCAGAAAAAGCAGTTTTTGGCCGGTCAGCCTCAGCAACCTCAACCTGCCAGTAACCACTGCAGAGATCCAAAGTGGAAAACCACTGTGCCCCAGCTAAACCATCTAAGGCTTCATCTATCTTAGGCAAGGGATATGCGTCTTTCAATGTCAGATCATTTAATTTGCGATAATCAACACAAAAGCGTGTTGTGCCATCTTTCTTTTTCACCAGTACGATCCGTGAAGTCCATGGACTTGAAGACTTTTCTATCACACCTTTTTCCAGCATTTTATCTATTTCATTTTCGGCTTCCTTTTTCTGATGAAGAGGAAGGCGCCTGGGTGGCTGCTTAACAGGCCTAGAATTACCCGTGTCAATGATATGCTTCACCAATGTAGTACGACCTAAGTCACTGTCATCCTTGGCAAATATATCCTGGTATTCAATCAGGAGAGTTCTCAGCACATCCTGTTGTTCTGGAGTCAAATATTGACTAGATTGATCGAACACATTTTGCATATGCTCTGGCAAAACTTGATGCTTATGCTCACCAGAGTCAGGACGACCAATAGAACACACTCGTGGGCGCGGCTCATCAGCACTAACAGGTCCAGAAATTTCTATCACTGGATGATACATCCCAATATTTGTGCCCTTATGCACTGTACGCGGTTCATCAGTCAAGTTAAGTGCTATCAGTGGGACAGTGTCATTGCAACTAGTTACTAGTGATTTTCCAATCAATAACCCGGACTTCTCCACAAACTTTTCAGATGCTTCAATGACTCCCTCCGGACTACAGTTACTCCGCCTGTGCAATTTTGCGGGTAGAACCATCTGTTCCCCTGCTGGAATAGTGAAGGTGTCAAACATCTGAACTCTACATGCTGAGGCGTCATCCCCAACTTCTCGATAATATATCGTGGTTTTCCCAAACTTAACACAGCCTTTACCATAGTCAATTTTACAACCCTGAGGTTTCAGAAAATCATTTCCCAACAAGCCATCAACTTTGATATCTGCTACAAGGAGCTCATGGCAAAAAGTCAGTGGGCCGAACTCTAAATTCAGAGTAATTTTGCCATCCACTTGAATAGCACTATTATCAGCGAGTGCCAATACTTCTGATGACTCACACAAACATAGATTTGAACTTTTTTTCAATTTATCAAATGTTTCCCTAGAAACAATAGTGACTGAAGAGCCACTATCCAACAAAAAATCAACATGAGTGCCATTCACCCAACCCGGCAAAAATAAACTTATGTACCTGTTATTATTAACAGCGGGGTTTTTGATAATATGGGTCACACGCCTACCCTCATTATCAATAGCCAAACTTTGACCCGCAAGTTTAGCCTCATCTAGTTTCCCTGAGTTGACTTTCCAGCCGTCTCATTTTGATCCCTTGGTCCATGTGGACAACGATACTGAAGATGTCCCTCTTCCCCACAGTTCCAACAGCAACGCTTGTCAGAGTTTGATGATGCCTTGTTCTGTCCTAAATTACGCTTCTGACCTGTCGACCCTGATTGTCTGTCTCTGGTCTGACATTTCTTCAATTGCTCTATCTCAGCTTTCAAGTCATTGACTATTTTGACCATGTCAGTCATATCCTGGAAATCAGAATTTTGGGCCGAGACATTTGTAGCCCTTACGGGTCGTCTATTCTGGTCAGACCCCAATCCTTGACGCTGTAATTCAGCCTTTTTGAAAGCCTGCCACTCTGTTGCTAATTGGATAGCATCTTGCAATGAACCCGGTTTACCCTGATAAATGTGCATCCGCATCTCGCTATCTGTCAAAGCATCGACGAAATGGCCCTTGGCCAATATATCCCTTAGTGCTACAGTAGCATCCGGATATGCACGTGCTGTTAGCCGCTTTATATCCTGCCCCAACTCAGCGAAACTTTCCTCAGCTCTTTTCTTTCTGTTTTTTACTTGGGTCCGAAAGAGCTCACTTTGACCCTCATGTCCAAACCTAGACTGAAGCTCCTTCGTTAGCACAGCATAACTCAACAAACTGCTGCTGGGAAGGTCACCCAACAACATTTGTGCAGTGTTTTTCAGACTTACAGCCAAAAAGCTTGCTTTCTGCTGTTCATTCCAGCCATTGATAGCAGCACACATTTCAAAATGAGCCTGATAATCCTCCCAACTCCCACTACCATCAAACTTATCAGGCATCACAACTGGCTTTTTGTGACTTGTGTGTGTCATTTGGGCATTGCCCTGTGCATAGATGGGAACAGTTGACACACTCGGGCGGGGTGGAATGGGTGGGGGTGCCATGAAACTCTCATACAAATTCCCCCTCTGCTCAGTTCTGGAACAGGTACCCCTATGCCTCTCACCATCAACGTTACCCATATCCAGGCACTCGTTACTACCACTGTAGTTCATATGTGTAGTTGGAAAACCAGGTTTCAGGTAGTCACCTCTCTCTCGCTGTGTCAACCCCATAACCCCAGTATGGGCGCTGGCGATACTTGGGCAGATATCGCCAATCAGTGGTGTTCTACCTTTACTGCCAAATTCTTCATTTTCCCCAATCAAAGTTGTTCGACTCTTGAAAGTCACTGTATCTGGACTGGCATAAAGTCCAGAGTCTTGTGCCAAAAGTTTGGTCTCTTGCTCAGTGCCACTAGCCCCTTTTAATATGCTGGGATCCATCATTTAACAAAGATATCCCACCGCTGCCACCAAAATATGTAGCGATTTCTCGCTCAGGATTCTTTTGATATCTATTCAGTTAAGAACTCCCAGTTTAATATCTGTATCTTCAGAAAGCACTCTAGAGCATATAAGAGACCAAACACAAGACTTTTTAAAGTTCAACGACAATTTATTTAAAGTATCAATAAAGAGGGTAAACATTGAACAACTGCAGGCTTCTCATTTCTGACATACATTCACCCAGATACTCACACAGTGTCAATAACTGTTAAATAAATATAGACAGTGACCACCGGTGGACAACTCAGTATAATAAATTAGATAACAGACTAATATTCTACTATCACCGCCATCTCAGTGATCAGTTCAGTCAGCATACATGAAATTACATGTATAATGGTTTTGTACAACCTCAAATGGGCATGTCTTGGAATTATCTCGAAAACTCGTATCGGTAGATTCCACAGAGACTCAGAAATAATACTAAGTGTAACCGAAGATTGTACCAGGAATTTCCCTTGTCGTGCACGACCACCTGGAACCAGGGTCTGGTGTCCTCACCGGCCCTAAATCACTAAATAAATAAAACCAGGCGCTGCTCCACCGAGAGCACTGAGCCCCGAAATATCTCACTACACCATATAATCCAATTAGCTCAGCTGTAAACGGGCTGACTAATATATGATGTTATAAACTACTCTGCTGAACATCTCGAGTACTCTGGATAAATATATCAATCATAACTTGGCCTAATTATTATGATATAGTCAATGCGTTCGGTCTACAAGTTATGGCTCGGCTATAAATGCTGAATGCCCTGTACCGATAGAGTACGTAACCGAACACTGTACCGAAAGAGGAACCGAACACGGTACCGAGTTATTCGGCTACAGACAGACCGCGGTCCCGCTAAATACTTGACAACGGACAACAATCAATACCGAAGGCGTACCGAATGGCTGTACCGTATGTTTCGGTACTTCTTCCATAAAAGGGCAAAAGCCGGCTCGGTAACTACCGAACAACCGAAACCGGATACTGAAACTTCACCGCATATACCCGAGATGTCAGCACAATATTTCATGCAAATATTTGCCCAGCGGCAGCCGTTTACACCCAACTGCACGGTAGATAGTCTCTGTGGATCACCGAAAGAATATTCGGAACAATTCCAATACAGATACAACTCACCAAAAGTCTCGACTTGTTTAGTTCGATCTGTCTCTATCGAAAGTTCTGACAACAAGTGCCGAAACAGCGTTCGACGATCGCTTAAATAGCTTCCGTGACCTTGACCTTGTGTACGATACCGAAAACACCGAAAAACTTGGATCACGCTTCGAACATACTTTTACACTGTTTAAGTGGATCAATGCTTCAGGAAAACATCACAGAGTATGGAATATTAGATATAGAACACATTGCATAAGCTTGAAACATAATATGAGCTGTAACACTTTACGAGTCATGGAAAACAGTGTTCGATGTGAACCGAAACAAGAATAGTATTTTACAAAATCGCCACAATAAACATCGATGCATTGAGAGTTGTTTGATGGGTACAAAGAATTAAAGAAACGAATTCAAAACTTACAACCCAGCCCTGTCCACCATTTTTGTCATGAATGAACACGTTAATGTCAACATCAGTGAAAGCAGCGATGGGACTGCTCACTGTTATGGTGTCCGTGTATCCGTCAAACTGGTGCAGTGTACAACACTCACACATGGTGCCATTACAGTTGTCTGTACACCGACACGTGTAATTGGCGGAACCGGAAATGCAAGTGCCACCATTGTGACACGGATTATCGAGATGTAGAGCGCAGTAATCGGTGATTCCTGGCATGCAAAAAGATAATCAAGATAATGAACCTGGAATTGATGTGAATTTTCCGAGCTAATATTCACGAATAATCCTTCTGATTGATGCCATTGGAATATGGTTATTTTGAACCAGTGACTACACATTACTAACGCTACCTGTTTGTTTCAGGATTGCTTTGGTGTTAATAGATGATATCACACTTTCATGGTCAGTAGCACCCAG
This sequence comes from Terebella lapidaria, assembly GCA_949152475.1. Taxonomy (NCBI): domain Eukaryota; kingdom Metazoa; phylum Annelida; class Polychaeta; order Terebellida; family Terebellidae; genus Terebella; species Terebella lapidaria. The sequence goes on from OX424570.1 coordinate 23,777,690, forward strand.
CAAGTCACATGAATACACCCCGGATGCTAGTTGAGCCTCGAAATTTGCAGCTACACAATCTTCAAGTTTTCCACAGAACCTGGCACAGTCTCTTGGTCCTGAAACTTCTCGTGTCATCAAAACACTTGTTGGCCAGAAAATTTCATGAGTAAATACCTTGAACTTCGTTGAAATCTGAGTTGCCGGAATGCATCGAATACAAACTAATATTGTCCAAAATATCCCCATTGATACTGAAGAAAGCATCCTTGAGCGTGTACTGATAAGCTTCAGTAAAGAGAAAGCCTTGTTGAATATCATTGTTGTAATGTTGCACAAGTCATATCTTTCAGTTTCCACATATACATGTGTCTACACCTGAAACGATTTGTGTGAAGAGCAGATGGTGGCAAGCTTGAATATACATAATACTGTATGCTGAAAAACAATGCCAAATAAAGCTTCCATTAAAACATAGCAGAAACTACAATCCTAGCCTTTACTTGCAATATCTATGTTTGTCTCGCGGTCAAAATATACACTAAGCACATAAGTACGTGCATGCACATAATATTGATGTTTCTCATCATTGTTTATACGCGTGAAAGCCTTGACTTCGCACTTGTATTTGCATCCGGATAATGTATGAAATTTTACCGTGTATAAAAGTATAGATATCCGGTAGTGATTAAACAATGGGATGTGATCTGAATGTACACGAGCATTGTTGACATGCTTTACATGGGCCTGGACCTCGATTCATTAAGCTCTAATCTAATATCAGCTTACAATACAATCAAACAATCGTACCATTGTCACATCTCTTTTTTGAGGTTCATGTATACTCTAAGATGTTACACTGTACTCACTTGTCATGAGTTCTTGCTGCATCAAATGATGAAATAGCAGTATTTTATCCAATTATATTTTTTCATAATGACGTTTTGTAGTGATGATGCCAAAAATGACAAACTTTTTCTTGCATTCGCTTGTCAATTATCAAAAATGTATCAAATGTGTATAATTGTGCTGTTAGACGTCAATTTAATATCTTCGGTCACAATCAAGTCCATCAAGGCATTTGTGAACTAATATTATGAAGTTTACAGTAGAAACAACCAACTTTTGCCCACAGCCATTCTAGTACTTTATATATCACGAAACCATAGATTATTGGACGTCATCGTCATAGGATGACCGTGATCATAGTATATTTAATTTGAACTATAGGAAACACAATATATCAGGATATAGTAAGAGCAAACACAGTCGCCACAAGTGATAACAAGTGATTACATTGTTTATATATTGACAGATAGACACTGATATACATTCTTAAGAGAACAGTAACGTTTAAAGAAACAGTTCAGTACATTTTGGATAGGAGTAAGGCGTGGAATTACCATATAGTGTGACATGTATTGCCATGTGACAACATGTGACAATGGATGACTACTTTGATTCAACATGTGGTCATGATGTCTCATCCTGAACACCCAACATCAGTTCCCTGGTCATGGATTGGTCTGAAATTGGATAACAAAAAGACCACCCAGAAAATTAATCAACACTAGTAGTTAGGCCTGATCTTCATCTCAACCTTCTCCATGGTCCCATGCGACCCGAGCCACGCTGCCCAGAAGATTCCACTTCCTCTCTACACGGCTTCCCCATAGAAGCCAATCAGATTGGCACAAGAACAAAAGTTGTACCACCAACCTCCTTTGTTCCACACTGCACAGTTACCAGTCGTAGCCTGGTTATTCCCCATGTCATAGGTTGAGAACGACTGGTTATGATGACCCCAGCCGCCAGCGCGAGCCATAGCAACACCTAGGATAGTTTCCATTGCACGATTTACGAGTACTACTTGAAGACCAACAAAACAGTCGGATGACTGGCTATAAAATACGTCGGACGTTATACACTGGTGAGGGCAGATACAGTAATAACTGGGGTTGAAAATGCAAGCAAAGTATTACCTGCAGTGCCACTGTAACCATCTAACCCGAGTTTTAGTCCCCGACACTACATGTCGTGTACTCGGTATATCTGCATTCTCCACCAAATGATCCCAGGTCACGGCGGACGGTCAGAGCTCCCGTTGTTCGTCAGGTGGTACATGTTGTCATTGCCTGGTTTAGGTTAATGGGTGTTCCGCAATGCTGTTGGTTGTCAGTGTGCGTCTTTCACAATATCATTTCACATTTATACTGGACGTGTTTATGCTATTGGATATAGATGTTTATACATGATTCGTAATAGTTTTATTGTGAAAAAAATCCGGCTTTGGCAGCTATAACTTTCAACCGTTTCAAGTGTTCACATGTATGCGTTCTAGTTATACTTAGAAACAATAAAGATACAACATCATATCATATGGTAGCATATATATTTGCATGTTTTCGAACTGCGAAGCATCAACACATTACTACGTTCATCGAATGTCATACCTGTATTCTGTCAAAACAGTGTGACACACTTCACTGATAATCTTCACTAGATTTTGTGGAAAAACACTTCTCCACTTCACTGCTGTTAACGAAGAGTTGGCTCTGACAGTGTCCATGCGAGACCCATCTACGATCGCACGTGTGCTCTCACGGAACCACCTGACTACCTCTGAAGAGGGTCCCTGGAGTGATAATCCACGATATATACCGGTGACAACAGCCAGTGGTCTTTTCGCCAAGTCCTCATACCTGGCGAATACAAGGCCTTTGTTGGGAAGTTTAGTCTGTAACACATAGTCCTCGTGCATTGCATGGCAAAGAGATACCGCATCTGTCCGTAAGTTCCCTTCGTAGAATGGGTTTCTATTCCCAGCAAACTTTGTTCGAGAGGCCAGAATACCCCTAGGATCTCTTGAATAGAACACAATTTTCAAGTCTGGTATCAACTTTTGGATTTGCGGTAGCATGTAGAGACCTACCCGTGTTGTTTTGATGGCACGCACTTGTGAAGATCTGCAGGCGTTTACTGCCAGAGACAGGCAGGCATCTAGAGCGCCTTCCGTAAAACTGTAACCCACTTGGAATCTACCCATGCACGACCTGTAAGGCTTAAGTTTGATGGACTTGTCCCATATCGTCACAAAGTAGTGAGTGAGAAATGCCTGGTGTAAGGCTTCGAGGTCACAGTCGAATATTTTCGCCAACACCCCAGCTTGTAGACTGACAAATCCATCAGGAAGATGTCTGGTTATAAAGATGAGCCTCATACAGATACTTGTATCGAAATTCTGGTATTTGCATTGAACATTAAATTGTGTTGAATGTTGTTACATATTACCATGAAAATATTTTTTCTCGCAGAATCTTGTTCCATATGATCTCGTCATGAATTTTTTCTATTAATTTTTCCCTAAGTAATGGTGTGATTATCCGGTGAGGAACAAACAGATATAATTTATGCTATTTATGCACTTTAGACTTACTCAGCTGTGCCATACTGTAGAGTATGGGCCTCTTTGTGTATGCCATACAAGCGTCCTTCGTTCGTTTCGCGCAGTGCCAAAAGTGGTTCGTACCAGTAAAACACATCGCTATTTCTGTTGAAGGCTTCTCCGAGGAAAGTCGAACCTCCCCTGTAATACGTTATCAACAATACCTTCTTTCGGTAGTTTGTCTCTTCGGTGATTTGGTGGTGATATGGTTTGTTGATCTGCATCTTATTGAGTGTCATGTTGATGTATATCGTAGTTTGGTTGTTTCGAGCAGATTGTGGTATAGCGACATATTTAGATTTGTCGAACTTTTGTGGAGTTGGTCGATAAATGGTATTTCTTTCGGGAGGTATCAACTTGTCTTGCACTCTTTGAAGTTCTGATATCTTCGGTTTATTCCGCGGCGACCCAAATTGTTCACTTGGCTTCTGTAAATAGGTATGTATATTTAATTTTATTATTATTAACATCCAGACATTGAAACTGCTATGAAAAAGATACATTAGGAAGTTGACCTGTTGAATTGTGACCCATAGCAGTAAAGGGCAGATAATGCACATAACACACCGGATGTGTAATCTGGAAGAGAAACAACATATTGTTCAAGCCTTGAAGCAGGATAACTTATCTATAGAACGTGTGTAATATCAATTTTCACATCTATCGGATTTATAGTGTCATTTCCTACATGAACACTCACAACAGAAACAACGGACCCTATCTTTGTGTTATTCGAGACTGTGATATTAAGTTGTTTTGTTTTATCACAGTAACAACATATATACTATATGCATATATTTATTATCTGGTACACAGTCATAAAGTTTCAGTAAAATATGAGTTTTCAAAGTCATTGATTCGTTTACCTTCGCAGTAGTCTCTTTAACATGTTATCTGTTTAGCACGTTATTCATTGTTTATGAACCATCTCGTCCAAACTCCCATTGATCAATAGTATATACAATGCATATAGTCACTGCAATAAAGTTACATGTAATATCATTTGATAGATGTATGTATCCATACACATATATAGGTATGCACCCATTATTTATTGATTTCCCGTGTAAGAGTAAGAGATTGACATGTGTTGCGCATCTGTTCATACTCCAACCTGGAGTGGTGTTTGTTCATACTCCAACCTGGAGTGGTGTTTGTTTTGTAGATGTTTCCCAGTCAAACTGGCGCCTCGAGTCGTAAATAAAATTACTTTCGTTGCAAAAATGATAATTTGTTACATTATGACTAGCTATAATAAACTTAGCTTGGAATGGGTGGAGTGATAATAATTTATCACATTATGATAAATCATAATGCCAAGCAATTTATATCCAGGTATTGCCCTTGAGCTACAATGGTATAAACAACTAACATGTTTATTAACTCGATTTTACCTGACACCGGACTTTGAGATTGGATAATGGATTTGGTTTTGTTTGCTCGGATACTATATACTTGAGTATTGTTTCCATGTTTATCTGGGTGCTGATGTCGATCAATGTTGCGACCTACTATTGTTTGATAAGTCACATTGTTAACACCTATTATCTCTGTTTTCACACAAATGCCCATTTTCCGAAATCAGCGCTGCAAACCTGCAAGCAGTCAGTGCATTATACACCAATGTCTGTGAATCGTATATCATCTCGCTGTGATCATTGTTGACAATGCAATCACCTAACATTTCATCATAAAATCCCCATATGAACTCGCCAAGAAGTACAAATGAATACAGACAAATCTACATTCCAAGATCCAATCCATTGAAGAACTTTACAAATTCAGAGGTAAAATTCGAGGGACACCAAAGTATCAAAGTCATGAGGATATCCCAGACACCTAGTCATGGTCCGTTAGTCGAACCCAGATGATGCCAGATGTAAATGTATACAGCCATTTCATGGAATGACAGAGGAGCATATATCTTCACCTAGTTCCAAAAACTATCTTTACCAGTTCCAAAAAATATCGCTCTGTAATGATATAATCACACCTAAGCCGGATCGAACCAGGATCACCCCGGATGCTGTTCGATCAAGAATTGTTGTGGTCTGGGGCTACACATGGTGGAAAAGTGTTTAAACCATTTAAAGCTGTTGTGTTGCGTCATTCCCGTATCACCCCGAACCACCCAGGTATTTCCATGACTATTCCGGATTGAGCCTCGAACCTCTGAAAGTTCGGGATGTGTCTGTCATTTAGACAATAACAGTCATTCCGCGCATATGATTCCAACAAAAAACTGTGGTGTGAGGCATCGAAAAACGTTTATTTACACGAGTGCATTTTTTCCATGGACAGATCACATGAAGAAATCATGTTCTAGGTCAATATCGAAAGAGGCTAAATTCTGAAGGAATCCTAGTCATCTACAATTTGCAATGATATTTTGCTATTTTCATATCGGAGACGGAAGCCACGTCACCCTCCACAGGCCCACAACTGAAAAACATTAACAGGATAATACTTTTCGAAATGTGACATCATGTGCAATTCGAACCACTCTAACGTCTCTTGTACTACACTCATGTCATCCGAGGAAATAAGCTTTAGACGGGAAAATTCTCCTACAATAAGGAAAGCAACAAAATCTTGAGGCGCCAATTGGACTATACCGGTAGTCATAGTTCCCCCGACACGGACAATCTCCATTTCTCCGACACCCTCCAAGAGCCTGTGTTTCCACGAACATTGGGAGACAAGTGCTGTCCAAAATGGAACACAATCGATACTCGTTTGTAACCATATACTTACATATAACATGGTTGTTTTGATACGGACATGTTCAGTCAATGTGAGAAATTTTTTTGGAAAAATTGACATACACCATAGGCATAAAACGCATGCCAATAATTACGAAGTGCATGAATCAAGAAATACACATTAATATGATTGTTTCGGCTGCTTACACTCAATCAAACATTCATTTATCATGCGAGATGTTGATTATGTGATGGCAATTTATACGGAAAATCAGGGAACTGATGTATTCGTATGAGTTTGCATGAACACTGCATTCAACAACACGCAACATCCCTTGACTTTACGAATAATTACAAGAATAATACCTGGTGCGGAGCACCAGATCTCCCCGAATACGAAGCCAATAGCGCATCCCTTTCAAGACTCTAATGTAATTTCGTGCGCATATATACGATGTTCATGCAGGACGAATACGAGTGTAAAAGTATTGGTCGTTCGTAGAAATAGTAGTCTTTGATCGAATATGCCCACTATTTTGTCACTGAAATATCACCCTGGAACTGAGCCGGTGGTGTTGAACTCGGGACGCATTCCGACTTTTCTAACACAATATCAACCATCAATATCACGTACGGTTCTCAACATTCACTGTGGCGAGACTGGATGCCCTAACGATTGTTGGTGCATCTCAAATGTCGGACAACACACGCGGTTCGTTTGAATTTGCTTAGTTTTTGTTATTATTACAATTGTGATCAATACACACACATACCTGCTGATTCTTATGCGAATGAAACAACCTGCAAACACGCGACAATTTACATCGATTTGAGAATGAAAAACTCGTCGATTTGAGAATGAAAAACTCGTCTGATAAAAAAGGCGAAAGATGCCCTAACGATTGTTTTCGTGAACGCAAAGATTCCCTAACGAACATGTTAGGATTCCCTAACGATCTATTCTATATTTATTCAAATTCATGTTGTTTTAATGTTAAGCGTGAAATAAAGTACAGATTGGCGTGTGCTGATGTGTACAAATGAACTCCGGCTGTGAATACCATATTGTGTTTTCTTGTGTATGTTCATATTCCGACTTTTCTAACTCGTTTACATTGTATTATTATTGTCTTGTTGTGTTTTTACACTGATATTTACTGATATTTTCGAGAAATTTCTGCCAAATTTCGGACCTCTGCCCAGTTGGCTGTAAGCGAAAAAGTAGCTCGTTGTGGGACAACGAAAATAAATACGTATGATTTTTAAAAGTATGCAGTCAGAAAACGGAACGAAGCAAATGTGCTAATATTCCCGCACTGAAACAAGGAAAAATAGTAACTGACATACGGGGTAAACATGCGATGTGAGCGATGGTATGAATGTATAGGGACGAATATGATACTCATTTGACTGAGTGCACATCGTGTTGATGTATGTACTCTCAAATCCCACTGACATCGGCGACAGTGACGAGAAATTTGCTCCATTCAAGGGAAATATTCATCTGGTTATATTAATTAACTGAATTGTTTACGTCCAACACTATGAAACAAACGTTTCAAGTATTTTCTCTCCGACAGCAGGTTTTTTCCCCAGTCGCAGAGTATTTCCCCCATGGGAATCTCAGTGAGCGTTCAAGAAGTCTCCCCTGCGGGGAGACAATGATATATTCATGATGTAAAGAAATAATTCTCAATACATATGTCAACGTCCGAACCTGTTCCGTCAGTGCTGTTGAACATTTCGATGTAAGTTTAAATTTTTTAGAAGATGCAATTAGTATACAAGTGCCCAACTACATAGAAATCTAGAAGTGATGTTTGTTCATGATTTTGTAGAAGCGCTGCAATATTATCAATTGGCATTAAGGTCTCGGTTAAAGTGCCATAATCGGTTTTGGGTTTTCCCCCGCGAAAGTGATCAGTATGTAGCTGCTTACGAAACAGACGAACACTAAATTCGTCTAAAATTACCATCAACTCAGTAGCCTCTTGTCTTGTGATTAGGTACTTATGTACTTGTCATATATCTTTTCCATGGGGGTTTGTTTCGGATTTCTAAATTATTTTCATAGGAAACAACTACATTCAACACACTGTTGTAACGGATTTGGGGTGTTCCCAACCGTTCCTCAAGTATATGTATATGTCTATAATGTATATGTATTTAACAGTTCATACGGTTTCATATTGGTAGTATTAGAGAGGTGTCCCGGCTTAGAACTTAGAATAATTTTTAGACAGTTGAGACGGAACCGCCGGACACCCTCACGGTTGAGCCGGAGACCCCGGAGTACAAAAACGTCAAACTACGTAATTTCCGAAAGGTCATGTGATCAGCCTCATTTTCGGTTTAAAAGGTGACGTGGCAGCCTTTGATTGGTTCTAACATGTTTTTGGAAATTCCGGAAAAATCAGTGTTTTGTCGATCTGTTACATCACAGTCAGTTGGTCACGTGACACCGGGTCTGAGGTCTATAAAAGCCTTCGCTCCGGCGAGGATCACTGGAGTTGGTGTCCTGACGTCGACCTGTTCAGACCCTTCTCCCAGAGCAGAGTACTCCCTGGCTCCGGCTTAGGTCATGCAGATGGTTACAATTTATGTCTTCCGATTGTACACTTATGTGATGAATATCGTTCACGGCCGATATCAAGCCGAATTAATCTAGAGCATCGTGTGATTTAAAAGGCCGGCAGATTAGTTCAATGATTTATTCCGATGATAAGAGTCCAATGTCTCATGTATCCCACAATATAAAGGCCGTTCACACCTATGTCGACGATACTCCCAGTCAAATTATATATTCCGTATACACCGTTCTTCTGATATCACAGTTTATATATCCAATTTATATATCACAGTTTGTATTTAGTCCATAGATATTCTATATGTTACTCGTCAATCTTCTAAACACGTCTATTCACTGGGAAGTCCAACTCTTCTGCGCGGGGCCGACAGCACGTGGAAGTTTTCCCGCCTCGTGTATGCGGGGTTGTGATTGGTTGGTGTATGCTGATCTCACCGGGAAAGTGGAATTCCCCGGTGCGTGTCTTGCATTGACTTGTCTTGTCTGTAACTGTACACGTGATGTGAGTGTTATGCGTGTAAGTATCAATCTATTACCACCAATACAATCAGATTTTGATGATGCCAATAAGAAACGTAAAATACAACATTTTGCAATAGAAACAAAGCCCGACCAAATAGTTTATCCAAAGACACACTGGCGTCATCAAACGGTTGGAGGTCCACCAATACAATCAGATTTTGATGATGTCAATAAGAAACGTAAAATACAACATTTTGCAATAGAAACAAAGCCCGACCAAATAGTTTATCCAAACACACACTGGCGTCATCACACATGCGTGTCATGTTCTATGTATAGAAGTAGGTGCTTGTAAAGGTCAAGGCCGAACTTACTGGGTCGCATGTACTGCATAACGGGGCCGAAAGTGCACGTGATCTGACCTGTGTTTGTATACATGGTTCCGGTGTTATTTATGCTTGTGATCGTATAGTTTGTACCTGAACTGTAAGTCATGTAGAATGTATATGTTGTGATAGGAATGTGAAGTGCGCGGGAGGGACGGGAGTTACTGTCACTAAAATTACTACACTTAGAAAATAAACTTGAAAACATCATCCGGATTATTTTTCCGTGTTCCAGAAGAAACTTGAAGAATGATAAAGTAATGGTCATCGGTAAAAAGACAAATACGGAGAAAAGATATACAAGTTAACAGTCGGTTAAGATAAAGCTGATAACGTCTGAGGGTGATACAGAACCCAGATCATCAGAGAAGAAGACGGAGATGGAATCAATGGAGCAGTTGAAGAGGCGGGATCAACGATGCAGTTGCAGAGACGGTACCTGACGGCGCAGTTGCGGTGAAGGGAACAACAGAGCAGTTGCAGAGACGGTACCTGATGGAGCAGTTGCAAAGACGGAGTTACCGGAGCAGTTGCAGAGACGGGAACGACGGAGCAGTTGCAGAGACGGTACCTGATGGTGCAGTTGCGGTACTGGAAACGGAATCGCAACCGGAATCTATATTCCAGGTGCAGTTGCAGATTGCAGTCGGAAACGGTTGGAGGTCCATTCCAGACCAGGCTACCAATCCTCAGAGACTTCTAGCCGTATTAACCGTGTAGCAGCAGTCCTGAATGTTCCGTCCACTCCGGTTGACCCCCAGATCCGTTACACTGATTTGGTCGGGCTTTGTTTCTATTGCAAAATGTTGTATTTTACGTTTGTTATTGGAATCATCAAAATTTGGCTGTATTGGTGGTAATAGATGGATACCTACATTGACTTTGAGAGTCAGCGTTTTCGCATAATTTCGCGCAAAACAGTTCCCAAGCAGTCCTAGCAAAACATCAGAAATACTGGAATAATACAGGTTATTTGCTCTGATTTGCATGTACCTCACATATGTAAGCTGTATAATAGCGATGGAACACACACTATTCAATTCGAATCGTATATGCCCCAGATAACAATAAATGCCAACACGTGCCAACACAAAGTCATAAACGTGACTTTGTTTATGTTTGCGCAAATGTTAATAAATTATTCACATCGCGCATTTTTTCAGTATGTTCAAACTTCAATATAGGGTCATCTGGGCGTACTTTAAAGGATCTATTGGTGCTATATCATCAGGAATATTATGCGAGCCAATTGTTCTATAACAATTTCAAAAAAACGGATTAGGCTACTTCAAACAGGTTTCATGGAGTGAGGTTTCTATCAGAGGATGCAACTATACTTCACACACTCTCTGGCCACTGATGTCTCTAGAGTTTTTCACATAGGTTTATATTAGGTTGCTATTTTCATCATCAAAACATTATGATGATGGTAACGTGTCGAACTATGCATTTACTCTCGAAATAAATCGGACTGGTTGTCTCTAGATGCATCAGTGCAGACCATTCTTAGGAGTTCAGAATGTTAGTATCGATCTATTACCACAATACAGTTAGATTTTGATGATGACAATGGCAAACGTAAAATACAATATTTTGCAATACGAGCAAAGCACAACCAATAGCCAATCCAAAGGCACACTATTGATCAATATGTAGTGAACAGCACGAACAGTGATGAATGGTCGAAACATCAAATAGACATAGAATGTAATTTATTTAATAACCGACGAACTTCAAAATACACTTCTGTACTTGTTGTGCAGCAGTGTGCATGACTAATGCATGGGGAACTAGGGCACGGCGTAAAACCATGTGATTTATTGAATAAGCGACTATGATCGTATTGTGACGACCCCTATCTACTAGAAACCACAGGGGTAAAAATATGACTTTGTCGAGAAACGCTTGCTGACATTATCAATACGAATTATGGTGACGATTGGTAGCGATCTTGACCATGCAGCTGTTAATTATAATATGTCCAGTGATTGTCAACGCCATTACTGTGGATACATCAATATTTAGACGTAACGATGGATTGCGAGCAAAAGGTCAAGCCATTGGACGACCACAATACGGTGGCCTCAAACAATGTTTTAGGGCGTGTCGGCTGACGTTCGGGTGTCGTGCATTCAACATGGACTGGCTATCTATTGGAACGGACGTAGGGACGTGTCAACTAATGACGTCATCTGGGATATACCTTCCAGACCCGAATTCTTTATATTTCGGCAAGTGTCAGAAAGGACATGTATTTCCAAATGTTTCAAGTCCATGTTCACCCAAACATAACATGAATAATAATCTATAATGATTTACATATAATTGGTCTGAACCATTCTCTATCTGATAACTACGCCAATCTATCACATGTTTGTTTCAAATTCCAAAAAGTGGTTGTACAATAATTATGTATCCGTTGTGCCAGGTATTCATCTGATGAACAGTAGAAACAGCTATATTCCCATGTGTGCTGACACCAGAGTGAATCTGCAGCTGTGCTTTGCTTTTATTCCAAACATGTTTCACGCTAATTTTTCCTTTGCCAAAATCAAAATCGTGTTGAAGTAGTGTGCATAAACTGATAAATACATTGCTGCAATTGATAAATTTGGTAAATTGAATTCTACAGACTGCGATCTCCTACTTCATATGGTTGGTATGAGCATCAGTTCACGACCAACCACTCCACTAGAATGTGTAATTTTGGCCCAAAAAGGCAAAAATGTGATAGCAAAATATATTTCAGAAACTTGTCCGGCCGAGATGCATTTCTTGGAGACAACATGTTCTTGCTACAGATCTTTTGAGGAATGGGAAGAGAGAAAAACATGGAATGAAGCAAGCCAACACTGTGCAGAGCTGCACCCCAGAGGACATGTCATGGAAATCCACTCATTGGCCGCCAGAGAGGAGTTCATAAAACTAGCAGGTGTTGACTATCAGTATAGAGTATTCGTGAGACATTCGGATACAATTTATCAGCCCAATATTCCCTCAGCGTTGGGGGCGTGTGTTCACATTGTTATCTCTGTTTTACTAGCAGTCTTTCACTTTTGAAGTATAACCGCTAGTCGCTCTTCATGCGCTGGCGAATAACTCAAATCGACGCATAGCACACGAATAGAGTCAGGGGGCGTATCCACGCACACTTGGCGAATGTTGTGTCACCGAACCCTATTTCACTAAGCTGAGCATTTATAAAAAATGAAAGTAGGGTGCATTTTTATTTTGGACATAAGGCAGATCTGTTTGGGAGGGGGCATATTTAATGAATATGCAAATATAAATAATAAGGCAATATATAAGTGCATGCCCTCCCATGCTTTGTCATCTTAGTTTGAATATAATTATTTGGGAGTTGGTGGGCCGCCTGAGAAATAGACAAAAATATGTTATGTTATTTGAAAAAAAAACCCTTCATTGAATCAATGTTGCATCCACCAAGACCATTCCCAATTTCATACTGATCATACGACGGGTCTACAGCAATGAGTGGATACGCATCTGGGATAATATCTTTTGTTCGGCTCCAAAAAAAAAAACACAAGCCTATGAGTATGACCGAGACTCAAAATGATAATCTCAGATCAACCGATATCCAAAAATGACTGATCGTTGCACAGAATTTATGGGTCGATCGGAGAACCATCGTCGTCGAATGGGTGAAATACACAATATCATCCACAACCACCGAGTCTACGTTGACCATGGCTAACGTTTACAGTCACCCACGACAGTACGATTGTTGAGTTGTGTGCTTGCTTCATTTGCGCAAAAGAAATGTGACTTTTTACAGAGCTTATGAAAGACAGATACTCTGATTTTTCTAACTCGTTTACACCGTTTTTTGCCTTTGTTTCAGTCAAGTTACTTTAAGCAAACTATTTAACTGAATATTACATGTCTATGATGCAAACGGCAATAGATTTTCACAAACCTGGCTTCCAAAACGCTACATGTTTCTTTCAAAACACAAAATTTCAATTTAAGCGAGGATTTTCGCTGTTGTAGGGCGCTGCCATATTGCCCTGTTCATTACGTCATCCAAGGGGACAAGTTCAAGTTAGGTACTATGGGGGCGTGCGCTGCAGTTTTTTTTCACCAATTACATGCTGGGACGGTCCCATTCCTAACCCGCGCTCCCTGCATAAACCATCCAAATAGACTCTTCCGTCACGCGCTCAAAATAAACAATGTCTGTTGACATGCAGGCGAAAAGTTTTCAGGAGGAATTTAACATTGCAGTAGATTACTAACTTTATCAGTTTCATAGGTAGAAGTCTGAAAGTTGGCAGAAAATTGCCGTTTGGTCCCAAGGTGAGCTATGCTAAGTTATAAAACGAAACGATTTAGCATTGCAAAAATATCGGCAAAAAACGGTGTAAACGAGTCAGAAAAATCAAAGTATAGGTGGGGGATAACTGCTGATTGCAAAATAAACCTGCATAATATCGTGTCTATTAAAATATATTTATATATATAAAAAAAAACATAAATTTGTTATGCCATCTGTCGATAGTGGCCACGAGTCCTCACTGCAAAATGAAAACCAGATATTCTATGTATTGTGTAATCAACAATGATGATTAACTCTTTTACCAGATTAATAACCACAATAATATGAACAGACTACATTTTTATTAAGATATATCTTTGAGGGTTTTTTTACAGTTATAAAAGGTAATAAAATATCGACAACAAAAAAAACATTTCAAATCTTACCTTTTTCAGAAATATATATATTATATATATATATTGTAACATGCCCCAAAATTCATCGAACGTATATACATTTATGCGTGGATACGCCCCCTCAATATATTCGTCCTCTATACGTCAATTTGAGTTATTCGCCAGCGCATAAAGAGCGACTAGCGCTTATACGTCAAAAGTGAAAGACTGTGAGTATGGCAATTCTGATCTGATGACATGCACAACCGCACAAGAACAACTGCCCAAACATAGGCCTTCCGTACTAAGATGCTTTAGTATGCATTTCATAAATGTGATGCCAGTCAATTTAAACGATTAAGGCCAATGACTGGTCTATATCAACTTTTCATGTCAGGTCTGAAAAGGATACATTGGGGACAAAGAGATTGAATGTCAGTTATGTCTCTTCACGTCCATTGAAGTGATCGAGTTAGTTATTCATGATATTGTCCTTGTCTCAGGGACTACGATGCGCTGGTGGTTGGGTGCCAGGAGACCCGTGGGAGGTCAAGTTGGAGATATGGTTTGGAGCTTCTCGAACATAACAATTGGAACACGCCAGGTTTGTTCAACGTGAAGTATTAACCTTTCCTTGTAACATCATATTATTTGGTTATATCAAAGGATTTAATACCAAATAAAACCAGCTGGATATATCCCCACGTGACAATGAGGAATAAACTTCACGGGTTTGGGCGGAAAGTGATAGGCATTGAAATCACTCTCACCTCCTCGAGTGAGAAGTGCCCAGTCATGTATTTTTGTGGGAGTGCGGCCTCTCATTGATATTACACTCTGTGGGTATATTCACCAGGCAACTAACTGAAAACTACTAAGTATTTAATATTACGTCATTTTCGGAAATCATAATTTTTGTGTGTTGGCCCTTCTAAACTCCTATAGTCATTTAATTAAAATGTAACCTTTAATACGTTTTGTTTTTTCCAGAAGCCTCCAGTGCCTCAGTATGCTACATGGCAACCACAAGAACCAAGAACCGTATACAACTGTTTGGCGGTCAATATATACCAAGGAAATACCTGGTTAACTAGACCATGTGGCCAGCATCGAAACTATGTGTGTGAAATAACTTTGACAGATTAGTTGAAAAGTCCTTTTCAATTGATATGAGAACTAATAGTGGTCGGGCATGTACGGGGGGTCCCTTTGCAACCCCCCCCCCCCCCCAATGATCCTCCAAAACCAACTTTTTTCTCAAGGTTTTTCAATACTAATAAACATTACATATGTCTCCGGTTGCGCATCCATTGCAAAAATGAATAAATAATTCAAATAACAATATGTTCTTATTTGCTTTCCATCTCAATGAGATGCTGTTATCATTTTATATTGATATTATATAGCTAGAATAACACCAAAAATGGAATCTAAATACCAAAGTACCCTTTAAAGTAAGTATCACACATCTTTATAGCACAATTAGTTACGAACTTGAATTTTCGTGGTGTGTTTAGCAGGCATCTAAACACAATTAATTAGTTAATTAACAAAACTAACCAAATCAAGCTCTATTTGTTCAAGGATTAATTGGGATTGCAAATCAGTAAATGTCTCTATCAGAAATATCAAAGCAAGATCCACAAGAAAATTCCAGATTTCGCAACATTTCATTGATGATAATTGGTAATGATGTAAATCTCTATCCATCAGTGTGATTCTAGTGTCATATGCCGAGATTTTTCCACTATCATATTGTTTCAATAAGGTATTTTTTACGCCTATCAATGTGTGCACGATAGCCGCATCGTCATCCAAGGTGAATGGAGTTGATTAGTTGATTTCTTTGAGTCAAGTGTGGCAATAAGATATAAAGTTGTCTTTACGCATACTTTTATATTGGCGATTTATACACAAACACGACAATAGCATGACAGTTGTGATAATCGTGTGAGTTCAGAGTATATACCTTCGGCGAGTGGTGGAATGGCAATAACAAACTAGTATATTATACCATTACAATATACCCTGGTAGTTATAACTTTTCCCTTAGACAACGTAGCATCCACCAACCCCCCAACCCCCCCCCCCCACCCCCTACATCCAAATCCTGGTTCCGTGATACCCTACATCAAAATTCTGGATCCCTTGGACATGATAAGTTCCCGCTGTGCTGGCCAATGTTCACATAACTATTCAATAGAAACAAATTTGAATACATCAGTATTTGTTTGAGATAGTTTGTGTTATGAAGTATAAAGTACTTTCTGCCCCCGGACTATGACATTTTGGATAACGGACCCTGTTTTGTTTGCTCGGAATACCTAATACTGGGTATTGATTCCACGTTTATTAAGGCTTTATCAACTCCGTAGCCTTTTGGTTTGTAATTGGATATTTATGTACTCGCCCCACATCCTTTTCTCGTTTTGGATTTCTGAATTGTTTGGTCGGTTGTTGTTCAGTTATATACTAATCCCAACACGTGTACAGTAGAAACAACTATATTACTCGAATTGTCCATCCCTGGTGATGATGTTCTGGAAGTTATGTTCCCATTCTATACTGTGGTTTCAATTTTTATTTTTTCAACAGGCTTGACTGAAAACTTGAATTTGATTTGCAAATTCTTGAAATGTTGAAGCGGCATTTGCACATAGTTACTAATATTTGTTTGATTGAAAAACCAGCTCAGTTGACAAAATTATATCAAAACAATTAAGTATGATCCCCAAAATCGCATACACATGGCTATTTATGTGCTATTTCACCCGAAACAGGAGGCTGAAAGTGGTGTTTACATCAAGATTGACAGGCACGCAAGTTTTGTTTATGTTTACATTCGAATCAGGTCTTTCAGAGAAGAATCCCTGACACGTCACACGTGAAACCACGGAGGCCATCCGTTCCATATTGTTGCTGGTGAAAAATCGATTTTCACGTTGGTATGGTTAGGGTCCGTGTTATTATAACAATAAACACACTGGATGCGCCTACATTCTAACATGGTCCTGGTAAAATGCGATAATTCAAGATACATAGACTATTGGTGTATAAAACCAGTTTCTCGGATATTTAAATTTTACTGGCATTGCTGAAAATGTGCGGAATTCATTTCTCTAAAACCAACAACGGGAAATGAATGGCCACCATATGTTAGACACCAACACTCACCAAGCTCATGAATATGCAAATATCACGCATGGTCGCATGCTAGCCCATCGAGCGAACCGAGCAAATCCCTTGATATTTTAGTTTACAAGACCCTTGTATGTTCTATTGTCGCTATTATGCAACTGACATGTCTATTAGTTGTTTTGACTCAAAATATGCATAGGCCCGAAAAAAATTCTGGGAAGTGGGAGGAAGTGAAAGAGCCGCTTTAAGAGAGCCATTTTTCGAACAAAAGTAACCAATTAAAACTTTATTTTAGAGTGATAACTTGGAATGTTTTCATGATATATAAAGGAACTATGGCGATCATTTTGATTATCTGACAGGTTAATGGGATTCCGTTACGGATTTCGCATCGATCATGGATTGTTTACAATTATTGACTATCAGATCTAGATTGTTAAAGTAACCGCTATTGAAATAGAGTGTAGTTGGTGTCAAGGTTAATTTGTTCTTGCTGCCATATTTTCATTGTTGTTTGATGTTCAAATGTGTGAAGACCTTAATCTCATGAATAATTTAGAATTCGCTTGGCACGTGTGTTCTCAGAGCATCTCTTCCAATGTCCAAATATTTCCCCAAAGAAGGTAAGAAACTTTATTTGACCTCGGGGATTGGATAACATTGAAACTTTATTTGACATCGGGAAATGGATGACATTGAAACTTTATTTGACATCGGAAAATGGATAACGTTGAAACTTGATTTGACGTCGGGGAATGGATAACATTGAAACTGTATTTGACGTCTAAAATGGGTAACAATGGAACTTTATTTGACGTCGAGGAATGGATAAAATTGTGGTAGCTGATCAACTGCTACACCGACATGAGAAATTATTACAATGACTTGGGAATATACAAGGGAGTCACAACTAGTCATAGTAATACTGCATACATTCCAGTCATAGTCAGAAGATATAGTAATCCATAGTTATTATATAATGTAATAATCATGGACATAAGCATGTTCTTTTTCTCACTCAAAGTGCATAATATAAGGTTCTATCGACTCATTTCTTTTCGAACTGCATGAGCTGTCGTGTGCTGTGTGAGGTCACATGCTCTAAAGTTTCGTGGAAAGGTGTGATGTGAACTATATATATGCTGGTGCCATATCGCCTGACGTGAGACAAGAAGCAGAGTTTTTGCATTGTACCAGTCGTTCCGAACCCACTTCACTTCATGTAGTGCTCCGAACAACCTACTAGTTACAGCCCAGACATGTCTTTCACGTTTATACTGGGTTCATTAATGCTATTGGATACAGATGTTTATACATAATTCATACTAGTTTCATTCTCTTGTGTATGTGTTATTGTGAACCAAATACGCCTTTGGTATTTATTACTTTCAACAGTTTCAAGTGTTCACACCTATGTATGCGTTGTAGCTATACTTTAAACAATAAAAATACATCATATCATATGGTAGCATACATGTATATATTTGCTTAATTTTGAACTGTAAAGCATCAACACATAACTACGCTCATCAAATGTCATACTTGTATTCAGTTAAAACAGTATGACACACTTCACTGACAAATTTCACTAGATTTTGTGAAAAGATCCTCCTCCGTTTCACTGCTGCTAATGAAGAGTTGGCTCTGACAGTGTCCACGCGAGACCCTCTGAATGGGGTCCCTGAAGTGACAATTTACGGTATATACCTGTAACAACAGCCATTGGCTGTTTAACCAAGTCCTCATACCTGGCGAAAACAAGGCCTTGTTCAGAGAGGATTTTCTGGAAAGTATAGTCTTCGTGCATTGCATGGCAAAGAAATGCAGCATCTGTCTGTAAGTTCCCCTCGTAAAATGGGTTTATGTTCTCAGCGAACTTCGTGCGAGATGCGAGAATACCCCTAGGACCTCTCGAGTAGAACACAAATTTTAAGTCTGGTATCAACTTTTGGCTTGTAGAGACCTACCCTTGTGGTCTTGATAACGCGCATTGGTGAAGATCTGCAGGCGTCTATCGCCAGAGACAGGCCAGAGACTTGTGGTCTCGATAACGCGCAATAGTGAAGAACTGCAGGCGGCTATCGCCAGAGACAGGCAGGCATCTAGAGCGCCTCCGGTAAAAATGTAGTCGACTTGGAATTTGCTCATGCACGATCGGTAAGGTCTAAGTTTGATGGACTTTTCCCACATTGTCACGGAGTAGTGAGTGAGAAATGCTTGGTCTAAGGCTTTGAGGTCACAGTTGAATACTTTCGCCAACACCTCAGCTTGTAAATTGACAAATCCACTGGGAAGGTGCCTGAATACAAAGACAAGTCTCAATTGGATAGTGGTACCAAAGTTTTGAATGTTTTTTTTTTCATCGTACCATAAAAAATATTTTCCTAGAATTTTGTGGTAGTTATGATCTCGTGGTGATAGACTTTGTAACTAGACACGATGGTTCCAAGCACTAAATTACCCTAAAAATTATAGGTATGATAGAATTTTGTGAGAAGAAAATTGAATAGAATAAATTATGCCATTTATGCAGCACTCGAGATTTACTCAGTAGTTCCTTACTGTAGAGTATGAGCCTCTTTGTATATGCCGTACGAGCGTCCATCTTTTGTTTCACGCAGTGCCAATATTGGTTTGTACCAGTAAAATACAGCGCTATTTCTATTGAAAACTTCTCCGAGGAAGGTCGAACCTCCCTGTAATACGTCATCAGCAATAGCTTCATTCGGTCATTTTTCTCTTTGGTGGTTTGGTGATGAAATGATTTGTTGATCTGCATTTTATCGAGTGCTATGTTGATGTCTATGGTCTTTTGGTTGGTCCAAGCAGACATATTGGTGTAGCGACATATTTAGATTTGTCGAACTTTTGTGGAGTTGGTCGATAAATGGTATTTGTTTTCAGAGGTATCGACCTGTCTTGTTCTCTTTGAAGTACTGATATCTTCGGTTTATTTCACTGCATGTTAAAATGTTCACTTGGCTTCTGTAAATAGGTATGTATATGTATATTTAATTTTATTATTATTAACATCCAGGACATGCCGTTGATGTCTTGTAATACACGGACTGGATGTGCAGTCCAAAATCATATATACATCATCATCATTACACATTGAAATTGCCATGGAAAAGATACATGTAGTTTAGGAAGTTTACCCGCTGAAGCGTGATCCATAGCAGTAAAGGACAGGCAACCCCCAATATACATCGAGCATGCAATCTGAAAAATGTACAAATATACAGTATCTGTCCCCGATGCAGGAGTATGTTGGATATGGAGAATGTAACATAACAATTGTTTACATTTATTGAGTTCATAGGGTCATGTTCTACATGGAACACACAAAACAGAAACAACGGCCCCTATACATGTGTTATTCGAGACGATGATCATAATGATAATGTTTACTGTTTGTTTTATCACAGTAACAATATATATACTATATTAGATATTCAATATCGCGTCCATATGCATAAAATTTGAGTAATATAGTCACTGCAGTAATATGACATGTAATGTGATTTGATAGATCCATGCATCTACTTGTACGCACCCAACTGTTATTGATTTACGGGTAACAGTTAGAGAATGACATGTGTTGCACACCTGGTTCAATCAGAGTCATATGTGTTTTGTAGAAGAATCATGGTTCAACTGGCGCCTCGAGTCGTCAGTGAAATTACATCGGTTGCAAGAAGTGATGATGTTTGATGACATTATGACCTTCTATACGAAACTTAGCTTCGGATGGCTAAAGAGATCATAATATATTTCATTATGACTAGTCAAAATGCCAATCAATCTATATCCAAGCATTGCACCTGAGCTACTATGTTATGAACAGGTATACAATATCCGTAAAGCAACAAAAACTTGGTGTTGAATGCGATCAATGTCTCGACCTAATTGTTTGAAAAGTCATGATATTAACGTCTACTTTGTCTACTATCTCTGTTTTGGAACTAATGCTCATGACCTGATATCCTGGGCCTCCAATGACCTGATATCCTGGGCCTCCCCAGTGCTGTCTCATTGCAAGCAGCCAATGCATCAGACACCACTGTAAGTCAATGATCTCGCTGTGATCGTCGATAATCACCTAACATTTCATCTCAGCATCTCTATATGAATTTACCAGAGAAGTATGATTGGATACCGGCTAAGAGACAAATTAACATTCCAAGATCTAATCCATGGACGAATTTTACAAAATTAGTGGTCAATTTTTAGTTATACTAAAGTATCAAAATCAAAGCCATGGGGATATTGCAGACACGCAGCTATAGACTCGTCCATCATTCGAGCCCGGATAATACGAGATGTAAATGTAAACAACCATGTCAAGGAATGACGGTGGATCATTATCTTTACCTAGTTAAAAAAAATCGCTTTGTAGTGATACAGTCGCACCTGAGCTGGATCAAACAAGGATCACCCCAGATCATGTTGTGGCAATCTGGTTCTATCCATGGTGGAAAAGGTTTTGAACTATTATTTAAAACTGTTGTGTTGCATCATTCCGGTATCACTCCGAACCATCCAGGACTGCTCAGGTTTTTCCATGACTGTTTTTCCATGACTGATAACAGTCATTCTGCGCATATGATTCCAACAAAACTGTGGTGTTAGGCATCGAAAAACGTGTGCATTATGACTGTTATCATTATTTCCATCGAACAGATTACATTGAGAAATCGTGTTTTTAGGCCAATATCGAAAGAGGCTACCTTCTGAACGAATCAAAGTTATCTACGAATAGCAATGATATCTTGGGGTTTTCATAGCGTAGACGGAAGCAACGTGACCCTCCACAGGTCCACAACTAGAAACATTAACGGAGTAATACTTTTCGAAATGTAACAAAGAGTGAAATTCAAACCACTCTATTGTCTCTTGTACTGCAATCATGTCATCCGCGAAAATAAATTTTAGACTGGGAAAATTATCCTATATTAGAAAAGCAACAAAATCTTGATGCGCCAATTGCACCATGCCGGTAGTCAACGAGTCCGGAAACCTACTCCCCCTACACCCCCCCCCCCCCCCCCCCCCCAGGAATCTGTGTTTTCTACGAATCTAGAAGACATACGCTGTCCAAAATGGAACGCAATGATACAGGTTTGTAACCTTATACCTACATCTGACGTGGTTGTTCTGATACGGACATATTCAGTCCACGCCAGAAAATGTGGGAAAATTTGACACCCATCGTAGGCATAAACTGGATGCCAATTATTAGGAAGTGCATGAATAAAAAAAATGTACATCATTATGATTGTTTCGGCTGCTTACACTCAATCGAACATTCATTTATCATGCGAGAACAATTATGTGATGGCAATTCTGGACAATCGTGGAACTGCTGTAATTGTATGTGTTTACATGAATACTCCATTCAATAACACGAAACATCCCATGACTTTACGAATAATTATGATCCATTCATGATGTAAGTACTCTCTTCTGTGGGGAAACCCATTAAAATAATTGTCAATACATATGTCACTGTCCGAACCTGTTCCGTCGGTATAGGGCCTCTCTACCTCCTGGATAGCACACTTGTTATTTGGTCAGACCATCAGAGACTGCTAATTTCGCAGAGTAAAAAGAAAAATAGTTACAAAACAACGAAGAAAGTTTTCAATGATATTCAGGTTTTCTCAGGGACAATATCAGATACTGTATCATCTACATGAAAAGATAAATTCAAGATCATATTTCACCGAAACCAGATGAATATAAAAGGCACATATGTTCTGCTAATAATGCAGGGGATGATACATTTTATGTCCAATGTGTGTACCGTTACTTTCTTTATCCATGAATGGTGAAGTTTGATGATAAATTGCATGTGCAACATACGCATGTATGTGTGCGTCAACCAACGTGTAACCCCTCAGTTCAAGATCTTGATGATGACACTAGAAATCCTAACATTACAAAGACGTTATTATCAAATAAATGTCTAAGCTTTCCTTTTTCTACTCAGAACACCTGGTTGTATTTATAAATTTCCATGCAAGACATGTTACTTGAAATATTCAGTGAACTCGGTATCATAAATTCGGTAGCCTTTGGTTTGTGATTAGGTACTTACATGTATGTACTCGTCATACATCTATCCCTTGGGGTTTGTTTCGGATTTGTAAAATATTTTCATAGATTGGTGGCCAGTTATATCAATTCCATCAGGTCTACAGTAGGAACAACCACATTTCACATATACACTGTATGCCTTGATACGCCGCCTGTCTTCCGAGAAATATTTGTAGTGCTTTGTATCTATTCCAAAATGTTGTATTTTATGTTTGTTGGTGTCATCATCAGAACCTAATTACAAATGAGTCGGTAACCATCTGGGACCTGAATAAGCCAGTTCGGAAATGTTTCTAGGTCAGATCAGGTGGTATAAACAAATCGTTTGTACGCACAACGAGACTTATGACTCACACCATAAACTCGCAGTGAACACATCTACCTAGTATCGTACAGGCGGAATCGGGTATACTGTCAGTGACAGGGACTCGACAAAAGTAGCGAGACAACACGAGTTGGCTTTGTTTATACCACTTGACCTGACCTGAAAACATTTCCGAACTCAGGTATTATGAATGAGTCGGTAAGCACCTGGGACCTGAATTACAAAAGAGTCGGTCACCACCTGGGACCTGAAATACAATTGAGTCGGTAACCACCTGGACCTGAATTACAAATGAGTCGATAACCACCTGGGACCTGAATTACGAATAAGTCAGAAACCATCTGGGACCTGAATTACGAATAAGTCAGTAACCACCTGGGACCTGAATTACGAATAAGTCAGTAACCACCTGGGACCTGAATTACGAATAAGTCAGTAACCACCTTGGACCAGAATTACAAATGAGTCGGTAACCACCTGGGACCTGAATTACAAATAAGTCAGTAACCACCTGGGACCTGAATTACGAATAAGTCAGTAACCACCTTGGACCTAAATTACTAATGAGTCGGTAACCACCTGGGACCAGAATTACAAATGAGTCGGTAACCACCTGGGACCAGAATTACGAATGAGTCGATAACCACCTGGGACCTGAATTACGAATGAGTCAGTAACCACCTGGGACCTGAATTACAAATAAATCAGTAACCAACTGGGACCAGAATTACGAATGAGTCAGTAACCATCTGGGACCTGAATTACGAATGAGTCGGTAACCACCTGGGACCTGAATTACAAATGAATCGTTAATCACCTGGGATGCTTCATACATCACACTTTCTCTGGTGATGTTGAAACTTCTCGTGTTCACCAGGTTACTTCGAAAGCAAACAGCACATAATTCATAAAAATGAAGCTAACACATTCGTGACTATTCACCAAGCAAAGGCGTCGTCCGTCGGTGAATTCCAAAAGCTTTATCCCCCACCCCAAACTACCGGATGACATCTTTCAGATTGTGTTGATATTATGTACGAATTCTCATAAACGGATCAGAGCATCCCCCCCCCCCCCCAACCAATAAAAGTAGTCATTTACTCACAAAATGTGTCTGGTAATTGGAATTATGCTACATGAATTTGCCACTCGTGACTTCATGACAAAACATTACTGGAGCCAGTGCTAAAAATAGATATGAACATTTTAATGTATGTTTTAAATTTTAGAAGATGTAATGGACTAGTTCACAGAGTTTTCCCGCTATGAGCTAATCTTCGGAAATCTCTAGTTTCAAACTGACCAATCAGAGCTGCGCGCGTTGCCCGAGGCAACAAGTGTAACCACATAAGGGAAAACCCAAAGTGTATGTAAATACATGCGGGAATCAGTAGACTCACGGACGTGATTATCAGTTTTGTGCGTGATATTTATCGATTGAAAAATGCAATGTTGTGCGAGCCGGCGATTATTTTCAATAAACTCGTCTAAAATTGACAGAATGACATATATATTGTCTATGTTTGGTTCACCCAGTCATATTAGCTGAAAAAATTGAAAGGTGTGAGTACTCGATGTATATGAAATCGAAGTGATTACCGTTGTTGACACTTTCGGTTCAAAATCTGCGCGCAGCAGTCATTGGTCAGCTGCCTGATCTTTTCGGGAACGCTCGGTAAAATTTCGCGGAAGATTCTATGAATTGTCCATTAGTAAACATCTGCCCAACTGCGAAGGAATCTGAAAGTGATATTTGTTCATGAATCTGTAAATGCGCTAAAATGTTATAATCAGTTGGTATAAATTCCTCTGCTTTATGGAGCGAGGTTTCTATCAGTGGAGACAACTACGTTTCACACACTGTCTGCTCACAGATCACTCCAGTGTGACTTCGGACATTTTATTCGAACAGTGGTTTATACAAAGTTGTTATTTGCACATAAAACCTTTCACTAGTGGTAACGTGTTGAAATATACATTTACTTTCAGAATGAGTTGACAAGTGGCTCACAACAGTCTCCAGTGTCATCAGTGCAGACCAATCACAGGAATTACGATTCATCATTTTGTGCGAAAGTAAATGGCGGAAAAATCAAATAGTACGTAATTTATTTAGTAACCGGGGAACCTCGAAACACACTACTGTACTGGTTGTGCAGCAGTATGTATCACTAATGCAAAAGAAACAAATGCACGCGCGTAGACCCATGTAATTTATTGAATAAGTGGCAATGATCGATTTGTGACGACCCGTATCTACTAGAATCCACAGGGGTAAAATATATGACTTTGTCGAGAAACGCTTGGTGACATTATCAATACGAATTATAGGTGACGATTGGTAGCGATCTTAACCATGTGGCTGCTGTTATTTGACGATTGGTAATGGTCCTAACCATGTGGCTACTGTTATTAATATGTCCAGTGATTGCCAATGCCATTACTGTGGATACATCAATATTTAGACGTAATGATGGATTGCGAGCAAATGGTCAAGCCATTGGACGACCACAATACGGTGGCCTCAAACAATGCTTTAGGGCGTGTCGTCTGACGTTCGGGTGTCGGGCATTCAACATGGACTGGCTATCTATTGAAACGGACGTAGGGACGTGTCAACTAATGACGTCATCTGGGATATACCTTCCAGACCCGAATTCTTCATATTTCGGCAAGTGTCAGAAAGCACATGTATTTCAAAATGTTTCAAGTCCATGTTCACCCAGACATTACCTGAATAATAATCAGTAATTATTTACATATAATTGGTCTGGACCATTCTCTATCTGATAACTACGCCACTATATCACATGTTTGTTTCAAATTTCAAAGAGTGGTTGTACAATAATTATGTATCCGTTGTGTCAGGTATTTATCTAATAAACAGTAGAAACACCTATATTCTCATCTATACTGACACTAGAGTAGCTTTGGACATAATCATGATAATGTGCAGCTGTGTTTTGTTTTTATTCCAAAAATGTTTCATGCTAATTTTTCCTTCGTCAAAATCAAAATCGTGTTGAAGTAGTGTGCATAAATTGATAAATGCATTGCTGCAATTGATAAATTTGGTAAATTGAATTCTACGGACTGTGATCTCCTACTTCATATAGTTGGTATGAGCATCAGTTCACGACCAACCACTCCACTAGAATGTGTAATTTTTGCCAAAAAAGGCAAAAATGTGATAGCAAAATATATTTCAGAAACGTGTCCGGCCGGGATGCATTTCTTGGAGACAACAGGTTCCTGCTACAGATCTTTCGGGGAAGAGGAAGAGAGAAAAACATGGAATGAAGCAAGCCAACACTGTGCAGAGATGCACCCAAGGGGCCATATCATGGAGATTCACTCCCTTGCCGCCAGAGAGGAGTTCATAGAACTAGCAGGTGCAGTTTTGGTCTCACGCATATAGCCCATTCGTAAGACATTCAAATCCAAATCATCAGCCTGATATTCTCTCAATATTGAGCACATCCGATCAAAATGTTATTTCTGTTTTAGTATAATAATCCGTGTGAGCAAAATCTCAATCCTGATCTCATGATATTTGTAATAACAGGCCCGCACATAGGCCTGCCATACCAAACCCCATTACATCATTGTGATAATATAGTTCTATATCAGTCAATTTAGGCGATCTTGGCCAATGAATGGTCTATATCAACATTTTTTGTCATGTATGAAAAGATACTTTGGAGACAAACAGTTTGAAGATCAGTTAGCTTCGATGTACGTCCATTGAATGAAACTGTTCCAATTGGTTATTCATGATATTCTTCTTGTCTCAGGGACTACGATGCACTGGTGGTTGGGTGCCAGGAGACCAGTGGGAGGTCATGTTGGAGATATGGTTTGGAGCTTCTCGAACATAACACTTGGAACACGACAGGTTTGTTCAACATGAAGTATTAACCTTTCCTGATAACCTTATTATGATTTATTGATATCAAAGAGTGTAACATCAATAAAAGGCTGCCCTATCTATATCTCTACGTGACAACCACAAACAAGATAAGCACCACAAATGTTGGGAATTTGGCCGGTGAAGAAGCGTCCTCCTAGCATTGAAATCACCCTCAACTCCTCGCGTGAGAAGTGCCCAGTCATGTATTTTTGTGGGAGTGCCTTCATCATTGATATTACATTCTGTGTGTATATTTACCAGAAACTGACCACTCTGTGGGATTCAGAGTTCAGTAGTTGCATGTATAGGGTCGTAGATAAAGGCAGCATACGCCCCAAGGCAATCACCAGCTGGTCATTGCGAGAACTCCCTCTTATACGTGGATGTTCTTCGTTCCACTCTGTATGGAATTTAAGAATTGGCGTTGGGAAAAAAATATTATGGAGTCTACTAAGTATTTAGTATTATACTAGCGAGATATCGTTTATGGAAATTAGAACTTTTTTGTGTGCTGGCCCTTCTAAACTGCCGTGCTTCTGTAATTAAATGTGAATTTGAATTCATTATGTTTCGTTCTAGAAGCCTCCAGTGCCTGAGTATATGCATCGTGGGGTTCACAACAACCAAGAAGCGAAGTCAACTGTTTGGCAGTCAACAATGTCGTAGGAAATTACTGGTCAACCAGAAGATGTGGCCAGCTTCGAAACTACGTGTGTGAAATAAATTTGATAGATTAGTTGAAAAGTTATATTCCACTGATTTGAAAACTGGTTAGTGACCTTTCAGTTGCTTTGTCCCTGATGGGAAAGGTACACACATAGGAGTATAAGAATGAGAAGCATGTCCGAAATACATGTACATGTATGCAGGCGGTCATTTTGATTATCTGACAGGTTGATGGGATTTCGTTACGGATTTTGTATTGATCATGGATTGTTTACAATTATTGATTATCAGATCTGGATTGCTAATGTAACCGCTATTGAAATAGAGTGTAGTTCGTGTCCAGATTTTTGCTTGCTGCCATATTTTCAATTGTGTGATGTTCAAATGTGTGAAGACCTTAATCTCATGAACAATCTAGTACCCGCTTGGCATGTGTTCACAGAGCATCTCTCGTAATGTCCAAATATTTCTCCGAAGAAGGCAGAAAACTTTATTTGACTTCGGGGATCGAATAACATTGAAACTTTATTTGACGTCGGGGAATGGATCACGTTGAAGCTTTATTTGACGTCGGGAATGGATGACAATGAAACTTTATTTGACGTCTAAAATGAATAACATTGAAACATTATTTGACGTCGGGAATGGATAATATTGGAACTATATTTGACGTCTAAAATGGATGACATTGAAACACTAATTGACGCTGGGAATGGATAACATTGGAACTATATTTGACGTCGAAGAAAGGATAATATTGTAGTAGCTGATCAACTGCTATTTACCGACATGAGAAATGATTACAATGACTTGGGAATATACAAGGAAGTCACAACTAGTCATATTAAAAGTCTATTACTAGTAATACAAAATACCCCAAAACCTCTAGATAATTTCTTTATCATGATTGTGAATGTGTGACAAACAAAATGA
The DNA here is from genome assembly GCA_949152475.1 of Terebella lapidaria. Taxonomy (NCBI): domain Eukaryota; kingdom Metazoa; phylum Annelida; class Polychaeta; order Terebellida; family Terebellidae; genus Terebella; species Terebella lapidaria. Next base: position 23,806,996 of record OX424570.1, read on the forward strand.
TACATCGGAAAACATCAGGACCGCCTTTTAAAAAATGTCTTAAAAATGCCTGAAGTACATTACTGTTATTCTCGTCCGTATGTTTATGGTATGATTTCCTTAGGTTAGTCATATACATGTGTCAGATTCGGATATCTGGCTTTTCATTCAACTCATCCGTTTCGGTCATTTCAGTGTATCATTTTTGTGCACTGTATGAATTGACAACTTTCAACTATGTCTGAGGGAGATGTAACAGTGTTCCTGTGCATAATGGAATATGAACAGGTATCGATGCTAGTGTATGTCACCAGCTATAGTGAACATATATTGATCACTTTGTATGTTGCCAACCACTGTAAAACAGGTTTGAGTATAACTCCACATATAATAATATAACAACATTATATTATACCTATGTTTGAATATGTAAACACATGACATAAAAATGGCAAGTCGACTGTCTATGTTATCAAATTCATGCCTTTACATTGTATATCATTTTAATCGAACAACACAGATGTAATTAGGTAGTGGCATCAATTAGCGTCATGGTTTTCATTAAAACTATAATTGGACAAAGCGGAAGTTTTCTGTTTGCAGACTGCATAGCTTATCGTAAGATAATGACATACTGGTTTGATGATATAACGAAAGATAATCAGCTGAATAAATTCGCTAGTCATATGATTCCATACATACATCTACAAAAATCCCATCGGAGACTATTAGTGTGTGACTAGTTTCAATGCACATACATTTCGCCAACGCCCAGAGTAAATATATCGCCTCTATTCGAATTTAGAAGCCGTCAGACAAGGCCTGGCTCTAGAATATTTGTGCAAATCCACCCGGCTCTCCAACAATGATTCCAGGTTGAAGATGCGGCTCTCATTAAACACGCAGGATTGTTTTTAATAATTTGAGCGAATGATTTTGTGTGATGTGGTATGATCAGAGGGATAACAATGGCGCCATATATGAGAACAGCCTGGGTACCTATTGTCCTAATGGTATTATCATTGATTGTATTTGGTAAAGGATATCGCTGTATGAACAGAAAGTGTCAATGCCACACTGGTGTAGACGGAATACCCAAAATATGTAAGGATTTACAGAAGTATTTGCCAAACATGACAGTTCCAGTGGACGGAATTATTGTGGACTGTACTAGAAGAAAACTGAAAGCGATACCACGGGGTATTCCCACCACTGCTTCTGTAATTTTACTCAGACATAATCAAATCAATGACATTCTGCCGAGTGACTTTGGTGACCTTCCGAAACTTTTCTGTCTGGACCTCGGCAGAAATAGACTGCAGTCTGCATCTCCAGAACCGTTTCAGCGCATGCCGAACTTGAGCGTCGTCAATTTCGATCTTGCTTCTGTGCCACGGGATGAACTGCTGAACATCATTTGTAACTTGCAGAGATCAAACCCTCTAGAAATCGTGTTACGGAACATTGGACTCGTCAGTCTGCCAAAGGAACTGCTATCTTGTCTGAGCCAGCTGAACCTGTTCCGTTTTGACATCAGCGACAATAGCATCGGGCCTCTCAATTCGACAACGTTGGCCTATCTGTCAAGAGTGCGAGCTCTTCTAATTGGCAACACCAGTCACACCAGTCAGGCACCATTTCAGCCGATGCAGTTTGTCAATATGCCACAGTTAATTGAACTGGATATCAGACTCAATAACATAAAGACATTTCCAGTGTTCACAAATGGAACTGGCGATCCGATTCTGCCCAATCTAACAAGATTATTCATCAGCCAGAACGATCTGAGAGAGATAGATCCTCAACGTCTGAGAGGCTTGCAGGGTTTGGTGGAACTTCAACTTACAGGCAACCCCATCAATCACTTGGTGGCCAACCAGTTCACTGAACTGTCGAGTTTGAAAATTCTCTTTATGAAAGGACTCAAGTATATGAAATTCTTGCATGAGGCAGTTCTCAACAATACTTCTCTGCAATATTTCGACATGATTGGTTGTCATTTCAAATTCAACCCCACCCATGCAAGACTGTTTGCATTCAGTCCGAATCTTAGAATTCTTCTTTTGTCTGACAATGATTTCCGGTATATTTCTCTGGGAGGATTTGAAACAATGTTCAGGAAACTTACACTCTTACAAAGATTGTCAATAGGTAGTGGAAACATAAATCGACTTCCACGAGACGTTTTCCAAAGTCAAACTAATCTTGAAAAGTTGGCAATGTATGATAATGATATTGCCAGCTTTTCTGCTGATGTCTTCCGATATTTGACATCTTTGAAGAAATTTGACTTCTCTGCTAATAAAATAGCGAACATTAATGAATCTACATTCCCTCGTGGCTTCTTGGATAAACTTGAAGTCATTAACTTCGGCAGCAACCAATTTGTATGTGACTGCAACCTCCGCTGGTTCAGAATGTGGATAAATTCAACTAACGCCACAATTACTGGTTGGAGGGAAAAGCATTCTGGTACATATAAGTGTTTCTTACCTCCAAAACTGAAAAACAAAAAACTGATCGACTACAACCCTACCGCAGAAGAGTGCAAACCTAAACACATCAACCTTGTGCTAGTGTTGTCTGTATCCATATCTGCCTTTGTTGCACTCGTGGCTGTGGCTGGTGGATTGATCTACAAGTACAGATGGCACATCAACTATCTCCGATTCCTGGTGCGAGCTCGCAGACAGCAGTATCGAGAACTCAATGACTCGACGGAGTACAGTTTTGATGCCTTCATCTCATACAACCGCTCAGAACTTAGTTGGGTCAAGAACGAACTACTACATCGTCTAGAAGAGGAGGAAGGCTTGAGGATCTGCATACATGACCGTGACTGGGCTGTGGGAGCTGATATCCTGGACAACATTGTCGTCAGCATCGAGAACAGCCGCAAGATCATCCTCGTTGTCTCTAACGAGTTTGCTAGGAGCCAGTGGTGTCAGATGGAGATGACCGTGGCACAGCATCGACTGCTAGACGCAGACAGGAACGCGCTGATTCTCATCCTGTATGAGAAGGTCCTGGAGGAGAACATGACGCCGAGGCTGGCTCTGCAGATGGCAGAGAAAACGTACCTGGAGTGGACCAACAACGAGACCGGACAGAGACTCTTCTGGAAGAAACTAGCAAAGACCATCAGAAAGCCAAGTAGCAGCATCATCAACAGTCCCGATGTGTAACATAGGCAAGCTAATATCATCAACGTGTATGAAGTACATGGTGTGACGACTGTTTTGTCTGATAATATTGTTAAATAATATGTATGGAGAGTATGATTTCCGGGTTTACTCGTTATTGAGGCCTTTATGTATCATGGATGCAAAGAACGATGGAACCAATTACTGTACACTGTAAATACGCTTATCGAAATTAGTGACAAGTATAATGGTTATTCAGCTCATTACTGAATTTAATTTGTCATGAATACAGGATATATGATCAACCTATTTATTCTATATATACATATCCAAGTCAATAGTGACGACATATTTAATAATCATTCAACAAATTATGATATCAGTATGTCCTATGTATTTGCCAAAAGACCAAAATTGATCTAGGTGTTCTCCTTAGCATATCACTAAATTGGGAGCGCATGTAGGCGGAAAGGAATTGATGATAATTTGAATTTCTTAACGTGCAATTATAATTTCGGACCGAAATTTATCCACAGGGAACAAATTACATAACTCTGTGGTCGGAAGAATGGGTGAGCCTAAATTTAGTTTCGATTCTTTGACCTTTCGATTCTCCATGTTTATAAATGTAACACGATGACGTGAGTTGTTCATTGTTACCAGACCGATGGTTCTATGGCTAAAAGCAACCCTTTTTCGTGTTCTCAAATATGTCCCGTAAGATGTGTATGTATGAATAGGACTGACAATACGTTCCTTTGTGACCTGTATTCGTATGAATTTCGTTGCCCTCGATATTGCCAGTCTGTGCGCTGCAACGTTTTCTGTTCTCCAGCGAGCTAGCCGGAATTTGCTGCAAAATCAACGTGTTTTTATAGCCGTATCCAGTTCACTGAAATGTGTTTCTGTTTATTATTGAAAAATTTTCTAGACTTCAATTTTAGCCATTAATTTTTTTTCTACACGTTCAATTCCCCCTTCATAATGAAATCCCGTTTGTATGGTACATTCCGATTGGAAATCTTGTGTCTTGACTTAAATTTTAATTTTGATGACCCTGAAGTATCAAAACGGCCGCAATACCATATTTTTAATTTGGTACTCAACATTGTACATTTCTCCATAGACTTTCCAGTTCTTGGACTGATTACTTTCTAGCCTGATAACACCTTATATAGAGAGACATCATATCATATTATATTTGGTATATTTATGTGTAAAATTGTTGATGATGATTAGCTCTGTTCATTTGATGACGCTGTTCATGTGAAACTCGTGTATCCATTCATGTACTGGCTATGACGCAATCAACTGTGCTCCTGTCATGTATTACCAATTGTCAATCCATAATAGCAGGTAAACAACTGTATCAATCTTGATCAAATCACAATCAATACTGCTTGTAAATACATGTACTTTCTTTTCATGTGTGTTCATATGGATACAAAAATTGAATCTTTAGAATCGTTTCTGCTTGTGAACTGTCTCCACTCCATATGAAATAAATCATTATATCTGGAAGACGGATTCTGTTTGATCTGAATATTGAGGATACACCAACTCTTCAGGACTCACACAAGAATTCAAACCCGGAATTTTTTTCAATCAAAATCAAAATTTTAATCAATCAAAATTTTCATCAAAATTACAATAATAAATATAACGAATGAGGAGAAACGTCAAAATATATTATAACATTTCGGAATGTACACATACATTGTACGCAAAACCCACTATTGGATATTAGGGATGTGTGACATACAATGTACAGTGTACACAAAACCCTTCTATCAAGTGTCTGGGGTCTAAAATACCTTTAAACGAGTGTTTGAACAAAGTCACCAGCAACTGTCGTGGAGTACATTGCCAGTATGATACTTCTTGCAGCACTCGCTTCAAATAGGGAAATAAAACGGAGGCCATCGGACAGTATGCTTTTCTGGAAACTATGTAGTAGTTTGTGCATGACAGAGATGATCGTAGATTGTGCAGCCTTGAGTTTTTGCTCTTAAAAGATCGTCTTTGGTTGTGGAAGAAATCTCATCCTAAGCATTTTTGCAACAGCCTGTCATAGCTGTTGGACAAATATGTGACACAGAGCCCATGGTCTCTCCTTGAGAACATCGGGGCCCTCTTCCAGCGTCCAAAATGTCTAATATGCACACTATTGAGGAACCTCCATGGATTCAGATGGAATAATTATATTGGAACAAGTCCTGTTGCTTATTAAAAGTGACTCGGAGTAGTTTTTTATTGATGTAAATGATTGAATAAATTACAGGAAATTGCATCACGTTATAATACAATATTTGGCATGCATATCATATTTATATAGGTACACTGACATGATTCACTATCAGTATGAATCCTTTGCCAAAACGTAGTTGACTTATGAGCACATTCGCACATCATATTCTGGACGACTTTGATAGCCTCTGAGAATCAGCCAATTAGATTCCGTCATCTCCAGGGAAATACCCTGGGCAGAAATCTGGAAATTACCCACTGACGAAAGTAAAGTGTCATGATGTATTAAACAAGCATTATTGTATGTTTCCCAACTGAAAATACTTGAATGACATCCAGAGATACAAAGTTTTGTTGATGACATGAGCAATCAGCAGTAACTTGGGTCCAAACTGAACAAAATAAACATACGGTATGAATTAAGGGTATCTTGGAGATACGATGGTCTCGTCGGCATGATATATACTCTACATCATAATGTCCTCACTCATTCAGTGATACGTGTTCCGTATACATTATGATACTCCCACCAGTAAAGACGAGTGCTATATGATGTCATTGGTGAGACATATGCTGCATACGTTATGATGCTCGTATCACTCATATTCCGTGTAATCTATACGTTGTGATGGCCTCACTGCTAAGACGTGTATTCTATAACGAACTTTATGAAGACCCCTCCAACCACAAACGCCCCTATAACTATACCACCAATCGACAGATGCTTGGCCTGAGTTGCTTGTTCTCTGGCGAGTTGTAGGTTGTTTGCGCCAATTGATCTCATGGCCTGGAATCAATAGTGGGATTATCATGATTATCAAAACCAAGCCCAAAATCAAACAGAATCGAAAATAGAATCTCATGACAAAGACAAGTACTGTTTTCATATTACCTTAAACCATACTTGCATTGTTCTCGCAGGTGTTAAATCAATGCTATATGTTGGTTAAACACCTGTCGGTCACGGCTGAGTAGTTTTTTGTATGGTTTAAAATAGAGAAACCCCTCGAGTAACAGGGAGCTATTCAACATAGTCTCGGGCTGCCGCCCTCGACCATGTTGAATTTTAGCCATAGAACCACCTTTTCCTCGGGTTTTTCGTACCTATGGTCCGATAACCTACTGGCATGGCGTTGCGTCCGTCGCATGTCGTCGGCGTCATCGTCGTACGTCCACATTTTTATTTTTAAAGTTTAAAGTCGTATCTTTTCTGAAATTTTGCAAATGAGTGCCTAAAAATATTTTCAAAAGGGGGTATTTTTAGTTCTTTTTTGTTTCTCTTCAAAATGGCGGCCATCTCCGACGAAAAGTGGCCAATTTCTGACTTTAGCGTCCATTTTCTCAAGAACGGTTCTCCCAGTTTTTAGATTTTTGTTGCAAAAGATTTAATTCCCCCCATATACCCCTCGCTTATTATTGCTTATTATTACAGCTGAATATTGTCATGACCTTGATATTGACCTAAAACCTCATGTTAAAGGTCAAAGGATAAAAATTGCTAATATCTCGTTTATGACCAACTTTTCAACTTGACAATCAATTGTGGACACACAGGAAAACACATACGTTAAATATTTTGATGACCTGTAATTTGACCTTTGACTTCATTTTCAAGGTCACAGGAAAAATGTAGCTTATATCTCTCATTATTAATTCACAGCTTAGCAATCAATTGTGGACATATAGGAAGTCATAAATTCAGAATATTCCTGTGACCTTGAATTTGACCACCGACCTCATTTTCAAGGTCACGGAACAAAATGACTAATACATGAAATATAAACATTTATTGTCCGGTAGCCTTTCTTAGCCCTTCGGCTGATTTTTATTTCATAATTGTTTTGGTGTTGACTTACCTTTGCAGAATATACAATAGCAGCGATACCCAGAAGAAGACAACAGCACACTGCGGTGAAAATCGACAGGCCAAGGAAATGGTTTGGTGGCTTCTCGTTCACGTCCTGTAATAAATTATTGCATTCTTCCACTCCGAAGTAAAGATACTGTGTCTAACGTCTGAGAAATATTCTTTAAATGTGTATCTCAAATAGTATGAGAAAAAAATATGAATCCGTTCAGCCTAGTTCCTAAATATGCCATACAAGCAGCGGGTCATCATCGGTCACATCCACACCCCACTGCTGATACGGCGGGCGCTGTTTGAGAAAAATGGTGAGAAAACCCTTACTTTTATTGGCACTTATTCATGCTATTAATAGTATATTTCAAATAATTCATGATATCTGCATAATCCCCTGAGATCACATACCAACATCTGATCGTCGTCCACAATATTCCGGCTCCAATGGCCACGTGGAGAATGCTGATTGGTGGAATTGTTACATCAGTTTATCTATGACGGGATTTCCAACTGTTGTTTATGGAAGCGTATTAGGGCCAAACGAGTTATTTTTTAAACTCAATTTGTGTTATAAGTCGATTTATCGAGATAAAGATCTCGATTTATCGAGATAATAATCGATTTATCGAGATAATAAGTCGACAAATTGAATCTCTAAAAAAAGTCATGTGGCCCTAATACGCTTCCGTTGTTGTTGTATTAACCATTCTTGCATAATTCAATAAGATCACATACCAATAATTCATAATCATCTTCAGGGGTCGTTCTCGATTGGTAACGTGGCACTTGCTGATTGGTAGAAGAGTGATGTTAACCGTATAATATGAATCTGTTTATCATGTTTATGTATCGACCTAGTGCCTCCTGAACCACAATATTTCTATGATGGCAACATAGTCATTTCCAGGGGTAGTTATCGAATGGTAAACGTGGCACTTGCTGATTGGTGGAAAAATGATGTACTATGAATCTTTTTTTCCTATCAAATTAATGCCTCCTGCACCACACGATTTTTATGACGACAATGTGAACCAGAAAAAAGCACTTAGGAAAGGAACAAAGCAAACCTAACATTTTAATCCAAAGTTGGTATATTCGGCATGAATTCGTAATGTCACATACCAAGAGTTGGTCATCTTCGGGATTGGTGCTCCACTGATGACGTGGCAATGACCGATAGGCTGATTCCATGACGTATTCCTCTTCCGGGAAATCCCTGATGAAACCCCCCGTGTCACCGCTAGCTTGTCCACTTGGCCACGTAGGCTGATAAGCATACGGGGTTACAATCGTGGGGGATGTACTCACTTGAGAATCTCGAGGTTGATCTGAAATTCAGAAGTTTGCTAGACAGATTGATAATGAATATGCTGGTCTACATCACCTGACGTAACCACCTGGAAGTTATTGATACAAATTTCATTGCTACATTTCATAGGCTCAGTTGAGTTTACCTGTAGAGCCATCTTTTTCAAAACGCTGAGATTGGTATTGTTGTGGCTCGTCTTGCGACATGTTTAGTGTGTGGTAATCGCCCGTTGAATGACTACTTGTTTGCAGTCCGTCAGAATTGGGCTCTTCTGGTACTGTCTCCGTCGGAGTGAAGACAACGTGACATTTGTTCACCCTTTCATGTGCTCGATGCATTTCGTTGGCGGAACCCTCGTGAAGCTGAGGTTGGTCCGTTGATTGTGGAGCAGATAGCACTTCGCTTGAGTCAAGTCGTATCAGTTCATTCTCCGTTGTCAGTCCCTCATTGCGAGGGGGCTCAGCAGTGCGCTGGGACAGCCCGCTGTCGTTAAGCCCGGTTTCCAGTGGGAAGTGAGTCTGATTGGTTGAGGTTGTTTCCTCGGTTACAGCTGTACTGATCATGTTAACATGAAGTCCATCATACACCTCGCCTTGAGGGACTGAATCGTGATGTGGATTCACTAAAATATTAGGAAAATACTATCGAATGTAACATGGGATGTATACTACTTGAAAAAAACATTCGGTTTTCAAATCCACGTTTTAGTCATTCAAGGTCATCAAAGGTCCAAATTCAACCTCTGTCTGTGAGTATGTTGAGAGTACTGAAATAAAACTCTTGTTATTTTTATGTTCAATGGTAACTTTTTTGGCTCGAAAAGTCTCAAAAGACATAGTGACTTGATATCAGGCAACTCTGGTATGCGCACCAGGGATTCATCGAAACCTAAACACGACACGCATTGCAAAAGCAAATACAATACGTGAATTTGACGAAAAAAACATATTTGCCCAAATTTTGAGAGAATGATTTATAGAAAACTTTCGCTTAAAAAACATAGCTATACTAAATGAAACAAAAAAAAACTCCTTTTCCAGTATTTGTCAATAATTTTAATGAAGATTCGCCTGTTGAGATAACGACGACCGATATAACGCCATAAGATAGGTTGGGTAACCTAAACATACATTCACTGTATGTAAAATTATCAGATAGACGGACAAACAGCATGAACAAAGGAATACATGAAAGTTCAATATCCACCAGTCAGGTACAATTTATACAATTTCAATGTGTCAAAAACTAACCTTCCATCTGTTCGATATCCTGGCTTATGTTATGAAATCACTGTACAATATCGATTACCTTTGTCATAGGGAGTGTACTTTCAAGACGATTGCGCGATTTTGGATATTGAACCTCTTGCTGATTGATAACCGATAAGTTCTTGACGGCTTCAGTGTTCTCCAAAACCAGGAAGTTCGTTCAAACAAGAACTAGCCTAAAGAACTAGATGTCCAATCGGCTGTATCGTTCAATATGTGGATTGACACTTGATAAGGATTTAGTGCAGACAGTTTCTTGAGGTGGTAAATATTCATTATTGTATGTTAGTCGAAAATGATATTCACATTGTCATTGCAAGGCGGTATTTTTTATACTAAAGATTTGAATAAAATCTTATTTCTACGGTGCGAATATTTGAAACAGATAACAAACGTTTTCTACCTTAAAGGCACGCTCGTGCTCACTCGGTTTTTCTGGCAAAACCAAACGCTCGTGTTACCCCCACAGGATTCTGGGATAGCACTGAAAAGTAGTTCATATCGCCTCGTGCACGCTACATTCAAAACAAATTGTAAACAAAACAAACCCAGGCATCTGCTACTTAGTACTTCACAGATAATCTGTGCAAACGACAAAACAATGGAAAATACCTACATTTATGTGGCACATTCGATACAAATAACATCTACTATGTGTCATTTCTAAAAACTTTCTTGTGCGGAAGCACAAACATACAATGTTTTGATCGGCGGTTATTCGTTCCTACGCTTCTGAAATTTCAGGAGTGATGCGGCTAATACGAGGGTCTGGTTTTGATAGAAAAAAAAGCGACCCGGACGAGGCTGCCTTAAAGGGCCACAAGCTAGCAAAACCCCTTGGTCATCACACTTAACCTATGAATGTTCGTTTACCAGACATGCGATGACAAAGTCATCTTCAAATTATCGCAAGTAGGCATTTGTCTGTTTCTTGCGATATATCATGTTGGCATATCACCAATATCAATATCTTAGAAAATCAATCCATTTATCAAGCGATCAGCTTGAAAGATCGACTAATCTGAAAGGCGGCAGTTCTTTTTTTAGCCCAAGAGGCTGTGACGTCACAACGTGAATATCAACACCATAGCCCTGAGAAAAACTGCATTGCCCCGCAATTTACGTAATTGTACGTATGGTGGTATCTGGGCATGGCTCACGTTGTGATGTCACATCCATAAGCAATGAGGATGTAAACAACGCCACGTGCATGTGTTCCAATATCGATTACTACGGAGCGGTTTGGCGAGAAAATCTTCAAACCACCCAGGTCACGTCAAAATAGTATATATTGATTTCTTAATATGTACGGAAGCCGTTTTGGACATTTCTCATTTTCCCGAATGTGGCCCTTTAAGCAAATATTTTTTTTTCATCAGCAAATGTTTCCTCCGTAAAGCAAATGTTTTTTGCTCTATCTTCTACAATGATAGAGCAACAAAATGTGAAACATCAATATTTATTCTGATGACACCTGGTCATTTTATTTTCCATGAATACAAAATGGATGTAAGTAAATCAATCACACATAATAAACTAATATATGGAATTACGAAAGTTTACCCAACTACGTTTTCAATTATATCTTCCATTACACTTCACAATGGATCCCTGTTGCTCTGTTCTCACTGTTTTTTTTCTCTACAGTACCGGTACTTCTAACTCTCACCATTTATAATCTCATCATTTATCATCTAATTTCACCACATTGGATAATGTAAACGTATTCTGACAGGACATTCGGACAAGAGTTTTGCCAACAATCGTGATATAAACGATGTCGCCACTGCCAATCAGACAAACATCAAGATCGTGATTAAGGCTGTCAATACAGCCCCAATCACCAGGCCACTGATAGAGAGGTTTCTGGCTTTCCGGGCTTTCTCCCTGGCCAGCTGAAAGTCATTGGCTCCGATCGCTTTCATCGCCTGGAATACAACACACATATTCTTACTGGCATTCTCAGTCGAATAAGCAATGCGGTTTAAATTTACACAGTCTTTTTCAGATTATCGTCCAACATGTCCAATGGTCAGATAACCTATTGACGTGGCGCTGCGCTCGACGTCCAATGGTCAGATAACCTATTGACGTGGCGCTGCGCCCGACGTCTAATACAGTTCCTTTCAACAGCACACACTTCATACAAATAGTTATATTACACTCATATTTTTAAAGTTTATGGACGAGTCGTTAATTTGTACACCACAAACAGTCACTGAGCGTCACTGATTGACGGAGTTGGTTATCCAACTTCAAAACTTGGTATTTTCCATAAGGTTATTGTCCATACATCGTGTACATTACGGAGTTGACGGGAACGGATTTCAGATCACTTGGAACTTTTGGAAGCTGTTCAACACAATCCAATGTTTAAAGTTTGTTACCGGAAAAACCGTTCATTCAACTAATTTAACCAGAGATTGATTAGGACGAAGTATCCAAGAACTCACTGGTATATTTAGGATTTTTCAACATTACGTCAACTTTGTACTCTATTTTAGTATCAAATACCCTCGTGCTACCAAAGATAACACCTGGCAATCTGCCATACAGTGTAATACCATTTATCATATGCCAGAATGACAGTCGATGTGAATAGCGTAGTTAATGCTATTATACAGTAATTTGAATTACTGTCAACAAACTCAGACCTGAAAAGACATCATTTCTATGTATTTTGTTTTTCAATAGCTGTGCCTATTCTTCCAATAACAAACTTCTGCCCGGCGGGCTGTAAATTCCACACTTGCCCGGGCAGCTCCCAGTTCAAGAAAACGTCATTAGTTTGAAGGGTAAACAAAAGCACATGGTCGCTCTCCTGGCCCGATTCCGTTATGTTTGACGTTTTTGCCACCAATTTACGTTTTACGCTGATGCTCTTGGAACTCTGAAATGGCCTGTGAATCGGAAAAATGTGTGAATAAAAGCTGTATTCCTTGCTTATTTCTTTCTAATCGGATATGATTCGGTCATTTGAAACATACTAAAATGTCCCCGACATCCACTGGCATATGATAAACGGGTTATTGCACAATATGGGGTTTCATGCCCTCGGGCCAAGTCTTCAAGAAGCCCTCCGCTTCGCGTCGGGCTTCTCAAAGACTTGGACCTCGGGCATAAAACCCCATATTGTGCAATAACCCTATAATATTTGGTATAGGTGGATTCAGTCATCAAAACAAATATAGTAAACGTCGATGGAAGCAACGCCACGCCTTTAAAATATGGGACCATAGGTGTGGTAACATGGGAAGCATGGCTAAATACACTCACCGATGACGAGTAGACAATGGCGGCAATACCCAGCGGCAGGCAGCAACAAACCGTCACGAAAATGGAGAAACCGAGAAAGTGGTCTGGGGGCTTCTCATCCACTGCCTGGGAAAGGCATAAATGATATACATGTAAATCGAAGTAATGCTAAGGGGTTTCGTGTGCCTCTACAAGTCGTGGGACCACTATGCTATTGTTTTGAATGAATGACTTCTATCAAACGTCACGTTGTCGACGTAATGAGTGGAAATCAGCGGAATATCAATTGTTATAAGTTTTGGACAAATATGTTGTGGACTTTTAGTCGGAGGTACCAATCCAAGAATTAAATGCAAGTCATACCAACAGAAGTTCGTCATCGCCCCCTTCGATCCACTGAGGACGTGGCGGCCCCTGATTGGTTGAATTTACGACGTAATCATGCCTGGGGTATTCCATGGGATATCCCGTTTGTGGGTTCGGGACTGCTGTTATGGGCGGAGGCTGTTGTCCGTATTTCCCAAACTGACCATGTGATATGGGAGGCTCAAAGTAAGGCTGATAGGCGGGTCGATCATGCTGAATATTGCCTCCAAGTGCGGACGGGTATGTGATTACCGGTTGATCAACTATTGGTTCCTCCCCTGAAACATGAGTGAAAAATGTCATAGACATAGAACTATGCGTGTGAAAAATAACTTGTCATATTGCGCAAATTCTGATGAACAGTATCGATGATAATATCATCAAACCATCAATAAATTAATTGTTGTTTACCGAGGGAGCCTGACCGTCAAATGTAAATTATACCATTACCGGTATCTCTCTTTCATTCAATACCGTAATATTTTTCGCCTATTTCATAATCTGATATACATTCTATATCACAGTTCTTATATAGCTAATTATCACTCGAGTAATTGTATGGGAAAGAAAACTGGCAACAACACGGCTTACAAGGACATATGTTCAGTGACTTGATTTGCTGTACACGTATGTGGTGTGAGTTTTGAATGGGGGTGTGAGTTACTCGGACATAATATTCACTTGAAGGTTAATAACATAAGGGCTTGTGTATTATTTATTGTACGTCTATTATCATAGTGATCGGTAAATATGTCTCCTTGAACATCTAGTGTAGACACCGATATCATGTTATCTACAAAACAGAAATAATATGTGCACGCAGAGGGTAATATTCACAAAGACATCGCTAACTCTGGCACTGTGAACGCATTTGGGTATTTTTTACGCATTTGGGTGTTTGTTTGTTTTTATATTGAAAGCCTTTGGTTATTTATGTGTGATCAACATGTAAATACGGATATTTTCAGTGTAATACGCCAATACATAATGTCATGAATAGGTATAAATGAAAACGTTTTATGTTTTTCCACGTTGAGCGTGCATCTATCTTCATTTTCATTATCGGCTGTCACTAGGATGCCCCGCCCAAAAAAAAACTGTTCTTCCACCGTACCACCCCCCCCCCCCCCCCTGTATACCTGGTAAAAACCGCGGAATTAGTATCACCCGCCAAACCGACCAAAACAATTAAGAAATGCAAAACAAACCCATTGAAGTACTAGTAGGTCTATGACAAGTACATGTGTACCCACTATAGCGAACAAGGAGGCTGCTAGGTTTATCAGTATGTAGATCTCGTTAACTCGATAATATTTTGTCTCATTTACATTTGTTTAAATTCAATAAACTACCAAATTATTACCTTCGTCCATCTCAGTAGTATTCCAGAAATTTACTGTGATGTTTGTTTTCTTGATGTGTTCAATTCCTGTACCTAAGATTTGCTGCGGTGGCAATCGGTATCGATTATGTCTTATCAGTCGGACAGATATCCGTGCTTACTGATGATAAGACGCATAGATTAAATGTTACAGCAAGGTGCGTATAAAACATTCATGGCTGAGGGTTTATCCAGAGAAAAATCATTTTGATATTAATATTAATAGGGAATTCGAGACAGGCACAAAAAGCATCCCACGTCATAATGCATCACTAAACAAGTAATATGTCAGGTAAATAGCACACATAATTCGTAGGATCTTTTACAAAAAAAAAATCTTGTAATTTATGTTTTGCGGCGTGTATATTTCGTAACATGGAGTGCCCATGTCACCACTGGACTATGCCCAACCACATTGAAGGTCTTAATATGGAGACGCAGAGCAATCAACAGATAAGAAATGAAAAGCACAACACAGAGCCACAGGAAGTAGGCACTTTACACACCAATGAACTCATTTTGTGGGGCAACAGGAGTGTCTATGGAGGGAAGGTGATAACTTATAGAGGGCGAGTTCGATCAGTGACCAGACCATGGTTCAGGAAATTGAACTGCGCATGTCTGGTTTACCATAGCGATTGAACGCCGTTGGGTCGACAGAATTACGACTACAATTATTTACCTCTATTATCGCTCAATACAAGTTGAGCAAATTCAATCAAATTATCAAGCATCCTAACGCACATGACCCTCTGATTTGTATATTGTCTTTTACATTTCGTTATTTCATTTTTTTTTTCAATGGGATCAATCCTGTTTTCAGAGTTTCAATGACGTAATTGCTCTTCGTTGAAACAACTTCGTTAATCCACCATTTTGGAACCAGAGGTCAGACCATAGGCACCAGAGTGACGTCACTTGGGCACGACCAGAGCTAGTTCGGAGAACTTTGGTCGAACTATGGTGACCATGGTCGCTGATCGAACTCGCCCAATGACAAGAACGATCATAACGGCACAAATCAGGTGTCTTGTGGCGATTTCCGAGGTCAACCCCAGAACGTCGTTGTCAACTCTGTGGCTGATGTCATCTCGACCTTTGGAAACATATTTATTATCAGGACAAATTTATCTCACGGTGAAGGCCATCACCTGAGCATACAAAGGGGCGGATCCAATGAAACCTGAACGGGGTTTTACCTTGATATTGTGCTCATTCGAATGCAAACATAAATGTACTCATTCGATTAAGATAGGGTCTACCACGTCAGAATATTGAAGCCTGGCATGTAGATCGTTATGGTTATATCTTTTGCAGAACCAGATCATGGCTTTTACACTACTGAATTATCTTGATTCGTTATTGAGATACATACATTCTAAAACCGTGTTGTAATTTTACAATTTTACAATAAATCACAATTTATTAGACTCAGTAGTCATGACGTCACAAGAAACAAATCAAATATAAAATAGCCATTACAGACTAGATTTCTAACTAAAACTTGTATCAAAATCATCATGGGAACATTGAGGATATTTGTTATCATGAATAAGAACGATATTGGGGATATATTTAATACCTTGTTTAATTTGGGCAACATACTATACTCTGATTTTTCTAACATGTTTACACCAGTTTTTGACGATATTTTTGCGATGCTAAATGCTATCGTTCTATTACTTGGCATACTTCACCTAGGATTCAAACGGCAATTTTCTACCAAATTTCAGACTTCTATATAAGTAATTGAAGAAGTTGGCAATCTACCCCAATGATAAATTTCAGGTCAAAAAGGATCTCGAGAAACTGATCATTTTCGAGGATTTATTTCTGTTCAAATACTTCAGGATTCAACGTATTCTTATAATTTTGGACCAGAAGACCCATCGGGGTGTATTTCACATAAAAATGTTGATTTCGAAAAATTGCATCACTACAAAACCTGAGCAATAGCACAAACTTATATGCGGGGCTCAAAAATTAAATGACGGGGCTGAATTTAACATTGGGGTAGATTGCCAACTGAAATTTGGTAGAAAATTGCCGTTTGGCTCCTAGGTGAAGTATGCCAAGTTATAGAACGATAGCGTTTAGCATCTCAAAAATAGCGATAAACAGTGTAAACGAGTCAGAAAAATCAGAGTATAGTTAGTAGTTAGGAAAGGGCTGTGATTGAACGTGGTGCTGAACTTTAAAATTTATATCTTCACTTGTAACATTATTTAGGTAACCGTACCTATGGTCCGATAACATATTGTCATGGTGTTGCGTCCGTCGTCTGTACATCCTTCCTTTTTCCACATTCTTATCTTCAGACTTTATGGTCGAATCTTTTCGTGAAACTTTGCACAAGAATACCTAAAAATATTTCCAGAAAAGATGTTTTTTACTTTTTCGCAATATTCTCACAATGCCAGCCGTTTTCGACGAAAAACGGTCAATATCTGACTTTGACAGCCATTTTCTCGAAACTGTTCAGACAGTTTTGAGATTTTTGTTTCAAAAGATTCCCCTTAAATATCTTTGTTCTGTGTAACAGTTTCGTTGCCCTTGAATCGCCGGTCTGCACATGGCGGCCATTTTGAACTTTTCAACCGGTCGGCGAAAAAAAAAATTGTTTGTCCAAAATCACGTTACTAGGCCGAAAAAATAGAATTGCCTCATTGAAAACAAAAATGCATTTTTGAAAAAAAAATTAGCACTGTTCTCCTTCATAATGGGAGCTGCCACAACTGTTCACCTACAATGCTGGAAGAGAGGCTTAGATATCAACTTTTTCAAATGAGAAATCATATACGGCGATTTGTGTAGTGCTCTTGGATTTTACCTTCAATGACATTGAAAGGTCGAAACGGGCATTTTTTTCATTTGAAAGTTGCCTAATTTTGGACTTGGCCTATTTTTATCGATAAACTATTTCATATGTTCAGAGATTTTTTCTTCAGAACATGCTAATTAGGATCCTTGATGTTGTATGTAAGGATTGAAAGCAATAAAGTGCTCATGAGACCTGATCTGTAGGCCCTAAACGCCCATGAAGGCCTGATACGCACAGTTTGGCTTCTGAGAACAAAAAATGGTACATAGAGTTCATGTTTGTAATATGTGCATATAGGAAGCCATATGGTGCATCTTTTTGTGATCTTGACCTTGACCTCCGATGACTTTGAAGGCTGAATCTCAGGATCTTGTCTGACCGGAAATGTGTGAGTTGGCCACACAAAATACACAAAATGCTTACAAACTTGAAGCATGTGTAGGGTTCGGCGACCCCACGATAAAGAGGTACTGCATAACCCATTAGTACAGTTCGCCGAGGCGAGATAAACTATCGGGGCAAATGTCCTATCTAGGCTTCCGTAGTAACAAGCAATAGATGCATTGAGCGTATACCTTTATGGACACCACATTTATTGTTGGATGCAGTTGCTACTGAAAGCAGTCCCAATCACTTTCGTGACCACTTCCTCCATGAGGTGCAGATTTGAGCGCACTGTAATTTACCGTTTGTTATTATATACCGCGATGTTATTCATCCGCATAACCCTGCTTGTACCCTGTACGATAACAACGCTAAGCGGGCAAATACAGGCCGGTATCCTGCCCGCTGTCAGCGATCGCTCATGCGCATCGAATGACGTTGCAACAACAACACATGCACGTGTCCTGTTGTCGTTAAACGTTACTATTTCCGCGGTATATAATAAACACAATATCACCTGGTTTTTGCAGCATGTGCCCCGATATTTGCATTTGATCCCGGCATTTGCCCTCGGCTTTCGGCCTCGGGCTAATACTGAGGATCTCGGGCAAATATCAGGTCACATACTGGAAGAACCAGGTGATATTATTGCTGTCTATAGTCAAAATAATATTTTTACAACCCTAGTGCGCACAGTCGTCGTGCTGCGTACGGTCCTGCCCAGGGTTGTATTAAAACATTATTTTGACTATAGACAGCTTCCACTGCATACGTTCCATCAATTTCTACACCCAACTGGCAATTTGCTCAAAGTATCATTTCTCCAAAGTATAAAATATAAATGAACAATTCCGAGCTCTAATGCAGAATATATCGCTCCCCGTATGTTCATAATACAAAACTAAGTTTGCCATCAATTAGTTTGTTTATATTCAAGATTTGTCTCTCAATAAAATAGTTTGAGACTCATAACATGGATCCAAACCAATCTCAAAGTCCAGGTTCAGGCAAAATCGATAAAATTGTATGGAAATTCACGAACCTCCAATATATGGCCATAAGGAGGTTGAATAACATGGATTTGAATGAATAAAAATAGATCGCTAGGGAATCTTTACATGTTCGTTGGGAAATCTGCTTTTACGAAAGCAATCGTTGGGAATGCCTCGGGGTTATTTAAAAGAATAGTTTAACCACATTTTACCTTTATAATAGAAACAGTGTGGACTTTAGAATGCTTGGTGATAAAGCTTATTTATCGGCACAACCAAATAGGAAATCATGCAAGAAAATTTTAATGGTGGCCTTGAATTTGACCTTTGTGACCTTTAAAGATCAAAACGGTATTTTTTTGTCGGGAAAAAAACAAACCTTTCCATACTTTCACAGCTTGACAGTGTACATTTCTCCGGTAACCTTTCTTAGACCTTAAGCAAATTTTTCTTTTGTGAGATAAGCAAGGTGAATTTGATGATGTCACTTATCAACAGACCAAACCTATAACCTATGTTAAACAAAGCAACACATGTACCCGATGTGTCAATTGGTACGGGCGCATTATGACACCACATTTATTGCCGGACGCAGAGCTTTGCGTCTCACAAAACAGTAACCCACGTGTTTTCTGATTGAAAAAGGCGTTTTCATTTTCAGTGCTGCTTCAAGCGCACTGTTTCCGTTTACCTCAAAAGAAATTTTGAAGACCTTGGAATACCAGTCCTGGGTCAATCACTCTGAGTGATGTTAGACTGCTTCTGTCGAATCAGGAAATATCAGTGTGACGTATGACGTATGTGATTTCCTAATATACCCATTGTAGACGGGCCTACATGTATTCAAACTGTAGCTGTCTCTAGGAGATTCAGTTTTGTGTCTATGGACCAATTCGGCCCTACATGCTCTGGCCTTTCTACACAAACTAAAGAGATAAAATTGTCGTGCATACGTGACATTGAGAAGTAACTGAAAAGATCTCCGGCAAGCTGCCAAGAAGCGGATTTATATCCCTTTTATCCTTTTTGGCCTACATTTCAGGCATTTCGAGTGATCCAAGGCATTCGATCTCTATCAATATATATCAATATAATTGCTTGAAGAGTCAGCTACAGAAAAAGGATACTGAATTTTGATATCTAAAAACAAAAGTCGATCCCTCTGAAGATTCGACCATCAACTTCAAAAAAAAAAAATATGGACGACGACGAACAACGACTGACGAGTAGCCAAACCACTTAATCGCATGCTCGATTAACCTACCCGCTTAGAAACCTACAAAACTCTATATTTTTTCGGGGGCCTTACGACGCCCCCGAGCCCCCAGACCAAAATGAATCTCCCTCTCCACGAAGCTGTCTACGCGTCTGAACTATGGATTTCTCACGGCTAATCCTGCGTATATCATTAAAGCTACTGCCTTCGAATGTATGGAATATTTTTTTCCAAAACTAAATTTTTGTGCAACACATCTAATGCAAGAAAACAAAAAAGTCCATCTTGCATTTCTATGCTTTGTTTACATCTGCGTGTGATGGATACAGTTCCTGTATTTACGCGTGAACCGCCTGTCCAAATGGCAAAATTTCCCAGAGGACTGGTTACAGCCATCCATTTGATGTGAGTATGTCTCATTCAGTTAATTTAGCATGTTTAATAGGAAATATAGTTTTCAAAAAATATTGACTGGTTTCGAAGGCAGTTGCTTTAACGTGTGATTTCATGCTTTAGCTGCTTCCAGAAGTTCAACACTATGGATGACAGATATAGAGCTCGTAATTCCATGCCTATCAAATAAACCTACACATAGAATCAGGTTTGTTCCATATAATCAGATTTGTTCCTGCTATTTTTTTAAATTTATGACCAATTTCGTTGGATGACCTAGCTGATTTCACATAAAGGAGCAATCTAAAATGGAATAATTGTTGTCCAGATATCCAGGTAAGTAACTGAGATGCTTTGTATTTGGTGATTTATGATGGCAACTGCTCCACCACCTTGTTCAATCAATCAATCAATCAATCAATCAATAATATCTTCAATCCACTCTTCCTGAATGCAAGATAATTACAATACATGAATAAATCTACATATATGACACAGTGGCAATTCGACAACTATATGAACATAGGCGAGCACTACATAATAAACTGAACATAATTCATATTCTGCCATGCTATAGGAGTAAATAGAACAGATGCCATCAAATTGTGTTGAGAAATGTTTACTGGTGCCCCATGGCTTGATTGTATATTTGCCCAAATAAACAGACAACTTGTTGACAGAATCTTTTTACCCATTGAAACAGACTAATACACAGAGAAACGGTCAAACAGTTTATCCCTGTGATCACACATTCAGCGTTCTTTAAGGGCCTTGAAACATTACTGTAGAGGCTACGCCTACACTTGCAGTCAAACAATAATATTGGTGTCATAAAGTGGCACAAAGGCGATGTCATGCCTTCCTCCTTTCATACACCAGGTAGCGCGCCTGCACAATTTGCAATATCATAACGTCAGTGTTTTATTGGTCAGGTAGCGCGCGTGCTGCTCACTTACAATTTGAAAAAGGGCTCAGCTGACGAATATTTACCTTGCGATCTGGTGGACGTGAATTAAGATGTTCTAGATGCGTGTTATAGCATTAGCAATGAGAAGTTTCTATGAAAATCTCGAGCGATCATGCGGTGTGGCTAATACATATGAGCCCGTGACCCAGTCACAATGTTCAACGTCACTGACTCAGGGTAAACGGAGTCAAGTGGCCACATATGCATATGAGGTGAAGTCAATTTGGCATAAATGAGTGCAAATTGGACATATTCATTTTATGAATAATCGCAAATTCACAGACCTCCCGGTCTAGGGGTTTGACGAGTTTGGAGTCCAGTTTACACGACCCAATGAGACGGCATATAGGCCTATGTGAACCGTAAACAACTTGTATCTCCACACCCCTCATACACCTCTCTCTCTTGGAATTTGTATTAGGCCCCTAGTTGAGTAGATTTCTGAAGTGTATTATATTCACGATATTTTTAAGTATATTTGTGGAGTTGATAACATAAATATTCTCAGAACTATATCTATTTCAAAGTAAGGAAGCCGGAAGGAAGTAAGACATATACATGTATTTGATTTTTTTCCAGAGACATGTATAATTCTATAGCAATACAGATATTGCTTTTATATGCACAGTTATTGATGAAAATGATGATTGATGAGAGAGGTTAGATTTCTACGTAATGAATTTCAGAATATGAACATTTCAGAACCCGTCTTTCTGATCGCCGCACTGAATTACTTATATTATTTTGTTCAGCACGCCTGTGCAAAAACACACCACAATACTTTCAACATAAATCTTGGGGCCCAGTTATCCTATTGATGCCTTGAATTCGCTTTTATATTTGCTCCACCAGTGGTAAGCTTCTCGATTCCCGATTGAGTATAATATAATTGGCATTGATCGCTACATGTCTAATGGAAGTATATCTCACAGCTCATAGACCGATACAAGCCCCTCCCTAGTCTACCATGCAGGAATCAATTCATAATGACTTCTTCGCGATTGTAGTACAGTGTCAAATGAATAATCCGTACAGAAAAGAAAAACTGCTATGCGTCCCAAGGTTCAAGATTAAGCGCGAAGTTTATAGTGCGAGCCAGTCAGGTACGCGCGACAGTAGAAGTTTTGACGGTATCCCACCACTGACGGAAGATGCTCGTTCAACGTAGATGAGAATTAACCACACAGAAATAATGTCTAGAGAGATAACGGGAAGTTTTATATGGACAGCTTTATGTTATGCCCAATATGTTTTATCAGTTGATATATCGGATAAATTCAATGTGTTTTCTGACGAGGAATTCTGGCCGTCAACTGTTCTGAAGACTCAAGAGGTGACAGGGCCGAGGGACTGCGCCAAATTATGTGGACAACTTGTGTCTTGTGCGGCAGCAAATCTCGGGCCAAAATTAACTACTGGATATTACAATTGTGATTTACTGCTGGAACCTGGCTTGGGCAGTCTTGTATCTTCGTCAGGGAATAAAGGGATCCAAAAACAGATAGGTACATAATGCGAACTTATCAATGTATAACCTTTACATGTTTTGCGGGTCCATGATTCTAGTCCGATGGTTAACAACAATGTTCATTCTGCAATACAACAGCATTTAACAAAAATTATAAATGCGCGTTCCTCAATGTGGATTTCTTCTAAAATAACAACATTATTTCTGTCCAGCCAGTTATATGGGGCGACCATATCAACTGTTTCTATATGTATATAAATCATGGTGAACATCACAAATTTTTCAACTTTTGGGACGTCAAAAGCGCTGTTCAGAGGTATCACAAATTTTGGACTTAAACGCCCATATTTCTCGTTTACTATTCACAGACTGACTATATTTCGACAGGATCCGTATTGTTATATTTGAAACTGTCGTGAGGGCATTTGAAATATTATAATATTGGTGGCATGTGAAGATAAATATCTTAGCCACAGATTGTTGTAAAAATGTATGTAAAACATATACATGTGTGGTATTCATGCGAATACTTTAAAATATTGAATATTGTAAACGAAAGAAACCATAGTCCCCACTGACATGAATTGATTGAAGATAATAAATATCTCCGTCGCGAATTTGTCGTATATGAGTGAAAACCACTTGTTGGCATGACAAATTATGAACTGATAATTACAATGAATTAATTGTGTACCATTTAGCCTGAGTCGATAAACCTTAACGCCTTGTTGATAATCTATAACGATAATACCCTGTACGTAGGGACATTACAGCTCCGACAGTTTCAGCACCTGGTGACATTGATAATTACATAATAATCATGCCAAGTATTAAATTAAACGAACTTCAATATGTCTGATGGCAATGATTACACGTATTATGATCGAAGCAATTAATCTTGAAAAAATAGATACCGCCCTGACAGATCTAAGGAAAATTCATGCAAAATTTATCCTTTGTGCAAATTGTTTATGGGTTATGGGATTGGGATTGATGGGGATTTTTCTGTCGGTTATCTACAAGGTCTCCAGAGTCATTGTAAAAATTCACCCAAATGTCTGCCCCAACTCCTAAATAGAGTAGACTATATGCAACATAATGGACTTATTACTGTAACGGTTTCGTTTTAGTTCCTTTGGTTATGGAAGACACATGTTGTCTCTTCCTACGTCTCTATTTAACATAAGTAGAATGACACAGATGATCGACACTCAGAGACTCGTGAACTGTGTAACTGTGAACTACTGATTAAGTGCAATATTAATAACTATTGTATTTCCCATGTACTCCATGGTATAACATGAAGATTTTCGAAACACTTTGAGCTGTATGTGTTCGATGTGTTCGATGTGTGAAAAGTGGACAGTATTCCCTGCAAGATTACATTTAATTCTTTGCGGAGATAATCAAGGAGTCTCATTCGCTTCTATGATAAATTTTACAAATAACACACTTACTTTACAGATTGTGCACAGGGACCACTGTGCATATATTTTCAATTTATTGGTGGATTCGTACAAGGTACGAACATACCACAACATATAAACAAGTCACCCATGCTCGGGTGGTGCATATACCATGTACATAGGTATATTTAGTGATCAGATAATATGCAGAACGGTGATTGAAAAAAACACAAACCTTCACAATATCAATACTATGTGTAAGAAAAGATATTGGTATAAATATTTGATAAGTACAATAGTATTTACATAACTACTATATACATATTCCCAACAAATCCCAAAATAGCGGACACAGTAACCTCCAAAAAAACGATTAAACTATAATGTATATTTTCACATTTTAGAGTGTGAAACCAAACGTTTTGGTAGAGGGTCCTACGATATAAATCCAACGAATAACTTTTGTATAACTCTCGTTTTAAAGTTGTTTACATATTAGTGATGTTACCTTTGATTGGTTTCGTGCCATGTTCTGAGAAGCAAAACATGTATAACTTGTTAACCCATTAACCCCGAGCCATATAATTGTAGATCCGAAAATTGTTATTGCATCTTTACAATTGAGATAATTGTATTACCCAATCAATATCATATTGATGTCTACGTATGATAACGTGAATAGACACCTATTTGGACAGGGGGAAGGGTTCTCGTCTCTTAGGAGGTTGTATTAATTCTACCTCAGGTGACTTCTGCAAGCGAGTGATGATAAACAGCTTCACATCTGTGTAGTCCCTACCCTTGCTTACCATATAATGACCGGTATACATTTCCAATACGACCCACTGTGAGGCGAAAATTTTGGCAAAATGGATGTCATTAGGCTGATCAGAAGTACTACACTGCTTCGATTATATATCAGCAATTTGTGATGGGATATCTTGTAGATCGTTATGATTATATATAAATGGAGATAGAAGTCGAAAGAAGGCTAAACCTCAATGCTCGAACTTGAATGCAGTCACATCAGTAACTGTTATGCTAGGATGATTTGAGCAAGATATGCTGTGCGTCTACTGTTGACATTAACAAGTTCACGTACCGGTATTTGTGGAAATAAAACATCACTCAAGAAAACACAAGTCCATCACACAAACCCTACCTTTCTTTTGTGGAATATGTCTGCATGGTTATGGTGCACCTCTTTGAAAAACTACGAACGATATGCAGGTGTGCCTCTGTTTTGATAGTCCATCTGGGAGATTTTCTTGCCAGTTTTATTCTAGGTTTTTGATTGGCATTCCCCACCCGAGTACATGTCTTGTAATAATAGAAATATTTATTGTCGTTTTTTACAAAGGTACCGCAGCACACTCAATAAAATACTATAAAGCTCACAGAGTTCTGTACGACATCATGGTGATACAACACAAGATAAAACGATAAAACATACATTGGAGGATTACAGGTTAAAAGTACATACCAATCAGCGTCTCTCGTGGTAATTCTAATAAATATGTCTTTAATTCGACCTTGAATTTCTTCAAACACTTTTGCTTCTTGATGGTTACATCGAGATTACACCATAACTTCGCACCTATGACATGGAGTGGTATCCGTAGGTTTTTGTATTGTATTCAGGTAAGACTAACATTTCATCATCTCTCATTGCATAAGGTCTTACACTTTTTGAAAAAAAACTCGTTCAAGTAAACAGGTGACATATTATTGCTTATCTTATACATTTCCGTAGCTAAAAACTTTAAGCATGTTTTATGTACATCAAGATACCCATGGCAACGTAACAGTTCCTCATATAGAGTTATTGAATCATCATACACCATGCGGATTGCCCGTTCATTAACCTTATTCAGTCTATTGAGATTTGTTCGGGAGCTGTACATCCATACAGTGCAACAATAGTTCAAATTTGACTGTATATATGAGTTATACAATGCTTGTCTACTATGCATATCTAAATTATTTTTTATTCTAGAAACTGCATTCACCTGTTTACACATTTGTTTACATATGTTATTTATACAAGGAGTGAATTTTAAGCAATGATCGATTTATATACCTAGTATGTTGATTGAGGACGTGCTCTCAATGTTTACGTCGCCAATAGTAATGGATTCATTTGAGACCTCTAGCTTATTATTACAAAGAAACATGAGCTGAAATTTCTTAGGGTTGGCCTTCATTAGATTTGTTCTGAACCAATCTATTAACATGAGAGCATCTTCTTTGAGGACTTGTTTAATTACAGAAATATCATCATGTGCATAAGAAAGCGTGTTATCATCCGCATAATT
This sequence comes from Terebella lapidaria, assembly GCA_949152475.1. Lineage (NCBI taxonomy): Eukaryota > Metazoa > Annelida > Polychaeta > Terebellida > Terebellidae > Terebella > Terebella lapidaria. The sequence continues at coordinate 23,833,767 of OX424570.1, forward strand.
ATAAACAACTGCTCTCAAATTCATATACAACAGATCGTTTATGAAAACATTAAATAGCAGGGGACCAAGTATACTGCCCTGTGGTACGCCTTTTGCAGCCGATACCCAGGGGCTCACATGTGTACCAATTTTTACCCGTTGCTTCCTATTACACAGATATGATTTAAATAATTGACATGCTTTCTCATTGACACCATATTTATGTAGTTTCGCTATCAACAGACCGTGTGGCATGCAATCAAAGGCTTTAGATAAATCTATGGCTATTACTCCTATTTTCTTTTTATAATCCAGTGATTTTCTCCAATCGTCGGTCATTTTAGACAATATATCCTTACACCCATGCTTTTTTCGGAATCCAGACAGCAAGAAATGAAAATGCTTATCCGTGTGTGAGGCAAGTTGGTTATTGATAATTCTTTCGAATAATTTAGACATAGCAGGTAGAATATTTACCGACCTGTAATTGTCTTTATTTAGTTTGTCCTTCTTTTTATATACCGGCAGGATATTTGCCATCTTTAGGCACTCTGGGAAAATACTTTGGCGAATACATTTATTGAATAATAGTTGCGTGCAACCAACCCGCTTATCAGATTGGCGTGTCCGTCTGTCTGTCCGTCCGTCCGTCCGTCCGGACAATTTCTTGTGAACGCGATAACTTAAAGTTTTTAACGAAATACCGCCAAAATCATACCAGAGGTGCATCATGAGCAGATCTCGGACAAGTTCGATGATGGGTGACCTTGACCTATTTTTCAGGTCGTGGCAGGACTTCGAACTTGACAATACATGAAAACAGGACTTTGTACCTTGTGAATGCGATAACTTACAAAGTTTTTAACGAAATACCGCCAAAATCATACCGGAGGTGCATCATGAGCAGATCTCGGACAAGTTCGATGATGGGTGACCTTGACCTATTTTTCAAGTCGTGACAGGACTTCGAACTTGATAATACATGAGAACAATGCCAATTCCTTCCACTAACAGCCCTCCTCGATGCAACCCGCCCAATTGTCGCGGGCGCGACTTATACTTGTTTAGCTTTTTTATGAATATTGGGGGTAACCAATCATACCCCTTTGCTTTCTTAACATTAAGTTTCGATATTGCCTCCTTTACATCTATGATATTGGTTTCGGTTATCGTGAAAGAATCCGAATTTCCGGACGCATTGAATGCAAAGATTATGTTACCATTATTGTACCAACCAATCCCAATATTATTCCTTCACATAAAATCCTTATACCATGATAAAGCCCAGAACAAATATCCCCCTCCATTGTGCCAAATTTATTCCTACATGTAATTATTATGGGATAAGAGAGTTTCAAACCTGTCGATCAGAGAAAAAAACGATGGATGGACACCGAAATTTCCTTTACACATTGACTTGACGTTAGGATGACAATGCTTTGGCAGACATCTTGGATTCAGTTTTCAGTTTCCTGGGCCTGATTCAGCAATGATATTGTGAGAAGATTATATCCATAATGTGAGTGAATACTAGCATATATTTGTCCAATGTTACCATGCAATGTGGGTTTTTTTTTTTAAATACTGAATTTTCTACGACGACCATTTGGAAACAAAACCCGGGGAACCATTCTCATCGTGGTTGGGCATGTGAAAGCATATATTCATTGTTCAGAAGCATCACAGAACAACGGAAGAATTTGTTTCAGAAAATCATTGTGGAAGTACATGACCGAGCATATATGCTTAAAAATCAATTTGCTTGTTGAAATATTCCTCGACAAACAAGTGTCATGCTCCATTGATTCCTCCAAGGTTGATTTGTGCAGTTTATTTCTCCAAAACCAACTCAAAACACATTACGGTCGGATTTTCCATAGGATGCATTTAGAAGGTGTGCTGTTTGTTTGGTCAATCACTGTTTGGTCCATCAATGTTCATAACCCAGAGAAACCATGTGAAATCCAAACAAGTATTCCTACCGTAACGACACGAGATTCAGTGTTCATGGATTATTGTCATAAGTGCATTATGCGTGTATGCAGGAAAACACAACTCATCGAAAACAAAACATTCGAACGCAGGTCAGGGGGTGTTCGTTTTAATTTACTCTGTCATGATCCGGAAGCTGACTTCTTGACATAAGATATGGCCTATCGAACGCAGCTCTTGACTGGAGACCGTGACAAATATAAATCCGAGTTTCGTGCTGCCCAGTGTGAAGTCGTATACTTCGGTTATATTACTGGTCGAAAGTGACGAAATCGGCTTTTTTTCTCTCTCTTTTTTTCTGCGTTTCAATCACAATACCAAAAACATATTCACAGCAAGCATATAGCTTCAGTTTAAGGTGTGATTGCACGTAACTTACCGGTGACTGCATTGAGGCACTTTTCCATTGACTTATAATGTGAAAGTAAAGGTAACAAAATCACCAAAACAATACAATCCCTTGACCTAAAACTTGGCTAGCACACACAGATATACTCATGGATGATGAACCGAGGCATGGTTTCATAAATGATATCACGGAAGCTGTGCAATTTGATGATTAGATAAATCATTTTATACGTTTCACCAAAACGAAGACTCGAGTGTTCTACTTAATAAACACTGGCTGTTGCATATATTTATTCATAGTTGTCGTCAAAATAATGAGAATATCTAGGGCTATGCTTTCTGCGAGATGAATACAATGAGCTGAACATTCATAATCCCAAACACCTCGGTGCACCCGAGTACATATCACCTGTGAGTTTTACTGGCCTCACTAGCTATTTGCTGCACAGCATAATCCTCTCGCTCGCCCTGTTGTGAGTGTATTTTGTTGACTGAGAAATAGGTCGGAAAATGACATATGAAAATGATTAATTTAACAAATTTAACATCGCTTAGTAAGAAACAGAGTCTCGGTTAGTAATCCTTGATGGCTAACAATCAGAAAGGCAAAGTTTCACGTTGATTGGAAGTGTGTAAATTCATGAATTTGTTACCTTTATATTTACATTATAAGTGTATGGACAACTGGTCAATGCCAGGTTCATGACGACCACATGCAATCAATCCTTAATGTGTTACCAAACAAACCATTACTAATAAATTTATTTAATATGGATATAAATTCCTTATATTCATTTTGGAAACATTTTTTATCTATAACACAGTACTTCCACATTGCATTAGGCCTACTGAAGTTACCTAAAAAATAAAACATAGAAGATACCTAAAACATGTAAACCACCACTAGTATGATTTGAAACGTGTAAAACCGATCATCTGTTGAATTGTGTTAGTTATTCCCGTAGATTATCCAGGCGAACCGAGATGCTGTTAATACAAGGTCGATATTGACCCTACAAGTATCTAAGTTTCTAAGTAAATGTTTTGTTTGAGGCCAATGCGTTTTGAATAGCGCAGTTTCTGTAAGATCGATTATATCAATATTAACTTCTATCATCATTAGGAGCAGGTCGGCTGTGATATTGATGAAGATATACAATAGGTACATTCATACAGTTCACTGATGCAGAGATTCATTTGAGAAGTTTTCTTTAAGTACAATTAATCGGTCAAGCGTGTCACCTTTTGTGAGTCTTCTTCTGATGTCCAACACATCGATTTCCATAACACCAATATTTTCCTCGAACATAAACTTCTGCATGGGGGGCATATATTTTCATATATGTGTATATTTTCAGTCGAATAATATTTAAGTGAAACACAAACAACGGTAGATGCTACTTCTAGCTACTGGTATGCTTAAATTATTAGTATTATAAGAGGATGCATCTTCCATATCTAATCAAACATGCATGAAGGCGTCGTTTGTAGTGTAATACAATCAAATAGTGTATTATAATAAGAGGCGGAACTCTCTATACATTTCTATATGATACAAGTAAAGCAATATGACCTTCGCCAGCGAAGGAGTGGTAAACATTAGAGAACCCTTCTAGCATTGTAGTCACCCTCACGGTGATAAGCGATCAGTCACTCATTTTTATCGGGGTGTGGCCTCGCATTGATATTACACTCTGCTTGGAGTTTTGTTGTAGTGGATATCAATACCAGATGCCATCAGTGCGTACGGACTGTAGGGATGTCACTCTGAAATACATTGGCTACACACTTATGAACAAAGCTCAATATAGCTCTCGGAGTTGTTTCATTTGATTTATTTGTACATAATGTCTATAACGATAGCGCTTCAGTCCTTCTGTCTGCACTAACTGTGCCTGTCTAAGCAGGGTAGGTTATATAAGGTGCATCTTCAGAATCGATAAAACCAACAGCAAAAGCCTAAAATTCCACATTACCGATAATTGCTTCGACATTTTCTACGTCACTTTACTCTACGTTTATCTATAATATTTGCTTTACAATATTTAGTGGGAATATTTATCTAATTGTACGTTATTTTAGTACAGTAAATTTCTGTTTTCGTCGAATTTAATTTTGCTCCAAACGTACCTATATAGCTCTCCAGGCTATTACAAATATTGCATATCAGCAAATAAACTGTTCTTGGTGGGTTAACGGATCCCCTCCACTTCAGTTGATATATTGTATGTGTGGTGTTGCAATGTAAAAATAATAAAAATTCGAATTTATTTTTACAACCACCACTCGCGTGTTTTGTGGAAAGCACAGTTTAGGGAAAAAGTAATTATAATCATAATTAGAAAGAAAAACCCCACTCAACTAATTCAGAAGGTAATACAATTAATTCAAAAGGATTGATTTCACAAAACATTGTTACATTTACCCAAAAAAATTATGGTAATTCCCCGACTGTAGCTCCCAAAATTCAGCTGATGTTACTAGCGGTATTGCCAGAGAGTGTAATATCACTAAGAGGCCACACTCGCCAAAAAATGCGTTACTGAGCAACTTCTAACTCGAGAATCTCAGGTTACTACAATGCTAGTAGGCAACCCCTCGCCGGCGAAGTTCCTAGTGTTCCTATGGTTTCTAAGGCTTTGTTCTTACTTGTCACATATGAACGTTAACGAGAGCTGTTATATTGAACTCGTTAGTATCGCTTTCAGTGGTTTGTCTGTAAACATGGCTCGTGCGTGCTCATGAGCCTTTTTCAAATGTGTATACAATCGTATATGATATTTCGAGTTTATACGTTCTTCTTGTTCTAATCTTAGTATTCCTTCCGTAGACTCAAGTGGTTGTGTTCCGGTAAATCCATGCCAAAATGGAGGAACGTGTGTTGAAGTCTCGAGTGGATTTCACTGCCTCTGCCCATCTGGAACAACGGGAAGTAACTGTAGCACGCCGGGTAAATATGAAGGATTTTGTTGTGGCTTGTTATCTTCTGATGACGGAGCGTGAAATATAAATGCTTTTTGAAGGAAAACGCATACGAGATTAACAGATTCAATTCCAGTTTTACCATCGGAACACAGGACGATGAACGTAGATTCTATTTTTTTTCATAGTGGATACAGATGACTGTGTCCCGGTGAATCCATGTCAAAATGGCGGCGCATGTACTGATTTGGCGGGCGGCTTCCAGTGTGATTGCCCGGATGGAACAACGGGGGTCGACTGTAGCACTCTGGGTAAGCGCGATCCAATATAGACAGACACCTAAAAGTCCACTTGAATAGATACCCATAAATTCAAATATGAGATCACGTGCTCAAGAAAGAGAAACATCACCCTCTCGGAATACGACACCCGATATAATATCCATGATGACAAATCCAGATGTGGATATAGATAGAAATCTCAAGTGTTGCAATGTCATATTGTGAGACTTCTCTGTTGCCAATTATCATGAGCTTTCTTTTGAAAAAATGTTTCGCAAATTCTATGTTGTTTCTCTTGCAAATCTAAATATTAGGAATTTCATTATATATTTGTCATTATCAATTTTGGACAGTCCACATTTTTTATTAGTTGTATTTATTGTAAGAAATATATAGGAAGTAGTTGTATTTTGATGGACCTGCAAGAATACTTACTTTTTAGGTTCATTGCTGTTCCTGGTTTGCTAGAATTACCTGCAGGATGAGAAGGATTCAAATCACTGGTTGCCACTTTTTTTACAGTGAATACAGACGAATGTGCCCCGGTGAATCCATGTCAAAATGGCGGAACATGTATTGATTTGGTGGGCGGGTTCCAGTGTGATTGCCCGGATGGAACAACGGGGGTAGACTGCAGCACCATTAGTAAGTCTGTGTTGCTGGGGGTTTTTTTATCATCCCTGTCCGGCCGCCAGGAACAGTGTAGACAACAACCCCACATCGTTGAGCCTACACAATCACCACAAATTGGACACCCATAAATGTCGCAAAAGTTTGTACACATTTCTGAGGTTACTTTACTTCGCTATATTGGTAAAACTGACACAGGACTATGGAAGGCAATAAAATCGCTATCCAAACAAACTTTTAAACCAGCCACATGACGATAATCAAAGGAACACAAAAATGTTCACCGGTACCATGAATAATTACCGACAAACCAGACGAATAGCCATGGATGAAGAAAACAGTGGAAACAGTCAAAATCCGAGTGATAAATATATGGACAATAAAAATTTGCTAGTTAGCTCAGTTTTTGAGAGTAATATAGTTATAGTCAGTGACAAGAAATACTTTTAATTCAGTTTGAAGTTAAGTTGATTGATTCATGACCTGTATTTCACAGTGGATACAGACGATTGTGCCCCGGTGAATCCATGTCAAAATGGCGGAACATGTACAGATTTGGTGGGCGGCTTCCAGTGTGAGTGCCCGGATGGAACAACGGGGGTCGACTGCAGCACTCTGGGTAAGCTTAAAATAATATATACCGACAATTGAACTAATTCATATTTGGAGTACCCCTTGAAAGTCTCAGATACCCAACTATTTGAATATGATACCAGGTGCTTAGGAAGCGTGACATCCAATGTGACTTCGAGATTATAACACATCGAGAGGTCGATATTTCTGTAATAACCGTACATATGTCACAAATTCTTCAGTTATACTGGTGGCAGACTTGTCATTGCATTCAATCGAAACCTTATGCTAATTATCTCAAATTTTGCTTTACAAAGTCTATGTTGACTCACATGCGGTATCAAATACAAGGAATATTTATATGTTTTTATTAATCATGAATTTTGACAATGCACTCACTCACTAGAAGATGAATTTATTGAAAGTAATATATACATTTAGTGTTATACAGGGGAAAATATAATGGCCTACACTAAAACTTAGTTGCTTTATAATTATTGCAGATGTGTCAAATTACCTGCAGGATAAGAATTATTCAAAGCAGTGTTGGTTTGTATACTAGTAATTTTGATTTTTTTTTCACAGTCGATACAGACGATTGTGTACCCGTCAATCCATGTCAAAATGGCGGCACATGTACGGATTTGGTGGGCGGCTTCCAGTGTGAGTGCCCGGATGGAACAACGGGGGTCGACTGTAGCACCATTGGTAAGTGAGAGTATTTTGGATAATTTTTAACAGTATATCAACGTAGATCTCCAGATAAGAACGGTAGGCCTACCGCCAATAATATAATTCTTACATGTTGTCCAGCAAAGTATTACATTGCTCCTGAATTGTATTTGAACGTTAGGAGAACTCATATTTCATTTCCAAAACGACAATAGAAATAAATGGATGTTACTTACCAACAGTCGATGTAGATGACTGTGCAACTGTCGACCCATGTAATTATGGAGGGACATGCGTTGATTTGACTGGTGGCTATCAATGTGTCTGTATCGAAGGTACAACGGGTGTCGACTGTGCCACAGTTTGTGAGTGTTTTAATACATAGTTACCTATTATTTATTGAGAGGTTTATCTGTATTTCTTCTTTGTTGGAATTTTGTGTTCGACTGTACATTCGGATCCTTATGATCCACAACGTGTAAGACCAAATGTTCGATTCGATGGGGCATCTACATGTAGTACCGAGCAAAATGTTGAACACAGCCATCGCTAAACAATAGTTATCTACTCTATTTGTTAATTTCATTTCCTATATGACGGAACAACGTGAATGTACACAAGCTTTCATACTTAACGTAGTCCGCTACAAACAGTGAGGTAACGAAGAGTCAGAATTTAAAAGTCATTCCTTGAATATTATCTCTTCAAAATGACATATTTCATAGAGTAAATTATCAGCATCCCAATACTGAAAAGGAAACAGGGGGTCACCGTGCTCGTTTCATCTATATATTCGATCGAAATCACACACATTTACCTAAAATGACATAAATTATGGCATTTTTGCCAAATTTTTTCGTCCATATTCACATCTTGCATCATGTTTTCCATGCGAACGGATACGGTGACCCCCTATTTTCTTTTCAGTTTCAGGATGCTGAACAGTTACTCTATAAAATATATCATTTTGAAGCTCTAGGTTATGTTGACACAGTTATATATTTTAAAAAAACTCTTTGACCCTCTCCCCTCCCTGTTTGGAGCGGACTACCTTAATTGACTCCTAGTAATCGTACATCTGCACACATATTCAGTAAAGGTGACATATTATCTTGCAGGCGAAAAACCTTTGTTCAAACAGAAAAACCAATTATTCAAACAAAGGTAATTTATAGTTTTATATCCGATCTTGTTCTTGGCGCCAGTGGATTACTGCGCGGTACAGGCCGTGAACCCATGTCCGTACGGCGGCACATGTGTGGGAACGGGTTCCGGATACTCGTGTGTCTGCCCTGCGGAGTGTACGGTGACAGGATCCACGTGCGCGTGCTGTGACGCCAACACGTTCCCGGGGGTGGAGCAGACAATCACAGTAACGAATCCCATTGATCCGGATAGAACCATGACCGTGTTTGTGGAGACTGATGTCGATGGAGAGCAATGGATTGTAAGTCATAGTAATAATTGGAATGAAACATTAATCCGCGATATTGATTGATTTATGGTTCATTAAGTTGTCCTATACAGTCATTTATAATTGTCACCCTCAGTATGAATTTTATAATTTGGTGTGACTTTCTCTTGTTTGCTAACTACATATGGACGTGAAAACATCGTATATTAAAACGTTAAATAATACATTTTGTACTCATGAAGGCCTAAAGTACATTATATGTACTGTATATGTTAATATGTAGACCATGTTTATTTCTTCAGTTGACCCCCAGGATACATCTAGCACATTATTAGAACAATAACTAATGGTTATTCCTCTACTACAGCAGGTTAATGCGTGATATATGATATTAATATTCTATAGGTTTTGGCGAGAAGACATGACGGGTCTGTGGATTTTGTCAATAAAGACTGGGCGAATTACAAATCCGGCTTTGGAGACCTGACGTCGGAGTTTTGGCTGGGTATGTGTGCCAGTAATACATATAATTTATCATAGCTACATTTTAACATTCAATAGTTGCGATTCAAATTCAATAGTTGCGAATGAAGCTTAATGGAATTTCCTGCCAAATCGTGTGGCCAATTTTTGTTCTCAGTGGATTTCTTACAGAAGATTTAGTTAGATTAAAAATTAGCAAATTGGTTATGACAAAGAAAAGTTTAAGAAAAGAAATGACACGCAAGTTATTTATTGTTTTTATGTGTATTTATCATGTTGTGTTATTGATAAACATTTAATTGTCCACGAGATGCGAAAAGGCGCTGCGTGTACTGGTTGAACTTCAGTTTACTTTCTATGCATGCAATGATATTTATAACGAGCCCTGGCATTGGACAATTACCCTCAATTGAATGTCCCACGAGGCATTAACAGTATACACGTATGTATATGTTTTGGTCGTGGAGAAGCGGTCACTGACCTTGTGTCCTCGCGTCACTCTCCAATAGAAATTACATGTATACGTGACGTTAGGAGTCCAATTAAAATTATTAACGATACTAAGCGAACCAGGCGTCCATATAAATATTGGATTTTATGTCCTTGTCTCCAACAAGATTCTATTTCCAATAGAAATTACATGTATACGTGACGTTAGGAGTCCAATTAAAATTATTAACGATACTTAGCCAACCAGGCGTCCATAAAAATATTGGATTTTATGTCCTTGTCTCCAACATGACTCTATTGTATCAGTAATGGCCCTCATCCTTGCTGGAAACAGTGAATTTCTTCTCCGAGTTATAAAAAATCGATCAACTCGAGAATTAGTGTCTAATTTTTGAGCGGTGGTAAAGAAAATACATGGCCTTCCCGTTCCTGTCAATTACCGCTACTTTTTCCGCTTGTCAGCGCGTGACACCAATCAGTCATACAGAGAGTAGGGGATATTGGGTTCAAACCCTACCAACTATCTGTGATGCTGTGATGTTGTAAACCGTATGTAAATTATTACAAGCCAGAATAAATGAAATGTCAGACCAAGTCATTACATTTTAATATTGGATATTTTTTAGGTTACCGGACCTATGGTCCGATAACCTATTGCCGTCGCGTTGCGTCCGTCGTCCGTCCGTCCACATTTTTATTTTTAAAGTTTACAGTCCAATCTTTGTGAAAATTTGTGAAACCGTTTTCGTCGAAAAACGCTCAATATTGAACTTTTTCAAAAACTATAATTTTCTCAAAAACTGTCTGATCAGTTTTGATATTTTTATTTTAAAATATTCCTTTCATGAAACTTTGTAACGTGTATATAAGTTGTGTTGCGCTGTTGCCCTTGAATCGCCGGTCTTCGTGCGGCAGCCATTTTGAATTTTTGACGGGTCGGCGAATTTTGTTTTTTGGCCCAAATCGCATTACTATGCATTTTGGGCCAGAAGAAAAAATTGGACTTCTCTGCAATTTTTTCCTTCATAATGAGAGCTGACCCCACTGTAGTCATAGAACCCCTGAACATAGAGCTATGATAGTAGCACTTTCAATAATGAAGTAATATATGGCGATTTGTGTGGGTTTATAATTTCCACCCCGTTTATAATTATCACCTCACGATTTTCACCCCGTTTTGAGGACATGTCCTTATATGCGCGTCAATGGGGTATACACAAAATACCAAGAGTGTTCATACTAAGACTCAATGCACCAATTGAAATTCTGTACAGAGTAATGATTGTGATCAAATTATAAACTCGGTGATAATTCTGAGGTGGTAATTATAGATGGGGTGGATATTATAAATCGGTGAATATTGTGAGGTGTAATTATAGATGGGGTGGAAATTATGAACGCGGTGATAATTCTGAGGTGGTAATTATAGATGAGGTGGATATTATAAACTCGGTGAATATTGTGAGGTGATAATAATAGATGGGGTGGAAATTATAAACGCGGTGAATATTGTGAGGTGATAAATATAGATGGGGTGGAAATTATAAACGCGGTGAATATTGTGAGGTGATAATTATAGACGGGGTGAGAAATGCACGAATATAATTGGCGGTAATGAGCCACCGTAGTAGAAGGCTTATTATCATTTGTCGTTAAGACATGTATATGTCTGAACTTTACTGGCACTCTGATTACACAAGAAATGTTAATGGGTCTCAAGTATCGCACTCAATGCTAAATATGAATAGGAGATATATACCATTTAGTTGACTGAGTGATCATCAGGTTACCAAGCAACCTACCGGAAGGCACTCAGTACAACAGATTATAGGTAAAGACTTCGCTCCTTGCCACACCAAAATATATTGTTCGATGTGCCATTTTCCAATATATCCATAATATGTGTCAACTAAATCACAATCATATTCAACATTGAAAACAGCGTATCATGTGCCCGGAAGTCTCGTTAATAAACCACCGGTTTACATCTTATATACTTTTTGGTATACATTTTTTTGAAAAAAAAAGAATAAACCTGAGGAGTTATTCAAGATTGTGGAGTAAAGATTATGTAGAAATTTCAACCGCTGCTATGAAAAATTCACTCTCAGACGTTGCTTAATAATCAATATTCGATTGACACACAAACTAGTTGGTTCAAATATTTCAATAACCATAAGGTATACTTTGCTGAGACTAGGGGTTTTTTTTAATAAAAGATTGAATTTGATGCGTTCTCAAAGTTGCTCAGTATATGTATCATTCCACTAATGAACATGCTTGGGGGTGTGTTCTCGCATGTATGTATAACTGAATTCTAAAATCTGTGGTCCTCCTTCACCCTAGTTTACATTATATATATATATTGTTATTGATGCCCGAACAAAAATTGAACAATTGATTATTATCCGTTAGGCTTATTTGCGGGGGTTTCAAGTATTCTATAACCTAATAGCATGCAACATTTCTCTCTCAAAATAATTTTTTTTTTCAATGTATCTTTTTTTAACTGCAGGAAACGACAACATATACTATCTAACAAACAATGGGAGCGCATGGACCCTCAGATTTGACCTGCGATCCTTTGATGGCAACTGTAGACACGCAGAATATGGCGTCTTCTCCGTCGGCTCGGAATCGAACCAATACGTACTGAGTATTGGCAATTACTCGGGCGATGCGGGTATGTTTAAAAGACGGAATGACGATAGGTCATAATGTTATACATTCTGACTGTTATATGTTATATTTTACTTTTATGAATACAATATAAAAAATATATTATGCATATTATGATATATTTGTTTAGTGGATTTCTTTTTTTCTCCAAATAAAATATCGTAAATATAAAAAGGGTATGCAGTAAAAAAAAAAAAAAAAAAATGCAACACTTTTTTATATGCTGTAACTAAGGCGTATGTTATAGGCCTATCGACTTATTGCAAAAATAAAGATATGGAATATGGAATGATTAATAATATTCATAGCAACAATCAGATTTATTAAACAAATAACATTAACAAGTAACATATTTCCGTGTTACACCAGGTGATGACTTCTCAGGAAATAACGGCATGGGTTTTACGACTTCCGATGTCGACAATGATATCTTTGACCAAGGTGTCAACTGTGCAGTTCGAAGGAAGGGCGGCTGGTGGTACCCGATGTGCGGTACCGCTAAGATCACCGGTTACTATGGGGAGACAATCGCGACCAAGTTCACGGGCGTACACTGGAGCGCATGGCTCGGGAAATACGTCGGCTTGAAGTTCGCCGACATGAAAATCCGTCTGTCCTAATGTTGTTACACTATTTTACATGAGGATTACATTTGTTGGAAAAATATTGACGTTTTGATTACCTTAACTAGTGCAAAAAACAAATTTATTCAATTAACTTATGGTTTATGAAAACAGTTTTAAATAACTTGCAATATATACTTGCAAGTTAAATATATGACAGTCTCTTGGTAAAAGGAAAATATATGACCGTCCATTGGTAGAATTGAAATGTGTCTATTTATCATTATTTGCACGTTTATTGCTGTCCGTGATGACAGAGCGGACAGCAACGCGGGCCTCACTTGAATTCAGGTATCATGTATGAGGTGGGTTCAAAGAGGCAGTGCTTGTTGCACATTATGTATGTAGACTTTGTTACTGCGCTACTCTGCAATTGCTTATTGTCGTGATGAGTATACAATAAAATAATAATATGTGTAAATGCACAATAATATATTCTGGAAGGTTGTGCATATCACTGTTTGTTATGAAGTAAATCTAAATAAGTATATTCTGATTATAACATGTTTTATCTGTTATTGGTTGATATTAAAAAAAATAACTACGTAGGCGCTGAAAGGACATGGAAGAAATATTTTTTTGACATATCGTTATTGCGTTCCCTCGAAATATTATTGCGTTCCCTCGTGATATTATGGCGTTCCCTCGCATTTCGAATCGCGTTCCCTTGTGATCTTATTGCATTCCCCCGCAATCCGGATCGCATTCCCTCGCGATATTATTGCGTTCCCTCGCATTCCGAATCGTGTTCCCTCGCGATATTATTGCGTTCCCTCGCAATCTGTATCGCGTTCCCTCATGATCTTATTGCGTTCCCTCGCAATCCGGATCGCGTTTCCTCGTTATCTTATTGCGTTCCCTCGAAATCCGGATCGCATTCCCTTGCGATATTATTGCGTTCCCTCGCATTCTGTATCGCTTTCCCTCGCGATAGCCTTCATTGTGCTGACTCAATAATAATGTGCTAAAAATATTTCTTCCATGTCCCCTCAGGGGCTCCGTAGTAATCTATATCTACCGGTATTTGCGAAAATGCTTCTTGTGTCTGAGAGTAACCAACGCCCCCGACAGTTTTGTCTACTTCTGTCGCGTCTACTTTTCTTTGTGGTTTGCTTCACTTGTTTCGCCAAGTCCAGGAGTGAGGTGAGCGAATGTGGGCCTATGAGAAAATGGGTCAGATGTATATTCATACGTGTATACAAAACAGGTAAAATGTTAGTTAGAAGATATCGGTCATTTAGCGGTGGACCTCTTAGCTTGACAAAGCCAGCGTATATAGTTGTATTGCTTAAGTGTTTTTTTTTTTCTTTGCTCTTAGCAAGTTACCTCAGGACATGCAGTGTGTTTTTCACTTGTTATGTTGATTTTATTAACCTCATGGTACCGATCTTGATGTACTTCTGAGGACAAGGTGTCTTGTGAACCAAACAAAGTCGACAGAGCAAAAGCCAAGAAGGTTGCATGGTAGTGAATATACGGGGTTTTATAGAGTAGGCCTACACGATTGCACGATTTGGATGCACAAGATTATTGTTGAGAGAATAAAGGAACAATGTGGAAGAAGCTGATTCTCGGTTTGGTGATCTCCTTTGTGGGTTATCGCTTGTTCCTGGCCGCGTGAGTATACCAACTCAGTATACTTTGCTTTCAGTTGTAACATGTACAACGAACTATTGATAAAATACACTCGTCATTAAGTCTAAAGTAAGAATAGAGTATACATGATATATATAGGTGCGTAAATTTCACGGATTTTATCATTGCATTTAATGATCCGTTCACCACAGGACATTTATGGGCTTTTTCAAGCATGGGGTGTACAACCACAGCCCAGGGGCATGCAAGATACTGCAAGGGATAGGTAAGTATTGCATACGACACACCAGTCACATATATCAAGATAATGGTGCATGTAATATACGGTATGTAGATATGATTACTACATCTGGTTCTGATACAGGGCAAGGAGGAAAATATTATGATATGCAGGGTACGGTGTGTAATACACTCCGTATGATAACATGAATTATCATATGCCAGAATGACAGTTGATGCAAATAGCGTAGTTAATGCTATTATACAGTCATTTAAATTACTGTCAACAAACTTAGACCTGAAAATACCCCATTTCTATGTATTTTGTTTTTCAATAGCTGTGCCTATTCTTCCAATAACAAACTTCTGCCCGGCGGGCTGTAAATTCCACACTTGCCCAGGCAGCTCCCAGTTCAAGAAAACGTCATTATTTTGAAGGGTAAACAAAAGCACATGGTCGCTCTTCAGGCCCGATTCCGTTATGTTTGACGTTTTTGCCGTCAATTTACGTTTTACGCTGATGCTCTTGTAACTCAGAAATGGCATGTAAATAAATGTGTGAATAAAAGCTGTATTTCTTGCTTATTTCTTTCTAATCTGATATGATTCAGTCATTTGAAAGATACTAAAGTGTCCCCGACATCCACTGGCATATGATAAACGGGTTATTGCACAATATGGGGTTTCATGCCCTCGGGCCAAGTCTTCAAGAAGCCCTCCGCTTCGCGTCGGGCTTCTCAAAAACTTGACCCTCGGGCATAAAACCCCATATTGTGCAATAACCCTATAGTAATGTACAGTGGTTGCCCTAAATGATATCGTCATGTTCAGTGATATTAATTTTAGTTGTGTGTAGTGTCAGTCGGTCAGTTTGTAACTTTCTCTGTATAATTTTTATAGATTAGGAAAAGATAAATGACTTTGTTCCATATTTCCGTAATCTACGATGTTATATATACATTTTAACACACCGTGATAATACACGTACCGTAATTATCAATTACAACTCACAATTTATATATGTAGATGGTGATAATACCAGTGGAAATCTCAGCATGGCCGACATTAGACACATGATTTCGATTACATTTAGCAAACGAAATGATTACTCGAATATTAAATCCGAAGAACAACTAAACTGTAGACACCCAATATAGAACATATTTATACAAGGTAATGTGTTTTTATAGTATTGTTTCCCTCTATACTTCTTCAGACAATGGATCAGAAGATATGACACACATTCCTGGAGATAAAGTTCTAATAACTTCGGTAAAGTGTGACTGTGCATACATGAATATTTGAATGACGAGTATTAAAAATGATGGATACATATTTAAAAAATTGAATTTTTTTTTCAAATTTTCACTGTAGCATTAACATTAAAATACCAATTTTTATTAGGTCGATACAACAATTACATATCATTCATGTATAAATATTTTGATGGTCCTTTTCATCACATTTTACAGGGTTTGCGGTTTCTAAACCGTGATAGTCCACATTACGCTGGTCACGTGGCCCGAATTTTTAGATTTGATTTCGCGAATCCGTCACTGAAACCAGCGGAAGTGTCTTTCAAAGGGTTCAACAGAGACATCAAAGACTGTGATTTTCATGGGCTTTCTTCCTGGGTGGACAGCGATACAGGTGACTGGGGGTGGTTGTATTGAAGCAGGCCATTTATGGCCATTACGAGAAATGTATGTTTGTGTTTCGTGTAGTATGTTTTTACTGATTACAGCATACAGTTAAATGATCAACATGTGAATATTTGTCTGAAGTTATTCGCGTGTCAACGATGTGTGCACTATGTGTAAATGCCTACAACACGAAATGATTTCTGTGATACTGACTTCAATATCCGCTTTTCGAGCTATCAATTTCACATGATGAAAACTACACTTTTCACTTTAGTAGGCGCAGTAAATATGTATTTGTTGCAGGAGAAGTCACCATTTTTGTTGTCAACCATCTTCCCAATAACAGAGTTGTGGAAATCTTCACTTACAACGATAAAACGAACACGTTGACACACGTACAAACTGCCGGCAGTGGAGATCCCAACTTTAAAATGTGTGTAGATCCACGCTATTATACGGATTTATACAGCGGTAGGCAAACTGGTCAAGATTCCATGTTCCGCATTCAAATGGTGTCCGGGAAACCCATACACTTCTTGAGCACTGTTATGTATGCAGTTTAATGTATGCTGGTTTTTTGTATGCCTCCCGCTGTAGCTAAATCCTTGCAATCAAAACTGAATTGCAAGCATTGAATTGACATAATAGAAATAGTTATTTCTACTTTTGTAATGTGTATATTTATTTACATATTGAGAACAATTTGCTGGCATCGGCAGTTCATAATTTTGAAATTTACATGTGAGTTTCTAACAAATCTCTAATGATGCTATACTGATTACCCTTACAAAATATATTAATCTCTTTAAATTTTGTGTCACCCCGTACCAGACCCAATGACTTGGTAGCGGTCGGACCCCGGCAATTCTACGTCACCATTTACCTAACGATGGAAAGTTCTTTGGAGATAAACCTGGGCCTGAAGTGGGGCTATGTTGTGTACTTTGACGGCAAGAAGAGCTCCATAGCTACAGAGGACAGGTTCATGATGGCCAATGGTATCGAGAGATCGGCTGACGGAAAGTATGTTTAGCCTAATCATAGTAACATCACATAAATATTTGTGTTATAATGAAATTTATGCCTCAGAAATGCACTCTCAAACACGACTTGAACAGGGCGCATTTTCAGTTTGAAAAATACACATGATTTTGTAAGTAAATAATTCGGAGTACTTTCATTACATTCAAGAAAGAGTTATGAATATATTTCCAACAAGAAAATGCAGCTAACTGCGAGAGTCGACATTAGAGCTCGAGCACATCATCAGCACCCTGACAGCTGAATGTATACTACTCAACGTTACTCCCCCCTACCCCCTCCCCCCCCCCCACAACAAACGCTACCATATCCTCTCCCACACGATTCCAATTCATTCCCGTATAACAGTTTGAACAGTTTGAACAGTTTATTGGTAATCAGACGCCTCAAGGAAGCACATTGATACAGGATATAATGCTCGACACTATATATTCATTCTATTACAGAGGCAAACAGAGTGGGTTCCTATAATTTCACGTTTTTGACAATATAATTTGCATATATAACACTCATTCACTCCATTGCATTATTTATACAAAGAATGTATATTATGATGAAAGCATAGGCCTCATAAATAAACATTCATTTTGAACTCAATGAAACATTTGTACGCCTGCTAAAATGATATTGAACCTTAATAAAATATCCTTAAAAATATTGGAAACTATGAGGAATATCTGCATCTGATATCATACTCAGTAATAAATAACATATTTACACTGGGCTAATGAAAAGACCAGTTTAAAATATAAAGGATTGTTCGAAGGCTTCGCAAAACCAACACCTTGACATATAAGGTACGTCAAATTAAGGTAAATGTAGCCGTGGCATCGCCGACGTATCGTTGTGTTCACTTCATAACACCGAAGAATGCCACACGGCACACGCAAGCTTACATGCATGCACGAGTTGCTGCACAGAAAATTGTGTGCTCCAAAATACGCGTCATTGTGGTAAAATTTGCTTTGCATTCTGGGAACGTCAATTTCCATCGGCTCCGCCATTTTGACGTTTCCAAAACAATCTCAGCATTTTGCGTAATTTTCTCAAACCTAACACATCGATTTATGCATTATACATCTGTGGAATATGCAAAGTTTGCCATCAATTCGAGAGATTTTATGTCAAGGACGAAGAAAATTCTCATTTGAAGTAGGTGTCTAAACGTTTACATGCCAAAACGGGCGTCGATAGGTTGGCATGAAACCTCCATGAAAAAGTCAGCACATAGACATGTAGAGGGTTGGGGGCTTCGCCCCCAACGCTCTAATGTAAAAAACGTTGTTGTACGGTACTTGTGAATTCAAGCTAAATCAGCAAAAGTGACCATGTGGCAAAGCTTGTCCCCGGAAGTACAAAATTACGTCATAAATACGTAATTTTTGGACACATGTGGAACGAGACTTTGGTGCCCTATTGTGTGAAATGGGCATGAACAGAAAAAAACGCTAATCGCCAGATGGTAGCACTGTTGGAGTGGTAACATTACGTCATTTATTATGATGACACCATGGTTTTACTTCAAACATATGGAATTTTGGCGCCATATGTCACGTGCATGGTTCACAACTTTAGCAGCTCTCTAGATCTGTGTTCCTTAGTGATTTGGCGCCAAAATTATCTCAGTTACAATGCTGCCACCTACCGAATGAGCTTTGTTCACGTCCCGTTAGTTTGCTAACTTAAAGTATATGTTGTTAATGTGGGTATACTCAGACGTGTTTAGCTATATTTACGTGACTACGACGAATCAATGTTTTCATTTTATTCACATGACTTTGCTGAATGAATATGTTCTATGTATATTCACAGGACTATTTTAGTAATTAATATGTTTTACCTATTTTCATATGAATGTTTTGAACAAATATATTCTGGTATATAGCTACATGACTATAATGCTACATGACTATAATGTTTCTTGTATATTCACATGACTTCACTGGATCGGTATATTTCAGGTATATTTACATGTCTCATATTGGGGAGCGCGAGCTGATTACATTCATGATAAACAGCGACAACAGTCTGACTGTGAAGGAGGTAATAGTTGCAAATGGATAACACAGTTGTCTAGGCATGTTGCAGAATTAGGATTATTGTATCCCCCGAACAAAGTTCGGCGGATACTATGGATTTGTCTCCGTCGCGTCCGCCGCGCCCAACGTAGAGATTTTCTTGTGAACGCTCTACAGGTTGCAAATCTTAACCGATTCTAATAATCTTTTATACATACACATCTCATGGTAAGATCCCGACACCAATCGATTTTGGTCGCCATAGCAACCAAATTGGCCGATTGGCGACACATTTTGTGCTCAAATTAGCCTGTTTAACACACATGGCTTGTGAACGCTCTACGAGTGGGAGTTTTTTCGATGAATGATGACGAAATCGCACAGGCTCGATAAGAAAGACCGTCACACGAAACCTATTGTTTTCCAGAATGGTCAAATGAATATTAATTAGTTAATGGATTAACTTATTAGGACCATTAAAATACCCACTTTGACATCTGTGATCACTCCAATACCCTGTACTTTGAAAGGAAATGGCACTGGATTTTTGTTCGGAATGGAGAACTGATGTTTTTGGTGAAAACAGAACAATAATATCGAATAAGTTAACTTTAGTTTTATTATTTAAGTTTGTTATTGACCACAATGAAAAATAGTTAAGATGAGAAACAATTCTTATTAAGCTCAACAAGGTAAAGATTTTGTCCAGTACAGATTTCATGGGTGTAACCGAATAAGATAACATTTATATACTAGTTAAGTAATTGACCTCAATAAAAATAGTTAAGACGAGAAACATTTACTATTGAGCTCAACAAGGTAAAGGTTTTGTCCAATACAGATTTCATGGGTGTAACCGGATAAGTTTTTATATATATTTTTACTAGTTATATATTTTTTTACTAGTTAGGTCTATTATTGACCACAGTAAAAATAGTTAAGACAAGAAATCTTATTATTGGGCTCAACAAGGTAAAGGTTCTGTCCAATAGAGATTGTATGGCTGTAACCAAATAAGTTTTGCAAGTTGGGTCTATTATTGACCTTAAAAAATAGTTAAGACAAGAAATATTTATTATTGAGCTCAACAAGGTAAAGGTTTTGTGCAGTAGAGATTTCTGGGTGTAACCGAATAAGTTAACATTATTTTTACTTGTTAAGTCTATTATTGACCACAAAAAATAGTTACAGACTGCAATTTTCATGGGATTTCTTACTGGGTCGACAGCGATATAGGTGAGAGGGGGTGGTTGTATTGAAGCAGGCCATTTCGAATAAGAATAGTTAAGACAAGAAATATCTATTATTGGGCTCAACAAGGTAAAGGTTCTGCCCAGTAGAGATTTTATGACTGTAACCAACCAAATAGGTTAACATTATTTTTTGCCATGCATATAATCAAGACGCGAAACATTTATTATTGAGCTCAACCAGGTAATTGGAATTTCATATTCGAACCTAATTTGGAACATATTTGGGGTGAAAAAATAGAGCTTTTTGTGAAACATTGATCTGACTCGAATTTTGTCATCTTGAAATGCAGATTTGGTCAACTTTTCTTTCGAATTTCAACTTGAAACCATGTTTGGTACATATGAAGAATTGAAATATAATTCATGGTGAAAAGTTCGATCTGGCTCCAATTTCGTCATCCTGAAATGCAGTTTTGGTCAACTTTTACTTTAAATTTCAGCTTGAAACCAAGTTTGGCACATATTATGAGTTAAAAATTAAATTATGGTGAAAAGTTTGATGTAGCTGCAATTTCGTCATCTTGAAAGGAGTTTTGGTGAACTTTTACTTTGAATTTCAACTTGAAACCAAGGTTGTCAAATATTATGAGTAAAAAAAAAATAACTTAAAAAGAAAAGTTTGATCTGCTCCAATTTTTTCATCTTGAAATGCAGGTTTGGTCAATGTTTATTTTGAATTTCAACTTGGAACCAAGGTTGTCAAATATTCTGGGTTGAAATATAATTTTAGGTGAAAAGTTTGATCTGGTTGTACTTTCGTTATTTTATCGATCATCACGAAATCGTGTTGACCTTGAATTTAACCTTAATAACCTTGAAAGATCGATGCAGCAATTTTGGTCGGAAAAAAGCAGTTGTGGCTTAAGATTTTACATTTATCTGGTAATCATCTTTAGCCTTTGATCTAGCTTTTCACACTTATCAGTTTTAAACTTGGGGCAACAGGGATGATAGGGCTAGGGGGGATACATCTAAGCGGTCGTAGGCGACCGGAAGCGTCTAGTTAAGAATGGCCATACATCGTAAGATTACTTACGTGTGGTGTAGATGTTATTGTGCCAAAACAACAATAGCCAGTCAGACTGTCAGCTGTCAACTGCATGTACATTTTCAAATCATGACCAACAATGACACCGTGAGTGTAGACATGACAACAGCAACAGCAACAACAACAACAACATCATCATCAACATCAACAACAATGATAAAGTCAACAACAACAGCGATTATTATTATTATTATTATTATTATTCCCCCACACAGCGCTACCCAGTATACACTATATTGGACAACATTGTAGTTGAGCCCGATACTGGAGATCTGTGGCTGGGGTGTCACCCCCTCGGCTACCAAGCGCTGGCTTACCTAGACGACCCCAGCAAGCAGTCAGCGTCCCAGGTACGTGCGAGGTGTGGTGCTATCAATTCCTTGTTGTGTTTGTATAGAGGTGGAATTTGCCGGTAGTTGAGTGAATTACTACAATTCCACTGATTTCCATTGTATATTTGTTAAAAATATTATATCTCTTTTGTTCGTTTTTGGAGGTCTAGTATATATATGCCTTGTAGAAATATACAATGAAAATGAGCGATAATATTCGGATTGAGGGTTTTTTTTTTATACATGTGTAGGTTCTGCGCCTGCGCGTCAAGGATGGTCACGTGACGGAGATGCACGAGATTTACTCGGACGACGGAAGTAGATTTTCTGGATCTACTGTGGCAGTGTACAGGAAAAACCAGCTTCTGATCGGGAGCATTGCTACTAAAACCCTCCACTGTGACGTCAGATACATTCCTTGAGTTATATCAATGCTTCTAGAATGCGGGCAGAATTAAAAACAAAAACTTTGATCGATGCTATATGGTGGACTTTACTTAAAAATATAGGCTAAACAAAATATGTTACATACCACACATAATAATTTATGGGTATTATTAGTTGTATTATTACACATAATAGTTTATGATAACTTTTACAGTTACTGATGTATCTAATGAGTCGGTTAATGATAGAGTGATGATTTCTGTTCAACTCGGTTGTACCATTCGATGTAATGTTCTGTTATCGTGGTTGCTGTTCAGTATATCTCTGGGAGGCAATAAGTGTAATTTTACTGTCTGCCCCAGTTATGACAAGCATTGTGCACTACAGATGCAAATACCAGTAGATACAGAATTTATTATGTCCGATTGTACATATGTATATAAATGTAAAGGCACAGCATAATGATGTAAATACTTATGTTTCGATTTGACTGTGTAATATAATACCTTGTTCCATAGCGTCGGGGACAGTGAACCGTACATCATTGAGTTGTTTATGTTATACTTTGAGACGAAAGACACAATCGAGGAACAGTATTGTAGCTAGCGATGTTTGTAATAAAATCCATATTAACAGCTTGTATTGTGTATTTTTCAATGTATTACCACCCATGTAATTAGATTTTGATGATGCCAATAGCGAACGTAAAAATACAACTTTTTTTCGAATAGTAGCAAAGTCCGACCAAACAGTTTATCTAAAGTTACATAAGGGACAGACTGTTGTAAACTGTATATTCAATTGTACACTTGATGGAATTGGTATACAATTTCCCAACAACTGCAATAGATTTATGACAAGTTCATAAATACCAAATCACAAATCAAAACGCAAACTATTACCACAAAATACCAAAAGATTTCGATGATGTCAATAATAAGCTAGGATGACACATGTTTGGACTAGCACATTTATCTTCAGCCATACTTTTTTTAGGTCATACTTTGTATACAAATCCAAGGCTATTGACATTTAGGCCCAAGTATCATATCCTGCGTCTTCCTCTATATCCAATAAGGATTAAAAAGGTGACAGACGGATTAAATGGCATTCATTTAGTGGACGAGTAGTATCAAGGCGCAGCGTATGATACTTGGGCCGAAATGTACATGAAAACGCTCCGCATGCATACATCAACAAATAATACGCTTGATTTTTTCTAACTTGTTTACATCGGGTTTGAGGATATTTTTGTGATGCTATATGTGTGCTCCAACTTGACCTCAGGTGATTTCGGATGCTAGGACTGAAGTTGCAGGTCCATTATGTGTACATTATGTGTACTGTTAAGTGACCATTGAAGACGAGTAAGAATTACGTGATGCTAGAGTCTAAGTATATTGAGCACACAAGAAGACATACGCTATGCATCTTTTGGAGAAGCTGAAAATGACCTCAGGCCTACGCAAATCCAGTATACTGGAACATAAAGGTCAGCTCATGACTTCTAAATGACTTTTCAGAATAGAAAGCATGATGATTCACTTGTTGAGCGTATATGATGTGTTATGTGATACATTGTATTGTGACATTGAACTTGACATTAAGTGACACGTGCTTATTACTGAAGCTCAAGTGTACGGCTACTGCGGCTTGAAGATTCATTTAGAGTTCGAGTTTACAGTGCTAAGCACATAAGGAGTCAAATGTGGTGTATTTTCGAGTGACCTCGAACTAAAACTCTAAAACTGTGAATGTGTGTCCAGTGAACAATGTTACATTGAACACTTATTTCGATGTCCACTGTGAGGTGTGGCATTGAAAAGGCATTGATGTTACAGAATAGATGGAAAACAACACCGTTTTGATTAAAACTTTTCATTAACGTATGTGGACAATGTGAGAACAATTTCACCAAATACAAATCACTAATATAATGCGGAATAAAATAAACTAGTTAATAAACTAGTCAATTGATTTCATCAAAAAAAATATATATACACATATGTTTTACAGTCAAATACAGAGATAAAAGTCTTCGTGTTTTTTCCGACCCTATAGTCGGCAGTCTATCTTCACATTCTCATGGCTTCAGAGTAAACTTTCATGGCCTTGACCTTCTTCGATAGCGGTTCCATGTTGACAATGTGCAAAGTCCTAATTAGTTCCGTCAAGTTCGCCAGGGGGCCTCGAAACTCGTTCCAGAAGAGAAAGGCGTTGTAGATCCTAGCTTGAAGCTTGTCCCTGCCAGAATACTTCGTTTCTAATTCCTGGATTTTCTCGTCAGGGAAGCGAAACTTTCTCATCAGGTAGCGCAATTCGTGTTTGTTCAGGGAAGTCTTCAGCATCTCGAAAACTTTCTTCAGAAGCAGTTCTACGAGAAGAATACATTCATAGTAATATATGCTTGAAGTGTATCAGATTATGAGCAAGTATATATTAGTAGAACACAAAGTCTAGGTAACTTCTCTATTTCAACCCAGAGGACCAACTAATGTTCCTTGGTATTTGAAGAAAGATTTTAACAATTATCTGTTAACGGATATGAAACAAAAAGTTCTTTATAATGAGCCGAGTCGTAATGAAGAATTAACTGATCTTGCCTAACAATAGCCTGATGACGTTATGGTTATATATCTGAATACCATACCTTGGCGGTTGAAGGCCTTCTCGATGAAGCAGCCTATGGGTTGGATCACCCCACCCACCACGACATCTGGCGGTGGGTTCTTCAGTGGGTTGTCTTGGAGATTGAGCTCCGTGAGACCCCTGAGGTAGCCGAAGTTCTCCGGGAGTGCCTCCAAATGATTACTACTGAGGTCCAAGACTAACAGCGATTGCATCTCGCAGAGTTCCTTAGGAATGTCTGTGAGTTTGTTGTTGCGGAGGACGAGAGTTTCCAAGTTTTTCATCCTGGTGATCTCATCAGGTAACTCGAAGAGCTCGTTATTTTGAAGGTACATGTGGGTTAGGTTGCTGAGCTCTACTCGTTCTGGCAGTTCACGTACTTTATTTCCGAATTCCTGGTCGAAGTACAACGTTGTGAGGTTGGGCATCGAGAAGAGCACCCTTGGGAACTCGACGAATGAATTGTTTGAGAGGTTCAAGAGCGACAGACTTATCAATCCCTCGACATCACGTGGGAGTAAAGTGATGTGGTTGCCAGAGAGGTCCAGAGTCTGCAGGGATGGCAACTGGCAAAGTCCGAGGGGAAACTTCTCGAGTTTGTTGGAGCTCAGGTCCAAGCTGCTAATGTGTTGCAGCTGACCGATCGAATCTGGGATGGTCGATATGGAGTTTCTACTGGCATTGATGGTTCCCAAGTATTCCAATGTGCAGAGACACAGAGGGAACTCCTGTTTCGATGGAAGGAAAATAAAAATATAACATCCACATTTGAACCGGAATTTTTCATGATTCTAGACTCTAGTTCTGGCCAAAACTAGGAGCGAAAAAGCAGTCAAACTTCTTTACAGTTCTTTCGACGATTTCACCAAGGTGGCAGTTACACCAAATTGAATTACTAAATATTACATACCTTGAAGTTGTTCCCAGAAATATTTATCTGTTGGAGTTGTGATAGACTCCCCAGTTCAGGAGGTAGTTCTCGCAAGTTATTGTTCTCCACATTGAGAAACTCCAGGTCAGTGAGCTTTGCTACACTATCGGGCAATGTTTCCAAATTGTTCTCATCAAGTAGCAGCGTCGCGAGGCTTTCCATACCACAAAGTCCTGTTGGAAGTTCTTCGACGACATTATGACTGAGTGTCAAGGTGTGAACAGAGGTACAACTACTCAAATCAGTTGGGATCTCGCTCAAGTTGTTGTGATCCAGGTAGAGTTCTTCAAGGTTGACTAAGCTCCCAATTCCTGTGGGAAGACTCG
This sequence comes from Terebella lapidaria, assembly GCA_949152475.1. Taxonomy (NCBI): domain Eukaryota; kingdom Metazoa; phylum Annelida; class Polychaeta; order Terebellida; family Terebellidae; genus Terebella; species Terebella lapidaria. The sequence goes on from OX424570.1 coordinate 23,860,235, forward strand.
AAATTTTGTTCCAAGCTAAGCATATGACCTCCAACGAGGTGAGGTTGAATAGAGTCTCGGGAATCCCAGCCAACTGGTTCTGGTTGAAATCGAGAATCTTTAATGATGTCAACCGATCCACGTGGTCCCCATTTAGGCGTCCGATTCTATTGTTAGACATGCCCAGTTCTTGAAGGTTCTCCAAGCTGAAGATTTGCACGGGCACAAACTCGAAATCATTGTCGTCCAGTAAGAGTTGCTGAAGGCAAAGCAGATTTTCAACCTCGTGTGGTAAGTTTGTCAAGTCGTTCCCTGCCAGTTGCAAGCGGGTGAGGCCGTGGATTTTACAGACGGCGCTGCTGAGAGCGCTGATGTTGTTCTTCTCAAGCGCTAGCTCTTGGAGACTTTGTAGGTCTGAAATGTCGTCGGAAATGTCCGCTATTTTGTTCTCGTTGAGTCCCAACGCCTCCAGTTTAGTGAGTTGGAAAATCGCTTCAGGAATTTCCGTTAGCTGGTTGTTATGTGCGAAGATTTGTCTGAGGTTTTTACACGAGCTTAGCGCACTAGGCAGATCAGTGAGACGGTTGCCGCTCACTTCCAACGTCTGCAAACTCATCAGTTGACCCACCGTATCAGTGAGAATGCTAAGTTTGTTGTCTTGGACGTCTAGAACTTTCAGGTGCGTCAGCATTCGGATTTCTCCTGGGATTTCAACCAGTTCGTTTCCAGAGAGCGTTAGATCGCTGAGATGCGACAGATCAAAAACATCAGATGGTACCACCGTGAGTCCACGATTACGTAGGGATACGTTGCAATCGTTCTCCCCGAAATTTACGGCTTTCGGTTTCGATTCCATTTTGATGGATCCTCCTCCTTCACCAACTTCTTCGTCTTCGTCTCTGAACTTCATTTCTGCTTCTTTGAGATTCACAGAATAAGAGTTTCCTTTTTTCTGTCAATATGAAAAAAATATTGTCATAACGCGCAGATCAGAATAATATAATTACATTTAATCCCGTAAAAAAATCCTTCCCGATTTCATGCGTGAGAGAACATGGTATATTGTGAGACTATATAAGATAATCAGATGTAACCTATACGTCTTGTACTAATCACTGTTTACTAGCTAGATGTATTAGCTTAGAGAAAGGTTAGTCCACAAAACTGCTTGTTCAAATTTGATTGAAACACGCCTCTGTATTGACATAATCAGATTAATATTGTGACCATATTATCACGCCCAAATTATAATGCCATTAGGTGACAGAACTTTGATTTGGACAGCACTGTGCTGTAGGAGAAACACTGAACACAATTTACCGGAATGTACAACCCCGCTCATTATGTCCCGACCAAATAAGGCGCGAACATCAACCTCACTGTGAGAGCTCACCACGTCTATTCACTCGATAACATCAAAATATGTGCCGTCAAAATATTATGATAGGCTTAAATCGTTTGAAATCTTATTCCACTTGCGTAGAAAGTTGATAACATTCAAAACCGACCATCAGTATTGATTGAAAATAATCGATAATCTCAGCGTTATGCCATGCAATCAAACATTACAGCCCGGACACTGTCAGGTGGAGGTTATTGATCCACTATAAAACTATATCTAGGATGAATAAGCAACCGTGCAAACGTAAATGATAAAGCAACCAATAGAATTCAATGTATAATTTGAAAATAAAATGATAATTATCACAATATTGCCTGAAAATATCATATACTTACAATAATTAGTCCATCGTTTTAAATTGAACAGACGATTGTTCCCTATCCAGACACCTGCCGTCTCACTTGAGTTTCTAAGCGCGTTGTTTACGTGTTGCTAAGCTAGCTGGTAGCGCACTCTCCCGGCAAACACATCGGCGTTATCGGCCAAGCGCAAGGAATCAAGTTTTATCTACACAATGCGCTAGATATGTGAACGCCGCGCGTGTGACAAACAGAGCTTTATACGCTTATATATAGACTATGTGCTTGGAAATATTCGGGTCGATATCTTTGTTTATCCACGCCTACCCAGGGCAGTCCGGTTGATAATGTTATATCAACATAAGCCCTACAGTTTGTTACATAATGTGATGTAAACCTGAAATCTGCATTGAACACCGAACAAAATAAACGCGTCTAACATGCATTAATCATCACAATGTATAAATTCATTATGTTAACAACCCGCGTAAATATATCGTGCCTAGAAAAATGAAATTATATCACTTGTTCATAACTACATTTGGTCAAATGCCTGTTATGAATGACATACAGGCACCATACTTGAGTGGCAGAGCTAAGGGTGCAAATATGTCATTCCACAACCCTGTGCTACTCTTTACATGTGGCAAGTACCTTTCAAGAAATCACATCACCCCCACTGTAGTGTGAAGTTAGAAAAAGAATGTTTGAAAGAACGGCTCAAAAGTATCTATGAACATGTACCGCATTACAGCTGTATATGTAATTGCCTAAATGTGGGGATCAAAGTCCGTGCGTGGAATTCCTAACAACGCTTTTTACATTCCACACTTTGGAGAGGGTGGTTCTACTGGGTAAAATTTTTTTACTGGCTTTTTTTTTTCTTTTTACTGGCTTTTCCTTATTAAAGTATAGTTTAACAAGTAAATGCGAGTCGCACTTATCCCATGGGATAAGTACGACCAAAGTCGGACATACCCCGATCGATATCATTATTGTTATTATTATTGTTGATGACGTGTAGGAAATGACGAAGCACGCTACTGTTGCACTTTTATTGTACGCTGAGACAGGTAAATCTGGAACACATGGACAAGGACAACAAGCAAACAGCAGAAAAAAACACATGTACGCGATGTATCATAATATTTGACCCATTAATCGAACACACTGAACTACATATTGAAATAATCTATGTATATTCTATCCATGTATGAAAACACAATAATATTATATAGCAAATATATTATACAGTATTTGGCTATCTTCAACTATGAATGTTTTAAATTCAGGCAATGTTCAATATACAAATATTATATTCTGAATAAGCTATATTCTGAATACACTATAATCGGAAGCATTTACATGTACTTACAACAATGTGCAACGCCATGAAGTTCACAAAATTCCATTCCATATATTGAAACATAGTGACATAAAAATGCTGACTATTTCTGTTAGTTGTACACTGTTCAAGTGCCCGTTTCCAACTGACCACTAGCTCAATAAAAATTGTATTCAAGTTCTGCCTACTGTGCTCATTGAACCATGAACCCCTTAGCAACACCAACCCATACAGAGTATTGCCCGTGCGTTACAGCAGTGCATACAAACTAGTATCACACACACAAAATACAATACACAAAGAAATTACAGGACCACAAAATGACAATAGAAAATATACACTTCAAAATAATCAACACTCCCCACCTTTGAATTCACCTGAATTCAAAAAATTTAAGCTCCGGAACCTTAACTACCTTCCAACAGGACAACTTTAGTGACTGGTCGAACTAGAACAGTAGATTTGGTCTTCACTGTGACAGACCTAACAAGACCATCTCTTCCCTGCTTGACGTCAACAACCAAGCCTAAAGGCCACAAACTCCTTGGACAATTTTCGTCTAGAATCAACACAAGGTCACCTTCCCTAATGTTAACATCTTTGTGAAGCCACTTGTTTCTCCTTTGCAGTTCTGGAACATATTCTCTCAACCAACGACGCCAAAACTGATTTGCCAAATGCTGTACATATCTCCAGCGTCTTCCATACATATCATGATCAGAAAATACACCAGTTGGAGGAACAGATCCGGACTGCAACAGCAGCAAATGATTGGGTGTAATAGCTTCCGGATCAGAAGCATCATTGCTAACTTTCGTAATGGGACGACTATTTATGATCGACTCGACCTCTGCGAAAAGAGTCCGAAGGACATCATCTGTCAACCTAGAGGCCCCAAACAAGAGAGCATTCATCACTTTCCTAATCGTGCGGATCAAACGCTCCCAGATACCACCCATATGAGAAGCAGAGGGAGGATTGAAAGTCCAATCGATATTACGGTGTACACTGAATGAATTGATTTTCTTCTGACTCAACTCTCTCATGCCTTTAGCAACTTCAGACTGTGCGCCTACGAAATTAGTACCATTGTCAGACCAAACTTTCAAAGGTGTACCTCGACGAGCAACGAATCGACGGAAACCATTCAGGAATGAATCTGTGTCCAAACTATCTAACTTCTCCACATGAACTGCACGTGTTGTCAAACAAGTAAAAATACAACCATACCTTTTTACCTCGGATCTACCATATTTAACCATAAACGGACCAAAGCAATCAATGCCAACATATGTGAAACATGGTTTACTAGGCTCAAGCCTCTCAGCTGGTAAATCAGCCATCTGCTGAGAACAAGGAGGAGCGAAAAGTCTCTTACACACAACACAAGCGTTCCTAACCTTTCTGATAACGGATCTTGCCCTGGTGATCCAATACTTGGATCGCAAAAGACTCAAAGTCCACTCGGTTCCCAAATGAGCGACATTGTGCAAATCTTGAACGATGAGGATGGCAACTGGATGATCATGAGGGATGATAACAGGATGTTTCTTCGAATCTGCGGCAGAGAGAAACCGTAGCCTACCCCCTACACACAACACACCATGACTGTTCACTACTGGTCCTAAGTCTTTGACGTTGCTGTGAGCATGTAACTTTTTCCCTGCAGTTAACTCCTGGAGTTCTCTACCAAATCTCTGCATTTGCACATGCCGAATGATCAGCAACTCTGCATCTCTGAGTTCATCGACTGTCAAATGAGGACTAGACACTGAAGCATCTTTTGACCGGAGTTTTTGCTTCCAACGCAACAACCAAGCTACAGCTCGCTTTAAGCGATACCAGCTAGAGTGATGAGCAATGAGAACATCAAGTGGATGCTCTGACACAACAACTGAATGAGATACAACCGCACTAGATGCATTCTTGGTTTCAGGATCATCACCAGGTAAGGCTGTAACTGGTCCACTGACAGGCCATTGTGTTTTATACGTGTTTAGAAAGTCTGGACCATGACGCCACTTGTCCATATCCATTGATGTGGGATTCTGTACTCTGGTCAACAGATCTGCTGGATTCTCACTACCTGCAACGTGCTGCCACTGAGAGGGACTACTCCCTGAACGGATAACACCAACTCGATTACCAACAAACACATGGAACCTGCGCGACTCATTATGGATATACTTCAGGACGATTTCACTGTCTGTCCAGAAATATGACTGTCCGATGTCCAAATCCAACTGTTCACAAAGAACCTCTTCAGCTTTCACTGATAGTACTGCAGCTTGCAGCTCCAAGCGAGGAATCGTAATATTCTTTAATGGGGCAACTCTACATTTACTCATGAGCAACTCCACGTGCACCTCACCAAACTTGTTCACACACCTAAGATAGGAGCACGACCCATATGCGACCATACTGGCATCACTGAAATGATGCAATTCCAATGCAGCATCATCGAATCCTGAAGGTTTAACACACCTTGGTATACTCAAGTCCCTGAGAAGACATACAGTCGAGATCCAACTAGACCATCTGTTGGCTAAATCTGGAGGCACAGCCTCATCCCATGATAGTTTCAAACGAACTGCATCCTGAAATAGCAGTCTTCCCCCGAGAGTAACAAGACCAACGATCCCGAGAGGATCATAAACCGAGGAAACTACACTGAGCATTACACGCTTGGTGATCGTCTCATGAACTTTGATATCAACCTCAAAGAAGAATACGTCTTCAGATACATTCCACTTCACGCCTAAAGCTTTACTTCTCAGGTTCGGATTCAACTGCTTAACCTCCTTGGCACGATCATCCTCAGGTATCTGAGACAAATTATCTGCGTCACTGAACACAAACTTAGTCAGCCTAAATCCTGCATTTTGCAGAACCTGTTTGGTATCAAGAATAACCTGCAACACTTCATCCCGTCCGGTAGCCGAAAACAAGCAATCATCCACATAGAAAGCTCGACGAACAACATTAGAAATGATATCATCAACAGGCTGATCCTGAACTGCACGTCGCAATGCATAAGTCGAACTGCTTGCACACCACACACCCCCGAACAAATGAGACGTCATACGATAATGAACAATATTCCCCGACTCATCATACCATAGAAATCTGAGAGCATCTCTGTCATGTTCTGGTATTTTGACCTGATGATACATAGACTCAATGTCCGCCATAACTGCATGGTGATGTTGACGGAAACGTAGCAAAACATGAAGCAAACGATTAATCAAATCCGGACCCTGGAGACACTCATCATTGAGTGACTCGCCCATAAACTTCGATGCACAATCAAAAACGATTCTCAGTTTGTCTGGCTTTTTATCAGTGACTACAGCATGATGCGGCAAATACCAAACTTTACCATCAGCGACTTGAACCTCATCAACAACCTCAGCATATCCACGATCGAGCAGCTTATGCATCTCATCATCATACCTAACAAGGAGTCCCCTCTTGGCCAAAGACACCTTTGTCGACATTAGCCTGGACATTGCAACCGTGACATTATTAGGAACAACAGCACCTTGTTTCCAAGGAATGGGTAATTCATAATGACCATCAACTACAGCAACCTTTGCATCCCACAACTTGATGACCTGCATATCTTCATTGGACAAAGATGGCTCCTTGACGTCGAAGCAATCATTTTCAATTTTCCACAAATCATTGACCTTATCATCCAAACTCGAAGTTGTGACAAAGTGAGCTATGACATCTCGACCAACTGGGCCATCTTGAAACACTGGACCATTAACTGACCACCCCAAGAGCGTCTTGATGGCAAAAGGTTCACCCGGACCACCTCGTCTACATTCTAGAGGACACAGAGCCTCGGCATGATCCTGACCTATGAGAAGATCAACACCTGATCTTGCATCATGAACTGGTAGGTCCCGTAGGTTAGCATAAGCATTCAGAGACATCTCAGGAACATTCACTGGAATGTTGTCAATGACATAGACGTTTGACAAGTTGATACTGGCTGAGCCATCACATGACATGAGTGATAAGTTGACCAATTTTGTGTGTTTGGGTTCGAACGAACCACTCAGAGTGTTCAAGATGTAAGTCGTGCATGCACCACGGATTCCGAGTGAATCAATCAAGCGTTGTGAACAAAAACTATTTGTAGACGCATTATCAAGCAATGCTGACGTAACATAGGAACCATTTACGAGAACCTTCACCAGTGGTACATGCACAGCCACATTCGGTTTCTGATTGTATGTGTTTGCTTGGTTTACATTGACACCACTTACACTCTGTTCTCGATTTGGAACTGCATTGGCTTGTGGTGATATGTGAATAAATTTAGTGTGCTTTTGACCACAGCCTGGAACACTACACACTGATGGTTTTCGACAATTCTGAGTAGTGTGGTTTGATAACAAACAATTATGACATAACCTTTTGGATATGACCAGATCTAACCGATCTCTAGGCCTCATGGCCTTGAACTTTTCACAGTAGAACAAACGATGACTCTGATCACACAATGGGCACGGCTGAACATAGCTTGGTGTGCGATCGACACTGCTGGCGAAGGACGAGGACTGTGATGACCTGTGGCTACGATCTTGTGACGATGTCTTGGGTGTGGATGGACCGTGGCCGTAGACAGGATCTGATGCTTCCTCCGCTTGCTGGACGAGAAATTTCACAAACTCGGTGAAACACGGATATCTGTCAGTTTCCCGCTTGTTCTCGAGAGCGCGTCGCTTCCACCGGTTCTGGACGTAAGGCTGACATCGGCGAATTATATCGACGATAGATGATTGAGTGTCGATCTCTGATAGTCGGTCAAGTCGAGACAAAGTCGCGTGGCTGTTGGATATGTCGTCCGCTAGTTGTTGTAAATCACTCGGTGATCGAACTTGCTTCCCGGTCTTGAGATTTTTGATGATGCGATCAGCAATTAGATGTGTGCTGCCAAATCTGCGCTTGAGAGTCTCGCGAGCTTCCATGTAGCCCTTATCACCGCCGATGAGGGAACAATATCTGATGGCATCTCTGGCGTGTCCACTAGTGCACTGAAGAAGTCTGGTCAGCTTGACACTCGAGTCGGTTGTAACACGCTCTACATGTTCGTCAAAAGCAGCAAAGAAGCTATGAAACTTCAGTGGATCACCGTCAAAAGTCTCGAGCTCGAGTTTAGGTAAGTTCATCAAACTCAGCAACTCGGTGCGACTGAGCTCATCTGGTGGAGGCTTTTCCTGCTTGATAGGGACGGCTTTCTGTTGTTCTGCTAACCACTGTTTCACAGACTTTATGGACGCGATGTATGTACTCTGTACATCTTCAAAATACTGGTCACTAGCATCGATATCATTATCATCAGTGAGTTCATCATGGTAAGTTGTATGAGCAATTTCAAAGTCTCTAAACTTCTGCTTGATATTTGCGAAGCGCTGTTTCACCTCATTTTCGTCATCCTCGGCCATGTAGCGTTGGGTTGCATTCATCTCACGTGTGAGCGCAGACTTTTTCGCCTTGCGAGTGTTTTTGTTGTCCTCCGACATCCTGCGACTTCTGACGTATGATTGTTATTTACTGTTGATGACGTGTAGGAAATGACGAAGCACGCTACTGTTGCACTTTTATTGTACGCTGAGACAGGTAAATCTGGAACACATGGACAAGGACAACAAGCAAACAGCAGAAAAAAACACATGTACGCGATGTATCATAATATTTGACCCATTAATCGAACACACTGAACTACATATTGAAATAATCTATGTATATTCTATCCATGTATGAAAACACAATAATATTATATAGCAAATATATTATACAGTATTTGGCTATCTTCAACTATGAATGTTTTAAATTCAGGCAATGTTCAATATACAAATATTATATTCTGAATAAGCTATATTCTGAATACACTATAATCGGAAGCATTTACATGTACTTACAACAATGTGCAACGCCATGAAGTTCACAAAATTCCATTCCATATATTGAAACATAGTGACATAAAAATGCTGACTATTTCTGTTAGTTGTACACTGTTCAAGTGCCCGTTTCCAACTGACCACTAGCTCAATAAAAATTGTATTCAAGTTCTGCCTACTGTGCTCATTGAACCATGAACCCCTTAGCAACACCAACCCATACAGAGTATTGCCCGTGCGTTACAGCAGTGCATACAAACTAGTATCACACACCCAAAATACAATACACAAAGAAATTACAGGACCACAAAATGACAATAGAAAATATACACTTCAAAATAATCAACAATTATTATTTGCAAAACATTAGGGAAACCTATTAAAGTATATCTCAAGACAGTTGGTCCCACAGTCAAAAGGAGCTCAATTTTTACCCAAAGGGTATTATCTATATTACCTATATTATCTATACTATATCTATATATTGCCTATATTATATATATTATCAGTATATTTTAACCAATTAAAGCCATTCTTATTATGTTGGTGTCAAATTACACTAAACCGTAAGTAGAATTATTTGGAATCTCTGTGCCACCAGAAGCAGTTTGATACTTCTAGACCCAATATCATGTGTGCTAACACCGAATACCCTACTATCGCCCATGCTAACCTGTTTTGCAGTATATCTCAAAAACTGTTGGTCCTGGAGCAAGAAGAAGCTTTATTTCGACTATGATTATTTGGAATCTATATGTCACCTGAAGCCTGTAGGAAGCAGTTTGAGACTCCTGTCACAACGCACTGAGGTCTTTGACCTTTGATTTTTGGTAAATGTGTGATTCCGATCGAATATGTAGAAGAAACGAGCACGGTGATCCCCTGTTTTCTTTTCAGTATCAGGATGCTAATCATTCACTCTATAAAACATGTCATTTTGAAGAGATAATATTCAAGAAATGACTTTTAAATTTTGACTCTTCGTTACCTCACTGTTTGTAGCGGACTACGTTAATACTTAATGAATGTCATTATGAAATTTTAAAGTACATGCATGACCGCAAAGTGGGCTAAATTTAGTGATTCTTAATCAAGTAAACGTCTGTGTACATCTACACCTACTTATCGATATGAATGTGTTTCTTTCTTTTTTCATTTCCACGTTTCGTGGGAAAAGGACGAACATCCTGGATATTTAATTTTGAACGCACACCATAAAATCAATATTCGCTCGTGGACAGAGCATTGGCAAGGTTGAGAAGATCATACAAATACAGCATTGACCTTGGCACCATTTGTACCAAATTATCATGTTACTTATGTATTTTCTCTACAGTTATAGCATGCATAGGTATATAGGTCCAAAGGTTGACGTCTGTCTAATTGTATGCTACTCACTAACTAGGCGTGAGATCGGTCTTGAGTTCGCTCGCATGCGTTTTACACGTAAGTGAATTTTTAAATTATTTAAAATTGTTTTCTGCGTTTCTCTGTGAATGCATTATTTCTTTTGAAGATTATACCTTTCAACAAACAGATGTTGCTGCAAAACAGTGTGTTGTTTATACTGTATATCTATTGGAGCCTAAAATACTTGATAACCACTCGCTAAAGTGTCTACCTATACTGCAGCAAATAGCATACAATATTCAGCTCTATCGACTATGGATTTATGTTCCACGTTTCTCATAAAAGATCGATGATTTTCCAGATATCATCGAGATGGCGGAAGGTGGACAAGCACTGGACGAGATGGTCATTAACATTCCACGTGGTGATTCTGAGCTTGATCAGGCCTGCGGAATCGACTTCGGTATGGGTTAATATAACTTTGATTTATGATAAGTTACGTTCAAAAGTTGAAATTACATGGCGTACATGTATAGTGATACATCTTACACATATTGGAGTCAATGAATAGAAACTATGTTTTAATTAAGTTTGAACGTATGAGCTATTGAATATACTAAATACCGAATTCTGAATTCGTGAATAACTTAACGTTATTGATTGTTAAGCTGACCAATTCCCATAAATCTTTCCAACAATAGGCTCATCCGTAATAAAGGTCTCCTACACGTGTCCGAATGAGAAAGAAGTGGAAATCCATTGTGCTTTATTCCCTCCATCCGAATTGGAGGGAGCTCTCCGGTACCTGAAAGTGAAGGCGGGAAAATGTATAGCCCGGGATGTCATTAACGTCAGCGGAATTGGCGGATACAATCACAAGATATTAATTGAAGAAACATTTGGTGTAAAGTGAGGTTTGCGCATGAGAAAAATTAACAATTTGTCAGGCAATTTAGGCCTACTTAGTATTTAGGACTAGGGCACGTAGCAGGGGGGTACGATGTAAAACAATAGAATAATACTGTGCCAAGAATAAAGAATAACGTTAAAAATTATGCTTTATTTTGATGGCATTCGAAGTGAGCGATGGTCAGGCAATTTATATGCTTCGGCGAAAAACAAAAACGTTTTGCGTGTTTCAGAGTGTCCATCGTGAACGAAATGGACTGTTTCGTAAGAGCTCTAGCTTTCCAGTTTCTGTTCGGTACCCTTCCAAGAAGTGAATTAGTCCACCCGCGATCCGATGAGATAAAGCAGTTCGCTCTGAATTATACCACGACAGTATTTGACGCATTCCTGCCTGAAGAAGTTTATCAGCAGATGCTACAGGGAGAAACCACTGAAGGAAACGAAACTGAAAGTGGGAAAATCCGAGAGAGGAGGACTGGTGTGGACGAGGCGGATCCTCAAGATTCTGGAGACGGTGTCGATTACCCCACCATGTTGTTTATGTGTGGCTCTGGGGGATCCGCCATACTTGTGCGTAAAATATTCGATACCTAATTTACTCATCGGATCGATCCCCACTGGGGCACCCGAACTTATAAAATAAAGCAGGTTACCTTTGTGGTGTTACAAATAAGGCAGAAATGTCATGTAGCACTTTCCCAATGAAGGAACAATTACGACTTGGTCATCATTATACCCCAGTCATTATTATTATCATTATATTCATTGTCAGTATCATTAATTCAGGTTCAGAAAGACGGTTCGTACAGGCCCTTGGACCTGATCACAATGTGCGGGCGATATTTTCAGGGCCTTGGCAGTTTGCTAACGGGCGCCGAGGTTAGCCCGAAAATATATGTTTTTAGATTTTCTCCTGTAGATAGCTTCATCATCAATATTTTAAGACATTACCAATATCATTCCCACATATTGCATTTCAAATTTGATTGATTTATTTTATGACAATACTTACCCCAATCATAACGTATAATCATAACGCACTTGCCGGCAAATACATGTTTTTTGGCCATATGCGCAGAACGTGCACCAAGCCTTGACATTGTCACCAAAAATGCTGCTAATTCCGCAAATGAACCGCGCCGGACCGTCTAATCACATGTTTCTCTCTGTGGACAGAGTTTTGACGAGTTGGTGACCCTTGCGGAGCGCGATGACCCGACCGCCTTGGACGTCACCGGCCGCCACATGAAACAAGTCCAAACTGAGGATTTCTACTCTAGATTCCCAGACTTATTGACCGTACATGACATGGGGCAAGCGGTCGGGAAGAAACTCAGTGTGTTTTTGGTATTGTCTATCCAATATTGATATGATCAAATAGTGCATTTTTCAAACTCAACGCAAGTATCTTCCAATGAATATAATTTCACCTGATTATGATCGTGAAAGCGCTCAAAAGCTGGATTATTGCGATGAAAAATAGAAATTTTCTCCTTTTTTTCGTAACCGAGGGCACATACACAAGGCCGTGATACAAAACGAGATAATGACATTTGTGGCAAATGATCGTGTTTGTGTCTAAACATTAATTTTTTTCGAATCAGAAATCTTATTTTTATCTCAATAGTCCAGCTTTAAGCCTTTTTTGTGACATTTTTCACAGAGGATTTCAATATGGAAGACATAGCGGCCAGTCTACTGGCCTCCTTGAGTCGCTCTCTCTCCCAGATCCTGTTCCTCTGGTCACGTCTATTCAACGTCAAATCCGGGTACTTTTGCGGGAGTCTGACGTCATCGAGTCACGTGGTCAGGCGGGAAATAGACAGATATTTCTTTATAAAGAGCATGGATAAAGCCATGACGGGGGTGAGTCACTCATGGGTCATAATTATGATTAGCGATTTTACCGTAAAGTTCCGTTGAAACAAGATGGATGGAAACGCCTGTATACGAAAATACGGTACTGCGTTTTAATCAACTCGAGCTCGGATTACTGGAAAATAGGAAATGTATTTCTAGGGTAGGCCTACCACTTTCTGTGTAAATTGATGATACCACCGATTCCGTACATTTTGCATATGGCTATTGGGGATCCCAAGTAATGGAAGCACAAATAGGTGACTCTATTTCCTGTATATAGGAATTGTTAATTATCTTAGACACAACGTTGATACTTCTTAATTTTGTAATTTGGAGATATTTCAATTGCATCAACGTTTTGCGTTGCTATGACAATCATATAGTGTAGTGCCTCACCAATCAGTATACTGTTTCGCGACAAACATTGCCGTGGAACATTGATAGAATGCTACTAATTGAAAAGACCGTTAGATTCTGATCACTGATGACGGCCCTGTATCCATGCGGGCATATATTATTCAATTCTGATAATCCAGTTTCTACAAGGAATTAAATATATCTACTAGTATCTGTGGTCAAAATTCAAGACCACATCTTGGAAGAAATCATATATAACCACTGACTGGCTGGGCCAATGATAAAAATTAGCCCAAGGGCTAAGACAGGTTACCGGACAAAATATGTTTTATATTCCTGTGACCTTGAAAATAAGGTCACTGGTCAAATGCAACGTCATGAGAATATCCAGCAAACATGTATATCATTCCCGATATGTCCATTGTTTGCTAAGCTGTAAATTCAATAACAAGTAAAACATAATAGCAATTTCGTTCTATGACCTTGAAAATAAGGTCGAAGGTCGAATTAATGGTCATCAAAATATTACATCATTCCCTATACGTGCACACCTGATTCCTAAGCTGTAAAGTCGATAATAAGTGAGATATTAGCCGTTTTGTCCTGTGACCTTGAAAATGAGGTCAAAGGTCAAATTCAAGGTCATCACAATATTAGGCGTTATCATTTCCTATATGTCCACAACTGATTCCTAAGCTGTAAAGTCGATAATAAGTGAGATATTAGCCATTTTGTGTTCTTGACCTTGAAAATGAGGTCAGAGGTCAAATTCGAAGTCACGAGAATATTCAGCATATATCATTTCCTACATGTCCACAAATGATCCCTAAGCTGTTAAATCGATAATAAATGAGATATTAGCCATTTTGTCATGTGACCTTGAAAATGAGGTCAAAGGACAAATTCAAGGTCATGACAATAATCTGCATATATCAGTTCCCAGATGTTGTTAATTGATTCCTAAGCTGTAAAGTCGATAAGAAGCGAGATATTAGCCATTTTGCCCTGTGACCTTGAAATGAGGTCAAAGGTCAAATTCAAGGTCATCAGAATATTCGGCTAATATCATTTCCTATATGTCCACAATTGATGCCTAAGCTGTAAAGTCGATAATAAGCCGGATATTAGCCATTTTGTTCTCTGACCTTGAAACTGAAGTCACAGGTCAAATTCAAGGTCACGAGAATATTCAGCATATATCATTTCCTATATGTCCACAATTGATTCCTAGTCTCTAATCGCAATATTAAGTGAGATATTAGGCTTAATGTGTCCCATTATAAAGCATAGGAGAATTTAACATGAGAAAGTCCCATTTGGGCCGAGTTTGTGCCCAAAATGGCCCACTTCGAGCAATTCAAGGGCAACGAAATGTATACATGTAACAGGGGTACATATGAGGAGTGTTGTGCATCAATAAGAAAAAAAGTTACTGAACAGATTTTGAGAAAACAACCGCCAAATCCAAAATTGGCCATTTTTCGACGAAAACGGCCGCTCTGACCTTGAAACCGAGGTCAGAGGTCAAATTCAAGGTCATGAGAATATTCAGCATATATCATTTCCTATATGTCCACAATTGATTCCTAGTCTCTAATCTCAATATTAAGTGAGATATTAGGCTTAAATGTGTCCCATTATAAAGCATAGGAAAATTTAACATGGGAAAGTCCCATTTGGGCCAAGTTTGGGCCCAAAATGTCCCACTTCGAGCAATTCAAGCGCAACGAAATTTATAGACATCATAGGAGTACATATGAGGAGTGTTATGTATCAAAAAGAAAAAAACTTACTGAACAGATTTTGAGAGAATGGCCGCCAAACTCCAAAATCAGGCATTTTTCGTCGAAAATGGCCGCCATTTTGAAAAAAATGCGGAAATCAGAGAACTAAAAAAAAAACATTCCTGGAAATATTTTTAGGTGTTTCTGTGCAAAATTTCAGAAAGATCGGACCATATACTTTAAAGATAAAAATGTGAACGGACGGACGACGGACGGACGGACGGACGGACGACGGACGACGGACGACGGACGCAACACCAGGCCAATAGGTTATCGGACCATAGGTCCGGTAACCTAAAAATAACATTGGGACTTTCCCACTTTGTATGCATGCGCTACTGTATACGCATCATGCATAAAAGTAAAAACTGATAATAATCTACGAGTGTTCTTGCAGGAACACGCCATGGACCATTACTTCATCAAGTGCGGAGCTTATCTCGGATGTAAAGGTAGCATGCTGATGACGTCACAAAACTAAGGAGTGGAATTCACCTGATTTTATCAACCAATGGTCTATCATCGATCCGACTGTCATGAAATTCGAGCAAATAGGCAATTTATCGATTGAATATTTACTCATTGTTAACCAAACCCAACGCATTATGTATAAATATATAAATATATACCTCATAATGTGTTTTTGGTTTTTAGTTTATCGGCCCTTTGGGCCGATAAGCTATTGTCTTGGTTTTTCGTCCGTCGTCCGTCCGGGTCTGTAACTTTTTTTTGACATGATGAATTTCCCCATGGATTTGTCAGATCATACCATGGGCCAGTATCTACAGACTTTTTTTAAAATTTTTCGATTGAATCTTTCTTGCCGATTTGGCGGCCATTTTTGACGAAAAATTGCAAATTTTGGACTTTGGTGGTCATTTTCTCAAAAACTGTCTAATCAGCTTTGAGATTTTTGTTTCAAATTATTCCTCTCATGTACCTATATGAAGTGTATAAGTTTCGTTGCCCTTGAATCGCCGGTCCGCGTGGCGGCCATTTTGATTTTTTGACGGATCGGCGAAAAAAACATTTTTTGTCCAAATCGAGTCACTATCGTTTTGAGCCATTTCCAGCATTTTTGGCCATTGAAAATTATTTTTTTGGACTTGGAAAATTTCAACCAATTTTTCTTTCGAAATGGAAGCTGTGCGGAGTAAACTTATAGAACAATTCAAGATAGAACCCAAGTATTGGCACATTCAGATGGGAAATCATATATTGCGGTTTGAGTGGTAGCCTTGAATTTGACCTTCAATAGCCTTGAAAGGTCAACATGCCCTTTATTGTAAAAAAAACCGATGAATTTCGTCTTTGGTGGCCCTTTTCTCAAAGTCTATTCAGACAGTTTTCCTCAAAATCATGTATAAGATTCTCCTTATGTAACTTTGTGATGTGTATAAGTTTTGTTGCCTTTGTTGCCTTTTAATTTTATCTTTGATGGCCCTTTTCTCAAAGTCTATTCAGACAGTTTTCCTCAAAATCATGTATAAGATTCTCCTTATGTAACTTTGTGATGTGTATAAGTTTTGTTGCCTTTGAAATGACGGTCTGCGTGTGGCGGCCATTTTGATTTTTTGACGGGTATGGCGAAAAAAAATGTTTGTCCCAAATCAAGTCACTATTCGTTTTGAGCCATTTGCAGCAAAAAAAATGTGTTTTTGGCCATAATTGAGAAATTTTTTGGACTTGGAAATTTTCACCCAATTTTTCCTTCATGGGAGGAGTATACTCATAGAACACTTCAAGATAGAGTTTGAGTATTGGCACGTTCAAATGGGAAATCATATATTGCGGTTTGAGTGGTGACCTTGAGTTGACCTTCAATGACCTTGGAAGGTCAAAAACGACCTTTTTTGTCGAAAAAAAAAACAACGATGAATTTTGTTTTTGGTGGCCCTTATCTCAAAGTCTATTCAGACAATTCTCCTCAAAATGCGTAAGATTCTCCCTATGTACCTTTGTGATGTGTAAAGGTTTTGTTGCCTTTGATTCGACAGTCTGTGAATATATGTCATTAACGAAAAGAATCTTCCGAGATGTAACTTGATTTCTTACTATAGTCCATACAGAAAATGTGTTTCCGGCAACATATATATTTACGAACATGTTTTGACAATAGAGTTAACAATATTTGTATGTTGGCAAATCAATACTATGTGCAATTCTCATGATTGTCGGTAAGTTACAGCACCCTTGGTGCTATGTTTGTATTTTATAACCCTTTTTGTATAAAAAAAAAAGGCTGCAGTATTCCGATAATATTCTTCAACCTGCTCAGGTTTATACTTGAGTATACTTTTTGAATAAAATATGAATGTATCGTTGTGTAAGTTTGGTTTAACTTTTTCACGATTACAAGTGACATTGCGAGCGTATAAAATGTATTAATTCGTGATGTCTTCACGAACAATTGTTACGTCCTAATCCAGCATGAATAAGTTTATTTATATACATTATCTTTGGTATATACTGAAACAATCTGAGTAAACCAAACTCCAAACAAACTGAGAGAAAAAAATGGATTATGTTTACACTTTTGTAGTTCGCTCGACATTTAAATTTACGATTAATTCGGAAAATTGTATAAAATTGAATAAAACGTGTCTAAAGCTGAAATACTTGTCCAAGTATACAACACAACACATTTATACACAGAACGAACAGATAGAAGACACGATGAACGGTGTGTATCGCAGATAAGTGACACTCAACCCTATCAGTCGAGAGACGGTTCAAAGGTTTGACTTTTTATTCCGCATTCTCCACATCTCGGCGTGATGCTGGCCGAGATCATGACTTCCTGGTTTGCATCCATATAAATCACTGCATTTATAGATAATGCTAATCCCGCTGTAAAACATACTGCTTCTGATTGATTAGGTTCGCTCAGCTGACGCATCTTTGTCTAGAGCGGGCTAGGGCGGGTATTCGGTGTTCGTGCTTTTTATTGGAGGTACATGTAAATTGTAAGCGAAAAACTTCGCGTATAATCGCGACTTATTATCACGTATTACCAGTTACACAATTCGCGGTATAGATACAGCAGGTATCTATGGGAGGGGTGAAAGCAAAATTCACCAGATAAAGAGCGAGATGGCCTGATAGCAGCAGATCCGACTCTGATGAAAGAAGCGAGCAGTCACAAGTTGGAGCGAGAGCACCTGCTTTGACTTTGGGGCCAACGAATTAAACAAATGCATGGAGTTTGCAGTCAAAAATCAAAGTTTTTATGATTTTCTGACTTTTCGATTCAATCTATTATATCAGATTTATTAAGCATTTGAGCTGGACTTAAGGAACCGATCGGTTCTTTTTTTTTCTTGTTGAAGAAAAAAAACGAACGTAAAATACCACAATGAGTAGAAGAAGCAGGAAGAGTTCCGATTGGAATTTCGATGATTCGGATGATGACCCTTCTCCGAGTAAAATCAAAGACTACACAGCACTCGACCAGGCTCAGAAACCGCTGGAATCACTGACGGTCTTCGACGACCTTCAAACCCCGCGAAATCACCACGGGATCAACTTCTCGGACAACATAGAGTTGAAACCGATGTCAACCCCCGAGTCAGACAAGGATGGCACGTACCTTAATGCGAGACACGGCCATGGGCAGGGCAGGAGGAGTCCGCTGAGCTACAACGAAGAATCCGACCAGAGCGGTCACGGGCGACATGTCCACCTTCAGGTTGGTAGGCCAACTTATCATGTGGTGCATCTGCTGACGGGTACTGGGTTTGGTTCGCGATAAGGACGCTATATTTTACTGATGTTTCGTGTAATCTTCTGTTGTTATGGAGTTCCTGAGCTGACATACCAAAAATATTTATTATTTCGTTCGCACGAATTGATAAACAGTGGGCACGATTTATTATTTGTGCTCACGAATTATTAATTCGTGCCCCCGAAAGACCAATTCGCGCCTACGAAATGACGATTGCTATTTCGTGAGCACGAATTGTTAACTTGTGATCATGAATTGTTAATTCGTGGGCATGAATTGTTATAACTAATTCACGAATTATAACCCACTAATTATTGTTCAGTTTGACTATTCACTTCCGTTTGATTATTTACTTCTGTTTATACAAATCACACTCATTTTCAGGGTACCGGTCCCTATGGTCTGTCAACCTATTGCCATGGCATTGCATCCGTCGTCGACAGCGTAACGGTTGGGGCCCGTCTATATTTTATCTTTGAAGTTCCGGGCGTATCTTTTTGAAATATTGCACAAAATGTTTTAAAATAATTCAAGGGGAAGGTTTTTTTAGTATTCTTTCCGTTCTCCTAATTTTTCAAAATGGTGGCCATTTTTGATGAAAAACGGCCAATTGTGGACATCAGAAGCCATTTTCTTGTAAACTGTGTGATCAGTTTTGATACTTTTGTTTCAATAGATTATTTTCCTTATGTATCTCTGTGAGGTGTATAAGTGTGCAATTTTTTTCGTCCCAATGAAGTCACTATTCGTTTCAAGCCATTTCCAGCAAAAAAAATTCAAAACAAATTTTCCCCAGTGAAATATTTTGAGAGTTAAAAAGAAGAATCCGACCAGAGCGGTCACGGGCGACATGTCCACCTTCAGGTTGGTAGGCCAACTTATCATGTGGTGCATCTGCTGACGAGTACTGGGTTTGGTTCGCGATAAGGACGCTATATTTTACTAATGTTTCGTGTAATCTTCTGTTGTTATGGAGTTCCTGAGCTGACATACCAAAAATATTTATTATTTCGTTCGCACGAATTGATAAACAGTGGGCACGATTTATTATTTGTGCTCACGAATTATTAATTCGTGCCCCCGAAAGACCAATTCGCGCCTACGAAATGACGATTGCTATTTCGTGAGCACGAATTGTTAACTTGTGATCATGAATTGTTAATTCGTGGGCATGAATTGTTATAACTAATTCACGAATTATAACCCACTAATTATTGTTCAGTTTGACTATTCACTTCCGTTTGATTATTTACTTCTGTTTATACAAATCACACTCATTTTTAGGGTACCGGTCCCTATGGTCTGTCAACCTATTGCCATGGCATTGCATCCGTCGTCGACAGCGTAACGGTTGGGGCCCGTCTATATTTTATCTTTGAAGTTCCGGGCGTATCTTTTTGAAATATTGCACAAAATGTTTTAAAATAATTCAAGGGGAAGGTTTTTTTAGTATTCTTTCCGTTCTCCTAATTTTTCAAAATGGTGGCCATTTTTGATGAAAAACGGCCAATTGTGGACATCAGAAGCCATTTTCTTGTAAACTGTGTGATCAGTTTTGATACTTTTGTTTCAATAGATTATTTTCCTTATGTATCTCTGTGAGGTGTATAAGTTTGCAATTTTTTTCGTCCCAATGAAGTCACTATTCGTTTCAAGCCATTTCCAGCAAAAAAAATTCAAAACAAATTTTCCCCAGTGAAATATTTTGAGAGTTAAAAAGAAGAATCCGACCAGAGCGGTCACGGGCGACATGTCCACCTTCAGGTTGGTAGGCCAACTTATCATGTAGTGCATCTGCTGACGAGTACTGGGTTTGGTTCGCGATAAGGACGCTATATTTTAATAATGTTTCGTGTAATCTTCGGTTGTTATGGAGTTCCTGAGCTGACATACCAAAAATATTTATTATTTCGTTCGCACGAATTGATAAACAGTGGGCACGATTTATTATTCGTGCTCACGAATTATTAATTCGTGCCCCCGAAAGACCAATTCGCGCCTACGAAATGACGATTGCTATTTCGTGAGCACGAATTGTTAATTTGTGAGCATGAATTGTTAATTCGTGGGCATGAATTGTTATAACTAATTCACGAATTATAACCCACTAATTATTGTTCAGTTTGACTATTCACTTCCGTTTGATTATTTACTTCTGTTTATACAAATCACACTCATTTTTAGGGTACCGGTCCCTATGGTCTGTCAACCTATTGCCATGGCATTGCATCCGTCGTCGACAGCGTAACGGTTGGGGCCCGTCTATATTTTATCTTTGAAGTTCCGGGCGTATCTTTTTGAAATATTGCACAAAATGTTTTAAAATAATTCAAGGGGAAGGTTTTTTTAGTAATCTTTCCGTTTTCCTAATTTTTCAAAATGGTGGCCATTTTTGATGAAAAACGGCCAATTGTGGACATCAGAAGCCATTTTCTTGTAAACTGTGTGATCAGTTTTGATATTTTTGTTTCAATAGATTATTTTCCTTATGTATCTCTGTGAGGTGTATAAGTTAGCAATTTTTTTCGTCCCAAATGAAGTCACTATTCGTTTCAAGCCATTTCCAGCAAAAAAAATTCAAAACAAATTTTCCCCAGTGAAATATTTTGAGAGTTAAAAAATTTGTTGCAGCATCCAATGTGATCTCAAATATTGGCACATTCAAATAAGAAATCATATATTGTGGTTTCGGTTGGCCTTTAGATGAGAACGCCAAATATTTTCACTGTTTACAGCCATTTTTAGGTTACCGGACCTATGGTCCGATAGCCTATTGGCATGGCGTTGCGTCTGTCGTCCGTCGTCGTCCGTCGTCCACATTTTTATCTTTTTTGTTTACGGGCAATGTTTTTCTGGAATTTTGCACAAAAAATGCTTTAAAAAAATTCAAGAAGGATATATTTTTTAGTTTTTTTATTTTCGCATTTTTTTTTCAAAATGGCGGCCGTTTTCGACAAAAAATGCCTGATTTTCTCAAAATCTGTTCAGTAACTTTTTTTCTTTTTGATATATAACACACTTCATATGTACTCCTATGAGGTCTATGAATTTCGTTGCGCTTGAATCGCTCGAAGTGGGCCATTTTGGCCCAAACTCGGCCCAAATGGGACTTTCCCATGTTAAATTCTCCTAGATGCTTTATAATGGGACACATTATGCCTAATATCTCACTCAATATTGAGATTAGAGATTGGGAATCAATTGTGGACATATAGGAAATGATATATGCTGAATATGCCCATCTAGCGGCCTGTTTTGAAAGCTTGCACAAAAATTAGCAATAACTGGATGCTCCCCGAACTTTGAAGTACCATGCTTTGCCGCTTCTTGGTAAATCAACGTTTACACCACGTAATAAATTAATAAATATATTGAACAACTGGTAGCCAACAAAAACTGGCACCAACCAGAGATCTTACTTCAAGCGGCAAAGCATGGAACTTCGAAGTTCGGGGAGCATCCAGTTATTGGTAATTTTGGTACAAGTTTCCAAAACAGGCCGCTAGATGGGGCGCGGACATAGACAAGAACAACACAAACCAGTGAAAGGAAATGAAAGTAAGGATAAACACGTGCATGTACGATGATGGATCGGTGTCAAGCACATTGAATACTAGTAAAGAATGAAATGATGTGTCTTAAACTAAAATGAAAAGTAGTCAAGAACAATGGACCCGTGTAAAGAACAAATTGAACATCTTGTGAAAGAAAATGAAAAGCACTAAAGCGAAACATATAAAGCTCGTAAACTACAACGAATTCGTGTCAAGCATATTGATAATTAGTGAAGAATGACAAAACATAGGTGCCCATAATAGGGATTACTGAAGAACAAAGCATCGAGAGAATATTGAACCTGTTGCCCTTCCATAATTGTCATGACCTTGAATTTGACCTCTGACCTCATTTTCAAGGTCAAGAGCACAAAATGGCTAATATCTCGCTTATTTTCGACTTTACAGCTTAGGAATCAATAGTGAACATATAGGAAATGTTATATTCTGAATATTGTCATGACCTTGAATTTGACCTTTGACCTAATTTTCAAGGTCACAGGACAAAATGGCTAATATCTCGCTTTTAATCGACTGTACAGCGTAGAAATCAATTATGAACATATAGGAAATTATGTATACAGATTATTCTCATGACCTTCAATTTGCCTTTTGACCTAAATTTCAAGGGCACAGGACAAAACGACTGATATCTCTCTTATTTTCGATTATACAGCTTAGGAATCAATTGTGAACATATAGATAATGATATATGCTGAATATTGCCGTGACATTGAATTCGACCTTTGACCTCATTTTCAAAGTCAAAGGACAAAATGGCTAATATCTTGCTCATCTATTGACTTTATGGCTTGGGGTCCAATCGTGGACATATAGGAAATGATATACACTGAATATTTTGATGACCTTGAATTCGACCTTGCACTTATTTTCATGGTCAGAGCACAACATGGCTCATATCTCGCCTATTATCGACTTGACAGCTAAGGATTCGATAGTGAACATATATGGAATGATATATGCTGAATATTTTGGTGACCTGGTATTTTACCTTTAACCTCATTTTCCAGGTCAGAGAACAAAATGGCTAATATCTCGCTTGTTATCAATTTTACAGCTCAGGAATCAACTGCGAACAGGAAATGATATATGTTGAATATCTCATGACCTTGAATTTGCTTTTTGACCTCATATTCAAGGTCAGATTACAAATGGCTAATATCTCACTTATTATCAATTTTACAGCTTAGGAATCAATTGTGGTCAAACTCCGAATGATATATGCTGAATATTCTCATGACCTCGATTTGACCAATGACATTACTTTCAAGTTTCTTTTGACCTGATTTTCACGGTGACAGAACAAAATGGCTAATCTCACTTATTGACTTCATAGTGTGGGAATCAATGAAGGACATATAGGCAATGTAATACGCCAAATATTCTGATGACCTTGAATTTGACCTTTGCCTTCATTTTCAAGGCCACAGCACAAAATTGCTAATATATCTCTGATTATTGAATTTACAGCTTAGCAATCAACTGTGGACATGATATATGCTTAATATTATATATGCTGAATATTCTCTTGACCTTTGGATTTAACCAATGACCTGGCTAACATCTAAAATATTAAACATATATTGTCCGGTAACCTATCTTTGGCCCTTGGCCTAATCTTTTCAAATTCTGTTTCAGATATTTTTTCAGAATCATGCAAATCTGCCACATGTATTATTATTGTTGCCTTTGTATCGCGTGACGGTCATTTTGACTCTCTTTTTTTTAAATCAAGTCACTATCTGTTTCGAGCCATTTCCTTGCAAAAAAGCAAATTTGTGCTCGCCATTGAAAAATGTTTTTCTTTACTTCACCCACTTTTTCACTCATAATGGGAATTGTACGGAGTAAACTCATAGAACACATCAAGATAGGGCTTGAATACTGGCACATTTGAATCGGTAGTCATATATGGCGAATTTACAGGTGACTTTGAATTTGACCTTCAATAACATTGAAAGGTCAAAACGACAGTTTTTTGTGAAAAAAAAGTTGTGGTGTAACACTAAATATTTCTCCGATAACCTTTCATCGACCTTGGGATAATTTTGTTCGAACAGATCCAGCCACGACCTGAACCATGTTATTTTGTCTATAAAAAGAGCTATTAAAACAATCCACTGTGTAAGAATGATCGAAGTAGGCATAACTGCATTCGTCTTTTCGTCAGAAATGTGGTTACAAAGTGTTCCTAGCGTAAAATCCCTGTCGCCTAAAATCCCCGCGCATCCATACATGTTTGGACCCAGGCCTATTGCGTAATCCCATCAAACAAAGCTGAATTATGTATGAGTACATTGTTGAACAACACTCGTATTTGTTTTGTGATTGAGTCCAAGCATCATTCGGTTATCTACTGAGTATTTTGAGGACACGAGAATGATGCTTCGTTGATAAATCATCCATTTTGAGTGAGGTATAAGTGTATTCGAGTTATTTGGCCGAGCAGCGGGTATCCCCGATAACATTTCACAGATTTTAGATTTTCCTATGAATCAGCCCCACTGTATAGATACCACAGTGATATCATAATCACCAATAACTGGGTGTTATATATTATATTTATTCATCACTACGCTGGTAACTTAGCAATGTTCAAGTTTCATAGTACAATCTCATCATTCGCATGTTGTCCTCCAAAAATGATAATGTCCATAGTATGTTGTGAAGCCATTTCGGCTACTTCATTATTTCTAGATTACCGGACCTTTGGTCCAATAATGGGACATATTATTCCTAATATCGAACTTAATATTGAGATTATAAATTAGGAATCAATTGTGAACATATAGGAAATGATGCTGAATATCATCGTGACCTTGACTTAGACCTTTGACTTTATTTTCAAGGTCAGAGCACAAAAATGGCTATTATCTCGCTAATTATCAATTTTACAGCTTATGAATCAACATGCCGAATATTCTGATGACCTCGAATTTGACCCGTGACCTAATTTTCAAGGTCAGAGCACCAAATAGATCATATCTTGCTTATCATCTAATTTATAGCTTGTAAATAAATGTGTACTTATAGGAAATGATGTATGCGAAGCACAAAATGGATAATATCTCGCTTTTTGTCGACTTTAAAGCTCGGGAATAAATTTAGTACATATAGGGAATGATGTAAGCCGAATATTTTGATGACCTTGAATTTGACCTTTCAACTCATTTTCAATGTCAAAGCACAAAAAGGCTAATATCTCGCTTATTATCGACTTCACTGCTTAGAAATCAATTGTGAACAGATAGGAAACGATATATGCTGAATATTCTCATGACCTTGAAGTTGGCATTTGAACTTATTTTCAAGGTCAAAGCACGAAATGGATAATACCTCGCTTAATGTCCACTTTACAGCTCAGGAATCAATTGTGAACATATAAAAAACAATGTTCCATTTGGGCACATGTTGTCGAAAAATGACCATTTCAGACTTTGACAGCTTAACACTGTACATTTTTTCGGTAACCTTTCTTGTACTTTGGGATAATTTTTAAAAACAAAAATATCATGAAAACACACGTAGCAATATTTATATACATATTTAATAACATACGTTTCCATTGCGGAGCGGATGTTTTTCACACGAATCAAATATTTATACATGAACTATTTAAATAATATCTCATTTAGAAAATATTTCGTGTTGTTATTCCTTATTCCGAATTATAATCAATAAAATATTCTGTTTGAAATCTCTTTTTATCGCAATTATCGATATCCCAAAAAAGACTCTACGTTTATGTGGATGTACGAATACACATGCCCCAGAATCTATTCCCTTCTTTCAGGTGCCACAACTGCCATTAAAATCGGGACTAGGGACACTTACTGACATGTCCATGGGCTCCGAGAGTGGGTACGGTTATAGTACCGCGAACGACATTGACTACACCAAGCCCAGTCCGGGGAACTATACCAGCATACATTTGTCATCTGACAGGTCAGCGGGCTCACGGCGTGAACGTTTTATCAGTGTATACTGACAAGGCGCTGGTCTCGTAACGCAAAAGGTCATGGGTTCGAGACTCAGTCTGTACCATTGTGTAATTTGGTAACACCCTTAGGCAAGGTGTACACCATTAATTATCTATCTCCACACAATATTAAATGGGTAGCGGTCATTGAATAGGATGTAGATAATATAGCGCCGGATTGTGGCAGCTGTAGTTAGGCCTAATCCTAGACTGGAGTTTGTGTACAGCGCCTTTGGTTAGGAATAATGTTAACTTTACTTTACTTTATTCTGATGATTCTTCAGCTAATGTTATTTCAAAACCCGATTTGAATAAAGCATTATGAGCCTATTCTCTGCTATTGAATATTCTAGGCTGTTGAAAAAAGATGAAGCAACAAGAGGATTCTCATATTGTATTTCCTTCTTATTTATTTCACAGTAGTACCTATGACCCGGAGGACTGGAACGTGTTTCGTTCGTACAACTACGATCCGGGAATGTACAGCCACGAACACATGAACGAAATCATCCAGAAAATATTCCGCGTCGTCTTCATCATAATCTCCGTCATCTTGATCCTTGCTTCCATGGTAACGAGCAAACTCAGCCTCCTATTCGTCACGTCCCACGTGAACAGTTACGTGTCGTTCCGTCGTAACCATGGCTACTGTGTGGACGACTCCCGCGCGGGAACCTGCCCTACGTCCAATGCTTCAGAAACTTCAGAAAATGCCACGAAAACGAATGCCACGTACATGTTTGAGTCGACATGCGGGGTACCCGTCATGTATGCTGATCCGATAGACCAACAAGAGGACACAGTGCGCTGGCTCTGGGCTTTACTCATGTGCATGATGCTGCCATACGTCATAACGTTCGTGCATTGCCTCTGGAAAATCTGCTTCAAACACAAGAAAACACCGACTGTGCGGGCTGTAGCCTTTGTGGGTATCATTCGAAACTCTTTTCATACACATAATTGTCATCAGCTAAGTAATATTGTAAAAATAAGTGAAACCTACGAAAATCTGTTCATCTTTGCACGGAAATAAATATATTAAACATGCCCCAAGAAGACCTACCTCAACTCGATAAATGTAATTTCTGACTGAGGTGATTGTTCTATTTAACCTCTATCAAATGACAAATGCGAACTTTCCATATATATATGAGTACACATATTAACCGATCCTTCCCCATTCCCCCACTCTGCTTTCCACACCAGGTGATGTTCATGGAGTCCCTTCACGTGACCGGCCTGATGATCCTCCTCTTCATCTGCCTGCCGACTCTGGATGTGTTCCGCGGGATACTCATCCTGAACGCCACGGCTTTGTACCCGTCCTTCTTCAAACTCTTCCTTCGTCCGGAGCGGGAACGATTCAGGCTTTTGCAGATCATCGCAGATGTCTTAGCTTTCGGCTTGCAGTTTCTAGCGCTTGTTTTGTACCCGATAGATAGCGACAATGAAGCCAAGGTCGGTGAATCGCCCTATAGTTGCCATGCTGAAGGTGTGAATAACCATACCAATGATACCATGGGCCGGTGCGGCCCTGGATATGAGTTTAGTGGCGACAATGAGATTTTCCTGATCCCTATCGGCTTGCTCCTGGCTTCGTGTGGGTGGTGGCAAAATTACCTGGGAAAAGAACTCCAGATGTTCTGTGTTAGGGACTTTCTTAGACTAAATAAGGAAATCCAGAACGGGAAAACCAAAATCTTTGCTATTGTCTCGGCGTGGAAAATGGTGTTATCGTTTGCGCTATTCCTCTTAATTGGTAACTTCCACAGTTTACCGGACTTGCCCATTCAGAACCTGTTTGGTTTGGGTTATGAGGCTAACAGCACTAATCCATTTGAGGACCCGGACGAGGCCTCTGTAGAGACGTGGTTCTATATAGATTATGATCTGCTCACTGATTGTTGGGTTGTATTTGGTGTCAATTCCGTGGCGGGTTTGATTTGCTATATGACCTCTTTACACGCTGTACAAGCAATGACCCAGCGTTTTACTTACTCCGTGGCTGTACTGCTCTCGACCCCCGTGTCCTTCTGTCTATCCGTATACTTGTGTCGTGAATGCGCGGACAACAGTATCGCTGAAACGTTTGGTATCAGAGATATGTACTGGAATTGTCACGACGGTTTCAATACCTTGGAAGCGCTTATTGACGAGAGGCGTATGGCTGCGGTAGGATTCATATTCTGGGCGAGTCAGTTAATTCTTGGCAGACATTTGTGGTACCCCAGTGCGGAGCGTCTGGCCAAGTCCGGCAGGTGAGATTTTTTTACGTTTTTTAGACGGAGCCTATTTGTTTTCACTGTTAACTTCCTGTCGAACCTGTCTCGTTCATAACCACGAGTTTTTTTATACGTTTTCTTGTTCGTCGACAAATTATCAAAGTGATTTCGTGAAGTCTATTGCAATATGTAATATGCACTATGTGTGCATGTAAATAATAGCTAAACATGTCGTTAACTATAACATTGATCGTTTTCAGAATCTTTGTGAAGCCTTTCTACTGTGGCGCTCTACTGGAACAGTCTATGACGTATAATAGATCCAGGCGTGATAAACACCGACAACATGCTGGAACTGTTAGTTATTTCGACAATTTCAAGTGAATAGTCAAAGTGTGTTTTTTCTATAATTCAAAAACTCGTGTTAAACATCAAAAAGCATTCAAGTTTTATTATATGACTCGAAAGACAATAGTCGTATCACTGATTGGCCGACTTATACAGTAACACAACGTGGCAGGAAATAATGGTATTTTCATGTAAAATGTAAATGTACGTAGCGCGTCTAGGAAAATAATGAAATTCTGGCACTCGATGTTGTTGTCGCGTACAGTTACCGCCATACGAAGACGAGATCACGATCAACACGAGACGGAACGCTAACATGAATAACGAGATCAACCAGGACAGGGGAGCCGCAGTTCACTTCACGAATCTGGTGAGGTTCTCTCGTCTACAGTTCTAGATTCATGATGATAATTAGGCCTACTGTGGAATGAATCGAGAATCTTGCAGATTTACCTGCTTCGAAACCAAGTCTTTTGAAACTTCGTCCAATATATGTCAAGAAATCATAGTAGATTATAACATTGCAAACATCCAGCAGATGTCGGCCATAATAATGTACATGTCAGATGTTGACATTTTTCACTTTCAATGTGTATTACCATTAAACACTTCCACCACTTGTCCGTCTATCTATCTCTAGGAGCGCCCGAGTCGAGTGGACGATGACATCGTTTTGACCCGGTCCCTCGCCAAGATGGACGAGCCACTCTACGACAGACCCGATCGAACGCAGCCGATGATTTTCGTCTGCGCCACCATGTGGCACGAGAACGAAACCGAAATGGTCCAAATGATCAAGAGCATTCTACGGTAGGAATCATTCTATGCACATGAAGTTGATTTCTAGTTATATTTGTTAATCCATAGAGTGATCGGATATCAATGACTTTAAATAGGCTTAGTAATAGAGATAATTCCGGGGGGGGGGGGGAATCGTAAATGACCATATAAAGTGATGACATTTTTATTCAGTAGATTTTCAATTAATATGTCATGATACACTATTCACCACCATCATCACTATAAATAGATTGAATGAAACTTCAAATCATTTAAAGTCACTGAAATAGACTGTGTTAAATGTGTTTTGATCTGATATATTTGATTCCTCAAGGCTGGACAAAGATCAGTGTACGAGGCGCCTGACTCGAGACTTCTTCCGGGTCAAGATGAAGGACTACTATGATTTTGAAGGTTATATCCGATATATCGATTCTTGATAGTCAGAGAACATCCATGTACCATGTACCCCAATCAATGAACTGATTAGGGTTTTTTTTCTTGTTTTGATTAATTGACTTCAATTAGGGAAATTTCTAAAGAAATTTCAATTTCAGCACACATATTTTTCGATGATGCGTACAACCAGTACATTCCGGGCGATCCACTGACTGAAGTCAACCGTTTTGTTTCCCTGTTTGTCAACGTCATGAACAGCACGGCAGCGTACGTATGGCATTTTTTTTCTGAACAGAAAATATACAAGAATGTTGTTCCAGCATCCAACAAGAAAATGTATGTGTATTGGCATGGTAACTTATGATAGACTGAATCATTTGTCATTTATTAGTACCAAGAATGAGATTAGGGGGGAGAATAGTATGAAAACGTTTTACCGCCATTTTAGCTCACGAACTCACTATCATCAAACGTTAACATATGCTATAAAATAAGCTTCATTTTCCCCCGACTTTTTCCTTTCAGGTATGTACACCAGAAGAACGTGAAGATTCCTCCCCCTGTGAAGCTCCCGACCCCCTACGGAGGCCGGCTGGTGTACACACTGCCTGGGGGAAATACACTTAGTATCCACCTCAAGGACAAACAGAAAATACGGCACAAAAAACGCTGGAGCCAGGTTAGCTTATGGGAGTCTTCGGTGTTGTAGAGTTGTGGTTCTACGGTGATTTATATGTTCTTCGTCGTCGTCATCTTCGCCCTCGGCTATCTCATCTGTAGCAAACCATAATTTATTCAAGAAGAAAAGATTATTGAAGTTGACTGCCTACCTCGATGTTGAATATTTCTTTTCACATGTGTCAGTTATCAAACAAAACAGAGTACCGAAGATACATGAATGTCTTAAACGATCATTTCAGACGAACACAAAAGTCGTGATGTTAATGGATGTATAGCATGTCTCTCAATTAACACCACGAATTGACATCGAATAACCAATCCCCCTTCCCCCAGGTGATGTATATGTACTACCTGTTCGGATACCGCCTGTGGAACCGGCCGATTGACCAGCGTGTTAAGGAGATCGTGGCGTACAACACGTACGTTCTCACGCTAGATGGCGATGTCGACTTCAGACCGGAAGCTGTCCTAATGTTGTTAGATTTGATGAAGCGGAACTACTCTGTAGGGGCGACGTGTGGGCGGATCCACCCCGAGGGACATGGTATGTTGTCATGGCGACAGGTACCTGTTATGGTGTCGTAAGACATATTTTTAGCCCATTGATTGATATTCCTGGGAAGATATTGGTGATCTATATTATTCTCTTATCCGCCTAATAACTGTCATTGTAGTTATATCAATATGTAGTTTTATTCTATATAAATCATACTACATGTTAATGCAGTAAAGTCGATAAAGAGCTTCTCCTAAAGTGCTATATAACTATGACATAGTGACATAGCATCGGTTACGATTTACAGAGAATACAAACCACAATAAAGCAATGCCAATTGAACCTGCACCCATGCCATGGAAAAAACCCTAACATTTCATGACGTCATCCACTAATAGGCCCAATGGTATGGTACCAGAAGTTCGAGTACGCCCTTGCACACTGGCTGCAGAAGTCGACGGAACATGTCCTAGGCTGTGTTCTGTGCAGTCCCGGATGTTTCTCGCTGTTCCGGGCTGCAGCTCTCATGGACGATAACATCATGCATTCCTACTCCAAGAAAGCTGAAACCGCCTTGGAACACGTGCAATATGACCAAGGTACGCTATGAGCATAGTGAGTATCAACAAGAGGCGGGACTGTCTATATATTCAGTCAGAGGCAAATAATAGAACTTTTACTGGCAAGGTAGCAGCCTCCTAGCATTGTAGTCAGCCTCACTTTCTCGAGTGAGAAGTGTTACATTTCGTCACGCATTTTTGTGGGAGTGTGGCCTCTTATTGATATAACACTCTTTGCTAGAAGTGTGTTTAAATGAAATTACTGAACTATATATTGTATACATTTCGGAGGCAGATGATCTCATATTCGGCGTTCGCACTGTTCGTTAATATATCAATTCATAATATTTCATTATTCTAATTTCTTTCTCGTTTTATAACCGTTTGTAGAGTATGGTTTCAGTGCTGTATAGGTATTATAAATGAATAAAGTGTGAATAAATGAGGAAGGTACGTAAATTGATTCAGTTTCAATCGATGATACTTGTAACATACTTGTATCACGATATCTCCCTACGTTTGATATCACAACATCATGACATCACGATGATAAAAGTACCGACTTGATGATGACAAAGAAAAATGTTCAGACATACTGACGTCATCAGGGGCAGACAGTGTGTTTAATGTAAATTTCATGCCTACAACTGATTAAAATCCGACTAAAACAAATTAGAAATTCGGAACGAACTCCTCGAAATTATAGTTTCATGACAATTAGGCCTACATAGGAATAGATCTAACCACAAGGCAAACTGACCACCAGGTTTAGACCGACTAATTGAGTCCCCAGAGGACAGCTTTTTACGTATTACATGTATACACCAATAAATACCCTCCAGGGGAGGACCGTTGGCTTTGCACGCTGTTGCTACAGCGGGGTTACCGAGTGGAGTACGCTGCCGCGGCGGACGCCCTCACCTATGCTCCCGAGGGTTTCAACGAGTTCTTCAACCAGAGGAGACGCTGGACGCCGTCAACATTTGCCAACATCCTGGATCTACTGCGCAGCGGGCGCCAAACAGCCGCCAGAAACGAGAACATATCCTTCTTCTACATAGTGTATCAAGGTCAGTTTCGACCAGGCGTAGTTCGTTGCTTGAAATTTCCTCAGTTATTATTGAATAGGTAATCCCAAATATCACACGACCGTAATTTGCACTTTACAATTTATATGTTGTTGAATGAAAATTCTATCATTTGGGAATACATATAGACCTAAACATGACTCCATTTTTGCATTAATTTATGCATAATTATTGGGTGAAAGACTAAGGACGGAAAGATCCAATATGTGTACATGTAGCTACATTTATTGTGCTTATTTGGACTTCAGGTGGACTTTTGGCTTCGTCAATCTTGGGTCCAGCCACAATATTTCTGATGGTCGTTGGTGCCTTATATACAGTGTTTGAGGACAGTTTGACCATGGTTGCGGCGTTTTTCTTGACTTTCACTCCCCTCGCGGTTCTTTTCTTGCTGTGTATGGTCGCACCTGCTTCTATACAGGTGAGTATACTTCGAGGAATCCCGATACAGTACTATACGATTGTCCATGTGACTGCTGATAATCTGCTGAGTAGTACTACATGTGATTAGAGCTAACACACGTTAGTCACTTCATGTATTTCGATTACTGAATCTCTCTATTATTGTGTGATTTCCTTAGTCTCCCATACTGCAAAAGCCGTTTAAGTTCGCTGCCACAAATTTTCGCGTTTTTATTGCGCATAGGCCATTTTCGCAGCTGTTTAATTTCGCGATTCGGTCGTCTTGAACAATTGCTTCATAACAACGTTGCTTGCATCAGAAATGTTACACGTCCATTAATTTTGCGATTTTTTTGGATTCGCGAAATTCGCGAAAATAAAAGTTCGCGAATAATTTGTGGTTTTACAGTATCTAGCAATTAAATCTCCATCGCAAGGTCGTGATTACACCCTTTTTTCTGTTTCAGTTGGGTTTCTCGGCGTTGCTAGGTGGCCTTTTCGCTGTTGTGCAAATGGTCGTTTTCGTTGGTATAATCGCTACGACGACTGATGAAGGACTCTGCAGTCCCACGACGTGGTTTCTCATCCTCGTGGCTGGCATCTTCTTCGTCAGCGCCATCCTGCACCCGAAGGAGTTCACAAACGTGCTCCACGGCTTTCTCTACTTCTTCCTCGTCCCGACAATGTACCTGATCCTCATTATCTACTCTCTTTGTAACCTTCACGTCATCACGTGGGGTACAAGAGAAGTGGTCCAGACGAACGTCGAGAAACAGAAACTGAAAGAGAGAGAGGCGGAGTTGGCCGCGCAGGCTGCCAAGAAGAATCCGTCGGCGATGTCAAAGTGGCTTGGCGGGATGCTCGGCTCCTCCCAGGCGCAGGGAAGTGAGGACGGCTGGGACGTGTCGTGTGGCTCGGCGTGTCGGTGTCTCTGCTGCCCGAGACCTGGCAAGTCAGCCACCGAGAAAACTCTGGACAGCATCGTCAACATGATACGCGTACTCTCAAAGAAACTCACGGGTCGTCGAGGTTTCGAGAGTTCTAGTAGTGACGGTATGTGTATTTCAGTATCCTGTTAATATGCTTTTACGGTATTGGTAACTGTGACTTCAAGATTAGTTCATTCATTTCCACTTAAACCAAAGAGCGTAATATCAACAAGAGTAACACTATCTCTTTGTATTCTCATGTTAAGCGCAAGAAAAATATAACTTTTGCTAGCGAGAGGCCTCCCAGCATTGTAGTTAACCTCACTTTCTCGAGTGAAAAGTGCTCAGTCACGCATTTTTGTGACAGTGCGGCATCTTATTGATATTACACTCTTTGCGCAAATCTGTGTAATCAACCACACAATGAAATCCACAATTTCCCCACTGTTTAATTTTGGTACAGAGAGCGACCATGAAGAAAACACAACTACCAGTAAGTGATGTTCTTAGAATATTTTTGTTATTTATATGTAACACATAAAATTATGATTTATCAACAGGCGCCAATTCCTTTTGCGAGTGATCAGTGTACACATTAAAAACAAGACATTTATACGTGGGTCAGTTGATTCGAAGGTCCGTAGCAAAATTATGGGCGACAATAACCAGCCACTTTCATATGAACTTGACTATAATAATATCAACAGTGGGTATCAGTTTGTTGCGTGTTATCTCTCACTCGTCCCTTTCAAGACTGTTTTTTCGAACGCAGACAATGACGCTCCTGACACAGACTATTCCTCGGAAGAGGAACCGGAGGCAGACTACCAGGATGAACCTCACTGGACTACTCAGTCTCATTCAGTCGGCAAGGGGCCGGTCAAGGACCTTGACGCGGACGAGTCTCATTTCTGGTCGAGACTGATCGACAAGTACCTGCAACCTATAAACAAGGATAGAGAGAGAGAAGAACGAATCGAGAAAGCACTGAAGAACCTGCGAAACAAGGCCGTCATCGCGTTCTTCTTGATCGACATGCTTTTTATTGTCTTGATCCAGAGTTTAGCAACACTCCCAACCGATGAATTGGATGACAATAATAAAACGATAAATGGTTACTATCTGACATTTGAGTGCCCGGATCCGAATACTAAAACAAATGAAGAGTTCCAATTAGATCCCATTGGTTTCGCGTTCCTGCTAGTGTTTGGGTTCTTCCTGGTGGTCCAGTTTTTCGGTATGTTATTCCATCGACTCTTCACACTGCTGCAGGTGGTCTCGACAACAATTGTTTGTCAGAAGGGAACACAAGACAAAGGGAAGGCGTACTATGAGTTCTCAAAGGAGCTTATGGAAACGATGAATGAAGAAATCGAAGAATCGATTGCATCCAGCAGAAGAACCAGCAGGACGGGTACTGACAACTTCAACCCAAACCGGGAATCGCCTCCCAGAAAACCCACGCTTCACCTCGGCCCAATACCACCGCAGTATGCCACCATGGAGCACAACTTCGCGAGGAACTTCCTTGCTCTGCAGAAACAGATGCAATCACTTCCCAAGGTCAACACCGCGGATGTCAGGAGACCAAGCCTCGGACTCTTCATTCCTGACCCTCATTCATCGCAACCCCATGCTAGGAAGCCATCAGCACACGCGGACGCATACAATGACCTGGCCAGAAGACGCGACACGATATTCAACCGTGACCTCACGGAGCGCATGCGCAAACACTACAAGACTACCGACGGAGAAATCGAAAAGCTCGAGAGAAAGCTGAGTAGAAAATTCACGGTGGTTCCATATTTGCCGGATTCCTCGCACGACGTGTACGCTTTGAACGCTGCCTACTCTCACACATCAGAATCGGATTTAAGCGATGATGATGATTATGCGGGACTCTACTAGACGATAAAAACAATTTGATTAATCATCACCACAAGTGAATTACAATCAATTGTATACAACTTCACAAATATATAATATTGTTTTTGTTCTGTGGATATATAAACTAAATTATTCCATTTGATTCCATTTTAATTTCTTTCGATCCCAATATTGGTATACCCACAATCCACCTCCGTTGATCACGACATTCGCAATACTTTTTGTCAAAGAAGTGTATATCAATTTGTTTGATATAGTTCAAATGAGATTCCATTAGTTTACCGGGGTTGAACTCGCTTGATTTAAATTTGTATCAATCAATATCTACGTGTACTTGTATGTTGTTGTGTGGTGTTCCAACTCAAACGAACTGATCAGCACATCAAGACGATGCATAGGCACTAGCACAAGTTTTAATACATGATAAATACATTAATGGGCGCCTGAAAATATACCCGTATCTTATTTATTTGAATATTTATTCATTTCAATTTGTAAATACACTACATGTTATTATTCATTTCGCTAATAAACATTTATTTATATGATATATATTCATGCATGTTTTTTCTTACGTTGTGAAACGCTAACGTGGAAAAAAATAAATAATATTATGATCACTTACTTCAACTTTCTCAATGAATACATACACTGGTATACTGAACAAAAATATAAACGCCCCATATCAAACTATTTTACCATGTAGCGTCACTTTTTCACATGGGATGTTGCTTTTATATGCTAAGAATACAAAACCAAAGTTAAAAAAGTGATCCATTCAACCGAATCTGAGTCCAATTTCCTTAATATGTAATATCGGACAGAATCGAGAACTACACGGCGAAATTTTGAGGATATTCATTCTATAACTCCGTATAGAGGTGAAATGGTAGTAGTAGTTTGTTTCAGATTCACAAGACTCGTACAATTTTGCTGTATTCACTCCTACATTCTACCGTTACTTTTAGTCATCAGTACACAATCACGTGTGGTGCAATATGAAATATGAATGGGGGAGTTTCGAAAATAGATAGCATTTCCTGCTCCGAATGTGGCACCAATCAGGAATTCCCGACAAAGTTATGATGCAAACAAGAAAATGCAGCTAACTGCGAGAGTCGACATTACAGCTCGAGCACATCATCAACAACACGACAGCTGAATGTGTCCTAATCAACTTTGCACCCCCCCCCCCCCTCTGAACAAATTGCTACCATATACTCCCCCATATGATTCCAATTCATCCTCGTATATCATGATGAAAGCATATGCCTACTTCATTCATATTCATAACGAGCATTTATTTTTAACTCAATGAAACAGATACGCCTGCAAAAATGATACCGAACCTCAATAAAATATCCTTAAAAATATTAGAAACTTTGAGGAATATCTGCATCTGCTGGATATCATGATATAGCCTAACATATGCCTTTTGGGCTTATCAAAAGACCAGTTTAAAATATATAGGCTTCGCAAACCCAGCATGCAACACCTTGTCATGTGATAAAATACGTCAACGTATGGTGTATATAGGCGTGGCATCGCAGACGAGTCGTTGTGTTTACTTCATAACACAGAATGCCGTACGCAAGCTTACATGTAGGCATGCACGAATTGCTGCACAGAAAATTGTGTGTTCCAAAATGCGCATCATTGCGGTAAAATTTGCTTTACTGAATATATGACGGATATATGTTTAGTTTTAAAATGCATGTCTATACCAGAGAAACATCAGGCAATTGAGAAAGAAATCTCACCGATAGATAAAAATTGCGCATCGGTGCCTCTAATAAGAAAATATACACACCTCGGTATACCATTAAGCTCTTCAATTATTCCAGTTACATATTTCGTTCACACGAAATATTATAGTACAAGTAATACCTGTACATATAGTTTAGGCCTATATAGTATACTGTTTTTACTTGAAACTATGTGGTGCAAGTTACTCATTACATTGAATTGAGATTTTGACGCCCCTAATTCAAGCCAATAAGCGTGACAGTCACCCTGTTGTAATTTTCACGCCCTTATGACAGTTTCATGATGAAAAAACTTGACACATGTTTGATGAAATGTATCCATGTTCAATAAATTGTTTTCATTTTCATCGAAAATACGTTATAGAAAAAATCACATCACCAAAACTTTTTGAACAATGAATCCGAATTATCGCCCATGGGATTTTTTCCCGAAAAATGGCCCATGGGCGATAAATCGGGTGGGCCATATTACGGGAAACCCCGGTAGTAGTCTTACGCGACCTGACTCAAGCATTTCACCAAACTGCCTTAGAATGTTGACTGACTTACGTAAGCCAGAAATTCATAGCCTGCTATTGAGGTGGCTAAACTAGGTTTTAGCTATCTATAGAAACTGTTTCAGTTGCATGGAGTATAATGATTCGATTGCATTGAATTTGATTTCTTTTGCCTGAAATTTGATTATTTGGAATAAAAGGGTCCCACTAAACGTTTATTGGGTCGCTTATAATTATATCGCTATATTAAATATGGGCGTATTACAAAATACCATTTAGGCCATTATTTTTTGAATGATTGTTTTACAAACCCGCCGACTCCACATAAAATTGGCCGATAAGAAATAAATTCAACAGTTCCTGTTTTTATTTTTATTTTCCATACCGACTGGAAAATTATGCTCTGATAAAAATTTACAGCATCAAAACGATCAGTCTTTGCCTTCATGATTATGCAAAGGAATTTAGTCTCCTTTCACTAATTCAAACTGATAATATGTCTCACTCTCCCTATCTGTCTGTATGTCTGGTTGTCTGTCTGTGCTGGACTATGGTTCTTCTACAAGTTCTCTCCACATATTCTGACATGCCCCATTTGAATATAACTGGTGATCGATATATTTAGATTATTCAATGATCAATCTCATTACAAGAATCATTTATTTGTGTACTTTCATAGATGGATCTTCAAAAATTGAGCCCTTTTGTATTCTGTAGCTTTTACACTTGAATTATCAAGAATTTTGTGGCAAGTACATGAAGAAATATTTTAATGATTCAGGAGATGAAATGTGATGATATTGTCGTTGCTCTGTAATCAAAATAACAAACTGCAATGTGTTGGAGTATGATGTTGTTTCCTGATGTCATAAGTAAAGTCATTGAAATCAAGCTGAAAATTTGGCAAATCCTGTCTTAATTGGGTTGCGAGAGAACTGGTATGTGAAAAAACTTTTTCCACCTCTATGCACTACTATAGGTGAGTTCTGACTATGTGTATGCCAAGGGGTATTTCTGGGCTGCATATCAATGCACATGCGAGTTTACGTGCACAAAGACGTTGGTAAATTAACATGTAGGAAATGATCAATTTTTCACAGTTACACCTTTTTTTATTAGCCCGACCACATATTTTCAGCAAATTGTAATTTTATTCCTTCCTACCGACCGACTTGAAATTTTTGAAGCAAAAAAGTTCGTAAAACAATTAATAAAAAAACGATGGCCTTATGAGGATTTCCAATGCATGCTACCCTGGTACACACCACATATTCGGATAATAATATATTGTAAATAAAGTGAAAGATTGGAATGGGTTTAACTTTTTTTTATTTTCCATCAAATTCCAATAGACGATTCTATGTTGTTTCATTTTTTAAAAAAACAACACGATTCTATAGGTACGCCGTGTATAGCTAATATCATGGGATTGTTGCGCTAACTAACCAACTAAATGTGTCGGGATTCCAATTTTATTGAAAAATCTAAATAGGTAAGATTACAAAATTCTTCAGTCATGAAAGCACTCATGCTATGCATGCAGTTGTGGTGCGACATAAACAATATATCATAATCAAACATTTATATAATAGGACAACTGTACCATTTTTGTTGTCGTAGTACTATATGTTAATACTGAAAACACGTAGTCTGCTGACCATTGCACATGTGTTGCCATGGTAACTAAAGATCCGTGGATGGTTCCTCACTCCTGCACATATTCATGAACATACAGCCAAAACAGCCGAGATAGGCTCCACACCGGACAAAGTGGTGTTCAATCAGTCGACCAGCCTGTTACAAAACAGTATTGGTATATTAATATTCTAGAATATATGAAAACTTCGTAATGTTGTGGGCTGATGGCGCTGTCACACCATGTTAATTTGTCCAGCGTATATCCAACGTGTTATGCCAACAAAAACGTTGGCATAAGCTGGCAAAGTCAGCAAGGTGTGACAGGGCCTTAAACAATATCACAAAAACGTTACAGTTATATTATAATTTGGCATTACATCTATCTAGTACGACATACCACCGATTCGGCAAGATGCAAGCTTTTTATCCCGAACTGCTTGCCGATCGCGTCTCGGATAACTTGACTTGTACAAGGGAAGCTTCCCACGAAGAACACTTTGCTTGTCGCCTTGGCAGCAGCCCAGAGGTATGAAGATCGGGCCAGATTGTACCCGATATTCTCAAGCAAACTTGCTACCACATCCGCCTTCCGAAAGTCACCTGTTGTTGAAATTTTGGGTGAATGTTATTTTGTCGAAATTACGTGTGTGTTGGAACTTGATGTAAATTCTCTCCAGAAAGACAATAATCAGGTAAAAAATATATAGCCTCGCAATTGCAACAGAAAGTGATAAGCTACTATGCCACGCTATATTTTTAAAAGGTAATATTTCTGCCCAAGATGAAAATATAACTATATGGGTAAAGATACGTTTTAATGAGTATTGTCAGTAATAACAAAATCGACAAAGAAACTCTATTTCATATGTACTTTTCCGACGGTAGATAGATCTAGTATATTTCAGATAAACGTCATACCCATGGTTTTATTCACGGCGTGTCCCATGCCATATATAACCATATCGGCCGGTATAACACTGTAGAACGACCCCTCATCACCGCCTTGGCCTTGAAGATAACCACCTGGTCGGAAACAAGACTCCAGATTTGCAAATGGAAGACAGTTTTCACACTGAGATCAATGTAGCCTTAAAGTTCTACGTTAGCATTGAAACGGTTTTGGTTGTAGAAAACTTTTTTTCTCAGCGGATTTTGACAAGAATTGCAGTCAATGGTGTGAATACTGGTCAAGGTATGAATTGAACGTGATGACTGATGTAAGCTACAATGATACTTATTACTCACCAGTGATATCAACAGCTGTGTTATCTCCTGTGGCCGCCAGGTCCAACATCTCTTGAAAACTCTGATTAATCAACACTCCTTGCATTACCATCACTTACTTACTTCATT
Organism: Terebella lapidaria; assembly: GCA_949152475.1. NCBI lineage: Eukaryota > Metazoa > Annelida > Polychaeta > Terebellida > Terebellidae > Terebella > Terebella lapidaria. The sequence goes on from OX424570.1 coordinate 23,901,759, forward strand.
ATCAGATTAAGACTCTCTCATATTAATTATATCAGATGTTGTTTGCTGTTCTTGTTGTTGTTTCCTTGGTCTACCCCTATATTCCGACACCTCATTATTCCGACACTACAGTGTTTTATTAAAGCTAGATGACAGTGAGTCGTCGGAATATTGGGCTGTCGGAATAGTGGATTGTCGGAACAAAGACATTTTCCCATTGTTTCCGTATTTCTAAGGTTACCCTACCCATTGTCCTACATGTATAAACCATTGGCATGTTGTGTCTAACACTTGTTTGATGATTGAAAGTCTAACACGGTTAGATGGTCTTATAACCTATTGACATGTTATGTTTAACATTGTTAGACATAATATGCAAATAGGTTATACGACCATAGTGTGATATGTCTAACAATGTTACACATAGCATACCAATAGGTTATAGGACCATAGGTTACACTGTTTATCCGGTAACCTTTCCATAACCCTTGGGCTATTTTTTATTGGTTTACCTTTGATCCTGTCAGAAGACTCCCCATGCCGAGGAAGTATTTTCCAAGGTAGAACTCCGAGTCTACAGCTGTATATTTGTCCTCCTCTACCTGTTATTGATAAAGAAATACTAATAGTTTAGTGAAACATTATGTGTAAATATGTGGAATTAATTTCAATTAACGTTAGAAAGGTTGTGATTTTTTTTCGAAATATGAAGAAATGTACTAACAGCGTGACACAGTGTTTCTCACAATTTAAGGGTGAATCATTGGATTCAAGATGAACGAGATTTTATTTGACCTGCAAGATATTACCAATGATTTACCAGGCGGATATACGAGGGGTGAGTTAAGGGTGGATCCTTAAGATTCGGGGTGAAGAACTCTGGATACTATCGTTTAAATTGTTTCGAAGGATCAATATCCAAACCAAGGTAGGTGATCGTGAGGGGCGGAAACCGATACATCGATCGACACTTACGAAAATTTGTGCCCCACTGGATCCGCACATTACCACCATAACTGGGTAGAGATCACTTTTTGAAGCTCCATTGTCGGTTTTCGTAGCAGAATTGTTTAAATTGGTCCCTCCTATATCGTCCTGGTTCTTTGCAGCATCGTTCTCTAATGTCTTCGAATCATCTGGAAAATCCAAAAGTTCCATTTCTGTTTTGTTGTCCAGCTTTTTCATCAGTTCTCTGCTTTCCTTGGCGCTATTGGTCATATCTTGTACGTATCTTTCCTCGGAGTGTGATTTTGGAAACACAAATGATTCGAGTGGAGTGCGTTCATAGAGATGTCGGAAAGCTCGAACAAACCCGTCCATTTCATTCTGTATTTCTACCCTGAAACAAAACAGTATAAGACCTTTATTGTCCAGAAGAAAAACATAGAATGCAACTAATTGTACTGCTGTATTGCGGATATTTGGCAATTTTGTCAGACGTAAAATGGTGAATACATTGGATATAGCATAATGAAATGTTTCTTTATTTGTAATTGGAACTACATTATTCGAAGGACAATAAATTTTATCAAAGAATAGTTTCCTTATCAACGGGGTTTTTTGCAGCATACTTCACCCCGAGTTCGTCCTCTATTCTTCTTTTATGCAAATGACTGCCAACACCACACATGTCCAACGAACGTCCGGTGCGAAGTGTTTTATTTGCCTTCGTTTTCAAGTATTGAAGAGCTCCATCCAGATCATCCCTGGAGAAAGACCTACAATGGATGCTTATTTCCTCGCCTTTTGGTGTTGCATAGGCAGCCTTTATAACGGATCCTCCTGTTGGTAAAACAGTACAACAATAGTACCATGAGATTTCTGAATTAAATCTCAAAGCTTTAGTGTTGAAAAAAAATATGCCAGTTTTCATTTCTACTGTACAATGTTTACGCATTACGAGTGTCTTACACTCATAGTTGGTTTACCGAAGTCCATAGAACAGCCTAGTTGTCGCCTAAAATCCTTCGCTGGAACCGTCAAAACAAGCTCCTCTGGGTCGGTTTTACTATCCATTTTTATGGGATTGTGAACAGTTTCTATCCGGATTTTGTTCAGGAGTCTTTCTTCATTGGTTCCAAAACCTGAACCCCGAACGCAAATGTACCAAATTAGTTTTTGTTCGACGTTTCCTCTTACGACACCTCCATAAAACTATATTATCTTGTGAATAATATGCTCTTCATAGGATGTTTTTATCATAAGAAACGATTCATTCAGTAGTCGATAAGCCAGTTATCAATGGTCATAGGAGACATATCGATGTGTGCTGATTTCAGCTTCATTAGAACAATAATCAATAAAACAATAACACAACAATGACCTATTATGGATGTGTACTCACTGGAATGGTTCACGAAGCAGGTTTTTATCTGCTTATATCACCACGGATCCAAAGTGCAGTGGGCAGACGCCACATGCAGACAGCGCATCACAACTGTACACCATATACCTCGACCCTTAGACTCTGCCATAGGCTGCACTCTATAGAATGTACAGAATGTATGTCAAGACCCCAAAGATCCCAAAAGCAGGCATAGAGAGAGAGAGCTCGGGTTTGTACTATGTGCACATTGGCAGTCATATGTTGTGCATCTTGTGGTGACCTTGAACTCGATGATGACCGCCAGTGCTCAAACCCAAAATCATAGCGAAGATGAGTAAATTGGTCAATGCAGACAAAACATATATGGCATATCTTCCAGTGACCTACTTTAACTCAGGTGACTTTGAATGCTCAAACTCCAGGAGCGGATCCAGGATTTGGGAAAAGAGGGGGCGCAGTTGGCTAGATTGACAAAAAAGCAAACGTGGGGTCTCGGGCCCGCCTAGGGCCCCAGAAGCTAACACCAAGGATCGTCTATAATAGGATATCCAACTCTGCCTAAAAAGGCGTGATTACGTAGTATTACGTAATTCTGATTTGAGCGTGTTGAAACGGTGCCGGGCACTAAAAATCAGAATGGGCACATCGATTTGTAATGGACATGAGCAGAGTTGTGAATAAAATATTGAAATAATTGATAGGTGATTGCATTGAGTGGGAGTACGGCCTAAATTTCTTCAACAATATTCAGCATTCGCGTTACCGATGATGTGGTATTGGGGTCGGGATTTGTGAGTGTCCGTTTATATGTTTGTGTGTGAATCGAAGGCTGTAACTCAAACGGGTTTAATCCAATCGTCTTTAAATTTGAGCAATGAGACGAATAACCTTCCGGCTTGAAAATATTCAGTTTCCATGGAAATCGGTTGATTTTTGTTGCCATGGCAACCGTTCAAAGTCCTGAAATACCATTTTATTGCCACCGAAAACGCCTGTAGAACCGACCCACTCATGGTGACAATAATATTGGCGCCTCATTAAGAAAACCCCCACAGAATAGAGCAAGTTCTGATGTAACTCTGGTGGTATTTTTCAGGTGAAAGATAGATTCATTTCAGAGTTATGGGACAGAACATTTACCTCCAAATTTAGTGAAAGTTGAGTATTGCAATGATATTAGAATGGTTCTCATACCGACAGTTTTCATCGGATTTCCTTGGAAACGGGATATTTCCGAGGTAATGGATAATGCTTCTCTATCCTGAATTTTTGAAAAGATGTAATGATACCTTTTTTAATTATTGACGTGGATGTGCTCAAAAACACGCATACAGACATGCACGTGTTTGGACCACATGAAAAATATTTTCGCGAGCGGGAAGAGAGACAAACTGTGGATGACAATGAGGCTCCACCCCACACGCGTGCCCTCCCAGATCACTAAGCTCAATCCCAGGGCCCGATTCTGTATGTTCTCACTATGAGTGAACTGATAAGCAGTATGAAAAACTAAATTTCGAGCACCGTCACCGTTTTGACACGCTCAAATGAAATTTCGTCATTTTACGTAATCACGTTTTTTACGTCCACATTGAGCAGAGTTGGACATCCTATTATAGACGATCCTTGCTAACACCCCTAGATGCTCTGTGGTGAATTCTGAGGCGCTCGGAGCTTCAAAATGTGTTTTTATCAAGCAGACACTTTTTGATATAAAATCATATACTTTAAAAAAGAAAAGAAAAAAATTAGCCCAAGGGCCATGAGAGATTACCAAACAATATATATTTCACATTTTGACCTATCGTCCCGTGACATTAAAAAAAAATTAGCCCAAAGGCTAAGATAGGTTACCGGACAATTTTGGTTTGGCCATGGCAGCATTGGCAGGTTACAGACCTTGAGATTTACCAATCAAGGTTCGCAGTGTAAATCCCAATCAAGGTCATCCGTATGAACTTCGATGTTACCATTACATGTATGTGTGCGGCATTTGATATTCTATACGTTGGGTGGAATCGTTTAGGCCGCTCAGGTCAATTTACACATTCCAAGTCAGACATTTGGCACTCAAGGTCATCTGACGTCAAGTTCAAGGTCATCATTAGTTGTGCCATATATGTCTTCCTGTTCATAACATGAGCTCTCTCTGCAAGCATTCCATCTACAGAGGCAAATCTGGGCATTTTTTGACCCCAAAATGACTGTTTTGACCTTTCAAGGTCATCAAAGGTCAGATTCAAGGTCACCACACAAGTCGCCATATATGACTTCCCATTTGAAAGTGCCAATTTCTAAGCTCTATCTTCAAGCGTTCTATGAGTACAGTCCGGACAGCTCCCATTTATATGAAGGAAGAAAGTGCCGAAAATTTTCTAAGTCCAAAATTTTTTCAAAGGGCGAAAAAATTTTTTTGCCTAGAAATGGCCCAAAATAGACAGTAATGTGATTTGGGGCGAAAAAATTTTTTTTCGCCGACTCGTCAAAAATTCAAAATGGCCGCCACAAGGCGATCGGCGATTCAAGGGCAACAAAACTTATACACGTCACAGAGGTATATAAGAGGAATCTTTTTAAGCAAAAATCTCAAAACTGATCAGACACTTTTTGAGAAAATACAGACCAGGTGCAAATTTGAGCGTTTTTCGACCCAAAAATGGCTGTTTTGACCTTTCAAGGTCATCCAAGGTCAAATTCAAGGTCACCACACAAGTCGCCATATATGACTTCCCATTTGAAAGTGCCAATTTCTAAGCTCTATCTTCAAGCGTTCTATGAGTACAGTCCGGACAGCTCCCATTAGGAAGGAAAAAAGTGCCGAAAATTTTCTAAGTCCAAAATTTTTTTCAAAGGGTGAACAATTTTTTTTGCCCTAGAAATGGCCCAAAATGGATAGTAATGCGATTTGGGGCGAAAAAAAATTTTTTCGCCGACCCGCCAAAAATTCAAAATGGCCGCCACACGGAAACCGGCGAATTTAGGGCAACCAAACTTATACATATCACAGAGATATATGAGGGGAATCTTTTGAAACCAAAATTCAAAACTGATCAGACAGTTTTTGAGAAAATGGCTGTCAAAGTCCAAAATTGAGCGTTTTTCGACAAAAACGGCCGCCATTTTGAAAAAAATGCGAAAATCAAAAAACAAAAAAATACCTCCTTCTCAAAATATTTTTAGGCATTTTTGTGCAAAATTTCAGAAAGATTTGATCGTTAACTTTAAAGATAAAAATGTTAACGCCGGACGGACGGACGGACGGACGGATATTAGCCATTTTGCACTTGGACCTTGAAAATGAGGTCAAAGGTCAAATTCTAGGTCACAATAATATTCTGCATAGATGATCTTTTATATGTCCACAATTGATTCTTAAGCTGTAAAGTCGATAATAAGCGATATATTGGCCATTTTGTGCTATGCCCTTGAAAATAAGGTCAGAGGTCAAATTAAACGTCATCAGAACACTCAGCGTATATCAGCTTCTATATGTCCACAATTGTTTCCCAAGCTGTAAAGTCGATGATAAGTGAGATATTAGCCATTTTGTGTTCTGACCTTGAAAATGAGGTCAGAGGTCAAATTCAAGGTCACGAGAATATTCAGCACATATCATTTCATATATGTCCACAATTGATTCCTAATCTCTAATCCCAAAGTTAAGTGAGATATTATACAAAATATGTCCCATTATAAAGCATAGGAGAATTTAACATTGGAAAGTCGCATTTGGGCCGAGTTTGGGCCCAAAATGGCCAACTTCGAGCAATTCGAGGGTAACGAGACTTACACACATCACAGGGGTATATATGAGAAGTGTTATACATCAATAGGAAAAAAAATTACTGAACAGATTTTGAGAAAACCACCCTCAAAGTCTAAAATTCGACTTTTTGAGAAAAATGCGAAAATCAAAAAACTAAAAAAAAATACCTCCCTCTGAAAATATTTTTTGTGCAAAATATCAGAAAGATTCGACCGTAAACTTTAAAGATACATATGTAAACGGACGACGGACGACGGACGGACGACGGACGCAACGCCATGCCAATAGGTTGTCAGACCGAAGGTACGGTAACCTAAAAAAATATTACACCGGGAGTTTTACTATATAATGACCGCACTCCCAATGTGTGATGATTTTCTTTTGCCGTACAATATACACTGTATTCAGATAGGGGCGGATTCAGGGAGAGGGGTGGGTGGTCTGGGGCCCGCCTGAATGTTCATGAATGTTCATTAATTTAAAAATGAAAAATAACTAGCAGACCGGTTGTTTTACTGCATAATAGCCGAAACCTTAGTAAGTGGGTTTTTATTTTACCATATACACTGCATGTCAGGGGGCGGATTCGGGGAGAGGAACGGTGGGGTCTGGGGCCCGCCTAGGGCACCCGGAAGCCAACCACCTCTAGATGCTCTGAGGTGAAGTCTGAGGTTCTGCGAGCTTGAAAAAAATTGTTGTTATCAAGCAGACACTTTTCATATAAAACCATATACTTTCAACTCAACAATGCAGTAGAATGTTCGTTGAAATGAGGTACTGTATAACTAATATAGTGATAGCTTTATCGCCTTCTATAGTGTGACGATACTGTAGAATATGTCAGATGCGGATTCAGAGGGAGGGGCGGAGGGGGTCTGGAGCCCCAAAATCGAAAGCCTTTTTATGTTCTGATGTAGCTTCTTGGCCTCTCTTGGGTATGAATTCTACTGAAATATCCACTGATGATTCTGTTCTGGAAAAATTCTGAAAAATAAATTGGAAGCGAAGCAAGTGAGTGAGCTTCGGCCTGGAGCTACAGCCTGCTTGAAGGCCTCAGAAGCCAGAGACATTTCATGTTCTGCGGTAGCTTCCTGGCCTGTCATTCCACACCAACTCCCTATGATCAATTTCTTCTCAAATATATTTGAGGGGGGTGTGGCGGTGATGATATGCATTACCATTTGAGTAAAAAATATACCATTTCAAGGTCAATAACAACTGATGGCATTTTTTCCAGACATCTGCTATTTTCTTTTTACTGTAATGTAAATATGTCAATCATTTGCATATATCCATTCTAATATCATCAGTGGCATTGTTTACACTTTCGTTACATGTATGATCCTCCCTGTGAAAACGTTTGTGAAATAATTGTGAAAAAAACACATTCACTCAATTGCTTCCCCTTCACTCAGCATATGTTGTTGTTTTTTCGACCTGAATTTATACTTCACAAAGTAAAGGACAGAAGCATTTATTTTTGCTACATTATAAAAATGAAAAAAAAAATGGAATCTAGGGCCCACTTAGGGCTTCCAGAAGCCAACGGCCGCCGATACTCTGCGGTGCATTTTGATGCTCTCAGAAATTGAAAATGTGGAGAAAGCATTACAGGGCGCAAAATCAGCGGATTCGACCGATGCAAGCATGTGCAATGAACAATAGGTAAATATAATAATATATTATGTTGGTTTTACAATCATATGACTATGTCACATGTACATGTACACGAAATACATTATACAGAATGGGTATAGCGTATTCGTATGCACATTTACATGTCCCACAAAAATATATTCCAGAAGATAACAGAAACAAAAGTTTACAAAACACACACACATACAAAATTCGACCTATATGCTATCACCGATTTTTGTTCCGTAATTATAGGAGGGGTGCGCGCCCCTTGAGCCCCCTTAAATCCGCTCATGAACTCATTACTTTGGGTATTGCAAGGTGTTTGTATGACTATTGGAAACAAAATGCTTGGAAAACCTCATGCTTATATTATGAGCTTTGCGCTTATATGAAGTTATATATGATATGCAATGCATCTTCGGTGACCTCGCACTTGACTTCAGGTAGGTGAGCAGTGTTCCAGTGTTGAGCACATGGTTATAAGTTACTTTTTTTCTTATTTTTTTTTTTGCTGTTGAGGCTCAAAGTCTATTGCCTCAACATCCAGGAGACCAGGACACACCGTCCGATGTAGTCATAACCTTGACTTTCAGTGCCCAAGGTCACCGAGTAGGGCGCCTGAAGCTAACGTCCTCTAGATGCTCTATGCTGAATTTTTAGTTTAGGCTCTAGGAGTTTGAAAATGTGTTGTTATCAAAAGCCTTTTTTATGTTCTGCTATATCTTAGTGGCCTCTCTTGAGTATAAATTCTAGTTAAATACCCAATGATGCCTCTATTCTGGAAATTTCCTGAAAAGGAACTGGAGTTTCGGCTTGGGGTATTGGGTCTTTCTACTTCAGGCCCCCAGAAGCCAGAGACATTGCTATGTTCAGTAGTAGTTTCCTGGCCTGTCATGGCTATAAATTCCACACAAACACTCTGTGATGAACTTCTTGGATATATGGGGGGGGGGGGGGGGGTTGATGATATGCGTTATCTTTCTCTTATTAAAAATATACCAATATTTCCAGGCTGCACACCTGGGTCAGAAGGCCCTATATAAATCAATGTAAATTTCCCCACTTCGGACCCTCTTATCTCTATCAAAGGGGAAGAAAATAAACTTATTGTTCATTTTTTCTGACAGCTACATCACTGGGCTGTAATAAAAATGTCATTTCGTCATATGATCACACGCTCGTTTTTTCGCTAAATCTAAATGAAAAAAATCACCAGTTTCCGCCCGTTTTGCCGACGAGCATCTGACAGCCGAGGTCCCCTCGAAACATGTGTGTTCGGCGTAGGAATACCAGACATTTAATGTTTTGTCAAAACGACATGTAGTGCAATGTTCGAAGCTTTTTAGCTGCAAAACACCACTAGTTATATATTCAATATCCACAAAGACTGCATACATGCCTGAAATCCAAGGTTTTTTTAGGCACTATTTGATTGGGTACACGGATGTTCATCGGAGGTATCCCAGGTGTGATACCTTAAGAGAAACTTAATTTGTCCTGATTGTTATTTTTTTGCTACTACATAAAATATGTAGTATTTGTAGTTAAGAGAAAAAGTGGCTGGGTGAAATTAAGTATAATTCATTTCGAAATAGGTCCTCAGATATTGGGTCTTTTGTCGTACATGTCGTCGCAAGCGAGGTGAATGACACAGGATTTGCAACATAAATGCAAATATTGAGTAGAAGTGTTGCAATATTTTATTTATTATTATTTCCTTCTAGGAGCTACTTTGAACAATATTATACATATATATGACAATTGTAAAACGCGCAATGAGATATTTTGCCAAAACCCATTATCCGTTGCCATGGAAACGGTTATCATCATGATATGTCTTACAAACTCTAAATATCCTCAAAACTCTGGTTTTTATGGTAAAATTTCGGATTATTTCATGTCCCATTGCCTATTTTGTGACTTAATTACCCAATAGGAGGGTTTTCATTATTATTCATACTTATTCTGTTTGAGTGAAAGGAACTTGGGTCCTGCTGAACTGCATACCAAGAACAGACCAGTCTGTAAAAATTATCTCGACTGCCCGGACTGCTTAAAGGGTTGGGCTACAGTTAACTTGTTCCTGCAGTACTAGCTAAATCCAACAAGTCGTGGTAAAAAATGATGTGCTATGGTCCAAGTCCTCCCTCGGAAAAGTTCACTGAGCCAAAAAAGTAATGGTTGCCATGGCAATTATGCTTGACTGCACCCGATTCAGTCATTTTTGACTTCAAATTAGAGCCGTTTCCATGAATTTCGCCAGAAATATAATATTTTCGTGATTTTTTTGCCTATTCAGCTGGATAAGTGATGCAAACATAGTCTACAATAGTCAGGTGTCATGCAATGCATGAACTCAACATGCCAAAATATTAAATCGGGAGAAAAAATGATCAATTAGCATGAAAAAGGGGTTTTTGTTAAGGCTGCACACCTGGGTTAGAAGGCCCTATATAAATCAATGTAAATTTCCCCACTTCGGACCCTCTTATCTCTATCAAAGGGGAAGAAAATAAACTTATTGTTCATTTTTTCTGACAGCTACATCACTGGGCTGTAATAAAAATGTCATTTCGTCATATGGTCACACGCTCGTTTTTTCGCTAAATCTAAATGAAAAAAATCACCAGTTTCCGCCCGTTTTGCCGACGAGCATCTGACAGCCGAGGTCCCCTCGAAACATGTGTGTTCGGCGTAGGAATACCAGACATTTAATGTTTTGTCAAAACGACATGTAGTGCAATGTTCGAAGCTTTTTAGCTGCAAAACACCACTAGTTATATATTCAATATCCACAAAGACTGCATACATGCCTGAAATCCAAGGTTTTTTTAGGCACTATTTGATTGGGTACACGGATGTTCATCGGAGGTATCCCAGGTGTGATACCTCCAGGTTAATGGCAACTGATGGCATTTCCCCCAGACATCTGGTATTTTCTTTTTATTGCAATGTGCACACACTCATTTAAATATACCCGTTATAATACCATCAGTGTCATCATGCACACTTTCAGTACATACACGTATGATCCTCCTTGTGAAAACGTTTGTGAACCAACTATGAGAGAACAATCATATTTTGGGTGAACGGGAGCAATTGAGTAGTTGGGTATTAATATATGTTATCTTTTTTCAACTTGAATTTATACATTAAAGGACAGAAGCATGTAATTTTGCTAGATTGATAGAACAAGCAGACGTGGAGTCTGGGGCCCACCTAGGGCCCCAGGAGCCATGACCTTCGGATACTCTGTTTTGCATTCTGAGACTCTCGAAGATTGTAAATGTGGAGAAAATATTCCACGAGGGCGCAAATTGGTGGATTCGGCCGATGCGAGCATATTGCAATGAAAATGGAGCAAACATAAAAATTAGGCCAAGGGCCGAAGATAGGTTACCGGACAATGTTTAATATTTTAGATGTTAGCCAGGTCACTGGTTGAATTTTCAGCATATATAACATTAAGCATATATCATGTCCACAGTTGATTGCTAAACTGTAAATTCAATAATCAGAGAGATATTAGCAATTTTGTGCTGTGGCCTTGAAAATGAAGGGGCAAAGGTCAAATTCAAGGTCAACAAAATATTCAATGTATATCATTTTCTAAATCATGTCCACAATTGACTCCCAAGCCATACAGTCAATAGAGGAGCTAGATATGAGCCAGTTTGTCCTTGGACCTTGAAAATGAGGTCAGAGTTGAAATTCAAGGTCACGAGAATATTCAGCATATATCATTTCCTATATGTCCACAATTGATTCCTAAGCTGTAAAATCGATAATAAGTAAGATATTAGCCATTTTGTCCTGTGACTTTGAAAATGAGGTCAAAGGTCAAATTCAAAGTCATGACAATAATCTGCATATATCATTTCCTATATGTTCATAATTGATTGCTAAGCTGTAAAGTCGATAACAAGCGAGATATAAGCCATTTTGTGCTCTGACCTTGAAACTGAGGTTACAGGTCAAATTCAAGGTCACGAGAATATTCAGCATATCATTTCCTATATGTCCACAATTGATTCCTAGTCTCTAATCTCAATATCAAGTGAGATATTAGGCATAATGTGTCCCATTATAAATCATAGGAGAATTTAACATGGGAAAGTCCCATTTGGGCCGAGTTTGGGCCAAAATGGCCCACTTCGAGCGATTCAAGCGCAACGAAATTTATAGACATCATAGAAGTACATATGAGGAGTCTTATGTATCAAAAAGAAAAAAAGTTACTGAACAGATTTTGAGAAAATGGCCGACAAAGTCTAAAATCAGGCATTTATCGTCGAAAACGGCCGCCATTTTGAAAAAAATGCGAAAATAAAAAATATAAAAAATACTTCCTTCTTGAATTATTTTTTAGTATTTTTGTGCAAAATTTCAGAAAAATTCGCCCGTAAACAAAAAAGCTAAAAATGTGGACGACGACGACGACGACGACGACGACGGACGACGGACACGCCATGCCAATAGGTTATCGGACCATAGGTCCGGTAACCTAAAAATGTTATATTGGTCTTGCAAAACATATTACTGTGTCACATGTACATGTATATACGAAATATATTATACAGAATCGGTATAACATACGTCGTATGCAAATGTGCATGTCACACAAATTATATTCCAGAAGAATTTCACACATACAATTTTTAGGTTACCGGACCTATGGTCCGATAACCTATTGCCATGGCGTTGCGTCCGTCGTCCGTCCGTCCGTCCGTCCGTCCGTCCGTCCGTCCGTCCGGGCAAACGGAACGGAGTTTTGGGGATTTCTTAGGGGGAATAAAGCTGAAAACGCCCCACAACCACAGTTTAAGCCAAAAGTGCGGTCTTATGGGGATTTTTTCAGGACTTATGGGGATAGTTAAGATAGGAAATTTAACATTGGGTCCGCCCGTAACGCCCATCCGTTCACCCGTCCGTCCGTCCGTCCGTCGTCCGTCGTCTGTTAACATTTTTATCTTTTTTGTTTACGGACGAATTTTTCTGAAATTTTGCACAAAAATGCTTAAAAATAATTCAAAAAGGAGGTATTTTTTAGTTTTTTGATTTTCGCATTTTTTTCAAAATGGCGGCCGTTTTCGTCGAAAAATGGGCAATTTTAGACTTTGACGGTCGTTTTCTCAAAATGTGTTCAGTAACTTTTTTTCTTATTGATGCATAACACTCCTCATATGTACCCCTCTGACATGTATAAATTTCGTTGCCCTTGAATCGCTCGAAGTTGGCCATTTTGGGCCCAAACTCGGCCCAAATGGGACTTTCCCATGTTAAATTCTCCTATGCTTTATATTGGGACACATTATGTCTTATATCTCACTTAATATTGAGATTAGAGACTAGGAATCAATTGTGGACATATAGGAAATGATATATGCTGAATATTGTCGTGACCTTGAATTTGACCTCTGACCTCGGTTTCAAGGTCAGAGCGGCCGTTTTCGTCGAAAAATGACCAATTTTGGACTTTGACGGTCGTTTTCTCAAAATCTGTTCAGTAACTTTTTTTTGTATTGATGCATAACATTCCTCATATGTACCCCTGTGACATGTATAAATTTCGTTGCCCTTGAATCGCTCGAAGTGGGCCATTTTGGGCCCAAACTCGGCCCAAATGGGACTTTCCCATGTTAAATTCTCCTATGCTTTATAATGGGACACATTAAGCCATAATATCTCACTTATTATTGAGATTAGAGACTAGTATTCAATTGTGGACATATAGGAAATGATATATGCCGAACATTGTCGTGACCTTGAATTTGACCTTTGACCTCGGGTTCAAGGTCAGAGCACAAAATGGCTAATATCTCGCTTATTATCGACTTTACAGCTTAGGAATCAATTGTGAACATATAGGAAATGATATATGCTGAATATTCTCGTGACCTTGAATTTGACCTTTGACCTTATTTTCAAGGTCACATGACAAAAATGGCTAATATCTCGCTTATTATCGACTTTACAGCTTAGGAATCAATTGTGAACATATAGGAAATGATTTATGCTGAATATTCTCGTGACCTTGAATTTGACCTCTGACCTCGGTTTCAAGGTCAGAGCGGCCGTTTTCGTCGAAAAATGGCCAATTTTGGACTTTGACGGTCGTTTTCTCAAAATCTGTTCAGTAACTTTTTTTCTTATTGATGTATTAACTGTACATATTTTGCATATTACTGAATATATGTTCTCTTTCCAGTTCTGATTGCGTTACACCTGACATTGCACATTCTTTCACATATACAATCCTTACCATTCGAAGTTAAGCCTGAGGCGAAGTGTTTGGGGTTCACTTCTCAATACGTCCCCCGAATGGTTTTGATTGCTATATGTCTATGTGTGTGTAGGTGTCTTTATGTTTCATTTAAGAAAACTTGTATTTCCCCTATTTAACTTCGTTAATTTCGGTATTAATGTGAGAGAAGGCCGTGAGCCTGTGTATCTGTGAAAGATGCACACACAATCCCTTCAACAGGTGGCACGCATCCACGCGACCGCAACAGACCACAGATTGCTTTATGGCCCCATGGCGACAAAGTTAACGAGTTTAAATGCCCTCAAAAGCATGCCTCAGGAGCATGAGCAGACGGTTTGGTGATCACTGATCAAGGTTATAAAAGACAGTTAACCGGTGTTTGACGGTTAACCGGTTAATCGTTTGGAGATTTAACAGCCGGTTATTCGCGGTTATTAAAAAAATGCTAGCCGTCGGCGGTTAACCCATTAATCGTGCAGGCCCTATTTATTATTGACATTACAGCTTAGGAATCAGTTGTGCACCAATGGGGAATGATGTGTACATGCCAAATATTTTGATGACCATTGATTCGACCTTCGACCTTATTTTCAAGGTCATGGAACAAAATTGCTATTTTGTTTTACTTGTTATTGAATTTACAGCTTAGCAAACAATGGACATATCGGGATTCCAAAATGTTCTATTTTACGTTTGTTTTTGGCATCATCAAAATATGACTATTGGTGGTAATAAATTGATACTTACTTTCATATCACTGAGTCAGTGTCACTGCTGGCGGACGTTGAATCTGTCCCTGAGGATACCATCAACTCAGTAGCCTTCTGGCTTGTGATTAGGTACTTATGTATTTGTCATATATCTATTCCATGGGGCTTGTTTCAGATTTCTAAATTATTTTCATAGGTTGTTGGGCAGTTGTATACTAATTCCATCAGGTGTACAGTAGAAACAACTACATTTAACACACTGTCTGCCCCTGATGACGCCAGTGTGTCTTTGGATAAACTATTTGGTCGGGCTTGTTTCTATTCCAAAATGTTCTATTTTACGTTTGTTTTTGGCATCATCAAAATCTGACTATTGGTGGTATTAAATTGATACTTACATTCATATTACTGAGTCGGTGTCACTGTTGGCGGACGTTGAATCTGTCCCCGAGGATACCATCAATTCAGTAGTTTTCTGGCTTGTGATTAGGTACTTATGTACTCGTCATATATCTATTCCATGGGGTTTGTTTCAGATTTCTAAATTATTTTCATAGGTTGTGGGCAGTTGTATACTAATTCCATCAGGTGTACAGTAGAAACAACTACATTTAACACACTGTCTGCCCCTGATGACACCAGTGTGTCTTTGGATAAACTATTTGGTCGGGCTTTGTTTCTATTCCAAAATGTTCTATTTTACGTTTGTTATTGGCATCATCAAAAGCTGACTATTGGTTGTAATAGATTGATACTTACATATACATGTTTGCTGGATATTCTCATGACTTTGCATTTTGACCAGTGACCTTATTTTCAAGGTCACAGGAATATAAAACATATTTTGTCCGGTAACCTGTCTTAGCCCTTGGGCTAATTTTTTATTTATGAAGTTATAGGGGGGGGGAGGGCATGCCTTAAATCCGCCCATTATCTTACGTGCCTCTATAATTTACACTTTGGGTAATGCACCTTGGCATTCATTGTCCAGTGTAAAAGAAATTTACGTCCTACGTAAAATAGGTCGCACAGACAAATATTCCTAGGAAATGTTGTCCAATGGGACAATATTCTCAGTATTATATGTCCGACGGACCTCATTCCCTGGGAAAATATGTCCTGGGACCTAATTCCCTAGGAATATTTCCCCTGCACTCATGTCCAGACAGACTATTTTCCCTAGAAATATATGGCCGGGGGGACCCAAAATACATGGGACATATATTCCATTTACACCTGGCTTAATGAGTTCATAAATAATTGCCGTGTGGCTTCAAACAGCATATTCACAATATATATATATACCATACGGCATAAAAAAAACAACATGGCTCCCGGACATATTTTTGGGCTTTCCATTTCTACTATCCTGTGGCTTGTTACCAGAAAAATGAAGTCCCACCAATATTTTGAGAGAAGGTAGGTTCAGAAAGAAAAAATAGCGGTTGAAATTCAGGAACATATGCATTTATTTATTTATTCAAAACAAGTATTTATCACTTACCTCTAAGATTTACTTTGGGTAATCCTGAGGAAATTTGGCGTGCATATATGAGGAAGGGGATTAGACTGTCATTGTGATTTCTGAGAAGTTTCGATGTCTCGCGTGTCGCTTCAGATTAGAACAGCCGTCCATTACACAACTCAGGTTCCCTGCAGTGAATCTATGAGGACCGTTATGACGATATCATGATGTTCATACTATTCCGAGGCGTTCTGTCAGACCATTCAGTGTTCACTCCTGATCTTTTTCCCTGCCCAAACAATGGCTCCAAGGCAAACTGAAATCAACTTACAGAAGCAATGTTATTGGACAGAAAAATATTCTAGGCTGTCAGTTTCTGGATTTACTGCTAGAGGGGGTAATTCAGAATAAATCTGAACTGTCCTGACAATCATGCTGGTCCTCATAAGTTCACTCCAGTCCCTGAGATGTGTATTGGACAGTTATGTTGTTAAATTTCTTAGAAATACTGTGTAGTATATGCCAAGGTGGAATTACGTAGTAGTTAAAGCCCGAGGAGCGCTCCATTACCTATTGGTATTGGAGACTGAGGGCGAATGGAGAGAAAGACAATAGAGTGATATCACAGGTGGACTTTACTCAGTGTTTATTATAGGAGTTGAAGAAAAGGCAATAAATTTACCAATAATCATGGGACGTTTCATATAGAAATGGTTCATAATTAAGAATGTTTATTATCAGGCCAAAGGAGACATTAGTCCAACAGACAGCCAACCCCCCCAAACAATAGTTTATTGGCCATGGAAGGTGTGATATCATGCAATGAACTCAATTTGGTCATGATATTATAGGGAATGACTCGAATTGAGCAAAATATATGTTTTATTCCTGTGGATAACATGTGATTAAAATAATACATCCGTCTACTATACTTGGTTGTTAATAATCCATGATATGGTGAGTATATTTGATCCAGGCTTAGAAAGACCACTACAACGATGTGACCTTAAATAGTATTTTAGAATTCATACCAGTTAGCTCCCTAACTAAACTCACATTACACACAGAACCATTTGCATAATATCCACAGCTATACATATATACTAAGCATACATTTTGTCGCAATTCCTCAATACCTGCAGAAAGGCGATTCAATTTTCAATTTCCTTCCTCTGCTTTGGCAAGAGTAAGTCTGGTCCTGAGCAAGACTAATGTATAACAGTTTATAATGGCAGAACAATACCACAGAAAAATACAAGATATCTCACACAAAAAGTTTTTTGCTGTTAAATTTGTATGTTCTGCATGACACAGTCACAACTATTCAAGTCAACAACTCATTCTGTCTCGTCGAACTTCAGAGTGGAATGAAGCAAATTATTTTTCACATATGCACGGAATGATCATCACATGTTTCACTTGCATGCATGAAACTAATTCTCGCAATCACAAACGTAGATTCGTGTAATCAAAAAGCGAAGTCTTGCACACAAAATGCTAAGTAAGGCCAGATAACGAGCCCAGTCATTATTATGTATGTATATGCATAAAATATACCGCAAATGCAAACAATTCATACTCTGTCAAAAGTTTTCACATGAATATACATGTACATGTATATACACGCAAAAATACAAAATAATTCATTTAAAACACATCAATGCTTTGTAACATCACGTGAACATATGCATAGTCAAATGCGGAGAACTCATTTTTACAATCGAAGAAAGCTGATGATATTTTCAAAAGTTACTATTTCTTGATTCGTGCAGCTCTATATCTCCAGTGTCAGGTCAACCCTCATTACATATACAGGTAAATGGGTCATAACACCCATTTAACCTTGAATATATACATGCGTATGGATCAGCACCTATTTGTTACAAACAAGCCATATTTTATCACATATTTGCAAACACAATTCCGTCCATTTTGGTGGACTGCACATAAATCTTACCCTAAATCTAGTACCATAATTTTGCTGGGAAGTTCCGAGTGGGATTTTTTTTTTGATGGTTTGTTTGTGCACACTTATGGCCCCACCACAATATATTACATGACAATACTGCATGTATAGCATGTACTCAAAATAGTCGGCTCAGTTGCAATTTCTGGGTGACTTTCAGCGGGTATTTTCACCATAATCTCATGTCATGATCATATGATATTCACAAGTCATTTACATCAGAACACAATGGCAATTATGATCTGTATGAAGTTCAGCCATGACGTTCTACACTTCATCGTCTCTTTCGACTAATGCCTCGGTGTCCCTAAAGCTTTCAATCGGTGTCGGTCGGAAGCCAGGTGTCGCCTTTGGCTCCTCTACAGCGTCTGGAGTTGACGGCGCACTGCCGTTGGAATCCTTGTGGAAACGCGAGAAAAACTTCTTGGATCGCTGACGACTTGGCGAAGGGGAGGGCGAAGGTTCCGGGGACGTAGAAATCGCGCCGATGACGAAGGGTGACGGTGGATTGAGTTGGGAGTCGTTACCGTGGCTCGTCGCCCCGTCTAGGTTATCGTAGAGAGGATTGCTGAAATTTGTCTGCTGGTTTTCTTGATCCATGATGTCAATTGGATCCTAGGAAGATAATTCAATATAATCGCATGAAATAACTGTTGCCTTTATTCTTCTTATGCATTTGTATTTTATATATTAAATTACTACAAATTAATCTGTTACTGTGGTAAGACTCTATTCTGCTACTTTATTCATAAATATTTTCAAAATGGAATTTTTTTTTACTAAAACCGATAAATAAACTACACCAAACTGGACTTTCCAGAATCACAAATACTAATCTGTTATTTACCATGTGACTCTGAGGTATACTTACTCCCGATATTGTGACTGTTGGAGGTAAGTCGACTTTGTTTGCCGATCTAAAACGTACAACTCCTGGACTAGATGTCTTGAAGTTTCTGAAGAACTCAAGTCCCGGGCCCTTGTTCCTAAAGGATGAATAGATTACCTTAAAAATCTTGACACTTGACATTGAATTATTATTATTATTATTTACTTGACAATATATTCTGACAAACACATAACTTGATTGAATACTTTTCCCATTTAGATATGAAATACACATCAGTGATATACTAAGAGTATACATAGGCTTTTGAAGAAGCTACAGACATCAAATAATATCAGAAAGCTCAGTACACCTCACAGATTCCATAGTTCAAAAGCGATAAATAAACTGATAAAATTCCATATGAAACTCGATGAAATCCATTACCATTTCCTCCTGTAGTACCAGAGCCCAGCCATCACTGCAGCGAGGACCAGTATAATCAGACAGATCGGCACGACGATGGCTGCCACCCCAGACGACCTCGCTGTGAACGTCGGCCCATACTCACAGCGATCTCCACTGTAATCTGTCAATGTCAAACATTTCATGGAATTATTTTTTTCATGAATTATGTGCAAATGAAATAAGGGTATATAATTCTTTTTGAAAAAAATATGAGCCACATTTGACCTCCAATATGCGTAGACATTGCTGCACAATTAACATTTTCAAGTTCACCAAATTCCAAGCAATGTTAAAATCGGATTATTAGCCTTAGTAATATACCTGGTAAACTCAGAGAAATTTTGTAGCATGACGTTAACCTCCATACCTTCCAGACACTGGCAGAAAAGTGTGTTAGTTTCCTTGGTCGTGGCACAAATCCCACCATTTTGACAGGGACATGATTGTAGAGGATCTTTTTGGGGCTCCAGTGCTGCAATAGCAACAGTCAGTGCTCTGTGTACTAATATGGTATCAACAAGAGGTAGAACTCTATATATATATTCCTATGTAAGACAATGGAAACTTGTCCAGAGGAAGACCGGCAAGCAGAAGGAACTTCCCCTCAGCATAGTTAAGGCATTTCGGCAGAAATGCCTTTATGGTTTTAGCAGAATTTTTTTTTTTTTTTTTTTTTTTTTTCTTCTTCCGCCACTTTTGGTTTCCGGACGATAACTTTAGATTGCCTTGACGGATCCTTGTCAAATTTTCACCGCAAGTCAGAAATGATATGAGGAAGAACCCTATTCTTTTTGAGCCGGATCGGAGGTCCGTGAGGTCCGTGAGGATGAAATCAAGGCTAATTTTAAGACTTGGTTTCCGGACGATAACTGGAAAAATATTTATGCAATAGTTGCAGAACTCTGCATGGAGGTTCATATGCCACCAGGGAAGAACCCTATTGATTTTGGGATCGATCCGTCAAACGACCTTTGACCTAGAGGTCAAAATAATTTTTTGCCGATTCATCCTTGAGGCTTCCTGCATATCTCGGAAACCGTGCGTCGTAGAGCGAAACGGACGTTATTTTCGGACTCGTCGCCCTAGACAAACATCTCTAGGGTGTACTTTTTTTTTTGATCCGGCTCCGAGGTCCGTGAGGATGAAATCGAGGAACTTGGTTTCCGGACGATAACTCAAAAAATATTCAGGCAATAGTTGCAGAATTTTGCACGGAGGTTTATATATCACCAGGGAAGAACCCTATTGATTTTGGGATCAATACCTCAAACGACCTTTGACCTAGAGGTCGAAATAATTTTTTGCTGAGTCATCCTTGATTCATCCTGCATATCTCGGAAACGGTGCGTCGTAGAGCGAAACGGACGTTATTTTCGGACTCGTCGCCCTAGACAAACATGTCCAAGGGGTATTATGGATGAACTTTGACCTTGACCCGAAATTTTTTTGCCGAGTCGGCATTTTTCGTTTTCGTCGATATCTCGGAAACGGTGCGTCGTAGAGCGAAACGGACGTTATTTTCGGACTCGTCGCACTAGACAAACATGTCTAAGGGGTATTATGGATGAACTTTGACCTTGACCCGAAATTTTTTTGCCGAGTTGGCATTTTTCGTTTTCGTCGATATCTCGGAAACGGTGCGTCGTAGAGCGAAACGGACGTTATTTCCGGACTTGTCGCCCTAGACAAACATGTCTAAAGGGTATTATGGATGAACTTCGACCTTGACCTTGAATTTTTTTGCCGAGTCAGCATTTTTCGTTTTCGTCGATATCTCGGAAACGGTGCGTCGTAGAGCGAAACGGACGTTATTTTCGGACTCGTCGCACTAGACAAAGATGTCTAAGGGGTATTATGGATGAACTTTGACCTTGACCCGAAATTTTTTTGCCGAGTCGGCATTTTTCGTTTTCGTCGATATCTCGGAAACGGTGCGTCGTAGAGGGAAACGGACGTTATTTTCGGACTCGTCGCACTAGACAAACATGTCTACGGGGAATTATTGATGAACTTTGACCTTGACCCGAAATTTTTTTGCCGAGTCGGCATTTTTCGTTTTCGTCGATATCTCGGAAACGGTGCGTCGTAGAGCGAAACGGACGTTATTTTCGGACTCGTCGCACTAGACAAACATGTCTAAGGGGTATTATTGATGAACTTTGACCTTGACCCGAAATTTTTTTGCCGAGTCGGCATTTTTCGTTTTCGTCGTTATCTCGGAAACGGTGCGTCGTAGAGCGAAACGGACGTTATTTTCGGACTCGTCGCACTAGACAAACATGTCTAAGGGGTATTATGGATGAACTTTGACCTTGACCCGAAATTTTTTTGCCGAGTCGGCATTTTTCGTTTTCGTCGATATCTCGGAAACGGTGCGTCGTAGAGCGAAACGGACGTTATTTTCGGACTCGTCGCACTAGACAAACATGTCTAAGGGGAATTATTGATGAACTTTGACCTTGACCCGAAATTTTTTTGCCGAGTCGGCATTTTTCGTTTTCGTCGATATCTCGGAAACGGTGCGTCGTAGAGCGAAATGGACGTTACTTTCGGACTCGTCGCCCTAGACAAACATGTCTAAGGGGTATTATGGATTAACTTTGACCTTGACCCGAAATTTTTTTGCCGAGTCGGCAGTTTTTGTTTTCGTCGATATCTCGGAAACGGTGCGTCGTAGAGCGAAACGGATGGTATTTTCGGACTCGTCGCCCTATACAAACATGTCTAGCGGGTATTATGGATGAACTTTGACCTTGACCCGAAATTTGTCGACATTTTTCATTTTCGTCGATATCTAGTATTATAAATTATTCATCACACCGAAATGCCTCCAAGGCATCTTTAGGCCTTGACGTCTAGTTTCATTCGAAATCGACAGATGAAATGGAGAAGATCTTGGTTGACAAGTTTCCAGCAAAATACACATAAGTCCCATTCTTTATCAGAATTATCTCCCGTCCCTGTTTCTGATTTAAACTCACCTAGATCACACACACTCGTGCTGCCTGAGAGGAAGTTTGACCCGTCAGGACACATGCATACAGCGCCATCTGGTATCAGCGCACAGAGCGAGTTACATCCCAAATCCTGGCACCGGTTCTTAACTGTGATGGAGAAACATAGCTCAGAATTAAGGTCAATCATGCATATATTTACGATCACTAATCCTTTTTTTTATTTGGATATTTGGTAAGAATTGACATCGACAAAAAACATATTATGTTGAATATATTCACAACAGCAATGCTGAGCAATTTCGAATCCATGTTAATTGCAGATAAACACACATGAATTCAACGAATTCATGTCTTGAAAATTGCTGTTCCAATATAAAAATACAATACACTTAATTACTGTAATATGACTAAATACTGACAACTGTATCAATATAAATTAAAATGTAAACATGTTCATCTCAGTTCCCTTCGATCCAGAAAGTGTATACTTACTAGAAGGGTCGCCCTTGTACTGAACGTAGATCCGGATGGCATTCGGCATGCGTAATCCTGACTGCAGGGTTTGGCTAACACCCCGTCCAAACTTGTCCTGCATGTTCACAGATCCGGATTCTTTCGAGACCCAAAACAGGTAGCTGTCCATAACGTCCAGACTGAATGGGTGGTCTGTGCCTGGGGGGAGGGGGAGGTGGGTGGATGGGTCGAGATTTAGATATTTCAATAGAATTGTGGTTATTTCATGTAAAAGGTCATTTGAAAATCAGCAAGCTCTCTGGAGCTATGGGTATTCTTGTTTTGGGATTTAGTAACGTTACATGAAATTTCATGGGCATCAACTGAATGCTAGATTTAAGCTAAAGTTTATCTCCATATAACCATAACTAACAAACAATTGAATTTCATGGTACAGTGAAACAGCACACTGTTGCATTAGCAATTTTGCCCATCATATGAATAGTATACCAAATAAATAGAATGAATCATATTCAACAGTCCACAGAATGAATCGTATTCAACATCAAGTAATATCCTATCCCACATACCACCGCGACATACCAGTGGTTAGAACTTTCACTCGGTCGCCCCCGTCTGCGTTCATAGACTCGACTGATCTCTCTTTGCTATCACACCAGAAGATCCGCCCTCCCATCCAGTGATCGACGGTAATTCCTGTGGGATTTCCCAGGCCGGTATTCACGAGCACTGTTTGCTCGCGACCGTCCATCCAAGATCTTTCAATGGTAGGTGCTGTGGGTTTGGTGTTAGTCCAGTAAAGGAACCTGGTAACGGCAATAAAGAAAGGATTTTTAAGATATTTGCCAGTGGATTTTTTAATGCTGGAAAATTTTGGTACAAGAGATCAATTTTTATGACATTTTGATCAAAGGGAAAGCATCAAGCCATGGTCCCGTGGGTGACTTACCCTAGTTTAGGGTTTACAGCGATGGCTGAAGGCTGGAAATCTTTAGATACAAGTGTTTTCTTATAGCGACCATCCTCCATCGAAACTGAAATTGTTCCTATTTCTGAGTCCGTCCAAAACAGCATTCTGAAGAAAAACGTTTTTGGAAGAATATACTTTGGAAGGTCATTCAAAGATTGCATGGACACTGTGTTTCAAGGTTTCATATTTTAATTTCGTTCATTTGTGGCGAAAATACTTGTATTATATAGTTCAGAGCAAGCAAACAAATTTTCACTGCATTTCATTTCTTTGAGGTTAGTTATTATACGGCTCCCATCTTACTTTGCGACCCAATCGAAGGCCACTCCTGTCGGGTTACCAATCCCCGAAATCTGCAGATCTTGAGCGAAACCCATCAGCATCGAATCGTCAGGAATCACGGCACGTTTTATCGTTTTCTCAGTGGAGTCTGCCCAATAGACAAGTTTACGTAGAGGATCGACGTCTAGGGCTTGAATCCTCCGTCCTGAGATAACGACGTCATTGTACTGATTTTTGTGCTTGCTTCCTGAGGGAATGTAGCGGCGGATCTCATGGCCAACCGCAAACAGGTAGATTGCTTTCTGTCCTGTGTGAACAAAATTTAAGAAATCGAACTTTATGCCTCTCCATTTGCAACAGATTCCAACATTATCGACCATTTGGAGGAGATATCGCTTCATAAGTCGCTGGGGGAAATAATCTGACTATTACTAATATTTCCCGTAAACTCACCGGGAGCGATACAGTGTACGCGGTTCTGACTCGAGCCCTCGGATATTGTGAACTTGTCATGGCAGAGGCACTTGTACGAGCCTTTGACGTTCTGACAAAGCTGGGGACACATGTTACCCCAGGCACTGCACTCGTCCCGATCTGTGGGTAAACATGGGGTAGAAAATTCATTGATAATCCAGTGTTAAATTTTTTTAGAATTTTGCAAGAATCATGGTTTCATATAATACATTGTAATCCGAGAGAATCAAGGCCATTTTGCTAGAATCTTTCTGGGAACTGGATTTTAGCCAAAATTCTATCCCTATAATCTGACCTTAGCATGTGAGCAATATCAAGCCCTAACATAATACAAACACATTATCGACCAAGATGATATCAAAGCTTGGACATGTAGAGATTACAGCATGAAAAGTTAAACTTGAAGTTCTTTTCTTGATAAATGAAACTGACTATTTCTTGAAAAATGCTTAAATTATGTATCTTTTTTATGAATTTGTGCCCTATATGTATTTGTACCCAAAAGTGACATCAACTCGGTGAATTATGTGTCAAAGGTTATACATATAAGTTAGTCAATTTGGAAATTCAGCAAGGGCTGAAAGATAATTCAGATGAGGTTATCTTTTTTGAGAATTTCTTTGCGAAAGCGTGCAGACTCCTTACCCAGGCAGGAAGTCTTGTCGTCACTGTTGATGATGTAACCTTGGTTACAGTGACAGATGTGCCCCCTGGCGGCCAGGTCTGTACAGTTCTGCTCACAGCCTCCATTCTGAGTCGAGCACCCGCCGCCCGTGGGTTTCTCTGTAAAAAGAACAGGCGTTTGGAAATAACACTAATATTTGCAGAATTGGAATCAGTTTGGCACTGCATTCATTGAGATTTGTTTAAGGACGATTTGTTTGATTATTTGAAGCTAGAATCATACCAGTTCAATTTTTTGTTTGATAAAGCTATTCACCTAATAGATGCAGTCCTTAGGGGAGTCAATTGGCACAGACATATTAGTCATTTTTCTTACATTTCGGGGGTTCAAGATTCTCCACCAAATTTGCCAGATCAAGCTTTCAAATTTAGATCACAAACTTGCATTTCTTCATCCAGAACTCTTGACGTGAAAGTTTATCCCAAAATGAATTTTTTCAGTTATTCCCCTAATAGATGCAGTTCTTAGGGGTATTGATTGCCACGGATATATTAGTCATTTTTCTTACATTTTGGGGGTTCAAGAACTTCTATCAAATGTGCCAGATCAGGCCTTCAAATTTAGATCACAGATTTGCAATTCTTCCTCTAAAATGTGAAAATTTACCTGAAATGACCCAAAATTTGACACTTACGACATCCATTCTCGTCGGAAGCATCGCCACAGTCGTCATACTCGTCGCACACGTCCTCGCCGCTCACACAATTCTCATTGGCGCACTTGAACTGAGTCGGGAAACACAGCTTGCTTCGCTCTTCACCTTCAAACATGGAAATGCAACATTCCTTCCTGTACGACCTTTTTTGACAAGCCTGGAAGCTCAGTTCATATCACTCACTGTGATGAGATATTTCCATCAGCAGGGACTACAATTTGTAAGTGTAATTGTGGTTCACTCAAAATCTGTACGTGCCTACAATTGTCCAGGATGATTAAGACTTTTTGGATCCTGCATGATTACTGGTTCCATGGTACTGATTACTATAAATTCCACTTTTACATGCGGTTCACACACCGTCTAGAGTTGCGAAAACTCTCTTACACAGTGCATGGTCGTTTTCATCACTGCCATCTCCGCAGTCATCCACCTTGTTACAGAGGCGCCACCTGGGGATACAGCGGAAGTTCTGGCAGCGGAATCGAGAATCAGCGGGACAGTCGATATCGTGGCAGACGGCAAGTGTCTCGTCTGAGTTATCTCCACAATCATCGTCTCCGTCACATCGCCACTCCCGCGGGATGCAAACCTGCCATGAAGATCATGTGAATATATGTTAGGGAAATTGTTCTTCCTCTTGAAAGACTTGCACAACATATCAATCATCTATGAAGAATTCACTGGAATTCTCTGTTTCTGTATAAATTGCAATGGTATCAGTAGTTCTGCATGAAAGTTTTGCCATAGGACTGTACTGTCTACCCACCATGTTTCCACACTATATACTATCTACCCACCATGTTTCCACACTGTGTACTGTCTACCCACCATGTTCACACACTGTGTACTGTCTACCCACCATGTTCACACACTGCGTACTGTCCACCCTGTGATCACACACTGCGAACTGTCTACTCACTGTGTCCACACACTGTGTACTGTCTACCCACTGTGTTCGCACACTGTGAACTGTCTACCCACCGTGTTCGCACACTATGTACTGTCTACCCACCATGTTTCCACACTGTGTACTGTCTACCCACCATGTTCACACACTGTGTACTGTCTACCCACCATGTTCACACACTGCGTACTGTCCACCCTGTGATCACACACTGCGTACTGTCTACTCACTGTGTCCACACACTGTGTACTGTCTACCCACTGTGTTCGCACACTGCGTACTGTCTACCCACTGTGTTCGCACACTGTGAACTGTCTACCCACCGTGTTCGCACACTATGTACTGTCTACCCACCATGTTTCCACACTATGTACTGTCTACCCACCATGTTTCCACACTGTGTACTGTCTACCCACCATATTTGCACACTGTGTACTGTCTACCCACCGTGTTCGAACACTGCGTACTGTCTACCCACTGTATTCGCACACTGCGTACTGTCTACCCACTGTGTCCACACACTGTGTGCCGTGTACCCACCATGTTCGTACACTGTGAACTGATTACCCACCGTGTTCGTACACTGCTTACTGTCTACCCACTGTGTTCACACACTGTGTACTGTCTACCCACTGAGTTTGCACAATGTGTACTGTCTACCCACCGTGTTCGCACACTGCGTACTGTCTACTCACTGTTCTCGCACACTGCGTACTGTCTACCCACTGTGTCCTGTGTACCCACCATGTTCGCACACTGCTTACTGTCTACACACCGTGTTCGCACACTGCTTACTGTCCACATACTGTGTTCGCACACTGATTACTGTTAACCCACCGTGTTCGTAGACTGCGTACTGTCTACCCACTGTGTTCACACACTGTACTGTTTACCCACCGTGTTCGCACACTGAGTACTGTCTACCCACTGTGTTCCCACACTGTGTACTGTCTACCCACCGAGTTCGCACACTGCGTACTGTCTACCCACTGTGTTCACACACTGTGTACTGTCTACCCACTGTGTTCGCACAATGTGTACTGTCTACCCACTGTGTTCGCACACTGTGTACTGTCTACCCACCATGTTTCCACAGTATGTACTGTCTACCCACCATGTTTCCACACTGTGTACTGTCTATCCACCATGTTCACACACTGTGTACTGTCTACCCATCATGTTCGCATACCCACTGTGTATTGTCTACCCACTGTGTTCACACACTGTGTACTGTCTACCCACTGTGTTCGCACACTGTGTACTGTCTACCCACCGTGTTCGCACACTGCGTACTGTCTACCCACTGTGTTCACACACTGCATTCTGTCCACCCACCATGTTTGCACACTGTGTACTGTCTACCCACTGTGTTCGCACACTGTGTACTGTCTACCCACCGTGTTCGCACACTGTGTACTGTCTACCCACTGTGTTCACACACTGCATTCTGTCCACCCACCATGTTCGCACACTGTGTACTGTCTACCCACCGAGTTCACCCACTGCGTACTGTATACCCACCGTGTTCGCACACTGCGTACTGTCTACCCACTGTGTTCACACATTGTGTACTATCTACCCACCGTGTTCGCACACTGCGAACTGCCTATACACCGTGTTCGTACACTGCGTACTGTCTACCCATCGTGTTCGCACACTGCGTACTGTCTACCCATCGTGTTCGCATACACACTGTGTATTGTCTACTCACTGTGTTCACACACTGTGAACTGTGTACCCACCATGTTTGCACACTGCGTACTCTCTACCCACTGTGTTCGTACAGTGGGTACTGTCTACCCACTGTGTTCGCACACTGTGTACTGTCTACCCACCGTGTTCGCACACTGCGTACTGTCTACCCACTGTGTTCACACACTGCATTCTGTCCACCCACCATGTTTCCACACTGTGTACTGTCTACCCACTGTGTTCACACACTGTGAACTGTGTACTGTCTACCCACCGAGTTCGCCCACTGCGTACTGTATACCCACTGTGTTCGCACACTGCGTACTGTCTACCCACTGTGTTCACACATTGTGTACTGTCTACCCACTGTGTTCACACATTGTGTACTGTCTACCCACTGTGTTCGCACACTGTGTACTGTCTACCCACCGAGTTCGCCACTGCGTACTGTATACCCACTGTGTTCGCACACTGCATACTGTCTACCCACTGTGTTCACACATTGTGTACTGTCTACCCACTGTGTTCACACATTGTGTACTGTCTACCCACTGTGTTCGCACACTGTGTACTGTCTACCCACCGAGTTTGCCCACTGCGTACTGTATACCCACTGTGTTCGCACACTGCGTACTGTCTACCCACTGTGTTCACACATTGTGTACTGTCTACCCACTGTGTTCGCACACTGTGTACTGTCTACCCACCGAGTTCGTAGACTGCGAACTGTGTATACCCACTGTGTTCGCACACTGCGTACTGTCTACCCACCGTGTTCGCACACTGTGTACTGTCTACCCACTGTGTTCGCACACTGCGTACTGTCTACCCACCGTGTTCGCACACTGCGTACTGTCTACCCTATGTTCACACACTGTGTACTGTCTACCCACCGTGTCCGCACACTGCGTACTGTCTACCCACCGTGTTCGCACACGCGTACTGTCTACCCTGTGTTCACAGACTGTGTACTGTCTACCCATCATGTTCGCACACTGCGTACTGTCTACCCTGTGTTCACGCACTGTGTACTGTCTACCCACCGTGTTCGCACACAGTGTACTGTCTACCCATCATGTTCGCACACTGCGTACTGTCTACCCTGTGTTCACACACTGTGTACTGTCTACCCATCATGTTCGCACACTGTGTACTGTCTACCCACCGTGTTCGCACACTGCGTACTGTCTACCCACCGTGTTCGCACACTGTGTACTGTCTACCCGCCGTGTTCGCACACTGTGTACTGTCTACCCACCGTGTTTGCACACTGGAACTTGTTGGCAGGACAGTGTCGTCCGCCTGGATACCGCGTGGGACAGCTGGCCTCGTCAGAGAAGTCCTGGCAATCTTTGTCACCGTCGCATACGAACGCAGCATCGATACAGTGACTGCTGTTACAGCGGAATTGGTCTGACAAACATGGCCGATCAACTGGAAATATCAAACAACAAAATCATATAATTCTTCTGTCTTCGTTGAGTGCATTTCAAAAGTTTTCCTCAGTACTATATTTTTCCACAAGCCTTTAAACTTGAAAACTATTTTTTCTGTTTCATATCATGGAAATGAATTTCACAATAGTTTTCGAACTTTACTCATGCAAAGTATTCTCATACTCATGAGAGTTACTTTCATTGCATGCACAGGGACTGGAGATATTGTAGACTTCGCATCCGAATGAATACATTGAACACACTTCCCAGTGTTATTCAGTATGTATATAAGTTGTTCACCAAATTTATAATAAAAATGTTCTATTCACAATACCTTTCCCCCACCCCGACATACCACAGCCCTGTTCGTCGCTGCTATCCCCGCAGTCATTGTCATGGTCACATCGCCACCTTCCCATAATGCACTGATGATTGTCGCAGCGGAACTCCGACTCGGAACATTCACGGTACATCGACACTGCAATACACAGCAATTCCATAATTCATCAAGTACCGTTCGCTTGATTTATCTCAAGAAATTTGACAAAAAAAATGCTTCAGAAATTGCTTATGATTGTATTACATACAGTAAATACAATGTCATGTCAAACATTCGACAAACCACTCATACATAAATAGCAAATGCTAAGCAAAGAAGTTGACCAACTCACTGCACATGACGACATTTTCATCAGAGTTGTCTCCGCAATCGTTGTCAAAGTCACATTTCCAGCGAAGAGGAATACAGCGACCATTGGTGCACTGAAAGTCTCCTGTTCATGAAAGTTGTTATCACAAATACTAATGAGATTACGAGTAGTATATGTACTACATTTTCTTTCAAAAAAATTTCAATTTTTTTAGAGTATGGAATCGATAGATGTCATGATTCAAACCCAACAATATATGCCTAAGAAAAGATTATGATAAACTGTACAAAATATATAACTGTAATTCATATTCTCGAAAACGTATGGCTTATTTTCTTTGACAACCTATCCAAAAGCTCATTTCAAAATCGCTGAGAATTCAGATCACACACTGAACCACGACAAAGTTGCCACAAACTTCTGTACCCCCTGACCTGTGGGATGACACGTTGGACAGTTCTCGGGTTTCTCGTCGGAACCATCCCGGCAGTCGTCACGGTGATTACATAGCGCCCAGTTAGGGACACAACGGTAGTTTGTGTCACATTTCGTCCAGCCAACTGGGCAAGTTTGGTTCTCTGGAATATTCAAAAGATTATGAGTACAATGATCAGGATTTCTCAAACATTTTTAGACACATAAACATGAAGTAGATTCGCATGGACTCAGTGACTTGCACGAGAATGAAACTGATGTTGGAAATTATTCAGGAGAAAGATGGTCAGCCAAATAGTTTATGATAATTGTGTCATGATGGAATTTTGTGAGGAGATCGAACGTACCTAATTGGCATGCATAATTTTGGATATATCTATGTCTTATGTCTTTTTAATAAACCAATTTTGTGAGATTAACACTTACGACAGTTCTGTCTTGGAGCCTCATCAGAGTTGTCACCGCAGTCATCGTCAACGTCACATCGCCATGACAACGGGATACAGCGACCATTGTCACATGAAAAACGTGAACTCGCATCACAGGTCGTGTGTGCTGAAATAGATATTAGGAGCAATAAAATTTTGTGTTCATACATCGTCAGTCTTTGTTTTCCAATTGTGGAAATATTACATGCAAGAACTTTCTGATTTAGATTTGATTTTTACAATACTTGAATTCTATTGATTTCAAGCTGGTTATTTGACATCGAATGGTAGCTATTACAAACACAGACGTCCAAAGATTCGACCACTCACCACAAGCCTCATTTAGCGGTAATTCGTCGCTTTTATCCCCGCAGTCGTTGTCTTGGTCACACGCCCACGTCTGTGGTATACACTTGCCATTGCCACACTACAGACAAATATAAACATTGATCTTCATTCATCAGTTGCAGTTTCTAAGTACAGTGGTCTCTGTAAGATAAGACCTCACTTTTTGCAGGAAAAATGATGTCTTATCTTACAGGAAGTCTTATTTCACAGGTTCATTTACCATGTTTACATGTCAAACTGATCTTTGGAGAATATAAAAAGGTCTTCACAGACAGGGAAGTCTTATTTCGGAGGGGTCTTATCTTACAAGGACCACTGTACAAAATTGTGCTTTTTTTGTGGTTGTGGTTCTTTGCGAATTAGATGTTAAATATTTTACTGACAATATTCATGAATAACAAATATTCTTCCTGAAAAATGTGCAATGGGTTGTCATTTATTATATGATATCTTTATACACACCCGGTAAATAATGTGGACTGTATTCTACATGTCCATCTTTTTTCCATTATCAAAAGTATTCAAGGTTTCAGAAATTATTCCACACAATTTACTATAGAGATATTCATATAATCTCTGTCTAGAGCATGGACCAAATACAATATACATATATATATAACAACTAATATAATTCTTATATACAAACATTAAACATTGATCACAATGATGTTAACCAATTTGCACAAAAACCAAGATGACAATTGACGTACACAGTGACATACATGCATAGGCCCAAACAACCACAAATGAATATCGAAGTGAGATCACCCATGTCAAAGTGTCTGTTATAGAGGTAAGTATGGCAACAAGACTGGGTCACAGACCTGGAACTGCCAGCTCTCACACTGATGATTCTCGCACTTCTCGTCGGAATTATCCCCGCAGTCATCGACACCGTCGCAGATCTTGAACGGGAACGTGCAGTTGAGATTGTCGCACTGAAACTGTCCTGGCTTGCAGTGACGCACGGCTATCGGGGGAATAACAGATAGAAATAGCAATTCAGCAAAATAGCAGACAGCAAGAGAAATAGCAAATTAACAAGTATTTATCAGAAATTCCAGCTAGAATGAGAATTTCGGATATTTTGATGAAGGTTTCAATCACTGTTATATTCTCAGATTTCATAGCCACTTTTTCATTTTACCAGCGGCGACATCTCAAATCAAGACGATCAATAATATGCAATTCTCTCATAAAATTTATGGCGAAATTGGGAGCCCATCAATCACCCCTGAAAACTGCCCAGTTTATTGAAATATGCGACACAATACAAAGTTTACCCCCAAGAATTCTCACAGTCTGCGGAACATTCATCCAAATTTGTGATGAGAAACAATATTAAAACATCCAACAAAAGTATCGCCACGGCACTCACGACAGTCGGCCGGTTCGTCAGACCCATCTTTACAGTCCGGCTCCCCGTCACACTTCCACAGGCCCGGGATACAGCGGTCGTCCACCGCGCCACAGCGGAACTGGCTCGTCGTGCAGTTAGCGATGCAAGTTTTCCCATCTGCGGCCATTAGGAAGTAAGTCGGACAGTCACAGACGAAACTCTCACCACCCGGCTTGATCAGGCAGAGATGGGAGCAACCACCATTGTTCTCTCCGCATGGGTTGTCAGCTGTAGAGTATACTCATAGTAATGATAAGGTATTCTTGTCAAATTGCCTCAATTATATAATATCTATCATAACATACATACGTGGCTGTTGAGCAGTGCTTTAATATAATATATACAGGCAGATAGTGGTCGGAATCGTTTGAAAATCAAAGCTCGATTAATCGTTGTAAAAAACGAGCGATCATCGAGCCGGCTCGAGCTTTACAACTACAGATGCCAGTGTGAAACTAGACGTCAAGGCCTAAAGATGCCTTGGAGGCATTTCGGTGTGATGATTAATTTATAATATATACTAGATATCGACGAAAATGAAAAATGTCGACTCCGCAAAAAAACTTACCGTTAAAATAATACCCCTTAGACATGTTTGTCTAGGGCGACGAGTCCGAAAAAAAAGTCTGTTTCGCTCTACGACTCAGTGTTTCCGAGATATCGACGAAAACGAAAAATGCCGACTTGGCAAAAAAATTTCGGGTCAAGGTCAAAGTTCATCCATAATACCCCTTAGACATGTTTGTTCATCCATAATACATATAATACATATAATACATATAAGACAACTGTTGTCTAGAGCGACAAGTCCGAAAATAACGTCCGTTTCGCTCTACGACACACCGTTCCCGAGATATCAACGAAAACGAGAAATGCCGACTCGGCAAAAAAATTTCGGGTCAAGGTCAAAGTTCATCCATAATACCCCTTAGACATGTTTGTCTAGGGCGACGAGTAAGAAAATAACGTCCGTTTCGCTCTACGACACGCCGTTCCCGAGATATCGCCGAAAACGAAAAATGCCGACTCGGCAAAAAAATTTCGGGTCAAGGTCAAAGTTCATCCATAATACCCTTCAGACATGTTTGTCTAGGGTGACGAATCCGAAAATAATGTCCGTTTCGCTCTACGACACACCGTTTCCGAGATATCGACGAAAACGAAAAATGCCGACTCGGCAAAAAAATTTCGTGTCAAGGTGAAAGTTCATCAATAATACCCTTAAGACATGTTTGTCTACGGCGACGAGTCCGAAAATAACGTCCGTTTCGCTCTACGACGCACCGTTTCCGAGATATCGACGAAAACGAAAAATGCCGACTCGGCAAAAAAAATTTTGGGTCAAGGTCAAAGTTCATCAATAATACCCCTCTACGACACCCTCTTTCACTCGACACCCAATACCCTCTTTCGCTCTACGACACGCCGTTCCCGAGATATCGCCGAAAACGAAAAATGCCGACTCGGCAAAAAAATTTCGGGTCAAGGTCAAAGTTCATCCATAATACCCTTCAGACATGTTTGTCTAGGGTGACGAATCCGAAAATAATGTCCGTTTCGCTCTACGACACACCGTTTCCGAGATATCGACGAAAACGAAAAATGCCGACTCGGCAAAAAAATTTCGTGTCAAGGTGAAAGTTCATCAATAATACCCTTAAGACATGTTTGTCTACGGCGACGAGTCCGAAAATAACGTCCGTTTCGCTCTACGACGCACCGTTTCCGAGATATCGACGAAAACGAAAAATGCCGACTCGGCAAAAAAAATTTTGGGTCAAGGTCAAAGTTCATCAATAATACCCCTTAGACATGTTTGTCTAGGGCGACGAGTCCGAAAATAACGTCCGTTTTGCTCTACGACGCACCGTTTCCGAGATTCGACGAAAACGAAAAATGCCGACTCGGCAAAAAAATTTTGGGTCAAGGTCAAAGTTCATCAATAATACCCCTTAGACATGTTTGTCTAGGGCGACGAGTCCGAAAATAACGTCCGTTTCGCTCTACGACGCACCGTTCCCGAGATATCGACGAAAACGAAAAATGCCGACTCGGCAAAAAAATTTCGGGTCAAGGTCAAAGTTCATTCATAATACCCCTTAGACATGTTTGTCTAGGGCGACGAGTCCGAAAATAACGTCCGTTTCGCTCTACGACACACCGTTTCCGAGATATCGACGAAAACGATCCGCAAAAAAATTTCGTGTCAAGGTGAAAGTTCATCCATAATACCTTTAAGACATGTTTGTCTAGGGCGACGAGTCCGAAAATAACGTCCGTTTCGCTCTACGACGCACCGTTTCCGAGATTCGACGAAAACGAAAAATGCCGACTCGGCAAAATAATTTTGGGTCAAGGTCAAAGTTCATCCGTAATACCCTTTAGACATGTTTGTCTAGGGCGACGAGTCCGAAAATAACGTCCGTTTCGCTCTACGAAGCACCGTTTCCGAGATATCGACGAAAACGAAAAATGCCGACTCGGCAAAAAAATTTCGGGTCAAGGTCAAAGTTCATCCATAATACCCCTCAGACATGTTTGTCTAGGGCGACGAGTCCGAAAATAACGTCCGTTTCACTCTACGAAGCACCGTTTCCGAGATATCGACGAAAACGAAAAATGCCGACTCGGCAAAAAAAATTCGGGTCAAGGTCAAAGTTCATCAATAATACCCCTTAGACATGTTTGTCTAGGGCGACGAGTAAGAAAATAACGTCCGTTTCGCTCTACGACACACCGTTCCCGAGATATCGACGAAAACGACTCGGCAAAAAAATTTGGGGTCAAGGTCAAAGTTCATCCATAATACCCCTTAGACATGTTTGTCTAGGGCGACGAGTCCGAAAATAACGTCCGTTTCGCTCTACGACGCACCGTTTCCGAGATATGCAGGATGCCTCAACAAAAAATTATTTCGACCTCTAGGTCAAAGGTCGTTTGACGTATCGATCCCAAAATCAATAGGGTTCTTCCCTGTTGATATATAAACCTCTGTGCAAAATTCTGCAACTATTGCCTGAATATTTTTCGAGTTATCGTCCGGAAACCAAGTTTCAAGATCAGCCTCGATTTCATCCTCAAGGACCTCACGGACCTCGGAGCCGGATCAAAAAAAATAATACACCCTAGAGATGTTTGTCTAGGGCGACGAGTCAGAAAATAACGTCCGTTTCGCTCTACGATGCACGGTTTCTGAGATATGCAGGAAGCCTCAAGGATGAATCAGCAAAAAATTATTTCGACCTCTAGGTCAAAGGTCGTTTGACGCATCGATCCCAAAATCAATAGGGTTCTTCCCTGGTGGCATATGAACCTCCATGCAGAGTTCTGCAACTATTGCGTAAATATTATTCCAGTTATCGTCCGGAAACCAAGTCTCAAAATTAGCCTTGATTTCATCCTCACGGACCTCGGATCCGGCTCAAAAACAATAGGGTTCTTCCACATATCATTTCTGACTTGTGGTGAAAATTTGACGAGGATCCGTCAAGGCAATCTAAAGTTATCGTCCGGAAACCAAAAGTGGCGGAAGAAGATAAAAAAAAAAAATTCTGCTAAAACCATAAAGGCATTTCTGCCGAAATGCCTTAATTAAACGATCCCTGGGTGATTTTAACCTGCTGGGTCCCACCACACCGTCCAAGATTCTAACCGGAAGTGTGATGTCGCAAAGTTGGAGGGAAAATAAAGTGTGTTTGTGTCTTTTTGGTGCGAAATATCGTGTAAAATTCGTGATTGCTATCAAAATTCAGGCACAATGAATGAGTTGAAAAAATCGATCATTCAAACTCAGGCTCGAGGGCTCGTTTTCAACTGAAAAACGATCGATTAATCGATTTTTCGATTAATCGTCCGAACACTACAGGCAGACTACCAGTAACAAGTATAGTCACTACTGGTTATCTTGTGGTTAACATTCAGTGGATCCTGTGTTTTAAGACCACCCAAGGGACCCAAAAGAGGTGGTCTTAAACTAGACGTCAAGGCCTGAAGATGCCTTGGGGCATTTCGTGTGAGTTCTATTCCTACCTAACATTTACCTAAGAGACCGCGTAGAACCATAATGACTCTGAATCTGTCCGTGGTTAAAGTTTAAGTGACATACCCCGTCCTTAGGCATTTTTGCGTTTCGCTCTACGACGGACCGTTTCTGAGATATGGCAAACAGGAAGTGCTGAGTCGGCAAAAAAAAATTCGACACCAGAAGTCGTCTCGACGCAAGATACCCTCTAGACTAGTTAGTCTAGTGCCAGGAGGCCGGAATTGAGCTCCGTTTCGCTCTACGTCGCACCATTTCCGAGATACGGCCAAACAGGAAGTGCCAAGTCGGCGAAAAAAAAATTCGACACCAGGGGTCGTCTCGACCCAAGATACACACTAGACTAGTTTGTCTAGTGCCAAAAGGCCGAAATTGAGCTCCGTTTCACTCTACGACACACCGTTTCCGAGATACGGCCAAACAGGAAGTGCCGAGTCGGCGAAAAAAAAAATCGACACCAGGGGTCGTTTCGACCCAAGATACACACTAGACTAGTTTGTCTAGTGCCAAAAGGCCGAAATTGAGCTCCGTTTCGCTCTACGACGCACCGTTTCCGAGATACGGCCAAACAGGAAGTGCCGAGTCGGCGAAAAAAAAATTTGACATCAGGGAACGTCTCGACCGAAGATACACACTAGACTAGTTTGTCTAGTGCCAGGAGGCCGAAATTGAGCTCCGTTTCGCTCTACGACATACCGTTTCCGAGATACGGCCAAACAGGAAGTGCCGAGTCGGCGAAAAAAAAAATCGACACCAGGGGTCGTTTCGACCCAAGATACACACTAGACTAGTTTGTCTAGTGCCAGGAGGCCGAAATTGAGCTCCGTTTCGCTCTACGACATACCGTTTCCGAGATACGGCCAAACAGGAAGTGCCGAGTAGGCGAAAAAAAAAATCGACACCAGGGGTCGTTTTGACCCAAGATACACACTAGACTAGTTTGTCTAGTGCCAGGAGGCCGAAATTGAGCTCCGTTTCGCTCTACGACATACCGTTTCCGAGATACGGCCAAACAGGAAGTGCCGAGTCGGCGAAAAAAAAAGTCGACACCAGGGGTCGTTTCGACCCAAGATACCCCCTAGACTAGTTTGTCTAGTGCCAGTAGGCCGAAATTGAGCTCCGTTTCGCTCTACGACACACCGTTTCCGAGATATGCAAGAAAGCCTCAAGGATGAATCAGCAAAAATTCTTCCGAGCTCTAGGTCAAAGGTCGTTCGACGGAGTGATCCCAAAATCAATAGGGTTCTTCCTTGGTGGTATATGAACTCCCATGCAGAGAATACTTGCCATTGCATGAATAGTTTTTGAGTTATCGATCGGAAACCAAGTCTCAAAATCAACCTTGATTTCATCCTCATGGACCTCACGGACCCCGGAGCCGCCTCCAAAACAATAGGGGTCTTCCATGTAATATTTCTGACCAGTGGTGTAAATTTGGACAAGATCCGTTCAGGCGTTCCCGAGTTATTGATCGGAAACCAAAACGACGGAAAGTAAAAAAAAAAGAAGAAAAAAAAAAAAAGAAAAAAAGGCAAAACCATAAGGGCATTTCGGGCCGAAATGCCCTAATGACAGGTGGTCTCTCATGGCAGGTTCATTTATGGCCATTTGCGACCAAGGAGAGAGGCCCTCAAACCATGGTGGTCTCTCACAACAGGTGGTCTTTAACACAGGATCAACTGTGATATATATTCCTTTTATCAGGCGACCACCAATCAAATAATGGCTGTTGGTGTTATAATTCAATGAATCCATCACATTTGTTCAAAATACATTGTAGTTTATTAAATAAGGTAAAGTTAAAGTTATCAGATTTGATATAGCGCTCTTTTCAGCCGAACTAAATCCGCTTTCAAAGGCGCTTTACACTTTAACCCCAGTCTGAGTGATTGTACTTGGAGCTGCCACACTCAAAGCGCTCTATACAACACCCATTATCAACCGGTACCCATTTAATCCTGGGTGAAGATAGACACATTAGTGGTAAATGCCTTGCCTAAGGACACTAGTGAAATGGCACAGCAGTCCAGCTCGAGACTCGAACCCATGATCTTTGGATTACGAGTCCGACGCCTTACCCACTGCGCCACTCACTCCACAATAACACTGTACGCCAGATCAGCAAAATGTCTGTAGTTGTAGGCCTACATTGATGTTGTACCCGGCTGATACCGACCTTTTATCTGCCTTCGCGGGTGTACAAGGTGTATATCCATGGGTCTATGTGTGACATTTCTGAGGATCGTGTGGTTAGCGCTTGTGAATCTATTGGCTTTCTCGATGGCCAAGTGGTTCCAGTCCGACCAAAACATCCATTCTTCGAATATCGTGATGGCAAAAACATGAGCCAAAGTACCGCTCATCACAACTTTTATGTTGGAACCATCAAGATCGGAATACCTGATTTGCAGAAAAAAATGATACTTGTGAGGAATTAATCAATTGAAAACAAAAGCTGAGTTTAGGAAATTGACAAATTGTTCAAATGTAAGATATCAAATCTTTCAATAAGATATGTCACTCTTAGATGCTGTGAAGGAAGATGTTGATTTTATTTAGAAATGTATTCACATGACAAAAAATTAGCCCAATGGGCTAGAAAGGTTACCGGAGAAATATACAGAGTTAAGCCGAGAAAGTTGAAGGTCAAATTCAAGGTGACCACTGAAATCGCCATATCTCTAACCTTGAAAATGGGATCAAAGGTTAAATTCTAGATCACCAAACTATTCAGCATACATCATTTCCTATATGTTCACTATGGACCCCTAAGCTGTAAATTTGATAATAAGCGAGATATAAGCCATTTTGTAATCTGACTTTGAAAATAAAATGACTGACCTTGAAATTTAGGTCAAAGGTCAAATTCAATATCATTAAAATATTCAGAATATATCATTTCCTATATGTTCACAATTGATTCCTAAGCTGTAAAGTCGATAATGAGCGAGATGATAGCCATTTTGTCCTGTTGACCTTGAAAATGAGGTCAAAAGTCAAATTCAAGGTCACTAGAATATTCAGCATATATCATTTCCTATATGTTCACAATCAATTCCTAAGCTGTAAAGTCGCTAATAAGCAAGATATTGGCCATTTTGTCCTGTGACCTTGAAAATGAGTTCAAAGCTCAAATTCAAGGCCACGAGAATATTCAGAATATATCATTTCCTATATGTTCACAATTGATTCCTAAGCTGTAAAGTCGATAATAAGCGAGATATTAGCAATTTTGTCCTGCGACCTTGGA
Organism: Terebella lapidaria; assembly: GCA_949152475.1. Lineage (NCBI taxonomy): Eukaryota > Metazoa > Annelida > Polychaeta > Terebellida > Terebellidae > Terebella > Terebella lapidaria. The sequence continues at coordinate 23,942,249 of OX424570.1, forward strand.
AATGAGGTCAAAGGTCAAATTCAAGGTTAGAAAATATTCAGCATATATCATTTCCTATATGTTCACAATTGATTCCTAAACTGTAAAGTCGATAATAAGCGAGATATTAGCCATTTTGTCATGTGACCTTGAAAATGAGGTCAAAGGTCAAATTCAAGGTCACAAGAATATTCAGCATATATCATTTCCTATATGTTCACAACTGATTCCTAAGCTGTAAAGTCGATAATAAGCGAGATATTAGCCATTTTGTCCTGTGACCTTGAAAATGAGGTCAAAAGTCAAATTCAAGGTCACGAGAATATTCAGCATATATCATTTCCTATATGTCCACAATTCATTCCTAGTCTCTAATTTCAATATTAAGTGAGATATTAGGCTTAATGTGTCCCATTATAAAGCATAGGAAAATTTAACATGGGAAAGTCACATTTGGGCCGAGTTTGGGCCCAAAATGGCCCACTTCAAGCGATTCAAACGCAACGAAATTTATACATGTCACAGGGGTACATATGTGGAGTGTTTTTCATCAATAAGAAAAAAAAGTTACTGAACAGATTTTTAGAAAACGACCGTCGAAGTCCAAAATTGGCCATTTTTCGACGAAAACGGCCGCTCTGACCTTGAAACCAAGGTCAGAGGTCAAATTCAAGGTCACGACAATATTCAGCATATATCATTTCCTATATGTCCACAATTGATTCCTAGTCTCTAATTTCAATATTAAGTGAGATATTAGGCTTTAATGTGTCCCATTATAAAGCATAGGAGAATTTAACATGGGAAAGTCCCATTTGGGCCGAGTTTGGGCCCAAAATGGCCCACTTCGAGCGATTCAAGCGCAACGAAATTTATACATGTCACAGGGGTACATATGAGGAGTGTTATGCATCAATAAAAAAAATGTTACTGAACAGATTTTGAGAAAATGGCCGCCAAAGTCCAAAATCAGGCATTTTTCGTCGAAAACGGCCGCCATTTTGAAAAAAATGCGAAAATCAAAAAACTTAAAAATACCTCCCTCTCGAAATATTTTTAGGCATTTTTGTGCAAAATTTCAGAAAAATTTGATCGTAAACTTTAAAGATAAAATTGTTGACGGACGACGACGGACGACGACGGACGACGACGCCGGACGCATCGCCGTGCCAATAGGTTACGGACCATAGGTCCGGTAACCTAAAAAGGTAATATTTTCATCTCCTATCCTCATAGTTTCTGTTATATTTGTTCAAACTTTCAAGCACTTACGCAATGTAATCTAAGTGAGCATCTGCCCACCAGACCTTATCAATAACGTAGTCGATCGTTAAAGCGTTAGGCCAGGAGAGTTTCTCGGTTTGTATTTTTGTGACCTGTGACCCGTCGAGTCCACATCGACCGATGTATGGGGAAGGTAGACCCCAGTCCGTCCAAAACAGGTACCTGTAGACAGAATCGGCTGGAATTACTGGAAGTTCTAAAGCAGATACACAAGAAAGTAATTAAGGGATACACAATACATGTGCAAGCCAATAAATCAAATAATTTGGAACAAAAGCAACTGTGCATTGTCAATTCCACTGAGGAAAACACTCGCCTTTGTATCAATGATAAGAATTTGATAGATTTCACTTCACTGTCATGTGAAAATTGCTTTATTATTTGAAGCAATCCAATATGATTTGTTTGATTTGCAAATTTTTCTAACAAGATTTGAAAGCTGTCATATCAGCATCCATGCTATATTTTTTTAGAAGAAAGTGAACCTTATAAACAGTGTCTTACCCCTTCGCTGGGTGGGCAGCCAAAGCTCTAGGCTTGCTGAGTCCGTCAGAGATGAGAGTCTTGCGAGACGTTCCATTCATCTCCGAAACGTAAATCTCATTGTTTCGGTCATCAGCCCAATACAGTTTCCTGTTGATGAAATTATAAATGCCATACTGATATGGGTTATTGGGTCGCATCACCCATGCATTTTACTCCCACAAGAACTTGACCTAAACCTTGCCCCACCCCCTCCCCCCCCCCCCCCCCCCACCTCCCCTTCATACCGAGCGATCCAATCCACAGCGAGCCCCTCGCCTGCGGGCATGTTGTGCCAAATTAGAGTCTCAAGCTCTGTCCCATTGAAATACATCCGCTGCAGTTTGCGGCTCCCGACGTCTATCAGATAAATCCGCTCCTCCTGCAAGTCCACGTCCAGAGCCACGACATTTTGGAAGCCTTGTCGGACCAGTTCATAGTACTGGCCGTCCACTGACAGCTTGCGGATGTAGTAGTTGTTGGTGAAGAGCAGCCATGGCTCGTTGCCTGCAAGAGTTATTTGTATTGTAGATATAAATATATATTACTAATTGAATGCTGCGTATATTGATATTTACCTAGCTGTATAAATTTGAAATAATGGTCTTAATTTCATTTATTTTACCAACACAATCAAACGATATAAAGGCTGATTTTTGCTTTGCCAATTAATTATCTATAGCGTTTACAGTATTATGAAGTAAAGATACCACATTCAACATATGTTGCTCTGCTGAGCTTCTCACATCTAAAACAACACATACATTGAAATCATTTTTTCCCAACCGATATATTGTGCCTAAGCAACATCAAAACAGCCATGCTAAAATTGGGTGATTTTAAAGTTGGTTCCAACTTCAAATACCAAAATAGCCACGGGTCAATTTATCAGTGGTGACTCATTATTGAACTTTGGCATCACTGCTAGGCCCCATTGCATTGGCTACTCCTTCACAAGATATTCTGATTTGTTTTACAATAGACTTGAGATGATCAGTCCTCCTCTGTCTATTCAAGGTTTTTCCGTGCGGGAAACTCACTATCGGTTGATCGACAGACATTGCTTCCCTGCGAAAAACTCACTATCGGTTGATCGACAGACATTGCTCCCCGCGGATCGCTGATATCCGTCAGCACACTTGCAGATGTAGCTCCCTTGTGTGTTCTCACAAAACTGAGAACACGCACCTGTCTGCTCCGTACACTCGTCTATATCTGTTGCCATGGAAACCAGGAAATGGTTTTGAATTATCATGCTTTCAGATACGTGAGATCAGCTTCAGAAACGTTATAAAGTGTAATATTTAATATTTCTCGCTATAATCATCAAAATATAATATATAGCAAATTTTACGATTATATTTTTTTTCCACATCATCTCAAAATCATAAATTTAATATATGATTTTAGATGACTGAGAGTGACCCGTTCGGTGATCACACTGTTTCAACTTACCCCTGCACCAATGTCTGTTAGAAGTGAGCGTGTAGCCTTCGTTACAAGTACAGTAATAACTGTCTATAGTGTCCACACAGTTGTGTTCGCAGAAATTGTACGCTTGCGAATATGAATATGAATATGAGGAGGGTGATGTGTCGCACTCGTTCACGTCTGCAACACAAATAGCAACTAGACGTCAAGGCCTGAAGATGCCTTGGGGCATTCCGTGTGAGTTCTATTCCTAGCTAACATATACCTAAGAGACCGTGTCTAGAACCATGATGACTCTGAAACTGTCCGTGGTCAAAGTTTAAGTGACATACCCCGCCCTTAGGCATCTTTGCGTTTCGCTCTACGATGCACCGTTTCCCGAGATACGGCAAGCAGGAAGTGCTGAGTCGATGAAAAAAAATTCGACACCAGAAGTCTTCTCGACCCAAGATACCCTCTAGACTAGTTAGTCTAGTGCCAGGAGGCCGAAATTAAGCTCCGTTTCGCTCCACGACGCACCGTTTCCGAGATACGGTCAAACAGGAAGTGCCGAGTCGGCAAAAAAAAATTCGACACCAGCGGTCGTTTCGACCCAAAATACCCCCTAGACTATTTGTCTAGTGCCAGGAGGCCGAAATTGAGCTCCGTTTCGCTCTACGACGCACCGTTTCCAAGATACGGCCAAACAGGAAGTGCCGAGTCGGCAAAAAAAAATTCGACACCAGGGGTCGTTTCAACCCAAGATACCCTCTAGACTAGTTTGTCTAGTGCCAGGAGGCCGAAATTGAGCTCCGTTTCGCTCTACGACGCACCGTTTCCGAGATATGCATGAAAGCCTCAAGGATGAATCAGCAAAAATTCTTTCGAGCTCTAGGTCAGAGGTCGTTCGACGGACTGATCCCAAAATCAATAGGGTTCTTCCCTGGTGGTATATGAACTCCCATGCATAGAATACTTGCCATTGCATGAATACTTTTTGAGTTATCGATCGGAAACCAAGTCTCAAAATAAACCTTGATTTCATCCTCACTGACCCCGGAGCCGCCTCCGAAACAATAGGGGTCTTCCATGTAATATTTCTGACCAGTGGTGTAAATTTGGACAAGATCCGTTCAGGCGTTCCCGAGTTATTGATCAGAAACCAAAATGGCGGAAAGTAAAAAAAAAAGAAGAAAAAGAAAAAAACCAAAAAAAAAAAAACCAGACAAAACCATAAGGGCATTTCGGGCCGAAATGCCCTAATTATAAACAATATTAGTATTTGAAAAGTACGGGTGGAGTTCACAATATTGTAACATGATAGATTCAAAGTTAGTGTTCGCACAGTGCTTTGCAACTGTAAGTTGAAAGTGAAATCAAAGGCTATAACATCAAACAGTATAAAGAGTAAGCCCCGATTACCGTGTGATTATGTTAATATCTGCTTAATTGTACACTGCTCGAGTCACAGATGATTCCCAAATACGTCATAAAACTGAGGTATTGTCCCCATTTGTGGATGTCAGGTATATTCTACATTCAACCCCCTACTTTTACCAAACTGATAGATTTGAATTAAATACCCGTTCACCATAGGCACCATAGGGAGCTCTGAATCACCTATAGTCCCCCTCTGCAAAAATTTCGTCATTTTTATATAAAATGTTTCTGAGTATTCAGATATTCATGATATTACTTAATACAATCTCCCACTATTATTTCAGGTAAATTTATGCCAAATTTTGGATTCTTCATTACTGTATAAGTTTCTCAATAATGTAAATAAGTTCTGCGGAGGATCCTGAAAATGGTAGTTAAAGGATAAGTTGTGCGGATTTTATATTCACTCACTACAGTGTGGGGGTTCGTCCGACCCGTCTCCACAATCGTCCTGTCGGTTACACACAAATCGGTAGCTGATGCACTGTCCGTTGTCGCAGCGAAACTGGTCACCAGGGCAGGTGGGGCCGGGGGTTACTGTACGCCACGCCGCATTGACAGGAAATAAACGTCAGTAGAGTTATGTCATGTACTGGGGCAGATTACTCTGATTAATTTGATCTTCTATCGATTTCAAACCCACCTACAGTAGTCTCTGCAAGATACTTCGGAAATACTTATTTGCCATAGATCATGTTGTACTTCACAGGAACCACTATATTTTTAATCAGTTATCAACCAATACATTGAGAAAATTTTGATTTGAATCTCCCAAAAACAATCTCAGAATAATCTACCCAAAACATATCTGGATCGCAATAAACAAAGCTAAGAATTTCATCGAAAGAAGGAAGGAGAGGAAATAAACTTACGACACATTTGTTCATCTTCGTCTTCCCCGCCCGGAGTGGAACAGTCACTGAATCCGTCACAAACATTGGACTGATCAAGACATCGCCCGTTGTTACATTGGAACTGTCCGGCAGAGCAGGCCGGATAAGCTGTAACGCAAAATATATGATTAATATGGAATACATGCACAGGTGTAACAGGTCTGGGACGGTGATCTTTGACGAGTCGCTCTTTTTTTCATGGAAAAAACATCAAACACTTATAATATTACAAGAATGTGTATTTAATTATAAACATTTTTGCATGTAATTAAGACGATAAAATGAAATCAAGGCATAGATATCATGGATTTTAGATAAGATATCATTGGGATAGCACATTATGTACATTGATAGCACATTATGTACGATGTTACAAATTCCAACAAATTCTTTCATACATACATTCTAAAAATACACGACAGAAAATGCTCTTTCACTTTTATCAATATATATATATATATATACATATATCAGAAGCAATAATCAAGTAATGTGTGGAATACATACTGCAGTTCTGTTCGTCGCTATGATCCCCACAATCGTTGTCATGGTCACACATGAATCTCCGTGGGATACAGTAGCCGTAGGTACACCTGCCAACAACACAGTCTCCAAAGTGTATCCAGACAAATATTAAAATTCGAAATTCTTGATGGAAGTCTTTTAAAAAAATGATTAATGAAATGTAGTAGCAGTGAAAATTTCAGAACTCTCAGTGGATAGGGACCAGGCACTGAGAAACCTACAGTTATTGAATTTTCCATACCATCAAATAAGAAACTTATTTTCCCCATCAACATTATCGACATGAAAATATTTAATACTCCAGTAAAAGATGTACATGAGTGTCAGAAGATCTTTCAATGCTTTCATAAGCTTCGTTAGTGTTTAGCTGTATAAAACACATGGTGCAGTAGCTGAACTTTGAGAGAGGGAAATTTTCAATTGCTGCTGTATGCTTTTGAAGTCAATGTAGCATTTCGAGATCGTCTTTCCAGTTTCCGAAATTTCACTTTTCTCTGCTTACCTGAACTCAGTGGAAGCACAGTCCTGTATCGTGCAGTTCTGTTGTTCGTCGTCCCCGTCCGGACATTGCGCGCGGCCATCGCAGACGTTGCTTCGGGAGATACAATGGACAGTCTGGTCGCCATGAGCCGATGTTCTACATTGGTAGGCAGTTTCTGGACACTGGTGGGTACCTGGTCAGACGAGAACATATCGAAGTTCTGACTAGGAATATCTAAACTAGATGCTTCCGGTCGCCTACGACCGCTTGGGTGTATCCCCCATAGCCCTATCATCCCTGTTGCCCCAAATATATCGCTGATGTACATTGTGAGTGTGAAACCTTTCAGACTTATTGAAGGTCGAATTCAAGATCACCACTAAAATCACTGCATTCGAATTTCCATTTCGACATGTTCGAAAAAAATAACGAAATTACAGCCAGATAAAAGTTTTCACCTAAAGCTATATTTCAACTCAGAATATTTGACAAACTTGGTTCGCAACTAAGTTGCGAGATGACTAAATTGGAGCCAGATCGAACTTTTCACTGTAAGTTATATTTCAACTCATACTATGTGCCAAACAACTCATACTATGTTCCAAGTTGAAATTCAAAGTAAAAGTTGACCAAAACTACATTTCAAGATGACGAAATTGGAGCCAGATCAACTTTTCACCATAATTTAAATTTTAATTCATAATATGTGCCAAACTTGGTTTCAAGCTGAAATTCAAGTAAAAGTTTACCAAAACTGCATTTCAAGATGACGAAATTGGAGCCAGATCGATCTTTTCACCATAAATTATATTTTAATTCATAATATGTGCCAAACTTGGTTCCAAGTTGAAATTCGAAGTAAAAATTGACTTTACTGGTAAAAATAATGTTAACTTATCCGGTTACACCCATGAAATCTCTACTGGACAAAACTTTTAAATTGTTGAGTTCAATAATAAATGTTTCTTGTCTTAACTATTTTTCTTGAGGTCTATAATAGACTTAACTAGTAAAACTGATGTTAACTTATTCGGCTACAGCCATGAAATCTCTACTGCACAGAAGCTTTACTTTGTTGAGCCCAATAATAAATGTTTCTTGTCTTAACTATTTTTATTGTGGCCAATAATACACTTAACTAGTAAAAATAATGTTAACTTATTCGGTTACACCTGTGAAGTCTCTACTGGACAAAACCTTTACCTTGTTGAGCTCAATAATAAATGTTTCTCGTCTTAACTATTTTTATTGTGGTCAATAATAGACTTAACTAGTAAAACCAATGTTAACTTATTCAGCAATATTGTTCTTTTTTCACCAAAAACATCAGTTCTGTATTCTGAACAAGAATCCAGTGCAATTTGCTTTCATAGTACAGGTTATTGGAGTGATCACACATGTCAAAGTAGGTATTTTAATTGTCGTAATAAGTTAACCTCTCAAACTTATTAATATTTATTCGATCATTCTGAAAAACAATAGGTTTCGTGTGATGGTCTTTCTCATTGAGCCTGTGCGATTTCATCATCATTCATTGAAAACTCCCACCCGTAGAGCGTTCACAACCCATGTGTGTTAAACAGGCTAATTTGAGCACAAAATGTTACGCCAATCGGCTATTTTGGTTGCTATGGCAACCAAAATCGATAGGTGTCCAGATCTCACCATAAGACATGTCCATATAAAATATTATCAAAATCGGTTCATATTTGCAACCTGCAGCGCGTTCACAAGAAAGTGTCTGCGGACGCGGACGCGGCACGACGATCGTAAATCCATAGTATCCGCCGAACTTTGTTCGGGGGATACAATAATTTATTTTGATACAGACTCGTGATGGTCTGGCTGGGTAAGAATTATCAGCAAAACACTGTGTTTCAAGAACACTCAGGGGATTCCAAAAATGTGGTCTTATATGACAGAAGGTCTCTTAGGCCAGGTTCATTTAAATGACAAGTGGCGATTTGAGACACCAGGAGCCTATTCACGAAAAATTTAAGTCAACGTTACCCGACTAAGTTGGGCATTTAGCATGGCAGCTAGAAGGCATAATCCTAACTCAGTCAGCCAAAGTAGGTTTAGATTCTTTGTGAAACAGGCCCCAGAGTGGTCTCTTACAACAGGTGGTCTTTAACACAGGATCCACTGTACAAACCACTTACTACAGTCAATATTTGGAGATTCATCAGATAAATCGCCGCAGTCATCGTCAGAGTCACATACGAAGGCGGGCGTGATACAGTTTCCGTTATCGCACGTGAACTGTAGTCCGTAGCAAGTGCGATTGGGATGAGCTGTAAGTTTCGAAAGTACATGTTTTAAATGAGTATGATATAACATGTAGTTGTAAAGGTTATCTCCAATTTGGCAATGTTTCTAAGTTCATTCTCAACTCCGGATAAGACAAGTTTCCATGCAATTACAGTTACATCAATATAGCTGTTCAACAAGAAAAAGAATGTATATGCGAGCTTTCTCACAGCAAGAAAATCTAGGACTGGTATGTCATGAAGTCACGTTTTTTTTTTTTTTTTCACGAGGTCTTTAATTTAGTACCTATGTTTATTCTGTCTACTCACAGCAGTCGAAGTCTCGTTCGTCTGAGCCATCATCGCAATCCTCGTACCCATCACAGACCCAGGAGCCGGGGACACAGCGGTGCGACGACCGACACCGAAAATCCCCTGTCGGGAAAAACCCGCGAAAGTGGGCGGCCGTGAACAACGATGGAAAGGTATGAACAGTGATATATCTATCTTCCCATGCCATCTCTATTCTAGTCAGATGCTCTTAAGTCAGGGGTTGCTCATGATGGGTTCGAGAAAGAATCAAAAAGTGTTCGTGAACAACAAGGCAATCTTCCCTGACAAATCTTTGATAATACAAGCTTTTACAGAACGACTGACCTGCGGCACAAGGCGTTATTGCACAGAAGGTGGGACTTTCGTCGGAGTTGTCGGCGCAGTCTTGGTCGCCGTCACAGAGCCAGCGTCTGTCCACACACAGGTTGTTCCCGGCGCACTTCACCTGAGTCGGACTTGGGCAGGGGCTCGGGGCTGTCACCATGGAGACAGAGCACAACAGCGGTAACTATACCAGACATCATAGGGTGATTATTGTGTAGTTTAATTTCTATGTATTGGGAGCAACTCAGTAGTCCATTAATTTTTATCCCAATGATTCCACGTGTTCTGAATGGAATGAAAACTGCTCGCAGGGCCAGAATCTTATTCTGAGAAATGATTTCTAATAACCGGTTTCCAATTACCGGTATACATCTCTGATAAAGCACTTACGACAGCCGATCTCGTCCGTCATATTCCCATCATGACAGTTAGCATAGTGGTTACACACTAGTCTGCGAGGTATGCACATTTCGTTGGCACATCGAAACTCATCCGGGCCACAAGTTGGGTGATCTAAGGGTGGGGGAAGGGACGATTTGAGAACAAATGTATAATTACAAACACACTAGCGCTTATTTGTGGTACAAGTCAGCGTTCACAACACACAACTTGCAACTCACAAGTCGTAACCCCTCAGGGATTCCATACAATAGATTCCCCGCCATCACTTACTACAATCTTCCTCATCAGAATGATCGCCACAATCGTTGTCATAGTCACAGCGATACCGCGGGTTGATACATCGGCCGTTACGACAGACGTACATGTGTGGCGGGCATGTCCTATACTCTGTCCAATGAAAACAGCATATTGAGTACATTTTGTAAGATCAATTTTGTAATTGAAAATGTTGGAATATAGGTATGTTCGACCAGTGAGACCTACAATGAGTGATAAGTAATTCTTGATACTTCTCGAGACTTTTTACCCACAGAAGAAAAAGAATTATTATCATTGGTCAAAACCGATTTGGGATATAAAATGTACAAGTAACAATGACTTCAAAGCAACATCGATCGGATTACAGGTAGCACTGTCAAGGCAACACACCGCAAATTCTCGGGTCTTCATCGCTGTTGTCCCCACAATCATCATCTAAGTCACACAGGTAATTCTCGTAAACACACGCTGCGTTTTGGCAGACGAAGTACGACGAGTGGCAGTCGTTCGGTGGCACGCATGTTTTGTTGTCTTTCCAAAGTGAGAAATCCCCCAGATCAACAGGGCAGGAGCATTCCGCGGCACCGTTCGGACCGCGTGTACAGGTGTGCGAACAGCTACCGTTGTTGATTGAGCAGGGGTTGTCACCTTTAGACATAAGTGAGAGATGAACATTTGTACATGTAATTTGAAACATGTAGAAGCATGTCCAAGGTGTTCAGTCATATACATATACATGTATATACAATGCATGGATCAGTATGACCCATGGGATATCATTCCAGGGAATTTCTTTTCCTATGAGCACATTACATGTATCAAAACATTGTGATCGATTCAGTAAACATGCAAGATGTGTCTGCCCATAAAATTTTTATTTTTACAATGTTTAAGCTTGTCCCAACTTTCACACTGTTTTGGTTTAAATTTCATGCAAATTTGTCCCAATTCATCTCTCAATATACTGATTGCTTTCTCTTCAATTTTGTTAAACACAAATAACTCATACTCATACTCACACTGTTGCTGTGTTTCTTCAGACCAGATCAATAAATTCTGGATCCTGGATGGTTTGTTGAGAGGAATTCTGCGTTGGTTCTCGCCAGTGTGTTTTAAGGCTTGATACAAACGCCCTGGAACAGCAACAGAGTCAAAACAGTAGTTCTTAACATGTGATTTCATCATGTTGAAATTTGAAATCCATTGATCAGTCCAACTTTGCCAAAAATGAATTGCCAACATTTACCCAATACAGGTACAGTGGATCCTGTGTTTTGAGACCATCCAAGGGATCCTAAAATTGTGGTATTAAATGACAGGTGGTCTCTCATGACAGGTTCATTTACATGATAACTGGTTATTTGGGACCAATGGTATTCCACACCAGGGTGGTCTCTCAGGACAGGTGGGCTTTAACACAGGATCCACTGTACAAAAAGCAAATGGAATAAACAATATTTTTCTGAGAATTTTTGCATGTTTTCTTCACCTGGGAATGATCCCACTGTGTAAAAGACGAAATGACTGAAGACCGCAACATTTTTTGGTGTGGACAGATCATTCAAAATCACCTCCCTGTACATCCCGTCCAGAGCGCATCGCTCCAAGGTACCCCTAAAAATAGGTATCCCAAAAATATATCGAGTCATTTGATGTTCCAATCACTTTTGTTTTATTTTTTTGATGAAAAAACTCAAAATTTCAAATTTTAAAGGAGGACTTCCTATCAAATTCAAACACAATTCGGTAACATATGAGTTTCACGCACATGGAATATTCATTCAGATGACTTCAAAATCGAAGAGATCATATTTTTAAAACTACTATCGAATGTAAAATCGAAAAGAAACTAAACTAGCGGGCCACGCCCTCCAACTGGGCAGAATGAATGAGTCAAAACGATGACGTCATTGTTTTGATGATGCCTCGGGCAACGAATCACTTCCAGCATCTTTGGTTCCAGTCAAATGAGCCGCCTGTCGAGGCTTTTATCAAAACAATGACGTCACAGAAATTTACGTCATGTATGACGTTCTGTCAGCCGTGCACTGCCGAGTGGAAAAAACTTGCAGATTTTTGGTGTTTTTGATGCTATATCCTCAGTACGATTTGTCTGTACTGAACAAATATATACATATTCCATATGTGAACGAAGCTTAAAGTTTTCTCCGTTCAAATGCATTGAGATATATTTGCTATATAGAAGTTTTAACCGTAAAATCATTGGTCGAAGCCAATACACATTGATAGGAAGTCCTCCTTTAAGATTCAAGAACTACCCAGTAACAAAATTAACACGTACCCGCATGACTGTTAATTGGCAATTACATACAATATTCCTGCACTTCTGGTAGCAAGAGCTGAACACTGTAGTACTTACAGAGAATAGTCAACCCAGTAAAGTCGCTGATCCTGAAGGTCGATTGCTAGATCCATGGGTCTCCGAATATCAGTGTCTACGAGCGTCAGCTGTCCTCGGCCCGCCATCGTTGTACGAACTATTGACCCTTGACCTAGGACAGCTAGGTACATGTATCTGCAACCAAATTCATAAGCCTATAAACATGATAAATATACCCATCCTCAGTAATATTGTACATGTTTCAGTGTGAGATTTAGTCCGGTAATTGACTCATTTTATGTCTATTTTCAAATTCACTATTCATGATTATTGTACATGTTTCCGTGTGAGATTTAGTCCGGTAATTGACTCATTTTATGTCTATTTTCATGACTAAGGTAGTCAGATTTAGTCTAGTAATTGACTCATTTTATGTTTGATGGAATAACATACCAACATCTGTCATTATTATAATTAATATTATTTATTGTTATTATTTACATTGATGAATGTCTGCAAAAATCGGCAGCGGGTATCAAATATCTCACTGAATAACCAACACATAGATTCTCCCTCCATGTTTCTGCATATGAAGTGCTTTAAACTTATGTACTTATATAATGTAACAAGTTTCTTTCCAGACTCATGTAAATACACTTCATCTTATCTTGACAACTCCCTGTCGAGCTGATTGGAAATACTGTACTGTATCCTCACCCCCTGCAGGGATCCAATACGAAGGCAGCAATTCTCTGAAGTCGGTTGACGGTCGACACATCACCACTTTTCAAATCCCAGGCAACAATTCCTTCAATCATTTGCATCATGTACAACTTTTTATCAACCCAGTTGTAGGCAATCTGCTGAACCCTCGAAATAGCTAGAAGAACAAAATAAAGTGCGAGAACCAGTAATTGCTATTTATATTTTGTTATTGAACCAGCAATAGTTACTGTGTCTGTAGTTTTAAAACCATTTTAAGAGGCAAAAATTATGTTGTTGTAAATGTTACGTGATATGTTTAATCGGTCGAAAGACTGTTTATTTGCTGAACTACTTTGTGGTCAGGGTGGTTTCTCCGTTTTCATCAAAAAGCTACCAAAACGATCATAACTATTAAAATGTCAAATTAATTTAAATCAAAATTTCCGAAGCGAAAACAAGCATCTACCGGAATACTTACATATGGAAGTCGGTCCTGGTATATCTCTCGAGGTTTTCGTGTTCAAGTTGTAGATGGATATGTTGTTTCGGATGTGAAAATACACAAGTTTATTTGCATAGTCTGCCGTCATGCTGCTCACTTCACCTCGTGGGAAGAACGTCTGGCTGGACGAAAGGTTCTGTCCTATACCGACACTGTCCACCTTATTACCAATATTGACGAGCAACTGATCTGGTAAATCTACAAAGTGAATGACAAGGAAGGATTTTTTTTCAAAATTCCTCCAGCAAAACAATAGTTGTAATCAATTTGACTTTCAACTTTCAAATTTAAACCATCTAAAAAACAGCAATGAGTTTCTACTATGTCAACTGAGTTGTAGATCCAGATTTTAGCTAATTTTAACTAGAATTAACTTGAATTTCCATACCAGTAATTTTTCTTCAAAATTTAGAAAAAAAATTCCATTTTCATCAAGCATTATTATTATTAAGCCTTACCTTGGCACATGTATCCAGTGCTGTCCAGTACGCCGTAGGTACACACACAGACAGGCGTGTTCCTGGCAGGGTACGCGACGCAGATATCACTGCAGCCACCGTTTGCCGTGACACATGGGTTGTGCAAAACTGTGAGATGTATAACAACAAAATATCATTCACAGTACCTCAAACTAAGCTGATTCCAGTGACTTTCTGCTAATTTCTTGTTTAGCGAATATTTCAGAATAAGTGAATCAAATGTAGGACTTACATGTTTGCTCAATGTAAGTGTTGATTTTTGAAAGGATAAATTTAAAAAATTAGCCCAATGGGCTAGTAAGGTTACCGGAGAAATATACAGAGTTAAGCCGAGAAAGTTGAAAGTCAAATTCAAGGTGACCACTGAAATCGCCATATCTCTAACCGTGAAAATGGGATCAAAGGTTAAATTCTAGATCACCAAACTATTCAGCATACATCATTTCCTATATGTTCACTATGGACCCCTAAGCTGTAAATTTGATAATAAGCGAGATATAAGCCATTTTGCAATCTGACTTTGAAAATAAAATGACTGACCTTGAAATTTAGGTCAAAGGTCAAATTCAATATCATTAAAATATTCAGAATATATCATTTCCTATATGTTCACAATTGATTCCTAAGCTGTAAAGCCGATAATAAGCAAGATATTAGCCATTTTGTCCTGTTGACCTTGAAAATGAGGTCAAAGGTCAAATTCAAGGTCATGAGAATTTTCAGCATATATCATTTCCTATATGTTCACAATTAATTCCTAAGCTGTAAAGTCGCTAATAAGCAAGATATTGGCCATTTTGTCCTGTGACCTTGAAAATAGGTCAAAGGTCAAATTCAAGGTCACGAGCATTTTCAGCATATATCATTTCCTATATGTTCACAATTGATTCCTAAGCTGTAAAGTCGCTAATAAGCAAGATATTGGCCATTTTGTCCTGTGACCTTGAAAATAGGTCAAAGGTCAAATTCAAGGTCATGAGCATTTTCAGCATATATCATTTCCTAAATGTTCACAATTGATTCCTAAGCTGTAAAGTCGCTAATAAGCAAGATATTGGCCATTTTGTCCTCTGACCTTGAAAATAGGTCAAAGGTCAAATTCAAGGTCATGAGCATTTTCAGCATATATCATTTCCTATATGTTCACAATTGATTCCTAAGCTGTAAAATCGCTAATAAGCAAGATATTGGCCATTTTGTCCTGTGACCTTGAAAATGAGGTCAAAGGTCAAATTCAAGGTCACGAGAATATTCAGCATATATGATTTCCCATATGTTCACAATTGATTCCTAAGCTGTAAAGTCGATAATAAGCGAGATATCAGCAATTTTGTCCTGTGACCTTGGAAATGAGGTCAAAGGTCAAATTCAAGGTCATGAGAATATTCTGCGTATATCATTTCCTATATGTTCACAATTGATTCCTAAGCTGTAAAGTCGATAATAAGCGAGATCTTAGCCATTTTGTCATGTGACCTTCAAAATGAGGTCAAAGGTCAAATTCAAGGTCATGAGAATTTTCAGCATATATCATTTCCTATATGTTCACAATTGATTTCTAAGCTGTTAAGTCGCTGATAAGCAAGATATTGGCCATTTTGTCCTGTGACCTTGAAAATGAGGTCAAAGGTCAAATTCAAGGTCACGAGAATTCTCAGCATATATCATTTCCTATATGTTCACAATTGATTCCTAAGCTGTAAAGTCGCTAATAAGCAAGATATTGGCCAATTTGTCCTGTAACCTTGAAAATGAGGTCAAAGGTCAAATTCAAGGTCATGAGAATATTCAGCATATATCATTTCCTATATGTTCACAATTGATTCCTAAGCTGTAAAGTCGATAATAAGCGAGATATTAGCAATTTTGTCCTGTGACCTTGGAAATGAGGTCAGGGTCAAATTCAAGGTCATGAAAATATTCAGCATATATCATTTCCTATATGTTCACAAGTGATTCCTAAACTGTAAAGTCGATAATAAGTGAGATATTAGCCATTTTGTCCTGTGACCTTGAAAATGAGGTCAAAGGTCAAATTCAAGGTCATGACAATAATCTGCATATATCATTTCCTATATGTTCATAATTGATTGCTAAGCTGTAAAGTCGATAACAAGCGAGATATTAGCCATTTTGTCCTGTGACCTTGAAAATGAGGTCGAAGGTCAAATTCAAGGTCATCAGAATATTCAGCATATATCATTTCCTATATGTCCACAATTGATTCCTAAGCTGTAGAGTCGATAATAAGTGAGATATAAGCCATTTTGTGCTCTGACCTTGAAACTGAGGTCAGAGGTCAAATTCAAGGTCACGAGAATATTCAGAATATATCATTTCCTATATGTCCACAATTGATTCCTAAGCTGTAGAGTCGATAATAAGCGAGATATAAGCCATTTTGTGCTCTGACCTTGAAAGTGAGGTCAGAGGTCAAATTCAAGGTCACGAGAATATTCAGCATATATCATTTCCTATAGGTCCACAATTGATTCCTAGTCTCTAATCTCAATATCAAGTGAGATATTAGGCATAATGTGTCCCATTATAAAGCATAGGAGAATTTAACATGGGAAAGTCCCATTTGAGCCGAGTTTGGGCCAAAATGGCCCACTTCGAGCGATTCAAGCGCAACGAAATTTATGGACATCATAGGAGTACATATAAGGAGTGTTATTTATCAAAAAGAAAAATTAGGCCAAGGGCCAAAGATAGGTTACCGGACAATGTTTAATATTTTAGATGTTAGCCAGGTCACTGGTTAAAGTCAAGGTCAAAAGAATATTCAGCATATATATAATATTAAGCATGTATCATGTCCACAGTTGATTGCTAAGCTGTAAATTCAAAACAGAGAGATATTAGCAATTTTGTGCTATGGCCTTGAAAATGAAGGCAAAAGGTCAAATTCAAGGTCATCGAAATATTCAGTGTATATCACTTTCTATATGTCCACAATTGATTCCCAAGCCATACAGTCAATAGAGGAGCAAGATATGAGCCAGTTTGTACTTGGACCTTGAAAATGAGGTCAGAGGTCAAATTCAAGGTCACGAGAATATTCAGCATATATCATTTCCTATATGTCCACAATTGATTCCTAAGCTGTAAAATCTATAAGTGAGATATTAGCCACTTTGTCCTGTGACCTTGAAAATGAGGTCAAAGGTCAAATTCAAGGTCACGACAATAATTTGCATATATCATTTCCTATATGTTCAGAACTGATTCGTAAGCCGTAAAGTCGATGACAAGCGAGATATTAGCTATTTTGTCCTATGACCTTGAAAATGGGGTCAAAGGTCAAATTTAAGGTTATCAGAATAATCAGCATATATCATTTCCTATATGTCCACAATTGATACCTAAGATGTAGAGTCGATAATAAGCGAGATATAAGCCATTTTGTCCTATGACCTTGAAAATGGGGTCAAAGGTCAAATTCATGGTCATCAGAATATTTAGCATATATCATTTCCTATATGTCCACAATTGATTCCTAAGCTGTAGAGTCAATAATAAGCAAGATATAAGCCAATTTGTGCTCTGACCTTGAAACTGAGGTCAGAGGTCAAATTCAAGGTCACGAGAATATTCAGGATATATCATTTCCTATATGTCCACAAATGATTCCTAGTCTCTAATCTCAATATTAAGTGAGATATTAGGCATAATGTGTCCCATTATGAGGCATAGGAGAATTTAACATGGGAAAGTCCCATTTGGGCCGAGTTTGGGCCAAAATGGCCCACTTCGAGCGATTCAAGCGCAACGAAATTTATAGACATCATAGAAGTACATATGAAGAGTGTTATGTATCAAAAAGAAAAAAAGTTACTGAACAGATTTTGAGAATATGGCCGCCAAAGTCCAAAATCAGGCATTTTTCGTCGAAAACGGCCGCCATTTTGAAAAAAATGCGAAAATCAAAAAACTAAAAAATACCTCCTTCTTGAATTATTTTTAAGTATTTTTGTGCAAAATTTCAGAAAAATTTGCCCATAAACAAAAAAGATAAAAATGTGGACGACGACGACGACGACGGACGCAACGCCATGCCAATAGGTTATCGGACCATAGGTCCGGTAACCTAAAAAAGTTACTGAACAGATTTTGAGAAAGTGGCCGCCAAAGTCCAAAATCAGGCATTTTTCGTCGAAAATGGCCGCCATTTTGAAAAAAATGCGAAAATAAAAAAACTAAAAAATACCCCCTTCTTGAATTATTTTTAAGTATTTTTGTGCAAAATTTCAGAAAAATTCGCACGGACGACGGACGCAACGCCATGCCAATAGGTTATCGGACCATAGGTCCGGTAACCTAAAAATAATCAAGTATATCGGGTTAAAGATAATATTCTGCACTACAATGTAGTTGATATCATTCAGTTGTGTTGGATGATTCCTTTTGACTTCGAATTGATTATAAACCATGCTCTGTTATCTACCTCAAAATTGAATAAATAAAATGGGATACTAGTCAGGATGCTCAATAGCAAAAAAATTACATGCAATATTTCCAAACATTTGTGCATTTTCGATATAATGACCTGAAGGTTGTATAGAGATGTCGAACACCGCCATGTCTCCAACGTTGTCTAAGTTCTGTCGGAACACTTCGGGAGCGCCGTTTGACTGTAAGTTTAGTTTCAGGATCTGTTGGAATGAAGAAATATTTCCTCAACATCAGGAGTTTAGCGTCAGAAACTCATAAGAAAATAACCTGAATCAGACACCGATTTTTTATTATCTATTTGATAATTCATATCATATCTATTTTATATGAATGTATAATGGAATTAAATTTCATATATGAGGATACTGTTATAAAGAAAACTTTCCTAAACAGGAAGGTATAGAATCATAAGTTTTGTAAATGATTATCAATTGGTGTGCAACACTGACCTGTTTTAGACTTCTATCGCCCCAGTACAATGTGCTGCCGAAAATTGCGAGACCCGTCACCATCGGCAGATTGCTGCGTATGACCTGCCGATTCCCTCCAGTGTACGAGATTTTCTGTATGGAACAAAAACTTCAATTTATCGTGAAACCATGAAATTAGGACATTTGTATGTTCACTGCATCCAACATTATTGTATAGAAAGTGAGTATACATGTACATATGTTCAAATTTGGACAAATTACCAAAAATCATAATTTTTTCGAACACACATCTATCTATCTATACTATTAACACGGTGGGTAAACAAATCATAACGTTCGGGCATATTTAATGGATTATCTGGCTGAAACATAAATATATATAATTCCTGCATGGTTCATCCAGACCACACTATTATTCCACAAATTATCAAATGGACAATATTGATTCTAATTGAAAACGTTGCGAACAACAAATGAAATAGCTCTGTTCTCAGTATTTTGTCTTTATCTTTCAATATGTCTATTATCACATCAATTTTTGTCCCACCTCTGGGAGATATATCCTAATCAACAAATCAGCATGTTCTACAATTTATCAACTAGAATATGCCCGAACTTTATGATTCGCTTACCCAGCGTGCACATATTTTCGATTATTTTCAAAACTTGCACATAAATCGTAATCATTTGATGGAAAGAAGTTCATGAAAGGAATAAATCCACAGATTATGAATCCTTGAAAATACAGGTAATTTCAGCAATTTTTTTTGTTTATTAGCTTTGAAATATTTTATTGATCTCAGATTATTTGTTTTTGTTAGTCACAGGAAAAACCAAACTGCTCAAAGTGATAATTGAGACATTCCTATTCCAATACATTCATGGGATATGTATGATATTTTTACCAATAACGATAACATCTCCAACCTGTATGGAGTCGACGAGGGTGTCCGCCCAGTAGACATCACCAGTTGCGTGATCGACGACCATTGCTGACACACGACTTACACCCGAGCTCACCACAAGCGTCTGGTTTGTTCCGTCCGGTAACGCCTTGACAATACCTCTCTGCTCGATCGCCCAGTACACGTATCTGCAAGCATTGAAATATGGTTGTGCTTCTTTATGACATGACTTCATAGATATAATAATACTACTACTTATAATAATGATATAATTTAGTTTATATCCAAGTTTTCCAGAACTGAACTGTAAGTTCAATCACAGTGACAAAGATGTTATGAACATGCAAAAATTAAACGAATTCAATTCACATGATATACAGGGCGTGCATATATCAAGCCATGGAACAACTCTACTTTATAGCAAAAATTAGATGATCCTTCAAAATTTAACCTGTGACTTAAATTATTAAATACATGTGCACATAAACAAAACAACACAGACTGGATCCTGTGAATTTTATCATTCAATTAACTGAACAATGACAGTGCACAATACCAGAGGAAATTCAAAAATAGCTCATCATAATCCTTCTAAAGATTTCAAGTACCAAGTCACGTGAACAGGTAACACCGAGTAAAATACATACCTGCGTAAAGGACTGACCACGATTAATTTGATAGCAGAGTGTGGGAATAGCTCTGGCGAAACAATGATTTTCTTTTCATATTGATCACCGCCGCATATCTCGATATAATTGTTCGTACTCATTGAAGTTATAATGGTATAGAGGAGTCCTAAACAAAAACAAAACAAGACAAATCAGGATTATTTATGTTTTCGTGGATTATAGGCTTGAAACAGAATCATTCGAAAATTCACATGTACTGTTAGAAACTGTTATCTAAATACCTAATGACATGAATGTTATATGCTGAGACAATGACTGTACACACTATAAAACAGATAAGTAATACCGAATTTACAAAACACAAGGCATGACTACCCATACACTATATATATGATATACTGATACATGTATGCAAACTCATAACTGAATTAAATCCAGTGCAAAATCCACCATAAATGGATGAGTAAACACTACATTTAAGAGGGTCAGGACGTGAAAAATGACCACAACAAACCTGTGATCCAGTCCAAGCTTATTGCCACGGTCCAGTGCATGGAATTGTCAGCGACTAAACTTTCCGGGTGCTGACCATGCTGCTCCACACTGAAAACTCCGAAGTTGCCGAGGCTTGTTGGGCCGGCTCGTGTCTGCGCCCAGTAGATCTTCTGGCTGCTCAAGTGCACCTCGACGTCTGTGATAGCGGCGCCTAGGGACCATAAAATCACATTTAGTCGATCTTTGATTGAGTGAAATCAAGGGAAGGCACGCTGAGATTTTGTCCACTTCACCTGTCAACAAACCCTACTAGACTTGAAATGTATCAATGCCCAGTGAAGGTAATCTGTTGTATATTGAAATGACTTGTGCAGCTTAACAGGGTTCGGGGTTCAGAAATATGTAATGGCAGGGAGGTATAACAATTATGCATAACACTAATTCCCCTTCAAAATAAATTTCTGTAGATTCAGGTTTGATAAGATTGATATTTAAACCTCATGTATTTAAAAGTTGTTATATCAAAGATTATTTCCCAGTATTTCATGATTCTTGAAGACCATGTGTTGCATATGATATGATTGGTGGTTAAGTTTGATGTCTTTGGTTATGATCAATGTTACCATGGATACATTAACCTCCAGTAGAGATCGGGGCCATAGCCTCATCCTGAGAGCTGTTACCATGGTTACACTTACCTCCAGTAGAGACCGGGGCCATAGCCTCATCCTGAGAGCTGTTACCATGGTTACACTTACCTCCAGTAGAGAACGGGGCCATAGCCTCATCCTGAGAGCCGTTACCATGGTTACACTTACCTCCAGTAGAGACCGGGGCCATAGCCTCATCCTGAGAGCCGTTACCATGGTTACACTTACCTCCAGTAGAGACCGGAGCCATAGCCTCATCCTGAGAGCTGTTACCATGGTTACACTTACCTCCAGTAGAGACCGGGGCCATAGCCTCATCCTGAGAGCTGTTACCATGGTTACACTTACCTCCAGTAGAGACCGGGGCCATAGCCTCATCCTGAGAGCTGTTACCATGGTTACACTTACCTCCAGTAGAGACCGGGGCCATAGCCTCATCCTGAGAGCTGTTACCATGGTTACACTTACCTCCAGTAGAGACCGGGGCCATAGCCTCATCCTGAGAGCTGTTACCATGGTTACACTTACCTCCAGTAGAGACCGGGGCCATAGCCTCATCCTGAGAGCCGTCCAGAGCGAATGCTCGCAGAACTGTGTCCTGGCTTACAGTCAGCATCGTAGTCACCGCTGAAAAACAAGTTCTTCACAAGGTTAATCCAAAATACACAAACTTTTTTCGGACAGAATGGATTTATTATTCATCACACATAAGTGCATTTTTTAAGTTTTCAAATTTAACTTGAAGTAGATATATTTCAAATCTGATCTGACTTCTATATTTACTAACATCATACCTTATGAATTTATAATACATGTATATACATATGCAAAATTCTCGTATAAAACAATCACGGTTTTATCATTAAGTGACGAAAAAAAATATATTATAGAGATTGGGACCATGACAGACAGATGTACACACGTGAACACGTAGTCTGGTCGGTGTTTAGCTTGTAGCCGGTGGAGCACGCACATGCCCTTCGTCCTGGTCCCTGTGTCAAACACAGCTGCTGGCAACCGCCGTTGACCGACTGGCACAGATTCGGAGCACCTAGGAATGACACTGATGTGCATTTCAACGATTCTGCATGTCGCTTATTCTTTTTGCACAATATGCTATAATTATTTAGACTGTACATGTACAATTGTACATTGGGAATTGTGGAGATCGATTGAATAAATTACACTGAAGTCCATTTGTTGGCAACAGCGGCAAACAGCCTACCAAAATTTTAATAATATTCAAAAGTATAGAAAGAATATTTATTCAGTGAAAGTGATGCATCATTTTTGAAGGAGAAAGATTGATACCCTTCAGATACCTCCCCCCCCCCCCCCCTCTAGAAAGACATTTTCAGTTTACCATGTAAATGAACCCCTCTAATAAGACTCCTCTCAGGCAAAACCTTAATTTTGTGGCAGAAAGGTAGGCGTTATTTGAAAGGGACCACTGTATATCGTAAAATACAGAACACAGCCACTCAGATTGCATACCTCCTACGTGTCTGTTGGTGAATACTCTCAGGATTTCAACCCTAGGAGCATTCGTCAATATGGCGGTGGAATTCCCCGTGGCGAGATCATAGCGATATACTGCCTGGTAACCGCGATCAGAGTAGTATAGCGTACCGTTGCCAGCGGCAACACCAAACGGAGTAAATGACGTGATACTGATGGTAGATTTCGTCCCTGTACGTATGTCAAATTTCATGATCTGAAAAAAAGAAATGTACTAATTGAAACTATCTTGAACATTTTTGTGTGTATGTATGTGTCTATTGTAGACACAAATTACTAAGAAATATTGGAAAAAAATTTATAAGAAAGTATAAATATAAGAAAGCTCATACTATGAACATAATGATGACATACATGTAATAGTGTTTCTTTTTTCCTATTAGTTCCATTCCTTAAATCAACTATCAATTAACAATTCACCTGCCGAGCAATTTGATTTTGAAACTTCCAAATTCCCTCATTTAATACATCTCTCCCCATATAACAACGGACCTGCTGCACGTATTCTTCAGTCCAATACAATATCTGCGCTTGCTCGTCACACGTGATCTGAACGAGACGGCTGAGGTTGTCTTGCACGAGTATCTGAGGATTTGTGCCATCCAGATCAATCGAGGCCAGTTTCCTTGGGATACTGCTTTTTCCATTGTCCAGCCAGAATAATTTTCTGGAAAATTGATAAATGTTGCCACTTTAGGACTAGGCCAATTAAGTTAAAATGTGCCAATTTCTGCACTGGATTTTCTTTTACTTTTTTATTTTCGAGCAGATCAATGCTCTGGTTGAAAACCCATGATTGATATAATTACAAAATTCCACTACTACGTCACACAGTATTATCCACGAACATACCCAATTGAAGGCATTAAACAAGCAGATATTGGTGATCCCACTGCCTGCGCTGCACCCGAATCCGTCAGCCACGTTTTCCGGTGAAAGTTCGTGCCCGTAACTTGCATCACGCCAACAGTCGAAGGCTTCTCACTCAGCCAATACAGGTTTTTTGCCGTCCAATCAAAAGCAATGGCTTTTATCGTTCCGAAGTAAGCATTTGGCGCGACTTCAGATTGGTTTTGGGAAGTCAAGCTTATTTGGTGTATCGACGTCTGCAAGTGAAAACAAAAAGAACGAATTGGGTATATGGAAACATGTCTAATTGTAGGTGAACTACACAATTATCAGTGTTATTTGTCACCATATGCCTAGTTCCAAATCAACATGAGACTTGAAAATTATCAGCATCTAGTTTGTCAGTAAATATAAACATTTATAGTAATGAACATAATTGAAATAAAAATGTTTTATCAAGATGCTTAATCCACCCAGTAAAGGTCTCGAAATTCATGGTAGCCTAAATCTGATACGATTCCAACTGCGCAAGTTTAATTCAGCTTCTTGACAATGGTCACCTTAGTCTCGAAACTCTCCAATGGTGATCTCGCAGCAATCTGAAATAAAAATAACACATTGTCTCAATATACAACTTATTGAGTATAGGCCAGGTATATTACATAACCAGTGCAGTTTGCTTCCATGTAAAGGTGGTCTCAGACTTTTTGTCACCAAACAAGATAAGATTGTCGACCCTATACCTATCACACGAATACAGCTACAAACCCTTTGAGTTTGGACGGAAAAGATCGTTTTTGCATCACTGTCGTAATCAAAATCTTGTAGAGTTGTGCTCAGCCCGATATTCGGCCCAACGTTATCCACGACTTTCGAACTCTGTGCACCAGAAAACGGCATGGCCCCTATCATCAACCTCGTCTTTAGCAACAAGTAACCAGCGGTGTCTGAAAGTTGTTGAGAAAGGATTAACACAAAATGCATGTCTCAAGAACTATGCAGAAAAGATGATCAATTTCCCTGCTATGAATTCGGATAACCTGTTAGATGAATGATTCATACATTTATAATGTACATAATACATACAACACATCAAATAGAATTTGGTGTTGTGAATTGAACAGACGATTTCAGACTTGTGGGATATTATAGTGAACAATATCAAACATTTCTACGAGTACCAAAGCTGGATTTCACCAAGATTGATATGTTCGTTCAGAAATGCTGATAATTCTGGGAGTTACTTCAAACTGGTTTAACATTGGCCACAAATTTCAGAATGCTTGGGGGTTGCTGTTTTTTCTAACTTTTGGATGATAGAAACACAAACCTGTTGAGATACAGTTGTGCCGGGATGCATCTAGAACCATGCGCGGCGGGCAGATACAGAGGTATTGCGCAGGCTGGGGGGACAGGACACACGCGTGGCTACACATCTGGTGAAAACAGGGGTTAGACGCTGGAAAAAACACAAAATGAACGGCATTTATGTTTTTGGTGATATGGCCAGGATTTATGAAGATGCACGTATCTTCATAAATCACGTATGCACGGAAAGATAGCATATTATTCACAGTCAAACACCAACAACAGTCATATTTATTGAACATATCGGTAAAGTGATGGTCTGAGAAGTATTTTGGCAGATTGAAATACATGTACAGTGGTCCCCCTCAGATAAGACATCCCTCTATAACGACATCCCCCTCTGTAAAGACATTTTCCTATGGTGCTGGGATGAATTTAACATGTAATTGAACCCCTCTAATAAGACTCCCCTTAGATAAGACCGTAATTATGTGGCAGAAGGCTATGTCTTATCTGAGGGGGACCACTGTATATAACATCGCAAGGTGCAGAGTTTTGGGACCAGTACTGTACCTGTAGGCTGTATAACAGAGTGTACAATCCGCGACCCATACTCTAAACGATTGGAACCGCTACTCGTCATATTGGTACACTGAATCTTGTTGCACCAACGTATGGTCGAACCAATTTGCATGTAAAGGTGATTCTCGAAGACCAGTAGCTGATGGTGGCCAAAGTTCTGTAACGTAGAAACAAATCAAAAGGGAACTGTTATCAGGCAACTCACACACATATTAAAACTTGACACACAACAAATATAATCAAATCAGTGATAATATCATTATTAAGCCAATTGCCTGCCGATGAAGGTAAAATTTTCCCAATATTTGACTCACATTGAAAGAAAGGTGACTTGCTACTCGATGTCTCCCAGTACCGTCATAAAGACAAAAGTCTACACTCTCTGAGAGTATGTCTAAAAAGTAGAGCCGTTTAGTAGGTAGATCCAAAGTTATTGAAACAGCTTTCCCCAGTTGTTCGTAGACGATTCTCTCAGGGGAGCTGCCATCTAAACCCGCGGTCCAGATACTAGATATTGCACTACTTGTCAGGGAAATCCAAAACATCCTCCGATCACTAGAAATAGGACAAAAATCTGCATCGATGGAAGTCTTATTGCAAATGTGTAGTTGTGTGATCCACAACAATTCAGTTGCTTCACCGCTTGCTTCCCTCGCAAGAGAAAAATACTGAATACCTTCAATTTGTTAAGACGTTTGTTTTGTGAATTCAATTCACTTACAAATACAATGAACTTTGAGAAATGGAGATCTACAATTGCTAAGACCCAAATTACTCAGGACAATTAGCATTATTCATCAAATTTATTGTGAATTTTTCTATACAGCGAAAAACATAGATGTCCAAAAAAAACATAAGTGTTTACAGCAAATATCAAAAGAATTTTACAAAGCATGAAAACATACTCATTCGAAACATCAATCTCTTTGGTTACTATGGTTACCTGTCTCTGGGGTCGAGAGCCAGAGCAATGATTTGGTCCGTGGCATTACCCGAGTAAACAACGCACGCATACTGTCTGTCCAGTGGTGTTACGAATATGTTCAACAGGTTTCTTGTCCAATAAACATTCCGCCCAGCCCATTCATAGGCTAGAGTATACAGCCCCTGCTGGTTATCTTGGTACATCTGGAATATATATATAATTCATTTATTATACAATGATACAAGACTTGATCTCTCTTAAAGAGAATCAGACGTATACTTTTTTCAATGCGAATGAAATTGATGACTTGATCACCAATATTTATACATCATAATTCATTCACTGACATGTATTTTTTTTTTTTTTTTCATATTACATCCACTTTTCTACATCCTGTTGAACAATGATGAATAAAAGGAAGTTTTAACCTGTTAAAACCAGTATTTATTACACACTTACCTCTATAATAAACACTCTTGGGTAATCTTACCTGGCTTTCAAAAAAGAGGGTAATAATGCCATTAAATTTTTTAATGGCAAACTCTCTTAAACTGGTCGTTCTATGCCCCTCAGACAGCAGTCATTCATAAAGGTTTCTTGACGAAACCTGACTGCCGCAGTGGTCTCTGAGAAATGTTTCTTGACGAAACTGTTCCCCCGGAACCGCCATTACTTTGTCCCCCAGAAGTTAGGCTGGGGAGGCGAGAGGGAAAATAATCGTGTTTATTATAGAGGTAAGTGTGTAATAAATACTGGTTTTAACAGGTTAAAACTTCCTATTTATGTCCACACTTTGACCTCTATAGTAAACACTCTTGGGTTATCTCAGAATAACCACAGGAGGAGGGCTAACCCAAACCCCCAAGGAAACATCATTGAGGCATAGAACGAAGTATTTCTGAGTTTAGAGAATTTATGGTTTTTTATTTAATAGAAAGAAGCCCCCACGCGCCAGTATTTACAAGTTAGGTGTTTTAACCCGGACGAGTAATTAGCCCGGAGGTTTATTAGCGCGTGCGAGTAAATTCATAAACTACCACAGAATATTACCTGGGTAAGAGAGTGGAGTCGTCGAGAAGGTTCCCCCGCAGTTGTCTTGCTGGCGGCGGGACAACGTAAAATTTTCCTCCACCAAAAAAGAGGGACAAATCGACCTTCGAGACGACCTGTCCGACCGTCGAAGTGTGTATGTACAAGTGCTGCATATTTACAGACGGACCGTACTCTGCGCGGCCACCACGGGTCCTAGGTGGTAGCCGTCCTCATCCTGCCACGTCAGTTCCCTGCAGTAGAAGGAAACAAAGGTATTGTTAGAGGCCCACGAACAGGCCTGCATGACATCGGACAATGCAACATTATTCATGAAAGCGAGTGACGACGCTAAAGCCCGCACATCATGCGCTTTCACACGGAAGGAGCCCGACGTTTGTGTTTGAGATTTCTCGTAGCAGAAAAGAACACACTTTTTGACCCAGGAAGAGATCGTTGCTGCTCGAATATCTTTCGGGAAATTCTTCTTAAAGGCAACGAACAAGAGACGTTTCCCCACATGAAGCTCCTTCGTGCGACGCACGTAGATGCGAAGGGCTCCAACGGGACACAATTTCGCGTCTTCCTCCAAGCCCGGCCCCAACGAAGAGGTAAGGGACGGGATGCTAAAGGACATAGACGGGGTCTGAGCTAACTGAGTCTTAGCCAAAAAGGAGGGGATGACTCGAAGCCTAACAGCAGAGCCATCCTCCTTCCACTGCACTTTGGAAAAGTCGAGAGCATGGAGCTCACTACGTCTCTTCCCCGAAGCGAGGGCCAAGAGGAAGACAGTCTTTAACGTTAAGAACTTCAAAGACGCTCGCTCCAACGGCTCAAAGGGTTCTGAGAGTAAACAATTTAGAACGAGCGATAGATCCCAAGACGGTACGGGATTCCTCGTTTTAGGTCTCTCGATAGCAAAGCTATTCAACAATGCAGAAAGACTGGGATCTTGACCAAAATCCACTCCCGATTTAGGCTTAATGGTTTTAGCAATGGCAGTCCTGTAACCTGCGAGAGTCGAAGGGGCCAAACCCTCATTGAACTTCTCGAGCAGGAACTCGGAAATCAAAGAAGCAGTGACCCTGAACGGACTAATCTTCCGGCCACGACACCAAGCACAGAATCTAGTCCATTCTGATTCATACACTGCCAAAGAAGATCGTCGATTTGTTCGGGCGATCCTCGCTGACACCTCCCTAGAAAAGCCCTTCTTTCGGAAACATCGCTCGACAAGAGCCACGCGTGAAGTCTCAGCGTGGCTGGAGCTTGATGAAAGACGTCGGACCGGGGCTGCTTGAGCAGATCGTGACGGTCCGGCAACGGCACCGGGCTGTCCGCTAATAGTTCCAGAAGGTCCGGAAACCAAGGCTTCTGAGGGAGCAGCGGAGCGATGAGAACCATCCTGGCTTGATGTGACTTGAACTTGGCCAGAACCTTCTCCATCAACACCGCTGGAGGATAAGCATATAGGAACATCTCCCCCCAGTCCGCTGACAAGGCATCGACCTCCAAGGCCTGCTCGTCCGGGATCGGGGAGATGAACAAGGGCAACTTGGCGTTCCACCTCGTGGCAAACAGATCGATCATGGGCGTGCCCCAAAGGTCGCAGATTGCACGAAAAACCCCTGGGGATAGAGACCACTCCGTGGGCTGGATCTGACCCCGACGCGACAACCGATCGGCTAGCACATTCATGTGCCCCGGAATGTGACGTGCACGGAGAAGGATCTGACGCTCGTGACACCAGAGCAACAGATCCACGGTCAACTGGCAAAGAGTAACAGACTTCGTACCGCCTTGCTTGTTGACATACGCCACGACGGTGGAATTGTCCGTCGCCAACAACACGACGTGCCCGCAAAAGTGGCGTTCCCAGTGCTGTAAGGCGAGGAAGACGGCCCTCATCTCCAAAACATTGATATGGTCGTCCCGCTGAGACGGAGACCACAGACCCGAGACCTCGTTCGAATCCCAATGGGCTCCCCAACCCTCCAAACTGGCGTCCGTAAACAGATGCCTGGAGGGAGGCGGCTGCCGGAACGGAGACCCGTGGTAGAAATTTACCGGGTCCAACCACCAGCGCAAGTCCCGAACCACCTGGTCGGACACCGGCACTAACTGTGCCATGTCCCCAGTTGCTTGCGACCAATTCGCATGAAGCTGATGCTGAAGAGAGCGCATGTGCAGGCGACCCATCGGAACCATTTTTTCCGTAGCGGCTAGGGAACCGATGAGAGACTGCCACCTGGAGGCTGGTTGCGGAACATGATCCAGAAACCCTCGGGATTGCTCGGATAACTTTAAGTGACGCTCCTCGGTTGGGATAACAGATCCGGAGATAGTCCGAAATCGATAGCCCAGAAAGACAAAGTCTTGCCGAGGAGATAAGTCTGACTTTTTGGGCATCGACCTCCAAGGCCTGCTCGTCCGGGATCGGGGAGATGAACAAGGGCAACTTGGCGTTCCACCTCGTGGCAAACAGATCGATCATGGGCGTGCCCCAAAGGTCGCAGATTGCACGAAAAACCCCTGGGGATAGAGACCACTCCGTGGGCTGGATCTGACCCCGACGCGACAACCGATCGGCTAGCACATTCATGTGCCCCGGAATGTGACGTGCACGGAGAAGGATCTGACGCTCGTGACACCAGAGCAACAGATCCACGGTCAACTGGCAAAGAGTAACAGACTTCGTACCGCCTTGCTTGTTGACATACGCCACGACGGTGGAATTGTCCGTCGCCAACAACACGACGTGCCCGCAAAAGTGGCGTTCCCAGTGCTGTAAGGCGAGGAAGACGGCCCTCATCTCCAAAACATTGATATGGTCGTCCCGCTGAGACGGAGACCACAGACCCGAGACCTCGTTCGAATCCCAATGGGCTCCCCAACCCTCCAAACTGGCGTCCGTAAACAGATGCCTGGAGGGAGGCGGCTGCCGGAACGGAGACCCGTGGTAGAAATTTACCGGGTCCAACCACCAGCGCAAGTCCCGAACCACCTGGTCGGACACCGGCACTAACTGTGCCATGTCCCCAGTTGCTTGCGACCAATTCGCATGAAGCTGATGCTGAAGAGAGCGCATGTGCAGGCGACCCATCGGAACCATTTTTTCCGTAGCGGCTAGGGAACCGATGAGAGACTGCCACCTGGAGGCTGGTTGCGGAACATGATCCAGAAACCCTCGGGATTGCTCGGATAACTTTAAGTGACGCTCCTCGGTTGGGATAACAGATCCGGAGATAGTCCGAAATCGATAGCCCAGAAAGACGAAGTCTTGCCGAGGAGATAAGTCTGACTTTTTGGGGTTGATCTTGAAGCCCATGGAATGGCACAGATCCACCACCCACTGAGCCTGTCGCACCAGAGTCCGCGGACACTGGTGACGGATCAGCCAATCGTCCAAGTACTGAAACAGGACGATGCCATTGCGATGGGCCAGGACCTGCAGTTCCCGGACGCACATGGTGAAAATCCACGGGGCGGTTGACAGGCCGAAAGGCAAAGCGCGAAACTGCCAAACCTGCCCGCGAAAGAAAAACCTGAGATACTTCCGGATGGACCGCCTCATGGGCACGTGGAAGTACGCATCCTTGAGATCGATGGTAACCACCCACGCATTGAGAGGCATGGCCGCCCTCACCACTTCGGGAGTCTCCATGGTGAAGGTCGGGATGTGAAGGAAGCGATTGAGAGCCGACAAATCGATCACCGGCCTCCAACCCCCTGACGCTTTGGGGACGACGAAAAGAATGCTGTAAAACCCGGGGGAATGATCCGAAACCAGTTCTACCGCTCGTTTTTCGATCATGGCCGAAATTTCGTCTAACAACGCCTGACGCCTTTCGGCATCGTGCGGAAGAGAAAAAATTAGCCCAAAGGCTAAGATAGGTTACCGGACAATTTTGGTTTGGCCATGGCAGCATTGGCAGGTACAGACCTTATACCAATCAAGGTTAGCAGTGTAAACATATGACCTTGGGATTTACCAATCAAGGTCATCCGTATGAACTTCGATGTTACCATTACAAGTATGTGTGCGGCATTTGATATTCTATATGTTGGGTGGAATCGTTTAGGCCGCTCAGGTCAATTTACACATTCCAAATCAGACATTTGGCACTCAAGGTCATCTGACGTCAAGTTCAAGGCCATCATTAGTTGTGCCATATATGTCTTCCTATATGTTCATAATGCAAACATGAGCTCTATCTGCAAGCATTTCATCTATAGAGGCAAATCTGGGCATTTTTTGACCCCAAAATGGCTGTTTTGACCTTTCAAGGTCATCGAAGGTCAAATTCAAAGTCACCACACAAGTCGCCATATATGACTTCCCATTTGAAAATGCCAATTTCTAAGCTCTATCTTCAAGCGTTCTATGATTACAGTCATGACAGCTCCCATTATGAAGGAAAAAAGTGCCGAAAATTTTCTAAGTCCAAACTTTTTTTCAAAGGGTGAAAATTTTTTTTTGCCTAAAAATGGCCCAAAATGGATAGTAATGCGATTCGGGGCAAAAAAAAATTTTTTCGCCGACCCGCCAAAAATTCAAAATGGCCGCCACACGGAAACCGGCAGATTTAGGGCAACCAAACTTATACATATCACAGAGGTATATGAGGGGAATCTTTTGAAACCAAAAACTCAAAACTGATCAGACAGTTTTTGAGAAAATGGCCGTCAAAGTCCAAAATTGAGCGTTTTTCGACAAAAACGGCCGCCATTTTGAAAAAAAATGCGAAAATCAAAAAACAAAAAAATACCTTCTTCTCAAAATATTTTTAGGCATTTTTGTGCAAAATTTCAGAAAGATTCGATCGTTAACTTTAAAGATAAAAATGTTAACGCCGGACGGACGGACGGACGGACGGACGGACGGACGGACGGACGGACGGACGACGGACGCAACGCCATGCCAATAGGTTATCGGACCAAAGGTCCGGTAACCTAAAAACCCTTGGAGCGAGCGTCAAAGGTGGAAACTTCACAAACTTGAGCCCGAACCCCCGACGCAGCGTCGAGACTATCCAGGGACTGGCTCCTAGTTCCTGCCAACGAGGCCAGAAACCACTTAGTCGCGCGCCGACAGGTTCGTCTGTAGTTATAATACTGACGGAGCCTAGCTGACCTGGACACTCGACCCCGCGTTGAGGGGCCGGAAGAGAGAGCGAGGAACATACCTGTTTTCTTCGCCCCTGCGGACTTGGATGGGCTTGACGACTTGCCGCGGCCGCGGGCTCCTCGTCCAGAACGCCCTCCTCGCTGGGTGCCGGCAGGGGCCTTACGAAAGGGCAGGTCAACGGCCTTGCCCCTGCCCTTACCAGACGTACCAGCCACCGGTTGCTGAGGCTGCTGGGGCTGAGAGCGCTTCCGCTGCTGCTGCTGGGCCAGCATCTTTGTCCAGCGCTCAAAGCTTGGGACTGGGCCACAGATGCCTCCGAGGTAGCCTTGGCCCTCTCGCGCTCCTCCTGGCGTGACCTTAGGGACTCGAGTTCCTCGTGAATACCCTCCGGGAACAGGAAAGGCGACGCTGGACCCTCCTCGGGCAAAACTGGGTGAAGCCTCAGACGAGAGGTCATCTGGTCCGAAACCTTGAACGGGAGCTTACTTAAAACGGCATCCCGCCTCCACAACTCAGAGTTCCACCACAGGTGTGAGTCCACGGCCACCTTATCCGCAACTGCCTTCCCGACGGACTGAACTAAGCCTATAGTTCCGTGCAGAGCCTGAGCCAAATCCGCCCGATCGAGACGTTCGTTGTTCAGGACCTGATCATGACAGGCCTCCAACGACTTGGAGATTGCCAGAGTCAGCCAATCCATGGCAGAATCCACGGCGACGCCCAGACGTACAGCAGACTGCAGATCCACAATCTGCGACCAGGGCAAAGTCACTGACTTCGGGGCCGAAAGGATATCCTGCTCCTGTAACTTGGCCGGATCCAACTCCAAGACGGAGGACGAGTAGAAGTCCTGGACCTTAGGACGCGGCAGGTAGGATCCCACAGGGAAGCGACCACGCTTGGCGCACTCGGCCGGTTTCCCAGAAAGAGTGTTCCTTACACCCGGAGCCAAAGGAAAACGTAGCGCATCTCGGGGCACACGAGGCTGTTGAAGCTCCCGCTCCGTGAACGATCGAGCCCTCTTCGCTGGCGGCGGAGAAGTAGAAGCCTGATCGTGAGGCCAATCGTCACCTGCCAGGCGCCTGACAAAATCCAACTTCTCCGGCCACGTGCGCTTAAACGGATTGTTGGACTCGTCATCCTCTGCCACCGACGAAACGTCATCATCCCTAGGCCTCTTAGGCACAACCAGACCGGAAGAGCCAGGAATAGGATCTGACAGTGGAACGATCCCATCCTGCTCCGCAACGAAAGGTACATCCTCTGAGGCAGAGACAGATGGCGCAGGAGAAGGCTGCGACGGCTGAGACACCGGGAGACGCTGGACAGCCGGGACCTTAGGGCCTTGCTGAGCGAAGAGTGCTTCCAGCCTACCCAAAAAATCCTGGCGCATCGAGTTCATCTCCACCCTGAACTCATCCTTCGACAGGAAGTTGTTCACGACAGGAGCTGGAGAGTCCTCTACCACTGAATGGTAAACGGTGGACGCAACCGACGCCCTAGAACCCGGAGACTTAACGGCCGCTGGCACCGAGGACGGACCCTGGGAAGGAGCCGAAGCTGAGCTCTGGGTAGGAGCTGAGGTGGACGCCAAAGGAAGAACGCGGTTGGGAGAAATGGACACCCCGCCCTGCTCAAAATCCTCCGCCACCTGCGGAAAGAAAGAAGGTTTAAGCACAAAGGAAACTGATTTCTTCGACAAAGATGAAGAAGCAGTACCCCGAGCTTTAAACCCGGGCCGGAGCACCGCCAAACGCTCTTGCTGTACCGCACGAAGTCCGCGAAGATAATCTGACCAGTCGTCAACGGACCACGTAGCACACATCCCACAAACAGCTGTAGGCCTAGGAGACAGTGGGTACGGTCGTGTGCCAAAGGGTTTGGGGGCACGGCTTACGGGAACCAGTACCTGGGCCCTGGCAGCCCCACAAGGGCTCCCGGAAACCGGGACCCGGGACCCGGGAACCGGTAGCCGGTTCCCGGGAACCCACACATGGTTCCCAGGCTTAGCAGGGCGACCTGAGCCTGAAGCACAGGCGACAGGAGCCGAGCCCCGTGGTCCGGAATCCCACCCCGGAGCCCTGGAAGCCGAAGCAACCAAGGACGGAGAAGGCAAACCAGAGCCACAACCCCAGGCAGTAACACGGACCCCGGAAACCGCAGTAACCGGTACACCGCCCACTAGCCGTTCACAAACCGAGACGCCAGAGTTGATCTACCGGTTATTGGCCCCCGGAGACAACAACTGAACGGAGCTCAGAGGAACAGGGTGAGAGTTAGACACCGTGCCCGTAGGCCTGGGTGAAAAACTCGACGTACTACTGGAGTAGTAACGGTTCCCGGGAACCGACGAATCGGGCCCCGGGAAGCTGAAAGGCAAAGACAAATCATAACTTACAGCAGAAATAAAGCGAAGCAAACGAAGATCCTGATCTTCCCGCTTCTGTAACGCCTGCTTGTAACGGGACTTTGCACTAGAACTAGCTGAAGGGGTAGGGGGAGCAGGAGAGTTCTCTACACAACCAGCAGTTGTGGTGCTGCTCCCACCTTGGGAGAAATTGCTTACAGCCCGCGCACTTCATCTGCAAATACAACATGCAATACAGACGAAGCGATGGGCAATAATAGGGGAAAGTACAGTAACCGTGGAGGTTTTACCAATTCCCCCAAGAAAAACTCTACAAAACTAGACTAAACTACTGTAGCAGCACACAGTACGCTAAAGTAGACTGAAAAACTCCAAGAAAATCCAAGGAAATCCGTGGAGCAAGAATAAACTCCAAAAAGAAAGCCTGAAGTAAGATCCTCTGTCTGCTGAGAAAACCAGGGACAAAGGTAATGGCGGTTCCGGGGGAACAGTTTCGTCAAGAAACATTTCTCAGAGACCACTGCGGCAGTCAGGTTTCGTCAAGAAACCTTTATGAATGACTGCTGTCTGAGGGGCATAGAACGACCAGTTTAAGAGAGTTTGCCATTAAAAAATTTAATGGCATTATTACCCTCTTTTTTGAAAGCCAGGTAAGATTATCCAAGAGTGTTTATTATAGAGGTCAAAGTGTGGACATAAATCGATATATTGTAAATTTCGAAATCTTATTCAACAATGATGATCAATAGATTATCAATGTACCGACAGTATTGAGGTACTATAATTGTGAGATGTAAATTGACATCAGGAATCATGAGGGCCAGGGGGAGCTGTTTACTATTCATATAACATAGTCTTTGTCAGAAGCAACTAGATTTCATGTTTGAAATCAAGCTTCAACGAAACCAAAATGACGCATTGGATTCTCATCCGGTGGAGCAGGCTGCAGGATTGTTCACATGATAAATGTTCATTGGGAACAAAATTCAGCGCCATCTCATGATTATTTCACTCACCAGTGTTATATTTTCACCACTGTAAGTCATCTTATTCAAAGCATACTCTGAGTTGAATGCGAAGATCATTTTCTGCTCGAATGAATAATCAAAGAACATTGACGACAATATTGATGGTAATCGCGTTGAAGTTTGCTCACTTCGGTCCAGTGAGGAATTGACGATATGTCTGTAGTTCGTGTACAACAGCCTTGCTTGGTCCCCTGTGAAAAACAATGAAATGTTTTGGGGTTTTTCTTGCATTACCTAACGAACGCTGCTCTGTTCAGCTGAATACATCATGATTTTTATTATATATGTATCAGTTTCGAAAGGTGACGTGTCATACTTTTGCAATTCTAACTTATGCTAAAGTATTTTTGTTCACAATACTCCAGATACCGGTGGTATCGAACTTGATATCAATGTGATTTCAGAATGCAATGATTGATCAAGTTTTTTTTTTCAATTTCCTTGACCTTTACCTGTAGCAAGACAAGTTGAGCGATCTGTTCCAAGCGTATAGCCATCGACACACTCGCATTTATACCCGAACTTCTCGTTGATGCATTGCTGACTACAAGTTCCAAGCTCTAAACACTCATTCTTGTCTGTAAATATACGTAAAGAAAAGATTATTGCCTCAGATATACAAAATATACCCCATACTTCACAGAAGACCCATAACAGAACAAAGTCAAAGTTATTTCGGACAGCTATTATAATACAGAGTTTGTGTTGATGATGACAATGATAAATCTTAGCGCTGTCAATTCACAATTGCAATCTCACAACTGACTTGTCAACTGACTATTTAACATTAGAATAGAATAGATATTGCAGAGGAATAACACCATCAAAATCTGACTGTATTTGTGGTAATAGATCGGTGCTTACATCCATCTTTTGTCCTGCAGTTGCAAATTCTACAACAGGCTGTTATAAATCCAGAGTGCTTGCATATCATGAAACGACACAATGTGGACACGTCAATAATATCTACCGACCTTCGTTCGAGAGTGTACAAATTACTTACCAACACAACTTTTTGTCCCATTGAGTTCCATGTGTGGCGGGCAGAAGCATGTCGCTCCGAAGGCTGTATCGAGGCAATAATGACTGCAGCCGTAGCTGCCTGCACCGCAAAAATCCGTGTCTGAAAACAGCGGTTTTCATAGAATCAATGGGTCACTTGGGTAGAAATTAAACAGAAATATATTTTTTCATGGGTACAAAAAAGTTACACTAGCTCTCCCAAGTTTTTTTTATCAGTTCAATTCATTACTTGATAACACTAGACGTCAAGGCCTAAAGATGCCTTGGAGGCATTTCGGTGTGATGATTAATTTATAATATATACTAGATATCGACGAAAATGAAAAATGTCGACTCCGCAAAAAAATTTACCGTTAAAATAATACCCCTTAGACATGTTTGTCTAGGCCGACGAGTCCGAAAAAAAAGTCCGTTTCGCTCTACGACTCACCGTTTCCGAGATATCGACGAAAACGAGAAATGCCGACTCGGCAAAAAAATTTCGGGTCAAGGTCAAAGTTCATCCATAATACCCCTTAGACATGTTTGTCTAGGGCGACGAGTCCGAAAATAACGTCCGTTTCGCTCTACGACACACCGTTCCCGAGATATCGACGAAAACGAGAAATGCCGACTCGGAAAAAAAATTTGGGGTCAAGGTCAAAGTCCATTCATAATACCCCTTAGACATGTTTGTCTAGGGCACCGAGTCCGAAAATAACGTCCGTTTCGCTCTACGACACACCGTTCCCGAGATATCGACGAAAACGAAAAATGCCGATTCGGCAAAAAAATTTCGGGTCAAGGTCAAAGTCCATCCATAATACCCCTTAGACATGTTTGTCTAGGGCGACGAGTCCGAAAATAACGTCCGTTTCGCTCTACGACACACCGTTTCCGAGAT
Source organism: Terebella lapidaria (assembly GCA_949152475.1). Lineage (NCBI taxonomy): Eukaryota > Metazoa > Annelida > Polychaeta > Terebellida > Terebellidae > Terebella > Terebella lapidaria. The sequence continues at coordinate 23,980,582 of OX424570.1, forward strand.
ATCGACGAAAACGAAAAATGCCGACTCGGCCAAAAAAATTCGTGTCAAGGTCAAAGTTCATCCATAATACCCTTAAGACATGTTTGTCTAGGGCGACGAGTCCGAAAATAACGTCCGTTTCGCTCTACGAAGCACCGTTTCCGAGATATCGACGAAAACGAAAAATGCCGACTCGGCAAAAAAATTTCGGGTCAAGGTCAAAAAGTTCATCAATAATACCCCTTAGACATGTTTGTCTAGGGCGACGAGTCCGAAAATAACGTCCGTTTCACTCTACGACGCACCGTTTCCGATATATCGACGAAAACGAAAAATACCGACTCGGCAAAAAAATTTCGGGTCAAGGTCAAAGTTCATTCATAATACCCCTTAGGCATGTTTGTCTAGGGCGACGAGTCCGAAAATAACGTCCGTTTCGCTCTACGAAGCACCGTTTCCGAGATATCGACGAAAACGAAAAATGCCGACTCGGCAAAAAAATTTCGGGTCAAGGTCAAAGTTCATCCATAATACCCCTTAGGCATGTTTGTCTAGGGCGACGAGTCCGAAAATAACGTCCGTTTCGCTCTACGACACACCGTTCCCGAGATATCGACGAAAACGAAAAATGCCGACTCGGCAAAAAAATTTGGGGTCAAGGTCAAAGTTCATCCATAATACCCCTTAGACATGTTTGTCTAGGGCGACGAGTCCGAAAATAACGTCCGTTTCGCTCTACGACGCACCGTTTCCGATATATCGACGAAAACGAAAAATGCCGACTTGGCAAAAAAATTTCGGGTCAAGGTCAAAGTTCATCCATAATACCCCTTAGGCACCTATTCTGAGATATCGATGAAAACGAAAAATGCCGACTCGGCAAAAAAATTTCGGGTCAAGGTCAAAGTTCATCCATAATACCCCTTACGCATGTTTGTCTAGGGCGACGAGTCCGAAAATAACGTCCGTTTCGCTCTACGACACACCGTTCCCGAGATATCGACGAAAACGAAAAATGCCGACTCAGCAAAAAATTATTTCGACCTCTAAGTCAAAGGTCATTTGACGTATCGATCCCAAAATCAATAGGGTTCTTCCCTGTTGATATATAAACCTCCGTGCAAAATTCTGCAACTATTGCCTGAATATTTTTCGAGTTATCGTCCGGAAACCAAGTTTCAAGATCAGCCTCGATTTCATCCTCAAGGACCTCACGGACCTCGGAGCCGGATCAAAAAAAATAATACACCCTAGAGATGTTTGTCTAGGGCGACGAGTCCGAAAATAACGTCCGTTTCGCTCTACGATGCACGGTTTCTGAGATATGCAGGAAGCCTCAAGGATGAATCAGCAAAAAATTATTTCGACCTCTAGGTCAAAGGTCGTTTGACGGATCGATCCCAAAATCAATAGGGTTCTTCCCTAGTGGAATATGAACCTCCATGCAGAGTTCTGCAACTATTGCGTAAATATTTTTCCAGTTATCGTCCGGAAACCAAGTCTCAAAATTAGCCTTGATTTCATCCTCACGGACCTCACGGACCTCGGATCCGGCTCAAAAAGAATAGGGTTCTTCCACATATCATTTCTGACTTGTGGTGAAAATTTGACTAGAATCATTCAAGGCAATCTAAAGTTATCGTCCGGAAACCAAAAGTGGCGGAAGAAGAAAAAAAAAAAAAAAAAAAAAAAATTCTGCTAAAACCATAAAGGCATTTCTGCCGAAATGCCTTAATAATGTGGATAATACATATTATGCTGAATATAGAAAGTAGAAATACTTAGACCACTGGAAATGAGACGACTCAAGTAACTATTTCTCAAATCAACCAGTTCAGAATTAGAATTGATTATTTTACAATGACACCAATTTTGTACAACCACCCAATCATATAATGGAGCAATGGCCACCTCATATCCTCGCGTGAATCACTGAATGTTCTCCAGAAATGAAGGCATACTAACTACAAAGAGGCCCCTCGTCATCCCCCGACGGGCAGTCAGAGCGCCCATCGCAAACCATCGTGTTGTTGATGCAAACTTGATACGATCCCGAGCATTTATACTGGTTCCACGCGCAGCTGAATGGAATCGGAGCTGCAAGAAATAGATAAACAATCATAACATCATTTGAAAGAATCCTTGAGACAAGATTTCCTACATTAGATAAAGTTTCGTTTTCTTTCAGCAGGTGATGTCATATTTCATATATCTTTCTCATATCATCTCATATTCACAAGGAACTTTTGTTTTGTACATATTGTTGTGACAGTTTTGTTTTTCATACATACAACATTTGTGACAATTTTGTTTTGTACGTAGAACAGCTGTGACAGTTTTGTTTGTCTGACAGTTGTGACAGTTTTATATTGTACCTATGACAGTTTTGTTTTGTACGTATGACAGTAGGAACAGTTTTGTTCTGTATGTACCGCAGCTGTGAGTTTTGTTTTGTACATGTATGTACCCGGTACGACAGCTGTGAGTTTTGTTTCATACATACGACAGTTGTGTCGTCTGTCCTCGTCACTATTATCTCCACAGTCGTCCTCGTGGTCACAAACCCAGCGCGAGTACACACATCGCTGATTGTCGCACTGAAACATCTCCGCACCGCATGTCACAGGGGCTGTCGGGGCAATGATTTTATGTTATCATTATTGAGAAGTTTCTACATTGATTGCCTGATCGATCTAGATACGTGAGTCAGGCATATAAGTTACTCCACTATTTCAACAGACATCAATTTATCACACACCAGTTTCAGTGTTAAATACTGATATACTATAACATAAAAGCAACTGTCTGCCATATTATATATATCTTACACTGGAAAGGCATCATCTGAAACTTATATCCGATCTCAAAAAATTTTCGTTTAGCACATACTTTCGTCCTTTTTGGCAAATGAAATGATGTACAGTATAGGCCTATTTACTCATCAACGAATGTATATACCGGTAGCCAAACTATAACAAGATTTAGAAATTGAGCCTCAAAATGGGGGTGCGGATCATCTATGGTAGTGGATCATCTTCGGTGAAATATGGTACCAATAATTTCCACCAAACCACTTTATTTTGATGCGCATCTCTCAAAAGGATCAGCTTAATACTTACGACAACCGACTTCGTCCGAGGAGTCCTCGCAGTCCGCCTGACCATCACAGTGCCAGCTACGCTTTATACACGTGTCACCCTGAAAACACTGGAACTCGTTCTCTCGACAACGGCCGGGTGCACGGGTCGCTGAAATGAGGCCAAACTTACTGTTTTTATTATTTGTTTAACATCATACAAGTTTTTCATTTCATTTATAATATAAATTGATCTTTCCCAAATCCAGAGTCTTTTTACTTCATTTTTGATAAATTTATTCTGCAAAATGTTATTATCTGCCAAAGCGAAGTTTGATGATGTGATTTGTGAAACTCAGACAACTTTTGAAACCAACAGAAAAGTGAAACCAACAGAATAGAACATAAAAGGTTTGCGAAGAGTAAATATGAAAAACATATCAGGCTAATGAAATAGCAGTGAATGAATGGTTATTATAGAGGCAAAGGTATAACATTGATTAGCTATTCAATATACAGGTGAAGGCCTTACAATTGATAACTGTTTATTATAGAGGTAATGTGCCATTGATGGTGTTCATTATAGAGGCAATGGTATGACATTGGGTAACTTTATTATTTAGAAGTAGAAGTTATTTTAGAAGTAAAGACAGGGCCATAAGGCAAGTAAACAGTCTTACTGCAGTTTTGTTCATCCGAGCCGTCAGCACAGTCAAAGACGCCGTTACACCTCCCACGACGACTGATACAGCCGCGATTGTGAGCGCACGTAAACTGTGTACTATTAGAGGGTGGGGAGGAGAAAAAATATGTCTGTTGTAAGTGGACCAAGTTAAAGAAGCCGGTACTGATGTACGATCGAGGATGTTATTGTGTGATTATTTATTTATAAGTTTGAGTTGTTATTCAATACTGACATTTAGGTATCGAGAATATTAGAGGAGCCTATGCTTCAAACTGTATCAGGAAAAATATGAATAGACATCACGTGAAACAAGACCATGGTGATCGTCTTGAAAAAATACAGTATTTTTGTTCTGCATGAGTAAAACTGACCCAGAACATCGGATGACGGCACAGTCCTGTTCATCTGAGTGGTCGAGACAGTCGTTGTCCCCGTCGCACTGCCAGATTGGCGGGATACACCGACCGCTCGCACACTGGAAATACCGCGGCCCGCACGTGTGGTTACCTGGCAAACGTGGTATAATCAGGTGGTCAGGTCACTGTTATTTCATTCCATGGCATTACCAGTTATTCTGTCAGAAACTTAGGACAGATTATCCTAGATCGGTTTTTGGTTCTACCGAGTCTCGATTATCTAAATGTTCATCAGTAGATCTAGTAGATTTGTATGATCATTAATTAGTGAATAAGACTCCACAATAACGAGGAGATGGAAATGACAAGGCTGTATTCGAATTTCTGCCATACATTGACCCCACACTATAGCACCAACTAATCCACTCCCCCCACCCCCCCCCCCCCCCCCTCCCCTTAAATTTTGCGGCTCCACTGACCACAAACGGTGGCTGTTTCGTCCGACCCATCACCACAATCATTCTCTGTGTTACAGAGACGGTTGTTTGGGACACAATCGCCGTTATCACACTGGAACTGCAGGGGCGGACAGCTCCTCGGACCTTCAACAGCGGGAAAAATGTACAATGCTCAGTTGTGAAGTTTATCTCTATGTTTTATGTGTTGTTGAATTGTCCACATGTGCATGGTGGATCTTCAGTCATGATGCTCATGCAAAAAAATCCAGATCATTAACTCATTAACAGACAGATACTATATACCAAATAGACAAGCACTAAAAATATCTCAATATTACTTTCGACTTGATTGATGAATCTTGATTGATAATAACTTCACGCTTTTCAATACACAGTTTGACTGGATAAAACTTGTGGCGAGCTTTCCCACTTCTCACCACAGTCCGTCTCATCCGACCTATCGTTGCAGTCATTGTCTCCGTCGCATACCCACGCGCTGCTGACACATCGGCCGTTGTCACAGCGAAACATGCCTTGAGCACAGGTGGTAACTGTTTGTGGAGGGAGGGGATTGGAGATAAAACCATGTCAACTAATGGTATAGTTACGTCTGTTTGTTGGTAAATTTAACAAATATACTTTGAAATTGAAAATCTCAAATTCGTGTGTATGGATCCAACATTTTTTATTACCAGATAAGTGTTGGTAACTTCACATTTGACTCATTGAACATCAGTGTGAATTCAATCTTGAATTTGTGTATAATACTACATGTATATCTAATTTTTTGCACATCTTTGGTCTCTACAGTATAGAATAATGCCGTTATATAACACTGCTCAAATTCTAGGCATACATGTCACACACAGGTAAACATATAGTTGAGATGTTACATTCACATATCACATAGTCAGCGACAAACCTCCGCAATTTTGCTCATCGGACATATCCCCGCAATCGTTGTCTCCATCGCAAACGAATCCGTCGTTTATACAGCGCTCATTCGCGCACTGGAAATCGCCAGCGGGGCAGCCACTGACGACCGGCTCGTCAGGGTTTGGAATGCACGAGATCTGGTCGGACGTGTTGATCTTGAGTCCAAACGGACAGTGGCAGTGACGCAGGTCAGGGTGGACGGGGAAACAGAAGTGACTGCAGTGTCCGTTGTTACTGACACAGAGATGGTGTGGGGCTGGAAATTACAATATTCATGAAGAGTAAATTTAGGAGATTGAATCTGTTTTGCTCGATGACAAATTAACAATTTTAAATGGATTCATGAGACTTGCATGTATTTGGTTGGTCAAGGTTCAACTTTCTCTCTAAGATTTATGAAGATTGGTCCTTGCATTTTTGAAAGTCAAGTTTCAACATGTTCAAAAGAACTAGTGTCGAATGACAACAAATAAACCATTACATAGATAATGATTCGGAAACTTCTGAACAAGTTGGCACTTCCCAGACAATGTCACAAAATGTCTTGGACAATCATTCAATGAGTCCTGAAAACACCCATTATACTATTGGACATTCGGTATCATCCATTGTTTTCCCCTGACATGGCCTTGACATTGCTCAAATTGCTGATTGTTCAGACAGCTCAAATAAGGTGTGTAGCTCATCAATCCTACTGATCTAACGAAACTCTGTGCATCGTTTGTACTCTCGCATTTCAGGCATTGTTAGAAATGGAGTCAGATAATGAAGGTTTTCGGAATGTGAGCTATGTTTTTGTTAAGTCAATTTTGCTGAGTTGCTGAGATGACGCACGGCACTTTGCGAAATGTCAAGGCCAAGTTAGGGGAAAAACAATGCCAGGGCGAAAATACCAAATAATACAATGCGTGTATATATCCAATCAGTATCACATACCTGGCTCCTGGGACCTTGTGGTGAACACTCGAAGTCCGTTGAGTCGTGTGGATCGGCTTTTCCAGAGCAGGTGAGTGTCCCGAGTGGTCGTGTTGAGTCGGATGACACCTTCTGCCTTCCAGTCGGAGTAGTAGAGATTATGTCCAAAAATGTCCAGACCGTACGGGTGAATTTCCCTCTGCATATTCAGTGTTTGCACGTCAGTTCCATCGAAACTAGAGTGCTGGAACCTGACAGAAAATTGTGCTATGTATTGGAATTATGTGTTCATAATTCAAAATATGGCTTGCATGGACATATAAGTTTGTCATATGTCATAAGTTTGTCATAACAGATTGTCACATTTTCATATACAACAACCATTATTTATTATGATTAATTTTATAATATACCTTTTATAACATACCGTGAAACTAAATCTTCAAACTAAACTTTTCAAATGACATTGATTACAAATAAATGATAAGATATCACAAATTTGTTTCATCTAGACACTCTGACAGACCTGTTATGATAGGCATCACACCACCACAACCGCTCCCTGCGCAAGTCTATGGTCAGCCCATTGGGCCAGCCTAGTCCACTGCTCCTGATGTAAACTACGTTTCCCCCGTCGCCATCAGCTCGGCCAATCCTGGGAACCTGCTCAGTGCTTTTTAGCCACTCCGTCCAGAATATCCATCTATTTATGAACGAATCGAAATTTTCTTATTGGCCCCAGCTACTAGTATTTTGTTATTACAATGTATCAGAATATTTGTGACTCCATGACCACAAAACAATAGTATTCTCATACCTAGTATATTAACTAGACGTCAAGGCCTAAAGATGCCTTGGAGGCATTTCGGTGTTAGGACTATTTCGTAATATTCAAAACATGTTTGCCACGGGCTCTATGACACACCGTTTGCTAGATATTGACGAAAATGAAAAATGTCGACTCAGCGAAAAAAATTTCGACTCAAGGTCAAAGTTCATCCATCATACCCCCCCCCCCCCCCCCAGGCATGTTTGTCTAGGTCGACGAGTCCAAAAATAACGTCCGTTTCCCTCTACGACGCACCGTTTCTGAGATATCGACGATAACGAAAAATGCCTACTCGGCAAAAAAATTTCGGGTCAAAACCAAAGTTCATCCAAAATACATTTAAGACATGTTTGTCTAGGGCGACGAGTCCGAAAATAACGTCCGCTTCGCTCTACGACACCCCGTTTCCAAGATATCGACGAAAACGAAAAATGCCGACTCGGCAAAAAAATTTCAGGTCAAGGTCAAAGTTCATCCATAATAACTTTAAGACTGTTTGTCTAGGGCGAGGAGTCCGAAAATAACGTCCGTTTCGCTCTACGACTCACCGTTTCCGAGATATTGACGATAACGAAAAATGCCTACTCGGCAAAAAAATTTCGGGTCAAGGTCAAAGTTCATCCTTAATACCTTTAAGACATGTTTGTCTAGGACAACGAGTCCGAAAATAACGTCCCTTTCGCTCTACGACCCACCGTTTCCGAGATATCGACGAAACAAGAAAATGCCGACTCGGCAAAAAAATTTCGGGTCAAGGTCAAAGTTCATCCATAATAACTTTAAGACTGTTTGTCTAGGGCGAGGAGTCCGAAAATAACGTCCGTTTCGCTCTACGACTCACCGTTTCCAAGATATCGACGAAAACGAAAAAAGCCGACTCGGCAACAAAATTTCGGGTCAAGGTCAAAGTTCATCCATAATACCTTTAAGACATGTTTGTCTAGGACAACGAGTCCGAAAATAACGTCCGTTTCGCTCTACGACGTACCGTTTCCGAGATATGCAGGAAGCCTCAAGGATGAGTCAGCAAAAAGTTATTTCGACCTCTAGGTCAAAGGTCGTTTGACGGATCAATCCCAAAATCGATAGGGTTCTTCCCTGGTGATATATAAACCTCCATGCAAAGTTCTGCAACTATCCAAGTCTCATAATCGGCCTTGATTTCATCCTCACGGACCTCGGAGTCGAATCAAAAAAAAAAATACCCCATAGACATGTTTGTCTAGGGCGACGAGTCCGAAAATAACGTCCGTTTCGCTCTACGACGCACCGTTTCTGAGATATGCAGGAAGCCTCAAGGATGAATCATCAAAAAATTATTTTGACCTCTAGGTCAAAGGTCATTTGATGGATTGATCCCAAAATCAATAGGGTTCTTCCCTATATATGGTATATGAACCTCCATGCAGAGTTCTGCATCTATTGCCTAAATATTTTTCGAGTTATCGTCCGGAAACCAAAAACCTTGATTTCATCCTCACGGACCTCACGGACCTCGGAGCCGGCTCAAAAATAATAGGGTTCTTCCACATATCATTTCTGACTAGTGGTGAAAATTTGATAAGGATCCATCAAGGCAATCTAAAGTTATCGTCCGGAAACCAATACGGCGGAAGAAAAAAAAAATAAAATAAAAAAAAAAAATAAATAAATAAAATTCTGCTAAAACCATAAAAATAAAATAAAAAATAAAAATAAATAAATAAAATTCTGCTAAAACCATAAAGGCATTTCTGCCGAATGCCTTAATTAGTGATTTTTACAGTGAATTCATCACAATTGAGTACCGTCACAGTATGTCAACAAAATTTGATTTCAATAATGTATGCCTTCAAAACAACAACTACCGGTACTTTTAAATCAAATTTCAACCAACAATTCCATGACATTACACACAAATGAAGAATGAATAGTCGTTAATAACTAAAGGTGGGGTCCTTTAATCTTAGACCACTCTGAAAATATCACCTTTTCTAAAATCTGTCATTAAAATATAATTTAAAAATAAACAAATAACTAGACGCTTCCGGTCGCCTACGACCGCTTGGGTGTATCCCCCGTAGCCCTATCATCTCTGTTGCCCCAAATATATCACTGTCAAGTGTGAAAAACTAGAGCAAGGGCTAAAAAAGATTACCAGAGAAATGTTAAATCCCAAGTCACAACTGTTTTCTTTTCCCCACCAAAACTGCTGCACTGATTTTCCGAGGTTATTGAAGGTCGAATTCAAAATCACCACTGAAATCTCTTTATATGAATTTCCATTTCGACATGTTTGATAAAATAACGAAAATACAGATAGATCAATCTTTTCACCTATTTATATTTTAACTCAGAATATTTTACTTACTTGGTTCCAAGTTGAAATTCAATGTAAAAGTTGACCAAAACTGCATTTCAAGATGACGAAATTGGAGCCAGATAGAACTTTTTGTCATAAGTTATATTTCGACTTATAATATGTGCCAAACATGCTTTCAAGTTGAAATTCAAAGTAAAAGTTGACCAAAACTGCATTTCAAGATGACGAAATTGGAGCCAGATCGAATTTTTCACCATAAGTTATATTTTAACTCATAATTAGTGCCAAACATGGTCTCAAGTTGAAATTCAAAGTAAAAGTTGATCAATGTTTTCATAAAAAGCTATTGTGATCAATAATAGACTTAACTAGCAAAAAAAATAATGTTAACTTATTTGGTCACAAACATAAAATCTCTACTGGACAAAGCCTTCACCTTGTTGAGCCCAATAATAAATATTTCTTGTCTTAACTATTTTCATTGTGGTCAATAATAGACTTAACTAGTAAAAATAATGTTAACTTATTCAGTACACCCATGAAATCTGTACTGGACATACTTTCACCTTGTTGAGCTTAATAATAAATATTTCTCATCTTAACTATTTTTATTGTGGTCAATAATAGACTTAACTATTTTTATTGTGGTCAATAATAGACTTAACTAGTGAAAATAATGTTAACTTATTCGGTTACACCAATGAAATTTGTACTGGACAAATCTTTAACCTTGTTGAGCTCAATAATAATTGTTTCTCATCTTAACTATTTTTATTGAGGTCAATAATAGACTTAACTAGCAAAAAAAATGTTAACTTATTTGGTTACAGACATAAAATGTCTACTAGACAGAATCTTTACCTTGATGAGCCCAATAATAAATATTTCTTGTCTTAACTATTTTTATTGTGGTCAAAAATAGACTAAACTAGTAAAAATAATGTTAACTTATTCAGTACACCCATGAAATCTGTACTGGACATACTTTCACCTTGTTGAGCTTAATAATAAATATTTCTCATCTTAACTATTTTTATTGTGGTCAATAATAGACTTAACTATTTTTATTGTGGTCAATAATAGACTTAACTAGTGAAAATAATGTTAACTTATTCGGTTACACCAATGAAATTTGTACTGGACAAAACATTTACCTTGTTGAGGTTAATAATAAATATTTCTTGTCTTAACTATTTTTATTGTGGTCAATAATAGACTTAACTATTAAAAATAATGTTAACTTATTCAGTTACACCCATGAAATTTGTACTGGACAAAACCTTTACCTTGTTGAGCTTAATAATAAACGTTTCTCGTCTTAACTATTTTTATTGTGGACAATAATAGACTTAACTAATAAAACTAATGTTAACTTATTCAGTAATATTGTCCTGTTTTCACTGAAAACTTCAGTTCTCCATTCTGAACAAGAAACCAGTGTCATTACCTTCAACTGTACAGGCTATTGGAATGATCGTACATGTCAAAATGGATATTTCAAAATTCTGTAATAAGTTAGGCTGTTAACATATTAATATTTATATGATCATTCTAAAAAACGATTGGTTTCGTGTGACAGCCCTTCCCAACAACACTTCCAAATATTATCGAGATTCGTCAAAAATTGCCATCTGTAGAGCGTTCACAAGCCATGTGTCTCAAACAGGCTGTTTTCAATGCAAAATGTGTCCCCAAACGACCAATTCAGTTGCCACGGCAACCAAAATCGATTGGTGTCGGGATCTCACCATAATATATGTGACTGCAAAAAATAATGGTGATCGGGTGAGAATTGCGGCCTGTAGCGCGTTCACAAGCCATGTGTCTCAAACAGGCTGTTTTCAATGCAAAATGTGTCCCCAAACGACCAATTCAGTTGCCACGGCAACCAAAATCGATTGGTGTCGGGATCTTACCATTATATATGTGCCTGCAAAAAATAATGGTGATCGGGTGAGAATTGCGGCCTGTAGCGCGTTCACAAGAAAATCTCTGCGGACGCGGACGCGGACGCGGACACGGACGACGAAGCCAAATCCATAGTATCCGCCGAACTTTGTTCGGGGGATACAATGAATAGTTAGTATATATTGATAATAACTACACATAAATACCCTTGCTGTGGATGTACAACGACGTCCCTAGGATTGCCGAGATTTTGCAGTAACACTCGGACATCGTTGAAGTCTGGGCTACTCAGTCTAACTGCTGTAATAGACGACTTCTGGCTGTCCGTGAAGTATAAGTTCTTCGAGAGCCAATCAACTGCCATACCTTCCACACTGCCAAGGTTACGAGTTACAATATTTTGTTGTCCTGAAATAAAAAACAACATGGCAAAATGGTTATTGTTGGCCAAAGAGTGATAATTCGGTCATCGATCAAGAACACACAGTAGTCTGCTCATTAAAACAGCTAAGAAGAACAAGATTTTGTTCCCATGTGAAATTTAGCTTAGAAAATTCAGCTACGTACACATTTGATTATCCCTGTTTTCAGTGTTGAACAATTTTACAATAAAATTCACTGAATTAGAGAGTGAATGGAAGCGAATACCGGTAAATATCTGATTAGTTGATTGCTTGAAAAAAGATCATAGAGGAAACATAAAGGATCCAATGAATAAAAGAAACGAATATACCTGTTCCATTTGTATGAACTCTTGCGATGTTGTCGCCTCTCACATCCGAATAATAAATGTAGTCTTCAGAAGAATCGAAATCTATCGCTACTAAATTCACGTCTTTGCCCCCAATCAGCGGAAGGACTTCTTTGCTCTCATGCAAGGCATTCTGGGACATTGGAATTCCCCGAAGTAGCCTCTCCGTCGCAAAAATGACGAATTCAGTGATTTCTGCAACACAAGTTAATATAAATGGACAAAAATTTGAATTTTTGTTGAAAAGAAAGAACAAATAGTCAAATCTTTGAACAAAAATTAATCATGAACATATGTAGAATGAAAAGAATGTAAAATGCATCCCAAACATGCTGATAAAATATTGGCACTTTCAAGATGACTTATATTAGCATTCTTGAAACTTAGAGAAAATACATCAGACAATTATAACCTTGACAACAATAATTGCATGTTATGAAACTATCAGTATCCATTATTTCTGGGGCATGTAAAAGCTCAGCGTCTACGATTGCTCACTAGAACACGATGTCAAGTCGGTGTTGAGGCTGTAGCCGAGGTCACAGATACACCGCGGGGCAGGGGCGTTCACCTCATTCAGGGTGATCAGACACAAGTGCTGGCAGGTGTTTGTCGCACAGGGGTTTGGAACTGAAACAAATGAAAGGATATAGACAAGGCAAAAGTGAAATATTTTGTCTTAAATGAATATATATTGCTGTTGAGAATGATGGTATCGCATACATGAAATAACGATAAAAAAAAACATACCGGTAGCCTTGATAGAAATATCACATGTTATTTGTATTTGATTTTTCCTTTGAACTTTTCATTTTACTTCATAATTTCTATAAAGTCTATCTGTGTGCGGAACAAAAATAAATCCTACTGGTTGGTTGCCTCAGAGGGTGTACAACTTTGATATCAGATACGACGGCAGTGCGGTTTTCCACGATTGCTTGCACAGTTCCTTCATAGTCATAGCGACGAGATTTCATGACGGCCATTCTTGTCCAGTCCGAGTAGTAGATCTGGTCCTCGAACAGCGATATTGCGCTGGGGTGCGGGGTGTTAAAGCTGCCTTTGACAACCACAATCCTTTGATGAAGAGGGGAGGAGAGGAGGCAAAAATGTACATGAATATGTTTCAACAACAGTACGACATCAAACAGTTCTCTAACAAGTAAACATCACACACTGATTAAGGTTTTCTTATAGTATTCTGAGGCTTATAAAGCACCATACCAAAGAATTTCCATAAACAGTTTGACATGCTCACATAGGAATGAAAATGCTTAAAGATGTTCGAATATAAATGAAAACATTCTCAATCCAGTCGATCCTGAGATATGCTTTGTGAATCTTTCCTCACATCGAAGTGGCATAGACTAACTGACTTTAATATTAGGTAATATAGCAATGAGAACAATAGTTAAATGATCAAACTCTATGGTAGTAATCTCACACAATCATATGGTTCTCAACACAGCAATACACTGTACTAGCATTTAGCCGCTTATAAATAATTTATTACCTGTTTTGTCCATCATAATCTAAGCTGATTATGTGATTCATGTGTGGATCCGTCACATAAAGCCGTTTGTTTACGTAGTCCAGAGTGAGTCCCACTGGGGTCTGGATTTTATACCTATCCAGAACGCCGAGGAATATGTAGTGTTCATACGACCCGTCCATTTGCATCTTGCCAATCTCTGGTGGGTATCGCTCGCCCGCTTTGATTTTGTCAGTGTAACCAGCGTCAATGTAGAACAAATATCTGCAATCAGTGAAAACAGAAAATTCTCATTATGAATATTGGCTCACTTTTGAAAAAATTATGTACAACCAGAAACACAATGAGGGTTTCTTGTACATTGTATATGCATATATTCGCATGGTTCGATTTGAAACACTTACGATCATACATAGGCCTACACTGATATAGTGAATTAAATTTTCTGCTTATACTGCTGGTATAACAGATATTACAGAAAAGTTTTATGATGAAGTGTTAATCTGTTTCAAAGTCTCTAAACCAAGCTGAACAACAGTCATGGTCTATTCACAAAAATACAATATAATTATTATCGTCAGTTGTTTATTTATCTTTTTCATCAATCTAAATCAATTCAATCCAAATATGATTATCAAACTCATAATGCCATACCCTCTAGTTGGGTCCACAGCGATGGCCGTGGGGTTCACAAGATTGTGGGAGATTACTGCTTGGTGGTTTCCATCCAACGAGGCCACGATGATTCGCTCAGACCCCTCATCGAGCACGTAAATATTGTTAGCGATCCAGTCCACAGCTATTCCCCTGGCCCGGAGTATGCCGCCGACCTGGATCTGTCGCTGATTTCTTCCGGTGAGTAAGTCCGATTCATAAACTCTCCCGCTTCTGTCAAGCCAATATAGTTTTTCCCGACCATGGTGGAAGTCTATTTTAATGGCGTCCGAAGCATCGGTGATCTTAGTGGGATGAGATCCGCTGAGAGTCGACCGGTAGATCACGCCGTCTCGTAGATAGTAGAGCTTTGCCATAGCACCTGTTGAACAATGTTAAACCGAAATTGAGCATGTTTTGTGACACACAAATGAATATTCCCTCGTACTATCAAAGCATATTGTTTCGAACATACAGTAAAAGAATTTACATGTTACCCTAAAGTGACAAATAACTGAGATAACCAATGTAAATGTACTCTTGAATCCAAATAAGAAATTTGTTGGATTCCTATCTAGATCAAACTGAGAAATAGTTCTAGATGTGATCATGGCAGTGGCTGTGATTAGAATTCCATTATTATATCTCATCACTAAATTTTGCTGAGCTTAATTTACAGAATGAGACATTTGAACTTTACCATTGTCGGCCCTGCAGGTTTTCCCATTCTCCAGGTTGTAGCCCGTCACACATGAGCAGTTGGAATATCCCTCAAAGTCAACACAGCGCTGGTCACAGTTTCCCCACAGCGTACACTCGTTGAAGTCTGATGGGTGACGAGAAAACATATATATTAATCTTGTTCAATCATACCTTATGGCATAATTTTTGTAGGGAATATGTATATTTTTGTGCAGTTATGTCCAATGCATTTGTGATGCATAGAATTTGCTAAGATATATCGTGTAGACCGGTATATAACTTTGATATGAATTTTGATTTCCAAGATCAAACAACGAGTACCATTTGCTTCAGCCAGTAATATTTGCTGCACATTTCACCATTAGTTGACATACACTTGGCAACGTGTACTTGACAACTCTAGACAATACACATGATACAATTATTGTCTCCATTTGGTATATATCCCCTAAGACATGCTGATCACCCACCTATACACGTGCGGTTGTCTGCGGGGTCCAGTTGATACCCGTCCTGGCAGTAACACGCCCCGCCGGTGGGTGTCGGGTGACAGGCAAAATCACAGGACAGCGCGCCACAGTACGAGGTACCTGCATGGCGGGTGCTATAATTTATTTTCTCACTTATAAGTTATTTTTTATATCTTATAAGTTATTTTCATGGTACATGTATTTTCTAATTTACACTTCCATATAATTAATCTTAGAATGTGTTTTGACTTAAAACTCAGGTATCAACTTTGAATTTTTTCTAGTTTCTTTAATTTACCGGTGAATACAATGTCATCCTACTGCTCAACAATCCATTATCAAATTTCTAACGACATATCCAATGCAGAGATGAAAAATTGATGCTAGTACATATCTTTTACTGCAGTCTAGTATTTATTGCCGAGGAGAATAAAACTGAATCCAATGTATGTTTTTTGATGGGTTGTTATTCTACCAAACCTCAAAAACTCCCCATTACAATTTAAAATGGTTTTGAATGTTATTTTCAGAAAAATACTCAGCTGTGCCGAAATAATACTCACTGCAGGTGGCGCCCTCGTCAGTTCCGTTGACACAGTCGCTCTGTCGGTCACAAACCTTTTCGACATCCAAACACGTTCCATCAGATGGACATGCCCACTGATGCGGTGGACACGCATAGTGCACTGGCAAATAAACAACAAAGATTTTGTTTCGAGGGATTGAATCTGAACTATTTATGTGTTTCATCAGAAACGGAGAAGTACTCATGAATAAATGTATCATTACTAGCTTTGTAATTATCTTTTCCCAACAAAGTTTTCAAAATGTTATAATATAACTCTTTGATACGAAATATCAATTGTTCACAAATTGCTCCTCAGATTTTGCATGAATAATACACATCAAATACTCATGATAATACAGTACAACATAAAATAAATGTACACAAACAAAATATTCACTTTATATACTAGGTGATCTACTACTACTAGATCAATAATGTATAACCATTTACAATTAAGTTATAACCATTTACACATGAAACAGGCAAAAACACTCACGACAATTTTGTTCGTCGGTTCCGTCTCCGCAGTCGTCATCTCCGTCACAAATAAATCCCTGGTAGACGCAGTCCCCGTTCCTACACGGCGTCGTCAACGGCAGACAGCGGTTCTGTGTCCTGTTAGTGGCTAGAGAACAAAATACGTGAAAACGATTGCAATTTAAATTCACGATCACAATTTACAGGTTGAAAAAACTGAAACCAACTTATGTTTCGATGTACTTTGTAGTTTTTTTATGGGAACGTAGTAAGACATGAGTTTGTTATTTAACCCTTTCACTGCCGGGGGCGACTTTAGTCGACAGGAGGGTTCACTGCCGGAGGCGACTTTAGTCGACCAGGACTAGGGGAAATCAGGGCAAATTGACACATGATAAGGTAACATTAAATTTATGTTCCAGTAGTGATTTTTTGAAACTTATATTGCATACACTGTACTGAGAACAAACCCACTTGATTTTTTAGTATAATTGGAAACATTTTACAGTGGATATGTCATTTAAAAATTTACTTCATAATTTCTTCAAAATAACTTGGCAACGGGGGGCAGTTTCTGAAACAGTTTTTGGCAGTGAAAGGGTTAAAGGCTGAACATTGGAACAAATTTTTCATGGCTTTGTTCATTTTCATGAATATACTGAAGAGAGCTATAAATTACACACTTTCCAGCTGTTTTATCATCATTATTGTTGTGGTTGAAGAGAATACAAATCCGAAGGAATATCATTTTCATAGTCATTAAATTTGATGGTCTTCATCAATGCACCAAATACATGGTCATGGGACACCAAATGGCTTTTACAACAAACATGTACTGTATATTTGCCATTTACAACAAAGAAATACAACATACCACAGTGGGCGTCCTCGTCTGACCGGTCCACACAGTCGGGTTCCCCGTCGCACTCCCAGTCCGCGCTGATACACTGACAGTTGTTACAAGTGAAGTAGTGAGTCCCACACGGCGAACACGACGAGGCTGGAACATAGTATTTTGACACATATTTTTGCCTGCATTTCAAAACTAAACCACCGGTAACCATGAGATTGCCCAAGTTCATTTGACATCAAGGTCAAGTCACCAAAAGTTGCAGCCATGACTGAGCAATAAAACTCGAAGTTTTACCTCAATGGTTTAGCATTGAAAGACCAATGATCAGCTGTTCATTGTGCAGTCATGACCTCCAAGTTCGAGCATTAAATAGGATCACCAAAAGATGTATGAGATGTCCCATATATAGGACTTGATTATATCTTCATATATTGAACATCAACCCTTTACAGCGGTATTCGATTTTTTGCCTACAGAGGTACAATACCATACAAATTCAACTTCTTTCCTCAAGTGTTCAGCCTCGAGATACCGTATATACTCTACTATACGACGCACGCGACTATAAGACGCAGTAGATTCTGCAGCTGAATCGAGGAAATCATGGTTGATTCAAAGATAAGACGCAGATCACTCGACCATATTGCCGACAGAAATTTCGTACGGTCAATTGACTGTCAGACGCCCGCCAAGTCGAGTGTTTTCACACTTCGTGTTAATCATCACGGCTTCAATAGCCCCAACGGTAAGTATGTTTTCACATGAATGAACAAAGTACCTTTTGTTCTCGCCATTATAATGAATAAATATTATGCAAACTCTTGTGTTTTTTGTCATTTCGTTGTATTTATCAGCAATGTCTAGCAAAAGTTTAGCGACCGGTAAATTTAGAAAAGGTCACATGATATAGCTTGTGTTAGCCAGCATTCATTCACTATTCTATTCTCAAGGTCGGGTGATTCGGTCAGTCAAAATTTGGAAAGCAGTTCATCGGTAGTTACTCTCATATGATTCAAGATACCACAATGACATAGACATAAAAGAACATCAAAAGACCATTAACTGACAAATTCGTTTATTGATCGTCATGATTACATAAATCATCGATTGCAATTTCACCCGCTCCTTAAGTGATGCATACAATGATGCGCAGTAAACCGCGCACAGAGCTGCCACCTTGTGAGAGCAATTGACAACATAACCAGAATTTTCAGCAACATGGCGCCGGCAGGAAATCGACTGAAAAGAGAAAATAAACAAGTTATTGTATGATTTTCAAATATACATTGCCACATGTAAAATTCATCTAACGTACATAACAGATCGTTTTTATGCACTTTATATTTCTTTTTATACACTTGAAAAGTGGGACTTGACTAAAGACGGTGACATGCCTCTATTATCGCCCATTCTCCAATGCGGTCTGGCAGTCATTCGGTGCGAGATCTTGCAATTATGATGCCCCCTTTTGTGTGTGTCGCGAGTATAAGACGCAAACGAAATAAAGGCAATATTTGGGGGCAAAAAACTGCGTCGTATAGTAGAGTATATACGGTACGAATTATTTCATTCTTACAGTCAGATGTAAAGATGTCCCACATAATAGAACTTCATTTTTTTCTCATAAAAACAGTACATTTTTTTGTCTGCAGAGGTCAATATGTCCACTACCTAATATTGTCTGATAAGTCAATATTTACAGGTAATTGGCTGGATACAGTGTGTGAGACCTGAGGTTGTTTGATGAACTTGACCCCCCTCCGCACAGTGAAATTTCAGTTGCACTCTGTGACATAAGTCTGTGTAATGGTGAAATTTCTGCAGGCATAAAATAATTCCTGTTAATAATCTGTCACTCAATAAGTCACTCAATAAGTTATATTAGACAGAGACTCAATATTCAAGATTTTAATGTATCTTCCAGACTTCCACAGGCCCCTAAATCCTGGATCCGCCTCAGCCAGGTTATGGCTGGTTGTGGGTATGTATTTAGGTCTGGTATAATACAGGATGTATATAATGTATACAATCCATGTAGATCTAGGCCTAGTCACAGTCATTTGTTTACCGGGGGGGGGGGGGGATATATATTACCATGTGATTTGTTTTACAACATGGTAATATACCCTCACCCCTCACCCCCCCCCCCCCCTCCCCCCTCGGTGATAACCGAATGTGCCTTCTTCTGTCAGCCCTATACCGTGGCACGTGTCATGTCCTACATATAGCTTCTGCTACCAATGTGCAAACAAATAGCATACACAACACATGAACTTAGAATGTGGAAAGCTATATAGATATAAGTCCTTTGTTATGTACATTCACGAACGACTTTCAAGTTGGTCATTTTACTCATTTACCAGCCAAGCGCAAATTCCTCGACACGATCGAAAGATGGTTTTCCCGGGCAAAATTCCACCGCTAGGGGGCCATGCTGGAATGCGTTCGATTTCTTGAACCTGCTTTCCGTCATATTGAATATCATGCATGAGCCGTCAACGATCGATCCAACTATATAACCTTCCACTCGTTCGACACCGGGGTGAACCTTTTGCTGTGTATAGTTTCCCAGAAAAATGGTTTCCCCGAAAAATTAGACCCGATGAAACCTTACGCCAAAAGAAAATCCAAGTGATCCATGATACTGCAATGATTGTCCCCTGCGCACGACGAAATCGGACAACTCGGGGCGTATCAAGAGAAAATCACCAGGTGCATGTGCCGTTATATGTGGAGGCTTTTCTTTTATTTAAATTATTTCATGATATAATGTCAGATACGATTATTTTGAGAAAACAGAATGTTAACACCGTCTTATCCTATACATTCTACAATTAGCCTACGTAGGCTATTTATTGTATGAATAGCAATCACACCCATGTATGATATAACTTCAAATACTTAATATGCCGATGCACACGCAAAGCTTGTACATTGCCTATAGCATGAATTCTGTTATTACACAGCAGACATCAAAAGCACACCCAGAAAAAACTACCGTTTTGCGAAACACTTCTTTTCGAATTGAGCATTCGAGGCCTATAATTATCGTCTCAAGAAGAATTATTGTTTCATTGGCAAAATAGGCCTACAAGTCCAAAACACGTATCGGGCAGCCTGATCTAGACCCATATGCACGT
This sequence comes from Terebella lapidaria, assembly GCA_949152475.1. Classification (NCBI taxonomy): domain Eukaryota; kingdom Metazoa; phylum Annelida; class Polychaeta; order Terebellida; family Terebellidae; genus Terebella; species Terebella lapidaria. Next base: position 24,001,133 of record OX424570.1, read on the forward strand.
ATAGCATATACCCTACGTACGTGGCAAAAGGAATATAGTGTTATGGTTTTCTGGTAGCATGATCATATGAGTCGTATTTCTGGTTTTTATAGCATATCAAATGTAGCAAATACACATAATCACATCCATGTATGATATAACTCGTCAAGAACATTGTAAAAAAAATGCTGACATAAATCCGCTAAAATTTGTATCCCACGCATAATAATATTACATGGAAATACTTCTAATAATTATGTGGAATGTTGTCATGAGTGCATCATTGCCAATTATATCATCTTCCAGACTTCCACATATGTATTTGGCAAGTGTCACATTACAGTACATCTTGTTGATTTGGCCTAGATATAAAACCGTACAGCAAACCCCCGCAATGAATAATGCATTTTGTTCTGGAAATATTGCATGGGTTTTTCCTTTAGTGTCAATATTCACATTTGCACATTGTAGTAATTTAGCCTATAGTTTGTACATAGATGTACATTTCTCTCAGTGACAATGGCATTGTATTCAGTTTCATGATATTTCTGCGTTCTACCTTTCAAAATTAAGTATTCTCATATACGATATTGATAGAACTAGACGTTCTGTCGCCACTTGCGAAAACCGAAAGGGGCGTGGTCTCCTTATCACCACGCTGGGAAAGGCGATCGCCAGAATCGGAGGTTGAACGATGGAATTGGAGGTTGAACGCCCGAATATGTTCGCATGCTCTATGGACACGCTGTTTTATTATTCCACTGATCGTTATGAAATACCGGTACTGTATTAAGCCAATATAATAGGAGCTCCCCACAATGTTTACAGTCTTTTGCGCCATTTTCTCAGATTCAGGGGTTCAACCTCAGATTCTGGCGACCGTCTTTCCCAGCGTGATCACGCCCCTTTTCATAACCACCTTGTCATTGAAAACTGACAGACAATAAAAAATGCTGGTTTCCCACCAAGGATGAACCATTTCCTGTTTCATTGAAGAGTATAAAGAATGAAATCAGTTAATGATTGGAAACTCTGGAGGCCAACCAAAGTCAAATACAAAGTCACCATTTCGGAGGTCATGATTCTCTATAAATGCTCGATACTTCAAGATTCCCATTTTCAAAATTTGTTCACTGATGTATGATCTCCCAGCAAACTTTTAGTTAATGTATCAAATTTACAGAATGAACTGGGCTCAAAAATCAGTTTGACAAAAAAAATCAGTAAATTGCCAAAACCATGACATACAGAGCATAATATCTAGACGATAAATTCTTACATTCTCAAAAGATCAAGACCGCATTCTCATATCAATAGTGTATAAATATGTCCGTCGATTTTACTCACTATGTAATTGAAACTTACATAACAATGGATATTGCCAACGAAATGTTCGATAAGATAAGATAATGTGACCATCCTCACAACCACCGTGACGAAAAAACCGATTGTTTCTGTTCAATAGTAGATATTATCACAACAAGAATCAAGGCAAGAAGAACTCTATTTACTCACCCGTTGAATTTGTAGCCAGGCTTTCATCCAGGCAGAGGTTGATGAATATCACAGCAAATCCGAGCCACGCGTGCAGGGATATGTCAGTCACGTAATGCTTTGCCATGATGGCCTAGCTACTGGTATATCGTTATCGTGTGATAAATGTTCAGAACTCGGAGCAGTTTTAGATGATTGTATCCAGTAGATTAGTATCCATTGCTTCCTCAATTCCTCGTGGTTCTGTGTGCTTATCATTCATCAAATACATGTACCATGCTCTGTTCCAATACGGGTCAAGTTGTTACATTAAATCGCACCCAATTTGCTTTGTATTTGGTGGGTATAATGAATATCACATTTCACATCCAATGTGCCATATAGCAAAGCTACATGGTGTGATTTGCTATCGGGAAAAAAAGAAGTAGGCTGAATATAACTATACATGTGCTTATAAAGAGAAGTCCATAACTCGTCAATCACAATAAATACTCGTAAGTTATGACAACTCCGATAAATTTTGTGATGTAATAGAATCATACATTATAGCAGTCGGTGTTTTTTATTGTTCGTTCAGAGTTCGTGATGGGAATAGTTAAATATTACGTTCCTGTGTTATCTATATTCTTCACATTTTTGTCTTTAGGATGTTCAACTTGGCTTTCTCAGCTTGTAGCCAATATATTATGTATCTCTCGGCAATTTCCGTCAGCCTTCGGCTTGTTTCGTGTTCTCCACGTGCGCTAGTCGTCTGCCTCAGAGCAATTAGCGCAAAACGCTTTACTGGGCCAAATTATTGCCCTCGATAGATGATGTATAGCAGGTAGAAAAGTGGCTCTTTATTGGTGCGCATAGCTAAATAAAACAGTTCTTTCTCAGTTTGTGGAACAGCGGCGAAGTCTGCTGGCTCCGGGGCGAGACGCTCCAAACTTTTGATCTTTCTCCAAGAAAACACTCACTCGTTGTCACGCTTGAATAATTAATAATTATCTCCGGACTCGGTTCTTCAGGCTTCCATTGTCACAGCCAAACGTTTCCCCCTCAACATTGATGTTGACATCTTCAAGCATTCCTGGAATGTATGAAAATACTATGAAAAGTAATATACATAAATAAAGTACAAACGCAGCACTGCACAGCTAGGTACAGTTTATGTGGTAAATTTGAAGATACGAATTGTGTAAGTCACCCGCTTTGAAAACACCTATTCCACAGGAATTGTGCTCGTACTTTTAGAGACGGGAGTGATAAATTTGATAAGGGCATGCGCTATCAGTTTGGCATTTGATATCAGGTGCCACTGTTGTAATGACGATCAAGTGCGCGTTCCTTATCACTGATAACTATTGTTGTGGCTTTTGTATAAACTGGCAGGAATTAAGTTTATAATACATATAATATTATCACGAATCAGAGATAACGATAATATTACACGTAATGCATGCCAAGCTTTACATGACTGCTTTAGGCCAACGTTGCAGTAAAATTTTAAAGGTACATCGCTATGTTTAAACAATTTGTTGCATTTAATATGTTGGTATCTATTCCAAAATTTGTTTTTGACGATATATGTCTGTACCAGCGTCAGTTCTTGGTCATAAATTTCGAATTTTATATGTCCTAAATTGCCACAATATAGTGCTTCAAATCTCAATGGAAATAAATTAAATTGATTTTTCTGACAATCAGTGTCCAGTAAGGAAAGTACATACATGTATAATAATTCCTGAAACTCTAAAAGCGAATACCATGATAATAATGGTCGTACCTCTACATGCGGAAAAAAAACCATGATAATAATGGTCGTACCTCTACATGCGGAAAAAAAAGTGTTTTTGTTTATTCAAATAACAGTTGCACCCATCTTGAAATCCGCAGGAGTGCAGCTTTCTATATATACGTGTCTGTCAATCGACCCTATTGTAAAGCTTATATGTTTTGAATAGCAAACTCCCACAGGTTTCTATTTAATTAATGTCGTGCCCGCCTTACATCAAAACAGAAACAACTCAGAGCCAAAACAAGTCATTAGCAATGAAGTTGAACGAACTACAAATAAACGCAGTTGATGAACTTTGTCTGGATTATATCTGGATCCGGAACAAACCTGCCGGGCAAAACCAAACATAGGGGGCGGATCCGTGTCGCTGAAAAAACGCCACGGCTGCAGCTAGTTCAAGGTCGCGCAATAAACTGGCCATAAACTTACACAAGGAAAACGTTGATTTCCATATACTGTAACAGCCACTTTGTCAGTTGTGGTTTTCTTGTTTCTATTCTAGTGATAAAAGTTGTTGATGCATACCAAAATAGACTCAATGAGCGCTGGATGAACGAATCGTTATGTAAAGTAACTCACCTCTTTGTTGATGTCTTTATTATCAATCCGATATGCGTGAAATTGCCGGCAGGAGTTGCCAAGTGCATGGGCACTGTATTCCGATATCATTGGCATAAAAAATCCCAAACCAAAAGAGTTATTGCTGTTTGCGCAAGGAGCTGCGCTTATCAAAACATCTTGTTGATTACATGCAGTTTTTTCTCGATCTTCGCTGCAGACAACACTAAGTTTTCCCCTTGTTGTGCGCATGAAGCAATAAAACGCAGTTATAAACTGGACTTGTTTTATGGATTCCAGTAGTTTCTGTCTCCTAGTTTGCACAACTTACAAAGACGACCATGCAGTCGTACATGCCGTGTGCCAAATGAATGTTTCGCTATTTTCTTACAACGGGTCCAAACTTCGAACGAACTTCGCCGACTCTAGCATCAACGCATCACTCGGGGCGTCCCGTGAGTATGAAACCTGAAACCGCGAAGTGCAGTTTACAGTTTGGATTTGGCAGTGGCTGTGGCACTAGCAAACGCATGCTCTTTGAGAGGGTAGCTAGAGTACCACGTTGTTATCATGTTTCAAACTGTCTAAAATGCACACACCCCCCCCCCCCCCCACCCTCCGTTCTTTCATAAGTGGTCAAAAATTTATATGGCCCACCTGTTAACGTCACCCCCCCCCCCCCCGTCCCGACCCCAAATCCGCTTGCTGGCTTGCCACCATTTGATCATTACCATGGTAACTATGTTATCATGTCCGAGGCTGGCTAAATTGGTCCTGATTACGTAACTTTACTGAATAGCATTCTTATTAAATGTTATCTTCTGAAGTACTGAATCAAATATTTGTTGCTGATAAAAAATAGTTTGGAATTTGTTTCGTGTATTGATTGCATGATCAGTACATTAATTTGTTTAACATTTCTTGTGACTAAAATTACATGGAAATATTCATATGTTATTATATTTAACAAAACTAGGAGAAAATTAATCATATAACATGGGCTATATAATATAACACGAGTGTGTGTAAAATTTATTTATATCAATCGATTTTGGGGAAAAGGCTCGTTATTCAAATTATAAAAGAGCAAATGATGGAAGCATGTGAATAATGAACTCACGATTTGATACATAATTGTAATGACGCAATATATTGGAATGATATATCGTGATTGAAATTAATTACCACTGAAAAATGTACGCACGTGCTGTGTCTCATGACTTTTGACAGCAGGAATGTATTTGTCTTTGTTTTGTTTTTTCAACAAGAGAACAAAATGTGAAATTCAACCCGCACATTTGACCTCGTGACCTCTGTATCGCTCTAGGCACTTGGCCTGTGGTGAATTAGTGAATGGTTTTTAGAGTGGGTTCCCCAGGGACATAAAATGGTACTTCAATGGAGGGCTCGGGAGCCAGATTAGTGTGTACTCGGATGTAGAAGGTATATGCGTCAAAACAGTAAACAATCTATAATTATTCTACCCCGATTCACACTACACTACATGGTTATTCAAAAACGAGCACATATGAAAAATTAGGCCAAGGGCCAATGATAGGTTACTACTACTACTACTACATTTACATTTATAGAGCGCACATTTATATATTTTACAATATAATCAGCGGCGCTGTACAAAAATAATAATGAATTAATTGAACAAGTGATATTTTGTTTAGACATTAAAAGCTTTGGCGAAGTAATAGGTTTTGAGAGCTGTTTTGAAGGCTGGATATGTTTGGACGTTACGAATGTGACATGGGAGAGTATTCCAGATGGTAGGACCAGATACTGAGAAGGAGCGATCCGCAAATGTTTTCCGTGCAGTTTTAGGGCACTTCAGTTTTAGTGCGTCCGCCGATGACCGTGTATTTCTTCGAGGTATGTTGATGTGTATGAGGTCTTGTAAGTACTTGGGTGCAGTACCTTGAAGGCACTGGAACACCAAGCATGCTATTTTGAACTGGCCACGATATTCAATCGGAAGCCAGTGCAAGGTTCTGAGGGCATCAGTGGCACTGGTGTAACGACCGCGATTGAGGACCAGTTTGGCTGCACGGTGCTGAATTCTGCGAATAGGACCCAATGTGGTTGCAGGGAGGCCATACAACAAAGAGTTGGCGTAGTCCAAGTGGGATAAGACCAAGGAGTGGACAAGTTTGTGGCATATATCCACTGTGATGTACTCACGTATATGGCGAATGTTGTACAAATTGAATGCAGCTGTCCGACACTTTTCGCTGATGTGACGTTTGAAGTTAAGAGTGTCGTCGAAATGGACACCGAGATACTTCACACACGAGGATTGTACAACCTTGTCTGAACAGACATTGATTGAATCGACATCACACTTATCCAGTTGACTTTTATGACCGAACAAGATGAATTCGGTTTTGCTGGAGTTCATTTTAAGCCTGTTTATTGTCATCCAGTTGTTTATAGAGATCAAGCAATTTTCCAAGTTCTCAAATGCTTCCAATGTTTTCTCGTTGGAGTTGGGATTGAAGGAGGAGTATATGGAGTGATCATCAGCGTACCCAAGTATGGAGACGTGATATTTGCTGATATGTTCATCAAGGGTGCTGGCATAAATATTATACAGAACTGGTCCACAAATTGAGCCCTGAGGAACCGAGCAGGTAAGCGGAGCTGATGATGATAGATGACCGTCGATCATAACTTTGGCAGCTCGAGACCGAAGATAGCTCTCAAACCACAACAGAGGTTTGCCAGCAACACCAAACTTGTTATGAAGGACTTGAAGTAGCACATCATGGTCTACAGTGTCAAATGCTGCCGACAGATCAATGCACACCAATGCTGTGATGCATTGATATTCCACGCTCCAGAGAATATCATTTGATAACTTGACTAATGCTGTCTCAGTGCTGAAAGACTTGCGGTATGCTGATTGATATATTGGGAGAAGAGCATTGCTTTCGATGTAAGAAGAGAATTGTGTGAGACATGCACGTTCAACAACTTTTGATAAAAACTGCAAGTTGCTGACAGGGCGGTAGTTTTTTAGAACACACTCCAGGCCGTCCCTTTTGAGAAGTGGCCGCACTATCGATGTTTTCCATGTGTCAACGAAAGCACCACTTTGGAGTGAACTGTTAATTATCCTAGTGATGAGAGGGAGAAGAACATCTAGATGCTCTATCACCAACTTTGTTGGAACCGGATCCGCTGGAGAGGTGGTTGGCTTACATTGTCTAATGAGTTTTTCCGCACCCTCAAGGGTCATGGGAGTGAAAGAACTGAATTCCTGTCCAACTATGAGCTCCTGATGAAACAAAGGGTAATGGCTGAGCTCATCACGAATGTTCTTGACCTTGGTCATGAAAAATCCAAGAAAGTCATCCGCTAGAACACTAGAATCAAGATGAGGAGGAAGTGGATTTGATTTCTTGCGACCAACAAGACTAGAGACAAGCTTATACATCTTGCTAGAATTGTTCCCAGCCGCGGCAACAGCATCTTTTATTGAGGCACGTTTCGCCTGTCTAAGATGGGATCGATACTGACGACGGAGATCCTTGAAGATATTCAGATTAGCACTGGTTCTGTCCCTGCGAAAGGTCTTTTCTGCCCTGCGGAGACATCGCTTGAGGTAAATCGCCTCTTTGTCAAACCATGGAAGAGATGTGCGTGTGGTTATCAGTTTTTCCACGACTGGAGCATGTCTATCCAGGCATGCGGCGAGTTCCGTATCGTAGTGTTGGGCCAGCGATGTACCCACTGGTGGTAGGTCTTGAGAGGAAGCCACAATGGAGCAAAGTTCCTCGCGAAAGTTTTCTTGGTTAATGGCTTTGATCCGTCTGAATTTAGTTACACCACGGGTGCATTTTGGTTTAGTTCTTGAAAGCGTACACTCCATGAAACAATGATCACTGATGAAATATCCGCATTGGAGGGATGAGAGGTTTAGTGAGTCATTACCTCTAGTTACGACAAGGTCCAGGATATTGCCTGAAGAATGTGTGGGATCAGAGGCGTGTCGTTTGAGCCCCATGGAAGATAGCACATATGAAAATCGTTGGGAAATCGGATCAGAGTCAGAGTTCACATGTATATTGAAATCCCCGGTGAAAATCACTGAAGCATGTGAATCGAGAATATCCAAGGCATAGCTCTGGAACTCATCCAGGAACACCTGAGGAGACACTGGATGGGACGCAGAGTACGGAGGTCGATAAATGACTATGATCACAATGTGGAAAGTGGAACTGTCAAGAAGCCACTCGGAGAATTCGAAAGACGACTTGCAACCAGCATGAAGCTTTTTGACCCGAAAATCGTTTTTGCAAATAAGACCTGTGCCCCCGCCACGCCTATCTGGGCGTACTTCATCAAAGAAATGGTATCCACATTGATTGAGTTCGGTTCTGACAGCCACATCATCAACTGTGAGCCATGTCTCTGTAATTGCACAAATGTCATAATCTCTGACAGTAAGATGGTGCATGAAGTCGTCAGTTTTATTCCTGATGGACTGGACGTTGACAGTTACCGGACAATGTTTATTATTTCAGATGTTAGCCAGGTCACTGGTTAAATCCAAGGTCAAGAGAATATTCAGCATATATAATATTAAGCATATATCATGTCCACAGTTGATTGCTAAGCTGTAAATTCAATAATCAGAGAGATATTAGCAATTTTGTGTTGTTGCCTCGAAAATGAAGGCAAAGGTCAAATTCAAGGTCATCAAAATATTCAGTGTATATCATTTTCTATATGTCCACAATTGATTCCCAAGCCATACAGTCAATAGAGTGTTAGTCCTTGGACCTTGAAAATGAGGTCAGAGGTCAAATTCAAGGTCACGAGAATATTCAGCATATATCATTTCCTATATGTCCACAATTGATTCATAAGCTGTAAAATCGATAATAAGTGAGATATTAACCATTTTGTCCTGTGACCTTGAAAATGAGGTCAACGGTCAAATTCAAGGTCATGACAATAGTTTGCATATATCATTTCCTATATGTTTATAACTGATTTCTGAGCTGTTCGATAACAAGCGAGATATTAGCCATTTTGTCATATGACCTTGAAAATGGGGTCAAAGGTTTAATTTGAGGTCATCAGAATATTCAGCATATATCATTTCCTATATGTCCACTGTGACAATTGATTCCTAAGCTGTAGAGTCGATAATAAGCGAGATATAAGCCATTTTGTCCTGTGACCTTGAAAATGGGGTCACAGGTCAAATTCAAGGTCACGAGAATATTCAGCATATATCATTTCCTATATGTCCACAATTGATTCCTAGTCTCTAATCTCAATATTAAGTGAGATATTAGGCATAATGTGTCCCATTATAGAGCATAGGAGAATTTAACATGGGAAAGTCCCATTTAGGCCGAGTTTAGGCCAAAAGGCCCACTTCGAGCGATTCAAGCGCGACGAAATTTATAAACATCATAGGAGTACATATGAGGAGTGTTATGTATCAAAAAGAAAAAAAGTTACTGAACAGATTTTGAGAAAATGGCCGCCAAAGTCCAAAATCAGACATTTTTCGTCAAACACGGCCGCCATTTTGAAAAAAAATGCGAAAATAAGAAAACTAAAAAATAGTTTCTTCTTGAATTATTTTTAAGTATTTTTGTACCAAATTTCAGAAAAATTCGCCAGTAAACAAAAAAGATAAAAATGTGGACGACGACGGACGACGGACGCAACGCCATGCCAATAGGTTATCGGACCATAGGTTCGGTAACCTAAAATGTACTGAGAGTGAATGTTCGGAAACATATACATGAAAGGTATCCATAACGTGCAGTTGTTTACGTTCACATAGTCCCTGTGGGAAACTAGTTAACAGTCGTGCATGGATTGTGTTGAGACTAAGTCAGAAATTATATGGTTTTGTTTCTTTATGGTAGATATCAATGTGTTTTATTTTACATTAGCAAGGATTTGATTGGCAATATTGAAGTTTTTTTTTATCCAAAGCCCGTATATATTATTTCTTTGTTTTTCATCTTTTAATCACTTGGAGTGGGTAGCTCACTTGAAAAGGCGCTCCATGCTCTCGTAATGTGAATCACGGGTTTAAGACTGCTTATAAGACCGCTTGATAATGTATACTATAAACCATGTCAATACACACTCAGTGTATTGCTCAGGAATATTCTGTGTTCTCACAGCTTTTGTTATACATGGTGCTATTGTGTATCAGATAATATACTGACCAAGATATTTTCACATCTGCTATTTAGGAGCAATTATTCCCAAAGTAGATTTGGTCACAAAACTAGCGTGGCATGCTATTTGGAAAGCTCGGATTTTTCCTGGATACGCGCCTGCTTTTTCCTCCATTTTTAGGTTACCGAACCTATGGTCCGATAACCTATTGGCATGGCGTTGCGTCCGTCGTCCGTCGTCGTCGTCCACATTTTTATCTTTTTTGTTTACGAGCGAATTCTTCTGAAATTTTGCACAAAAATACTTAAAAATAATTCAAGAAGGAGGTATTTTTTAGTTTTTTGATTTTCGCGTTTTTTTCAAAATGGCGGCCGTTTTCGACGAAAAATGCCTGATTTTGGACTTTGGTGGCCATTTTCTCAAAATCTGTTCAGTAACTTTTTTTCTTTTTGATACATAACACTCCTCATATGTACTCCTATGATGTCTATAAATTTCGTTGCGCTTGAATCGCTCGAAGTGGACCATTTTGGCCCAAACTCGGCCCAAATGGGACTTTCCCATGTTAAATTCTCCTATGCTTTATAATGGGACACATTATGCCTAATATCTCACTTAATATTAAGATTAGAGACTAGGAATCAATTGTGGACATATAGGAAATGATATATGCTGAATATTCTCGTGACCTTGAATTTGACCTCTGACCTCAATTTCAAGGTCAGAGCACAAAATGTCTGATATCTCGCTTATTATCGACTCTACAGCTTAGGAATCAATTGTGGACATATAGGAAATGATATATGCTGAATATTCTGATGACCTTGAATTTGACCTTTGACGGCATTTTCAAGGTCATAGGACAAAATGGCTAATATCTCGCTTGTTATCGACTTTACAGCTTAGGAATCAGTTATGAACATTTAGGAAATGATATATGCAGATTATTGTCATGACCTTGAATTTGACCTTTGACCTCATTTTCAAGGTCACATTACAAAATGGCTAATATCTCACTTATTATCGACCCTACAGCTTAGGAATCAATTGTGGACATATAGGAAATGATATATGCTGAATATTCTGATGACCTTGAATTTGACCTTTGACGGCATTTTCAAGGTCATAGGACAAAATGGCTGATATCTCGCTTGTTATCGACTTTACAGCGTAGGAATCAGTTATGAACATATAGGAAATGATATATGCAGATTATTGTCATGACCTTGAATTTGACCTTTGACCTCATTTTCAAGGTCACAGGACAAAATGGCTAATATCTCACTAATTATCGATTTTACAGCTTAGGAATCAATAGTGGACATGTAGGAAATGATATATGCTGAATATTCTCGGACCTTGAATTTGAGCTCTGACCTCATTTTCAAGGTCCAAGGACAAACTGGCTCATATCTTGCTCCTCTATTGACTATATGGCTTGGGAATCAATTGTGGACATGATATAAAAAATGATATACACTGAATATTTTGATGACCTTGAATTTGACCTTTGCCCCTTCATTTTCAAGGCCACAGCACAAAATTGCTAATATCTCGCTGATTATTGAATTTACAGCTTAGCAATCAACTGTGGACATGATATATGCTTAATGTTATATATGCTGAATATTCTCTTGACCTTGAATTCAACCAGTGACCTGGCTAACATCTAAAATATTAAACATTGTCCGGTAACCTATCTTTGGCCCTTGGCCTAATTTTTTTTTCGGGCACGGTGGAAAATCTGAACACAAATTTTGCGAATTGAAAATTTATTCAGGACCGGTTTCCACCTCTAACAGGGAAGAACATCAGTGATCAAGATTAGGCCTATCTTTTAGAACACTTATATTTGCCAACCATGCCTATTAAAGTATACATCAGTAACTTACGATTTGTTTTGTGGTACTATATTGTTGTTGAAAACACTATATGTCATAGACTGCTCGGATTTAGCTTTTGTTTATTCCTACCCAACATATAATATACATGTATCTACATTTATTATCGCGGAAAGACAAAACAAAGTGAATAAAGCACAAACTTTATTGTCATATATTTAACAATACAACAAAGCAAGAACAACAACAAATGCTTTGTAAGTAGGTACAAAAACACTGAACAAATTCCCTAGCGGTCTCAACATTGCGCTTTAAACATTGTTAATTCATTTCGCATAAAGCTGCTAAGTTATTTCAATGCCCCAAATTTGATTCCGAATTGTAATTCAACAACTACATACTCTGTACAAATATTAGCTCGTACTCGTTTTGGAAATATTTCACAATTGGGGCCTCATTCATCTGTCAAACATTTTGAATAAAACAAATAATAATTTTGTGGTCACAGGTCTCACAGCTGATGCATACCCGTACATATATATTGTTTGATGACCAATGATGCTTAAACTGAAATTAAAATGAGAATATACATATTCTTTTTCCAGAAATATTGCATGATAATAAGTATCCACGACTTTTAAACTGGTGTATTATTATTCCTTGAATGTCACAAGGGAGCAGACTAAATCTGGAGCATCAGCAATCAGAATACAAGCAGGAACTTAGCAGGATGTTTCTAAGTTATTATGACACTTGTAGTTTATTTTATTATTTGAATGTAATTTTTCTGATGTTTGATCAGGGTTCCAAGATATAATTGGTAACAAAAAATATTTTGTTTGCAAGAACAAAAGCAAAACGTGATAACTCAAAGTGGTAATTGTAACAAATGACTGTAAAAAACAGATAACTTAACATTGTAAATTATTAAATATTATGAAGAACAAGTTTTTAAGTTCATGCTGAAAACAAACAAAACCAGATAAATAAGTAGTGCAAATATATCACATATATGTTTACCGGTAGGTATGTTATGTATATTTTCTAACTGTAACATTAAATAAACTTCAAAGCAATGTAATATTCCTCACTTCAAGTAAATTGAATAAGGAGGAAAGAATCTTTAATTTTTTGGAAGCGGAATTATGTATTTTGGATTTGTTATATTAAGTATATATTATATACACATATCCTGTGAACAATTTATACAATTCTCGAAATATCAGTGAAATAAATATTAACTACATGTACATGCATATCAGGTAAGCTGCCCTATGTTCTGTAAAACTGTCAATAACAATGTTCTTGTAAAATTGCAATGATCAAATCTTCTTAACATCAATAACTTCAATTCAACTAGATCTCGCATCGGGATCATTCGGCCATTATCAAAACTGCTGCAGGGCGATCTTCACTCTGGAAAAATTATAAAAGTTCGATGAGAAACTGAATAAAAGTTGCAATCTATCACAGCGTAGACTACATAGTGATGTTTGCTTTTTATCAAAAAGCAAACAACACAACTCACGGTATAAGAGAAGCTTAAAAGTTGACATGATTGTGATAACTATGAAGAAAATATGAAATATTAATTTTGAAAGCTCAAATAACTAACTGTGATTAGTTCATGGATTGATATCCTCCGAGTCCCACTTGATTTATGCGAAGATCAAATTTGCAGTTGACACTATTGTTACATCACTTACTTGTCATAAAGTGTCGGGTTATTCGTGCTGAGCAGCTGTTGTAATAGTTTTTGTACCCCCATTTCTCTCAACTTTTTCTGTCGCTCGGCTGCACCTAGAAATAAATTGTATATTTACCTCTCAAAAATCAAAAGTTCTAAAATAACTTTTATTTTTATACTATGCATACTTACCTCTGACTCTGGGGTCGTGTAATTGGCGAGCCCTCATTCGCCAACCACACATGAAATATGGGTGAAAAAGCTAAACGAAAGTTAGCCGGTCCGTTTAGACCCTGCGTTAGTAATGGTAGTTACCTGAGCAGTTCACCCTCCGTGTGGTAGCATAATCGTGCCGGTCCACTGCCTCCCAGTTCACTTTTGTTGAGTTGCAACACTTGATCACTGAAGGTTATCTTCTGAAAAGACAAGAAGATAATCAGCGGGGAGGAGGGTGGGACCATCCAACGTCAGAGGTAAGTATGCATAGTATAAAAATAAAAGTTATTTTAGAACTTTTGATTTGTTATGCTAAGCGATACTTACCTCTGACTCTGGGGAATGGCCTGCCGGTGGTGGGCCCCTCAGAGAGAAAGTACGCCTTGCACAAGATCATCCCCTGAAAGTAGAAGGATGAGAACTATGCATAATACCAGTGACTATAATTACTGTATAAAGGATAAGGAACCCGCTCCTTTCCTATAGTAATTATAATACTAATTAACCACAGAGTAGCTCGGAAGTTAATAGTATACTGAGAGATACTTTGTAATCCAGAAGAATCTGAGATTACATACCTGTCGTCGAGTCCCTTGTGAGGCGATGAGCCGTAGCTAGGTGTTGAGACGGCGCTCCCCCCCCCCCCCCCCCCGGACTCTTGGCAGAAGAAGCAGTGGGTTGCACGATGACTTGTGCTGCGACGATGGGTCCCAGATGATAGAGGTCATCCGCGAGGAGCGATACATCGCGCAGGTAAAATGAGGAAAACGTAGAGTGAGATCTCCAAGTGGCTGCCTTCATGAGATCCTGAAGTGACATGTTGTGTGCAAACGACCAGGAAGTGGAGATGGCGCGAACCTCGTGAGCCGTACGACCGTAGAGCTGATGTAGGTCCCGACGATCCTTACTGTAAGCACGTGTAACAACAGCCTTGATCCAAAGCGAGATCGTGTTCTTGGAGACCTGTCCTCTCGATGCCGAAAACGGGAGAAAGAGGTGAGATTCCCTTGGTCGTGAAGGCTTAGTCCTCTTCAGATACAACCGTAACGCACGCACCGGACACAGGGACAGATCCCCACAGTCAGTCGCCAACTGAGATAAGGCAGGGACAGAGAACGTTCGCATCCCAGCCGCCAGGGCAGAAGGAGTTTCGGTCTTGGCAAGAAACCCCAGATGGTACTGGAGGGTAACAGAAGACCAATCTTCCGGGTGTAAGACCTCCGCAGACAGTCCCTGAAGCTCACTGACCCGCTTCGCGGAAGCAAGGGCCAACAGGAACACAGTCTTGTGCGTGAGAAAACGAAGCTCCGCTTCCTCGAGAGGCTCATATGGAGATTCATTGAGGCTACAAAGGACCAATGACAAGTCCCATTTTGGTGCGCGGGAGACCGGAGGCAAATCCTGGGCGAAGGACTTGAACAGGGCCGAAATCTCCCGTGATGTAGAAATGTCCAAACCGTGAGAAGCTAGCACATTAGACAATGCCGCACGGTATCCCTTGACAGTAGTA
The DNA here is from genome assembly GCA_949152475.1 of Terebella lapidaria. NCBI lineage: Eukaryota > Metazoa > Annelida > Polychaeta > Terebellida > Terebellidae > Terebella > Terebella lapidaria. The sequence goes on from OX424570.1 coordinate 24,016,360, forward strand.
AGAGCCCGCTTGCGCTTGTCTCTCAACCAGACAAAGAAGTCCGCTACCGTAGGGAGAGGGGGACGGCGTGGATCAACTTGCCGTCGACCACACCAAGAAGAGAAGACTCTCCACTTGGCTTGATATAATCGCTCTGAGGATGACCGAACTGTTCTGGACATCCGCTTGGCAGCGTTCTTCGAAAAGCCAGCCTTTCTGAATGAATGCCTGATAATCTCCACGCGTGAAGATGGAGAACGCCCAGATGCTCGTGAAACTGACGTCCTTGACGAAGCAGGCTGGGGATCAGTGGTAACAACCGTGGAAGATCCGTCAGAAGCTCCAGGAGTTCCGGAAACCAAGGCTTGGCTGGCCAGCAGGGAGCCACCAAGATGATCTGGGCCGAGCTTAACCGAATCCTCTGTAGAACCACGGGAACCAGTGAGACCGGTGGAAAAGCGTACGCCCAAAGGGTGGACCAGTCCTGAGCGAAGGCGTCGACCGCCCAAGCATGAGGGTCCGGGAACGGGGACACAAAGAGAGGCAGACGATTGTTCTGGAATGTGGCGAACAGGCCCAAGTGAGGTTGACCCCAAAGACGCCACAGGTGACTGCAAACCTGGGGGTTCAGAGACCAGTTCGAGGAGATCGGACCCCTCCGAGAGAGGGCGTCGGCGATGGTGTTCATGGAGCCTGGGATGTGACGGGCCAGAAGGCTGACATCCTGCGACTCCGCCCACTCCAAAATCTTCCGAGTCAAGTTGCTCAACTCCCTTGACCGTGTCCCCCCCTGGTCTTTGATATAGCCGACGACCGTCGTGTTGTCCGTCATGGCCAAGACCGTTAGCACCCCAACCGAGGTGAGAGGCGTCGGAAAACCGGAGAAAGTCGGGCTCCAGCTCGTGGATAGGGTGACCCTACAGCAGGTTGATAGGGTCGGACCACCAACGGAGATCTGGTTGAAGTGCTGCCACCACTGGAACCAGAGTCGACAGGTCCCGCTCGGAATCCCAGTGATCCCTGAGATGAAACTGGATCGTCCGCATGTGGAGCCGCGCTCCAAGGACGATCTTCTCCAGCGACACCATATGGCCCAGGAGCTGGAGGAAGACTACCGCCGTGCCCGGAACCCCGAAGGAGAAAAAACCGTAGAACACCGTTCAAAGGCTGAATACGATCCACCGTTGGACTGGTCAGGAAGGACTGCATGTCGATTTCCATCCCGCGGTAGGTGACACGCTGGGAAGGAACCAAGTCGGACTTCTTGAAATTGATGAAGAGACCGACCCGCTGACAAAGCTGAACGACCAGGTCCGTGTGAGAGGCCACCGTCTGCCGATCCGCGGCTGCAATTAGCCAATCGTCCAGGTACCTCGTGAGACGAATGACCCTGCGGTGAGCCCACGCCGACACCGACTGAAAACCCCTGGTGAACAGGAACGGGGCAGTGGAGAGGCTGAAACACAGAGCGCGGAACCACGTTGCCCCACTGGAAACGAGGGTAGGGCCGCGACGAGGGATGAATCGGGACGTGAAAAGGCACATCCTTCAGATCTAAGGAAGTCACCCAGTCCCCGCTGCGGAGAAACAGGAGGACGGTCCGCGAGCACTCCATGGAGAAGCTCCCCTTGGAGACGAACTTGTCTAAAGGACTGAGGTCGATAATCGGTCACCAGCCATGCGCGAGCATGGGGATGACAAACAGCCGACTGAAGAAGCCCGGAGAACTCTGAGTCACTTGCTCCGTGGCTTGCAGCCAGGACGAAACCAGCGCCGACCACTCGAGCTGGAAAGAGCCAGACGCACACTGGCTTGGAGGTAGAAGCCGTAACAGAGGTATCCGCCGACCTGGCTGGACTGGAGACCCGGGGCTTCTAGACCGGAGGTTCATCCGACTCCTGGTCCACAAAGGGAGGAAGCAGGACTGGAGGCTCCGGGGAAAAAGACGGGGGTAGTCACGCAGAAAAGATGCCCCTGTTCCATCTAGAGGCAGGGAACATGTGGATGCCCGCCCACGGTTGAAGCCCACGTGCGAGACCTGGTCCCTGCGGCCGCCACGCAAATCCCTAAAGAAGTAGTCCCCGTGGCCCGCATGGTCCCCAAGTGAAAATCATGACGCTGATCAAAAACCCAACCTCGGAAACGATCCGCACGTCTGGCGGACGGACGGTCCCAATCCTCAGAACGGAGTAGGTCCGCAGGCCGAACTGGATGGTGACCGCGGTCAGGCGAGGCCGGCGGTCCACCACCAGTGGAACACCAGCAGCCGTGGCTGTAGAACCGCGGAGAAAACCAGAGCTGGGGACAGACGAACGGTCCACAGACTGACGGACGGCCGGAGACTGGCCGCAGGAAAAACCACTGGGCCGGGAGATCCACGAGCTAGGCACCGCTGGCTATAGTTGACGGTCACAGTCAGGTGAAAAACCGCGAAGCACTGCCGCCGCTGGAAAGAGCGGTAGCCTGGGCTGGAGAGGCGCCACGATGCTGAACACGGCCCGGGCTGACATCGAGCCGGAGGCTGGACGCGGGGTAGAACACCGGCCTGAGAGGACGGGCGGCTCACCGCCGGTAGAACACTAGCCGCCGTGGCAGATGCCCCATGGTGAGAATCCGCAGACGAACCACGGTCCGCAGACTGACGGTCGGCCGGTGGCTGGACGCAGGGTAGAACACCGGCCTGAGAGGACGGCGGCTCACCGCCGGGAGAACACTAGCCGCCGTGGTAGCAGACCCGCAGTGAGAACTCGAGCTGGAAGCCGATGAAGTACCGCCCGCAGACTGACGGTCGGCCGGTGGCTGATCGCGGGGTGAAACAATGGGCTGAGAGACCCGCGAGCTGGCCACCGCTGGCTGCTGATCACTTTCACGGTCGGTTGAACACCTGCGAGAGGCAGCAGCGGCCGGAGAAGAAACCTGGGCAGTGGAGTCGTCACGGTGCTGAACACGGCCCGGGTCTTGGAGACTTGTCCACAATAAGTACATCAACAGCGCCGTCGGGGAGCTGCACGGTGGAGTAGTCGGGGGCCAGACTTAGCGCGACCAACGGGGCCCCTGCCTTCAACAGACTGTTAGCCCAAGACCGACCCGCCGGTCCCGGCAGCCCGAGAACGGGAATCCACCGCTGAAACACACCTCTGGTTCAGGAGGAAGAACGTGTAGCAAACACCCAGCCCACGGTAGCAATCACATGGCAGCACCACAGGCAGGAACGGCGTGAGCGAGAGGCCATCTAACACGGTGCACATCCATCGAGGAAACCCATAAGCACTGGAAACAGTAGCTCCCAGCGGCTGTAACACCAGCAGACGAACGATGGACGGACGGACAGAAGACACCCTGCAGCAGCGCTGGTGGGGGGTCATGGAACCGAGGAAGACGTGCGTACGGACGGACGGCCGACAGCCGGTCAGTAGAAAACCCCTGGACTGTAGCTGCGCTGGTAAGACACGGTGCATATAGCGGCCGGCAAATCAGATAAACAGTGCAGTAGCTCCCAGCAGCTAGCAACGCCGACGGACGAACAGAAGAACCCCTCACAGTGCCGGCGATCACCCACGGACGGACCCACGGACGGCCGGTAGTAGAAAACCCGCGAGGCTGCAACAGGACTGTAGAGACACAGAGCAGAACACGGCTGGCAAAAGCAGACAGATGGTAGACAGCCGCACGGTCGTAGAAAACCTCCTAGGCTGCCACGGCTTAACGACGTCATGGACTGGTGAGCAGCTAGCCTGTAGGAGTCGCAGGGAGAAGCCACCGGCAACTCCCCATGCAGATCAGACCGGGCGGTAGAGTCACGGACAAACGGCTGTGCCGAGGCTGTAGTTAACTGCCTCATTAACCATGTAGAAATCCACTGGCCGTACGGTAGCTGAACGGTTGCGTGAACACGACGGTCCAGTCTAAGAACGAACCACGGGGCTCCTGCCTTCCGCAGGCCGTGCGTCCGGGCCCGTTGGACGGGCCCAGCAGCCTGGGAACGGAAATCCACCGTGGAAGCGTCCGTCGACAAAACGAATCACTCTGGAGACGAACGGGACAGGCATCTCAGCGCGCGTAGGGAAGACGGAGCCGCACTTCGCCCCCCTAACTAAAGATGACAGCATAGCAGACATCGCGGCAATGGAGGCCTGCAAATTCCCGACGTAATTCCCAGTGAATCCAACGAGAAGAAGACAGCGAATCCACGGAACGCTTGCTTCTCCCTCCTGTCTAACGACGCTTGTCCGGAAGACAGACAACTCCTCAGTCCAAGATTCACAAAATCCGCGGCGCCGAGGAGACGAACAGACAGAGCGCTTGCAAGAAAACGATTCGTGCAGCAGAAACTCTTGTCCAATTCCAAACAAAAAACTCCTCCATCACAGCGAAGAAACTTCCAAAGATCCAACTTGAAACTTCAGAAACAAAAACGCGAGCGACGGCAGAGTAGGTGTTGACAGGAGCTCGCCAAAAACAAAAGTGAACTGGGAGGCAGTGGACCGGCACGATTATGCCACCACACGGAGGGTGAACTGCTCAGGTAACTACCATTACTAACGCAGGGTCTAAACGGACCGGCTAACTTTCGTTTAGCTTTTTCACCCATATTTCATGTGTGGTTGGCGAATGAGGGCTCGCCAATTACACGACCCCAGAGTCAGAGGTAAGTATCGCTTAGCATAACAAACAGAATCACAAATTTACCATTTGGCAGTTTCAAGTGAATTTTTGACGATGAACTACACAAGTGGTAGAATTTATCAAATGTCACAACTCCTATACAAATATGATGAGCATTCATGGATTTGAACTTAACTAAAACACAACAGTGTCAAAATGTTGTTAGCTGCAATGATGTGTGTTAACAGTAACACTGCCAAAAATTAACGAAACTCGAAAACTATGGTCCAAAATGACCATAAAATACATACGTGCAAGTATTTCTATAACAAATCATGTATGCATATTCAAAATTTTATTATATAATATCATCATGCTATGATATTGAAGCACCCGCTTTGCAGATTTGGTTTATTCAACAATAGCTCATGACCCAAATTGGGTCAGCAGGCCAAAAACCTACAATGGTTCTGAAAATTATGAACAGGCCAATTCCGACTCTCACCTTCATCATCAGTCCATAAAAGATTTGAAATACAGAAAGTGGCAGCGACTTGCAATTTGACGTTACTGTGCACCTGAAAGACAGAAATATCTTTATGCTTCAGTGACTGGAAAAACATGGTATATTATAATTTCATGTATGGTCAATTTAATAAACTTATTGTTGAGGAATATCACATTGCGAACCATCGCTTCATCGCTTCCATAATAATTTAGAATTTCAATTAAACATTCACAGTGAAGAACAACTATGATAATTATACCTACCATATAATTCATCAATTTTTTCAGTATATCCTCGTTACTCATGAGAAACTCTTTTGCTCTGTCACCATCTGCGATGTTTGCGAGAATACACAATGCCTGGAAAGGGAATAAATTAAATTTGTACATGAATATCTATATTTATTTCCTGTTGATGTTTCTGTTCAGATGAATAAATCTTTCACAACGAAGTTGTTAGATATTCTTATTTTTACAAACTGTGAAACACGAATCAAACGAGTGCTCAACTTAGATATCTACACATTTGTTTGCATCATGGCTCAATTATGTCACATAATTTGTGTCCACAGCTGAGGTTGAAACTTGATTTTCAGATCAAAGTTACATATCATTAATGTAAACAGTTTCCACCAGATTTAGCTTTTTTTTCACCTGTTCTTTAACCTCCGCTGTATGGCTTCCCTCGAGTATAAGAATAACGGCTTGGATGATTTGCGTGCCATGTTCCTGCATAATCTGGTCGATATGCTGAAATATCGTTAGTAGTTTACAGTCATTATTCACGTTTACATTTTACAAGGAAAACATCAGCTAAATTGGATCTTTTTGGGTCTCTTAATTTATATTTTAGGCGTTACTGTAACTTCACACATTTCCGATAAATGTGTGATTGTTTTATTTAGACCATCTTTGCAAATACCAATATGAAATTTTGTCCAAAAGTTACCGAGCCATGACGTAAAACAGTACAAACCGGTTTGGTTGAGAGGAGGTTCCGGATGAGGCCCAGTGTTTTCATCAGGATGTTGATGTCTGGATCTGAGAGCAGTGAGAACAGCTGGTCCGTGCCCAGCGCACTTAGAATCTGGTTCTTTACTTTCTCATCCGCTTTGAAAGCCATGTTCTAAAGAAACAATATATCAATGAATAAATTTGTAGGGTTGAGAAAGCACAGACAATGTAATCTATTTTCATAAATATTTCTAAATATATATATTCGTGCATAATGTGAATATTCATGCTAAAATTATTTCTTACTGTTGGTGCTGAAAAACTGATAATCATATACATCAGTGCAAAGGTTTGTCCCAAGCATAGTTTTCCCATTTTGTAGCAAAATGACTATACAATATTACCATGAGCGCCCAGATGCCGTTGAGCCGTAAGCCGCTATCCTGTCGCCTGGTGAGACTTGACAACAGATCCACCGCCCCCGAACTCAAGATTGGCTGTGGGTCGGGAAGAGGGATATTATCGGTATATACAGTATTTTTCCTTACTAATAATTAGGTTATTAGGTACATTGTTGTTTTTTCAAAATATTAGCATTTTCAAAAATATTATCTTCCTTAATATATTCAAAATATTTTCAAGCATTTTCTAAAATAACTTGTTTCTTCTAACCCACTATTCACGCAAAAGAAAATCAATATTTTTTCGCACACAATTTTTCATGAACAAAGACAGGCTGAAAGTTCTCCAAGATTCAACTGAAAACCAGTCAGGTTTATTCTGGAGGTTAACATAGCGAACATTTATCGTACCTCTTTGCTAGGTGAGAACTCCAATAGCAGGTTACAGAGCGTGGAGGACGCGACCTGAAGTACGTCGTCATGGCCACTGTGTAATACCTGACAAATACATATAAATATATACTGAATTGTCATAAACCTGGGCAGTTTCGGTGCGAAATCTCACCGAATGATATCCTATCCGAAAGGCACTATGAATTGTTAGGTGCATCTGGGTAAGATGTCAACGAAATTTCAATGATATATGATTTTCTCTCTCTTTTTCACGATGCCAACTTGCCCAGCAAGGTCACTCAAAGTGTTTCTAATGGAGGTTGAAGTATGGTCATATATATTTATATACTATTTGTATATATACTATACTGAGATGTCATGAACTGAACTGGGTGGAGTGCATGTGGCAGTACAAGGTTCATATACTCAATCCAATATAAGTATTCATATTAGTGTTAGTTTTATCGTCACAATTTAACATGAAAATGATATTCTATGTCCATATTTGCACAAAATCAACCATAAAAGTTAAAACGTTAATGCATGATCCCGAAGAATTTGCTATAGCAAAATTTGTACCAGTCTGTGACCTACTTTCATGAGAGGTTTCCAGACGAGATGATCTTGGAAGCTGGTGCGCAGTTGTTGTACGGATCGAGACAGACTGTGCAGACACCGGACGGCAGCCAGCTGCACCTTGGTGACCGGGTCCGACAGGCCGTTGACTACGTGCTCCATCAAATTCTCCGTCTCTATGATCTGCCATAGTTATTGCGCAATATGTGAATGCGGTGTAAATATTGCTGGATGTGCGAGTATCAAAATATAATTTTTTCGATGTGTATCCGAGAGGTTAGTATCCTATTGTGTAGCGTTGCACTACTGATAGAAAAGAATCTTATGCTTTTTGACTTATTAAAAGACTCGATCTTAACAGAAAAGAGTGTTAACAGCCCAGATTGAGTCACAACAATGAAGATGTGGTCATGATTCTTGGTCGATATCAATCCATTGGTACATGTAAATACATGTAAAATGTTGAGAATGAAAGTGTTCAAACCAACCCTCTTTCGAATGTCTTCATCATTAGCACCGAGGGACGCGTAGGCTCTAAAAGCTGCCTGTCGTAGCTCATTCCCCACCACGATATCATCCTGCATAATCAAAACAAACAGGAGCATTATTTCACTTATCACACCAATTCAATATCTACATTGAACACATCAATAAAATTTCCGTAACTTCTTACGTGCACATACAAAAGTGTGAATAAACATGTATGAACAAATTTTCAGTTTTGAAAATTTCGAGCGCCGATAATTCAAGGCTACAGAAAGATTTTCTATACCATTTATCCCACCAGGCAAAAGCAGAAGCCAACAAATTCCCTGGCAGGCGGCCTGATGATTTTCTATATTTGTGTATTCATGATTTAACATCTGTCACCAAAATGTCATTTTATGAATGAAAACCACTGTTATTCTGGGGATACATGAAACTTTCAGATTCACCGCCAGGATCAACTCTATTCAAATTGTTGATCTGTTTTGGCCTGATTGGCATATCTTGGTACAGTACATAAAATCTTTGTAATATACAGATACACAGAATTTCCGCACCTTTTTCGTGGGCATGAGCAGCGTGTCTGGAGGTGAACCGGGATATTTGAAATATTCTGATAGCGTGACGATGATATGGTCTGATATGGCGGATATTCTCTGTAGCGATGTGTCGACTTCTATGAGGAACGCGAGGGTTTCTGCGCCTTCCACCCGTTCCTCCCACTTCTTGTCTTGTTTACACATCCGTATCAACGTCTGTAACGTCTGCAAAGTGTAATCATGGGTGACTCAGAAAATGGAAAATCTCAGAAAGTGTCATGGTCATACTTTCAGGTAAGGATTCAAACAATGTCAACTTGGAAACAAGAAGTTAGATTTCACGGCACAATGAGCATTTGTTTGAAGAGGATTATGACGGACTTGATAGGAGTATACTTTCATCACTTTTCCATCTTTCATTTATCAACATGGCTTTTAGGATTAGGACTTTTCGCTGGCACAGAGGGCAATCAAGGGAAATATACTTACTTTGGATGCGATGATTGGATCTGTTGGGTCTAACGCACCAGCGCGACATAGGTAGGTAAGGCTGAAGGGGGCGGGCAGAAAATATACATGTATTATCATTGTCTTATCATCAGGTATATGTCTTATCATTGTACGGGCTGTTTCTTTAAGATAGGGCAACAGTTCAATGATTTTATTCCTACTTGGCCTCATGGTTACCAGTAAATGTAATACTTTATCAAGTACATGACGACCATGTGAGGGTATCCCCCTGAGGCCCCCCAGTCCTTCGGAACCAAACATGGATATGCAGTTGGAATATCTTTTATGCCCACCCAGTGTCCTTCATCAATGTCGGTAATCAATGACTGAGACCTGTACTGTTTTCAAATTGTGTGGCGGCATGACGATCACAGATTCATAGTAAACTCCGAACTTTATAACATTCGATTAATGAGTTTACACAGCTATCACACTTCTTCTTGTGTGATGTACGATGAATAACAAACTTTCATCTGGAGTGACAGCGAAGTTTCATCTGTTCACACTCACCACTTAGCGGCTTGGACTTGCATTTCTGTCGTCTTGTCGCGTGCTAGAAGTCGGACTAGCAGGGTTGGTATTAATTCTCCTTCATGTGTGGCTGAAAGTTTTGTCCAAGAACACCATATTAGGATCGTTTAATAACATATCCATGCTCTGCAAGTTTCAATTATATAATTAATTACATGTAACACACTGAGTATTTCATTTGCTGTCAAGTTATGCCAATCAATTATCATATCATATGAAATGTACTGAGTAGGCCTACATATATTTGACTGAGCTGTGTAAATTGATCAATATTTCCATCATTTTTTCGTTCAGTCAACATATACAAAGCAAGAGACTGATATTTAGTTCACCTGTGGCTACAGCCAGTGACACTTGTTGGTTCTGCATACACAGTTGACCGAAACACTTCAGCGCAGGCATCTGGACCTGGAAATGGTATACCGGTATGTTATATTTGAATGATTTAGATCATGGATGACACCCACCTGACCATCAACAAATCAATTGATATCTATGATTTATATGTATTGTACACTGTGTTGTACAGAAAGGTTTTCTCTGTAAGTTTGCGATGACTTTGAGCAAGCATGTTAAAACAAAACCTCAAATTTTTGATGTCTAATTGTAACAATGGGTAACTAATCATGAACTGATAAATTGTTACTCGAATCCTCACATACCATCAAACTTACTCACCCTATACACGTTACAAGTGAGAAGGGGTGCCAATGACCCTATTGCTCCATGACTACATAGCGTTACTTGATGATCAGCAGTCTGCAATTTACCAAAATCGTGAAAAGTTGATCATAGATAGTCACATAGGTAAGAAAACCCAACCAAAATGGTGAATATTGCCGAATATTGAAAAATATATCACTATACATATATTTCAATATGTCCTGTTTTCTTGATTAATTAACAACGAATCACCATCGTCAATTTGTAACATACTTTACAACAGGCAGCCAGGATATTCGTGACACATTCTCTCGTGCAAGCAGTCCTTGACATCACTTGTATCAGCTGTGGGATTATGGTCGCATCCTGGAACAGCCAACAACATTACATTTAATCAATGCTGCTGTCATCTTAACACTCTCTGACACTTAAATTTTTTAATGTATTTTACAATTTTCGGGGATCGTTTTCGGGAAGTTGTAAAAATGGTTCCCACTAAAAACATTGCAAAGTTACTTCAATTACGATTCTTGCTTTACCTGGTATATCGCTTCGAAAGGTGCATGTGGATAACTGAATATCGTTCGCAGGCAACGCAAGCAAGCTTCCACATATCTAACATCTGGATGACTAATGTCTAAGTAAGAAATGACATAAAATATTGAAAATTGCTCTGATCATATAGCTGTCAAGAAAGATATTTTGGCAACACCTTTTCAATAACCAGTGATCTCAAACCTTTTAAAAGCACGGAAATGACGCCTGCTTCGATTAACATCCTCAGATTATCCTCCGTGCCTTTGGCTAAACTTCCGAGAACGACAGCACACTCGACTTTCAGTTCCACGGAGCTCTCCTGATCCAGCATGAACTGTAGTAATCTGGAGTGGATATACATGATATATGACAGATATTTTTTAAATATATGAATAAAAAGCAAGAATTAATTGACAACAGTTCACATATATTGCGTTTTTAACAGAACTATGTGAACATATATATCTTCCATAGAGGTAGACTGCCCTTTCAATAAACTGGGGATAATTTTGTGCCACATTGTATTATGGGCCTATGGCATACACAGATGTACACATATATGGTAGAGGTGCATGATGTGAATTAAATACTACGAAATGTTTACTGTGGTTGTCTTCATTGCAGAATAATAGATCAGTAAATCAGCGAAAAAAGAATCAAATTTTGTTTCAAGCAGGAAAGTCGTTTGCACCTTTAGGACAAAATGACTCTTATGTATATGAATATCAGCATTACCTTGGCACAATGCCTAGTGCTGCAACATGTGATTTTTGCTTGACGTTACCGATGACCATATTTTTCAAGTGTCTGAAAAATTTGAGAAACAATGTTTTCATGAACATAATCAAATGATCCCCTAAAGTACATGAATATCCCACAAGAACAATAAAATTGTACATTGCTACGACTTATTTGAAGCGCTGAAATATTTCTTTTCAAGTAATGATCAGACATGCACAAAATCATTTTGCCAAGAACAAGATCCTGTTAATGTCAAACCAGTCCTTCTGAAAAATTTGATTTAAATAAGACTGAATTCAATATTTATGACAGATCTGTCAGCATAATATGCAAAACATTTCTTTCCTCTAGCAAACCAAGTTACTCACATGACGGATGGAAACCAATGTTGTGAGTCGGGCAGAAACAGCTCTTCCAGGAAACTTCGTGAATCTATCTCCTGGAAAACAACGAAATGCATACACAATTCATAGGTTACATGTCGGACCTCATGGGCAATCTGAGATATGACCATGGCTGTGATTGATTGAAAACTGCTTGTTGGCGTCGCTGCTGTCTTTGTTCACCTGTGAGTAACAAGACGTTTCACCGACACTGCCAGTTCACCTACATATCATCTGATTATCAGGATGAATCACTGACCGGTTACATCACAAGTTCACCAACAAGTCGATGACTCACAGCGGGCATAGGTTTTATCACAGACATGTAAAGTTTGGGGGTATTATAGCCTACTGTGTTGTGCAGAGGTGCATGTGAAAGTTTCACTAGCCGAGATTCAATAGAGTGTTTGGCATTGGCTGAGTTATCGTGGCTATATTCCATCACATGCATAATTTTGAACACACCGAAAAACTGGGGATAGAAAAGTACATGTAAGACAGTTTACAAGTGCCCACATGGTGGCAGACCTGTTCATAGACAGCTACAAGCATCATGAGGATGTTAAATGTGTGAACAGAGCCAGTATCTCGCTACAGTTATGTGTTGTTCTGGATAGCGAGCTGTTCAGCACCCAGAGATCAATACATGTGCAGTATTTAACCTCGTGAAGTTGTGAGTCAAGAGCCCCTATGATAATCTGGCAGTGCATTAGATTATTGCATATAAACAGCCCTTTCGATGAAAATTCCACTATTGGACTACACTAGACTGTTTGCTATAACACATCAAGCTGAACGGCGTGATCGCCACTAGGGTCAGAACAAGTACAGATTTCGTAACTCGAGTACTCGGGTGTTGTGACTCGACTCGTAATCGAGTACTCGTACAAAAATACCAAATGTAGATTGCACTGGCAAAATTTTTCGAATAGATCGGCAATTCACCCTGTAATGCACTGTGACTGGCAGTACACTACTGAATTAATGAGTGGGGGCATTCAGAAGGTAAAATCGTATGTTGCCAAGCAGTTTAGAATTAAATATCTGGATATATAATCACTAAATCACTGAACAGCTAAGTTGCAATCCTTCTCAGATGGGCGCAGACATCTTGTTTGCATCATGTGACTTAGTTGACAGTGCACTCGCTAGAGCCCAGAGGCAGCATAAGTGATTCGCCAGGTGGCGCATCTAGTTCTTGTTTGAAACAATGTCAACAAGAACTCAAATTTTGATCTTTTCTCAACGTTTTGTCATGGTTTTGAGCGCTCATTTCATGATATTTACTGAAATTAAAGTCTTAGTTTCGTTCAACGAGTACTCGGTTATCAATTTAAAACTTGGTTCTTGCTGTGACTCGACTCGTTGACGAGTACTCGAGTACTTGTGATGTCCCTAATCGCCACTCGGTGTTAAAACCTCAAATTAAAGTTGTGAGAGTGACAGTAAGTGGCAGTGCCAATGAAACGTCTTGTATTTTCGCTGCTTTGCCCCTCAGAGGAGACGATGTTGTTTGCCGAGTCTGACTGACTGTGTAACCAATGTTAACAATGGCTGTGTACATGTTTATTGTACATGTTCAGCCCAAAAACAGAGTCACCGAGGTAAATGCTAGTCATTTCCTGAGCCGACACGGATTTCGCCTGACACCCTGTCACAGTGGGTCAGGATTTGTGAGCTTATTTCAGAAAAAAAATTGTTTTGAATGCATGAAATACACTCTGTGTATCATTTTCTTCATATCTCAGTTGTTTCCAACAGTTTTTGTCCCTTCATTTTAAGTTAATTCCTTACTTTGTCACTTGACAGTTGTATGTTTACATTTTCATCATGGTGCAGTTTTGTCATGCTACACACATTGCACTCGAATTAGGGAGCATCATGCAATCAGCTGATGATGGGTGTGATGTCATAATCCGGGAAATATTCCCCTTTTGGGACTTTTGGCGCCAAATCTTAGATTGAAAGATTTTAGCCTGTGGTTGAATAGTGCCCTGTCCGTGAATAGTGCTAAACTGCTATGTTTATTGACTGATAACAAATCCAGAAACAGTAGTCTAATCAATCAATGTCATCTCCCGCCATCGAACTGAAATGGATAGATCTCTAGGCCTACTTAATGACAGTGATTGTGTGAATAAACGGAGGCCGGGCCGCCGGGGGGGGGGGGGGGGGAAGAGGCGGGGGCGGTCTATGGTAAGGACCATGTGTGGTGTGAATGGGCCAATGCAATGACCGGCAGCATTGGCGGCAAGATTGACCCATGACATGTACTCATATACTTGGTCTAAATGACGAATAAATGTACAAAGATTTGAATATGAGACTGGGAATATTTATAGTAATCATACCATGGCTGAGGGTATCATATTGTTCACAGCAGTACCGAAAATGAAAGAAAATAGAAGATTTTTCTCCCGTTTTGTTTTTCCCGGAAGTCGCAAGTGACTGCATAAAATACGGAAATACACTGAAATCGGATATATCACCGTTTAGTACGTCTCACACTCGCCAGGATAAATAGAAAAATATTCGTATTCAAGTAAAACACTGTGCTGGGGGTGTTTGTGTCATGTGTGAAGTCATTCTAAGACTTTAGTTGCATTCAAGTAGTTCTTCTGAATATGTATTGGGGTGTAAACTGTGAAACAGATTGCATATCTATACTCTGATTTTTCTAACTCGTTTACACTGTTTTTCGCCAATATTTTTGTGATGCTAAACGCTATCATTCTATAACTTGGCAACATTGCTCCGCTACAAAACCGAGCAAATGCAGAAAATTGTGTGCGGGTCCAGAAATTAAATAATAGGGCTAAATTTAACATTGGGGTAGATTGCCAAATTTTTCAATATTCGCGATACAAGTCTGAAATTTGGTAGAAAATTGCCGTTTGACTCCCAGGTGAAGTATGCCAGGTTATAGAACGATAGCATTTAGTATCACAAAAATATTAGCGAAAAACAGTATAAACGAGTTAGAAAAATCCGAGTATATATGCTGGTATAAAAACATATAACTAGAGATCTCTCGTTCTATGGTAGAAACGATGCATCATCGAAAATATGTGTTGATGGCCCTGCAATGAAGTTCAAGTTTGAACATATTGAAACAATTTACAAGAGAGAAGTGGTTAGATTTTGTTATATAAATGTGAGAATAAAGACCTGAACTGGCTTGGTAATCAATTCATATAGTGCTGGAGTTCATGGGTTTGTGCATTGGTAGGCCTATATTTTGTAATTGTTGTTTGTCGCAAATTTCGCTACAAATGTAGGCTTAATAAATTCATGGATCACCACAAGGTTGAAGTGTGACAATGTTTTAATGATAGATTGAAAAAAAACTCTGAAAAAAAAGATTGAAGAAAGGCCCACCATGAACCACTTATATAACGCCTGGTATTTGTCCAAATTAAGCCACACTGCCATGGCGTCACCGGGGGCAAAAAGTGTTGCTTCTAAATAAGCATAACTGCACAACGAGTGAATAAATCCTTCTTAAATCATAAACAAACTTTTACGGTCGTGATGAAACGGGAATGAACGGACACTGTGAAGTCAATATAAGCATAGAAATGTAAACCCTCGGGTATAGTTCCATGATATAAATACAGTGGCGGATTGAAATGGGGCAAATAGGGCATTTGCCTCTGGCTCGAGATTCTGACCTAAGGCTACTTAGTCGATGAAGTTATTCGATTATGTGTCATAACTAGGTCCATGTTTCAGTTATATTTTGTCGTTTATTATGTTGCAATGTATGAGGTATAAGTTCACACGTAGAACCTCTTCCGATGCAATCCTTCACCTGGGTCTACGTCCGCGTCGTATTCATATCGATATTTTATTCTTTCTTTTGAGATCATTCACAATCACTTCCACAGAAGCGGTAGGCTACATATCCACTTCCAAGTTTTGAACAACGACATTCAGTTTGCTGAGATCGCGATGATACTTCTTTTAATATCAGAATTTGCTTAGTATTTAATTTACTTCTGATTTTCCATCAGCATGATATACCTTGTAACTTTATCGGACGTTCGTCATTTTTCATTTTTCATGATCAAATCTTCCTGAAATTTTGCACAAAAATGCCTGAAAATATTTCGAGAGGGAGGTATTATTTTGAGTTTCGCATTTTTACCAAAACGGCGGCCGTTTTTGACGAAAATTGGCCAGCTTTGGACTTTGATGGTCTTTTTCTTTCTCAAAATCTGTTCAATAACTTTTCTGTGATGCGTAAAAGTTTCGTTACCCTTGAATCACGTTTCTGCGTGTGACGGCCATTTTGGTTTTTCGACCGGTCGATGAATATTTGTTTTTCGTCTTAAATCAAGTCACTTGTTTGAGCCATTTCCAGCAACAACAAAAATTACCATTGAAAATCTTTTTGAAGTTCATCCACTTTTTCCTTCATAAGACCAATCCTGTTTATTTTTCTGTTTCTCGTCCCTGCGCGCTTACCTTTTTTTGTGAAATGTTGAGAAAAAACAAACAAGATAAATATGTAATATTACGGAAATAAAAGCGATTTGGAGCACAAAATTCCGCCAATCTCTGTGAAGCTTTATAATACCCATAGTGGTCTTGTAGCACAACTTCAGGAGTGTTTATGAAAGATGTATCCAGAGTTTTGCTCAACCTAACATTTTAAATTATCAATTCTTATCACAAATAAGGGTCTAAGATTCAATATGGATCTATGATGTATTTTAGATTCTCAAAGACATATGTCTCCCACTCCAACATCGTTTGCATTCAGAGAATTATCGCTTCGTATGTTGTTTTTTATTTGAGGGTCCGTTTGTTTTTTTCCGCCCTCCATCCTAGCGTTTTATTTTCCAAAGGACGAGAAACATACAATTAATCAGGAGTGGCCTAATGGTAGCTGTATGAAGAAAGCTACTAACACTTGAGATAAAGCGTAAGTATTGGCACATTCAAATGGAAAATCATATATGGTGGTTTCAAGATGACCTTGAATTGACCTTCACTCGCCTTGAAAGGTCAAAACTTTTTGTAAAAAAAAAAAAAAAAAAAAACGATGATTTTTTTTCACTTTGCCGACCATTTTCTCGAAAGCTGTCTGACCAGTTTGGACATTTTTGTTTTAAAATATTATTTTTATGTACCTTCATGATGTGTATATTAGTTTCGTTGCCCTTGAGTCGCCGATCTGCATGTTGCATCAATTTCGATTTTCCTACAGGCTGGCGAAAAAAAGTTGCCCAAATCAAGTCACTTTACGTTTAGAGCAATTTCCAGCCAAAAAAAAAACTTGTTGCCACTCAAGACCTTGAATATTGCTACATTCAGAAATACATGAGAGTCTCTCTTATGCATTTCTGCTACATTTAAATGGGAAGCCATATATAGCGAACTTACGAATGACCTTCAGTTTGACCTTCAGTGGTCTCGAAAGGTCAAAACGCCAATATTGGTGAACAAAGTTGTGGGTTAACACCAAACATTTATCCGGTAACTTTTCTTAGACCTTGGGCTAATTTTCATGAAGATATTTTCGTAAGCTCTATAGCCAAGTTAGGCCTATAGTCTGATACTGCCTTTTCCTCAGATTGCTCTACAGTAGGGACGTACTTTCGATCAACCTACTGTAGAACCATCTGAGCAAAACATACAGTTGGGCTGATCTTTTTTGTGATCATATCGATGTAGTGTATACATATATTTTGCATTCAAGGCTCTTGAACTTACGGAGCCCCTGAGGTGACATAGCGAAAATATTTATTAATCCGTGCGCATGAATTGTTAAATCGTGCGCACAGATTAATGAATATTTTCGGTATGTCACCTCAGATTTAGCAGTTCGTGCGCACGAAATACTAATTTGTGGCCACGAAATACTAATTTGTGGCTACGAAAGACTAATTCGTATCCACGAAATACTAATTTGTGAGCACGAAATACTAATTCGTGCACACGAATTGTTAAATCGTGTGCACGAATTGTTAAATCATGTGCACGGCTTACCTAACTAATCCGTGGGTACAATTTAACAAATCATGAGCACGATTTAACAATTTGTGCGCATGAATTACTAATTCGTGCGCACGAATCAGTATTTCGTGTCGATGGATTGGTAAAACTAATTCGTGGGTATGATTTACCAATACGTGGGCACGAATTAGTATTTCGTGTGCACAAAATAGTAAATTGTGCCTTACTAATTCGTGCGCACGAATCAGTATTTCGTGTCGATGGATTGGTAAAACTAATTCGTGGGTATGATTTACCAATACGTGGGCACGAATTAGTATTTCGTGTGCACAAAATAGTAAATTGTGCCCACGGATTGCTAATTCGTGGCCACGAATTGTTAAATTATGTGCTCGGTTTGGTAAACCGTGCGCACGATTTGTTGATTCGTGCGCACGGATTAATAAATATTTTTGGTATGTCACCTCAGGGGCTTCGTTTCAGTTTTCTCGTTACTGAACCCGTCATCCGATACATTTTTGGGGCATGGCGTGGCGTCCACATTCTAATCTTTCAAGTTTACGAGCAAACTTTCATAAAATTGTGTACAAAATTATCCAAAAGTGGAAAGTATTTGTGGCGATTTCGCCCAAAGATCACGGCAGGAGATTCTTTGTGAACACTACTCCTACTCACTATTCCTGCAACGCCCTCAAATCCTCTCGTTCCATAGTGCTGTAACAATGGTCTTACGTTATCCCTCGTGTCTCGTTCTCCAGGGGTTATAAATATTCTGAAGCCGTCTTGTTCAGTGGAATTGTCTCAAGTGCTGGCAAGGCGAGAGGACGACGGAGGGCTCGGCCATTAGCTCTACGTCCCTACGGTTCCCATAGGGGGCCCAGGAGGGGGACCGTGATGATTTGGGGCTCGTCCCTGTGGTCACCGGTCCCTCGCCCTGGGATGGTGCGACACAGGCTCTGGCAGACCGTCGGGCTGTCCAAGGTTCTATGCCTGCGGCAGTGCCGTCGGCAAGCCGGCCACAGTTAACACCACGGTGATGATCCAGTATCTGAGTGGTGTCCGTACGTCTGGGCTTGCTAGGCGGGCTGCTACCTAGTTAGCGTTTCTGAAGTAGATACTGCGCCCGGAGTGACCCTCGGTTAGCGGCTTATCCGCGAGGATCCGGGATAGCGGACGACGTGAAACTTTAAATTTTACATATTTTGATCATGTTTCGATGAAAAACGGCCAATTTTAAACTCGTCCATTTAAGGCGGTCATTTTCTCAAAATCTGCCTTTGGACAAACTTCTTTCCAATTCCACACAAGACCGAAAAGTAGTCCCAAATGTCTCAAATACATAATTTGGCTCTTGGAAAAACTACGCTTGTAGATACAGAGCAGCTAGGTTTGTGATTTTGAGCATCGGCGCATGTATATACATGGCGCATCTTTCGGTGACCTCGAACTTGACCCTACTTAAATTTTGTGGTATTTTCGAAGGTCACGTCTGAACGGAAATGTGTGCATTGATCTCCGCTCAGGCCGTGTTGTTTTTTCTTTGTTTCCCGTCAGCAATTATTTTGAGAGAAAAACACAAACCTTTTTGTCTTTTTTCCCCTCATAAATGATGTTTTTCTAGCCCCAAAAACACACAACTTCGTGAAGGATAGTAAACGGTTTCCATTTTGCTGTTTCCCACTCTGTTATTATCCATAAAGTATTTAATAGCTTAGCAAATGGTCAAATGACATTTATTTTACATTTTTGGCATGAGTTACTTTGTGAAAAAAGATGGTATCATGATGATAAACGTCTGTGTGTTTTTTTCTGTGTTTGTTTTTTTTCCTGGCTGGCGGGTACTTTTCGGAAAAAAAGTTGACGGGAAACAAAGAAAAAACACAACATGACCTTATCAACTATTTGCTAAGTTGACGCATTTATATAAATGATATTATGACGTTGAATGCATGTTGTTGAAAACTAAAGTACTCCCCATTCTGATACAACTCTATCATTATATCGACTATGAGTTTATTTGGCATGAAAAAGAAAAATGTTGACTATACCACGCTTGAACAGTGCTTCTGAAATGTTTATTAACTCGAGTATCGCATCATTTTGTGAAGCAAGTCCGTAAAATTGGTTTGGCTTCATTGCCAGATTACAGAAAGAAAGAATGATATTATATATAGCATTTTATATGAACTCGACTCTACCTCTGCACTCCAAATGTAACGAATATATAGTGGGAACCAAAATACAGTGATTTATGTGCTCTCTTGCTACGTTTTACTTGTACCTGATATATTATTTTATTTTATCATTTTCAGGTTACCGAACCTCTGGTCTGGTAACCTGTTGGTATGGCATTGCATCCGTTGTGGGTCAATGTCTACATTTTCTTCATCGAAGTTTATGGTCGATTCTACGGAGCCCCTGAGGTGACATGCCCAAAAATATTTATTAATTCGTGCGCAAAAAATAATAAACCGTGCACACAATTTAACAATTCGTGGCCACGAATTAACAATCCGTGGGCACGATTTAGTATTTTGTGCGCACGAAATACTAATTTGTGGGCACGAAATACTAATTCGTGCCCAGTAATTGGTAAATCGTGCCCACAGATTAGTTATACCAAACTGCAGCGTGGAATACTAATTCGTGCGAATTGTTGAATCGTGTGCGCGAGTTGTTAAATTGTGCTCACGAATTGTTAAACGATGCCCACGGATTGTTAAATCGTGTCCACGGATTGGTTAAGGTAATCTGTGCGCACGAATTAGTATTTTGTGGCCACATACTAGTACTTTGGTATGTCACCCACTTCTTCCTGACGTTTCACATAAAAAACGATTCGGGAAGGTTTTCCTTAAGTTTTCTTGTTATCACTTTTTTTTCAAAATGGCGGCTGTTTTTGGCAAAACCTTCGGACTTCCGGACTCTGGCGGTTATTATCTCAACATTCTGTCTATTTGTTTTTAATAAAAAAAAATTGGGTCCGAAATGAAGTCACGTACGTATACAGTAAGACTCCTGCCAGCGGTCACTCCAGAAATGTGGTCAACCCATACATTGTTTCGAATGCATTGATCCCGAACTTCAGCATATGCAAAGTTCTTCTGTTATGTCTCCACTAATCGTATCCACAATGCAGTCAACGTATCTGGCCCCAACTGCCCGTGAAATAACAAAATAATGAGATACACACAACGGCAAGCTTATGAAATCACCAGATGTATTTGTTTTGAGTTGTTTCCACTTTGATGAAGATTTATGACTTTCATCCACTTTTCCCTTCATGATGATGATCAGAGAGTGTATTCTAAAGCGCTTTAATAATCAATAGATTTAAACATAGATATATTAGACAATATACAACTGATTACATATCCAACTGGAGTTTAACCTTAACAGGCACGAAAAAGGTGAGATTTAAGGAGTGTTTCGAACTTGTCAAGATCTGGTTCGGTTTTAATGTTGTTTGGCAGCGAATTCCAGAGAAATGGGCCAGCTCGTGCGAAACATCTGTCGCCATAAGTGACTGTTCGACAGTTATTGCCTAACACTATACATTTCTCTGGAAACATTCCCCAGTACTTGGGCTAATTTTTATCTTGTTTTGTGTATGTGTTGAGTGATATGAACTTGTGTTTCCCAGTCTGGAAAGAATATCCAACAATGAATATGGGAAAAAAAACACGACACGACTGCAGATAGATCGAGCTTAGTTTAGCATTTTATTCATATAAGTAGTCATATATGGCAGATCTGGATCTGGTGACCATGAACTTGATCTAATATGACTTTGAGTGATAAATTTCAAGGTCACGTCCAAAACTGTGATGTTTGAATTGACAAATTAACATATGAAACTATGAACGGTCAGTCTAGCCGGAAATATGTCTTTCCATCGAACCTTTTGAGTGTGATTTGATGATCGTGCCTTGCCTAAGGTTATAAGGCGACAGCAAAATTTGTGAATTGGTCTTTGGAGACAAAACACATGGACGTAGAGGTTATGTTTGGATATAGTTGAGCATACAGGACGTCATATGTGGCGGGTGTCCTTGAATTTGATCCCATATTATCTTGATGTGTTCTACGTTAAGCTGTTGAAGGTGAAGTTTAGATTGATATTTTAAATATAAAAAGAAATTGTATGTGGTGGATCTTCTGGTGACCTTGAGTGCTCCAGGTGACCTTGAGTATCCAAATCCAAAGTGATGGTTACATCGAGGTTTGTGAATTGATCACACGGAGACGAAACGCATGATCATCGAGTTCGATTATGAGCATATACATGTACAATGTAGGAAGTGATATGTGGTGTCTTTTGGTGACATAGGACTTGACATAAGGTGATGTTAAATTCTGAAGTTCAAGCTTACGGCTATATACCTCAAGTTGTTCAAATTTGCAATTAAGGACAAAACACCTGAGTTTGGGTTTATATTTTGAGCACATGGAAAATCAATTGTGCAATGTGCATCTCTAGGTGAGCTTCAAACAGACATCGGATGCCCGATGACTAATATTCCCCTACTTGGGCACATGTTATATGTTTTTAGGTACAACACAAGGTCCGAATACCAATTTGCATGGTGTTACGTAGATCGTTCGTCCCTATTTTTGTTTTTTACACTTTTTTTCGTTTTCGAATCTTATACTAAGTACTTCTATTTCACATTTGTTAATGTCATCATCAGAATCTGGTTGTATTGGTGGTAATAGTTTGATACATACATTAATACCAATGAGCCGGTGTCACTGCTGGTGGACGTTGAATCGGTCCCCGAGGATACCATCAATTCAGTGGCCGTTTTTGACTTGTGATTAGGTACCTATGTACTTGTCATACATCTATTCCATGGGGGTTTGTTTCAAATTTCTCACATTATTTTCCATAGATTGTTGGGCAGTTGTATACTAATTCCATCTGGTGCACAGTAGAAACAACTACTTTTCACACACTGTCTGCCCCTGATGACGCCAGTGTGTCCTTGGATAAATTATTTGGTCGGGCTTTGTTTCTATTTCAACATGTTCTCTATCATATTTGTTATTAGCATCATCAAAATCTGGTTGCATTCGTGGTGATAGATTGATACTTCCATTGGACTTGGAAAATTCATTAACCTTTTTTGGGATTATTATGGAGCTGTCGCTATTATTACTCATAGTTGAAGGTTAAAATTATATGTCAGTAACCTATCACATTTTGATCAAGTGTTAATAAATTGGTTACCATGGTGTCACAAGTTGACTCACAACTACAGAAATGTCAAAAATATTCATTTTCCCCCATGCATTTCATCATGCCAAAGTTCAGTGTTCCAGAACAGATATGGCTCGTTGAGCATGATTTCAAGAGATGAGGGAAGAATTTTGAACCAAGACTTGTCACCATATATATCATTCCAAAGAAAGCCTCAAAAACAAAAACAAAACAAAACGTGTTAAAATTGGTCTGGCTATTTTGGGATACTGGGTGCTTGATCAATCAGAACAAAAACTGTAAGGATCAGTCAAGACACTGGTCATCTTTGTCGACCATTCATCACAAATCATATCTTTTGACATCCTCAACGAACAAAGGCGTTAAAATTTGTTGTTGTTTGTAATACTAATTCGTTTTACATGCATCTGGGATGCAATTCGAACACAAAATGTAGTGCTCCTTCATGTAAGTCGCGTTGCGGCAAATTTTGGGGACCCCTCTTTAGCATCCCCCCTCCCCCTGTATCTAACCTACCTTGAGATTACCCTACATATATTTGATCTGATTAACAAGCAAGTCCAATCATACATCATGCCGTGTATAGAGTCTGAATAAGTCTGGAGTGCTCACTATCTTTCTACGACATTTATGATTCTGAAACGTGACTTGATACTGCAGTATATCTTTTTTTGGTACATTTACAGACGTATCTCGATCTACAGGGTATATTATGGTGTGAGGAGTATTTACATCATTATGTATTTGAGTCACTCCATGTCGGTATGTATTCGTTCGCCGTCTATCGAATAGTATAGTCCATGAGCCGAGGGGGTCCACCGTGCACCCCCCCCCCTCCCAGGACTCTCCACGAGGGGTGTCATTTTGTTCAGGGGGCCCTTGAGCTTCAGAATCCACTTGTTAACACTCTACACTATCCAATATGGCGGCTTTCCAAAATGGCCGCCATCAAAACCGGGCATTTCTTGAAACACAAATTTGTATTTTTCTTCGTTCCTAATTGTGCTAGAGACACGATTTCGGTACCTAAACATATGTTTTAGAGGTCAGAATCGCATATTTTGTCATATTTTTTCTAAAACTTTAATATTTTGAGGAACTGTGTGGCCATTATTGACAATTATGTGCCCTAATACATGCTATTGATACTTGATAACATCAGTGGCAAAAATAACAATGTCCCCAATGCCATAATTGTTGAAAAATGCGTTGAATTTGGCAATAAACACAATCGCGGCGAAACCGAATTCAATACAAATAAACTTAAAGTTGTATATATAAATTATATATTTGCCCCTAATTGTGCTAGAGACACAAGTTTAGTACCTAAACATATGTTTTAGATGGCAGGGAATGCAATAAAAATGTTTTCAACTACTTCAGCATACCCCTTCTGCATGAAATCCAAGATGGCGACCATCAGAATTGCATATTTTGTCATATTTTTTCCTAAAACTTTAATATTTTAAGGAACTCTGTGGAAATTATCAACAATTTTGTGTCTTAATACATGCTATTGCCACTTGATAACATCAGTGGCAATGATAACAATGTCCCCAATGCCTTAAATGCTAAAAAAATACCTTGAATTGGCATTAAACACAATTGCGACAAAACTGAATTTAATCAACAATAAACAAAATTGCATAAATATTTGCTACAAATTGTGCTAGATACACAAACTTGGTACCTAAACTTATGTTTTAGAGGTCAAGGAATGCAATGAAATTGTTTTCAACTACTTTAGCCTAGCGCTTCGGCTTGAAATCCAAGATGGCGTCCATCATAATTGCATATTTTTTCATATTTTGTTCATGAAACTTTAATATTTTAAACAAATGCGTGGTCACTATCACCAATTATGTGCTCCAATACATGCTGCTGGTACTTAAAAACAACAGTATTAGAACTAACAATGTCCCCTATGCCTCAATTGCTCAAGAATATGTTGACTTTAGCAATAAACACAATCGCGACAAGGCCGAAATTGATCAATGATAAGCACAAAATTGCATACATGTACATATCTTTTACCCTAATTGTGCGAACTTTTGTACCTAAACATATGTGTTAGAGTTTAGGAAATGCAATAATATTGTTTTCAACTACTTCAGCATAGTCCAATAGCATGAAATCCAAGATTGCAGCCACCAGAATGGCATATTTTATCATATTTTTTTTCTAAAACTCCAATATTTCAAAACGAATGTGTAGCCATTATCACCAATTTTGTGCTTTAATTACATGCTGATGGTGCTTAATAACACCAGTGGTTAAAATAACAATGTCCCCAATGCCTCACTTGCTAAAAGATATATTGAATTTGACAATAAACACAATTGCAGCAATATTGAATTAGATCACAATCAACAGTTAAAGTCATGTAATGTGCATAAACGAGACGTTAGATGTCATTAAGTTACCGGTAGTTCATTTATCTGAAATATAAACATGTACATGTCATTCCCAACATGCAAAGCATTCATCATGGGGGAAATCCAAGATGGTTTTGCATATTTTTCTTGGTTTTGCAGCTATTTTGCATAGCTAAACGAAGATAATGTACTCTCTTCGCTGATATTTGGTCTAGAATTTGGTTTATCCTTACATTTCCATGTATGTAGATTTCAAATATATGTATGTACTTAATTTGGCATGAAATGAACTACTCCTCTTGCAAAAGAACATATAAGGTCGAAATGATTCTATCGAATGCCAAATCCAGGTAAATTACATTGTAATATTCCAGTGAATATTTGTTTTAGAATGATGCCTAATATGTCCATAGATAAATTTTCACACATGCAGGATATAACGACACACATGTATTGGCAAAAAAGAAAATCTTTATCACTGTTTCAGAACTCAGGTTTACAACATCAAGTCATCCACAATCATTCAGTTCACACCATTGAGTCATCAGTAGTCTATCAGTCAATAAATGTCATGAATCATCACTCCGGTAAGAACATAATTTTTCAAACATCTACTCACATATCAAAACTACCGTAAGTAATCTTTTACCACATACCACTGAATATGTTGTTATCTGAACAGTTGCTGAAAACTGGTAACATCGTTGAGTAAAATCAAGATCATACAAAAAAGAGATTTTGTTTGACTTAATGTTGTTAAATTGAGTGTTATGTGGTCACAGAATACTTATGGTAATGTTGGTATTTGAGTGAATGTTGGTATCGTAAAATTCTTACCTGAGTGATAACTGATGACATATTCATTGACTGATTGACTACTGATGACTCAATAGTGTGAACTGAGTGAATGTGGGTGACTTGATGTTGTAAACCTGACTTCTGACACAATGATAAAGACAATTGCCAATACATGTGTGTCGTTATATCCTGTATGTGTGAAAACTTAGCAATGGACATATTAGTCGTTATCTTATAACAAACTTCACTGGCATATTACAATATATGTACCTGGATTTGGCATTCTACATAACTATTTTGACCTTATATGTTCTTTTGCAAGAGGAGTAGTTCATTTCATACCAAATTAAGTACATATTTGAAATCTACATACATATACGAATAAACCAAATTCTGGACCAAATATCGGTGAAGAGAGTACATTATCTTCGTTCAGCTATGCACAATGGTGGCCATCTTGGATTTCCCCCATGATGAATGCTTTGTTTGTTGTAAATGGCTTTTGTAATGTACATGTACATGTTTATATTTCAGATAAATGAACTACCGGTAACTTAATGACATTTAACGTCACATTTACGCACATTACATGACTTTAACTGTTGATTGTGATCTGAATCAATATTGCTGCAATTGTGTTTATTGTCAAATTCAATATATCTTTTATCAGTTGAGGCATTGGGGACATTGTTATTTTAACCACTGGTGTTATCAAGCACCATCAGCATGTAATTAAGGCACACAATTGGTGATAATGGCTACGCATTTGTTTTGAAATATTAGAGTTTTAGAAAGAAAATATGATAAAATATGCCATTCTGGTGGCTGCCATCTTGGATTTCATGCTAATGGACTATGCTTAAGTAGTTGAAAACAATATTATTGCATTTCCTAAATTTTAATACATATGTTTAGGTACAAAGTTGGCACAATTAGGGTAAAAGATATGTACATGTATGCAATTTTGTGCTTATCATTGATCAATTTCGGCCTTGTCGCGATTGTGTTTATTGCTAAAGTCAACATATTCTTGAGCAATTGAGGCATAGGGGACATTGTTAGTTCTACTACTGATGTTTTTAAGTACCAGCAGCATGTATTGGAGCACATAATTGGTGACCACACATTTGTTTAAAATATTAAAGTTTCATGAACAAAATATGAAAAAATATGCAATTATGATGGACGCCATCTTGGATTTCAAGCCGAAGCGCTAGGCTAAAGTAGTTGAAAACAATTTCATTGCATTCCTTGACCTCTAAAACATAAGTTTAGGTACCAAGTTTGTGTATCTAGCACAATTTGTAGCAAATATTTATGCAATTTTGTTTATTGTTGATTAAATTCAGTTTTGTCGCAATTGTGTTTATTGCCAATTCAAGGTATTTTTTTTAGCATTTAAGGCATTGGGGACATTGTTATCATTGCAACTGATGTTATCAAGTACCAATAGCATGTTTTAAGACACAAAATTGTTGATAATTTCCACGGAGTTCCTTAAAATATTAAAGTTTTAGAAAAGAAATATGACAAAATATGTGATTCTGATGGTCGCCATCTTGGATTTCATGCAGAACGGGTATTCTGAAGTAGTTGAAAATATTTTTATTGCATTCCTTGCTATTCAAAACATATGTTTAGGTACTAACTTTGTGTCTCTAGCACAATTAGGGGCAAATATATATACAACTTTAAGTTTATTGTTGATCGAATTCAGTTTCGCCGCGATTGTGTTTATTGCCAAATTCAACGCATTTTTCAGCAATTAGGGCATTGCTATTTTTGCCATTGATGTTATCAAGTACCAATAGCATGTATTAGGGCACATAATTGTAAATAATGGCCACACTGTTCCTCAGAATATTAAAGTTTTAGAAAAAATATGACAAAATATGCGATTCTGATGGCCGCCATCTTGGATTTCATGCTGAAGGGATAGGCTGAAGTAGTTGAAAATATTTTTATTGCATTCCTTGACCTCTAAAACATATGTTTAGGTACCGAAATCGTGTCTCTAGCACAATTATGGGCGAAGAAAAATACAAATTTGTGTTTCAAGAAATGTCTCGGTTTTGATGGCGACCATTTTGAAAAGCCGCCATATTGGATAGTACATCCCAGGATATCGAGTGTTAACAAGTGGATTCTGAAGCTCAAGGGCCCCCTGAACAAAATGACACCCCTCGCGGAGAGTCCTGGGGGGGGGGGGGTGCACAGTGGACCCCCTGGGCTCATGAACTAGTATAGTTATATGTTTGTGTATGTCAATAAAGGAGTTCGTTTCCAGTGTGAATTTTAGCATCGACAAACTGCAACGTTACAACTACCTTTCTTGCAATCGTGTGAAGACTGAACAGTGTGAGTAACAGATTAATTCAACATTGAAGTCAAAATCAAATAATTAGTTAGTGATCATGGAACTGCTAGGTCACGTGATGTGATTCTGGTGAAAAACAAATATACACCCACTGATTGCATGAGCTTTCCATGTTGAGTTGTTTGTTGCAAAGTTGCTCAAAGCAAACAAACGGTATATGAATGGGTGTGTTTTTTTCTGTACGGATCACAAACCTGATCCCGGATCACAAAACCTGATCCCACATGAAGCGTACGGATTTGGGATCAGAAACTCCATAAAGATCGAAGAGATCTAATAAACCTTCTCTCAGCATTTGCTGTTGCACTGTTCCCTCCATTTTGAAAATGATTTGTATTGCATTTGGTATGTTGTTACCAAGCAAAGCATAACATATATGTACAGAATGATCACATTTTGGGGTTAGAAGTGTTTTTCGCGTACGGATCAGAAAGCTGATTCTGATACGGGATCAAGTTTGTGATCCGTACACAGAAAACGCACCCCTTGTGTGTCACCAGAATCACACCGTATCATCATGTGACTAGCAGCCCCATTCATGACGTCATAATGATTGTTACATCGAACTCGTTTAACTCGAGAAACAAGATGAAGAAAGACTCATGTTTTTAAAGCACCAATAATATCACATAAAATATATCACCATAAAACAAATTTTTTTAAATAAATAACGAATACAACACAGTAACAAGCAAAATATTTCTGAGATATATAATGTATACTGATAAGAAAAATTATTGTAGAAAACAAACAATGTGCAAATATGTAAAGTCTAGCCCTTTCAAATTGGGTCGTGTGCGCTGGGCTAGCTTCACAAATTAGTCCACTTTCAAACGCATTCCAAGTTCTTGGCTCATTAAATCTGGTGGATGGCAACTCATGAAGTCCTCGATGCAATCATCAGTTTTATTACTAAAGTAATCCAAAATCAA
Source organism: Terebella lapidaria (assembly GCA_949152475.1). Classification (NCBI taxonomy): domain Eukaryota; kingdom Metazoa; phylum Annelida; class Polychaeta; order Terebellida; family Terebellidae; genus Terebella; species Terebella lapidaria. The sequence continues at coordinate 24,045,829 of OX424570.1, forward strand.
TCGAAGAAAATCATTCCAAATCATCAGAGTACACAAGACTACTCTACAGTTCATGTACATGATCAGGTATTGTCACACGTACCGACACAACACGTGCCGGCACGGCGGGCACAAGCCCTACGTGTCCGTTAACAACTTCCAATATTTCGTTTCCCTATGTATAATCCAAATTCTCCTGCTTCTCTGGACAAAATGCGTGGAGTTTATATATCCCACAAGACAAAGGACAATAAAAACATCATTCGGAAACTGCGTAGTAAGCAGAATCCTTCTGATAGTCAATACAGTAGTCTACAATGTCTGGTCAGCTACAGACCTGGAGAACTTTGTCTAACCCGGTGATGTTTACATTGCAATAAAATGAATCAGCAATACCAAAACAAGATGACGAAATATACCTGCGTAAAACCTGGGACACGTGGATAAAAGACAATTTCGTTGCCATAGCTATTGGGGTCAAAGCCCGGTGATAGAACTATCTTGAACTTCTTCCAAACATGAACCAATTGGTCAAAACACAACATCTTTGTTCTAACAACAACATCTAAATTATGCAATAACACATGCACCCCGATAACGCCTGTGACAACAATACCTGATGGTCAAAACTTATCAATGTACAAAAATAATTATGAAACACTAACCACGGAACACAATCAACATATTCACTTTAAATTTAAAACTTCTTGTGGTAATAATATTCATATTAATTACTCCGATTATCAATAATTTTTTTACCAGTCAAAATGTGAGGACTTTACAAATATACATGAAATGAATAAATACAATGGCATTGAACGAGATTATGGACCAAAAATCGCCCCCCCCCCCCTCCGCCCCTCCCCCCCCCCCCCCAAAATAAAACAGTTTCAGTAAAAATTATAATAAAATGAAAAATATATGTGGCGATTTTGCCCATAGATCGCGGCAGGAGTCTTTGCAAAACACTAACCAGTTTTACGGTCTATTTTTGGACGCTTCAGCTCGAAGCACGCGTTGTCCCGGCAACGCTTTGTAATCCTCTTTCGCCCAGTAAACTATAACAATGGTTTGACCTAGTTTCCCTTCGTGTCTCGTGTATTGGGGTTTTTATACTCTGGTACCGTTTTGATCTGTGAGTTGTCTCAGAGCAAGGCGAGAGGGACGACGGGGAGCTCAGCCATGAGCTCTACGTCCTCGCACCGTGGCTAAGGCCCTCGCGGGCCCTGGGGACGACTTCAATGGGGAGCTCGGGCTGGATCGCCGGTCTTCTCCACCCGGGATAGTGCGACACAGGCTCTGGCAGACTGTCGGGCTGTCCGGGGTTCTATCCCCGAGGCGGACCGCGGCGAGCCAAGCCTCACAAGCTAACACCACGGTGATGATCCTGTATCTGAGTGGTGTCCGTACGTTGGGCTCGTTGGGAGGGCTGCTACCTGGGTAAAGTTCTGATGATAGAGTAATGACTGCGCCTGCAGTTGCGCGTCCGCGATGACCTGTGGTGAGAGGACTATCCTCGAGGATCCCAGATAGCGGACGACGTTAAAACTTTACATATATTTGTTTATGAAAGTTTATATCTTCGCAGAGCTCTACCAATACTGCTACATGATCCCATACCGGATTTGTCTTTTGGGGTTTATACTAGATTAGTGATTCCACCCGGACAAAAAGTCCATAAATCCATTATGCCAAGAACACAACTGTTGTTTCACTGAAATTGCCGTTTTGAGCTCCAAGGTCATTGAACGGGGGTAAATCACAGATCACTAAGAACCAAATCACTCACAAGAAATGGAACCTCCGTAAGGGAACCAAAGCCATCTGCACTATAGACAGCTACCTGATCAAATTCGTACACAAAGATCTTAAAACCTCAAGAGTAGTCCAGTTCATGTTCATATGCCAAAATGCTCGCTCCATCAGCCAAAACCATTGTTTCTTCTAATACTAATTGTATTGCCCGAAACTCATACATGTAACAGTCGATAAAATAGTCGTATATCCGATCGCCCCATGGTCTTATCAACTTGAACTCAACTAATAATTTGACTCACCCCCATTCGATGCACGTGTTAGCTCAAAATGTATATGTGACAAACAGAGCGCCTCTTTAAAAGCAGAATGTGCGAACATTTCATAGACGTGTCACTAGCGTGAACATGTAACCCTGGGAATATATTTCTCAGCGACAAAAGGCTATCATTCCACGGTAGTACGTATTTATAGCAATAAAAATCATCACTAAAACAATTAGAAAACACAGAAAATCTTGGGAGAGATCTAACAATTCTTATTCACTATCCCACCGCACTCTACAGTGAAAACAAATGTCTAGTCAGGAGCTAATCTTAACCTCGTTCTTTCCATTCGTATTTTCAGGAATGTCCACCAATTTAAATTTGAAGTCGTATTTGCAGGAATGTCCACCAATTTAAGTTTGAAGTAGTTTGATCGTGGTTTACACGATCAAACTACTTCAAACTTTCTACTTCAAACTCCTAAATGTGACTTTGATGTAGTTTGATGGTGGGTATGTACACGATCAACTTGTCACGCCAAACTACTTCAAACTCTTTCAAATTCCAGTTTACGAGGTCAAATTTCTCACTTAATACTACTTCAAACTACATCAAAATTCTCATTTGAGGTTAATTTCGGATGCTCCTTTATTGAATGTTGCATTAAAAACGAACGACTTTGTTATATACTTAAATGTCACGAGTTTCGAAATGAGTCATGTTTTTGTTAAATGTTTATAGAGACAAACTTGAATAGTTTGACTGAGTTTGATCAAACTTCGTGGTGGAGCTTGAAGTATTTTGAAGTAGTTTAGCGTGGTTTGAAGTTTCGGTTAACACGGTCAAACTTTGAAGTTTGAAGTAGTTTGATTATGTAATCCAGGCGTCATACCAGATCAATGCTGATTAGTAATAAGGAATGGTTCTCTCGGTTACTACCTTTCCCCACATTTCCCTGTACCTGGTGGGTCTAATAAGGGTGCAACTGTACTCTTGGTCACCGGTTTCTGTGAAGTCACTTCTAACGGCTTTGAGCTTTTTTTGACTGGCAATGACTGTTTTTTCAAACAAACCGATCTCGGCCGCTTTGCACCCCGTGCAGCGCGGTGGTTCTGGATTCTTGCTCCGTTTCTGAAATACCCATGATTTTGACACCTTAGTGCAGTCCCAATTAAGCCACGTGCAAGGTCAAAAATGTCAAGACGCATCCACTTCAGCCATAACATCAGCCCTGCACACCAAATGCAAATGTCAAGACGCATCCACTTCAGCCATAACATCAGCCCTGCACACCAAATTTTCTTACCTCTTCGGAAATCTTGAGATGTAGCTTATTTTCATTAATCATGCGTGAGATGTAGCCAACTTTGTTGCATGATGAACAGAATCATATGCATACAAATTGTTTTTCAGCGACACAAACTGTTCGCATTTATTATCTTTCTCATTTGGGAAGAAGGATTACGAATATAATTATCAACCATGATTTGTCTCTTGTCCTCTATCTTTCTTGCAATCGCAACCTGTCAAACAGCACTTTTCAGTTACGAAACAGGACGATTAGGACGAGCGATTATCATCAAGTGGCCCATGTTAGCTTGATGTCAGTGTCGCTGTAGGAAAACCCTGAGATTCTAGAGGGCAAAAGTTACAGTAAAAGAGTAACAAGAGTTCTGGTTAAGGGTGCAATATGTAGTATTTTAGGCCTATATTGAAGTTTCCCTGCCAACATAATGATGTTTATGTCTGTCTGGTCTCAGTCGAAATACGTTGGAAGGCAGCCTGGTTATCCAGAAAAATATGAACTATTTAAGAAGCACATAACAGCTGACATCTACCATCATTTCACATGCAATCGCATTTCAATGAAGATAATAATAGCAACAACAAAGAAATTATTTTTAAAAAAGTGATTTATCCTCCACACGTCATCAAGTGCAACGCCAGTGGCATGATAAAACTTTCTAGGGGACTGTCTAGACAGCATATCTACAATCTATGGGTACAGTTGACTAGACATTGACTCAGAAGAACCAAGTCCTGGGGCACGTGTAGTTTTCCCACCATGGTCTTCGAATATCTGCTAGTTTCATCCAGAATTGTATTTGAATATCCAAATGGTGTTAAGTAAATTCTGTATGGTTGTGAATAAATTTGGTCGAGTCTCTTTTCCAGTTTGGATTTCTAAATCTGATTAGATCTATCGGTTGTTAGGCAGGTGTATTCATTTTCATCAGGTATACAGTTTGGAGTTCTGGTGATAATATTAGGTCCGGTTTTATTTCTGTCCCATGCTTTATTCATTTTGGGTGTTTCTTAGTGTTAAAGTCCAAGTAAAGTCAAAATAGATTTTCGAATTTTATTTTTTATATTGAGAAACACATTGAAATAAACACATTGTTTTTCTTACAAAATCGATTTATCTTCATTAGTTATCAAAATATTAAACCTCTTTGTGGGCAATTTAGGCCATATTTTCACTGTGGTATTTAGCCTCATTAGCTATGATGATTAGTATTCATGACGTCACACCAGGATATTGATTTTAATTAGTGACTCAGAGTGTCATTCTGACGTTGATTTGCATGGTAACACAAAGTATATTATTGGAAGATGAAGCTATATAAATTTATACCATGCTTATGTAGAGTGGTACACAAGCATAGCAACCATTTCTCTGATACTGCCCCTAGCAACCATGTTGCTAAGGGCGTAATTCACAGCCTAAAAGCAAAATTGGTTTTAAATGTTTGTATGAGAAAAATAAATGAAGATAATTGATATTATTACTTTCTTGAGCCACATAATAGAATATTAATGCCATACAGGCCCCTTGCAACCATGGTTGCTATGGGCTTTATCAAAAGAATGGTTACCATGGTAACCAATTAAGATAACTAGATACTGCTTATATTTCATCTTGAACATTTAAGATATTGGATTAAACTGATATCTTTAATCAAATATTAGATTTCAAGACTTTCATGTAGCTAATTAACATGTGTTCCTGTGGTGACGTCATGAATGCTCATTATAATACTTAATTAGGCATTGGTTTTTGGTTAAAAACTGTAATACAATTCCACATAACTTTGGAACTAATTATGATAATGACATGCCGTAAAAACCACAATGATCAGTGCGATGTCCTCTTTCGCGTGTTAAAAGCGACTTCTGAGACCATACTTAAGACTTTAAGTATTTCCAATGAGTCAAAATATAAACATTTGAACATGCTTGTGTGTTTTCTTCGATATAACGTTTGTAGTATAGAATACATATATATATTTCTTTCAGTTTGTATATTTGATGTTCAACATTTACACGCCTGCATCTATCATGGAAAATCGCTTGAAATTAAGCCCCTTGCAGAGTCTTCCGAGAAGAGCTTAATAGGATGGAGTTATCAAAAATATATTTTGATTTTTTTTATATATATGTTTATATTTTTAATTTGGATCATTTTGATATAGTTCCGTCATCGGGGGCAAAAAATCTAAACCTGTAATAACCGATTAAGTTATGATTAAACCTACTGATTTCCAATTCCAACTTACTCGTTTAAATTAGACTTGGATTCTTTGTGGAATATGCCCCCATTAAATGAGCGACTGTTTGATAGTTTTCACATTATTTTCTCTGCCAGTGATAGTATATTACCTCACATACAACACTCTAATTTATATGCACATTGGATAAAACTAGAACAACAATTCTTCATATTTCATTTGATGAATAATTCAGGAAAATCAATGTATAACTAATTTCAGGAAATTCAATGTCACATACAAATATTTCGCTGGAACTCCACGTTGAAGATGTTGATGTACACAACAACAAAAATTAACCCTGCGTAGGGGCTACTACTCCTTAATACTACTCAATCAATCTACCAGTAATCTGTCAACCCTCTTTTTCTTCCTTTCTGAATATGAAATGAAAAACAATACACCGTGTCTTGCTCGAAAATAACAAACCACCACAACAAAACAGATACAAATACTCAAATGCAACGATTTTCTTCATGAATCCCTCTGGTGGTGGTGGATTGATACTTACGTTATTACCCTCGCCCCGATAGGGGGAGAGGGTATTGCATTTAGGTATGTCTGTCTGTTTGTCTGCGTACATTACTTGAAAAAGGAATGGTCCTATCGACTTGAAAGTTATAGGGATGAAGCGGTATCATCGTGTCATCGTGCTCGGTCCTCCTCAATTTTTGTCAATCGGATGAAAATGTTTGAAAATCACATAATTGGCTATATCTCCGGTTCTAATCAATATTAACACAAAACTATTTTTGTACTTTTCTTTGGCCAATTCCCGATCGTATGGTGTACCACCGATGGTCTTAAGTCCGATACTCCCCATTATTGCCCGAGATCGAAAACATGGGGGTAGCAATTTCACGATTTTTGAGTCTTCTGAGATTCAAAAACATTTTATGAAGCCAGGTTTTAATTCTTTAAAACCTTTTTCGGTTCTTAACATGTGCCTTGATGATGGAAATAAAACTGTGAAATTTTACAGCTCAATATTGAACGACAAGGTCAAGGTCACAGTAGAGGTAAAAATTGAAAAGTGGCAAAAACTCTGCTTACATTCATGATTAATTTTTCCTATTAATTTTATATCTTTCTATAGTCAATTCCCAATCATTCGTAGTATGACCGATGGTCGTATGGTCAAAATTTGGCCATTTGGCTGGAAACACCAATTCGTAGTATTTCAAATAGTAGTATTTAAAAAAATAAAAAAAAACCCGATGATATTCAATACAATATTGAACATTATGTATACAGTATAGATCTGAAAGAGCTTGCGAAGGTTAGAGGTCATTATCCAGAATTCGGGACGTGGTCGAAAATATGGTCAAGATGAAAAAAATCGCAAGAACTCTACATTTATCAATGAATATTTCTTCCATGAGTTTTGTACTTTTCTATGGCCTATTTCGGATCAAAATCTCCGATCAGCGCCCAGATCGAATATGAAAGGGTCATCATCTTTAATTTTCGTAACTAAATCTGAAGGGATCAGGGTCTGCAATCTCTGTATGTCTCGTTATTTTTTTTAAATTGACTTCATTATTCTGTTTTTATCTGGCGTTACCTATACAAATACAAGATAAGTTTACCGTTGTTGATTACAGACTATATTACAATGCTTCCCCAGCTGAATGGCTGTGTATGATATGTTTACGATATATTTGGAAAACGGACCAATGTGTTCACGATATTTATACAAACATTGCACTCCCATTATATGCAAATCATGATGGCAAAATTTCCAGAGTAGGTGACCAATTCAAATGATACCTGGCCAATGCTGAAAAATATAAACGCGACCGTCCTGTCTTGCCTGTCAACAAGTTCCAGGCACATTATCTATTTGTATTGTACATGAAACAGACCTGACATGTTGACGATAGCGAATCCACCTCTCAAATAAACATCGACACCATTTCCTTTGGAGATAAATGTTCACATTGATGGAGTTTGTTTTTACCGGTCAGTGTTTTTTTTTTCGGAGGGCACTACTTCCTAAGCTGATTCATTGTGAAAAAGTTTTCAGTGCATTCCTGGGCTTCCATTTTTGCTGTCCTCTTCATGAGGAATATTCGATTGTAAAATTCACCCCCACGGAAATCGTTTCGTCGTGAGCTGGGTATCTATTCCGCTACTATACATGCATAGAACACGTGTCAAAACTACTGATAGTGGTCGACAACGTGGGTTGCTTGTCTAGACAGGACGAGATATTTGCACTTATTTGTAAAAAAAAGGTTACGATAAACCGTATCTGACCTGGAAGCATTTGGTATAAAAGCAGTTGTTACCTGGTTCTCAGTCACCAAGTTTTTGGAGGGAAGTTTTTCGCCGGCAAAAATCATGAATGCCCTGTCGCTCTTGTGCGTTTTCGCTGCAGGTAATTTGATCTCAAACGTACATGAATCTATGCAGTCTTATCCATGCATCCTGTTCATTGCAGGATGGTATACATACTGTACCAAAAGCATTGAAATATCCTCAAACTGTTTCAATGGCATATTACTAGTATATATTGACGAATTGGGGAGTATATTTTATCTACGTAAAATGCAATTAATACAAACACAACTTTGACAAAATGTAAAAATTTGTACATTTGTCTTTTTTCAGCTTGCAGCCTCACCACTGCGCAAAGCAATGGTTGTTTGTCGTGCATTTGTGAAGTAAGTTTGGCAGATTATCCTGTTAGTCAGCTCTCATCTTTCAAGCATTTTATACCCTTGACTTTTTACACTCAACGCAGCGTCTTTGGGATAGCGTCTTTGATATGAGATTCTCTTATGCTTCGTACTCGCAATGTTCTGTTTATCACATTGTGAAAGTTTATTTCACAGGCAGCTTCCGGATGTGATGTCGATATCGGATGTAACAACTTGACCCCACAAACCTGTGGGCCGTACCAGATCAACCTCGCCTACTATTGTGATGCCACAGGAGTCTATCCCGTGGACTGTGACCCTCTGGATGACGCGCTAGTGTTACGTGAGTCATTATGTTGCATAAGACGCAACATTTTATCGATTATGGCCTAATCGGTTTCCACATGTTTCTCCCGATGTTTACACGCTGTGTTATGCATAGCAAATGTTTGAACATCTATTTGAAAGCAACACGTAATATTTCATGTGAAAATATGAGAGTTGAATTTCCAGGTTTTAAACTTTGTATCTTCCACAGAGTGGCAAGCATGTGCCAATGATTTCGTTTGCGCGAGCGATCTTGTTCGCGACTATATGGCTAGGTATTCGTCTTGTCATGGCCCAGCTCCAAGCTGCGTGGAATATTCTTACGTTCATAGTGGAGGTCCTACCGATGGATGCCCCTTTGTTAATGAACCTTTTGTCTTAAACTTCGGGGAGATAGTGGCCTCGTGTTGTGTAAGCTCTAATTGTTAAAATGCGTATATAATAAATTGCTCCGAAATCTATACTGTGTTTGTCATACCATCAACACCAAAATATAACTCTGTAAATAAGAAGAAAAGCTGAACTAAAACATCAATTGTGTGCAATAAAGTGACGAAGGAAATGAGCACGGTGTATATTTTTCAACTTGGTGTATTATGTATCAGTTATTTTGGTCATCATGACGATGGTCCAATCCGTGAAGAGATACTAAACTCAAATTCATCCATCAGTGAAACAAGCTTTTTGGCCGTAGTTTTGTTTTGGATAATCAGATCAACTCGAAATTTTGTGTTTCTGAATTGGGTATCATGCCGTATTTTTATTTTTTTTACCAAATTTCATAATTCTGTCTCAAAAATTGAAAAAGTTGGCAATCTAACCCAATGTTAAATTTCAGTCGGAAATGGGATCAAGTAAATTTTAACAAATTCAGGGCTTTTATCGTGTTTATGTCCATACAGAATGAACCTGTTGTATTGATTTGGAGTCGGAAGATATAATCGGTGTTTATTACATGTTATTAAGGAAATACGTTTATTCTGAAGCAATATATAACTCGAACATCGAATAAATGTTGTTGTTTTTTTGTGCAGGCTGAAATTCCATGTTAGGGCTGAAATTCAACATTGAGTTAGATTGCGAACTTTCTAAATTTTTGAGACAGAACTCTGAAATTTGGTGAAACTTTACGGCATGGTGCCCAATTAATACACACAAAATTTCAAGTTGATCCGATTATTTAAAACAAAACTACGAAAACCAAAAAGTGTGTTTCACTGATGGATGAACTTCTGTTTAAAGTACTTGTTCGCCCTCGATCCCACTACTTTAATGTTGGTTGCAGTATATCAACAACAACACCACGTTTTTTTGTGTTAAATGTATCAATCACACCTGAATTTACGTTGGGACATTTGACAAATTCGAAAACATAACTTAGTACCACTAATATCAGCCGAAGCATACACTGGTGCACGAAATAGATCTTGCGATGGTATCGTGACAATAATAATTCAATATGTTGCTCAGAACAATTTTGATGAATACCACTCAGAGAATCCTTGACATTGTGTTCATCTGTCAAAATTTATTCAATTGAATGTGAACGTAGCTTCATGTTCATAAAATTCATGTTTATAACATCGACGCATTTGAGTTTATCATAATGGGGTACCTGCGCCAATGGGGCGTGGGCAAAGCTCATTCGATAGGTGGCAGCATTGTAATAGTGGTAAATTTGGCGCCAAATCACTAGGGAATGTCGTCTGTTGTGAACCATGCACGTGGCATTTGGCGCGAAAATTCCGTATGTTTGGAGTAATACCATAGTATCCTGATAATAAATAACGTTATTACGTCACTTTACCACTGAAACAGTGCTGCCAGCTGGCGAACAGGCGTTTTTCTGCTAATGCCCCATTGCAAATTCATTAAAGTAATTCGGTAAAGACCCACTTCGCAGTTCATGCTCTCTCCTGGGAAAATCGTTCATACATATCGAAGTCAGGATTGTTGACAAATTTCGCCTTTCTGGTCAGCACCGACCACGTCCTATGAATATCAATTAATTTTAGTCATGTATGATTAAACTGTGAAAGTTGGAATAGCTTTGTATGACAAGGTGGGCCAAAATACAGAAGTAAACAATTTGTAATTTTTGATAATGTACCCCATTATTTATGAATATGCGAAAGCTAGTCCGACGCTACGCCCACGTTTATATTGAATCCATCGTGTGTAGAGGAACAACTAAATGCTATTCATCGTCACCCACCGAGGACACCACTCAATATTTTGATATTTGGTTGGGTTTTGCTTTCTGTTGGTACCACGTTGGTCTTGGTGATGATATGCTGTGCACACATTTCTAGTTTGCCTTTTGTTGCTCCTGACGTTCACGGTTCTTTACACATGTTTTATTATTTCTAATGAATAATTGTACAATTAATGAATAATTGTACCGAGGGTGCTGTAACTTACCTTTTCTTTCGAGTATAGATTGTTAGCTGTATTTTCAAAATATGCTCACAAATGATGCAAGATACAAAAATTGTATGTTCATAACACAAAATTAGCCTTACCTTCAAATGTTATGTCTCCATGAATACTAGTAATTTACACATCCTCAGATAGGAATGACGCTGAGCCAGCAAACCTGCGCCTCCAAGCAAGTAGTGCCTCAAGGCCAGTTTTTGAAAAAAAGTACCGGTAATACAAGCGCATCTTCGTGTGTGATGTCAATTTTTGAATTTTCATTTGGAACTCGCATTCAGTTTGAGCACTCAATGTCATGTCAGATATTCATCAGATATGGTGCCCTGTATCTTCACATTACAAACCTCAGATATCTGCAGTCATTTAGTGAGCATAGACCAAATTACAGATCGACATGTAGTCATGGACTCACCATACGATGCACGATATATTTAAGGAATAATGTATAGATTTGGAGTAATTGTCGCACAATAAACTTCGAGGGCAAGGTGATATGTTCCCGAGACGCCAAAGGCGTCGAGGGCTATATCACCTGTCCCGAGAAGTTTATTTTGCAGACAATTACGACAAATCTATACACTATTTCTATTATAACATGGTAAATGTTAGGAAACAAACGTTACCACGGCTACACACATTTGTTGCGGTCATGACGTTTTTGTAGGCCGTTGCTCCTGGAAACGACGTCTGACGTCACCATGTTAGAATAATTTATATATTACATAAGTGAAATATGGCTGCGTTGTATTATATGCTCATGATACAACCTCAAGCTTTTTCTTCAAGCATTTACTTGTAATATCTATAGATCAAATTACATACAAATCTCCATCCAGGCATGACATTGTATAGGAGCACTCAAGACCATATATTAGGTCCAGCTCAATGTAACCAAACGATACAACATGCATGTATATAACTTACCATATTCTCATATCACAGACCTAAGTTCATCTTCGAGCATTTGATGTCTGCAAACCGAATAGTATATCTTCATGTCGTCATGGAACTGAGTTTGAGCACTCAGTATGTTCAATTTGAGCTTTTAGGCCTTTCGGGCCCACAATTCAGGGCTAATGAACGGTTAAACCCAAGTCAGCTTCGTGCTAAATTAAATGGTGCAATACGATATGCTTATATATAATTAGAAATAAAGCTACTGAACAGATTTCGAGAAAAGTAGCAAACTTTTGGTGCATTTTCGACGACACAAAAATGATTCGAACAGGAAAACGAAAGGAAGGTCCAAGGGCTGAAAAGGTTACCGGAATTATGTAAAGTGTTGAGCAACAAATTCCAAGAATGGTTGTTCTTTGGACGAAAATAGACGTTTTGACCGTTAAGATTCGCCGAAAGTCAAATTCTTTGTCACCACTGTAATCGCCATATACACTCCTGTTCAATTGGTGGTTACATTGATACATTGTTCATACATCTATCAATGTAAGCACCATTTCAACCAGAAGTGTATGACTTGATTATCTAAACTCTATCTTGGGGCATTATCAGGGTACACCCTATACACCTGTAATTAGGAAAGAAGGAGAAATGGACAATTCATCGCAAACTATCTGTGACAAAAAGAGACAATTTTGACAGAATATACATGTATGAACACCATGGCTAACCAAAGACACCAGCATGTGCAATCGACATACGCGAAAGACGAATACTCAAACCTAGTGTGGTCGATGAACATAGCAAACGTGTTGGTAAGTGTATTTAAACATTACAACTATGCATACCACACATCCCAACGTTCCATAGCAACCCCGGTTGTTCGCAACATCAGCTTGTCCATATTCTTTGACAAAATGGCATTCTCTGTTTTCGCCTATTTATACGTAGACCCGAGAACGAACTTAGTTTATACTGACAGAACCCATTTTCAAAGCCACACATATGTTCACTAGACATCCGTTTCGTAAAAATTTACTCCTTCATGGTGTTTTTAGCTACTCAACTCACAGAGCTCTTGCAGTGAAATTTTTGGCCATGTCTAGACTAAGTTCGTCAGTTTTATTCAACTCACTCCATCATAATGATACCACGTGTACATTTCTCATTTATCATAAGTCGTAAATCATATTTCAAAACATCATATATTTAATTGGTAACAATCTTGATACAGCAGTCAATTTAATTGAAATTTTATGTTTTACAATATTAGAAAAAACATATACTGAAAATTCAACACCATTTAAGACTTATCTTGTTTGGTTTATAAAACACAAGCTTTCGACCCAACACGAGCCTTCCTCGGGTGTGTGGTAGTGTAACACAACAAGGTTATTCATACATAGGATATTGATAAATATATGCAAAATCCTTGTCCTGATTTGCTTCGAGTTCATGCGGCTGATATTGGTGTATGTATCCAGGCTGATTGATGCACAAAATGTCACCAATTACATTTGAGCTCGTGTCATTCGAACATTTTATATCTATATCGAGTTACCAAAAGAAAACAATACCGAAAAACATGATTGTGGTGTTTTCATAGAAAGTAATAAACAATAATTCACAGTAGAATATTGAAACAATTCAACACAATGAACAATCCAGGTTCGGTTCAACGCATAATATGTGTCAATATATATTACAATTCCGAGCAAGACAGAGTCTCAGCTTTCGACAGATATTGATGATCATGGAACATTTAATGTGTTCGGTTATGGACGTGATCACATATTGAGTGCCAACTGTTGAATTGTACTTGGTTTAGCATCACTAAATCACTTGCTCTCAACAAAACCCCAGAGATTTCTGTCCAGTGGACATAGGTGTGGAGAAGGCATGGAACTACCTATTTTTTTTACTGTTCAAGGCCGTTAGGGAATTGAGTATTGAGGCATAATGGAATGCTATTCTTAAAGTGAGCTTCTTAATTAATGATTAAAGCGAGAAATTTGAAGAGGAGTCACCTTATTTCATGGCAATCATTGTGATTGGAGACATATTATTCCGATGCCACTAGTGGGGCAGGAAATGCTCACTCTTTTCCTTACCAATGCTCACTTCTCATACCAACAATAGCATATCAAAAATAAGTCATTTCTAATAACGGGACCATGAAGTAAGGTTAACTACCAGTAAGTAGTTTTGGTATCCTTTTTTGGCTCACCCTGTGTATTTGATAATATATATCACATGTTCATATTTATCCTGAGCCGAGTGCAATTCCTCTGTCCTGGGCCGGTGCTTGGCATCTGATGTCATGTTTTAAGAATGTCATTAAACATTGCTTCGATAATTATTACAATTACATTTTTTTTAGATCTTGACAAAGTTCAGGGTGGGTATTTCTCCATTTTCGCTCACTCAAAAGCCATAGCAGATGGAGATGACAATAATAATTATATAATATACCGGTAAAACTGATAATAAGACGGTTTTATTTTTATGACATGATGATAGGCAATCTTGTCTGTCTTCCAAATTTTCTGGTGACAATTTAGAATTTTTAAAGCACATTCGATAGAGTAACCTTTGCTTCGCCGAATGGAAACTCCACCTACTACCGGATTCGAACCCACGCCACGTACCGCATCAGTCTTATACACTCGGTCACGGAAGTCGTGTTAATTATTTACACTGATTGTTCATTCTTTTTCCATTTGCCAGATATAGGGGGATATTTCTAAGATTTTATAGTCTTTGTGTCGTGTTTCCAGGTTTTGAATTTTGAGAGCTTAAATTAAACCCTTGATAAATCAAAGAATTGTTCATCGATGCTTGCACCACGTATACACGAATTACATATAGTGGTCATATAAATATAGAATATATAAAAATATAAACTGGGAATTCAATGCAATCTCAATGGCAATGATCACGTGTCATCCATCTGCAACAGTTCAGCTGAACTATCACTCACAAAATTATCAAGAAATATTTTTGCATCACATTTCCCTCCAAACTCAGACCTCGTGAACTGAGGGCCTTGTTTTTGTATTAATGATATTGTCTACATGGGAACGTAGGAAACATTATGATTGGACAACTAACTATTGAATGTCTAGACAAGCCACTTTTTCTCTTAGGATGTATGTCGGATACAATGCTTGCTGATAATGGTTGCCTTCTATCCTTGCCTATAAAAGCAGCCTTGATCAAAACTTCATTCACCACTGGTTTTTGCAGAAGAGTTGTAGCTGTGGACAATGCACGCTTTCTCTCTTTACGTTTTGGGCGCAGGTATGGTGTTTTATGATATAGGAATTCCTAAATGTGTTAATATATTCGGATTCGGGAACACTCCTTCTCCTTCATCCGAACAATGCATATTTATTGGATGGCCTACGTTCATGTGACAAAACAGTAATAGGCATAAGCAGTGTATATCTAGTTGTGTACGTGCTTAAGGGTTAAGCCAATAAGACCCGTTCAAGTGTTATTTTTAGTGAGTCACACGATCCATTGCATTTCTTGCCATGTAGAGCATATACGCGCATATACTCGAGAATCAAACATATGCTCTATCTTCGAGCAATTTGAATCTACATATTTATTCTTCAATTTCTGAGGTAGACCTTACGTTGAGTCTGATCATCTGATGCAATCTGAGTTCAGATGTAGGTCGCCGACGAATACACAATTGATCTATATAGACTCGAGCGAATCTGTCTTCAAGATTGATGTTAACGAGTTGATTAGCACATTTATCGGCCTTGCATGCCAACAATTATGATCTTTTGAACCATTCAAGGTATTCCATCTCCATATAATCCCCCCCCCCGAAGTAATTACGGTAGAGTACGAAGCGTATTCATTTGATCAATATACATCTTTTGTGTTTTGCAGTTTGCGGCTACGCCGCCGCACAGTCTTCGGACTGTTTATTGTGCATTTGTGACGTAAGTGTTTTAGATCTCACAATTTCCAAGGGCAATATAGATTTCTTTGTAAGTTGGATATATTACGTGTTTATTTGAATATAATTCTTCGGATTTGATTGAATTCCAGGCAGCTACAGGGTGTGACTCCAATATCGGCTGTAATGATTTGACGCCACCCTCCTGCGGTCCATACCAGATCAACCTCGGCTACTATTGTGACGCCACAGGAGTCTACCCTTCGGACTGTGATCCAAACGATTTTGACCTAGTGCAAAGTGAGTTACTTATGTTGCATGCTGTAGTAAGATATTTTTGAACGTTTTTTTGAACTCGCAATGCTTCAAGTCAAAATATGAGACCTTGAATGTCAGCATTTAAACATTTATCCCACAGATTGGCAAAATTGTGCCAACAATTTCAATTGCGCGACCCAAGTCGTTGTCGACTATATGGATAGGTATTCGTCTTGTCATGGCCCAGCTCCAACCTGCGTGGAATATGCGTACCTTCATAGTGGAGGTCCTAACAGCGGATGTCCAGTTGTTGTTGATCCTTTTGTCTTGAACTTTGGAGAAGCAGTGGCCTCGTGTTGTATCGGCCAAAATTGTTAAAATATTCTATGTTTTCAATAAATTACTTCGAAATCTGCACTGGGTTTGTCATACCAAAGTTCGACACCAAAATATTACCTTGGATGATATAAGGGGAAAATCGGCTCTACAAGATCACTTGTGTACAATAAAATGACGACGGAAGTAAGCACGGTGAATATATTTCGACTTACTGTAGTATGTATCAACATGTGTGCCTCAGGACGGTAATCAAGTCCGACTCAATGCACTTAGTTGGTTTTTGTGGTTTCTACATAACGCTATGTGACGTTTTGCCTGCAGCGCCACCATCTGGCCGCGAAGGTCCGTAATGTTAACAAAGATGTTTGCCGCTGTTCACGGCATGTGTGTATATGTTTAAATGTGACATGTATTGTAGCGGTACGAAAAGATCAAAAAGAATTCTAAAAGATACTGAAATGAGTCATTTTCTTTTGATACTTTGCAAATAAACTCTTGCAAATTTATCCAATACCACATTGAGTTCCAACCACACATCAGACTGATATCGAATCGGCCATCGTGTACGATATCGATACGTTACCTGTTCTAGGATCAGTGAATTCAGTCGCACTAGGTATTGTAGAAAACATTCACTAGGTGGAGACACAAATTCAAAATAAAATCTACAAATTCAATAGGTGGCAGCACTGGAAATAGTCGCTCACAGTCCCAATGAATTATCGGAGTATCTCTTTAGGTCTAATAGTTGCTAATACTGTGCTGTGAAGTTCTGAACCAAGCTTTTTCAAGCCTGTGCTGTGCACCTAATCTCAAATACACGGTTTAAATAATTACTCAGTAGGGGCCTATATCAGATAAATAGGTATTCTGATGCTGTAAAAATTACTATACTTCATGTGTAAAATCCACTTGACCAAAGCAAAAACTATAAGACTACAATCATGAGAAATATTTGGAAAGTTAATTCAGAGATCGGTGTAAATCCAGTAATGATTTTGCGGAAAGAAAGACTGAAGTGAGCTACATGTAACAAGTTATTTATTCACTCAAGTCTCTTGCAACATATTGATCTTGCATACATATAATATATATGTCTCATAAATGCTGAAATATTTTGTCTGAATGACCAGTGCATAGACTTCACACTTTATCTGTTTATAGCCAACCCAATTCGACCACCTTGTTCAGAATATTTCTTTACAATTCACATTACCTACATATATTCAGATGTTTGTATAATGCATTCTCCAAGTCAATTTGGTTTATCCTAAAACCACGTTAACTTGTATCATCACATGTATCATCACATTATCTGATCGTATGATATTCCTTCAGCAATATATAACACATATTGCACTTTTGTGTAAGTTTCAACTGTAAAAATTACATAACATTCATCTGTTCATTGTACACAATTCGATGTAGAGAACTATATGTTATCTCAAGGTATGTTTTGAAATAACTAGACACAAATGTACCATATCTCATCATGTTAAAGTATGATACAGTCATGCGTCAGTGAACTCACTACTACAATATAATGTACATGTACTTGCATACTCATCCAGCATTACAAGTGAGAAAACTTGAGAGCTTTCCTGTTTTTTTTTCTATCTTTGTCATCCTTCAACTTGATGTTGGCCTGTCTGATGGTATGGTGAAGTCTGATGTTAAACATCAATTAATTGCACAATCCCATAGTGGATGTGACAATCTCCGCAGACAAACTTCTCCACTCCTTCCACGTTCAACAAGGACCGCACTGGATTTCGTTTCACATTACTGTCATGTATTGAATTGTTGATGATCTTTGTGTACTCGAGTTCCATGTTTTGTACAAAAGATACCAAGGACACAGAAAAATCCTTGACAATTTCCATTTTCTAAGCAGCAACATTCCTGTGTCACCAGCATATGGTGTGTTTGTTTCTCAACTTATACGCTATTCCAGAGCTAGTTGCAAATATGAGGACTTTGTTTATCGAAGTACCCAGCTAGTCTCTAAACTGCTGCGACAAGGATATGTTTTAATACGACCTATATAGCTGCCTTTAAGAAATTCTTTGGACGTCATCATGATCTGGTTGATAAATACACCAAATCCATGACTGCCATACAACTAGATCTATTTTCATGTTAATTTTGAGGAATTCATGACGGGTGCCACTAGTGGGGCAGGAAATGCTCACTCGTTCCGGAACACCTGATTTCACTTCCTAATGGCCATTTTGGGGGGTTCATGAGTTTCCCTTTCATTTTTGTTTTCTCTCACTTGGTATGCCTGATGTGACTTTCTGTCCCAGGACTGTGAGATTGGATAACGTACCCTGATTTGTTCGCTCGGAATACTTGACAATGGGTATTGATTTTATGTTTATGGAACTGACAAGCCATTAGAAGCAACGTTGTAACTCCTAGACAAGAGGAACAATTTCTGAGGTAGACCTTACGTTGAGTTTGATCATCTGATGCCATCTTGAGTTAAGATGTAGGTCGCGGACGAATACACAATTGATCTATATAGACTCGCGCGAATCTGTCTTCAAGATTGATAAACATTGATAATGTTTAATGCGCCTATGGCAGCAACTGGAATGTGCTCTTGATAGTGTTGATATTTTTCATTGGATATACTGCACGCTTCTTCAAAACGATTACATCAGGACTTTCATTAGGATACACATTCTTGGATTACACAAGTGTCTTGGTGCTTCAACTCATCCACATGATAATTTTTGGCACTTTTCCGTCAAATCTGTGCCTTTTGTTGCATGCATGAATGCACAAAAACATCCATTCAAATATGCATTGGGAACTTTGTACCAAATTGGATCACATATCGGATTACCAAGATTACAGCCTGGCACTTGGTCAGCACTCAGAGCGGCTGGACTTCTGAGAACTAAGCCCACGAGACGCGGTTGTCGTGGTGGGGTGCTGCAACAACGGCCGATCAGGTGTTTAAGCTCAAAGCTTGCCCCTACCACCAACGTCTGTCGGTCCAGTGCTCGTGGAGTTAATCTGCATAATCTTGTGACTGTGCCCCTCGTATCTGATGTCCCCTCAAGGCCAGCAAGACCACTGGTGATTGGAGTGCTCAACGCCCAGTCTTCACGTAACAAAGCTGATCGGATTGGTGATCTGGTTATCGAACAGGACATAGATATTTTGGCATTGACTGAGACATGGCTGACATCCACGCCTAAAGATGAGTACCATGTGAACGCCCTTTCCCTCCATGGCTATAAACTGATTAATGTTCCTCGTCATGGTAATCGTGGATATGGCGGTGTTGCTCTCCTGCACAAAACCAACCTCTGCGTCACATCTAAGTCATCTTCTGACAGATGGAACAGTTTTGAACATTGTGTCACTACTTTCAGAACTGGATCACGATGTCTCAAGGTCATCATTATTTACAGACCCCCACCTTCTAAAAAGAATGGACTAACTCCCAATATGTTCTTTGATGATTTCACACCGTTTCTTCAGGAACATATGTCTAGCGCCGGAGACCTTGTCATCGTAGGTGATATCAACGTTCACCTAGACAAGCCTGATGAGCCCTACCCATCTAGATTTATCACACTGCTAGACTCTCTTAACTACGTTCAGCATGTCAATTGCCCTACTCACCGCTCGGGACACACGTTGGATGTTGTCATCACTAGAGATTCTGATGACATCATCCGTGAACTCAGTGTTGGTGACCTGGTAACTGATCACAACCTGTTGCTCTGCCATGTTGATCACCCAAAACCATCTCCTTTACGTGTAAAGGTGACCACAAGGAAACTTCACACTGTGAACATGTCTGATATCAGAGACGATGTCAAGGCCCTAGTTGCTCCTGAATCTCACAACCCGTCGTCCCTGACAGAATTTTACAATGCATCATTGTCAACGATTCTGCAAAACCATGCCCCCGCTCGGGAAAAGCTGGTGACGTGCCGCCCCTCCCAGCCATGGTTTACCGATAACCTTCATGTGGCTAAAGCTGCCAAACGAAAGGCTGAACGCAGGTGGAGACATACGGGTCTGGTGGTCCACAAAGAAATCTTCATTGAGGCTAGGACACGCTATAATGGCATGCTCACCAGTGCCCAGTCGCGTTATTACAACGACCAAATATCTGAGGCTGGCACAGACATGAGAGTGCTGGGTTCTGTCCTGAATAAAATCCTTCATCGCAAAAAAGAAGTCAAACTACCAGAGCATAGATCACAAACTGATCTGGCAAATAGGT
Organism: Terebella lapidaria; assembly: GCA_949152475.1. NCBI lineage: Eukaryota > Metazoa > Annelida > Polychaeta > Terebellida > Terebellidae > Terebella > Terebella lapidaria. The sequence continues at coordinate 24,066,441 of OX424570.1, forward strand.
TTGTTCACTTCTTTGAGTCCAAGATAGAGGCTATCAGATCAAACTTTCCTGACGTGATAAACATTGTTCCTGAATTGCCTCAATGTGAAAAACTCTTTGACAATTTCCCTCCTGCCACTTATGATGACCTCCAGAAGATCATAGTCAAAGCTCCTGCCAAAAACTGTGCACTGGACCCAATGCCCACATGGATGATAAAGCTTGCCGTCAACGACATCACTCCTATGGCTCTTGCTGTAATCAATGCATCATTGGCCACTGGTAGTGTGCCAAACTCAATGAAGGCAGCCAACATTACTCCCCTGCTGAAGAAACCGACGCTGAATCCTGACATTCTTAGCCATTATCGCCCAGTCAGCAATCTTCCGTTTCTCTCTAAGCTCCTGGAGAAGGTGGTAGCTAGCAGACTGCGGGTTCACATGGATAGAAATGGTCTTCACGATCCAATGCAGTCTGCGTACAAGCCTGGACATAGTACTGAAACAGTTCTCATCAAGATTCAGAATGATCTTCTCCGAAACATGGATTCCCGCTGTGTGTCAATCCTGGTTCTCCTCGACTTGAGCGCGGCGTTCGATACGGTCGATCACAAAATCCTCATGGAAAGACTGTATTGGCTGGGGATCCGTGGCGTACCATTGGACTGGTTTCGGTCGTATCTTACAGGGCGTGTGCAGTCTGTCAAGATTGGAGATTCCACGTCCATTCCATCTGACCTTCTTTCAGGTGTGCCTCAGGGGTCCGTTCTAGGTCCACTACTTTTCCTAGTTTATGTCCTACCACTACGACAAATCATCATGGAGCATGGGCTGGACTTCCATGGCTATGCTGACGACACGCAGATCTATATGTCTTTCCCAAACTCGCGATCTGTGAACCAAGTTGCGGCACATGTCCGAAAGCTGGAGCTTTGTCTAGTAGATATTCAGCATTGGATGGTCTCAAACAAGCTTCAGTTAAACAAGGAAAAAACTGAAATCATGCTCATTGGGCCTCAGAAACCGTTGGATACTATTCACCTGAGTCACTTGAACGTCGCAGGCACCGATGTTCCGATCTCCAAACGTCCGGTACGTAACCTAGGCGTCACATTCGACTCCTCTTTGTCTATGGTACACCAGATCACAAGCATGGTAAAGTCAGCAAGCTTCCACATCCGTAATATCGGCCGAGTACGTCAGAAGCTCACCACTCACACCACCAAAATCCTTGTTCAATCTCTGGTGATATCACGCCTCGACTATTGTAATAGTCTATTGTATGGGGCGTCATCTCAAGCTATGAACAGACTCCAGCTTGTACAAAACAATGCTGCACGGCTTGTAATGCAGACACCCAGGCGGGAGCACATCACACCAATTCTCAAAGGTCTACACTGGCTGCCTGTGAGCGCTCGTGTTGAATTCAAAGTGCTGGTATTGGTGTTCAAGGCATTGCATGGCCTAGCCCCCACGTATCTTCGAGACCTGATCACCGACTACAAGCCCGCACGCAATCTTCGGTCATCCACGGCGGGACAGCTCCTCGTTCCACGAACCAGGCTCAAGACTGTTGGTGACAGGGCCTTTTCCGTTTGTGGTCCAACCCTCTGGAACAATCTTCCTACTGGCATAAAGAACTCTGAAACCCTAAAGTCTTTCAAGTGTAACCTCAAAACTAGTCTTTTTAAACGGTGCTACAAGTGTTAATCTAGTCATATGTATCATTCGTCTATCATTACTGTAAAGCGCATTTGAGCACTCCGGTGGAAAATGCGCTATATCAAATGTCAATAAATAAATAAATAAATAAGATTGATGTTAGTTGATTAGCACATTTATCGGCCTTGCATGCCAACAATTATGATCTTTTGAACCATTCAAGGTATTCCATCTCCATATACCCCCCCCCCCCCGAAGTAATTACGGTAGAGTACGAAGCGTATTCATTTGATTAATATACATCTTTTATGTTTTGCAGTTTGCGGCTACGTCGCCGCACAGTCTACGGACTGTTTATTGTGCATTTGTGACGTAAGTGTTTTAGATCTCACAGTTTCCAAGGGTAATATAGATTTCTTTGCAAGTTGGATATATTATGTGTTTATTTGAATATAATTCTTCGGATTTGATTGAATTCCAGGCAGCTACAGGGTGTGACTCCAATATCGGCTGTAATGATTTGACGCCACCCTCCTGCGGTCCATATCAGATCAACCTCGGCTACTATTGTGACGCCACAGGAGTCTACCCTTCGGACTGTGATCCAGACGATTTTCAGCTAGTGCAAAGTGAGTTACTTACGTTGTATATAACGGGCAAGATTTTATTGATTATGGTTTAATGGGTTACCATTTACTTGTTCCGATGCTTACGTGCTGTAGTTTGAAGAATGATCTTCCTAAGATATTTTTGAACATCTTTTTTGAACTCGCAATGCTTCAAGTCAAAATATGAGACCTTGAATGTCAGCATTTAAACATTTATCCCACAGATTGGCAAAATTGTGCCAACAATTTCAATTGCGCGACCCAAGTCGTTGTCGACTATATGGATAGGTATTCGTCTTGTCATGGCCCAGCTCCAACCTGCGTGGAATATGCGTACCTTCATAGTGGAGGTCCTAACAGCGGATGTCCAGTTGTTGTTGATCCTTTTGTCTTGAACTTTGGAGAAGCAGTGGCCTCGTGTTGTGTCGGCCAAAATTGTTAAAATATTCTATGTTTTCAATAAATTACTTCGAAATCTGCACTGGGTTTGTCATACCAAAGTTCGACACCAAAATATTACCTTGGATGATATAAGGGGAAAATCGGCTCTACAAGATCACTTGTGTACAATAAAATGACGACGGAAGTAAGCACAGTGAATATATTTCGACTTACTGTAGTATGTATCAACATGTGTGCCTCAGGACGGTAATCAAGTCCGACTCAATGCACTTAGTTGGTTTTTGTGGTTTCTACATAACGCTATGTGACGTTTTGACTGCAGCGCCACCATCTGGCCGCGAAGGTCCGTAATGTTAACAAAGATGTTTGCCGCTGTTCACGGCATGTGTGTATATGTTTAAATGTGACATGTATTGTAGCGGTACGAAAAAATCAAAAATAATTCTAAAAGATACTGAAATGAGTCATTTTCTTTTGATACTTTGCAAATAAACTCTTGTAAATTTATCCAATACCACATTGAGTTCCAACCACACATCAGACTGATATCGAATCGGCCATCGTGTACGATATCGATACGTTACCTGTTCTAGGATCAGTGAATTCAGTCGCACTAGGTATTGTAGAAAACATTCACTAGGTGGAGACACAAATTCAAAATAAAATCTACAAATTCAATAGGTGGCAGCACTGGAAATAGTCGCTCACAGTCCCAATGAATTATCGGAGTATCTCTTTAGGTCTAATAGTTGCTAATACTGTGCTGTGAAGTTCTGAATCAAGCTTTTTCAAGCCTGTGCTGTGCACCTAATCTCAAATACACGGATTAAATAATTACTCAGTAGGGGCCTATATCAGATAAATAGGTATTCTGATGCTGTAAAAATTACTATACTTCATGTGTAAAATCCACTTGACCAAAGCAAAAACTATAAGACTACAATCATGAGAAATATTTGGAAAGTTAATTCAGAGATCGGTGTAAATCCAGTAATGATTTTGCGGAAAGAAAGACTGAAGTGAGCTACATGTAACAAGTTATTTATTCACTCAAGTCTCTTGCAACATATTGATCTTGCATACATATAATATATATGTCTCATAAATGCTGAAATATTTTGTCTGAATGACCAGTGCATAGACTTCACACTTTATCTGTTTATAGCCAACCCAATTCGACCACCTTGTTCAGAATATTTCTTTACAATTCACATTACCTACATATATTCAGATGTTTGTATAATGCATTCTCCAAGTCAATTTGGTTTATCCTAAAACCACGTTAACTTGTATCATCACATGTATCATCACATTATCTGATCGTATGATATTCCTTCAGCAATATATAACACATATTGCACTTTTGTGTAAGTTTCAACTGTAAAAATTACATAACATTCATCTGTTCATTGTACACAATTCGATGTAGAGAACTATATGTTATCTCAAGGTATGTTTTGAAATAACTAGACACAAATGTACCATATCTCATCATGTTAAAGTATGATACAGTCATGCGTCAGTGAACTCACTACTACAATATAATGTACATGTACTTGCATACTCATCCAGCATTACAAGTGAGAAAACTTGAGAGCTTTCCTGTTTTTTTTTTCTATCTTTGTCATCCTTCAACTTGATGTTGGCCTGTCTGATGGTATGGTGAAGTCTGATGTTAAACATCAATTAATTGCACAATCCCATAGTGGATGTGACAATCTCCGCAGACAAACTTCTCCACTCCTTCCACGTTCAACAAGGACCGCACTGGATTTCGTTTCACATTACTGTCATGTATTGAATTGTTGATGATCTTTGTGTACTCGAGTTCCATGTTTTGTACAAAAGATACCAAGGACACAGAAAAATCCTTGACAATTTCCATTTTCTAAGCAGCAACATTCCTGTGTCACCAGCATATGGTGTGTTTGTTTCTCAACTTATACGCTATTCCAGAGCTAGTTGCAAATATGAGGACTTTGTTTATCGAAGTACCCAGCTAGTCTCTAAACTGCTGCGACAAGGATATGTTTTAATACGACCTATATAGCTGCCTTTAAGAAATTCTTTGGACGTCATCATGATCTGGTTGATAAATACACCAAATCCATGACTGCCATACAACTAGATCTATTTTCATGTTAATTTTGAGGAATTCATGACGGGTGCCACTAGTGGGGCAGGAAATGCTCACTCGTTCCGGAACACCTGATTTCACTTCCTAATGGCCATTTTGGGGGGTTCATGAGTTTCCCTTTCATTTTTGTTTTCTCTCACTTGGTATGCCTGATGTGACTTTCTGTCCCCGGACTGTGAGATTGGATAACGTACCCTGATTTGTTCGCTCGGAATACTTGACAATGGGTATTGATTTTATGTTTATGGAACTGACAAGCCATTAGAAGCAACGTTGTAACTCCTAGACAAGAGGAACAATTTCTGAGGTAGACCTTACGTTGAGTTTGATCATCTGATGCCATCTTGAGTTAAGATGTAGGTCGCGGACGAATACACAATTGATCTATATAGACTCGCGCGAATCTGTCTTCAAGATTGATGTTAGTTGATTAGCACATTTATCGGCCTTGCATGCCAACAATTATGATCTTTTGAACCATTCAAGGTATTCCATCTCCATATACCCCCCCCCCCCCCCCGAAGTAATTACGGTAGAGTACGAAGCGTATTCATTTGATTAATATACATCTTTTATGTTTTGCAGTTTGCGGCTACGTCGCCGCACAGTCTACGGACTGTTTATTGAGCATTTGTGACGTAAGTGTTTTAGATCTCACAGTTTCCAAGGGTAATATAGATTTCTTTGCAAGTTGGATATATTATGTGTTTATTTGAATATAATTCTTCGGATTTGATTGAATTCCAGGCAGCTACAGGGTGTGACTCCAATATCGGCTGTAATGATTTGACGCCACCCTCCTGCGGTCCATATCAGATCAACCTCGGCTACTATTGTGACGCCACAGGAGTCTACCCTTCGGACTGTGATCCAGACGATTTTCAGCTAGTGCAAAGTGAGTTACTTACGTTGTATATAACGGGCAAGATTTTATTGATTATGGTTTAATGGGTTACCATTTACTTGTTCCGATGCTTACGTGCTGTAGTTTGAAGAATGATCTTCCTAAGATATTTTTGAACATCTTTTTTGAACTCGCAATGCTTCAAGTCAAAATATGAGACCTTGAATGTCAGCATTTAAACATTTATCCCACAGATTGGCAAAATTGTGCCAACAATTTCAATTGCGCGACCCAAGTCGTTGTCGACTATATGGATAGGTATTCGTCTTGTCATGGCCCAGCTCCAACCTGCGTGGAATATGCGTACCTTCATAGTGGAGGTCCTAACAGCGGATGTCCAGTTGTTGTTGATCCTTTTGTCTTGAACTTTGGAGAAGCAGTGGCCTCGTGTTGTGTCGGCCAAAATTGTTAAAATATTCTATGTTTTCAATAAATTACTTCGAAATCTGCACTGGGTTTGTCATACCAAAGTTCGACACCAAAATATTACCTTGGATGATATAAGGGGAAAATCGGCTCTACAAGATCACTTGTGTACAATAAAATGACGACGGAAGTAAGCACAGTGAATATATTTCGACTTACTGTAGTATGTATCAACATGTGTGCCTCAGGACGGTAATCAAGTCCGACTCAATGCACTTAGTTGGTTTTTGTGGTTTCTACATAACGCTATGTGACGTTTTGACTGCAGCGCCACCATCTGGCCGCGAAGGTCCGTAATGTTAACAAAGATGTTTGCCGCTGTTCACGGCATGTGTGTATATGTTTAAATGTGACATGTATTGTAGCGGTACGAAAAGATCAAAAAGAATTCTAAAAGATACTGAAATGAGTCATTTTCTTTTGATACTTTGCAAATAAACTCTTGTAAATTTATCCAATACCACATTGAGTTCCAACCACACATCAGACTGATATCGAATCGGCCATCGTGTACGATATCGATACGTTACCTGTTCTAGGATCAGTGAATTCAGTCGCACTAGGTATTGTAGAAAACATTCACTAGGTGGAGACACAAATTCAAAATAAAATCTACAAATTCAATAGGTGGCAGCACTGGAAATAGTCGCTCACAGTCCCAATGAATTATCGGAGTATCTCTTTAGGTCTAATAGTTGCTAATACTGTGCTGTGAAGTTCTGAACCAAGCTTTTGCAAGCCTGTGCTGTGCACCTAATCTCAAATACACGGATTAAATAATTACTCAGTAGGGGCCTATATCAGATAAATAGGTATTCTGATGTTGTAAAAATTACTATACTTCATGGGTAAAATCCACTTGACCAAAGCAATTTCTGACACCCCAAGAGCTACTATTAGACTACAATCATGAGAAATATTTGGAAAGTTAATCCAGAGATCGGTGTAAATTCAGTAATGATTTTGCGGAAAGAAAGACTGAAGTGAGCTACATGTAACAAGTTATTTATTCACTCAAGTCTCTTGCAACATATTGATCTTGCATACATATAATATATATGTCTCATAAATGCTGAAATATTTTGTCTGAATGACCAGTGCATAGACTTCACACTTTATCTGTTTATAGCCAACCCAATTCGACCACCTTGTTCAGAATATTTCTTTACAATTCACATTACCTACATATATTCAGATGTTTGTATAAGGCATGCTCCAAGTCAATTTGGTTTATCCTAAAACCACGTTAACTATTGTATCATCACATTATATGATCATATGGTATTTCTTCAGCAATATATAACACATATTGCACTTTTGTGTAAGTTTCAACTGTAAAAATTACATAACATTCATCTGTTCATTGTACACAATTCGATGTAGAGAACTATATGTTATCTCAAGGTATGTTTTGAAATAACTGGACACAAATGTACCATATCACTGGAAATATGGAAATGAATGTTATGTAAAAATTACATAACATTCATCTGTTCATTGTACACAATTCGATGTAGAGAACTATATGTTATCTCAAGGTATGTTATGAAATAACTGGACACAAATGTACCATATCTCATCCTGTTAAAGTATGATACAGTCATGCGTCAATGAACTCACTACTACAATATAATGTACATGTACTTGCATACTCATCCAGCATTACAAGTGAGAAAACTTGAGAGCTTTCCTGTTCTTTTTTCTATCTTTGTCATCCCTCAACTTGATGTTGGCCTGTCTGATGGTATGGTGAAGTCTGATGTTCAACATCAATTGTACAATCCCATAGTGGATGTGACAATCTCCGCAGACAAACTTCTCCACTCCTTTCACGTTCAACAAGCACCACGCTAGTTTGCGTTTCATATTATTGTCGTGTATCACATTGTCGATGATCCTAGTGTACTCGAGTTCCATGTTTTGTACAAAAGATACTGAGGACACAGAAAAATACATGACGATTTCCCTTTTCTAAGCAGCAACATTCCTGTGTCACCAGCATACTAATACGCTATTCCAGAGCTAGTTGCAAATATGGGGACTTTGTTTATCGAAGTGCCCAGCTAGTCTCTAAACTGCTGCGACAAGGATATGTTTTACTAAGACAGCTGCGTTCAAGAAATTCTATGGACATCATCATGATTTGGTTGATAAATACAACAAATCCATTTCTGCCATGCAACTTGATCTATTTTCATGTTAATTTTGGGGAATTCATCCCGGGTGCCACCAGTGGGGCAGGAAATGCTCACTCTTTCCGGAACACCTGATTTCACCTCCTAATGGCCATTTTTGGGGGTTCATGAGTTTCCCTGTCATTTTTGTTTTCTCTCACATCGTATGCCTGATATGACTTTCTGTCCCCGGACTGTGAGATCGGATAACGGACCCTGTTTTGTTCGCTCGGAATACTTGATAATGGGTATTGATTCTACGTCTATGGAACTGACAAGCCATCAGAAGCAACGTTGTAACTCTTAGACAAGAGGAACTATGGAAAGCCGGTGCGACATGCGAGAAATGATAGAAATGAAGCGAACCTGTCACAGCTTGGGGAGGTGGGGAAGGGGGGGGGGGGGGTCTGGGTCTCGGGCCTGCTGAAGAGCCCAGAAATCAGAGCCTTTTTATGTCCTGAATTGGTTTTGTGGCCTTTCCTGGGAATAAATTGCACTTGAAAATTCATCGATGACCATGTTCTGGAAAGTTTGTAAAAAATGTACATGTAGGAGGAAAGCTACACATTTGGGCCGGGGGTCCTGGGGCCCGCCCAAAGGCCCCAGAAGTCATAGCCTTCCTTATGTTCTGAACTAATTTTGTGGCCTTTCCTGGGTATGGTTGCACTTAAGAATTCATTGATGACCATGTTCTGGAAAGTTTGTAAAAATAGTATATCGGGTTATGTTGAAAAATTTAATGTTGTCATAGTTTCATATAGAATCTTGGCAAATGTATTGAACATGTTCTGAATAGTCTTTGGGACATAAAAAAGCTTGCTGCCATTTTTTTCATTTGGTCCCAATTGCCATCAGAAGCAACGTTGTAACTCTTAGACAAGAGGAACTATGGAAAGCCCGTGCGACATGCGAGAAGTGACAATTGAGAAGCGACATGTGACATGCGAGAACTTAAGTATTGCCTACATGGACATGCCTACAAGTTAGCCTATAAACTGCGGCACGGGAGATATAAACTGCGACATGCGACAAGCGAGACAACTTGACAAACTGCGACTTGCCTGAATCAAAATGTTTATAGTTTATAGTTCGCATGTCGCATGTCGTCTTTTACTTCTCGCATGTCGAACCGCTTTGCATAGTAACCAATAACTTGGATCACTTTTACAGCTTTCTGTATCCTGCGAGAGATTTTGGCAAGACATGACAAACAAGCATGTAGTTTCCTTGTAATTTTCCAGGTGGAGCAGTGAGAGCTCTGATTCTGACGGGGGCAGGGTGAACACCGACAGGATGGAGGTGTCGGACGCCGGGAGGCCCTCCAACACTGGCTCAGGAACCACTGGTTCTGGAAGCAAATCCTAGAAATACAAACAGGCGATTATAAGATAGTTTGCTCCAGTAACCATTCAGTCGCAAGGTCACCATTCAATTATGCAAATATTACTAAGTACAACTTTTTGTAGGACGCTTGGCTTTGGAATTTTGGGTGCTTTTGATGAAAATACATGCACTACACATTGCAGAAAAAAATTACCTTTGGGAAGGAAGATGAACTTTTCAGAGTCAAGAGGAACTTATCGACATCTTCCTCACAATTGCTGGTCATTCCATGCTTAATCACCATGATCTGGAAATATGCAATACAATAAAGTAAGGTTACTGAATGGATGATGGTGCTATATTCAAATAACCAGTTTAATGAATATATATGGAATGCTTCTAAGAAATGTAGTGAACATTCACCTGCCCTAGTGCACCACGGACCTGTGAGGCATCCGGATTATCTCTGGCTCCACCTTTGGCGCGGACAACTGAAAATAAATTTTCAGCACAGCCCTGATTGATGTTCCTGGTGAGAAGATAGCTGATATTATGATCTTTGTGGAGGATGTCCCACAATTGGAGGAGAGCAGAGATGTTTGCCATCCAACCTTTTAGGTATGCAGGCTGCTTGGATCCTGAAATGGATGAGATTGAAAGGTTATGATCGATGGATGCCACAAAAAGTATTACACATACATGTGATTTAGTATACCTGTCATAATTGTAACATAAATGCGATAACATGAGAAGTACCCGATACAACTGAATGAGGAAACTACATACTAACCACCAGCAGTGCTACAATATCATATGGTTCACCTATGACAAATGAACCGACCGTTCAACTTCACAGTCTGGAGCCAATCCAGTGTTTTGGCCAGGAACTCATTGTGCACAGAATTCTCAGAGAAGGCTTTTCTCCATGGAGCGGTAGATGACAAACTGCTGCTGTTGAAGCAGTTGAACAGGTCGTCGAACTTCTGGAGGAAGCACGCTGTACGGACGTCCTCTTCCATCAGACCCCACTGAGCCATCATTTGCATTCCTGTAGAGACATCGTGACTCACAACTTGGACCGCGAGTTTGACTCTCATCTTGCTGAAGGGTGGCAGCTCCAGGTTTTTTCTCGTCAGCTTCGGGGCTAACCTGGTTGGTTTGCTGCAATTCAAGTCATCAAACTGCCAGATATGTTTCCACTCTACGTCTTGTTCGTTGACTATATTGCCATGTGATTAAAGGTTGTTCCACACACTTTTGACAAGATGTGGAGGGTCCCAAATCAAGAAAATTTTCTTCTCATTGTGGAAGAAATTAAGCTAGGCAGGTGAGACTTTCAGTCGTGTCTGGAACAGACTGACATTGTTACATCCCTGATCACTCACAACAGCTAACACCTCACGTGCTATTCCTTGCAGGATCTGGATGGCCTCAAACAGGATTCCGAGCATCTCTTCAGCCGACATGGTGGAGTTGGACAAAAAGTAGGCGAATGGCTGTTTCCATGAGTCGATTATACCTTTGGCTACTAATACCAAGGCATGGTGACATAGCTTGTCCCCGTCAAAGCCTTCAGTGAAGTCTCGCTTGGGGTCGTACGCAAGTCCCTCCTTGATAGCCATCTCATCCATAGCGATGGAAACGATCATTCGATGATTGACTTGCTGAAGCCTCGGTGTTGTTCATGAGTGTTTCCAGAGTTTTAACAGATGATGGAGTGAAAGTTCTCTGAAGGGGTCGATAGGTGCTTGGTGATGAGTGCAGCAAGGCGAGGGACAGGGCCTTATTTGACGAAAACCACCTTTGACCTTGTCTTTTCTGTGTAGACGCTTTCAGTTGTGTCATCACAAAATTAAACAACTTTGGACCTGAAAACATTGGTCTATTCATTTACAAACAAGTCACCAAAATTCACATTGAAGGAAATCTGATTAGTGAAAATAAATTTTCAAAACAATTTGGTTCATTTGGCTGCAAAGATCGATGTATGAAGTGACAGCATCGAATGTCGGGCGGGTGGGGCAATTCCGGACACAGGCCTGAGCCTGTATTATATTTATATTGTCATATAAAATGCAGCACAATAGTTAAGAATGTACATATTGTGTCATGTTTAATAGAATAAGAAATAGACTTATCCAAACCCGAGCACCAAACCCGAGCACAAAAGGTAAATAAAATATTGCCTAAATCAGGGAAACCCTTGTGACAGGATGTTTCTTTTTGCACGCGATTGTTTGGAAGAATTCTTGGGAGTCACCGAATTTGACTCAGGTGACTTTGGTTTTTATATTTTCATTGACTTGTGTTCTGGAATTATATTTAGGTCATTGTTTATCAAAAAAGATTGGAAAGCACTTGCAGGAATCAGAACACCCCGTCTTCATGATGGTGAAGCATATATTTTTCACACAAACACATTCTAAGAAGGTGTCCGACGTTGATCCAAACCCACAGAACCTACGTCATAACGTCCCGCCCATTCAAATGTCAAGGCAGATTCCCAGTTCATTCACTATCAAATATAAAATAAGGGTTCTCAAATGATATGGAAATGTTCAATAGTGGAACTTGCAGGAAACTCGAGAATTTTATTAAATCTGTAGAATTTAGTGTAACACTAAGTAGATCTTTCTAGAATACAACAATTGAAATTGGTATTTTTTGCACTGTCCTTGATGTGTGAACGTTTCCTTTATTACAGGTGTTTCATATACAGTCAGTAATATATCTATGAGCAATTTGATTTTAATTCAATAAAGAACACTGCTACAGTGCCTGCAAGAAATGACCTTGGTTGGATTGCGGTCATGGAGTGAATATGAATGACGTTGCCATCTACATCGTCGTTTCACTAATAATACCCTAATGAATATTGACTGAAATAGGATAGGCCCTATCAGCAGATACATGAACATATAACATTACCATTCATTTTAGTCTTTTCGGGTGTCTGTTTTATTTCATCAACACAATGTATAGTAAATAATATTCGTACACAAGATTGCCTTCTATACTATAGGTATAGGCCCTTTGATGTGCATGTGCCTGTGGAATACTCTGAACGGGACAGATCGATTTACATCTGTGTCGTTATTTTCGGAAAATTCCTTGTTGATACCATTCACATATTTCTTTTTGCTTTATTAGCATAAACTACCAGTTGTTGCACCATTAACGCCGGCAATATTACGACGCTGGATATGTGGACATATTTATTTTTGGCACATTCACCGGTGTCCGACATTACCCTTCATGTCTGACTTTACCGCCTATCTACATACACTGACTTTCCCCTTCAAATTATCTTCATGTGAAAAGTAACCTCGTTTTCCAATCCCTTCATGCTAAAAATAGAAGAAAAATGTTGACTTTACTGAAAACAAGCTCGTGCAATTGTTTAATTCCTAAACGCGTCCGACATTCGACACGTTGACCCTAAATCTGTTCCAGTGTAATAACATCATAGCATTTAGATATTTTTAAGCATCTGATTAATAGTACATTTTGTACACAGTCACTATACTCTGATTTTGTTTTTCTAATTCGTTTACACCGATTTTGTAGTTGTTGCTTCCTTCGATACGCGCAATGGTATCGTATTATACAGTAACTTGGCATACGCCATCAGGGAGTCAAACGGCAATTTCCTACAGCATTCCAGACTTTTATCACGAAAACTGAAAAAGTCTGTCTATGTATGAGTATTTAATCTGTCTATGTATAAATATTTGAAATACAAGATACATGTACTCTCAAATTTATTCAACTCACGTGTAAACATATTAGACAGAGCAATATTTTAAGTACAGCTGGTTTACAGCGGGATTAGCAGAACCATCTTGCTCAGCAAACAATCTGTCCAGGTGGGGTCTTCTGTGCTGGCTCCCGTGCTGTCTTCGTTAAGCAGACTTTGTGGCACAGATGCATTTTCAAAAGACAACACCCTCGATACGCCGATTTTAGTAGTATCCACTGCGAGCAGCCTCTCGTACATGGTCTCAGCATTCATGTGCAATGGACGCTGGTTATCTTTGACGGGTTTCAACATGTCTGCCATTGTTCTGCCACTTGATCTTCGCATGGCTCAGTAAAAATTCTTTGATATCAGGCCATTTTCATTTGGTACAAGTCTTTGTTCTACGAACTTTGCAGCTGCCAAGCCACCTGTATCGAGAGCCTGGATCGTACTTTCGTCTATGTTGCTTGGAGCTACGGCTCCTGTTGCAAAGTTGACTAACTGTGGTGAGCAGTATGGCATGCGACATGGATGTGACCTTGAATCTCGGAGTCCCTTTGTTCGCATGTGACCTTGAATCTCCACGAGACAGGAAGAAGAACATTATGCGGTGATTGGTCTTTCGTCAGCAGATCAATTACACCGCATCTGCATTTCAGTTCCTTGTTTTCCGTAACTTCAATGACATAATCTAGTCAAACGGAGTTGGTGGCGATGAACAGATCTTCATCTTGCGTGTACTTAGCATAAGTGCTTTAGTTCGCAGCCATGGAAGGAACTCCCAGTGCGTGATAAGTTGATGATTAACTTGGAAGGCATGGACACTTTTGTAAGGTAGTCTTCATGAAACTTGAACGTAGGTGGAGTTGATGAGCCTTCTTATCGGAAGCTTTGTATTACTCATATCAGTGATGCATTTGAGATGGCTTCATGCAGAGTATCAGTGACAGGTTCGTTATTAGCACCATTCATGATGTCTGCCAACTTCATATACAAGTGCAGTTTGACTTTCACATCCAGACCTAAAAATATCCAGGAAGAGTTAGTTGAGTGTTTCTTCTATCAGTTTCAGACAGTTGATTCCACGATCGAAATCTTTTGCCAACAGTATGTTTTGGACAGTTCCTTTCGCATACATATCCGATTCATAGAGCAGGTTACACAACCCAGCATCGCCATGACGATATTTGATGCCTTCGATCACAACCATAAGGAAGTGCATACCTTCTTCACAAGATATTACACAACTCAACGTTCGTTATTCCTTTGTCTTTCACACACAAGTCCTGGGTGAACCAAAATTGAGTCGACTTGGATTCAGCATATGAATGAAAGTAAAACAAATACATTCGTTCAATACGGTTTTTATTCATATAACAAAGTGGGTAGTTACATGCCCAAATTTCAGCAGTTCTCGAGGCCAGTTCTGGCTAAACAACAAGCGGCAGTGCTCTCGCCAGCCGAAATAACACCAGGATGAGTCACGGGAGGACAACCGTCTACGGGGCCACCAAAGTGCAACTGTGCATACTCCTGACACGTTGGAGTTGCACCGTAGCAGTCGAAGCTGTATCGTTCAACATAGCCAGCCACGGTAGAAGACGCACAGAGAAAGTCGTTGGCGCATTCGACGAACTCTGTTATTGACAAAGACGAAAGCATTTTATGGCTGATAGAATAACTACATGTCTGTTTTGATAAATGTTCATTGAAGCAACATGACAAGATGTACTGGTTTCAATCGAAACATTTGTTTGTTTTATGGGCGTATGGTTTTCCCGTGTTGGTCATAACTAACCCCCTCAAATCAATAGCTCATATTCACAAGGGGAAAAAATGAGAGGATATTACGAAATGAATGACCTTAGGGTCGCACACATCTCCTTTGAAAACACTGCTGCATGTCTCGACATATGTCACACCTGGTTACATACAATTTACCTGCATATTGCACAGGATTATTGATATCACAGTTACTCCCACTACGGTCGTTGCCGTCACACCAGTAAAAGAAAGTTATCTGGTATGGTCCACAGGCTTCTGGATCCTGACCATTACAGCCTATATCCACATTACAACCAGTTGCAGTCTGGAACGAAAGGACATGTTATACATGTATGTACATGTAGAGAGACATATGGGTATACGTCCATTTGTTTCTCGTATATGTATGACAAAGTACAACGGTTGTTCCCTTTGTAGGTATGCATCAATCTATTACCATGAGATCTTGGTGATGACAATGTTAATACCTCAAAAGCCTAGTGTCATCAAGGACAGATAGTGTGAAAAATGTAATCGTTCCCAATGTACACCTGATGAAATTATTGCCCGATAATTCATTAACTGTACAATATTTGCCCGATAATTCATTAACTTACAATCTTGCCCGATAATTCATTAAAACTCTGTATAAATCCATAATGAACCACGTGAAGTGGGAAAAGGCTATAAAGCCGAAAGGCTCTTGAGCTTATGGTATGTAGGCCTATGTATGAGTTCATTGTGAAATGTATATAGCTCTAGGTGGATCTGACTAATAGGAACCACATGGTGGCGGATTTGGAGAGGCAGCCAGAGATCACCAGTGTCCTTTTCCGACGACAAAAACTACATGTGCCTCAGAGCTTCTGTTTCCAAGACCTCTGACTGTATTATCCGGACCCCCTCCCCCTGTATCTGCCCCCCAATTTTTTTTTTCTGAATGCAATAGACAATGGAAAACACCGCCAATTGCATTCCAGAAAATCAGAAACGAGTCTAGTTTCGAAACTCGAAGTACAATATCATGTAGAATCATGATTTTTTTCTCGCGGAATTTCGAGGTTTAGGAATCAGGTGATTTAATATGAAGTATAGAACATTTTAAGAACAACATATACTTGTCACCGAATGTCACTTATGTGCCGAACACCCAAAGTTACAATTGAACGTATTACAAATATTTTTACGATAATGAATACTCACATCACATATGCAGTATCGACAATCATTGGATATTTGCGCAAGAGCAAGGCACACTGAAAGAGATAGAACATAATGTTGAGTTGTATTAACTACACGGATCTTGGGTAAATAAATATTCAAGCAAAAAGTGAAAGCATATGAAATCTACTAAATGATCTGTACAGACTTGAGTTTGAACTTGTATATACATCGATACATGTGTGATACCATAATTACATATGCGATCACAAACACGTACCAATGAATAGCGTAAGGTAGAGTTTATGCAATTTATATTAGTGATAGTGAATTACATCATCCAATGTCATCGAATATGCAGTTTAATAATAAATGACTATTTGATACGTACATGTGCCGAAAAAGCAAACGACAGTCAAATTGTTCATCTTTGCAGGTTTGTTACAATTCTGCAGCGGTGAGGAGCAGGCAGGAGGCAAAATTACAGGGTCCCGTTGTTTGTTTGGGTATTTATAGAGGTTCTGAGATTTGTTCTTGTTTTTACGAGGGGGTGTAAACTTAATAATATCCATACTGAGTACAGTTGAACTGAGTACAATGGGTGGGAAAATAGATAATATTGCACGGAGAATTCTATTTCACTCTATTTGCATGATGTTAAGGCCTGGCAAGTTATCGGATACGACCTGTCTAGACTCCAGTGTATCATTCACATGCTCGTGAGTAAGCGCACTCGGTGTGAATTAATCACGAATAACATAAAGTAAACGGCAGATGTACATTGAAGTGTTGCGCATGAAAGCTTTTGTTTCCGTTTTTAGGTTACCGTACGTTTGGTCCAATAACTTATTGGTATGGAGTTGCGTCCGTCCGATTAGCCTTCCGTCTAGAGGGTTTACGGGGAGAGCTTAGGGAGAATCAAACTGACAAGAGCCCCTAACTAAGCCAACAAATCGGTTTTACCGGGATTTTTTCATGACTTTTGGGGAAAGTTAAGATAGGAAATTTAACATTGAGTTTGCTCGTAAGGTTCGTCCGTTAGCACGTCCGTCCGTCCGTCGACCGCCCACATTTTGATCTTCAATGTTTACGGTTAGGCTTTCCCAGGAAAGGTTTTTTTTTTCGATTTTCGCATTTTCCTCAAAATGGCGGCCAATCTCGTTGAAAAATGCCCAATTTTGGACTTTGACGGCCATTTTCTCGAACACTGTTCAGACAGTGTTGAGATTGTTGTTCCAAAAGATTCCTCCCATAAACCTCAGTAATGTGCATAGGATTGGTTGCCTTTGAATCGCCGGTCTGCGTGTGGCGGGCATTTTGATTTTTGACAAGAATTTTTTCACTCTTTGAAAAAATTTCGGCACTTTTTTTCCTTCATAATGAAAGCTGTAACTACTGTACTCATAGAACGGTTGAAGATAGAGCTTAGATATGATGCTTACTTTCAAATAGGAAGTCAGATTTGGCGATTTGTGAGGTGACCTTGAATTTGATCTTCGATGACCTTGAACAATGTTGAAAGGTCAAAACAGTCAGTTTTGGGTCAAAAGATGCCCAAATTTGCCTCCACACATGAAATGCTTGTAGATAAATCTTAAGTTTGCGTTATGAAAATATAAGAAGTCGTATACGGAACAACTAATGGTGACCTTGACCTCGGATGACTTCCGAGTGCTTAATGTTTGACCTGAAATGTGTAAATTGTCCGCTGAGGTTTAAACACTTGCACATACAGCTCAGAATTTTGTATAAACTTATATTAGAAGTGATGTATATATGGCACATCTGTGGGAGACCTTGAACTTGACCTTAGGGACCTTGAAGGCCAAATCTCGAAATCTTGCCTGATCTGACCTGTGTAAATTGGCCTCTACAGACAAAATGCTTGTTGATAGAGCTTATATGTTTGTATTATGAACACATATATAGTCATATGCACCATACCTAATGGTGACCATGAAGTTCACAAAGATGACCTTGATTGGTAAATCTCAAGGTCATATGTCACCTGCAATGCTTAAAAAAATTGTCCGGTAACCTAACTTAGGGCTGATTGTTTTTTTCTCTTTCACACGAAGCAAATTAATGAAGTATGTTGCACGGAATGACTACATATAAATGCACATGGTAAAAAGCACAAAGTTGGTGGAAACATCCAGAACCCGTCGATTTAGTATAATTTCCGATGCTCTGGTGCTCATTTTTACAGGTAACAGGTAAGGTCCTGAAGATAGAGGTTGTTAATGAGTGGTATGTTTGTTTGTATGAACACACTACCACCAATATAACTAGATTTATATGATGACAATAGCAAACCCAAATAAATATTTTAGGAATGAAAACAAAACCCTACCGAATATTCACACCCCGATCCACACTGCAAAAGGAGTATGACAAAGAAATAAAAACTCAATCAAAAGTCAAATGCTACAGGGTTCATTTTATCACCAGTTGTGTGCGCATTACTTCCTCCAGACTTGGATATGGAAGTTGACCAAACGAAAAGGTGACCAGCAAATGAGTGTGACAATGAAGGATATCGCATGTGTTGTTCTTTGGCCGAAACAAACAACACCAAAACATCCAAACAAAAAATCATTAAAAAAACGAAGATGTAATGGGAAATACCCGAAAATTGTGGTCACAATATAACCAAGAAACATAAATTCATTCAAAATGAGATGGTTATTGTGACTGTCAAGCAGAACTATCCGCGAAATAGGGGCCCAATAGCCTCTGCCCACGAGGGACAGAATTATTATACATCCAGAACGCTTTTGCTAAAGACCATTACATATGAACAAACGTGAAATCGATAAAAATGTCCAATTCTGATCACTAAACAATTGTGTTTCGCTCACTGGTGTTAGAAGCATGAAAACACAATTTTGCATACGACACTCAAAAATAAAACATACATGTAGTCTTGCGGTGTAAGTTTGGAGTACTGTGGTAATTGTAACAAAAAATAGAAAATGTTTGAAACTAAGTCCGATCAAACAAATATTCTGTGCTGGTTTATCGCCAAAACCTCATGTAGATGCTACTTTAGATTTAGATCATTTCATGTATATTTACATCAAGTGGTGGCTTAGTCGATATTATCTTCATCACTGTCTGCCCTGCATTTGGATTTTCATTTAGATGTACCAAATAAGCGGGTCTCTGAGTACCGACACTGCGAACACGCTGAGGTGGGGGGTGGGGTGGGGGGGGGGGGTGGGGGGTTACAGATAATGTTTTTTTTTGTGTGTGTTGTTGATGTCGTGTTGGCCATGGACATGACTACATGACACGTTCATGAGAAGCTTGCACCTGGAAATTTCTGGACCCTGCACTACTCCTCGACACTTCGTTGTTTGGGTACTTTGGGCCGCGGTTGGCCTAGAAGAACGTTCTAGAGAACCATCAATGGCAATGTTTATCGATGATTAATTGCTTGAACTATCACAGCTGCTCAACATCTGAGGTTAGTAAACAATATCAGACTGTTCATCTGAACACAACTGAGCAGTTATTCACAACAAATTGTTGAGCTCATTATGGTATTTTGAGACCATTATACTGGAAGACTGATGAACTCCTGTAATTCCACATTCGCTACACATCTTGCGTCAATCAACCAGATCTTGGTAACTTTTGAGGATTAACACCAGGTTTTGGTTTTGGAAACGGGCATCAATTCCGTTTGAAGGTGAAGGTTGTGTTAAACTTGAACTAAAATGTCAATCGAACCAGCTTCCTGCAAGCCAAACAACAACGAATATACCGGTACCTAATATACAGCTGCAGGCAACGGTCATGGATGGTCAACGGTCTTTAAACAAATGAAATAAATTTATATTATTCATGTGTTTATATCGAAATATCATGTTAACATGTACGAAAGTTTCTATACGAAAGTGCATAATGCATATTTCAGGAAAAATATATAGCTATATTTTGCAGATGTCGGTGCACAGATGGCGAATCACAAGCGAGAGCATTCGGTGATATGGGAATCGCAATCAGGCAGATAATTCAATCTTAAGTATTGGTTATTGATAACTCAAAACTCTTCAGTATTGGTTAAATACATCAAATTTTAAACAGTATTAATTCAATCACAGCTGTGCATTCATTCAATAAACATGCCCCATTATCGTGCATGATGACGTCAAAATTACGTGTATATTGGTAACACCAGAAAAGAGTAATGATGTCATGTGAACCCATGACACAGTGCTGCCAGATGACGATTGCAGATATTCCTTAACGCCCCACTTCTGCTTTCATGAATACCGGTACACATGAATCATGATGGTGGTTTACCTCACAAAAAGGTATGGTTGTTACCTCAGCAAAATTATGACATCATTTAATCAACAATATTGTAAATAGTGGGATGACACACCTCAATTGTTAGTTTATGTATTACAATTCCAAAGTTCTATGACAAAGCCGAATGATATACGAATTGATATTTCTTTACCAAGAAGAGAATCTTGGTATAAACTATACCCGAAATTCAATTTGAATTTTATGAGATAAGGCATGTATAGCCAAATTTCGGTTTACGAGGAACGACACCAGTACACTTATCCGTCTACTTCGTTTGCCTGAAAAGTAATTACACTAATTCGGACATCTTCATCCATTAGAGAGGCATTTCGTTTTGTACTGCATAGATCGAAGCGATTGAATGACATCGCTGAACTGTTTGAGCGAGCGCCGAGCCATCTCTCGGAGTTAATCAACGTGACCGTGGGCGTCATTCACAACAATGCAGGACCTTGACAGATATCAATAAAAACCTAGCATCATCAGAGAATATCTCAAGATTTTGCATAGTGGTATTCAACAGAAGAAGTCCTACGGAAAACTGCTGGGGATTCGTGGATGTAATAGTGCGTCTAATATGTCGACCCATTAGAAACCAGCGTTCAACGCAGTTCAACAGGTAAATGAGTCATGACAGAGAGAGAGAGAGAGAGTTGGTTGAAAGAGAGAGAGAGAGAGAGAGAGAGAGAGAGAGACAGTAGGGTTTCCTGAAGGTAGAGTGAGAGTAGGGTTTTCTGAATGTAGTTCCGATTTGGGCCTTTCTCGATTTCAAGGAAAACCTAAACATTCCGATGCAGCCAGGTGTAAAGTACTTCACCGTGGGAGCACTGTTAACAAACTGCCACACGTGCCTATACGGAAGTCAGACATCTAGATTCTTTGGAGTGTCCCGGACTCGATCGGAGATAACTTGCGATTTCAGTGAATGCAGTAGCTATTTTGAAAATAAACTATTATACATCAATCATGTATTGTATTGGAACTTTTGCAATATATGTACTAGTATGTGATGATATGATATACATTGCGTTCCAATAAATGCCGAAATTTAATAAAACACTGGTGTTTTTGTCTTCTTTGCAAATTGAAGGCCTATACAGCCAATTCATTACAAAACGAGACAATCAGAGATTGCAGACCCTCGCCCTTCAGATTTAGTCACTAAAATTAGGCGATAAATGAGAGTTTTGGTCTTAAAACCATCGGTTGTACGCCATACGATTGGGAATTGGCCAAAGAAAAATACAAAAATAGGTTGAACATTTAATATTGATTAGAACCGGAGTTATAGTCAATTATGTGATTTTATTTTTTCAGTTGCCATGGCAACCGTTTTCACCCGATTTTGGCAAAATTTGAAAGGGACTGAGCCATTACCATAGCACTCCAGCCCTATAAATTTCAAATCTATCGAACCGTTTGCCTTTGAGTTATGAGCGCAGACATTTGCACTGAAACGTCGCTGGCCAAAAATAACCGAAATCGTGACCCCCAATTTTTCGACATCCGGCAATAATGGAGAGTTTTCGTCGTACGACCATCTGTCGTACACCAAACGATCGGGAATTGGCCAAAGAAAAATACAAAAATAGTTGGAAAAATTAATATCAAATAGAACCGGAGTTAGAGCCAATTATGCGATTTTCTTTTTTTTCCGTTGCCATGGCAACCGTTTTCATCCGATTTTGGCAAAATTTTGAGGGGTCTGAGCCACCATCATAGTACTCTAGTTCTGTAAATTTCAAATCGATCGGACCGTCTGCCTTTGAGTTATGAGCACAGACATTTGCACTGAAACGTCGCTGGCCAAAAATAACTGAAATCGTGACCCCCAATTTTTCGACATCGGGCGATAATGGAGAGTTTTCGTCGTACGACCATCGGTCGTACACCATACGATCGGGAAATGGCCAAAGAAAAATACAAAAATAGTTGGAAAAATTAATATCGAGTAGAACCGGAGTTAAAGCCAATTATGTGATTTTCTTTTTTCCGTTGCCATGGCAACCGTTTTCATTCGATTTTGGCGAAATTCTGAGGGGAATGAGCCAGCACCATAGCACTCTTGCCCTATAAATTTCAAATCGATCGGGTCATTTGCCTTTGAGTTATGAGCGCAGACATTTGCACTGAAACGTCGCTGGCCAAAAAAATTGAAACCGTGACCCCCAATTTTTCGACATCGGGCGATAATGGAGAGTTTTGGTCGTACGACCACGGGCCATATATCAGATGATCAGGAATTGGCCATAGAAAAATACAAAATTAGTTAGAAAAATTTATCTTGAATGGAACCGGAGTTATGGTCAATTATTGATTTTTACATTTTCCGTTGCCATGGCAACAGTTTTTGTCCGATTTTGACCAGATTTGAGGAGGACCGAGCCACTGAGATACCGCTTCATCCCTATAAGTTTCATGTTGATCGGACCATTCTCCTTTGAGATATGCGCGCGGACAGACAGACAGACAAACAAACAGACATACAAACGGACAGACCCGATTGCAATACCCTCTGCCCCTATCGGGGCGAGGGTAAAAATAACGGTATGGTACAATCGCCTCCAATTCTTTATGCTGTGATTTCCATGTGGGAGCCAAGGAGACAGAGCCGATTGTGATTCGATTTAGCTTTGCAAATTTAAATATATGTGTTCATGAAGCGAAATAAATTGATTACATTTATTATTGCTAGTATGTAGCCTATGTTTAGGTCTATATACATTGATGTTGTTTCTCAAACATTTGCTCATTAAGAGAAACATGTTTTTTTTATACACAAAAGCCAAAGAATAACGATATAATCATTGTATTTAATCATTCTGTTTGAAGCCTTTCAATGGTTCCTGCAATCTATCTTAAATCTTAGACAGTTTTAATAATTGACAAGAAGGTTAGTGTCAGTCTCATTTTGGCTCTCCAGCTTTGGTCAAGCGCAAAGCGATCTGGCTGAATTTGGATTCCCTGTAATACCAGTGTCATGTGATCAAGGCGAGTGTGTTATTCTAAAAAGGTAACGGTCGAGTTTTGTGTGGCGGATGAATTCAGGAAGCACGATTACAACGGATGAGTGTATTCTGTTTTCATCCGTCGAACTAAACGAGCCCAATATTTTCCGATGCGGAAAAAACACACTAGCTTGGTCTCTTGCACAATTATTCAGACATATCTTTAGATGCTGTCGTAATATCCTACCAAAATTTTGAATATTCATTAATTTAATAATATTAATTCAATAATAGTCATGAATATGCACAGAATAGAGAGGTGTCACTGCAAATTTCCATTGTCTACCATTTTGCCCTGTAATCCTGGCGGCGGGAGGGGGTGTTGTAGTTTGTCGTCTTGTTTTACCAAGACTTATAGCTGTGTTTAAGAAATTCTATGGACGTCATCATGATCTGGTTGATAAATTCCCCAAATCCATGTCTGCCATGCAACTAGATCTATTTTCATGTTAATTTTGGGGAATTCATGACGGGTGCCACTAGTGGAGCAGGATATGCTCACTCTTTCCGGAACACCTGAATTCACCTCCTAATGGCCATTTTGGGGGGTTCATGAGTTTCCCTGTCATTTTTGTTTTCTCTCACTTCGTATGCCTGATATGACTTTCTGTCCCCGGACTATGAGATTGGATAACGGACCCTGTTTTGTTTGCTCGGAATACTTAATACTGGGTATTGATTCCACGTCTACGACTGTGAGTTATGTCATTTCGTTTTACTGCTATTCTTTCATTCATAAATTCACGTCGTAGTAATAGTAGTAAACACATTCAGTGATGACATTCATAAACCCCCTCCACACGTCAGGAGTGTCACCAGTTCAAAATACAAAAGTGGAGTGACACCTCCCTATTCTACACTCTGATACTATTACATGTATGCCTGTGGTGTCCAAACAAGAAAATACAGCTAACTGTGAGAGTCGACATTAGAGCTCGAGCACACCATCAGCACCCTAGACAGCGGAATGTATTCTACTCAACGTAACCCCCCCCCCCTCCAAATAAAAATGCTACCATAATGATATCCTCCCTTAAATGATTCCAATTCATTCCCGTATATTATGATGAAAGCATAGGCCTACTTCATTCATATTTTTCTAATAAGTAAACATTCATTTTGAACTCAATGAAACAGATACTCCTGCTAAAATGGTATTGAACCTTAATGAAATATCCTTAAAAATATTTTAAACTATGAGGAATATCTGCATCTGATATCATGATAATTAACATATATGCCCACTGGGCTAATGAAAAGACCAGTTTAAAATATAAAGGATTTTCTGAAGCTTCGCAAACCCAACACCTTGACATATAAAATACGTCAAATTATGGTAAATGTAGCCGTGGCATCGCAGACGAATCGTTGTGTTCGCTTCATAAGACCGAGGAATGCCACACGGCACACGCAAGCTTACATGGATGCTGCACAGGAGATTGTGTGCTCCAAAATACGCGTCATTGCGGTAAAATTTGCTTTGCATTCTGGGAACGTCAATTTCCATCGGCTCCGCCATTTTGACGTTTTCCAAACAATCTCAGCATTTTGCGTAATTTTCTCAAACCTAACACATCGATTTATGCATTATACATGTGTGGAATATTCAAAGTTTACCATCAATTCGAGAGATTTCATGTCAAGGACGAAGAAAATTCTCATTTGAAGTAGGTTTCTAAACGTTTAAATGCCAAAACGGGCGTCGATAGGTCGGCATGAAACCTCCATGAAAAAGTCAGCATATAGACATGTAGAGGGTTGGGGGCTTCGCCCCCAACGCTCTAATGTCAAAAATGTCAAGTATGGGCTTGGTAGCTCTTGGTTACTAGGACTGTTTTCATATGACATCATATTGTGCTTTAACGTAATAATGGTCTTTACGTAATCCAGAAAAAAAGTTATCTAGGCCCGACGTGGCTCAGCGAGTGATACAGATTTGAACTATTTTGAAGTACATGTATGGTGATACAGAAAAGTTAGCACACTTAAAGATAGGGTTTACCCTGCGGTTTTTTGCAATAAAATGGATGAATACATCCAGTTGAACATTCTGAAATTTTCTCATAATTTATGAGCACCTAATTAGTACATTGCAAGTGTTCCGATAATCAGCATTCTAATCAAATTACCCGCCTTTACGTTTATCCGCACGGGGGCGCATGTGTACCGCAAATGAAGTGTACTCGTGCAAACAAACTGGACCCGAGTTTGCCGTTCTTGCCTGCTTGAAGTGCTTCTGTGCTCACTTTGTTCGAGTGATTTTCACGTATTTGCTTTGATCTGTGCAGTTATCGACGTGTGGAAAGATGAGGAATGGGTACCTGCGTTTCGTTTGAAAGTGACATCAGTCAGATTTATTGTGAATCTTGGCAGCAGCCTAGGTAAAGTTAGCCTACTTCACTCGGGTGGATGGCACGACTCGCACAGTGTGTGGGTCGGGCCATCCACTATGCCTATGGAAATCGGGTCACGACATGGCGTTTGATGATTGTAACTTGTCACTTCTCATAAATTTATGGTAGAATCAGCGACGTGGATGGGGCTTCAAATGTCAAATAACAATCACCAAGCGTCAAAAGAGTGCCGACAAAAGACAAATATCAAATGACAAGTGAAACTTGTGAAAAGTGATGTGGCTGATTCTAGGCCCCCTACCATGAATTTATGAGAAGTGACAAGTTCCAATCATCAAACGCCATGTCGTGACCCGATTTCCACCCCAGAGTGAAGTAACTTTACCTATCTTGGCAGTAACTTGCAAGTTTCTGTCAAACCTTCACCAGTTCACGGTTCACCACACATTGACACAGTGACAGTCACCAGTGAGTGGACGTGCCGTATGTGTGGCTGACGAGTCATATCGACTATCCATCTTTGTCTTGTTACTGTTGGTATGATCAGATAGTGATTGGACGAAAGTAGGAAGATCAAAAACATTTTCAAAGATGGTGCGACGGTGTGTGGTTTTGGCATGTGGTGGACTACCTGAGCCCCAAGTGCGAGGAACTCACGTTTTCCCTTTCACCAACGGAGTGCCTGACCAGCGATGGCTAAGATTTGTGCGAGTCTGGAGAACTAACTTTGTGCCTTCAAAACACAGCCACGTGTGTTCTGAACATTTCCAACCAAATGACTTCGTCAACTATGAAGAGTTTAAAGCTGGTAAGAAATTTTGAGAAATGCCGAATTTGAACGCAAGGGTTGCATGAACAATAACATGGGCAATCTGAGACATATAGGCTATACTAAAGTTCATGCATCAGTGAAACACGCTTTTTGGCCGTAATTTTGTTATAAACAATCGGATCAACTTGAAATTTTGTGTGTATTTATTGGGCATCATGCCGTAATTTTTCACCATAGAGTTCTATCTCAAAAATTGAGAAAGTTGGCAATCTAACCCAATGTTAAATTTCAGCCTCAACATGGAATTTCAAAGTCTGCACAAAAACAACAATTTTTATTCGATGTACGAGTTATATATTACTTCAGAATACACATATTACTCAATATAAACTGACTATGCCTTCCGACTCTAAATCAACACAATACATTGTAGGTTCATTCTGTTTGGGCATAAACACGATAAAAGCCTCGAATTTGATGAAATTTACTTGATCACATTTCCGACTGAAATTTAGCATTGGGTCAGATTGCCAACTTTTTAAATTTTTTAGATAGAATTCTGACATTAGTGAAAAATTACGGCATGATACCCAATGGACAAACACAAAATTTCAAGTTGATCCGATCATCCAAAACGAAACTACGGCCAAAAAGCGTGTTCCACTGATGGACGAACTTCACTTTAATTTTGCCGCAACGCTGAATCACGAACAGTGATATTTTTTTGAAGCTGTTTTATCCTTTTGATAGATGTTGATGAAAAATGTAACATTTCTGCACTCAGTTGGGAGTTTAGCATGTTAGTGGTTGTATGGAAATCATTGATTTGCAAATTTCAGCCAGCAAAATTGCAAAATTGGCAAGGGTTTTTCAGCAATTTAAGCTGAATATTGTCACCAATGTAGACTATATTTTGATTTTGTGTGAATGAAGGCTAAGCCTGATATGTTAACTGGTGCCAAATATGGACATTCCTATTCTGGTAGATCCAATAGACTAGTGAAATGTATCAGATGCTTATCTCTGATGATCAGTCATACTGACATGCACATCTTATAATTGTGTGTGTCAACATTTGAACCATCGAAAAGAGTTGAACCATGTTTTGTTGCAGGCGTTGTGAAACTACTACGGTTGAAGCAAGGAGCTTTTCCCACGGTACAGCCCTCAAACGAAAAGCTGAACAATGTGCTTCTGAGGCCGAGGAAATCGAAGACTGGTATGTACCTGTGATTGTTATGAATATGGTGTAATGTATCTATACAACTATTTGCACGGGTGTTTGCCTGCTTCGGGTATATCATGATTCATGGTACTGATATTTTGTCATGGTACTGTCATTTGTACTTAATCAGGTCCCAGCTATTCCGAGAATGTCTTCAACACCACGGAGACATTTGCCGAGTCGAGGAGTCAAGATGTTGTCAAGATGGATCCAGCGCGGGTAAATCTTCAACAAAAATATGTTCTCACTTCTATTCAGAAAAATATGTTAGTTAATCAACTTTACAATCTAATTATCAGTTTCCAAATCTCTATATGTGTTCGTGATAATTTAATCCTATTCAAAGATTGGGAAAAAATTAACATGTGTTAAGTGTGAACAGTTTGGATGTTTGTTACATGTATTTGTGTATCCACCGACCCTTCAGGAGATCAAAGGGCCTAAACAGGTTATTGAACCACCTCTATCAGTGACTGAGGAAAGCGTTGAAGAATCGAGAGATCCTGTCTTGGTGGGTCCTCCACAGTACGATTGGCACCCACTCATGTCATCGAAAGGTGAGTAGACATAGCTGAAGTCATGTGTGAATTGGTTCCACTGGTAATAAGATCTTATTTTCCATTACAGCAATGATGGTGGGATATTTTCAGTTTTCCCCTTAAACGCTCATAATTTTGATGTTGAACAATCTGAAGTTTACCTTGAAAAAATATGTTATTTTGCATGGCCTAGATACTGAAATTTCATCCATCAGGTGTCCAAACTGCCCCACCCGTCCAGAACAACAACAGCGCATCGAGGAGTTGTCAGGTGAACAGTGGTGTGTTCTAACGGTGGAGTGTTCATAATACAGCTACTTTTGTCCTCGTGTGTTACCTTGAAATTCTTGCTATATACAGTGGTCCCTTTCAGACCCATTGATCTTACCTCCTGGCAACAAAATCAAGGTTTTATCTGAGAAGTTTTTCTACAGGTGTTCATCTACATGAAAATGTTAAACTTTTCCAAATAACGTCTTTGTCGAGGGGACGTCTTCATTGAGGGGAGTCCTGTATGAGTGAAAACATTGCTATTTGAGGGGGGACATCTGTTTGTAGGTGGTTTACAACGTAATTTTGTATTACATGTATTCCTGGCCTAATAATGTTAAATCGTGTATTATTCCTTGTGTACTCCAGAAGGCAACTGAAGCACCGATGGAGCAGGTGGCGGATAGTGAGTCTAACAAGGAGCCTGACGACATGAGTGAAGCTGGATTTGACCCTGAGGATGAGTTGTGGGAACCGGCTGAGGACTGTGATGACCACACTGATTCAATCGAAGAAAATTCTGACATTGAAGTCAACTACAATTATTCATTGTGAGTATACATTAGTCTGAAGCCAAAATGCCCAATATAGGTGCTCACAGAGTTATCATGTCCTTTGATACAATGTTATACAAATATTTCATCCAGATAATCATGTAACTTACTTTTGTTCCAGGAAAGTTGGAGAGCGGCCTCCCCAGCATCCGAAAGAATTCTTGATCTTTTGCAACATGTGTGGAATGCAAGTGCCAAACAGACCTCATCATTGTGAACAAGTTGGAAACATGCATCAAAGTTGAGCAAGTATGTGTATAGCATATTTGATGATGGTATCATTTATTCTATTCACTCAAAATGAATCCTCAATTATTTTTCTTTTCCGGGCATGTACATGTTATAAATATATTTTCCGATAACATGTGAACTAGTGCATGTATTAAGATAAGAGCAAAATGTGTTGGTTTAATGCAATGTTGCACATGTAGAAAATATATTAATAATTTCAGTCTATAAGGATTTCTTATGTTTCGTATAAACATCGTCATCCCTAATTTTACAGAAGTGCAATTGTGGCTACTTTCGGACATGATTACCAACTCTCTCTGTATTACTGTTGTTGATGACAAAATTTGTTTTGCATATTCCTAGTCTCGCTACCTTGAGGCAACATTTCTGCAACAGTGGCAAGACGAGCAGCAGTCCATGATCACACAACTGAAGGAGCGAGATGAACCACTGCACATCGCAGGAGATGGCTGAAACGACTCCCCTGGTTATGCAGTGAAATACGGCTCTCACACTGTGATGGGGTGCAGCGTCAACAATGTACTAGATTTCCAGCTTGTTTAGGTGTAATATCTTACAGAAGTATATTTCTGGTGCAATAATACATACACTGTCTTATTAAGGCATTTCAACAGAAATGCCTTTATGTTTTTGTCAAATTATTAGTTTTTATTCCACATTTTAGTTTCCGCACGATAACTTCAGTTTGCCTCGATGTATCTCCGCCGAATTTTCACCGCTGATCAGAAATGTTGTGTAGAAGAGAAGGAGCATATTGTTTTTGAGCCGGGTCCATGGGGATGAAATATATGTTTCTGGTTTCCGCACGATAACTCAAAAAGTTCTATGGCAATGACTGCGGAACTTTGCATGGAGGTTCATATATCACCAGGGAAGAAGCTTATTGATTTTGAGGCCGATCCGTCAAACGACTTTTGACCTAGGGCTTGAAATAGTTTTAGCTGAGTCATCCTTGAGGCTCTCATACATATCTCGAAACGTACATTATTTTCGGAATCGTCATACATGTGCTAGGCAAATATGTCTAAGGGGTTGTCAAAGAGCTTCATCGATATCTCGGAAACGGTGCCTCGTAGAGCGAAAAGGACGTTATTTTCATACTAATCGCCCTAGACAAACATGTCTTAATAGTATGGGGTGACCTTTGATCTTGATCTGAAATTTTTTACCCGAGTCGACATTTTTCATTTTCGTCGATATCTCGGAAACGGTGCGTCGTAGAGTGAAACGGATGTTATTTTAGGACTCGTCGCCCTCGACAAACAATAAGTCAAACATGTCTTAATGGTGTTAGAGATGACCTTTGACCTTGACCTGAATTTTTTTCGCTGAGTCGGCATTTTTCGATTTCATCGATATCACGGAAACTGTGACCTAGAGCAAACCAGACATTAGACAGATAGTTTTTGGGGGTATCAAGTTTGTCCTTCACATAGATGTAATTGCATAAATGTCTTATAGGTCTCATTGGGAGCTTCGTCATATTTTGTTTTTTTTATGCTTCACCCTGAAATGCCTCCAAGGCCTTTAGGCCTTGACGTCAATTTTTTGCATGAAATTTCTCTGTATATTTCATTTCTATTGGAAGAAACATTGATCACCATAAATCTCCAACACCATTTCAGTGACTTGTGCATAAAGATTAGAAGATGTGTAATCTGAATTTTTTTTTCCAATTACAGAGCAATGAAGTTCAAAACTCGGCAAGGTGCGAACTGGAGGGTCTGAAGCGAGCGATGGACTGCCTGTCAGCAAACGACTTGGTGGTGGCAGAACTGATCACTGATCACCACAAGACAATTGTGAAGTGGATGCGGGAAACCTATCCAGAAACATGAGAAACGAAGCACCGCAATGATGTCTGGCTTAGTCTTATCAATGTTATGATGGACACTGGACAAATGACATTTTGTAGACTTGCACTTATGCTTCCATTTTCTTTCTGATCCATTTGATTCAATGCTGACTTTGTAGCTGTGTCTTCGATTGCAAAAAATTGGTTAATGTGTGCAAGATAATCTGACATTCCACATACCAAACATTTACCTGCATTTACACAATTGGTTTGCTTTATCCGTGGAGTCACTAAGTGCGTTTTCATGTTGTCTTACTTGTGTCCTCCATTATTTACCATTGTCATTGTTTATTGCTCAGTGTTACATGATGTACTCAAATTGGTTTTAACTTTGTGATGCGTCGCAGACAAACATGTAGTCGGGTCTTCTCGACTGCAGCGTTCTCTGTGTTAAATCTTGTAACATATCCTAGTTTACAAATGAACCAATCTTCAAGCATTCGTGGTTGGTCTGGTTCTGATAAATGTGTGTCAATTAGTACATGAATTCAGCTCATTTCAAATGCTGCTGTTCTGACTGGCTGCTAGTCTTGGTTCATATCCCACGCTTGTTTTTTTTTACCTGGAGAGTTACACTGTAACCAGGTTTTTTTTAAAAACAGGGGTTATGCAAGACACATTTAAATTTGACCCTGAGGATGAGTTGTGGGAACCGGCTGAGGACTGTGATGACCACACTGATTCAATCGAAGAAAATTCTGACATTGAAGTCAACTACAATTATTCATTGTGAGTATACATTAGTCTGAAGCCAAAATGCCCAATATAGGTGCTCACAGAGTTATCATGTCCTTTGATACAATGTTATACAAATATTTCATCCAGATAATCATGTAACTTACTTTTGTTCCAGGAAAGTTGGAGAGCGGCCTCCCCAGCATCCGAAAGAATTCTTGATCTTTTGCAACATGTGTGGAATGCAAGTGCCAAACAGACCTCATCATTGTGAACAAGTTGGAAACATGCATCAAAGTTGAGCAAGTATGTGTATAGCATATTTGATGATGGTATCATTTATTCTATTCACTCAAAATGAATCCTCAATTATTTTTCTTTTCCAGGCATGTACATGTTATAAATATATTTTTCCGATAACATGTGAACTAGTGCATGTATTAAGATAAGAGCAAAATGTGTTGGTTTAATGCAATGTTGCACATGTAGAAAATATATTAATAATTTCAGTCTATAAGGATTTCTTATGTTTCGTATAAACATCGTCATCCCTAATTTTACAGAAGTGCAATTGTGGCTACTTTCGGACATGATTACCAACTCTCTCTATAATACTGTTGTTGATGACAAAATTTGTTTTGCATATTCCTAGTCTCGCTACCTTGAAGCAACATTTCTGCAACAGTGGCAAGACGAGCAGCAGTCCATGATCACACAACTGAAGGAGCGAGATGAACCACTGCACATCGCAGGAGATGGCCGAAACGACTCCCCTGGTTACGCGGTGAAATACGGCTCTCACACTGTGATGGGGTGCAGCGTCAACAATGTACTAGATTTCCAGCTTCTTTAGGTGTAATATCTTACAGTAGTATATTTCTGGTGCAATAATACATACACTGTCTTATTAAGGCATTTCAACAGAAATGCCTTTATGTTTTTGTCAAATTATTAGTTTTTTTTTCCACATTTTAGTTTCCACACGATAACTTCAGTTTGCCTCGATGTATCTCCGCCGAATTTTCACCGCTGATCAGAAATGTTGTGTAGAAGAGAAGGAGCATATTGTTTTTGAGCCGGGTCCATGGGGATGAAATATATGTTTCTGGTTTCTGCACGATAACTCAAAAAGTTCTATGGCAATGACTGCGGAACTTTGCATGGAGGTTCATATATCACCAGGGAAGAAGCCTATTGATTTTGAGGCCGATCCGTCAAACGACTTTTGACCTAGGGCTTGAAATAGTTTTAGCTGAGTCATCCTTGAGGCTCTCATACATATCTCGAAACGTACATTATTTTCGGAATCGTCATACATGTGCTAGGCAAATATGTCTAAGGGGTTGTCAAAGAGCTTCATCGATATCTCGGAAACGGTGCCTCGTAGACCGAAAAGGACGTTATTTTCATACTAATCGCCCTAGACAAACATGTCTTAATAGTATGGGGTGACCTTTGATCTTGATCTGAAATTTTTTACCCGAGTCGACATTTTTCATTTTCGTCGATATCTCGGAAACGGTGCGTCGTAGAGTGAAACGGATGTTATTTTCGGACTCATCGCCCTTGACAAACAATAAGTCAAACATGTCTTAATGGTGTTAGAGATGACCTTTGACCTTGACCTGAATTTTTTTCACTGAGTCGGCATTTTTCGATTTCATCGATATCACGGAAACTGTGACCTAGAGCAAACCAGACATTAGACAGATAGTTTTTGGGGGTATCAAGTTTGTCCTTCACATAGATGTAATTGCATAAATGTCTTATAGGTCTCATTGGGAGCTTCGTCATATTTTGTTTTTTTTATGCTTCACCCTGAAATGCCTCCAAGGCCTTTAGGCCTTGACGTCAATTTTTTGCATGAAATTTCTCTGTATATTTCATTTCTATTGGAAGAAACATTGATCACCATAAATCTCCAACACCATTTCAGTGACTTGTGCATAAAGATTAGAAGATGTGTAATCTGAAATTTTTTTTCCAATTACAGAGCAATGAAGTTCAAAACTCGGCAAGGTGCGAACTGGAGGGTCTGAAGCGAGCGATGGACTGCCTGTCAGCAAACGACTTGGTGGTGGCAGAACTGATCACTGATCGCCACAAGACAATTGCGAAGTGGATGCGGGAAACCTATCCAGAAACATGAGAAACGAAGCACCGCAATGATGTCTGGCTTAGTCTTATCAATGTTATGATGGACACTGGACAAATGACATTTTGTAGACTTGCACTTATGCTTCCATTTTCTTTCGGATCCATTTGATTCAATGCTGACTTTGTAGCTGTGTCTTCGATTGCAAAAAATTGGTTAATGTGTGCAAGATAATCTGACATTCCACATACCAAACATTTACCTGCATTTACACAATTGGTTTGCTTTATCCGTGGAGTCACTAAGTGCGTTTTCATGTTGTCTTACTTGTGTCCTCCATTATTTACCATTGTCATTGTTTATTGCTCAGTGTTACATGATGTACTCAAATTGGTTTTAACTTTGTGATGCGTTGCAGACAAACATGTAGTCGGGTCTTCTCGACTGCAGCGTTCTCTGTGTTAAATCTTGTAACATATCCTAGTTTACAAATGAACCAATCTTCAAGCATTCGTGGTTGGTCTGGTTCTGATAAATGTGTGTCTATTAGTACATGAATTCAGCTCATTTCAAATGCTGCTGTTCTGACTGGCTGCTAGTCTTGGTTCATATCCCACGCTTGTTTTTTTTTACCTGGAGAGTTACACTGTAACCAGGTTTTTTTAAAAAACAGGGGTTATGCAAGACACATTTAAATTTTCGGAATGTAACCAATTTTGTTATAAATTGCTGTGCTGTCCAATCTTGTTAATGTATATGGATTCTGAGATGGAATTTAAGATTCAATATATACATAAATATGTTATGTGCCTGATGGTTATTATACCAACACAGTACAATAGCACAGCATTTATTTGTTATGATGTGTGTCTGTTTGTACATAATTTTAGCTCATATTAAATGTTGAATATATTCTTACTATTATAGGCTGCTACTCTTGTTTCATATCTTACGGGTGGGAGGAGTGAATGTGGAGTTATATAACCAAATGTTCCTAATGTTACTTGTTTCATTTTAAATTGCTGCGCTTGTCCAATCTTGTATATAGACTTCTAGTCAGAATTGAAGTGTTAATGAATATGTTGTGCCTTGGGGTGTCTGGACAGTGATTACTAATTTACTAGTACATTGTGGTAGTAACCAGGCAACAGGGTCTTGTTACAGTGTTTGTGAAAAATATTATTAAACATCATGATACACTAAAGTTGTTTGTCATTATTGTCACTAAAAAACAAATCAATTTTGAACCATCAAGAATTTTTGGAAATTGAATTCTTGAGAATTATCATCATCGACATAATTTTTGGAATATATATTCAAACTTGCGATAAAGTAGATTTTAGTAGGCAGGGTGTTGGCCATTTATTACTATTTCGAGTAAACTTCGCTGTCATTTTACGATATCCGAAATTTATTCGGATAGCAATCCAGATACATAAACATATATATAAACGAATCAAAGAACATACTACCCTAGGTGGCACATAGCCGCATGGCTGTCTTCCTGTGTCACCTATTATAATCTGAAAGACCTTTTGATTTGGGAATTCAGTTCGCTCAATCACATGGATGAACTGGGGATAAGTACAGTATTATGAGTATATCATTTGGAGTTTGGCATGTGCAAAGTCAAAGCCAAGGAATTTTGATCAGATCACCAAACGCGCTAAACAATGTGATACTGGATTCCTCGGCACCAAACTCACGTTGAATATACCCACTGGGTGTAAACCTGATGTAGGTAACTAAGTTACCTACATCCCAAGATGGCCACGGGCAAGAACGCTTCAAATTGCTATTGGTGATTACAGATGATTCACGAGGTTTTGGTTGAAGAACTGTGTATATTTATATAATACTGGTAATATTTCTTGGCATCCAGTCGTCCTTAATCGTTCATCAGGCTGGAAACGCGCGTTTAGAGCGATTGTATTTTCCGAAGGGATGTAGGTAACGGTAACGACAGGATGTAGGTAACGGTACTCGGACAAAATTTAATGATGTAGGTAACGGTTGTTGAACATGAGCTCTGGCTGAAAATTAAAACACTGAAAATACACTAGAAAACACTGAAAATCTGATGGAATTTTGATAGGTATATGCTACTTCATAACCGCCAAACTAGAGATATATTTTCAAGAAGATTGGATGCGAAATAGAAGAGTTGGCCTTTCTCGCCCATAGTAAACTTCTGGTGAAATCGACAGCGGACCGGCCCCGATCGTTTTCCTGTTTCGTTATGTATAGCCAAAATAGGTTAACTTTTTGTTCACATACTAATCACTCCGAGAATTTAAACCTTATTACACTCTTGCCAATATTTCATCGAGATAGATCCGATATGCATGAATTCTTGATGAAATAATCCCGAAAAAAACACTGCCGTTTTCAAGTGTCACTTTTATCTTGCGTAGATTTCATACACTCCTTGTGGCAAACGCGATTATCAACCAGATGATCGGGAGAGTTCCAAATCCATCCATGCTTTCTCCATTGAGAGGTGTGAGCGCCGTTGATCTCAAATTCTAGTGTATTACTGAATGTATTAGTGGAGTACAGTGCTCTACATACAATTATTTGTTGGGCTAAATTCAACTTGGGGTAGACTGCCAACTTTTCATGTTTTTGAGCTAAAAGTATAAAACACACATTGTGGAAATTGCCGTTTGAGTCCCAGACGAAGTACATGTATGCTCTGTTAGAATGCGATACAATTCATCGTCGTGAAAATAACAACAGAAAACGATGTAAACGAGTTAAAAAAATCTTAGTATGCCTGTTCATCCCAAAGTGCATCCTATTAATTCACTTATTGACATGCAATCTTTTCAGAGTGAATTCCACCTGGGGAGATTAAAAATGTGGCAGACGGATTAAATATGACATTCATTCAGTGATGAGTAGTATTAGTAGAGTACAATGTGCTACATGGGCCAAAGAATTTCGCGAACGCACAAGACTTTGTGCATTTGCTTGATTTTTGAGAGCAGCTTATTCGTGTTGAATACATCCCAAATGTCTTCTGGTCCAAAATTATAACAATACTTCCATTCCTAGTGGACGTACACATGACCAAACACGGAAATATGCCCCGATTCCTGAGATCCCGTTTTGGGCTGAAATTGAACAATGGGGTAGATTGCCAACTTTTCCAATTTTCGCAATAGAACTCTGAAATTCGGTAGAAAATTGCCGCTTGACTCCCATGTGAAATATGCCAAATTATAGTATGAAACCATGCAGCATCCCAGAGATATTCCCAAAAACGGTGTGAACGAGTTAATAATCCGAGTATAGGCTTACATAAAGTTTTACTTGCATTACTCTTGAAAAAAATGTGTCAAATGCACTGTTCAATAACAAATGATTGTCCAATTACCTCAATCTCGACCTGCATCGCCTAAGTCGTCGAACCAGCTAATGTGAGAAGAAAGAAATTAGTGGTAACCAGCGAATATTTAATTTATCGCTCAATATATTCACCTTGTGAATAATCCGTTACCTACATCTTACCAAACACGTTACCTACATCTCCTTGTTAGCGAACTTTTCCGTTACCTACATCCCTTCGAAAAAATCAATCGCTCTAAACGCACGTTTCCAGCTTAATAAATGAACAACGATGCTTGTATGTCAAGAACTATAACCAGTATCATGAAATTATACACATTACTTCAACCAAAGCCTCGTACATAATTTGTATTCGCCAATAGCAATTTGAAGCGTTCTTGCCCGTGGCCATCTTGGGATGTAGGTAACTTAGTTACCTACATCAGGTTTACACCCAGTGATACCGGTAGATGTTGTTTTTGCAATGGATGGGTTGATTGATGTCTGGGAAATGGAACCTGTATCTGCAACATGAGCAAATGTCTCGGCATGGGCAGGGATCTGACTGCTAATCTCAACTTGCAGAATATACGTGCGCGCGCGTTTTACAAAGGAAAATCAATGGATTTAGCCCCTTCTTGAGATTTTCCAATGATTTCATAACTCTGGCTAATTGCATGTCTAATTTGTCAGCTGTCAAAACATAATTACGACTGCTTGGAATTCGGGGTCAATTCGTGCATGGCACGTCTCCTCACTTCCTGTTTTGTTTGCACGAGTTTGCGTCATCAAGATGGCGGCGCCCATGGTACATGTGCTCGCATTGGACAACGATATAAAATGTTCGATTTATTGATTATACGTGGTCACCAACAGTCGAGACTTGGTAGATGTTGATATCAGGTTATATACTGCATATTTATTGCAAAAAACCGCAGGGTAAACCCTACATTTAATACGACGCTCTCTGATTGGTCAATACACGTGAAGAAAAACGCTGTACTCCAATCTTGAATATAGAATGACAATAGCACCCGGCAGTATTTCGCCAGAGGGCGTGCGTTGTATTGATGACGTTTTTGTGAGGGTGAAGAACAATCAATTTTCCGTCAATGACGTTTTATCAAAACAGGCATTCGGTATAGTAAAATGAACACTGCCTTGTAATAGTACATTGGCATAGCGGAATATGCCCCTCGGGATACATGACTATCATCGCTTCGGCTCGGGCAGTACTACACACACCCACAGGGCAGTATTTATATATACCACGTATATATAAACATCCAATACTCAAGCACAAGGTATTCCGATCTCAAAGTCCAATGTCAGACAAAATCGATTACATTGTATGGAACTTCATGTTGCAGAAAGAGTGAGCATTTCCTGCCCCACATGTGGCATTCCAAAGTATATGCTCAAAGGTCTTACTGCATGTTGGTGACAGATTTAGTGTACTTGTCAACCAGATTGTGATGACGTCCAAAGAATCAAAGAAAGGGAGTGGCAAAGTGGTCGCCCTGAGTTTCTCGAGAAGTGCTCAGGCACGCATTTTTGTGTGAGTGCGGATTTCATTGATATTACACTCTCTGACATATCCTTGTCGCAACAGTTAACAGACTAGCTACTACATTCGGTGAGCAAAGCCCTTATATCTACAGCTAGCTCTGAAATAGCGTTTGAGTTGTGAGACATGAACGCCATATGCTGGCGCCATAGGAATGCTGCTGGTTAGAAAAGGGAAATTGACTATGGAAAAATTGAAATCATCACGTTTGTCCTAAAATCTAGTTGACAGGTTAGAATCTTTATCAATCTCCAACCTTTGTGCTAAATATTTGGAGAAAAAATCAGAGGAGTCTATAGTATCTTTAATTTCAAATTCCTTAGGATATATGGCATCTAAATAATCACGAAACTTGGGATTATTCAGTGACAATACATCATCTATGTATGGGAAAGTGAAATTGAAGCTACTAGTTTGCTTCTTAGATCCTCCTCGCTGTAAATGTTTGCCAACAATGGAGCACAGTTTGTACCCATAGGAATATTCGACCACCAAACTCCACAAAGATATCATCAATCAGAAAATTAACCATATTCACAATGTCCGTTTCTATATGGATTGATACTTACATTTATATGGAGCATTTAAATCATATAACAAAATAAGCAGTATTATATTCGACTACAATATACTTATAACGACGTTGTCCTTTTTTGGAGAGAAAGGAATGATGTATGCGTTTTTTTTTAAACTGAGACGTTAGTTCTGAATGAGGTATTGTGGTGTAGAAAGTGGAAAATTCGAATGTTCTAATAGCCGTCACTTTAGAAAGTGTATGAGCATGTAGATATTCCAACAAAAACTTGGAATATTTCAATATCCACATTTTGTTGATACCACTTCTAGAATAGATTTTTTCACAGTATTTCTGGAGACCGTGTTTATTCGTGGACGATATAACACTTAGTAGCTTGGAGAGACGTTTGGTGGAACATGATGCGGAGCCTGAAATATACCGTTGTTTATATGGATTTTTGTGTAACTTTTATTTCTGGATACAATAATCTACTGCAATAAATCTACAGTAGATTATTGGATACAATTATTGGGGGGGGGGGGGGTCATACTTTTTTTTTCGATGAGATTGGAGATTTTCGATGGGGTCGGATTTTGAAATTGAGTTATTTTGAGAAAATCTGAATAGTAAAATAGTTAAATAATTAGGTGGAAACAATCCACTCAATAGCAGTACATGGACTGATTGGAGTACGCAATGGAATTTAGAAATTGACAACAAATCGGATTAAAGAGAAGCACACCATCACGAAAAAAAAATTATGCGACCTGACAACATTTTTTAAGGGGGGGGGGGGTTGCAACCCCCTCACCCCCCCCCTCCCTAAATCCGCTAGTGTTACAATGCAGATGGAATGTAATTATGCTGAAATTAAAAAGGAATTCATCTGAATAGCATTCGTTTAAGTACCTCCCGTGTTCTTTTTAAATCTACTGGCCAAAGTCTGAATTCCGGTAAACACACGCACCATGAACAGACCCTGGCCAGTGACAATGAACATCAGTGATTAGCATGTCATGGTCACAACCAGCTTGCAACAATGGAGAGCTATACACTACTGGTGGCAGTGTTTGTTCCTTCTATGGCCCCGATGATACCTCGCAGTTTCGTTTCAGAGATGAACCCTTCAATTACTGCTCAAGGGCTATCTGACCGACTGGCCAAAGTATTAGGCTCTCGCATTATCGTCTTTATAGTATCTTCTTTCATGATTTCTTTGATGGTATCAACCTACAGGCAGAGCTCAAGCGCGGTTTATTACGGTATGAAGGGTTAGTTATAAAATGTTGTCAGGTCGACTTTAAGATAATTCAATCCAACTAAGTTTATTATTTATGCATGCCAGTCCCAATTCGCAAGTGTGTGTGATGTCTTCCACGTACATATACTATGTAAGACATAGGACACGAATGAATCGAGTAAAACCCCAACACGGCTTTATTTCTGTCACTCTTAAATATTAATAATCGCCCAATATCTGAACTTCAAATATTTGCATGATGTCAAAGATTTCCAAGTATGTTCTCAATTTTTCTTTTCCGTCGAGGACTGGTTGTTTTGGTCGACCATCTCTTCCGCCGCTTGAGGTTTCGCAACTCGGTATAGGCAAGCTGGCCCCGTCCCCTTTAACCCTTTCCCGGCTTTTTTTCTGATATGGTGGTCCATTCCTTGGTAATTTTCACGGGGGATGTGAAAATGTGTTGGTCTTCCTGATATACGGCTATCGGTACTTCGGTAGAGGAATTTGTCCCTTTAAATGCTGCCTCGGTCTCTTTTGGATCTTTTGTCCGATCCTGCTATCTTTCGGCAGCATTTGTTTTAAAAATATTAGTCCCAACAACCAGGTAAAAAAAATCGACAAAATATTTCGTTTTCGTTCGTTTTTTGAAACGAATAATACCAATATTCGGAATTCTGTATACTCAGGATTGGTCCACACTTTAAAATGGCGTTCACTAAAAGAGTAAATCTCTGTTGAAATGCTTTCAAAGGGGTGACGAGGTCGCAGATACATCTGAACTCTTCGCAATGAAATCAAATACTATTTATAAGCACCTTGAAGCGAAGCACCTTGAATCCCATGGAGCGAATCAGGGACCATGATATTTGTTTTGATAATTGGGTGTTCATGCTTGCAAGTCTCTGTTGCAATGCTTTCATAGTGACGTGCTGACTATGTTGCCCCTTAATAAGGAAATCATTTTGTGGTTATATTCTCAATAATGACGTTCTCAAATAGATAGGACATCCCGACAATATGATTACTGTATTTCATCCGCAAATACATGTAATTGTCTCGCCGCGAAATGTGATGCAATAAATTTAGGATTTTTTGTTTGAAAGTTAGCACTTTCGTATGAGTCTGTTCTCATGTACCATCACGAGCGTCTTGCTGATTGGTTTAATAAGGCCTGATGTTGATATCAGGGTCAGGTGTATCATCTTTGTTTATCTCTTACTACTCAACATGTAGTCATATCATTGTAGCTTTGTTCCTTCGTGTGGTTATGCTCATTTGTTCCTTCAAATAAAGCAAAGATATCAATTCGTTTCCCGTCATCGGGCAGCTTAAAAGTGAAATTCATTGTCAGGAAAAAGTATATTACCAGTATACTGTTTTATATTCCGGAAATCAGTGAATACTGATTTGGGTGAAAGTAAATTTTTCTCATTTTTTCTTCTCATTCGTTACATTATACATCAGTGAAACTTACAATGTCTGAAACTGACGGGAAACAACTGGCAAAATTGCCTTTAAATTTACGAGTTTTCTTCCCACATTAACAAATCTGCGGCGACGATTGACAGTGGCTATACTACCTTATATCATGTTCTGAACTTCTAATCCTGGAACAAATTAGAAACATGAAGTGTAAACCGCTCACAACAGATTTGTACTTTGAATATAGCTTCTGACAAAGCCATGTGTATAATATTGATATAACTTGCAAACTGTGTTTTATAGATGAATGGCAACTGTAAAAGTAATAATGATTTCTGATACTTACATATTTGGGTACGGTTGTTTTACTTATTCCACACATCTGGGTCCTCTGCAAAACTCTTATCCAAACTGATTCGTAGTCCATGCTTTTTTCCTCACCAAAAAATTCGAAGACATTCCACACAATTTCGTCTGTAACTTTAGCCCGAGCATGCCTTAACATGTATAATTTTGAATGAAATTAAGTTTACCGTGTCGTTGAAATTGGTATTGTCAATGCGTGCACTTGTTTATCTCAGCAAAGGAATTGTAATGTTGTTACCCCCTCGAACAACACAGCACAGTCATCATGGTCGTAATGCAATACATATGACCGTTTGGAGTTTATTTATTTGTGTATTTTTGTGTGTTAATAGCATTGTATTTTTTCGTTAAATTTATTTTCATTCCTTGTACATGTTGTAGTTACCGTAATATGCAACTTCATGAATATATCTCATCACATGAGAGTTGTCATGCCTTGACATGTTATGTTTATTTTTAATAACGTTTTGAATATCACAAAAAAAACTAGCTAGAACCTCCTTCATGTTATGTAATGTATGGATGTTCGTTAATTTTTTTATTTGTAATAATTATTCCACGAAGTTTGCAAATAAGAATCGCTAGCGCTATGATTCTCGTTTATCATAACGTGCTAGTATTCACAATACAATAGTCGTAAAATCACAGTGCCGAAACCGACTATGGTAACGCGCATTACCATAGTCAAAAATGGCGACCGGTATATGTGGTTCGAATTTGATCGAGCTTAACAACTTAAATGAGTGGCTATTTTGAAGCATTCAGAAGTCTGTGATATGAAGTTGATTGTGCTACACATAATGAATCAGAAGAGTTTTAAAAAATAGGCTTTTTCTACGAGATATCAGCGATTGAAAATCGTGGCTGACTATGGTAACGCCCGGGTCCATGGCTACATTGACTATGGTGACGCACAGTGTCGACTATGGTAATGCATTCACCACTTCACTGCAAATGATATATATAACACAAGAATTGGACAGTAATTTATACGATATTCGCATATATACTACAGGGTATATACGTCTTTTTCATGTTACAGTGCAAATT
The DNA here is from genome assembly GCA_949152475.1 of Terebella lapidaria. Classification (NCBI taxonomy): domain Eukaryota; kingdom Metazoa; phylum Annelida; class Polychaeta; order Terebellida; family Terebellidae; genus Terebella; species Terebella lapidaria. The sequence goes on from OX424570.1 coordinate 24,110,130, forward strand.
TTTCTTTTAAACTGCACATACTTGATGTAGTACCGTGCTGAAACCCATGCTGACACCGTGAGATATAGAACCACTGGGTCGCATGTAATTATAGCCAATTGCAATGATGAGAATAAGCCTATGGTCCCGGGTACATACAGACATTTGGTAAATTGATGACAACAAGATCGAGATGGAATGAAGACAGTTTGCGGACAATGTTCCAATACATGTAAATATGAAAACACTGTCACTTTCCGACGTCACTGCAGCCCTGAATACAGAAACAATTCAGGACAATTCGGGAGCCTCGGACAATAGGGAGAAAACATACATGTATATACATGTACCAGTAAATATTGACATATTTTAATAAAATGGGATACTTCTTGCCCTCGCACATCATTTGAAAGAAAGTCAATTGCCTCAAACTAAGTTCCCTATTCCTCGTACTGCTCAGTATATTGATCAGAGATATAAAAAAAATGTGCGAGACGGATAAAATGACATTCACATGTAGTGTGTAAAAAGTAGATCATGGAGCTTAATAATATTATTAACCCTGCTTTTAACGAGTTTTCGGTTGTCACAAACATAGTAGAATATTTGCAGTATAATTGGGATGTAATGTCTCAAAGGCCCAAAAAAGGCCAATAGAGGACCGTGTTACAAGCGGCTTATGTGGGACTATGCTAGTGGTGATATAGAAGGTTTGCAGTCTTATCTGTCAAACATCCAATGGGATGTGGTATGCAGAAATTATACTGATATTGATTTTGCGATGGAGGCTTGGACAAATACTATCCTAGACGCCGCAACACAGTATATACCAAATAGGTTGGTCACAGTGCGCAGAAATGACAAACCGTGGTATAATAATACCCTGAGACGTCCCAAACGGAGGGCTGACAGAATACACAAACGTGCTAAAACTATGAATAATGATACCAGTTGGGCAAATTATCGAAAGGCCCGAAATATTTATATCCAGGAATGCAGAAATGCCCATGAAAAATACGATCGAGATCAGTGTGCCAGGCTTTCCTTAAGCACGTTCTCAACGAAAGAATGCTGGAACATATATAAATCTGTGCTGGGTATGAATAGCGATACCGCTATTCCCGCGCTCTTACACGACGGACAAGTAGTCACGGACAGCAAGAGTAAGGCGACCATATTTAACAATTTTTTCCTGGATCAGTCAAAGATTGACGATACCGGTAAAGAGTTGCCCCATCTTACGCCTGACTCAATCCATCACTCTCTCAGCGATATTAATATAACCGCTAGAGAAGTGACGGACCAATTTTCTTTGCTGAAAATTTCGAAAGCGCATGGCCCGGATGGGATAGGGCCACGGCTATTGAAATTGATACAGCCGACAATTACCGATTCAATGTACTGCCTTTTTAAATCTAGTCTGGAACAAGCGAAAGTTCCACTTGGATGGAAACGTGCAAACGTAGTACCCATTCACAAGAAAGCTGATAAATCCTGTCCGTCAAATTATCGGCCGGTATCGCTATTAAACACCACTGGTAAAATGCTTGAAAGAGTTGTGTTTAAACATATATTTAATCACTTCCGTGATGTTTCAGCGATAACTGGTTGGCAGTCTGGCTTTATGCCAGGAAGCTCAACAATTTGCCAGCTTCTTGAAATTTACCATAAATTTTGCGAGAGCATAGAGAGTGGTAAAGAGGTCAGAGTCGTATTTCTGGACATTAGTCGTGCTTTTGACCGAGTTTGGCACAGTGGTTTGTTGTATAAACTGGAGGGGACCGGTATCCAGGGTAACATTCTCAGATGGATACAGAGCTATCTGACGAATCGCCAGCAGAGAGTATGTTTGGATGGCGAAACCTCTGATTGGGGAACCGTCTCAGCTGGAGTACCCCAGGGTTCCATACTTGGTCCCTTATTTTTCTTAATATTTATAAACGATATCACTGAGGTTGTGCGCTTCACTCAATACGGCTATTCGCAGATGACACTTGTCTGTTCATCACGGTTGACAATCGCCAGCAAACGAGCGCACTAGTCGAATCTGACCTACAGGCAATACACGAATGGTCCGAGAAATGGCTCGTGACATTCAGTGTCCCCAAAACAAACTCAATGAATATCAGCAATAAATCAGATAGGGAGATGGTACCCCCTCTCAGAATGAATAATATGATTATTGCTGAAGTTTGTACGCACAAACATTTGGGGATAACGCTCACTCAGAATTTGACGTGGCGCACACATATTGATGAAATTGTAGTCAAAGCAATGAAACGCTTAGACATCATCCAATCTTTTAAATTCAAATTATCAAGACGAACGCTTGAGAGATTTTATAAGTCGTTCGTCTTGCCTGTGTTAGAATATCGTGATGCGCTATGGGACGGGGCGCCTGACTGCGACCTTGATAAGCTAGACCGAATTCATATCAGAGCTATGCGAATCATAACGGGCGCAACAGAGCGTTCCCATGTGCAAAATTTGTATGCCGATCTTGGCTGGCTTTCCCTTTCTCAGAGAAGGAAATTACACAGACTCAAGTGGTACTTTAAAATAATAAACAATCTGGTGCCGGCATATCTGCTAGACCTTCTCCCTCCTACTGTCGCCGAGCGACACGATTATGGTCTACGCAATCGTAGCGATATCACTACATATCGTACACATAGAGAGGTCTTTGCGAAATCTTTTTTTCCTCGTACCACTAAGGAGTGGAATGAGCTACCCATCAGTGTGCGTTGCTCAACCTTCTTGTATTCATTCGATCAACAAATTAGGAATATAATAATTGCTCCTCCCACTCGTGCTTGGTACGGCATTGGGGACAGGTTCCTCGATGTTCACCATACCCGTATGAGGGTGGGTTGTAGCATGTTAAAGGCTCATCTCCACTACAATTTACATGTGGTGGATAATCCACAGTGTGTCTGTGGTCTCGGTATTGAAGACCCTATACATTATTTTCTCAACTGCCCACTGTATGAGCAGCAGCGAGTTATCCTGCTGGCATCGTTGGCTGATTACAAACCTCTGAGCGCTGATATGGTATTACATGGAAATATCAATCTGCCGATCTATGACAATATCAAGATTGTTCTTGCCGTACAATCATTTATAAAATCAACAAAACGATTCTCATATCTCGATTGATTTCACGTACCTCGTCTGGTTCGATTGTATATCTCGAGTTGATACACATGTATTTACATGTAGTACAATAATTGGGGCAAATTACAAATGCCATATTGTGTTCTTGATGAAAAAATCCAAGTTTTAGTTGGTGGGAGGTATGTTCAATTGATGACATCGGTTGTGGTGTCGCGTATTCGTTCACCGTATTGTCTTTGGCGGATATCGACGCCACAGCGCGATGCTATCAACCTCAAGTCCATTCAATATTATGAAAACTACCCAACTCATATCTCGCCCCTATGGTCCTATAACCTATTGTCGTGGCGTTCCGTCCGTCGTCCGTCTCGTCCACAATTTTGTCTTTTTTGTTGACGAGCGGGTTTTTTTTTTCTGAAATTTTGCACAAAAATTCATTTTTAAGGTCGAGTAACGGCGTGGCTAATATCTCGCTTATTATCGACTTTATAGGTTGGGAGTCAATTCTGGACATGTGGGAAATGATGTATGCCGAATATTTTGATGGCCTTGAGTTTGACCTTTCACCTCACTGTCAGGGTCATTTGTACAGGAAGTTAATATCGACTTTACGGCTTAGAAATCAATTATGGACATGTGGGAGATGGTGTATGCCGAATGTTCTGGTGGCATTGGGTTTGACCTTTGACCTCATTTTCGGGGAGATGATATATGCTTTGATCTCATTTTCGGAGATATGCTATATGCTGAAGATTCTAGTGACTGAATTTGACCTTTAGTCCCATTTTCAAGGTCGGAGCACAGGTCATATATCACCTGCTATGTTAAAACATGAAATTGTCCGGTAACCTATTCAACCCTTGGGCTAATTTTTTACGTATAATATCGATGCATTATTACTCTTATTCATTTTTCTGTGCGGGACGCAATATGCTCCAAAGCGAGAGGGTAGTCTACCCCGATGACTCCGTAAATGTATGCTACTATACCATATGATTGCTACATGTAATACTAGTATCATAACACATTTATTACGTTGTCCGTTAGATAATCATGTTATACAATTAATAATTGTCCACACTCATAACAAGTTGAATTATTTTCATGATATGAATTGATAAATTGTTAACTTTCTGTTTCTGATATCGAGTTATTTCATGGTCAATCTGAAAGTTCTATAGTTTCATCATGCCATTATAAAAATACAGATTGATTGTCATACTATCATGCTTTCATCATTATTGCCATGTACATATTGTGAATATTGTTGTGTCTTATACGTTGTATAATATTGTGTTGCCAGTTTTGTTTATTCACGTTGTAAATAGTCGCACTCGCAGAGACCTTCACATAGGGCTTGCCCTGCTGGTCAATGCTCAATGTTAATAAAATATGTTTACACCAAAGGCCCAAAGAGTTTGGTCCCACAGTGAGTGCCGACATACCGGTTTTGGTATTTTATACCCAGACAAAAAAATCCGTCACAACACATTTATTTCCCGTTTTCACACGGTTTGTTCTTGATAAGATAAAATGCCTAGATAGAAAACAAGATGAACGGTGCCACAGGAATGACCCATACACTCCTTCTGTAACTTCTGTTGTTTGATTTAGCCTACATGAATTGTGATCCATGTTTACACGCCAAAAATGCGAATCGCTCTCAAATATCGTCAATTTACATGTGCATGCGACTCGAACGCAGTCTGACCAGTGACGGTCGCGGTGACCAGATCACATGCGACTGGCGTGCAACCGAATCGCTGCGACTGATTCGCATAGTCTGACAGCAGCTTAAATCAAACATTCATCTCCGTTATTGAAATTCTTCAATATTATGACAATTTGATGGGGAAGTGCACAGATTTGTAAAAAAAAAACAAGGGTGCTGTAGCTTACCGGCAATCATGTGAATTGCATAGAACACTGAATACATATAAATTGTTACACTGATATTAAAATCAATATGTTAAAACATCTTCGTAAATGTTGATAGAAACACATTTTCTGTATGGACTATAATACGAAATCACGTTACATCTTGGAAGATTTTTTTTATTAATGACAAATTTTCACAGATAGTCGATTCAAAGGCAACAAAACTTATACACATCACAAACGTACATAAGGATAATCTTATACATGATTTTGAGGAAAACTGTCTGAATAGATTTCGATAAAATGACCACCAAAGGCAAAATTCATCGTTTTTTCGACAAAAAAGGTCGTTTTGACCTTTCAAGGTCATTGAAGGTCAAGTTCAAGGTCACCACTCAAACCGCAATATATGATTTCCCATTTGAATGTGCCACTACTTAGGCTCTATCTTGAAGTGTTGTATGAGATTACTCTGCATAACTCCCATTATGAAGGAAAAATTGTTGAAATTTTTCAAGTCCAAAAAAATTTTCAATGCTCAAAATTTTTTTTTTATTTTTTTTTGCTGGAAATGGTTCAAAACGAATAGTGACTTGATTTGGGACCAAAAAAATTTTTTTTGCCGACTCGTCAAAAAATCAAAATGGCCGCTCCACGCAGACCGTCATTTCAAAGGCAACGAAATTTATGCACATCACAAAGGTACATGAGGAGAATCTTATACATGATTTTGAGGAAAACTGTCTGAATAGATTTCGAGAAAATGACCACCAAAGGCAAAATTCATCATTTTTTCGACAAAAAAGGTCGTTTTGACCTTTCAAGGTCATTGAAGGTCAAATTCAAGGTCACCACTCAAACCGCAATTAATGATTTCCCATTTGAATGTGCCAATACTTAGGCTCTATCCTGAAGTGTTCTATGAGATTACTCTGTATATCTCCCATTATGAAGGAAAAATTGAGTGAAATTTTTCGTCCAAAAAAATTTTCAATGGTCAAAAAAAAAATTTTTTTTTTTTTTGCTGGAAATGGCTCAAAACGAATAGTGACTTGATTTGGGACAAAAAATTTTTTTTTCGCCGACCCGTCAAAAAATCAAAATGGCCGCCACACGCAGACCGGCGATTCAAGGGCAACGAAACCTATACATGTCATAGAGGTACATGAGAGGAATGTTTTGAAACAAAAATCTCAAAACTGATCAGACAGTTTTTGAGAAAATGGCCACCAAAGTCCAAAATTGGCAATTTTTCGTCAAAAATGGCCGCCAAATCGGCAAAAACGATTCAATCAAAAAAATTTAAAAAACGTTTTTAGATATTGGCCGAAGGTATATTCTGACAAATCTATGGGGAAATTCATCATGCCAAAAAAAAGTTACAGATCCGGACGGACGACGGACGACGGACGGACGACGGACGAAAAACCACGATAATAGCTTATCGGCCCGCTAAAATTCAAATGTGGCTTCATGCCAGACCCTGCTTTTAATCGTAAACTTGACGTTTCTCATCATGTGTATCATAGTTCTGAAATAATAACTTTTATGGAGTTGCTGACCTGTGTACAGTAATAACATCGCAGATGTTTTTTGACATGGATATGTGATAAAAATAACAGATGATTCGAGAGTTTTCAACACATACTCTACCCCTCAAATCATTGTTATGTTGACAATATAATTGTTTTTGTGTACGAAAGACCCATCGCATTACCATAGTCATTAAATTGCCTACAAATCACATTACCATAGTCTGACATTCGCGTTACCCTAGTCAAGACACAATTGTCCACCCTCCGTTTCCACTAATATGTCACCAAATGACCCATTGCACATAATCGGGATTAACCTACATGTATCGATTTCGGTATATTTCGAAGATCCCCTCGATTTATACATGTTGTATGCATATAAATTCACGAGCAAATTCGAACCACAAGTGCCTGTCGCCATTTTTGATTATGGTAATGCGCGTTACCATAGTCGGTTTCGGCTATGTGAAAATTACATTTGGTGTTGAAAATTGACGTCATTTGCACATGCACAGTATCGGTTTACAAGTCATCTGCTACTGATACAATGGAACTAATATCTCATATCAATCGATCGTTGCAACCTATATGTCAATCATGTCAATAGACGCCGGATTCTGTTATCCTATCTCAACTTCAGTGTCAGCCAACGAACTCAACCGGGGATATGAACAGAATGAGGTGAATTGAGTTCCGGAAAGGTGAGCATTTCTTGGCCAAGTAGCGCACCTTACTCTACTCACCCACTGGATGTATACCATATTTAATCCGTCTGGCACACTTTAAATCTTAATTGAATTTAGAAGAAATAGTAAGCTGCGCTACATCGGCCCATTTCTTGCGCCACATTTGGAACCCGTATGAATTCAGAAAAAAAATATAATGCAAGCAAGTCCTGTAGCATATTTGGCATAGGTTCCAAAGCATTTATTCATCAACCGGATTGTGAAGTTCATAGAATTTCTGAAATGCAGCTATTAGTTTTGTTCGAACATCTTCATCGCATCAGTTCAAAAACCATCTGGGTACTTTGTTGCCCCAATATATGCGACTACACGAAGCTCTGGAAGAGCATATACTACGCTTTTCGAGCGACCACATTGTTATGCATGTGCTTGACACAACAGATGATCAACATACCTACTTCGAAATCAAACTACGTAGCCAATCTGTATTCCAGATATGGACATTTTCTGATTTCTATTTGGTCAGGCCTTTGCCATGTCAGAAATGTTATAAGTTATGTGATTGTTGTCATTGACATCAGGTTATGTTGGTGGTTGTCGGTTTATACACATTTTGTGTTGCTTAACTATTGATGCTTGATATTTGGGGGGTATTTTCCAATTTCAGAATGCGCACTAGAGATTGAGAAGTTCAAAGTATGCATCTATCTTGCAATAATTCTTAAATTGCTTCGCATGTCTTTTGGACAATCTGTTCTACTAATACTTTTGCCAACCCTGCACGAATATGACTGGACTGCGGTAGAATGGGCAAACAATTCAGTCGCCACATCAGATCAGGTTTTGAGATCAGAAAAAAACGCGATGATTTCTCTGATCCCGAATGTTCAGGATCCTGATCCCTCTCCAGTTTTCTGCAGGATTAGCTTTTTGATCTCGGATCAGATTTGTGAATCTGAACGAATGAAAACGCACCCATTGCTTGTCTGCTTATGTTATTGCTATCATATATCGTATTTGGTGAAGGTCCTAATGGTAGTATATAAACTAATAATTGCAGCAAGAATTCTGGTGGATTGTTTGCTGCTAAGCAGGTATTCATGAAGGAAATCGATCATATTGTTCTCCGCAGGACTCTCACAAATCTCTTTCATACATCATACGACGCGACGTTGACGCGATGAGTCGTCGTCGACTGCAAGTCTCCACGACTGAACTTAGCGGTCGCGTCGTGAAGTGTAAAGCCGGCTCAGCCATGATCAGTTTTCATACAGTGGATACGTGTTGGATCGTGTATGAGATTGGTTTGATTGTTTTTTTCCCTTCTGCAATTCGTGGATTTGTTTCAGATGCCGAAGCATGTCGACAATCCCAGCACAAGGGGCAATCAAAACTGCCTCCCTTATCTTCTCTACCGCGCTTGAAATATTCATCTTGAACTACATTCTCCATGTGAAGACCAACACAAATTCTCACTTATACGAAAGGCCAACAGTCTCCTCAAGCCCACTCAAATTATCATACTTAAAATTGAACTTTTTTTTCATTTGACACCAATTGATGAAGTTATATATGTGCCAATGTAGTCATTCGATGTATAACAAGTACTCTTACAAGCACTTTGATTTTGATATCTTTTTTATTATTGAAAGGCCATATTTCCACACACAAAACCACAACTGGAGAAGGTCGCGGTATTGTCTCTGACTCATTTACATGTATCACGTGACTAGCAGGTTTCCGACCCATACGTATCCTGGCAACACTGTGTGACGTTGGTGGCAAAGTCAATGGCATCCTGGGGCGGAGCAGCACAGTTCATGTATTGTGCCTGCAAAACCATAATAATAATTGTTGTTATACAGCTCAGAACCATCTCATTCACCAGTTGGAAGCAACCTAACTCCCACAACTTGAAAGTCTCAGTGAGCGTATTTTGCTTGAGACATATAACTTTGATGGCTGCATGCTACACATTAACCGGCTGGAGGTGACAACAGTTGTCTCGAACTCCGCCTCTTGTGACTACGTACACAGATTACTACTACCATTACTACTACCATCCCCCCCCCCCTACTCATTAGGATGCACCATTGATAGTTAATCAATCAATACTACCTTATGCAGCTCGGCATACTGCTGGCATGTGGGAGTGGGTCCGTAACAGCCCTCAGCAAACAGGAACATGTAGGTGTCGACTGTAAGGTTGGAGCACTCCCACTGTACCGTGCACGTCTTCCATTCTGGGAAGGTTTCAGCGAAAATAGAATGTCCGTAACAACCTATTACATGTACTGATGATACAACCAGATTTTGGTGATGATAATATCAAAATACGTAAACAGAGCCATCTCACGATTACTTCATGCAAATTCATACAAATTATCGTTTTCCTCAGTAACTGGCACATTGTACCTTGTACAACAATGTTGTTAGGGTCTTCCAAGTCACAAATATAGCCCTTCGAGTCACAGTAGTAGCCTAGGGTGATGGCGTATGGACCACATGCCTCAGGGTCCCCTCCATCACAAAGAATGTTCTCTTCACAACCAGAGGCCTGTATCCATGGAAATACACACGACTTGTCAGCCAATCAAATTTCCAGTATATTCATCAGCATACACACATGTATACACATACATATATTATAAATATTGAAAGCACAGTGGTGGGAGTTTCATGCGAGTATCATTTCTGAATGATTTCTAGTATTTTTTAGGAGACTGGCTGTCGATTTTTCATGAAGTTTCACATATTTAGTGTTATTGCCTACGATGGATATTGAATATAAATGTTAGTATTATGTTCAATGTTAGTGTTAGGCATGGAAAGACGTGTGAATGGGGTCTAGTGCTTCATAACAGTGTGATGCGGTACTCTATGCCTTGTTGTTGCATTGAACTAGATTTTAACTCGTTGAACATCTTCTATAGAAACGAAAACTTGTATATCATTTCGTCGAGGTTAAGCTAATTTGTTTGACTGAGATTACATTATTAGCATATGGTAATATGTTACTCAATGAGAGTATCCGTATAGTCACCTCACATATGCAGTTTCTACAGGTTTCTGGAAGATCAATCTGCGACAAACAGACTGAAATGATAGAATGGAAATAGAACTAAAATAGTGAAACTCCAAAAATATCTCAAATGAATATATTACAAAACCGTGTAATAATCTCATTTGGAATATCAAATGGAAGAATGATTGCAAAATTTCAGTATTTGAATGAAATTTTGTCACGTAGGTCCATTTTGAACTGACTGAAAATCTACTGCAAATAAAACTGCACGAATAAGTGTGTTGGATATATACAAGTAGTATTCCATTCCATACCATAAAGTGTTCAATATCATACAGGAAATAAGAACATAACACTTGCCTGCAATAAGAAGACACAATATGCCAATGGTTTTCATGTTCGTTGTTTCACACTGCTCGTCGATGAAATAAAGTATAATGAAATTCTTTGGAGATATTCAGGTCCCCTGGGCGTCTACACCTTTTTGTTTATATCAATATTTTCTCCTCAACCAGATTAGATACTGGTAACACACGCTAGATTTCACACACACGATCACGTAGGCATTATGTTCTGAGATAAACTATTCACGTAGTCAACCACTGGGAGAAACTGTAGTTTTCAGTCACATAGTAATAGTTATATTTCGGTGTGTATATCCAACATTTATCATGAGACCCACTACTACTTTCAGTTCGATTTCAGGTTACCATATGCCTAGGCATAATACTATTATGGTCATTCTTCGGTCGCCTGTGGGCTTTGGATCGATTGGTGCTGACTTTCGCGATTTTTTACGTGATATGAGCGTGGTTTTTGAGAAAATCACTACGATGGATCACAGCTCCAGACAAGAGAAATAAGCCAGTGGGCTAAGATATTTTACCAGAACTTTCTTTTCAGTTTTGAACAATTACAGGTATGACCTTGACATTCACCAGTCAAGGTCATCTTGGTCAAGTTAAGGCTCACCAAAAGAGTCACTATTATTTTGTTTCTATATGCTCATAATACAATACCTAAGCTCAACTGTTTTGTCTGTAGTGGCTAATACATATTTAATGTCAGGTGTGACCTTGCGATTTAGCCTTCAATGTCATCTGAAGGTCAAGTTCCCCATATGGGGTGCGTTTCATTTGTACGGATCACAAATCAGATCCCAGATCACCAACCTGATCCTGCAAATAATGGTACGGATCAAAATCATGATCCCTAACATTTTGGATCAGAAATATTACCATGGAAGACTGATTACTCCGATCCCAAATGCTGATCCAATGGGGTCACATGTGAAATGTACATACCGCTTCTGGATGGACCGCTTCTAGATGGATATAATATATAGAATTAAATGTTTATTTTAATAATATTATTGCCCAGCTATGATGGTTCATCAGATTTTGGGATCAGAGTTGTTTTTCGCTGTACGGATCATAATCTGATCCTGTTTGGGATCACGTTTGTGATCGGTACATGTGAAACGCACCCATGATGTGTAACATAAAACTTCCCGCATACTTATACTTCGAATCTAAGGCCACACCATATTGTAAAGTTGGTCTATGGATTTTTTCCCCAAAATTTTCTATACGGAGATTTTTTTTTTTTTACAAGTAAAATTTTCCATCTAAGGAATTCTGACCAAAATTTTCTATACGGAGAATTTTTTTTTTTTTTACAAATAAATATTTCTTCTTGGGTTTTTCGACAATAATTTCCTGTATGCGGGAAACATTTTTTTTTACAAATACAGATCTGCTTAATGGTCTTTCGACTCTATACTGAGGGTATTTTGGTCAAATGTTCCCACTCAGAGTGTTATTACAGGTAACACATGTGCATTTAAGAATTTTTACAATGAATTATATACGTTGCCCAACTTATATAGAAAAAAAGAATGAAACAAATCTGTGCAAGATATACACACTTTATTATGGCATCTACTCTGTAGGTATCAAAATGAATGCAGTTAATATAATCAGGCAGGGAACAGATCGTTAGCATACATGATGGCAATGCAATGATGAATATTGTTGAACTGGTCATTATCATAAACTGATAATTGGTCATCATCATTAACTGCTTGGAGAAAGGTGTAAATATTGGTACTATTAAATCTGTGGAAATGTTTTGGGATTAGAAAATACGATGATACATATTTAATACCACGAATAGTACAATTCCCTGGAAAAAAAACTGCTTAATATCATCTTTTCCTGAATTTTATATCGAACCGCTTTGCTCGATAACAATCCAAGATAAAATACGAGTGGCGGCGGTGAAATAATAAAAAACATTTTTTTTGATATCATGAAGATTTGTAGCGGCGATTTTTGTTTTTGAAAAGTGAAACTCGTTTTTTATAGGCGGCGATTCCATAGACCAACTTTACAATTTGGTGTGGTCTAAGTTTTTTCGGCAAAAGCTGTAGCCTCAGACGCCAATTTACACATATCATTTCACACTTGAGATTCAGCATTCAATGTCATCAGAGGTCAAATTTAAAGGACACTTAAATATGCCACATATGACTTTCTTTATGCTCATAATACAAACATAAGCTATGTCTACAAGCGTTTTGCCTGTATAGGCTAACTCACACATTTCCGGTCACCAAAAGATGCTTACACAAGTTTGAAGTCACCAAAAGATGCATCATGTATGACTTCCTATATGCGTATAATACAAACATAATGACAGTCATTTGTGTGGCTCAACATTATAAATTTCGCCGGTAATATTCCATAGTCATGGGGCTAAATTCTATTTTAATCATTTGAATTGTTTATGGTATGCGAGGGCCAGGGGGGAGTGTGCATAAAGGAGAAAGTTTATGGCAATTTCGTGTCCAATATTTAGCTGCATTTGTTGTATCATTGATACATCTCGGGGGTTCATGCAGGTATGTTATGCTCAGCCGCAGACGAGCAGTACTAAGGAGTCACACATAGCCAGGCCCATGTCGGAAAAAAAAGTGTACGGAAAACGAACCGGCATGAACGTTTACTAGCCTAAACTGAAGCACAAGTTAATTCGAGCTTCGGTTAGTCCATCATAGGTCAGCCTCACTCTGGGAGAGTTTCTCAGTGATTATAAGGTTTGAATTACTGTCATGAAACTGCAAAGATATATTTACAGAAGCATAATGTATATGATGGATTTCCCAAACGTATTAATCCATGGGGGAGAAATAAAATGTCTGGTGGAAATTCCACTAGTTAATGATCACACCACAACTGTGACAACATACCAATGTTGCGAGTACGTGTGAGGAAGGAACCAACGGCTTTTATCGGTATATTTTGTTCAAAGGAAAACTCCAGTTATTCTCATATTTCAGTCACACTGATTTTCTGGTATGCCCATTGTCAAAGTCATTTGTGCCCCCAAAAGATGACGGCATGCATTGAAAACGTTGTAGCTTTTGCATGCCGACATCTAGACACGTTCGTTCCTATCTCAGTCACGACAGACTGTATAGTGTACATTCATCCTTACAATGGAACTTCGGCTTTATATTAAACAGCACCGATCCCATACGTAGATTTTTATTACACTTGAATGAAGATCCCATTAACAATGCACCACGCCGTAATTATCATAGCAGCAGTTTGCGGCAGCATCCCCCAGATTGATGAGGTTCGGATCTGATACAGGGGGACATCCGCCCATTTTCCCACCAAAGTGAAGTTGCGCAAACTCGAAACATTGCGTTTCGTATCGGTAGCAATATCCATACCTGCAAATGTTAGAGTCGGTGTTTCATCACATCAGCTGATGGATGTTTTCCTTGTGAATATCGCGATGGTGTACGTGTGGAAAACATTGTTTGATCAATATGAATTTAAACTATCGAGAAATTAGCCCAGATTGCACAAATCTTCAGATACCTTTCCACGTATTCCGCGACAGTATCATTCGCACAAGGGTAGTCGTTAGCACAGCTCTGCCATTCTATAAGAATAGACCAAGTAAATGTGAAGTCCTACTTTAAGATGATGATAGTGATTTTCTTGGCTGGACATCACGTAGCATTTTATCGAAGGTGAAGTGTCTCCTCTGATTGGAGCGAACGCGAGTGGAAATATGCATATATACTGCTTATTCATAGAGATATAACAAAATATCCAGAATGTTCTAATTAATAATTATTCCAGTTAAATATTCCACTCATTTTCTTGTAATATACTCACCCATTATTTGGACATCATTTGTTTCATCACATTCGTTGCCAGTATATCCATTGACATCACACCAGTAAGAGAAAGTTATCTGGTATGGTCCACATGCTTCTGGAACCTGGCCATTACAGCCTATACTCAGGTCACATTCTGTAGCAATCTGGAAATTAGCGAGCACATCATATATACCGAGCGATGAATCTCCATTTGTGTATCATTTATGTCCTAGAATGGCAGAATCATATATATGCATTTAAAGTTCAACAAAAGCTGTGAGAGACTAGATTTGACAGTCAACTGCTAGTTAACATGAGGTAACTTTTATTTATTTCTGCGATTATTTTTCAGCCGATTCTATTTCATATCACAACGGGACACTTTTTGACAATATGGAAGAACTTTTTGTTACGACTCGGCACATACCCAAAATGTAAAGAGTGCATACATGTAAATAGTAAAACCAAGGTGGGAATACACTTGGAGTTATGATTGCATGATTTAAAGGTATCTCGAAGATCCAGAGAATCCGAACGGTAACATCCATTAGCATTCAAACGACAGACATGTACAAGTGTATGGCATTGATTGTGGAGACACATCGGAAAAATAGCATAAATTGGTATTTTACAATATCACCATGAAACCAAAAGAGAGGAAACAAACAATGAAATAGCTACCTACACATGATATGGAATGGCGGAGAATTGCATAGAGTGAGGGACAGGCAGTCATGCCATATTTTTCTGTGTGACACATGTTTCACAGAATATTTCACTAGTCTTGGCTGTTGTCAAATTTATTCCTGTACGGCAATAGTGCGTTTTGTTTATAAAGTTTTGTACTTTAATTGATTTTCGTTTGTATTCCATATGAGGTTACCGGACCCTAGGTCCGATAACCTATTGTCATCACGTTGCGTCCGTCGTTCGTCTGTCTGGCCTGAACAATTTCACTTTTAAAGTTTGCTTATGAATCAGGCACCTACGTGCCCAGATTTGCCTCTGTTGATGAAATGCTTGCAGATAGAGCTTATGTTTTGGAGATTAGAGATTATGAATCAATTGTTGTCATATAGGAAATGATGTATGCGGAATAATTTGATGACCTTGAACTTGACCATATTTTCAAGGTCAGTATTGGCCTTTGGTGGTTTAGGGTCGCCACTGCGCCTAGTTTCATACTTATGGTCATTTCCGAATGTTAGGAACACATTCAGTAGTGGGGAAGGCAAAGTCTTCAATACGCACATTCCGTCGTTAAATCAGTTATTTCTCTATTCAACACAATGACTATATTTATATGTTATTTTATGCTCGCATGTTGGGTACACTCATTTTGTTGTGGCGAGACAGTAGGCGGGGTGGCTACACCGTTCACATGGCTACAGACAAATTGCCTTTGTAGTCACCCCTGGTTTTGCCTCTTACGTATTCACGGCTGTACTGTTTGTTGTATATTGAAATTTTGTGTTTTTTTTGGCATTTCCCGAATAAAACATCATCAGCATCATCAGAATCAGAATCATTAACATTCGCTCAATAACAGTCTAACAAGCGTACCTGACATATACACAGCAGGCATTTATCCGAAATAATGACTTTTTGCTGCGCCATCGATACTGCGAGGAATAGAAATACCAACCATTACCCAACTCGCTATTACGAGCCAGAACTCACTAAAGAAATGACACATTCATGTGGAAGGAGGCATATCTGTTTATATGTCACCCGAGAAATGTTCAAGTTATTCGCACAACATACGACTACTCACATGTTACTCGGTGATAATTAGACATGAAACTATAAACGCACGTGCCATTAAAATTATTTCATTTTTTGTGGTTTTCCATTTCCCGTGGAAGTATCTCGACAAACGAAATTGTATATAGATGGTTATAAGATATTTACCTGGCAAAAAGAAGCTTAATACGATGAAAATTGACATCATTCAACTCCCACAAGACTGCACATGTAACTCATATATTGATAACATTTTCTGATGTCTCGGCGGGCTTCTTTATCTAAGAACGTTATCTACAAGTCGTATAGTTTTTTTCGTAAATGTACATCGAATACGATAGACACGTGTGCTCTAGTTTTCGTTTTCATAGTCCAATTATCATGTAAATACACTATATTACTGCGAACTTACGGCATTCTACATTATCGTCGATATCTCAGAAACTGTGTATTGTAGAGCGAATCAGACGTTATTTTCGGACTGCCCTAGACAAACTTATCTAGAGGAGGATTCCAACTTATTAGGATTAACTTATTAGGATTAATTTATTATTCCAACTTATTAGACAACTTAGGAGGATTCAAACTTACAACGAGGAGGTTCTAAGAAACTAACATGTAATTTTAATTTCACATTCCGATACATAGATGATGTATTGTCACTAAATAATCCCAAGTTTGGTGATTATTTGGATGTCATATATCCTAATTAAACTATACCAGTGACGTCACTCCTTTGTTTCAACTGTAGATTCTTATCTACGAATCTACACTTTCTGAGATATCTATCAAATGTGGATTATACATCTAGACACAAACTGTGAATTTAACTGTAGATTCTGATCCACGAATCTACACTTGTTTGAGATAACAACCAAATGTAGATTATACATCAATACACAAACTGTAGATTTAACTATAGATTCTGATCTACGAATCTACACTTTCTGAGAGACCTACCAATTGTGGATAATACAAGTACATACACAAACACAATTTCCACACAACAATTGTTTGCAGGCGGAAAGTTATTAAACAAGAATATACTTATTTCCCGACAAATTAATATTTGAAGTCACATGCACTCTGTCGCTCACGTTACTGTCGGTCATTACAGTCACCGTGGGTACTTTTTTTCCAGTGGAGAACAGTGTCTCGACGCAGATTTTTCGTGCCGCCAGTCGTAGGCTTACACTGACCGGCTTGCGTTGTGCACCGGTCGTCCTCGTGTGAGTTTTTAAGCACAAAAATATCCTTTTCTGTAGAGAGCATAATTTCCCGACCTGTTAGCGCGAGGTTTCACTGAATGGTGATCACCAAGTCATGTTGCGGCCGAATAGGGGTCGGCATTCCTTTCCTGGTCTCCAGGACAAAACGTCTCAAAGAGAAGCAAAATTCATTGTCCGCCATTTCAAGTCGTATTGGAGGGATGTCCACGTCATGCGGTGCGATTGCGTTCGAAGTTCACCCGGCTTTCCATTCGCTGAAGAGACCGACTGCCGCGTACATTTCTTCGTCGAAGCACACAAACTACAAAACATATAACAAATGCAATATTTACGAATGTATCGAAAACCAGTCACTCTGTCGAAGCAGACAAACAAATTCAATAATCAAGAATTATCAACACACATTTAAGTTATTTAGTGCACTGTAAATTCAACATAATTTTACCTTTTGTGGCTTCCTTTTTTAACTTCCGACTGTCTAGTGGTTTCTCTCGAGCGGACTCGAAACCACGACCTTTAGATCATGGGCCGAGCGCTCTGCCACTGCACCATCCAGGTCCCCCCCCCCCCCCCCAGTGACCAAGCTAGTTATCGAGACTGTATTTATACGGCAGCCCGTCACGGAAAGTGATTTCAACACACTGGGTAGAACTCAGAATACACCAGTTTACAGTTTGCCAAATAAGGTAAAGTTCGGGTAAACAAACCACACGTGCATCAGCACGACAGCGGCGGTTTTATCTGTCAGAATAAACCAGTGTGAATACTATACACGAATAAAAATCTCATATATTTACAAACCCACCCTTGAACACCCTAGATTTTATTCCTGACAATTCAAGAAGGAAAACTGGTCGGGATTCTCTTCATTTCTATAAATTTATTGAACCGAATGACAAGTTGACAGCTGCAAGACCATCCGAGGCTATGGTGTCCGATGGCGGTCATTTCAATTATCGCTACCACGTGGAGAATGAGCAATGCATTACACCGAAATAACGATGCAGTTTAGCAACTGTGATGCCAGCCTGACGCGTCGCTCAGGCTGCTGTGATGCTAAATGAAATATTTTGTGCCGCACATAAACGTCGAGATTCTAAACTCATTGATTTGGTGAATTGATTGGTATTATTGAGAGCATATTTGTATCATCATAATTTGTAGGCTTATCAGTCTGGTATTTAAAGTGATATTGGAGGAAGGTTTTGAATTTTTTCATACATTTCTGATCGAACGAAGAAAGCATAATAGTTACATATCTGCACCTGTATGCCCAAACAGACTCCCCTTTCTAATTGATTTCGTTGCGAGTTTCTGGTGGAGATATTTTGATTTTGTTTACAGTAGCACCATTCTCGGTGCTTTGTATCCCTTGATGCAATGCGATTGCAGCTTACTCGTATATGTCGGAGCTAATCGAGCGTGAAATGGGTTAAGTCAGAGCTAACGGCGCACAAAGAAAAGAAAAGTCGCTGCTTGTATTGTCATATGCTTGATTTATCAATCTGATCAAGCATAATTTGTTTTGTAACCCATTTTTCTGAGACCACAGGCATATATGTAATTGATTTGGAAAAAAATAGTTTTCCTGCCAATATCACTTGTCGAGTTTTAAATGTCAAAAATATCTGAACCATTCGAGATGATAGGGAGACATAGGGAGTCAGGCCACATATTGTGTGTTGCGATCTTGCCCAAAGATCGCGGCAGGTGATTCTTTCTAAATATGCTTGTTTCTGGCCTTGTTTTGGACGCTTCTGTTCGGAGCACGTGCGCTGCTTGGCAACGCCCTCTAACTCTCTCCTCCAGTATGCTGTAACAATGGTCGTACGTCACTTCCCTCGTATCTCGTGCTTCAGGGACTATAAGTACTCTGGAGCCGCGTTGTTCAGTGGAGTTGTCTCAGAGCTGAGCAAGGCGAGAGAACGACGGAAGGCTCGGCCATGAGCCCTACGTCCTCACTCGGCTAAGGCCCGCGAGGGCCCTGGGGACAATTTCCATAGGGGCCCAGGTGGGGAAGACCTTGATGACTCGGGGGTGTTCGCCCTCTGGATCACCGGTCTCCCACCTAATATGGTGCGACACAGGCTCTGGCGGACCGTCGGGCTGTCCGGGTTGCATCCCCCATGGCGGACTGCGGGGAGCCGGCCTTACAGTTAACACCACGGTGACGATCATGTATCTGAGAGCTGTCTGCATGACTGGGCTCGCAGGGCGGGCTGCTCCTGGTTAACGTTCCGTAGTGAATACTGCACCCGCAGTGACCCTCAGTGAGCGGACTATCCGCGAGGATCTGAGGATAGCGGATGCACGTCCGCCGTGACCCACGTTGAGCAGCTTATCCACGAGGATCCGGGATAGCGGACGACGTCAAACTTTACATGTGTATGAACTAACACTATTTTTCAAATGAAAAAGCAATCCGTGCTTCGTGGCAAAAGTTCATTTTTCACAGACGTGTCGTAACTGACGATGCCTGTCTGGCTCCATACCCAAGGTCCTTTGCTGCTTCTCCGTTCGCTGAAGTTGCTCTTATATGACTGCCACCTCTTACCAGGTCGGCGTTTGTCTCCTCGCTGTTCTCAGAAGGTGGGTCCGTGGGGTGGGTCCATACCCAAGGTCCTTTGCTGCTGCTCCGTTCGCTGAAGTTGCTCTTATATGACTGCCACCTCTTACCAGGTCGGCGTTTGTCTCCTCGCTGTTCTCAGAAGGTGGGTCCGTGGGGTGGCAAAGCACAGCCGCGCTGGACCTGGAGCTTCTGAATCCAGTTGAGAAGATAGTCAGGCAGTATGGCTCGGACACTGCTCGGGTCTACGAGACTTTCTGCGAGTCCGTAGGTCAGGAGGTAGACCATCGACGAGATGGCCAGGAGCAAGAGCCGCTTGGTGCAGGGCTGGCCAACCTGCCGGTCCCTCGGGCCCTTCAGGACCTACCTAAGGGTGGCAGGAATTGGAGCTCTGACGTGCGTGAGAGGGGAGTACCCCTCAGGTCACGCTTGGAGAGCTACTACACTGTCGCTGAAGCCTATGAGCAGCAGGCATATCATGAAGGAATGGCTGCTGCTGGAGAGGCAGTGGAGTCACGGCCGACTCCCATCCCCGACGATGTGCATGAGGAACTGCAGCGGTTTTGTGCTGGGAATGAGGATCTCAGGCATTGTCTTTGCAATGCTTAGCTGGCTCAGGCTCAAGGACATGAGGGTGTTGATGACTCCGGTCCACCCTCAACAAGATCATTCCGGACTGCTTTGACGCACCCCTGGATGTTGTGCTGTACCCCATCTTGGTCCGGAAATGGGGCAAGCGTGTCAGGGAACACCGTGTGGTCGATAAAGTGAAGATGATCTCTGTGATTGCGCCGCTGAATGCTGAAAGTCTCCCCTCCATCCAGGAAGCCCCGACTAGGCCTCGGTGGCTGCCAGGGTTGCAGTTACCACCCCCGTTGCGGGAGCCAGGGCTCCTTCCCACCTCCGAGGCTATATCTTCCTCTCTTGTTGAGAGAGCCGGGGTCCCCAGGAAGAAGCACCACCAGCCGATAGAGGAAGGCAAGTGAGGCTGACTGGTCACACTCCGTAGGGCCGCAGTGACATTGCCGACTCGATTCTTGCAGCTCAACCCTGCACGGATATTCTCGGATCTGCTGGCGCCTGTCAGCAAGGGCAACCGGCAACACTTTTTAGAAGTACCTCATTTTCCATTACTGGTTTGTCATTTTACAAAATTTCTAAAATTAAAAGGTTAATTGAATTCCAAGCACTCGGCACACCTTCCATTTCAGTGGATGACCTTCACAGGTCATCATCCATTCCGGAATTCCTCGCTCAAAATTTTAGTTTGCTTATAATGGGCTCAGTCTAATTTCTGGAGCATAACAGTGTAGTACATAAGTTTTGGGGTTAGTCCCTATTCTTCCAAGACAGACCCTTAAGGTCTGATCGTTTTGCATCGCTACTTTGGATTCCGCTCTCCTTGCTTCTTTCTGGTTACTATGACGATGTATTTCTGAATTGTGTATTGGTCCGGATCCCGTCTGTCGGACTATCGTACCTGGTTTCAGTTATGTAATTACGGCACCCGCTGTGACAGTGCGGCAGTGTGGCAGTGCATAGCACTTGTACCCTAGGTAGTGGGATCCAGCGTGCATGCCGTAAATCTGTTTACATACGTTGGAATTCTCCCTACACTATCGCAACTTTTCTAGAATAAGCCCACGTGTTAAATGTCCACTCCATTTAGTGCAGTTGGAATATCTATTTCACTCAGCAGCACACACATGAACGAAAGCATAACACATTCTCTAGAGAAAATTAAAATTATAGTCAGAATAATATCATGAAATATTATTTCGACTCTTATATATTATCACTTTTTGAAATAAATATCTAGTTTTTTTGGCAAGAGAATGCGTGAAAATCTACAAAATAAATGTCTTCCACCTACGGCTAGGAGTTGATGAAACAACAAAAAGAATTCGCGTCGGTTTTTTGTTACTTCGCCTCGTTATTCGGTCCCTCGGTTTTTAAATACTAAAATGGCCTCAATCGGGCACCATACTATGACAGTCCCGAGCACGTACATTGTTTACATGATACTAGCCTCATGAATATTGGAACCGTAAACTGGTGTATTGGAACTCAGAATTCCCCACATATATACATCAAGGTAGATTCGTAGTTACGAATCTACCTTGATGTATATATGTGGGGAATAGTTTAAGTCAGAGAACGTACCTCGTAACAATAGATTCGTAGATACGAATGGACTCGGGGCTTCGCCCCTCGTCCATTCGTTCCTACGAATCTATTGTTACTCGTACATTCTCCCTGACATAACTTGGCCCTACTGATACATTTGTTGGAGTATATTATACCCATTTTGAAATGTATTGGCATAGTGATACATGCATGTTGGAATACATATGTTAAAGTAAAGTTGTGAGTTGTACTTGACTTGGCCTTTTTCGATATATGCCTGAATATATATCAAGAAGTATAAATAAGCCTCATTGTGAAATGTGGCAATATTGGAACATGTATGTTGGAATAAAGTTTGTATATAAAAAAAGTTGGGTAGTGAAACTGCCTAATTAGGTGTAGGTGTGTGTTTAAGTGTGTGTGTATGTGTGTGTGTGTGAGCGCGCACGCGTGTGTTTGTATAACCTGCCAACTGGGGACCAACGTTAGAAAACACACCAACCAAGTGAGGACCGTATGTCCAACTGAGGACACACACCCCGGTCCTCAGTTGGTCACACGATTATTTTTATTTGAAATGCGTTAGTTAGTCACTATCAATGATTAGAAGCATTATTCCGAAATGTCCTCACTTGGCACCCACCGCATGAAACATGTGTGTATGGCCACGCCATTTTTCTGTCGGGTGTGTATCGTGTGCTCGCGGTGGGAGAGTTGAGCGACCTTGACCTTCACGGCCGACCGTCAACTTGGCTTGAGTTGACCTGTGAAATTGTTGCCGGACTTCTGGTGGTGAGTAAAACGCCGATCTGTACAAAATAAAAACTTTGAAACATGGTAGGATTAAGAAATAACCATAGATAGGTCTATATTGAAACCAAGTAAAAAGAAATGTTCACATATTAGCCGCATTTCGAAGCCACGAAGTCGAAAAACCTCTATTATCGCTCAACCCGTACTACCGAGTGAGTCTGTCGATACCGAGCGCTGCCGACCGCACACGGCGCACAGCAAGCATGGAAACTAGGATATACACTTGTGAATGTGAAATTATTATAATTTACTACAATAGAATCTAAATGATGTATGTGTTGAATAATTGAGGCATCATGAATGATGATGGAGGCGACTGGCTACGAACTGTCCGTCCCTAAGTCGCCACACCCCAAAAGTCGCCATGAGGGTTATATTTTTGTTACAAACAGTACAATCTTTCACAAATCACAAATGATACTTCCACTTTATATGGATGTATCTTGAGAGGTAGGTAGGTACAATTGTTTGATTGTAGCATATGAGCTGTCTGTCCCTAAGTCGCCGCATCCCCAAAGTCGCCATGGTGCATCTACTGTGATCATTTTTGTCACAATCGTAATCATGGTAATTGTGACTACACATCACATTCCATCCATATTAGTGGAACTTTCATTTAGGATTTGCCAAAGATTGCACTGTTTGTAACAAAAATATAACCCACATGGCGACTTTTGGGGTGTGGCGACTTAGGGACGGACAGCTCATAGGGAGATCATAACGCACTCAATATACTGTAAAAGCACACGTTTTTCTCGAGTAGAGTCGTATTTAGTTCGCGATTTTCGCGAGCAGAACAAAATCGCGAAAATGAATCCCCGCAAATATGTCTCCACCTGCACTTTGGACTGCGTAGGCAATGACCTCGGCTCAAATCGCTACAACGGCTGACCTACTGTATTCCAAACGCGTGTTGTACCGCGCCTGTCCTTTTGTGCTAGGACTGGAGTCTGGCGGCAAGCAGAGATCATGTAATTTTACACATTTCGAAGACATACATGTTTAAAGACCATGAAATGAAAACCATCAAAAAATTTAAGTGGCTTACATTTTACCACACTCCATGCACAAATATCCATAACCAATACCCCTCTCCCTGGGCATCGGACTATATTTTTATCATGTTTATGACACATTGGCCATTATATTCTTGTTGGAAATCAAATGCACTTACAGTATGTTTCGTATTGTTAAACACGGGGAACATATTTGCCCGCTAGATTCGACAGTTAAGCCAAATTTTGTAACTCAAGTACTCGGGTGTTGTGACTCAACTCATAACCGAGTACTAGTATCAAAGTACCAACTCTGGATTACCATGGTAAAAAACATTAAAATAGATCATCAATAAGACAATAACAGTCAGTTGACTAATGACTACTGTATTCAGTTCACTGGGCACTCGCTAAAGCACGCTTCTGATGTCATGTCTAGAGTCCAACGATCATTGCGTAAGTGATTTCCTATTCGAAACAATGTCGAAACAACTTAGATTGTCCCTTTTAAGAAATTTTGGGACTTTTCACCACTTTTTACCTTCATAATGGGGTTGCTGTATGAGTTCACCCAGAACGCTTAAAGATAGAGCTTAGATAATGGCACTTTCAAATGTGAAGTCATATATGGCGATTTGTGTGATGACCTTGAATTCGACCTTCAATGACCTTGAAAGGTCTGAAAGGCCATTACAATATTGCCTGAAATTCACATATTGCCCTCTGCAGAGAAAACGCTTGATCATAGAGCTTAGGTTTGTATTATGAGCCTATAGTAAGTCATATATGGTGCAACTTTTGGTGACCTTGAATTTGACCTTTGATGACCTTGAAAGGTCAAAACGGCAATTCCAAAATAGCCTGAAATGCACAAATTGGCCTCTGAGTGAAAGCGCTTGATCAAAGGTGGCGCAACTTTTGGTGACCTTAAACTTGACCTCAGATGACCTTGAGTGCTTAATCTCGAGGTCACATCTGATCTGAGATCTGTAAAGTGGGCTCTGCAGACGAAAAGCACAAGAGTGGGTAGAATTTAAGTTTGTACTATGAACATATATGAAAACATGTACATCACAGCTTTTGGTGACCTGGAACTATGACATATGACCTTGAAGCTTGACATCAGAAGAATAATAAAGGTCATGTGTGACCTCTAATGTGTAAAATGATGTGTTAATGATTTATGTTAGGGAAAATGAAAATATGGGCAAAGTACCGGTAAGCTTCAGGACCCTTGGTCCTATTTTTTCTTCTTATTATTTTTGCTCATTTCTAGAAGATAAGTCTTGACAGTCTCAAAGGATCTTCAATAAATATTCAGATCTCATCAAAAATACTTTGATACAGCTCTTTATCGGTTTTCATCAAGCACACAGATAGCCTCAATAGCCTTCAAATAGCATGAATAGGCAAAAGACTCGATTCTTCTTATTTGTCACTTTCTCGACTCCACTATTACATTTCAGCACAGTACTAGTATGTCATTGGCCTAAAGCGAGACGAAAAGCTAATTATGATAAATATGTATAGCCTCCAAAGTTGACAAGTTAACTTTAGCACCGGACCCTGTATCACTATCAGCATTCTAAAATCACGCACAATGATTTTAATATGGTCCGCATCAGCAAATTGCGCGAAATCATGAGAATACTGTTATGATTGTAGCAGCTGATGACAAGGATTGTTTTCCCAGACAGCCAGGTTTATCATTTGCACCAGAGGACAGTTAATTATCTGCGATTGGTGTGATAGGTGTTTATGCCGAACTTGAAATATATAACACTGATTTAAGCTGATTAATGCTGTGGTTATTCCAGAAGGTGGCTCCAATTTCACATGTTTTAAGAAAGTTTGTGTACCTTTCAGCTTTGGTGGATGACTACGGAAAATCAAACGTCAGCAACACAGAAAGCAATGAGAAAAGAACTGAACAGGTAGGAATTATGTTCAAACAAAATGTATAATATTAAGTATCAACTTCAATGCATGGAACATTACACGCAGTTTAGAGGTAAGTACATGTATAGCAAGAAATGAAAAGTTTACAATTGAAATTTGTAAATTCCCTCATATAACAAAATCACGATGTGAAGAAATAAATTGTAAATTTTGGCCCCTACATCACTGTACATGTATCTGAACCTGAGAGCGAAACTCCTTAAGTTATCAAAGATGAATTATGTACTAAATATGCTGAATATGTGCTTTTTCATTTATTCAATATGAGGAAACTGAGTGCGGCAGTTGTCCACTGCCTGTACCTGAGCATGCGCAATGGTCACCAGACACTGCTCTTTCCAATGGTAAACAAACATGATACGGTAAACTTCTTCCTCAAATTGTATCATGGTCTGTTTCTGTGCTACAGCACAGTATACATGTATCAGAAACTGATTCCTCGCAGACATTCACGACGTTGTAAGAATGTATTACATGAAAATAGTATTTATGAAAACGGTATTTAAAGTCCCTAGTAAATAAATAATCAGTGTTCAAATCAGACTATTCTTGTTACAGATCGTGCAAATGTGGAACTTCTGACCAGGATCAACAGTCAGCTGCGTGAATACTTCACGGTTGAAAATCCTGTGAGTGAGTAGATAGCTTGCACTAGTACTAGTAATTGCATACACTGGTAATTCCTGTTTTGCATTTACTGGTACGGTTTGGCATACATTTTCATTCTCATTGCAAATCATGCGTGTAATTCATATTGCTTGCCTGGTAATAATGAAAATGCTCTTGTGGCCAATGAGGCTTTCCATAATGTTATGATTGTGAGGGTATCATTTGTGCTTATTGGATTATATTCATTACCATTCCAAACCAATACTAATGGGACTATTTGTATTGACGAGCCGTCAGACCCCTGATAGACCAACCCCACTACTAATGGGACTATTTGTATTGACGAGCCGTCAGACCCCTGATAGACCAACCCCACTACTGATGGGACTATTTGTATTGACAAGTCGTCAGACCCCTGATAGACCAACCCCACTACTAATGGGACTATTTGTATTGACGAGTCGTCAGACCCCTGATAGACCAACCCCACTACTGATGGGACTATTTGTATTGACGAGCCGTCAGACCCCTGATAGACCAACCCCACTACTAATGGGACTATTTGCATTGACGAGCCGTCAGACCCCTGATAGACCAACCCCACTACTAATGGGACTATTTGTATTGGCGAGCCGTCAGACCCCCGATAGACCAACCCCACTACTAATGAGTCTATTTGTATTGATGAGCCGTCAGACCCCTGATAGACCAACCCCACTACTAATTGGACTATTTGTATTGGCGAGCCGTCAGACCCCTGATAGACCAACCCCACTACTAATGGGACTATTTGTATTGACGAGCCGTCAGACCCCTGATAGACCAACCCCACTACTAATGGGACTATTTGTATTGACGAGCCGTCAGACCCCTGATAGACCAACCCCACTACTAATGGGACTATGAAGAGCCGTCAGACCCCTGATAGACCAACCCCACTACTAATCATGCTAATGGGACTATGAAGAGCCGTCAGACTCCTGATAGATCAACCCCACTACTAATGGGACTATTTGTATTGTCGAGCCGTCAGACCCCTAATAGACCAACCCCAAGTTTGATTGGGACTAATGGGACTATGAAGAGCCGTCAGACCCCTGATAGACCAACCCCTCTACTAATGGGACTATTTGTATTGGCGAGCCGTCAGACCCCTGATAGACCAACCCCACTACTAATGGGAGTCTTATGGGACTATTTGTATTGACGAGCCGTCAGACCCCTGATAGACCAACCCCACTACTAATGGGACTATTTGTATTGACGAGCCGTCAGACCCCTGATAGACCAACCCCACTACTAATGGGACTATTTGTATTGACGAGCCGTCAGACCCCTGATAGACCAACCCCACTACTAATGGGACTATTTGTATTGACGAGCCGTCAGACCCCTGATAGACCAACCCCACTACTAATGGGACTATTTGTATTGGTGAGCCGTCAGACCCCTGATAGACCAACCCCACTACTAATGGGACTATGAAGAGCCGTCAGACCCCTGATAGACCAACCCCACTACTAATGGGACTATTTGTATTGACGACCCGTCAGACCCCTGATAGACCAACCCCACTACTAATGGGACTATGAAGAGCCGTCAGACCCCTGATAGACCAACCCCACTACTAATCATGCTAATGGGACTATGAAGAGCCGTCAGACTCCTGATAGACCAACCCCACTACTAATGGGACTATTTGTATTGTCGAGCCGTCAGACCCCTGATAGACCAACCCCAAGTTTGATTGACCTCCAATCCAGTGGTGGTTTTTTGTACAGAAAACATTGAAGATGAAAAATTGATTCCAGAACATGGACAAGGGAAAGGAGGTGTTATTGAGACTCACCAGCAGTGTGGAGAACAACCATATTTCCATGAGTGCAGTCCAATTCGTCCCCTGCTTAGTGGAGTCAGTGAAAAAGGTAATTGTTCTTGATTTACAATCAAAAGCCGACATATCAATACATCATTGTAACTTTGTTCGGGGGATACTATGTATTTGCGTTCATCACGCGTCCGCTTGTATGTCTGCAGAGATTATTTGTGAACGCTCTACAGGTTGCAAATCTGA
Source organism: Terebella lapidaria (assembly GCA_949152475.1). Taxonomy (NCBI): domain Eukaryota; kingdom Metazoa; phylum Annelida; class Polychaeta; order Terebellida; family Terebellidae; genus Terebella; species Terebella lapidaria. The sequence goes on from OX424570.1 coordinate 24,138,639, forward strand.
ACCAATTCTCATAATATTCCATGTGGACATACAGTATCTCACAGAAGAGAGTTGTAGGCCGCGAATACGTAACATTTTCACAAAATGTAAAAATCAACCCAAAATGTAACACACCAACGAAATTCGTAAAAACTTTTTCTTACGAAAAAAGCCACAAATCGTAAAATGGGGGTCTCGCAAAATGTAGCAATTTTCAAATGTTTATTACGATTCTTGGCCTTCTTACGTTTTGCGGCTTTATTGGTTGGACCGGAAATAAGCGTAAATCGTAAAATTAACGCCAAGTATGAAAACATGCCATTTAGGAGAGATTATACATTGTCGAGCCCTATGAACCTCTTTTCGAAGAGATCGCCATTTTGTGGCGACCATTTTGAATTTTTAGATAGGTTAGCTAAAGCCTCAAGGTCACATCTCATTTGAGATCTGTAAATCTCGGGCTTTGCAGACAAAATTATGCTTTCACAAGTGGGTAGAGCTTAGAGTGGCCATTTTCTCAAAATCTGTTCAGTAACTTTTATTTTTTTTGCCACTAGGATGCTTATTTATGTCCTCCATAACGTGTAGAAGTTTCCTTGCCCTTGAATCATGCAAAGTGGGCCAATTTGGCCCAAACTTGGCCCAATATCTTAATATTAATATTGAGATTGAGATCTAGCTTAATCAATTAGGAATCGATTATCATGATTATGGTCGTGGCTAATATCTCGCTTATTATCGACCTATGGCTTGGGAATCAATTTTGGATCTATACATATTTAGTATACCTCATGTTAGAATCCCCGCCGCTGATTGGTCAATCAGCCGTGAAACAAAACGCATGTTTCCGTCAAGCGTAACTTTTCCACGCTAGCGTACCTTGGTAGCTGTCGCCGTGTGAAAATGGAATGTACATTGTAAACAAAAGCCCCACTGCCACTCAGAAGTCAAAATAAAGTCATTGACATTCGGTACAATAACATTCTGCATCGGGAAACATTGTCTCCTCGGGGGAACATTTCGGCATGTTACCCTTCAAACCAGTCAATATTTATATGATAGCAAATGATATATGGCAAATATTCTGGTGACCTTGATTTTGACCTTTGACGTCATTTTCAAATTCACTTGCACAAAATGGTTAATAACTCGCTTATTATCGACTCTACAGCTTGGGAATCAATGGTGGACATGTAGGAAATGATAAATGATAAATGCCAAATATTCCGATGACCTTAACTTTGACCTTTGTCCTAATTTTCAAGGTTAGAGCTCTGATACATGTAATATCTTGCTTATTACCACGTTACAGTTCAGAAATCAGCAGTGGACATATAGGAAATGATATACGCCGAATATTTGGATGACCTCAAATTTAACCTTTGACATCGTTTTCGAGGTTAGAGCACAAAATGGCTAATGTCTTGCTTAATGTCGACTTTACAGCTTGGGAATCAATTGTGGATATTTAGGAAATGATATATGTGGAATATTCTGATGACCTGGAATTTGATCACTGTATTAGAAATACAAAATGTCTGACGAAGGCTCATGTCCCTTGACCTCATTTTCGAAGTCAGAGCACAGGTCGTATCTCAGTTGCAATGTTAAAACATGAATTGTCTGGTGACCTATTTCAGTCCTTGGGTTGATTGTACTGTATCTCCGAAAATCGGAGATACTATGGTTTTGGCCATGTTCCTACGTCCGCGTCCATTGCCGCGTCCGCAGAGTTTTGACGTAATCGTACTACAGGTCACAATTTTGCATGTATTGCTTTGTAGTTTGGTATGGGCATTTAATGGGGTTTGTTCTTGATGCTTATTGATTTTTACGGCAATCGGACAATTTTTGATGGTTTTAGGGCAAAAAATAAAAAAAAAATTAAATTAAATTTTTAAAAGTGCCTTTAGAGCCTCAACGCTTGCAGATAGAGCCTATGTTACTATTGAACACTTATAGGAAATCATATGTGGCCTTCAAAATGGTGACCTTGAACTTGACCTTAGATGACCTTGAAAGTCAAATTTTGATATTTCAAGGTATTTGGCTGTTAAAAAGCCTGAAACTCAAGACATTGGCCTGTAATTTGCAATTTATAACTATCAGCATATCTACATCTGGACACCTATTGATTTTCATGGTATTGGAGATTTTTTCATAGTTTTCTAGTGAAAAATAGAAAAAAATTCAATTAAATTTCAAAAAGTGCCCCTGGAGCCTCAACGCTTGCAGATGTTAGTTCTGAACACTTATAGGAAGTCATATATGGCCTTAACATGGTGACCTTGAACTTGACCTTGGATGACCTTGAAAGGTCGAACTGACTTCTAAGCTCATTTGCTGTTATAAAAGCCTCAAACTCTGATGTTGGACTGCCATGTGTGATATATAACTATTGAAACTAATTGCAAAAAATTACCTTGATCTTTAAAATTATTTTATGGCAATTGCCCAAGTCCTGTCTCAGGAGTGTTTAAAGTTCGGAGATACACCTCAGTCGCCTTTGCGACAATACGTCTAGTTTTTAGGTTACCGGACCTATGGTCCGATAACCTATTGGCATGGCGTTGCGTCCGTCGTCCGTCGTCCGTCGTCGTCCGTCGTCGTCCGTCGTCGTCCGTCGTCCACATTTTTATCTTTTTTGTTTACAGGCGAATATTTCTGAAATTTTGCACAAAAATACTTAAAAATAATTCAAGAAGGAGGTATTTTTTAGTTTTTTGATTTTCGCATTTTTTTCAAAATGGCGGCCGTTTTCGACGAAAAATGCCTGATTTTGGACTTTGGCGGCCATTTTCTCAAAATCTGTTCAGTAACTTTTTTTCTTTTTGATAAATAACACTCCTCATATGTACTCCTATGATGTCTATAAATTTCGTTGCGCTTGAATGGCTCGAAGTGGGCCATTTTGGCCCAAACTCGGCTCAAATGGGACTTTCCCATGTTAAATTCTCCTATGCTTTATAATGGGACACATTATGCCTAATATCTCACTTGATATTGAGATTAGAGACTAGGAGTCAATTGTGGACCTATAGGAAATGATATATGCTGAATATTCTCGTGACCTTGAATTTGACCTCTGACCTCACTTTCAAGGTCAGAGCACAAAATGGCTTATATCTCGCTTATTATCGACTCTACAGCTTAGGAATCAATTGTGGACATATAGGAAATGATATATTCTGAATATTCTCGTGACCTTGAATTTGACCTCTGACCTCAGTTTCAAGGTCAGAGCACAAAATGGCTTATATCTCGCTTATTATCGACTCTACAGCTTAGGAATCAATTGTGGACATATAGGAAATGATATATGCTGAATATTCTGATGACCTTGAATTTGACCTTCGACCTCATTTTCAAGGTCACAGGACAAAATGGCTAATATCTCGCTTGTTATCGACTTTACAGCTTAGCAATCAATTATGAACATATAGGAAATGATATATGCAGATTATTGTCATGACCTTGAATTTGACCTTTGACCTCATTTTCAAGGTCACAGGACATAATGGCTAATATCTCACTTATTATCGATTTTACAGCTTAGGAATCAATTGTGGACATATAGGAAATGATATATGCTGAATATTCTCGTGACCTTGAATTTGACCTCAGACCTCATTTCTAAGGTCCAAGGACAAACTGGCTCATATCTTGCTCCTCTATTGACTGTATGGCTTGGGAATCAATTGTGGACATGATATACATGATATAGAAAATGATATACACTGAATATTTTGATGACCTTGAATTTGACCTTTGCCCCTTCATTTTCAAGGCTACAGCATAAAATTGCTAATCTCTCTCTGATTATTGAACTTACAGCTTAGCAATCAACTGTGGACATGATATATGCTTAATGTTATATATGCTGAATATTCTCTTGACCTTGAATTCAACCAGTGACCTGGCTAATACCTAAAATATTAAACATTGTCCGGTAACCTATCTTTGGCCCTTGGCCTAATTTTTTGTACTAGTATTATAAATATCATGAAAGTCATATGGCACACTTAATTAATGGTGACATCACAGTTCAACAAGATGACCTTGACTGGTAAATCTCAAGGTCATGTGTTGGCTGTCAATTATGGTAACCTTTCTATCCTTTAGGTTTATTTTGTTCTTAAGAAGTCCTTTTTCTTGTCCTAGTTGAAGAAACACCATATTCAAGATGTTGTTGGAATCTGCTAAAGAAGAAGTTCACCGCTTGGGGTTTGTATACTTTGCTTTCTGAAAGATTTGACTGTTCTGTTGATCATTTCCATACATCAACTTATTGAGGCATTTCGGCAAAAATGCCTTTATGGTTTTAGCAGAATTTTTTTTCTACTTCTTCTTCTGATTCTTCCGGAAGGTACCGATTCTTCTCCCAACACACATCCTGCGTCACCTGAAGCTGCTTCTAAAGTGCAGAAAAGCTGTTGGTGTCACCAGTGAGTTGCTGTTCGCCAAGCCAGGTATTACATGCATACAAAAAACACTTCAGTTCAGTAGTTTGTGGTTTTTAGCTTACCGGCCCTTTGGGCCGATAAGCTATTGTCGTGGTATTTCGTCCGTCATCCGGCGTCTGTCGTTCGTCCGGGTCTGTAACTTTTTTTTGACATGATGAATTTCCCCATAAATTTGTCAGAACATACCTTGGGCCAGTATCTAAAGACGATTTTTAAATTTTTTTGATTGAATCGTTTTGGCCTATTTGGCGGCCATTTTTGATGAAAAATTGCCAATTTTGGACTTTGGAGGCCATTTTCTCAAAAACTGTCTGATCAGTTTTGAGATTTTCGTTTCAAAACATTCCTCTCATGTACCTTTATGATGTGTATAAGTTTCGTTGCCCTTGAATCGCCGGTCTGCGTGTGGCGGCCATTTTGATTTTTTGACGGGTCGGCAAAAAAAAATTTTTTTGTCCCAAATCAAGTCACTATTCGTTTTGAGCCATTTCCAGCAAAAAAAAAAAGAACACTTGAAGATAGAGCCTAAGTATTGGCACATTCAAATGGGAAATCATATATTGTGGTTTGAGTGATGACCTTGAATTTGACCTTCAATGACCTTGGAAGATCAAAACGACCTTTTTTGTCGAAAAATGGCCAATTTTGGATTTTTGATGGCCATTTTCTCAAAAACTGTCTGATCAGTTTTGAGATTTTTGTTTTAGAACATTTCCCTCATGTACCTCTATGATGTGTATGAGATTCGTTGCCCTTGAATCGCCGGTCTGCGTGTGGCGGCTATTTTGATTTTTTGACGGGTCGGCGAAAAAATTTTTTTTGTCTCAAATCAAGTCACTATTCAATTCGAGCCATTTCCAGCAAAAAAAAACAATTTTTTTTTTTTTGGCCATTGAAAAATTTGTTGGACTTAAAAAATTTCACCCAATTTTTCCTTCATAATGGGAGCTGTGCGGAGTAAACTCATAGAAGACTTCAAAATAGAGCCTAAGTATTGGCACATTCAAATGGGAAATCATATATTGCGGTTTGAGTGATGACCTTGGATTTGACCTTCAATGACATTGAAAGGTCAAAAACGATGAATTTTGTCTTTGGTGGCCAATTTGTCAAAATCTATTCAGACAGTTTTTCTCAAAATAATGTATAAGATTCTCTTTATCTACCTTTGTGATGTGTCACTTGATTTCGTATTATAGTCCATGCAGAAAATGTGTTTCCAGCAACATTTACGAACATGTTTTGACAATTAGAGTTCAAGATCAGTGTAACAATTTATATGTTGGAAAATCAATACTCTGAGTTTCTCATGATTGCCGGTAAGCTACAGCACCCTTGGTGCTATGTTTAATTATCATGAAAGTATAGCACTAGCATTATGTAATTCGTTATAAACAAATGAAGCTGATGTTTTCTAGTGTTCTAGTATGTTCAATATAATATATTTCAGGAGACTTCCGACATCCATACAGAGGAACGGACTGCTTGAGGACCTTCTCCTCCAGATGTGGAGCCCAATACCCAAACTATGACACTATCAAGTTTGATGAAAACGGTAAATATTATAATGTCAACATGATGTCAGTGCTCATGATGATATTTGATTGTGTATAATTGTTCTGACCCATTTCCATTGGTCACTCAGCTCATCATTAGCATTGTATATTTTACAGAACTGATTGAAGATGAGAAAAGCGAACAGGATGAACTTGGTGAAGAATTTGAACCAAACAGTTCTGATGAAGGCAAGTACTTCTAAATGATGTGTCTCTTCAATTCCTTTTTATCTCCTTCCAGGCTGTTTAATAGTATTTGTCCGTAAGACACGATGTTTTTAGCTTTGGTTCGGTAAGCTATTGTCATCAGGTAGCATCCGGCTTCCGTCGGTCGGCGGCGTCCGCGTTGTCAAACGCTGGGAAAAATCTGTTTGATGAATATTGCTGTAATTCATAAAATGTTCTATGGGTCCATATCTCCGGACCTTGTTTCGGGCCGATCCATGGGCCTTTGCCAATTCGGTCTAGGCTTGAGATAGGGATTTCCCATGTTAAATGTAGTTGCCATTCGCACAAAATCTGTTTGATGAATTTTTTTCTAATTGGGCTCAGAAAATCTATATGACTAGCACATAGTACAGCACAAACTCCGTGTTCGTTGAATTTGGCCTGGCCCAATTTTAGATTTTAGAGTTTCCCATGTTAAAGAAAAGTGGTAGTATCTCGGAAACGGTGAGCGTAGAGCGAATCTCACTTTTGAACTCGGGACATAAGTTCTGGATTGGGCCACTTTCGGTGGCCATTTTGAATTTTCCCCATTTCGGCTCGAGATAGGGATTTTCAATGTTAACAGCAGTTGTCATTTGCACAAAATCTGTTTAATAATATTTTGTGGTGACCTTGGATTTGACCTCTGATAACCTTGAAAGTTCAAAATGGCCATTACAAAGTGGCCATTATAAAGTGGCTTAGGTTTGTATTATGAGCATATAGGAAGCCATATATGGCACAACTTTTGGTGACCTTGAACTTGAACTCAGATGACCTTGAGTGCTATATCTTATGGTCACATGTAAAAATTGTCTGGTAACCTATTTCAGCCGTTGGGCTAATTTTATGTATAGCCATGTGGAGAAGGTGCTGATTAATGAAATATGTGTTCATTCCAGAAGTCCCGCAGCCCCCACCTCGTAAGAGTGCTCGAAGACCTTGGACCACAGAAGAGAAGGCAGCAGTAAGGCGGCAGCTGGATAAGAATCTGAGAACCTTGAAGGTTCCAAACAGAATCGACTGTGACAATGCCATTAGAAATGAACCAGCCTTGCGTTTTCGAAGTTGGAAAGATGTGAAGAATTGGGTGCACAATTCTAATCAAACTGCCAGAAGAAAGCTGAAAAAATGTGACTTTAACATCTATCCAAATGGAAGCTGGAACTTGACTAGCTTAAGATTTGTTGGAACTTGACTAGCTTAAGATTTGTTGATTTCAGGTTTCCAGACCTATGGTCCCATAACCTATTGGCATGGCGTTGCGTCCGTTGTCCGTTGTTGTCTGTCATCCGGGGTCATTGTCCACATTTTGTTTACGGTCGAATCTTTCTGAAATTTAGCACAAAAATGCAAATAATTCAAGAAGGAGGTATTTTTTAGTTTTGATTCTCACAATTTTTTGAAATGTTCAAAAATCTGTTCAGTAACTTTTCTTTTTTTTGCACAAGGATGTCCTTCATAATGTGCATAAGTTTTGTTGCCCTTGAATCGCTCGAAGTGGGCCATTTTGGCCCAAACTTATTAGCCCAAATGGGACTTCCATGTTAAATTCTCCTATGCTTCATAGTGGGACACATTGTTACTAATATCTCACTTAATATTGAGATAAGAGTTTGGCAATCAATTGTGGACATGTAGGAAATTATATATGCCGAATATTCTGATGGGCTTGAATATGACCTTTGACCTCATATTTTCAAGGTCAGAGCACAAAATGGCTAATATCTAGCTTATTGTCGACTTAATGGTTTGGTAATCAATTGTGGACATATAGGAAATGATATGAACCGAATATTCTGATGACCTTGAATTTGACCTTTGACTTCATTTTCAAGGTCATTTGCACAAAATATGGCTAATATCTAGCTTATTGACTTTACAGCTTGGGAATCAATAGGAAATGATATGTCAAATATTCGGATGACTTGACCTTTGACCTCATTTTCAAGGGCAGAACACAGAATGGATAATATCTCACCTATTGTCGACTATACAGCTTGGGGATCAACTGTGGACATATAGGAAATGATATACCGGTATGTTGAATATTCTGATGACCTTGAATATGACCTTTGACCTTATTTTCAAGGTCCAAGCACAAAATGACTGAAAAAACACAAAATTGTCCAGTAACCTATTTCAGCCCTTGTTATTGTTATTGTTGCTACAATATAATTGAATGGTGCCTGTATCACGGGTTTGATCGAAATATTGATGAATGAATTTGACGTCTGGATAACTGAATGATAAATTTGTGAACAAATTATAGAAAGCATGGTGCAAAATAAGAGTTCTCCATTCCGTTCATTGAACTGTTGTGGGATGCATTTAGTGTGGATATACTCGTATTAATGTCATATGTAGATGAACATGTATCAGGTGTTTAATCAAAATGTTGTTGAATGAACTTGACATCTGATTATCTGACTGATAAATAAAGTGTATAATATTGCAGTAGAATATTTCTCCTCGCTAGGAAATTTATGGCGGTGTGAGACAGCTCAGAAACACAGTAACCGGTCCGGTACATGCAGTAGAGGGCGTGGACACGGAGGGACAGTGCGAGTGCATGTAGTACAGGGCGTGGACACGGAGGGACAGGGCGAGTACATGTAGTAGATGGCGTGGACACGGAGGGACAGGGAGAGTACATGTAGTAGAGGGCGTGGACACGGAGGGACAGGGCGAGTACATGTAGTAGAGGGCATGCAGTAGAGGGCGTGGACACGGAGGGACAGGGCGAGTACATGTAGTAGAGGGCGTGGACACGAAGGGACAGGGCGAGTACATGTAGTAGAGGGCGTGGACACGAAGGGACAGGGCGAGTACATGCAGTAGAGGGCGTGGACACGGAGGGACAGGGCGAGTACATGCAGTAGAGGGCGTGGACACGAAGGGACAGGGCGAGTACATGTAGTAGAGGGCATGGACACGAAGGGACAGGGCGAGTACATGCAGTAGAGGGCGTGGACACGAAGGGACAGGGCGAGTACATGCAGTAGAGGGCGTGGACACGGAGGGACAGGGCGAGTACATGTAGTAGAGGGCGTGGACACGAAGGGACAGGGCGAGTACATGTAGTAGAGGGCGTGGACACGAAGGGACAGGGCGAGTACATGCAGTAGAGGGCGTGGACAGGGAGGGACAGGGCGAGTACATGCAGTAGAGGGCGTGAACACGGAAGGACAGGGCGAGTACATGTGGTAGAGGGCGTGGACACGGAGGGACAGGGCGAGTACATGTGGTAGAGGGCGTGGACACGGAGGGACAGAGCAAGTACATGTAGTAGAGGGCGTGGACACGGAGGGACAGGGCGAGTACATGTAGTAGAGGGCGTGGACACGGAGGGACAGGGCGAGTACATGTAGTAGAGGGCGTGGACATGGAGGGACAGGGCGAGTACATGTGGTAGAGGGCGTGGACACGGAGGGACAGGGCGAGTACATGTAGTAGAGGGCGTGCACACGGAGGGACAGGGCGAGTACATGTAGTAGAATTATGGACACGAAGGGACAGGGCGAGAACATGTAGTAGAGGGCGTGGACACGGAGGGACAGGGCGAGTACATGTAGTAGAGGGCGTGGACACGGAGGGACAAGGCGAGTACAGGTAGTAGAGGGCGTGGACACGGAGGGACAGGGCGAGTACATGTAGTAGAGGGCGTGGACACGGAGGGACAGGGCGAGTACATGTAGTAGAGGGCGTGGACACGGAGGGACAGGGCGAGTACATGCGGTAGAAGGCTGGCACGAAGGGACAGAGCAAGTACATGTAGTAGAGGCGTGGACACGGAGGGACAGGGCGAGTAAATGTAGTAGAGGGCGTGGACACGAAGGGACAGGGCGAGTACATGTAGTAGAAGGCTGGACACGAAGCGACAGAGCGAGTACGTGTAGTAGAGGGCGTGGACACGGAGGGACAGAGCAAGTACATGTAGTAGAGGGCGTGGACACAGAGGGACAGGGCGAGTTCATGTAGTAGAGGGCGTGGACACGGAGGGACAGGGCGAGTACATGTAGTAGAGGGCGTGGACACGAGGGGACAGGGCGAGTACATGTAGTAGAGGGCGTGGACACGGAGGGACAGGGCGAGTACATGTAGTAGAGGGCGTGGACACGGAGGGACAGGGCGAGTACATGTAGTAGAGGGCATGGACACGAGGGGACAGGGCGAGTACATGTAGTAGAGGGCGTGGACACGGAGGGACAGGGCGAGTACATGTAGTAGAAGGGTTGAAATGACGGGACAGGGTGAGTACATGGAGTAGAGGGCGTGGACACGAAAGGAATGGGCGAGTACATGTAGTAGAAGGCGTGGACACGGAGGGACAAGGCGAGTACATGTAGTAGAGGGCGTGGACACGAAGGGACACGGCGAGTACATGTAGTAGAGGGCGTGGACACGAAGGGACAGGGCGAATACATGTAGTAGAGGGCGTGCACACGGAGGGACAGGGTGAGTACATGTAGTAGAATTATGGACACGAAGGGACAGGGCGAGTACATGTAGTAGAGGGCGTGGACACAGAGGGACAGGGCGAGTTCATGTAGTAGAAGGCTGGACACGGAGGGTCAGGGCGAGTACATGTAGTAGAGGGCGTGGACACGAGGGGACAGGGCGAGTACATGTAGTAGAGGGCGTGGACACGGAGGGACAGGGCGAGTACATGTAGTAGAGGGCGTGGACACGGAGGGACAGGGCGAGTACATGTAGTAGAGGGCGTGGACACGGAGGGACAGGGCGAGTACATGTAGTAGAGGGCGTGGACACGGAGGGACAGGGCGAGTACATGTAGTAGAAGGGTTGAAATGAAGGGACAGGGCGAGTACATGGAGTAGAGGGCGTGGACACGAAAGGAATGGGCGAGTACATGTAGTAGAAAGCGTGGACACGGAGGGACAGGGCTAGTACATGTAGTAGAGGGCGTGGACACGAAGGGACAGGGCGAGTACATGTAGTAGAGGGCGTGGACACGAAGGGATATGGCGAGTACATGTAGTAGAGGACGTGCACACGGAGGGACAGGGTGAGTACATGTAGTAGAATTATGGACACGAATTGACAGGGCGAGTACATGTAGTAGAGGGCGTGGACACGGAGGGACATTGCGAGTACATGTAGTAGAGGGCGTGGACACGGAGGGACAGGGCGAGTACATGTAGTAGAAGGATTGAAATTAAGGGACAGGGTGAGTACATGTAGTAGAGGGCGTGGACACTGAGGGACAGGGCGAGTACATGCAGTAGAAGGGTGGACACGAAGGGACAGGACGAGTACATGTAGTAGAAGGCTGGACACGAAGGGACAGGGCGAATACACGTAGTAGAAGGCGTGGACACGAAAGGACAGGGTGGGTATATGTAGATGAGGGCAGGGACACAAACGGACAGGATGGGTATATGTAAGAGAGGGCAGGAACACGAATGGACAGGGTGGGTATATGTAGTAGAGGGCAGGACCATGAACGGACATGATGGCTATATGTAGTAGAGGGCAGGTACACGAATGAATGTGATGGATATATGTAGTAGATGGCCGGAACACGAACGGACATGTTGGGTATATGTAATACGGGGCAGGAACACGAACTGACAAGGTGGATATATGTAGCAGAGGGCCGGAACACGAACGGACAGGTTGGGTATATGTAGTAGAGGGCAGGAACACGAATGGACAGGGTGGGTACATGCAGTAGAGGGCAGGCACACGAAAGGACAGGATGGGTATATGTAGTAGAGGGCAGGAACCCGAAGGGATAGGGTGGGTATATGCAGTAGAGGCCAGGAACACGAACGGACAGGCTGGTTATGTGTAGTAGAGGGCAGGAACACGAATGGACAGGGTGGGTACATGCAGTAGAGGGCAGGCACACGAAAGGACAGGATGGGTATATGTAGTAGAGGGCAGGAACCCGAAGGGATAGGGTGGGTATATGCAGTAGAGGCCAGGAACACGAACGGACAGGCTGGTTATGTGTAGTAGAGGGCAGGAACACGAACGGACAGGTTGGGTATGTGTAGTAGAGGGCAGGAACACGAAGGGACAGGTTGGGTATATGCAGTAGAAGGCAGGAACACGAACGGACAGGTTGAGTATATGCAGTAGAGGGCATAAACACGAACGGACAGGGTGGCTATATGTAGTAGAGGGCATGAACACGAACGGACACGGTGGGTATATATAGTAGAGGGCAGGAACACGAAGGAACAGGGTGGGTATATGTATAAGAGGGCGGAAACACAGAAGGACACGATGGGTATATATAGTAGAGGGCAGGAACACGAACGGGCAGGTTGGGTATATGCAGTAGGGGGCAGGAACACGAAGGGACAGGCTGATTATGTGTAGTAGAGGGCAGGAACACGAACGGACAGGTTGGGTATGTGTAGTAGAGGGCAGGAACACGAACGGACAGGGTCGGTATATGCAGTAGAGGGCAGGAACACGAAGGGATAGGTTGGGTATATGCAGTAGAGGGAAGGAACACGAAAGGACAGGCTGGGTATGTGTTGTAGAGGGCAGGAACACGAACGGACAGGTTGAGTATATGCAGTAGAGGGCATAAACACGAACGGACAGGGTGGCTATATGTAGTAGAGGGCCTGAACACGAAGGGACACGGTGGGTATATGTAGTAGAGGGCAGGAACACGAAGGGACAGGGTTGGTATATGTAGTAGAAGGCAGGAACACGAACGGACAGCTTGGGTATATGTAGTAGATGGCAGGAACACGAACGAACAGGTTGGGTATATGCAGTAGAGGGCAGGAACACGAAGGGACAGGCTGGGTATGTGTAGTAGAGGGCAGGAACACGAACGGACAGGGTGGCTATATGTAGTAGAGGGCATGAACATGAAGGGACAGGGTGACTATATGTAGTAGAGGGCATGTACACGAACGGACAGGGTGGGTAAATGTAGTAAAGGGCAGGAACACGAACGGACAGGTTGGGTATATGCAGTTATGGGCAGGAACACGAAAGGACATGATGGATATATGCAGTAGAGGGCAGAAACCCGAAGGGGAGGGTGGGTATATGCAGTAGAGGGCAGGAACACGAACAAACAGGGTGGGTATATGTAGAAGAGGGCAGGAACACAAACGGACAGGGTGGGTATATGCAGCAGAGGTCAGTTGCACCAAGCGAGAGCGTGGGTGTATGTAGTAGAGGACAGGAACACGAACGGACAGGCTGGGTATATGCAGTAGAGGACAGGAACATGAACGGACAGGGTGGGTATATGTAGTAGAGGGTAGGATCACGCATGAACAGGGTGGGTATATGTAATACCGGACAGGAACACGAAAGGACAGGGTGGTTATATGCAGTAGAGGGCAGGAACACGAAGGGACAGGGTGGGTATATGTAATAGACAGGAACACGAAGGGACAGGGTGGGTATATGTAGTAGAGGGCAGGAACACGAAGGGACAGGGTGGATATATGTAGTAGAGGGCAGGAACATGAAGGGACAGGGTGGGTAATGGATATATGTAGTAGAGGGCAGGAACATGAAGGGACAGGGTGGGAATATGTAGTAGAGTGCAGGGACACGAAGGGACATGGTGTGTGTATGTAGTTGATTACAGGCACAAGAAGAGAGGTTGGGTTTATGTAGCAGAGGATAGGAACACGAAGGGACCAGGTGGGTACATGTAGTAGAGTGGACACGAAGCCACAGGTGAATACAAGTATCAGAAGACATAAACACATGGGCACTGCACGAGTACATATGCCAGTCGGATCGGATACATGTAGGAGAGGGCAGGGACAGGGCGATGCTAGTAGGCGACAGAAGCATAGAGGAACAAGTCGGGTGCATGTAGCGGGCGGCACCAACACAGAGGAACAGGGCAGGTACAGGTAAGAGAGGGCGTGGACGCAGAGGAACATCTGGAGCGAGTAATGTAGGAGAAGTCTGCACAAACACGGACAGTGTCAGTGCATGAGTAGAGGGCATAAACGTGAAGAGACAGGTTGAATGCATGTAGAAGAGGACATGGACGTGAAGGGACAAGGCGAGTGCATGTGGGAGAGGGCATGGACATGACGGGACAAGGCGAGTGCATGTGGAAGAGGACATGGACGTGAAGTGACGAGGCGAGTGCATATGGGGGAGGGCATGGTCGTGAAGGGACAAGGCGAGTGCATGTGGGGGAGGGCATGGACGTGAAGGGACAGGATGGATACATATATAGGAGAGGGCATGGACATGACGGGACAAGGTGAGTGCATAAATGTCCTCAGTTGGGTTGTGTTTATGTCCTCAGTTGGGTCGTGTTTATGTCCTCAGTTGGATCGTGTTTATGAATGTCCTCAGTTGAGTTGTGTTTAATGTCCTCAGTTGGGTTGTGTTTAATGTCCTCAGTTGGGTTGTGTTTATGAATGTCCTCAGTTGGGATGTGTTTAATGTCCTCAGTTGGGTTGTGTTTAATGTCCTCACTTGGGCTGTGTTTAATGTCCTCAGTTGGGTTGTGTTTAAAGTCCTCAGTTGGGCTGTGTTTAATGTCCTCAGTTGGGTTGTGTTTAATGTCCTCAGTTGGGTTGTGTTTAAGGTCCTCAGTTGGGTTGTGTTTAATGTCCTCAGTTGGGTTGTGTTTAAGGTCCTCAGTTGGGTTGTGTTTAATGTCCTCAGTTGGGTTGTGTTTAAGGTCCTCAGTTGGGTTGTGTTTAAGGTCCTCAGTTGGGTTGTGTTTAATGTCCTCAGTTGGGTTGTGTTTAAGGTCCTCAGTTGGGTTGTGTTTATGAATGTCCTCACTTGGGCTGTGTGTATAAATGTCCTCAGTTAGAGTGTAAAATTTCATACCAGAAAATATTGACTTTTCGAAAATACTGAATGAACGGATTGTTTTTAATTTCCGACATGAGTTTAAAACTAATTTTTTATGGCTGTATGTGCTGCAGAAATGGTGGTCCTCACTTGGCAGGTGAAAAATCATGGTCCTCAGTTGGCAGATTATACGAGTATGTGTGTGTGTGCGTGTGTCAGGGGGGGGGGGGGAGTATTGAATGTATGTTTGGGAATATGTGTGTGTTTGGATATGTATATGTGTGTGTGTGGGTGCGTGTATATAACGATGTACATATTACTTTTATTAGGGGAAAAACCAAGGTGTAATATAAGATACATTGTGTACATCTTACCCAATGTATAGACTGTCATATTATGTCTGTGTGTGTGGGAGGGGGGGAGGGGGTTTACATGTGTGTGTGGGGGGATATGTACATGTGTGTGTATATAGGTGTTGGTAAAACGTATATGTGTGTGTAAGGGTGCATGTGTATATAACTGTTTGGGGGAGTGGAGGGTGTTATATAAAGTAAATGAATTCAGACACGTACGTGGAATGGTTGGCTGTACATATTGGCTTCCATTATTAAATTCCAGTGGGTCGGGGTGTTGTGTAGGACTGGTGGGTGTGGGTGAGTGTGTAGGGTTACATGTGATACATATATATGCGAGTGTTTGGAAAAAGTTTTCGTACATGTATTAGAATATTTCGAATTGGACGGTCTAAATGTACGCTGCTCTCAAGCAATGAATTTTGGTATTTCCTTTGGTATTTCCTTTTTGGCGATGACACTTATTTTTCTGTTGTCAAGTGTATCGTGTTGCCCTCGCGCGCGTGTTTCCCCCGCTGTCTGGTATCTCACACCATGCCGACTTTGCAACAGACATTATGATGGATGAACGTTATGATGGTGACTGTATTCCTGAGGATGGCGCCTCCAACAATCCTTTCAGCGATCATTTAAATAGCTATTTGAAAGTGTTGGATAGCGATGACGCGGCTTCTTTTGACATGGATTGTAGGTATTACGATACTGAGAACATTAAGGATATGATTACTGTTGACGATCGGGTAAATTTCACGGCTATGCATATAAATATTCACAGTCTTTCCGCTAAACTTAATCAGTTAGAAGTATTACTGAACTGTCTGGGTGTGATGGGGCTCAAGTTTGATTTTATTTTGTTATGTGAAACGTTTCTCTCCGATAAAAACAAAAAACTCTGTCAAATTCAAGGTTACAATCTGATCAGCAAGGAAAGGGAAGCAAATACACGAGGGAGCGTAGCTATCTACGTAAACACTGATATTGTATTTAAACATCGATCTGATTTAGAATTGCATATTGATTCGGAATTTGAGTCTCTTGTGATACAAGCTACCAAGGATCAGAACACAATTTTGGTTGGGGATGTTTACCGAGTTCCCAATACGAATGAAATACAATCCGTGCAGCGATATGAAACAATCATCGGTAATATGGCTAAATGCAACAAGGATATGATAATAGGGACTGACCAAAATTTCGATTTCATTAAAATTAATTGCCATAAAAATACTTCCGACTTGCTAGAATCAATTATATCGCTAGGGTTGCTCCCTACTGTAACACAAGCCACAAGGGTTACACATACTACAGCTACGCTGATTGATAATTTTTATATTAATGCCAACTCGTCATACAACAAGGTCAAGACGGGGATATTAGTGACGGATATCTCTGATCATTTACCTATAGTGTTGCAGCTGAATAGACCAGAATCGATCCACAAATCAAAAACAACTCCTCTAGAATTTCATTCACGTAAATTTGATGATGCGGTGATGCGCAGAATATCAAGCGAATTATCTTATTCCAACTGGTTAATATATCAAAATATGAATATTGATGATGCATTCGACCATTTTGCCGAAACTATTAATTCAGTCATTGAAAGGTATGCGCCACTAAGAAAACATCGAATTACTGCTAAACAAATCATTAAAAAATCTTGGATAACCCCTGGTATTAGGAAATCAGCAAACACATTGAATATGTTGTATAAAAAACAAATGAGTAAACCAAAAACACACACGAGTCATATTAAATATTTATCGTATAAACGTGAGTACAACAAAATCAATCGAGTTAGTAAAAAACAGTACTTCACTGAATTATTAAGTAAACATGAAAATGATGTACGAAAAACATGGAAAACTCTAAACAGCATTTTTGGGAGACAAAACGATAAGTCTTCAATATGTAATACTTTTGTCCATGAGGGGGGATATACAGAGGACCCTAAAACAATATCGGATGGTTTTTGTAAATATTTTAGTGAGATTGGAGAAAAATTTGCAAATGCAATACCCCTTGCCGAAAAAAAATTTGACGCATATCTCCCGCAAGTTCAACAACAGAACTCCTTTTACATTTCACCTACTGATCCAGATGAAATAGAACGAATTATTACCCATCTTAAAACCAAAAAAAGCTCTGGACATGATAATATCAGTTCCAATTTTATGAAACAAATAAAAGATGTAATAAAATACCCCATTAGTATCCTAACAAACAAGTCCATAGAAGCTGGTTACTTCCCTGCATCCTTAAAATTAGCCAAAGTGGTTCCGATTTATAAGAATAAAGATCCAGAGCAATATACTAACTACAGACCAGTTTCTTTACTGCCGTGCATTTCTAAAGTTATTGAAAAAGTAATACATAAACGATTATATCACTTTATAAATAGTCGAGGCATATTTTACGATAGTCAGTATGGATTTCGTCCAAACTATTCTACAATAGACGCTGTTACTGAACTGAGCTCGGAGTTGCTCGAGTCGTTAGATAACAAAAAACATGTTGTAACCGTTTTTTTTTAGACCTCTCAAAGGCTTTTTACACTATAATCACGAAAAATTATTACATAAACTATATTATTATGGGGTACGGGGTAAGGCTTTAGACTGGTTTAGGAGTTATTTAACAAATAGAAAACAGTATGTTTCTTTCAAGTCAGTATCTTCCTCAGTTGAAGATGTCATCTACGGGGTTCCGCAAGGATCAGTATTAGGGCTACTTCTATTCATTTTATATACGAATGATTTACCAAGCTCGTTAAACAATTCTAAATGTATATTATTTGCTGACGACACCACGATATATTGCGCATCCGGAAAATTAAGTGAAGCAGTTGAGAAAATCAACCTCGATTTAAAAAATTTACCAGATTGGTTTCGAGCAAATAAATTGTCGTTAAATGTAAATAAAACAAACTATATGATATTCAGCAAAACTAAAAATCCAACTTCGAAATACTCTATCAGGATAGGTGACGTTGACATTAGTGCAGTGGATGAATCCAAATTTTCGGGTATGATTATTGACAATAAGTTGACATGGGGAAATCACATAAATTATTGTAGAAAAAAATGGCTAGTGGTCTCTTTGCAATTAATTCATTAAAACACTCATTATTAAGTCCATATTTGAAGTCAATTTACTACACATTAGTACATCCGTATATAAATTATGGTGTTTTACTGTGGGGGTCCACGTTTAAAACTCTGACGAAAAAACTCCAAATAGCCCAAAACAAAGCAGTCCGAGCCATAACATTATCGGACTACAACAGTCCAACGGAACCTCTTTATAAACAACTTAACATACCCCGAATTCAGGACTTATTCCATATCCAGTTGGGTAAACTCATGTACAAAAATGCACGTAACCTTTTGCCTGCACCGCTCTCTAAATTTTTTGAATGTAATGCCAGTTTTCATGAGTACAGCACGAGAAATCGAGATCATCCACATATTTCTAGCCGTAACTCTCAATTTGCTCTGCGTACACATCTACATAAAGCCCCTGACTTATGGTATAAAATTCCTAATGATATCAAAAGAAGCAAAACTTTGGCTACATTCAATCGTAAATTACGAAAATATTTGCAAGGTCCTGGCAATGTACGAACGTAAATTGTATATTATGTTTGTTTTTTTTTGCTAATTCCACAATTGATGTTGACCGCTATTGGCCGCTATCACATATTACCAACGACTATCTATAAATGTTCAAGTGAATATATTCATATATTCTGCGCCATACCAGTTGATATATATATATGCGCAGTTTTCATCTTAAAGGTTTATTATGTAGTGTATTATTTAGTCGGTGTGGGTACGGTATTTTTTGGCGGGGAAGGCTAGTGCGAGGCGGCAACACGTACGATATGACTATGCTACTGATTTTAGGCTACGTACTGATTGGCGTGACCTTGCGTCCATGTCAGTCGGATTGATTTTATAGAATTTGCGTTAGTATCTTTCGGATATCGTGCACACATTTTGCAAATTAATAAATGGATCATTTCCGATAACCTTTCTTAGTCCTCTGGCAATTTTTATTATTATTATTTATACAAATATTTTTTGGATGTCTGGATGTGTGTGTATATCGGTATATTAGTTATAAATATTTTTCTGGGGTGCACGATCTATCGCTGTTGAAAGTTGGGTATGTATTGTTTATTATTATTACATGGTAGAACAGACATGTTTGTCTACGGTGCATACCTCCACTGAATACACTATTGTTCTTATATATACATCACCCTGTACTCTATGGGGTTGAAATGACCAATTATTGTCTGCATTTAAATCAATGTTAAATTGGGCAACTTCGGGTGTGCGTTTCACCTTTACAAAAAAAAATTAGGGCTTAACGGTTGACAGGGTGTGATAGTATAATCATAGTACTTCAATAAAATCTAGGTCACTATAGAGCATGATAGTACCAATTTTTCATAAAATGACGTTGAACAGGACCCCTGTCAATTTAGCTCGTTTTCAGATCGCAATTGCCGACATAGCATACATTCAGCAAAACCTTTCTCTACTCCAAATCCCGGGGAATACCATCGGAATTTTTGCTTTTCCCAAAACCAGACTTCCACACGCGCAAAATAAACCAGCACGTGGATCAATATCGCTTCGCGTTGTCTCCCTAGGCAACCATACATCTGGCGAAATGACGTCACTTAAAACGGAATCCTCAACGTGTGAGGCATCCCCAAGTCTATTTCTGGCTTATACCCTATGTATTTCAGTTGGAAAATAAATTACTTACTTACTTGTATTTTCAATGTGGGCGATAATCGGGGATTTTGGTCATACGACAATTGGTCATATATCAAATGGTCGGTAATCAGCCATAGAAAAATACAAAAATTATGGGAGAGTTAAGTATTAATAGAGTAGAGTTCCTGCTATTTCTCTATTTTGACCACATTCTCGACCACGGCCTGAATTCTTGACACTGACCTTCCAAACTTTGCAGGCTCACCCAAATTTATACTGCGTAAAATATTCTATTGAATATCTTCAGTGGGTTCTGAATTATTACTACTTGTAATATCATGAATCGGTAATTTCAGCTGATGACCCTCACATTCTCGACCTTGGGTGATAATGGGGAATTTTGATCGTACGACCATAGGGCCTGTAAGTCTCGTTTCATATATGTCGTAAAATGACGTATTTAGGTACGTAGTGGTGACAAACATTGCCACGTGGTCATTTTTGCTGATTTTGCTTGACTTTAGAAGCACCATACAAAAATATTACCAAGAATATTGTTACGATTGATTTTTTTCTTAATTACACTTGCTCCGAACTACAACATACCACTGTTTTTAATAATGACTGGATATTTTTTTATGGTCAATTCGCCCCCGAACTATGTTGTGTTTCGCAGCATGTTTTTGGACTCCATATTCCAATATAACACGATTATTTTGGTGATGTTATGACAAACAGTGTACAGAACATATGCCACATCATATATAGTCACAAACACCACCGACGGTTTGGATACTAGTCATGTAGTTTCAAGAGAATGAGCTTTTTTCTCCCGTCAAGGTCATGACCATGGAACATGAAAACATACGTTTTTCATCCCTTTTGAATGGAATGAAATGTTCACGAAAAATGCACATTTAGGTCGTTAGCGATCGTAGGAACGGGTCATGATCGAAGTACGAACATGCGATAATTTTCCGATAATTTCCGTGTAAGTTGCAGGAGTTCGAATATGTAGAATTTCACGAATTGGCCCAAAAATTTGGCGGGGAAATCAAATGTCACCAGAAAGGTCAAATCACGTAAAATAACGTGACGTTTCAAATCTCACTTACACGCCCTATTGGTCATAAAGCAAATGATGGAGAATTGACCACACAAAAATACAAAATTATTAGGAAAAATTAATCATGAATATAAACGGAGTTATTGCAACTTTTCGATTTTTACCTCTTCTGTGACCTTGACCTCGTAGTTCAATATTGAGCTGTAACATTTCACCGTAATGTTTCTATTATCAAGGCACATTTCATGAACGAAAACGGTTTAAACAGATTGATAACTGGGTTCACAATATGGTCTCGAATCTCAGTCATAAAATCGTGACCCCAAATGTTCTACCTTGGGCGATAATTGAGAGTTTTGGACTTAAGACCATCGGTTGTACTCCATACGATCAGGAATTGGACAAAGAAAATACAAAGATAGGTTGAGAATTTAATATTGACAAAAATAACCGAAATCGTGACATCGGGCGATAATGGAGAGTTTTCGTCATTCGACTATCGGTCGTACACCATACGATCGGGAATTGGCCAAAGAAACATACAAAAATAGTTGGACCGGAGTTAGAGCCAATTATGTGATTTTCACTTTTTCCGTTGCCATGACAAACTGAATTTCCTCCGATTTTGACCAAATTTGAGGAGGACCGAGCCACATGCCGCTCCCTATAAATTCCCTATCGATCGGACCATTTATTTCCGAGTTATGCGCGCGGAAGCACACACAGACGGACAGACAGACAGACAGGGAGACAGACAGACGGGGAGACAGGGAGGGAGACAGGGATACAGGGAGACAGACTCAAATGCAATTCATGTGGAAGAAGGTATATGGTTGTATTCGTCATCCGAGAAATGTTCCAAGTTATTCGCACCACATACGACTACTCACATGTTACTCGGTGATAATTAGACATGAAACTAAAAACGCACGTGCCATTAAAATTATTTCAGTTTTTGTGGGATTCTATTTCCCGTGGAAGTATCTCGACAAACGAAAATGTACTGGAATATTATAGGGTTATTGCACAATATGGGGTTTTATGCCCGAGGGTCAAGTCTTTGAGAAGCCCGACGCGAAGCGGAGGGCTTCTTGAAGACTTGGCCCGAGGGTATCGGGGACATTTTAGTATGTTTCAAATGACCGAATCATATCCGATTAGAAAGAAATAAGCAAGAAATTGGCTGTTTTATGTTAATAAAACTAGTGTTATATACTATACTTACCTCCAAAACACATTACGGGTTATGGCTTATTAGCCTTACTGACATAGGAGTTCTCCATAGAGAGAACCCCATTTGGAAAATGGGCTAGACAATGAATTGTCCAAGCCACTAACCCACGTGACCGGATGGTGACGTCATTCTCGTCGATTCTAGGAACCAACCAGAAGGAGTACGCGGGGCCGGCCGGGTGGGCACTCTGAATGTGTTTTGGAGGTAAGTATAGTATATAACACTAGTTTTATTAACATAAAACAGCCAGTTATATGCCTATATCTTACCTCCAAAACACATTACGGGTAAAATCAGAATAAAGATTGGAGGCGGGGTGCTCCAAAAAGAACTCTGACATAACCAAAAGCTCAACCCTAGGGCCTCAGTGAGGGACAGGGTGGGCTTTTCCCCTGAATGATTGGAGGAACCAGAGGAGGGTGTCCTCAGGGTCACCAAAACATTTATGGTTTAACAATAGGGTAAGTAGAAAAAACCACTTACCTCCGAGTGTCGAGTGACTGGCTTCCGGTTATAAGTGACGTAACGTATGTACATGAGGATATGCCTTGCTGACGCAACTGAGTCACAATGCATACCGAACTAAGGAGTACGACCGTACTGACATAGGAGACCAATTTAACGGTAATCGGAACCGGAACTCGCAACACGGAACTTCAACATATGTACAAGAGGAACGTATGTACAAGATGGGCCACGTCATCCTCAAGGGGTGACGACGCTCCGAGCAGCTACCACGGGCCCGAGGTGGTAGCCCTCACTCCCCGTCCACGTCAGGTCTCTAAGGTAGAAAGACGTAAAGGTGTTATGGGATTGCCATGAACATGCTTGCATGACCTGATCAAGTGGAACCCGTCCCATATATGCAAGAGAGGCCGCCATGGCCCGAACATCATGGGCGCGTACCTTGAACGAACAGGCGGAGTCCTGCTCGGCCAAATCGTAACAGGTGCGGATACATTTTTGAATCCAGGATGAGATGGTAGCGGAACGTATGTCCCGTTGGAATTTCAACTGATGTGAAATGAACAACAGTCGCTTGCCAGCCCGGAGACCTTTTGTCCGCTTAAGGTACAAGCGCAAAGCCCGCAATGGGCACAGGAGACAGTCTTCCTCGAGATTCGGGCCTACAGACGCCGACAAAGCCGGAATCGTGAAGGCCAGCGGGGGAGACGACGCCAGCTGGGTTTTCGCCAGGAAAGAAGGGATGACCTGCAAGGAGACCTGGAGGCCATCCTCTCGCCATCTAACTTTTGAGAAATCCAAGGCGTGGATTTCGCTCCTGCGACGTCCAGAAGCCAGAGCCAGCAGGAAGACTGTCTTCCAAGTAAGGAACTTTAGGGGGGCGGAAGACATAGGTTCAAAGGGAGCAGACGCCAAACGGTTCAAAACCAGGGATAGATCCCACTCCGGAACTGAGTTACGGGTAAGCGGACGTTCAACTTTAAAGTTATTGAGCAAGGCGCTCAGATCTTGATCCTCGCCGAGATTGATGCCAGTGTGAGGCAAAATAGTCTTGGCTAGAGCGGTCCTATAACCCGCTAATGTCGAAGGGGCCGCACCCGCTTGGAATTTCTCCAAGAGAAAATCAGCTACTGTCTGAGCAGAGGCGTTGAATGGATCAACCTGCCTGCCATCGCACCAAGCAGCGAAGACTCGCCATTTAGACTCATAGACTCCCAAGGATGAGTTTCTATTAGGGCGGGCGATCCTACTGGACACTTCTGAAGAAAATCCCTTTGCGCGAAGGGATCGCTGGACAGAAGCCACGCGTGGAGGTTCAGGCTCGCGGGTCGGCTGTGAAACAGCTGCGCCCGGGGCTGTTTGAGAAGGTCGTCCCGAGGGGGTAGGGCCACTGGTTGATCTACCAACAGGCCCAGAAGTTCTGGGAACCAAGGCCGCTGTGGCTGGTATGGAGCGACCAGGAGAATACGGCATGTGTGGGACCTGATCTTGGCCAAAACCTTGGGCAGCAGAATCGCCGGAGGGTATGCATACCCGAACAGGCCGTCCCAATCCGTGGACAACGCGTCGATGGACATCGCAAGGGGGTCCGGAAGCGGAGAGACAAACACTGGAAGCTTGTTGTTCCACCTGGTCGCGAAGAGATCCACTGTAGGGCGGTCCCACCTGAGGCACAGGGAACTGAACACCTGAGGATGGAGAGACCACTCTGTTGGCTGGATCTGCCCCCTGCGTGACAGCTGGTCCGCCAACACATTCAACCGGCCCGGGATGTGACGTGCACGCAAGTGAATGTTCCGAGACCGGCACCACAGAAGAAGCGTCGTGGCCTGCCGACACAGGGTAACGGACTTTGTACCCCCCTGTTTGTTTATGTAGGCCACGACAGTGGAGTTGTCCGTGGACACCAGGACAGCACGACCAGCACACTCCTCCTCCCAGTGGGCCAGGGCCAGGGAAACCGCCTCCAACTCTAAGCGGTTGATGTGCCACGAGCTCTCGGGCTCTGTCCACACCCCAGACACTTCCTTGAAGTCCAGGTGTGCCCCCCAGCCCTCCGTAGAGGCATCCGTAAATAGATGCTTGGAGGGAGGAGGCTGACGGAAGGGTGAGCCCCGAGTGAGGTTGGTAGCGGACATCCACCACAGTATGGACGCCTTCCCTGCTGGAGAAAGGACGACCGGTTGCTGAGGGCAATCCGTGGCTGCGATCCACTGGGAGCGAAGGTCGATCTGTAACTCCCGCATGTGGAGTCGACCGTAAGGAACTAACTTCTCGGTTGCTGCCAGCAACCCGAGCATCGACTGCCAGACCTGTGCTGACTGACTGGGCTCGTCCAAGAATCTGCGGAGTAAGGACCGTATCTTTGACAGCCGCTCCTCTGTGGGAAAAACCATACCCAGCTGTGTCTTGTACCGGTACCCGACAAACACGAAGTCCTGGGCCGGCGTTAGCTCTGATTTCTGGAGATTGACCAGCAAACCCATGCGTTTGCACAAGTCCAGGACCCACTGTAAGTGCCGAGTCAGAACCTCGGGAGACTGGTGATAGACAATCCAGTCGTCTAGGTACTGGTAGAGGAGGATGCCCTCCTTGTGGGCGAGTATCTGTAACTCTTTCACCACCATTGTGAAGATCCATGGAGCCGGGGACAGTCCGAATGGCAGGGCACGGAACTGATACACGGTGCCCCGGTGCACGAAGCGCAGATATTTGCGGGAGACCGGATGAATCGGGATGTGAAAGAACGCGTCCTTCAGATCCAGGGAGACGACCCAAGAGTTCTTTGGAAGGGACAAGCGGATCGATTCCGCCGTCTCCATGGCGAACTTGGGGGTCTTGACATGGCGGTTTAGAGCGGACAGGTCGATCACGGGGCGCCACCCGCCTGAGCTCTTGGGAGTCAAGAACAGGATACTGTAGTAACCTGGAGAGGAAATTCCTACTTTTTCGAGCGCGTTTTTGGCCAGCATATCGGCGATCTCGAGCGAGAGTGCTAACCGTTTGGCGTGAGCTCCGGGAAGTGAAAAGGGAATAGGCTCGGTAGCCAGTGCAGGACGCTGACTGAACTGGATGCGAAAGCCCCTGCGAAGGACCGACACGATCCACGGGCTGGCTCCGAGTGTCTGCCACTCTTGCCAATAATTTGTTAGACGGGCGCCCACAGGCTCGCTTGAATTTTGGAACGAGGGTGGGACAGCCCGAGGTATCGCAGGGTCCATCGCAGGGAGCTGATTCTGTGAAGTACTCACCTGCTGCGGGGGCGGAGGACTTCTTCTCCCCTGCTGGCTTGGGCTTGCCCTTGTGCTTCGACTTCTTGGTCGCTTTACTGCCGGCAGGGGCCCTCTGAAAGGGCTTCTTCTCCTTCTTCTCCTTGGACTTGGTCGGTGGAGGCTTGGAGGAAGAGGGGGCGTACGCCTGAAGAGGGGAGGCCAGACGCTTGGCGATCGTCTCCGTGAGACGCTTACTGGTCGAGACCGACTCCTCCTGACGGGCCAGCTCACGGGCTGCAGGCAGCTTCGACTCTAGGCCGGCGAAGAGAGGTGGAGGAGAGGTAAGAGCAGCCCCTGCCTCTGGATCTACGAGCGGGGCACAGCGAAGCTCCGTCACCAAGGCCGGGGGGAGCTTGAACCTAGCTTGGCCTAGAAAATCGTCTCTCCTCAGTAAGTGGAGGACCCACTCCACGTACGTGGACTGCTCCATCCGGTGGGCTGACGCCAAGTCACAAGACTCCAGGAGTTGGGACGCCGAACGGAGGTGGTCCCCCAGGGACACTAGCTGAGACGGTGGGGATTCCAGGTCTTCCAGCGCTGTCAAGGCAGACTGTAGTTGGCGGTAAGCCGCAGTACGGAACCAGTCCTCCAGGGAGGACACACAGGTGGCGGCGCGGACGGCGTGGTTCAGGGAGAGTAAGGTCTCCGGCTGAAGGGTCACGGGGCGAGCCTTGTCGCCAAGGTACTGGGCCGCTGCCTCGGGGAATACCGCTGGCTTATCCAGGTAGTCCGGGTTGGACGGGAGGTAGTCCTTCTTGTGGAAAGGAGGCCGACGGGGAAACTTCCCCAACTCTGTTTTCCCCTGGTCCAGTGTCTCACAGCGGCGCCGGGAAAACTCCTCGCGGAGCCCGTCCGGGATAGGGAGACCCCGTCGAGGCTGACGTTCCGGGGAGCGCTGGGATGCCAGCAGCGACGTCGGACGCTTAGACACTGTTGGCTTCGGCTCAGCTGGAAAGAGGGTGGGCTCCAAGGTCGAACGCACGAGGTCGAGCTTGTGATCAAAGGAAAGGTCCTCCTCTCCCTCCTCACTGTCGGCCGGCTCGGCATCAAGACGAGAGCGCTTGTCGCTGGGAGCCACGGAAGCCACGACGGAAGCTGGGCGCTTCCTGGAAACTGGAGCCAGTGGCGCCGAAGGAGTAGGCACATCCTGCCCGCACGCAAGCGACTCCTCCCCAGAGTCCTCATCAGACTCCTCCCCGAAGATCTCCGCAGGCAACTGCTGGGGAGGCTCCAAGGCCTGAGTACGCCGTAAGGCATCTGACGTGGGGGGAAGGGACACACCCGCGCGGGCGTCCAGGGCTGCCAAAACAGCCGTAACAAGGCTAGCCACATCCATCGCTGGGGCCGCTGGGGGAACTCCAGACGGAGAGGGGGGCCGGGAGACCACCGAAGAAGGACCTGGCAAGGAAGGCTGGGCCGCCGAGCTAGTCGTCACGGTGAGAGAGGCCGAAGAGGCAGTCAACGCCGATGAACTCTGCAAAGAGAAAGAAGCGGTAGATTTCTCTATAGAAGCAGCTGTCAACAGCATGCACTCAAGGCTCGGACCCCGTAGGACGGGGGCCGAGCCCCGAGCGGGCAACGGCAGGGCAGAAGCAGCACTGAGAGTCGAGTGCCGGATCCGCACCCCGGGGCCCGGACCCCGTGGCACGGGGTCCGGGCCCCGTCGGACGGAGCCCGGCCCCCGTGACACGGGGCCCGGCCCCCGAAGCACGGGGGCCGGCCTCTGCGACTGAGGCTGTGCCAAGCGCAGAATACCCGAAGGGTCGGGGTCCGGACCCCGTACGGGGTCCGGACTCCGCGCCATCACACTAACCAGAGCACCGCTACGACGGGCCACACAAAGCCCCTGGACCGAAGTCCGGGGGCCGGACCCCGTACGGGGTCCGGACCCCGAGGGCCGGGAACCGAAAAACGCGGGAGAACTGGCCAGAAAAGGCGCGGGCGCAGCTGCAGGAACCTGTTCGCCGATAACAGCGGAGGTGACACGCGCAAACAGGATCCCCGCTGACGGTACATGAAATACACAGTGAATTGACTCCCGGGGCGTGCCACCGTGGGTCGAGTGCGACTCTCCCACCAGCAGATCACCCGCGGAACAAAACAAAGAGGAAGGGGAAGAAAACTTAGCTTCTAGGCAAACCAGGGTACGATCCAGCTTGCCCAGCAGGGCAGAAGTCTTCCTTTCCTGACGGCGGCGACGCTTGGCCGACGACGCGGAAGATGAAGAGGACGGGGCTGGAGACACTTGACGGGACAACTTGTCTCTCCGTGCGAGAACAGCTCCAAGAACCTGCCCCCACTCCTCCCGCGAACGGTCCGCACACAAACCGCACGTAAGTTGATCCGTATGCACCGGGTCCTGGCACGCAATACACTCTGAGTGTACTTCCCACGACGGAAGCTGCTGCCCGCACTGAGCACAGCGGCGCATCACGGCAAGAGGGGAGTCCGCGCTCCAAACACAAAACGAAGTCCGAGGAGCGGAAACTATCCACGCGAAGCACGCCAAAAGAGTGAGGAAAAGAAATATCCAAAAAGGCATGCAAAGAAAGTGTTCGTAAGACGATGAAAACTAAAATATTCGCAAAGTTATGTCAGCAAGGCAAATCCAATGTGGTAGAGCAGCCATAGGAGACGAGAATGACGTCACCATCCGGTCACGTGGGTTAGTGGCTTGGACAATTCATTGTCTAGCCCATTTTCCAAATGGGGTTCTCTCTATGGAGAACTCCTATGTCAGTAAGGCTAATAAGCCATAACCCGTAATGTGTTTTGGAGGTAAGATATAGGCATATAACACAGCTTTTATTCACACATTTATCCGATCCACAGACCATTTCAGAGTTCCAAGAGCATCAGCGTAAAACGTAAATTGGGGGCAAAAACGTCAAACATAACGGAATCGGGCCAGGAGAGCGACCATGTGCTTTTGTTTACCCTTCAAAATAATGACGTTTTCTTGAACTGGGAGCTGCCTGGGCAAGTGTGGAATTTACAGCCCGCCGGGCAGAAGTTTGTTATTGGAAAAATAGGAACAGCTATTGAAAAACAAAATACATAGAAATGATGTATTTTCAGGTCTAAGTTTGTTGACAGTAATTTAAATTACTGTATAATAGCATTAACTACGCTATTTGCATCAACTGTCATTCTGGCATATGATAAAGATGGTTATTGGAGATTTGTACCTGGCAAAACGAAGCTTAATACGATGAAAATTGACATCATTCAACTTCCCACAAGACTGCGCAATTAGTGTAACTCATATATTGATACGATTTTCTGATATCTCGGCAGTTATCTTAATCTAACTACAATATCTGCATGTCGTATATTTTTTAATTTTTGTGAATGTACATCAAATACGATAGACATGGGTGTTCTAGTTCACTGTGGTGAGACTGGATACGATCGTTAGTGCATCCCGCAATGGCGAACCCACTCGCTGTTCGTTTGAATTTTCTTCATTTTCCCGATAATTACGATTGTGATCGATACATACATCTGCTGATTCTTATGCGCACGAAACAACCGTTCGTTGCAAATACATGGCGAGTTATGTTGGTTTGAGCATCAACAACTCGTCTGAAAAAAAGCCGAAAGATTCCCTAACTATTGTTTTTAGGTTACCGGCCCTTTGGTCCGATAACCTATTGCCGTGGCGTTGCGTCCGTCGTCCGGCGTCCGTCGTCCGTCGTCCGGCGTCCGTCCGTCCACATTTTTATCATTAAAGTTTACAGGCGAATATTTCTGAAATTTTGCACAAAAATACCTAAAAATATTTCCAGGAAAGTTTTTTTTTAGTTTTTTGATTTTCGCATTTTTTTTCAAAATGGCGGCCGTTTTCGTCGAAAAATGGCCAATTTTGGACTTTGATGGTCGTTTTCTCAAAATCTGTTCAGTAACTTTTTTTCTTATTGATGCATGACACTCCTCCTATGTACCCCTGTGACATGTATAAATTTCGTTGCCCTTGAATCACTCGAAGTGGGCCATTTTGGGCCAAAACTCGGCCCAAATGGGACTTTCTCATGTTAAATCCTCCTATGCTTTATAATGGGACACATTAAGCCTAATATCTCACTTAAATTGAAATTAGAGACTAAGAATCAATTGTAGACATATAGGAAATGATATATGCTGAATATTCTCGTGACCTTGAATGTCGTTTTCTCAAAATCTGTTCAGTAACTTTTTTAGGTTACCGGACCTTTGGTCCGATAACCTATTGGCATGGCGTTGCGTCCGGCGTCGTCGTCGTCGTCCGTCAACAATTTTATCTTTAAAGTTTAAGATCGAATTTTTCTGAAATTTTGCACAAAAATGCCTAAAAAATATTTCGAGAGGGAGGTATTTTTTAGTTTTTGATTTTCGCATTTTTTTCAAAATGGCGGCCGTTTTCGACGAAAAATGCCTGATTTTGGACTTTGGCGGCCATTTTCTCAAAATCTGTTCAGTAACTTTTTTTTTTTGATGCATAACACTCCTCATATGTACCCCTGTGACATGTATAAATTTCGTTGCCCTTGAATCGCTCGAAGTGGGCCATTTTGGGCCCAAACTCGGCCCAAATTGGAATTTCCCATGTTAAATTCTCCTATGCTTTATAATGGGACACATTAAAGCCTAATATCTCACCTAATATTGAGATTAGAGACTAGGAATGAATTGTGGACATATAGGAAATGATATATGCTGAATATTCTCGTGACCTTGAATTTGACCTCATTTTCAAGGTCACAGGACAAAATGACTAATATCTCGCTTATTATCGACTTTACAGCTTAGGAATCAATTGTGAGCATATAGGAAATGATATATGCTGAATATTCTCGTGACCTTGACTTTGACCTTTGACCTCATTTTCAAGGTCACATGACAAAATGGCTAATATCTCGCTTATTATCGACATTACAGTTTAGGAATCAATTGTGAACATATAGGAAATGATATATGCTGAATATATTTTCGTGACCTTGAATTTTACCTTTGACCTCATTTCCAAGGTCACAGGACAAAATTGCTAATATCTCGCTTATTATCGACTTCACAGCTTAGGAATCAATTGTGAACATATAGGAAATGATATATGCTGAATATTCTCGTGACCTTGAATTTGACCTTTGACCTCATTCTCAAGGTCACAGGACAAAATGGCCAATATCTTGCTTATTAGCGACTTTACAGCTTAGGAATCAATTGTGAACATATAGTAAATGATATATGCTGAATATTCTAGTGACCTTGAATTTGACTTTTGACCTCATTTTCAAGGTCAACAGGACAAAATGGCTAATATCTTGCTTATTATCGACTTTACAGCTTAGGAATCAATTGTGAACATATAGGAAATGATATATTCTGAATATTTTAATGATATTGAATTTGACCTTTGACCTAAATTTCAAGGTCAGTTATTTTATTTTGAAAGTCAGATTACAAAATGGCTTATATCTCGCTTATTATCAAATTTACAGCTTAGGGGTCCATAGTGAACATATAAGAAATGATGTATGCTGAATAGTTTGGTGATCTAGAATTTAACCTTTGATCCCATTTTCACGGTTAGAGATATGGCGATTTCAGTGGTCACCTTGAATTTGACCTTCAACTTTCTCGGCTTAACTCTGTATATTTCTCCGGTCACCTTTCTAGCCCATTGGGCTAATTTTTGTAAAATCGAAGATTCACTAACGAACATGTGAAGATTCCGTAACGATCTTTTCTTTATAAATTCAAATCTACGTTATTTAAATGTTGAACGTGAAATAAGGTACCAATTGACATGTATTGATGTGTACAGATGATCTTCTAGTACAGATTTCCTAATTTTAATGTGACATTCGCTAATTTATGTCGCATAAATAAACGGATTCACAATGGTGCATGATATGGACCTAATACAATATACACGTATTAAGCCTATATCGTTAGGGAATCTCACTTTTGTCGTTGGTGAATCTTATCGCTAATTCGTTTCCTCAACATATCTAAACAAAAAAGCGTGATCTGCTTGAAATACTACGCATGTCTTTGACCATATTACTAAGCTACCTTCAGAGTATCCATTTATCACAGATGGACCTATCATTTGATAAAATACGGTTAAAAACCAAACTGACCGTGTTTAATCTCCGCCATTGCGGGATGCACTAACGATCATTAGTGCATCCAGTATCACCACAGTGCTAGTTGTCGTTCTCCTAGTCCAATTATCATGTAAATACATTACTACGAACTTACGAGTCGTGAATGTTCGAACACTGAACCAGGGAGTGTGGAATTAGAAAACTAATTTGCAAACAAAAGTAATTAGATCTAGTCGAATATATCATGCGTTGTATAACGTTTGTTCCGGGTAGATTTTCAGTAGATAGTTGGACAGTTATATGCTAATTCACCTGGTGTACAACGGAAACACCTATATTTACACACTGTCTGCTTTGGGTGTGAATATCCTGTCAGTCTTTGTTTTCATTCAATACATATTTTATAATCCATAAATAAGTTTGCTAATGGCATCTTCGAAATCGGGTTGAATCAGATCTAATAGGTTGATACATATGTATCACATAATTTGATTGTAGGAATAGCGATATTAAAATCAATGTCATGCTGCGATTATGGGATGAATTCTCCTGCAAACAAGTACAAATGAAAAAAAAAAACAGAATCAAAGCCCGACCATACACTCACACTCCCCCACCCTCCCCCGCCATGGTAGTGGTCATCGGGGCAGACAATTTAATTATCGACTTCATTTATTAATGAACTAGCACGTGTTACATTCACATTGGTGCCTGAACCGATTGGATGAGGAGACGCCTACATACGAACTGAGTTAACCGTGCAGCGCAACAATCTAGAAGTCCTAAATGAACCCCCCGAATATTTCAAATATCGTTTGATATCTTCCCACTTCAATATCCGCAGTCACAGTAACAGAGAGTTCCGGTAATAGATGCAGAATTACAAAACACCCAAACACATTGGCGCGGTGTACAACATAAGATAGACATGGGTAGTAGTATTAATACATGTAATAATAATAATAATAATAATAATAATAATAATAATGTGGGTTTGTTCTTACGACGCGGGCAGGCACCAATCGTGTGTATTGTGGGAAGCCAGATGTTTGTAATTCACAGCTTCACGTTGGTGATAGACCACAGATTGGTAATATATTGATTCTTACAATATAGGTGCGTCCGACAATATATACATTTTTCAGTGCGTATGGCTGAATATCAGCATGAGATCCCTAATTTTGACGAAATTCATGCATTTCCGCTAATGTGAGTTGAAACTATTTCTGGACTGTGTTCAAGATTGTACCGAAGGTATTCGGGTTCAAAATAACTTAATCTGGAGTAGGACCAAATAAATAAGGTCAATTGCTGTGTATTGTGGAACTGATGTGTATTGTGCCTCAGTTGCTCATTTTGCACAGTGCCGAAACCGACTATGGTAACGCGCATTACCATAGTCGAAAATGGCGACAGGCACTTGTGGTTCGAATTTGCTCGTGAATTTATATGCATATAACGTGTATAAATCGCGTGGATCTTCGACAGATAGCGAAATCGATACATGTAGGTTAATCCCGAATATGTGCAATGAGTCACTCGGTGATATGTTAGTGGAAACGGAGTGTGGACTGTTGTGTCCTGACTAGGGTAACGCGAATGTCAGACTATGGTAATGTGATTTGTAGGAAATTTAATGACTATGGTAATGCGATGGGGCTTTCGTACACAAAACACAATTGTCAACATAACAATGATTTGAGGGGTAGAATAAAAATGTGTTGAAAACTCTCGAATCATCTGTTATTTTATCACAAATCCATGTAAAAAAAACTATACGATTTTATTACTGTACACAGGTCAGCAACTCCATCAATGTTACTATTTCAGACCTATGCTACCATGATGAGACAAATCTGTGCATTTCCCCATCAAATTGTCAGAAATATTGAGGAATTTCAAAAACGGGAGACAATGCAAGTTTGATTTAAGCTTGCCCTCAGACTATGCGAGTCAGTTGCAGCGACTCGGTTGCACGCCAGTCGCATGAGATCTGGTCGCGGCGACCCTCACTGGTCACACTGTACGTTCGAGTCGCATGTAAATTGACGATATATGAGTGTGATTTGTAGAGAATCTGTAGGCAGACGGGTGTTTTTGCCGTGTGAACATGGATCACCATTAACGTAGGCTATGTTGGTGCCTTTTCACGACAACAATCATGCCTAAAATACGAAAGAGAAGGCAAAATAGAGCTTATAAAAGGAGTGTTGGGCCTGTGGGTCATACCTGTGGCACAGTTCATCTTGTTTTCTATCTAGGCCTTTCATCCTATATCGAGAACAAACCATGTTTGTCTGGGTAAATATTAATACCGGTATATCGGCATTGATTTTGGGACCATGCTCTTTGGGCCTCTGGGAATTTGCACCCCAATTAATCTACTATTATGTTACTCCATGATCCACTAAATGCGGATGCCATTCTATCCGTCTGCCATCTTTTATCTCTGATAAATATACTGAGTAATAAGAGGAGTAGGGAACTTAGTTTGGAAAAGCAACTTTCTTACAACTGATGTGCGAGGGGTAAGAAGTGTCCCATTTTATTCAAATATTTCAATATTTACTAGTCCGACGCACCCTTGTCCTTGTTCCTGTATTCAGGGCAGTGACGTCGGAAAGTGACGGCCTGTGTTTTCATATATTGGATCATCGTCCGCAAACTGTGTTCAGTCCATCGATCCTGTTGTCATCAAATAACAAAGTGTCAGCATGTGACCGGGACTAATCACATGCGACTCAGTGGTTCTACATCTCACGATGTCAGCATGGGTTTCAGCACGGTACTACACCCAGTAAAGTATATATTTGCAGTTTTAAAGAAAAAATTGCACTGTAACCTGAAACAGACCTATTACTTGCAGTAAATATACGAATATCGTTAAAATTATAGTTCAATTCTTGTGTTATATATATATATTATTTGAAGTGAAGTAGTGAATGCATTACCATAGTCGACACTATGCGTTACCATAGTCAATGTATCCTTTGACTCGGGCGTTACCATAGTCAGCCACGATTTTCAGTCGCCGATATCTCGTAGAAAAGGCCCATTTTTCTGTAACTCGCCTTATGTGCAGCACAATCAACTTTATATCACAGACTGCTGAATGCTTCAAAATAGCCTCTCATTGAAGTTGTTAAGCTCGATCAAATTCGAACCACAAATACCTGCCGCCATTTTTGATTATGGTAATGCGCGTTACCATAGTCGGTTTCGGCACTGTGTTTTGGATGCAGAATCGTGTAATTTGACTCTGCCGAGCTAGGGTCGGCTGTGCCAAGAACGGCTCACTGCCCGGGAGTGAAATGAAGACATATATGGTCAGTCGGAAATGAAATCACTCCGCAGCCGAAATTGTGCAATCTCGTATATAGTAGTACTCGTTTCGACAACTGATAAAATGCTGCTGATGAAAAAATAAATGACTTGATATAATTACACCCCTGAATAGTGGTGTTTGATGGAAAGTATATTGTGCGCGAGCAGGCATATGAGACGTTCTTGGCAAGGGTCCGCTCTTTTTTAGTGTTGACCTGGATATCAGTCTGGCATCGAATATGCAGTCAAATTTTTAATTGTATAAGTAACAAAACACAATAGAACAACAATAAACAAAAGAAGTAACAATAGACAATATTATATATTTATAAAATTAATTATTATTTTGTAAATCAAAATAAAGGGGAAGCTGAATTACAGATTACCATATCAACCTATGGTGGCCAATAAAATGATAATGAAAAGGCGCCAATATGTGCAATAGGATTTTCTAAGATACAACCGAAGTTTGGAATACGAAGATACAGAAAGCAATATATGGTGCATCTCCTGTTGAACTTGAACTGAGATAAATGGGAAGGTTGCGATAGACCCATGAATGTGAAAACGTGAATACGATAAATCGTTATTGCTTTAGTAGGCGGCAATCGGCGGCACATGACAATAATATCGTCTCCCATCTCATACACTTATGTAAATGTAAGAAGCATGCTGTCGGTTTCGACAACTATCATTCACACAACATACTCTGTAGACGAAGCTTTTGATGCCATAGG
This sequence comes from Terebella lapidaria, assembly GCA_949152475.1. Lineage (NCBI taxonomy): Eukaryota > Metazoa > Annelida > Polychaeta > Terebellida > Terebellidae > Terebella > Terebella lapidaria. The sequence goes on from OX424570.1 coordinate 24,174,889, forward strand.
CGATACTGGGGACCGACGGATGTGCTGCGTGTGTGAACTCGTGACAGTGGAGAACCAATTACCAAAAAGGGTATTGTTTAGATCAGGGAGAACATCTTTACTGCATTGTTATTGTATGTTTCGAACTTTTGCCATGCCGAAAAATCACGACTAACCCTATGGCATGTCATAACGAGGGCATAATTGGTACTTGTAAAGAAAATTAGGTCGTTAATCATCCGAAATAATGCGATCTTCCGAGATGAATCAAACACGGAAGTTTGAAAGGCGCTATAAATGCCGAAACAGACTGATATTGTCTTGGTATTCTGGTTCCTCTGTCAACGTAATACATGTATAGATATCAGCCCCATGGATAGGTTACTCTCCTTCTGCATCAAGCTAATTTTATGTGCATTCTTGGTGAAATCTGAAGGTAGGTTAAGCACATTATGCGAACTCGAATTATGGATATATATGTATTATATTTACATTATGATTGTGTATTTCTTGTAGATGTTTCCCTTCAATTATACGTAAATATGCATATATATATATATATATATATATATATATATATATATATATATATATATATATGCACCTAATTATAAATCTAAATATATGACTGAAGAACGTTTGATTTGGAGGATCAGTGATTAAAACAACCTTTTAAAAACTAATTATTATCATTTTTGAACAGAATTGAGGAGCATCACACGACGTAACGGAGAGAGCTTTGATCGGTTTCTCTGCCCGCTGGATCAAGTGGTCCGTATTGCCCGGGTGTACGCTGGTGTGAGTCAGGGTCTGGACCAGTGTGCGGCCAACATTACCGACTGTACGGTAGAAATCAATTCGACAACATTCGAAAAAAAGTACGAGGAGTTTGTCACCTCATGCGAGAATAAGTCAGCATGTTCCGAGGTCGTAGTCACCAACTATCCAGCTATGTGTGGAGATGTTCCAATACAAACGCACTATGTGACAATGGAGTACATGTGTGACAATCCCGAAGGTAATTTTACTGACAATATCCCATAATATTTCATATTAGTGTAATCAACACATTTGAAGCTGATAGGTTAACACAAATATAATACGCCTACATGGTATCTTTATTTCAGATTGATATATCCAGTAGGAAAATTACTTGATTTGCATTCTGTAGAGGCTAATAAAATAGCAATAGTATATCGTCTTTTGCTTCCAGAGAAGATACTGAAGAATTTCTGTCTTCCAAGATTGAGCTATTTCCACAAAGCTCTCTGTCCAGTTGGAACACAGATAGAAACCTACGAATTCTACACTGCTGTATCACCGGCTTATGTTGACCCATGTTCAATGTTGGACGATGCATGCGCGCATGTCGCAGTTGATCAAATCATCAATACTTTTAAGGGTCATTGCAATGGACAAATCGCTTGCAGTGGAGCAAGAAATGAAATCAGAACCAGTATTGTACCCTGTGCTGGAAGTAGGGACAGACATTACCTGGTTCTGCAGTACTCATGCCCAAATAACGGTTATGGTGAGTAAAAGTCTACGTTGTGTATGTATCCGGTACGATAATACACAAGTATCCGGTACCGTTATTATAATGTTGGGTTATTGGAATCAATGTTTGCACCATTTTACATAATGCATATGAGTTGCTTCGAGTTTAAATTATAAATTTATAGCAAGAAATCAAAGCAGAAGTGCAAATTATTGGTATCTTTGGCTTTTATGACATGCTGGCGTTGACACATTCATGAATCATATTCGTGTGTGTTGCATGCAGATGTGACAAGATCAGTCCGATCTCCAGTGAACACTGCAATGGACAGTATCCTGTGCCCAGTTGGATCAGAGATCAGGATCCTAGAGGGATACAGTGTAGCGAACACAACCGAAGAACCATTGGTTAATTTCCTGGACACTGACTGTGTCACACCACTAGATAATACAAGAATGAAAACTGCGAGAGACAAGTGCGAAGGCAGGATCGCGTGCACCCCACTGTCCTTGATAGCTTTAAACTTTAGATGTCCTCGGACAAACATACTGTCAACACATGCGGTGCTGATTTACATATGTACAAAGAACGGTATGTGATTTATGTTTGTACAGATAACCACTTCGGAATTTCATGTATTAGTAGCAGGAATAATACGCAATGGCAATGCCTAGTATTAAGTGGCGTGACATACGATATCATATAATACCATGTCACGATAATATATACCATTTATACTAGATATAATGTTTCTTATTGTGTAAACACGGTAAAGACCGTAGGGTTCATTGTCTGCAGAAGAACTTGCTGAAGTGAGTTGCGCTCAGGAGATTTCTCAGACGGTCAGTTGTCATGACAACATGGTCGTTTTCTCTGAAGCCTACTTCGGGTTCGACACTGGACGAACATGTGATCCCAGCACAGCCCATCGAGTCGGGGACTGTGTGCTGACATATGACTCTGTGATTGCTCAACCCTTCACTCGGTGTGACGCAATGGCTGAGAGTTGCTGGTTTGTACCCCCAAGGGTCCTCGATAAAACGTGCGGTGGTACTGTTCATGACGTCAACCTCTACTTCATGGTCTTGTATCACTGTGAGACAGGTATGAATCATTCGAGGAATTCTCCAGTGGATTTCGAAAAGATTTTATGTTCCATACTTATAGTTATAGTCGAATTGTAACGCCTAATTAGTGAGTTCAAACAATACCATGGCTATCGTGGTCCTCGGTCATGTTAACTGTATCCTATTAAATATTTTCCACATAGTTCTTCAACACGTTAGTGATACGTTTAGCACAAATATGCATGATACATATAGCAACTGGAAGAAATTAAATATTTCTCGAACTTGAAACTTTGGGGAAGATACACGATAAATGGCACATCTCCCTTACATTTCAGTACTACACACGTCAACCACATGTGTGAATGAAACTGTGAATATCACGTGCTCTGAAGGTAACCATATCGAGATCCTCTCCGCACGCTATAGTGTGGATGTTTCACCCAACGCACCGGTAGAATCATCTTGCCCTGTACTGCCTGACGACACACCTGCTGATGGCCTCTGTGAAACTCTTCTCCCACGAAATAGTACCACTTACGTAGACATAGTGGTGTCATGCCAATACAGACGAACTTGTCAGGATCTTGTCGTATCCCCTGGGACTGCTAATTGTGGACGAGGAGAGTTACGAGAGGCACAATACCTTCGCATAAAGTACAACTGTATACCTGGAATAGGTAAGTGTTCTGCTGGATTTCTTTATCCACAAACGAAACATTCATTCCTCTTGTATATTATATACTTATGAACAACGTACCAGTAGAGAATCAAGGTGTTGTGCTATTCTGGTGAAATATCCACCATGGCCATTAAATAGACGATGGGAAACTGAATAACATTCTGTAAACAGCAATCCCCAGTTTGTGTTATCTATTGTTATAGAAAAGCGTAACCCACACGTCCCACCGGAACGGCCTAACACATCCATACCATGGGTTCTGCCTCCAGACAATACCTCGTCAACTACATCCGGTAGCATTGATGACGTCACCACAATGAGTGACGCCATGGCTAACGAAGGGGATCCAATGACTAGTACAATGCTTCATGCGTGTAAGTGTGTGGTAGCGGACTGTTCGAAATTAATTGATGATTAAATAACAGTTAAATCAACTTTATCTCATTCCAGTATACTGAAAGTAGAAAGTTCCTGTGGATATGAGAAGATTGTCATATTGTCTACAATCCTTCACCGAATAAACTGTTCAATACAAATATATAGGTCTTGTGTGTACTATGAGAGCTTATGATGAAAACACACGTACATTTCAGGGATTTACGTTGTACCGGTGATTTTGGTACTCATCATAATTGCAGTGGTCATAGCCTTTGTCGTTGTTCTAAGAAAGTACGTATTTTTATTGCATTTGCTTTATTTCGCATGTCTTGGGTTGTTTCTGGTTTGTTAATGTACATTTGAATGATATACCCATCCAGTGTACAGCAGAAACCACTATTATATTTACCGTTTGTCCCCAATAACGTCAGTGTGGTACAGCTTTTTGTTCAGGAAATGTAGTTTACTATTGGTAGTTTACTATTTGTAGGTTCACTATTGGTATCATGAAAATCTGGTTGTATTGGCTCTAAACAACCAATAGTTGTTAGTTCGAGAAATGAAATAGTTAAATTTTCTGGCATATTTGCGTTACAGAAGAAATGCAAAAGATGAGCAGTCAGTAGAGGCGACACCTGGTGAGCCCGAGGAACACTATGAGGAAGCAGCGACTGTGAATCCTGATTCCGTACAGAGCATTGAAAGCGAGACACCCAGTATGTGATACAAGAATATTTGATATCATATGTCTTGAACCGTTTTTATCGACTGTGGGGAAGAAAGTATGAACCACCTGTAACGTGTTCAAATTTCTCTTTCATTCTCTCTTTTTGATGAGCAGTACTCTATTCACAATAGGGAACTCTGATGTCGGAGGGCCACGCACATCTACCAAATCTACAGCTCCCGGTCAGCTACAAGCCTTCGGAGACAGTGAGCAATCCTATTTCAATTACGGGTCCCCAACTGTTCCTGCAGGAAGTAAAACTAGCGCTGGTCCACTGCCAAGCCCACGGGTGAGAACAGGGAAACATACCAGGAGAAGCAATGTCAACACTTTGTACAAGAACGACGAAGAAGGCTGTACCAAGTTGAAGGGCGTCGAGGAAGGCGTTGAAGATCAGAGGGAGGACAGGAGCAGGCATTCGCCAGATGGCGCTCAGAGGGCAGATGACGTGTACACCGTTGTGAACAAGGTGTCAAGAAAGGATTCTGGAGGCACATTACTGACGGAGAACCCTCGCTATGTGTCATCTGCCGAGATGGACTTCCCCGCCTGAAATGTTTTCTGGCAATGAATCGTTTTACTGATATGATTGTAATCACAATAGACTTCGCAGACTAAATCGTTGTATGACAATAATTCACTTTTCTGATGCGATCGTTATCACAAAATCCACATGGTTGTTGCAAATATTCCGTATGTTTCTCGTGTGATATTCAGTGGGCTATATTATTGTAAAACATATTTCAGGTTCTTGCTTCGTGTGAAATTGTATGGCATGTGGTGAATTTTAACAGGTTTTTCCTTTACTTGTGATTTTAAGTGTATCCTGCTTACATATAACCAGGTAATGTTCTTCCTTTGGAAAATCGGTTGAAGAATTAAGTGTGAAGTCATTTAAGCACATCACGTTCATAGGAGTTCATGATTTTGATATGGTATGTTGGTTGAGGAAAGATGAATTTATAGGGAATTTCTATGAACATATAGAATGACATATTTTGTTCTCGTTGCGTATAATGCTTACAATATAGCCAAAGATGTTGCATTTATTCATATCAAACATATATATTGTGTGACAGGTTTCGTTTTTTGTTGTGTCTTATATATATATAGTTATAACCGAGAATGATTTATGAACTATCCCAGTAATTTAAGATGTTTTTCAGTATAATAAACATGTCTTATTGAAAAGTTTTCAACCTTCCGCGTGGAAATTTATGGTCCCACTGCATGGAAATTGATCTCAACGGGAAGTAATCAAAACACGGGACATGTATGTCATGTATACATGTAATTATGAAGCTGGTAGATTGAGGCGTGAACGCCCGGGGTCACCTGCGGGACACGGCGATGTCATCTGTAACTTCCTCGATAGGAATGGTTATTGACATTTCATCTTCAGACTTTTCAACTACAAGTTGAATACCGTACAATGACATTTCACATCACTATATCATTGTCTTTGAAATACGGATGTGGGAAGTGTGAATAACAATGTGAGCAACTACAAAATTAAATGAAGATGTAACTCAAAATTAACGAGAATATTTTTTTTCATTCATAATCTACGTATGAATACATGAACATTGTGCAGAAAGGATGACACTGGATAGCCACGTAACATGCTGTTTTACTGTAAACGCAGGCGGAACTGAGCTGAACTGAATTTTCTCAACTTTCGGACAATTACATTATCACATGTGCAATCACAAAGTTGGTGGTTGATGAAAGAAAAACAGAACACGACTTAGCAAAAGAATGCTCTGTGATGAAATAATAATAACAATAATAATTATACAAATAAAAACGACATGTACAGAACTTGTGAATTGAGCTGATAGAAGATGACCATTAAGATAGAATAATATACATAATGGCCCCAGCTGTATCTCTAATATTATCAATTTGAAAAAAAGTCAGTCAAGAGTTCCCGCCAAACTTTATCCTCCCTTTGCGCTTTCAATGGTCTGTGTCGTTTCTCAAATTAAGTTTTGCAAACACATTTCATTGGGCACGTTTTTGGCACCTCTTAGGCTAACATTTTACATCTATATGAATTATCAATATACCAGTATATCACACATGATTGTGAATACGAAAAAGATCCCGAAACACATGATAGATACCGAGGAGAATATGCTCACAACTCACAAAGCTGATAGTCTAATTCTGATTGTAATTATCTTTTACACCATCGGGATAAAGAGTATTCCGATCAGAATAGATGTAAGTATCAATCTATCACCACCAATAGTCAGATTAATACATAGACCTCCCTATACAAAGCTGAATATGTCGATCAAAGTCAACTTCCGACAATTATTGAACGAAATAAATCCTGAAAATAATCTTTTCAGGCGACAAAAAACAAAAGTATGCTCATCACAGCAAGCCGCCTGGTTATTTACCTATGTATGTAAGTAAGTTTCAATCTATATGTAAATTCATCAATGCTCAAAAGTTTCAAGACCCAGCCCACTGGCCACAGTTACGTATGAATATGAGAGCCATCACACACAATCATTCATACAAATTCTGTCCTGCATTTTTCTTGAACAGTTTTGGTTACCGGACCCACGGTCCAATAAACTATTGTCATGCATTACGTCCGTCATCCGTCGTCTGCCTACATTTTCATTTTTAAAGTTTATAATCAAATCTTTCTGAATTTGAGCACAAAAATGCCTAAAAATATTTCTAGAGGGAGGTTTTTTTAAGTTTTGCTTTCATTTTCAAGAGTTTTTTTTCAAATGGCAGCCATTTTCGACGGAAAACGGCTATTTTTTTACTTTGGCATTCATCTTTTCCAAAATTGTTCAGACAGTTTCGATAATTTTGTTTCAAAAGATTACTCTTATGCACCCTTGCAATTTGTATAAGTTCTGTTGCCCTTGAATCGCCGGTCTGTGTGTGGTGGCCATTTTGAAATTCTGACAGGTCGACAAAAATTATTTTCGCCCAGGTCAAGTTATATCCGTTTTGAGTGATTATCATTAAAAATGTGTTCGTCATTTATGAAATATTTTTGGACAGAAATTTCCACCCAATTTTTCCTTCGTAATGGGAGTTGTATGGAGTACAACACTTCAAGATAAACCTTGAATTTTTGCACATTTCAAATCATATATTGCAGTTTCAGTGGTGACCTTGAACTTGACCGATAGGTTGACAAAGACATTTTCTTGTCCCAAATTGAAATGACTATTCATATTTTAGGCATTGAAAAAATTTTGGGACTTAGTCCAATAGTCCCAAAAAACCGACAACTCGTCAAAAAAATCAAAATGGCCACCACACACAAAAAGGTAAATTCTTTATGTATGATGGGAGCTTCAAGGAGTAAACTTCTAGAACACTTCAAGATAGGGCTTTAATATTGGCACATTCGATTGAGGAGTCATATATGGCGAACTTGCAGGTGACTTTGAAATGACCTTCAATGACCTTTCTCTGATAACCTTTCTCAACCCTTGGGCTATTTTTTTTATTCAGAAATATGCATAACAACAAAATGTCCGTCTTAAATTCAATGGTGTAGTGATTTGTGTTCGGCTAGGTTTAGTACACGTTTATTAAAACGTTATATGTGGTTACCCGATGTTTTTTGGTCACTATGAATGAATGAATGAAGTTTATTTGAAACTGCTCAAATACATGTTATATACATAGATATGAAATACAATAGAAAGGTGCAGTTTCTAGCCGTCGAAAAAGAGTCAGTGACTGTAAACCTCAAGATATGATACACTATAATACAATACATAATATGTGGACGTAACGAGGCTTTCAACGGCTATTGCAGAGTAATAAATCACAGAAAATTCGGATAGAAAACAATTGAGGATAGAAGATACAATGTAATTATGAGTACTTATGACAATGAAACATGTACACACCCTCAATATAGTACTGTACATTATACAATACAACAATGATACACAAATACATAGCCTAAATTGCAAGCCTGCCGGTTCGTGCCACCCCTACCCCCCGTGAAACCCCCCAAGAACAGCCGAAGCGCGTAATCACACACGATCAATTATATTCATTAAAAATAGTACGCTTGAATCGCGAGGAAAAGCATGATTTAGAGACCAGGCTATGATTTGACCTGCAATACAATGATGACGGCAGTTGGTTCCACACACCAGAGCCCATTTTTATAATACTTCTCGACGCCACACCAGTTCGGACTTTGGGTACTGGTAAATTCATAGCCGCGCAGTGACGCGTGTTATAATGATGAGTTTGTATGGATGGGGTGAAAATTTTGCATATCGGAGGGGGTAACTGGCCTGATAATGACGCGAGCATATATCTGGAGACTTGCATTTTGTATATGTCTCGGAGTTTAAGAATATGTAGTGATTTAAATAATGGTTCGGTATGCGTATTTATGAGTGAACCTGTGATAATTCGTATTAATTTCTTCTGTAAGATAACTAGCTTGTTAATGTAGATATCGTGAGTATTACCCCACAATGTTATTCCATATATAAGGTATGGGTATACTAAGGCATAATATAAGGTTCGTAAATGACATTTGTTCAATACCTTTTTAGCGCGATTAATAGCAAAGAATGAAGCGCATACTTTTTTAGTTATTAGGTTGATATGCTCGTCCCATTTAAGTTGTTCATCTATCAGTAGGCCAAGAAACTTAACACTAGAGCTTCGATTAATGGTTTGGTTTGCAAGTTTTAGATCAACAGACGGTGTTTTTATATTATTTGTAAACAACATGTAATTGGTTTTTGAAACATTTAATGATAGCTTGTTCGCTCTGAACCAGTCTGTTAAATTGTCTAATTCTCTATTCATTATCGTGCATAGGTGGTCGTGATTGTGCGAGGAGAAATAAACTGTTGTGTCATCAGCAAATAATATTGACTTAGCATCTTTGATTGCATTCGGTAAATCATTGGAATATATGATGAATAGAAGGGGACCTAATACTGAACCCTGAGGTACACCGCATACGACATCCAGGAGGTTAGAATTTTTTCCTTTGAAGTTAACGTATTGTTTCCTATTGGATAAATAACTTTTGAACCAATCCAGCCCAATACCCCTCACACCATAGAATTCTAGTTTACTCAATAAAATATTGTGGTCTATTGTGTCGAAAGCCTTAGAAAGGTCTAAAAATATGGCAAGCATTGATTCCTTACGTTCGGTGGCAGTTATTGTATCTGAAACAAATTGTGTAATGGCATCGATAGTACTGCGTTTATTTCTAAAACCATATTGATTTTCATAAAGTATATCATTTTTTTCAAGAAAAAAACTAAGCCGCTTGTGCACAACTTTCTCTAGGATTTTGGATATTGCAGGTAAAAGGGATATTGGGCGGTAATTGCAGAAATCGTTCACTGACTTTGATTTATAAATTGGAATCACTTTTGCTGTTTTCATCTCAGTAGGCACTATTCCTGATAGGAGTGAGTTGTTTATTATTATGGTCAATGGAACGGCTATTGACCCCCCTATTGCTTTCAAAAGTTGGCTACTTATATTGTCGTGGCCTGAGCTTTTTTGGGGCTTCATTTTATTCAAGATTGTTATTAGAAAGGTTTACAAATGATTTTATAAGTGTATTTAAGTTTGGGTACTTTTCGGGGGCTTCAGTTGCTCTCAGACCTTGGTGGTCAAAATACATACTTACGTAAAAATGCTCCGAAGCGGATTTAGAACAATGCACATTGTTACGTGGTGTTTCTGATTGGTTATCAATCTAAAAAAATGTTCGGTAATAATACCAGTTTTGATTGGTTGGGGTAGGTCACGTGTCACCTATCCCAAAATGTATAAATAACGCCGACTCGCAGGAGTCAGTGCCTTTTGACCCTGGGACACCATCAGTACATATCGTGGTTCAGCCGAACTTGTCCAACGGAGAAGCAACCGAATGTGTCATCTCTAGATAAATTCACGACTATTCCAACCGACTGTATGATTCGCCAATAAAGCTTGAACTGTAGCCGAAGGGTTGATCTCTGAGCCGGCCCAGCTGACTCAGTGTTCGGGTATAGAGATGGAATGAAAGCGAAGTTGAACTTAGAAAAAGTAATAAGAGACTGGAAGTGCAGTCGGGTTGAAATCAAAGCGGATAACCCATGGGATAGCTGAGAACCCAAGCTATGAACCGAACATCCAGCCGAAAAAGAGTGGTTGATAGAAGAAAACAAGATCGGTGATCCCTAGTCAGGGCACACGAGGAGCTGCAGCCCCGAAAATGCTACCACCGGGACGGCCTGCAGCCGGAGCACTGGAGTGCAACACAAGCCAAAGTACCAGAGTCGACTGAGATGGCTTGCAGCCGGAGCACCGGTGCCTCCTGAAGCGCCCCTGTAGCCGAAGTACCGGACAGCTTGCAGCCGGAGTACCGAAGCCTCCCAAAACCCCCTGGCAGCCAGAGTGGCAGAGTCTCCCGAAACACCTCTGTAGCCGAAGTGTCTAGTCAACCGAGATGGCTTCTTCTCCCGAAGAACTCCTGTAACCAATATACCGAAGTCTCCGAAAGTACCACTTCCCGAAGTATCCCTACAGATGGAGGACCAGAGTCGGCGAACCAAAGACCGACATCCACACATTGATTTGTCCAAGAAAATCTGAAGTAAAAATCGACCCCTAGAACCGTTATAATATTCCATCTATATAAACATTTGCATTTTTCACGATGTATCTCATGGCCAATATTATTGATCTATAACACTATTTTTGAACAGAATATACTACTTCTACGGCATGAGAATTCTAAATTTCTCAATTATATCCTCTACCTCATTCCTATTGCCCCTAAATCCACACGTTATTTGTGAACATCTCAATCGACTCCCTCACAATTGTTTCCTTCATTCAACTACACAATATGTGAAAAACCGTACCAGTGGCCATTTCAAACACATACTTCACAGCATATTATTACGTTGAGGCACACGTGCCTTAGATAAATCTGGCTTACAATTAAGCATAGATGGGCAAAGTTTTGCCATTTGTTGACCAACGCCCAAGGAAATACGTCCTCGAGACAGGAGAAGGGGATGTTTGCTGCCCCAGGTACACTGTCCCGTCTGTGTTTGTCTCAATTGAACAGAGCTAGATCAAACACAGAGCGAGCAGCCCAAGCTGACCAAGAATCAATGAGTTGTCATGATCGATGTATTCGTCAGTCGCAATCTACACAGTTGTGCTGTGAGAGGCCCAGTGTTGTGAGGCAGGGCTCATGGTCAGATCCAGAATTACATGGACTTTGAGACAGAGGGTAGTAAGACAAAGGCGAGGACAGTGCTACAAGCATCAGTATGTGGATTCATTACTTCATTCATTTTCTCATCGGTGTTGGATGTGTAGCCAGTGTTAGGATTTATTGCAGGAAACAGACGTTTTTCATCGTTGATGGCTACACTTCGCCAGGTGAAGTTATACAGATTGAAAATGACATTACACTTCCTCAATGTCAGAGGATATGTCGCCAATATTATGAATGTGAGTCATTCAACATGCATTGGTCGGACATATCCCAGACCAGTGGCAATTGTACGTTGCTAAGCAACTGCACGAGGCTGGGACATACTGTGCAAGCAGACCACAGCACACATTGTAAGTAATAGATAGTGTTGCGTGAATATACATGAGTCCTATCATGTGTTACTAAATCTGAGAAAAATAGTAATGTCCATGAGACTAATTAATCTCAAAACGTCTACTCCAAGTGATCGTTCAACAACACCTGACCGAACAAAATCCAGAATTTAGATTTAAAATATATATATATGTGTGCAGTCGTTTAGGCTTGAGTTTACCGCATATTGAAGGTTTTGAATATTGATGTGATTTCAGTGAGTTGCCCACGTGATATGTTTTATGAAGATGTCACTGGGAGCTGCTTCAGTGAACCAAAAAAGCTGACCTGGCACGATGCCAAGGAGTACTGCCCCTCCCTGCACCCAGAGGCCCGGACGCTCGAAGTCAGGGATGCGATATTACAAAGTTTGCTTCAACATTTAGCTGGAGGTACATGTGATGTGATTCGTTTAAAATTGAATGACTATCGAATTTTATTAATTCATGTGTTCACCTGAGGGGTGATTGTTTTCAAATATATGTAAAAACTATGTTCAATATTGAGCATCGATGGTAAATGGTGACATGGCTTTTTACACACATACGGATAATTGCATTCACGTCAGTTCTTGAAATAGCACACGTAGAAACACGCTCCTACAATAATATTAAAGTTGTAGATATTGACAAATGTGTACGCGTTTTGAGTGTAATTTCTGGTGAAAGGGTTCACACAATGTTACTTTCAAATTTACATTTGTTTCATCCTTTGATACTATCCATAACCATTTCTGCCATTTTGTTTTTGTTGCTATCGAGAAATATTTCTGTCATTTTGCAGGTAGCAACCTCTGGCTGGGAATGTTTCGAAAACCTGGAGGTGGTAACGATCCTAACATTGATATCCTGTACGCTAGTGATAACACCACTTTGGCTTTCCATAACTTCCACCATACCCAGCCAGATGGTTCACCAGCTGGACAAGACGCCAACTGTGTCGTTGCTTATCGTAACAATGGATACGTATGGTTTGATGCACCATGCGGGTCAGAAATCCCAGCTGTGTGCATATTTTGACAAGTGTTTTCGATTTGAAATTTTGATACTGGAATCGGAACACATTTTCTTCACTTTTGATGTCCACTAGTGACCACCATGCTCAGAGGTGTCACTGAATCGAATTGTATCGCACATTCATGAGATCAAGTTATGCAACTTATGACGCATGGGCCTATACCTGTATAGTTACAATTGACATACATTTTGTTTACGTGTTTATTCAAGCATTGTTTCATCATTGGCATACGTTAGCTAGGGGTATTATCGTCGTATGACAAAATTTCAAGATAGTTGCTGGCACATACATGTATGTACATTTTTGACACTGATGACGTCATTGTTTGTTCACATGTTGACTGCACCGAAACAGGCTAATGAAAGCTGTTTTATCAAGACATGTCTCAAACACTTTGCTAATGCAATGCTAATATGAATGTTATTTCTACATAATTATGACTGGCTGTTTCCACCCCGGATGGAATCAATTCCTGTGCAAGTTCACCCGTGCAAAATCCAATTGGGTGGCACATAATAATCGTCCAATTATTTATAATCATGTCATTAAATTATTATATTGTGTCACCTTGGTTTCCAGGAAGAGTTTCACGAATTGGCTGTTTACCGGGGGTAGCCAGTTCGCGTTTTTGCTCTCTGTGCTACCATCTCCCAACAGACAACAGACCTAATAAACCGTGCAAGTAAATTGCAAACACTACAATACTTCTTTCAGCTGGTGATTGAAGTTGCAAATTTTTATAATTTGAACACTGCATTCAGTTGTTTTTCGTTCAGGTTGGGCTTAAAATTTGCCATATTCCGTATCTAACCAAACTAATCATGATGAATATGGGTTATCACTCCCAGAAGCACACCATTCAGTTTCATGGTGTGCTAAGTCGCCAAGAACTCGTTGCGGGAGTACGCCTGAATTTCATGTCTTGGCCACAGTAAACATACACATGCAGTGTATCGACCATTCTCCTGATGAACAACGTCTTGTTTTACATGACATGTCATTCCATATCCGTTTACAAACAAGATCCATCAACCAGTTTTGGTCACTCTCCTCGCTGAGATGCTGTATAGTCTTTCTCCTATACCTAGTTTGTGTAGGTTCCGTACAGAACACTAGTGAACAAACACAATTATACCTGCCACTCAAGGTGAAGTCGATAAGTCTCCAGCGATTTCAGGTGTCGGAATTCATGGCAAACACGAGTGAATCTCACGATTTGTGACGTTTTGTTCAGAAGCGTCGTCTATTTCATCACGCTGTATAAACAGCATGTGGTATTGACTGATAGCAAAAACCCATTATGGGTTTCAGATGATAGGAAATCATGCATATTCACATGATATCGTTAGTGGCAGATTCAATGACGGAAACCGGTTTACTTTACAGGGATTTTTTGTTGAAAATAAATGTGTTAAATTTTGGTCCTTATTTGGACCTCAAATTTATGTATTTATCTGGACCTCTGGATTTCAAATAGTAACTGCACAGATAGTAATCTTTCTAGGAAGATCAGGTGTGAGAAATTTGCAAGGATTGGTTGTCTTTAACACACTGGTCGCTGGTGTGTCAAGTAGGACAGTGTCAAGTACAATGAAGATTCCAAGTGTGCAAATTGAAAAAAGTATATAATCAAAATTACAATATGGGTTGGTGATGAAGATTTATGCTCAGGATAGTAGACAAGTGATTTCCTATTGCAAGATGTCTGAGCGATTGATTAAGAGGTACCTGTAGTATATTTTCCACATTGGTTCTCTCATGGGTAAATTTAATTCGTAAGGATTCAAAAGACCAAAAAGATCTAGCTAGTAATATCACTGTGGCGGAGCTTGCCCATGCGTGAGGAGAATTTTACCGGAAATTGCCCTTGATTCTCCCCGGGATGCCCGCGATTCTTTCCGGTGGTACACAGCACGCTGGTTTATAGGCATGGTAAATATGTATTTCTCATTCATTATTTCAATTTGGTAGATGCATTGAAACAACCATTTACCTGTGAACATTGACAAATTTATTCTGATGCAGATGCACTGTGCAGTGCCTGTTTTCCATTTTTATCAAAAGCCCATGATTTTTACCTGGGTGTCCAGGATTTTTACCGGCGTTTTGAACAGGGCCCATGATTCATTCCGGTAGTCCATGTGTATAAAAACACGTGTAAAAATGTTATAACTTCATGGATGACCCCACATGTGTGTAATTGAATAATATTATGTATTGCATATGTCCACGATCATTATCGACGTTACCACTACAAAGCAAAATATGAAGATGTCGAAAAGACAATTCAACACTGTATCGAAAGCCACAATATGAACCGAGTACAGGTGTTTTACCAAGTACAGGTATTTACATTTTGACATTGACGGTGATGATGATGTGAAGTGCAATCCTTCCAAAGTGACATTATAATGTTGGATCTGGCGCGATTTCTGTGCCCAGCGATATGCTCCTTCACAGCCCAGCAATGAAGACGATGAAAGTTGGAGGAGCTAACGAAAAGTCTCTTTAAAAATTTTTAAGATTTGTTCGCAGTGAGATTTGTTGAGCCTATTAAACAAAATTGATCGTTAGTGGAACATTTCAACCTGAGATATACCTTTATGGTTTTGGCTGTGTTCCTTTCATTCCTCCTAATTTTGTATATGTTACTGTTTTGACCTTCAAACGTATTGGGTTTGCGATTATTAAGTCATGAATGCCCGAATGGCTTTGGATAAAAAAATTTCCATTTGTCCAGTATAATAACGCACAAGACCCATTCTTTTTTGTACCTACTGGGGTTCATGAGGACGGATTCAATGTTGATCTATGGACTTCGTTTCAAAGTCATATTCCGAGAATCTTCAGGCAATGAAAATAGAAGTTTGCATTAAGGTTCATACTAGGGAAAAATCCTATCGATTTTGGGATTGATGCATCACATTACCATCATTTCTGCTGAGTCATCATTGAGGCTTCTTGTATATCTCGAGAAATGTGCATCGTAGAGGTAACACGTTATTTTCGGACCCGCGGCCCCAGCCAAACATGTCTTACTCTGGTGAACTTTGCCCTCAAACTTTCCTGCTAAATCTCCATTTTGGTATCTTCGTCTATATTCCTCCTCTGGTTGTCGTCACCACCAGCTTGATCGGTGCCCATCAGGGAGCCGAATAAAAACGCGTGTTTGCGAAAACTAATAACGTAATCAAAGATAAAACATACGCTGTAAAACCAATAACAACTGGTGTTCGCATCGAGTACTTCACAATGGTGCCAATATTTTTCGTGTTGTCCCTACGATATTGAAGCAGAACCTATTTTTTATAATATAATATTATATTACTTTTTGGGAAAGCATATTGTCCATCTTGGATGGACAAGAGATAATTTAAAGTCTAACTAGAGTGTATCATTTTTATGTTCTTATACCGTGGAGATGGTTTCCCTGATCATTTTGGTTTTTACAGAACTTGAAAATCTCAATCACAACCTGAGATATTCCTATTTTCGTGAATTACTTTTTTCCAATCTATCAGCAATTTGCAGGACCGCATTAATTATTATAATTAGATATTCATGACGTCATATGATTCAAGTACATAATTAGCTATCTAAACCTCATTTATGCAAGGGTTATAATGTAGATAAAGGTTCCTATAGAGACTGATATGTTTTGTGGTAATGCATAGTCAGTCTTTTGTTATGCCAGCATGTTGTCAAGGCTACACAATCAGAGCTAGCGCCCCTTAGCAAACAGTTAACATTTTCACAAAGGATCATAATGTAACAAAAGTTGAGGTCCTAATAATGTGGAATCATCAGTGGTTAGCAACAAAATCTCCATAGCAACGTGGTTGCTATGGGCCATATTCCGGTTCCGGTTGCCATGACACCAACAAAATTTATTCAAAATTTGAATATTTTCTGTATGGAGTCATTATGTGGAACAAAAATTAGTTTCATGGTCTTTAATATTGTGCAGTACTGGTTTCAATGAGCTCATTATCTTTCAGTGACTCATATGACGTCATCATTGCTCATTTGCATATTTGCATATGACATCGAAAGGTCAATAGGACATGTCATAAACAAACTTCCGTAGAATAGTGACTATTCAAGATATTTCAATTCTGTAAAAACAGAAATGATCCCCAGACTTCCGTCTTTGATATTGACACTAAACCAAAATAAGTTATTTTTTCACTCTAGTTAGGCTTTAATGTGCACTTTTAAATTGATAGTACAGAAGTTACTCTTGTCTACGAAACATTACTTCAGTTTATTTAATGCAGATCATATCAATTTCTCCACCTACACACTCCCCACAACATTCCGAATAAGCCACTTTGTCGGTCTGTTCGCTATATCATGCATAAACATATCGGGATTTTGTCCATCCTAAATCCGTTACTTTCTGACGGTTTATGAGCAAAATAATGAATAATTTTTTACCGGTTACAAACAGACTGTTTCTCGTATATTCGATCGATCACGGGGCAACAAGATATAGAACCTGTGACCAATATTTTAAAAAAATACAGACCATCTTTAAAATTCGCAACAAAATTTCCTGAGCAAGAAAACAGCCATATATAATGTAAATTAAATATGCTGATCGTACGTAACAATTCTCTGCCATATTAAGTAGCGTTTACGTTTGATTTTACATGTTAACATGTTTGAAACGGCAGCATCTTATAAACAGTAATGGGAAAATGTTTGATATTCACGGGTGAAAATCCTGGACGCTTCGGTGAAAATCCTGGGCATGCCTAAGCGAGCCGGAAAAAATAAGGGGCTTCTGGTTTTATTTCACTAGCTTGAACGTTGCAATAAATACCCTTCAGTTTGTTTTCTTGTGATGCAATTATTATATACATACTGACGAAGGGTTGTGCACATTGGTGAGCGAAAATATGCAGTATTCATTCAACAATTTGCAGTATTTCCAGCCTACCCCGAATTTGCCGTTCAAATAACAGTTGTATCATTATGAATTACTGCTCAACTCAAGTTCTCTTCGCAATACCACCAACAGCCATTTATCTAACTATTTCGGCCACATTTATCATTGAAACATCGGTAATCACTGTTTTTTCTCCACATTCAAAACATACCTGCTTATTAAATTTACCTCCCGGAAAGGATCACGGGCTTCCCGGTGAGAATCGTGGGCTTCCCGGGTAAAATCAAGGCATTTTCCGGTGAAAATCTCCTCACGTATGGGCAAGCTCCGCCACAGTGAACATAGCTGCAGAGGTTCGTGTATCTACAGATTCCACTCTCAGGAGTTATTAGATTTAGTGAGCTGAACCTCGACCTCGATCAAACAAATAGAATCACCAGTTGTCTGAGCAGTTACGAAATGGCGTATGTTGACGCTGTCATATCCGATTTTGGTGATGTTCTGGGGTAATTTGTCCGTGCTGTCACCGGGTTCCACAGACTAAGGAAACGAATGGTGTCTTTCACGGATAATCCTGTAATAGATTTGATTTATTGATGCGGAAGGTTGCATTTAATAAATTCCTTTCATAGAATGAAGAACAAAACATTGTATATTACGTAATTTATTTCCGATCCTCTTTGCATATAATTGAATTATACAAGATCGCAGACTTGTAGCAGCAATATGCGTTTGCTCATTACTTCTTTAGTTACATACTAGTATTGGTAATATTCAACCGTATACAATAAGCAATCGGTACAGTTACTCCGTCATTACTGCATCTTGCTAGCAAATTTTGTCATGTACTGACTGTATAGTCATGAGTACACATTAACACATCTTATGACTCAGATAATATATCAAGATGGGGAGGTTGCGAAACTTGATTATAAGTCTTGTTGTTCAAAGAGACTTTTTGAAGTATAGGGGCAAAAGAAACTCCAATATCACTATGATGCATAGCAAACATATGGGTGTCACCCAGTTAGCATACATTCAATTCTTGAATAAACAGTGTTCAATCAAACTCATCACACAACAAAATAGTACACGTATGCATTGTTCTAGACACCTATAAGATTAACATAACAAATTATGAAAATACTCATTTGATCGCCATCATACTATGGAATAACAAGCTGGAGGGTTCGGTATTACACTACATAGTCTGTCCGTCCGATTACGGCGCAAACTTATGAAAAAAAAAAGATTATGTAGCCGTGCCTACCACCAGGCATGTGCTCTGCGACATGGGACCGCACTCATTGATACCAGAAATAAACATTATGTATTTCTGATAGTACCTGGTGCATTTACTTTGGGACAGGATATACAACTTTAATGTATATGGAAGCTTCAGATGACAGATGAATCACATTTTTCCTGAAACACAATAGACATCCAATTGTATATTGAACTACAGAAAACAATAGGATTCATACACCATGGGTATATATGTAACATTGCTTTTACATCCACGAAATATGTACCAGTGACTGTTTACCTCTGATGAAAGCAATAACCGGGACAAGTGGTACAATGTTCATCCCTTGAAGATAAATAATAGGTCCATCATCAAATCATTGATATTACATATTTTCGATACTGAAACCATCAATAATAAATATATTATCAACATTGGAATCACTGGTAATTAATAAGTTACATATCGACTGTACCTATTGATCATATAGAAAACACCATTGCACTACACGGAACGCTCTGTGGTCATTTCGCAGATGAGGAAGCTTTTTTGAATTCTGTATTAATTCATTTCAAATAGTTTGTCAATGAATGTTGACTAACTCACCTGTGGCCTGTGAACCGCTGGGCAACGAACTCCCGTTTCCAGTCACCTCCTCTATACCAGACGTTGTGGAGGTCCCATCATGTCTGGGATGTGTGGTTGATGTCACTAGATCTGAAACAGGACAGGTTTCGGAGTAGAGTGTATTGCAGTTTCTCGTAAGGTATCTTAATATGAACACCATATAGACCATCTTTTATTTGTTCTGTGGGCGTGAGAACTGTTCATTATGCATTGAAATTAAACACATATTCAAATCATATACCACTTTCTTACTGTTTACTACTCATATAACAATAGTGTCTGTAGCATAGCAATACTATATGGCTATATGGGTAACAATAACATAATTACGTAATGCTGGTAGACAATTGTAATAGACACGGAGGTACTTAGCCTCGACCAGTGATCCATCTCCACACTGGACAATTCCAGGTGACACCACAAGATCCTGACATGCTCGTCTATCCTGGCATGCCTCTAGTATGTCCACGTATCTCGTACTAGAATATACTAGGTTGGTCTCGCAAAGTACATCAGATGGTGTATCTTCGGGCAGCAAACGACAAAATGCTGTTGATGTTGTATTGCGTTGAACTGTGTAGCTTGCAGAGAGGATCTTGATGATGTTGCCTTCAGAGCACGAGATGTTCAAGGTTTCATTCACACATGTCGTTGTCCTGTGTCGAACTGCGTTGTAGGTAAAGCATACTTGATGAGCAAATTTGTTGAACAAACATGCACCAGTCGTTTTGTTTCACTAATAAGTTGTGACGATGAGATGACAGAGTATTAGCTTTTATAATTACTGTGGCTTCACAAGCATTTTGTTTTGTTTTTAAATGAAAAATATTATTTTTTCTTAAATGCAAAGTATTCTGAATAATACTCATTCATCTGTAACCCTTTTAAGTTAATGGGTTTAGGTTTTGGGATTGTATTATAGGCATATAAGCAGTTACATCATTGGGAATTTCTCATGACCTTGAATTTGACATTCAGTGAATTTGACACATTGCGGCAATTTTACTGGAAACTTCTCAGTTTGACACAGTACATTATTTTCGGTAACCGTCCTTAGCCCTCGATCTAATTTCTACACATCCAATAAACATGAACAAATAATATGCATATAATACACATATGAAAATATGTTCGAAAATGAAATATCAAATACATGTTGTTCAAATATCATATTGAATATCATTTGATCAAAATGGAGTACTCATATAAAGTGATTGAATACAGTATAAAATTATAAATGATTCGCAAGGAATATTACAAAGTTGTAAAAGAATTAGCCCAAGGGTTAAGAAAGGTTGTCGAACAATGTTTCTTTTTAGATATTAGCGTTTTGTCCCATGACCTTGAATATAATGTCATTGATCAATTCAAGGTCACGAGAACATTCAGCCCATATCATTTCTAGCATGTCCACAATTGATTCCTAAGCTGTAAAGTCAACAATGAGTGAGATATCAGCCAATTTTGTGATCCGACCTTGAAAATGAGGTCAAAGGTTAAGTTCAAGGTCATGAGAATATTCAGCATATGTCATTTCCAATATGTTCGCAATTGATTCCTAAGCTGTAAAGTGGATAATAGGGGAGAGATTATCTCCCCTATTATATTTATATAAAATATATAAATATTTTATATATTTCTAAAATATTTTCATAGGTTGTTGGGCAGTTGTATACTAATTCCATCTGGTGTACAGTAGAAACAACTACATTCAACACACTGTCTGCCCCTGATGACGCCAGTGTGGCTTTGGATAAACTATTTGGTCGGGCTTTGTTTCTATTGCAAAAAGTCAACAATGAGTGAGATATCAGCCAATTTTGTGATCTGACCTTGAAAATGAGGTCAAAGGTTAAGTTCAAGGTCATGAGAATATTCAGCATATGTCATTTCCAATATGTTCGCAATTGATTCCTATGCTGTAAAGTGGATAATAGGGGAGAGATTATCTCCCCTATTATATTTATATAAAATATATAAATATTTTATATATTTCTAAAATATTTTCATAGGTTGTTGGGCAGTTGTATACTAATTCCATCAGGTGTACAGTAGAAACAACTACATTCAACACACTGTCTGCCCCTGATGACGCCAGTGTGGCTTTGGATAAACTATTTGTTCGGGCTTTGTTTCTATTGCAAAATGTTGTATTTTACGTTTGTTATTGGCATCATCAAAATCTACTGTATTTGTGGTAATAGATTGATACCTACATTAACCTTTTTTGTTCTCTGACCTTGAAAATGAAGGCAAGGTCAAATTCAATGTCTCCAAGATATTTAGCATATATAATTCCCAATAAGTTCACCATGGATTCCTAAGCTGCAAAGTCAATAATAAGCGAGACATTACCCATTTTGTTCTTTGACCTTGAAAATGAGGTCGAAGGTCAACTCAAGGTCACCAACATATTCAGCATATATCATTTCCTATGTTCACAATTGATTCCTAAGCTGTAAAGCCAATAATAAGCAAGATATTAGCCATTATGTGCTGTGACCTTGAAATTGAAATTAGGTCAAAGGTTAGGTCATTAGGTCATTTCCTATATCTCTACAATTGATTCCTAGTCTCCAATATGAATATTAAGTGAGATTTCAGGAACAAATATTTCCCATTATAAAGCATAGGAGAATTTAACATGTGAAAGTGTCATTCGGGACCTGTCAAAATATTAAAATGGCTGCCACAGGCAGATCGGCAATTCAATGGCAAGAAACTTATACACATCACAGAGGTATATGAGGGGAATCTTTTGAAACAAAAATCTCAATCTGATCTGACAGTTTTTGAGAACACGAACACCGAAGTCCAAATTGGCTCTTTTTCGTCAAAAATGGCCACCATTTTGAAAGAATTGCGAATATAAAAAAAAACGTCCGGACTCTCATCAACTAAAGAATATACCACCCTCTCAAAATATTTTTAGACATTTTTTGTGCAAAACTTCAAAAAGATAAACCTTAAAGATAAAAATGTAGATGGACAATGACGGACGACGGACGCAACACCATGGCAATAGGCTATCGGACCAAAGGTCCGGTAACCTAAAAATGTCCTATTTGAGCCACCATACATATATATATCAATAGTTAATTTCATTCGGAAGTTGCATACCAGTCTCACAATAATACACGACCATCAGGTAGAGGTTAGCTTCATACACGATGCACCACACGTTTGGTCAATGGCTCTGCGCGGTACAAACCGGCAACTCTCAGCTCCCCTGTCACACCGAGGGAAAGGTTGACCAAACACAGAGTCATACGTCAGCACACAATCTTCGATTTGATAGGCCATGCGAGGATCACAGGTTCGGCTAATGTTGAACCCGAAGTAGGCTTCAGAGAAGACGACCTGGTTGTCCGGACAACTGATTGTTTGAATTGAGTCCTGAATGCAGCTTTCACTGACAAGTTCTGCAATGGCAAATGTAGACTTGTTATTTACCGCAAGAATGTAGATCGATCAGGTATGTCTGTCTGTTTGTTCGTTGGAACTCTGTAGGCCTCAGTTCTGAACGGATCGCCTACTAATTTTGTGAGCCGATCTTCAAGCTAAGTGCTTCAAACTATATGCGTTCTTTGTGTATATATACTCAAGGCCTATGTTCCATGTCTTTGACCGTGACCTTTGGATATGACCTAACGGCTCTAGTTCAAAGTTTCATGAAAAAAGTGATGTTATCCAACTTTCGGTTTGATATGATGTGGGACTGGCCTTGAGATCTATTCAGTCTGAGTCTACTTATGACCGTTTCCATAGCGAAAAATATCCTAAGCAAAATTGCTCATTTTAAGGTATCGATGTGGATATCAGCATGAATAATGGACATGTAAATCTGTTAGTGGACACTGTTAGAAGCACAAGAAAGAGCATAGGTTCACAAATTATCAAGGCCAGAACCTTTAAATGCAAATCCCGTAATTAGATGTACCTCACATTTTAAAGAAGATAAAAACATGAAAGTAAAAACAAAATGTTGTTTTGACATATTCTAACAACTTCTAATTTTTAAACACCTAGAATAAAGAGCAACTTTTATACACCTAGAGCCCATCAGCTATATATTTTCTAAGCCCCTAAGGATGACCTTTTCCGACAAAATATTGAGTAGCAACTTGTTAGAAATGAATCGAAGATTTCTCTCCTGTACCTATTTCCATAATCCATCTTCATTTGACGTCATCATGGCGTCAAATGTTATCATAGACTTATATTCAGGTTTATTTTGTCACAACTGCTCAATTAAATTGTGCATTGTAAATATGGTGCTGGAATATCATATTGGGATATTTAACTCAGGAACCTATGTCCTTGTCTTTCATATTGTAGATGTGCATAGCATACAAAATATCAGCATTGTGATAAATTGTAACAATGATACGCCATATACTGGCACTTACATAGAATTGGCAGGGAAAGGGATATCAGATCTACTCAAAAGGGCAAATTAAGATTGTATCGTAAATATGCTGAGAAATAAATTCGATAGAACATAAGATTACACCTGATGATAATAACCCTGCTTATGAAGTTTTTGAAATCTGCATCATATTTATTGTTGTGAAATATGCCATAATCGAATAAACATAATCCACCATAAATAACACCAACCTTTGTCATTCATTGGACAAGAATACATCAGCACCACATGTGTTGATGGTATATTGTTTCGAGGACATCTAACACTTAAAGCTGTCAGGGACAGGGAGGTACAGGCGATCCTGCCATCACAACGCACTCTCGCTGTACGTATTCTTGTATTATCTAGTGGTCTGACACAGTCAGTGTCCTGGAAGTCTTCTATGGGTTCATCAGTCGTGTTCGCTACACTGTATCCCTCTAGGATCTGTATCTCTGATCCAACTGGACACAGGACGCTGTCTATTGCAGTATTCACCGTGAATCGGGATGATCTGGTCACATCTATAAAGTGCACATAAGGAGGAATAATGAATATAATAATTTTTTATAAGCATTTTACATCAATGAATAATATATAATAGCTAAACATAACCATTTTTTATTGTGAAAAAAGAACGCGTCCTTACATCACCATAAATAACGATTCGAGGTAATCGTTCCATATTGACGAGTCATAAAATTACGATATTGACCGATCGTGACGTCACATTCATTCATGGCCATATCACAAACAAGTCTGTTGTTTGACATTACCGTGATCAGAAGTCAGAGGCTGTCAGAATGACATACGACATCAAACAACAGGTGCTAAAACATTGTTTTTTTGTGTTTGATCAATTTCATACTTTTTGGCATTTCTATTCGTAGTCTGATTAACACTCGACATGACAGAGATAATCGTTTCACAACAATGAGCTATGACTTTGGCTTGAGTATGGACATTTTCCATAGAGAAAACACCAAAGAATGAATGCATTATTTGACCGAAAAAGTCTTGATGAGCATTTAGAAAAACATGTCTGACACATTTTACAGCAGTTTTATGTCAAAACACATAACAAGAGGGGAGAACAAAGAAACACCATGACTTCTATCAAGCATGGCCTGAATAGACATTTGCAGAGCACTGTGATTGATGGAGAAATCGACATCCTCAAGGGAGCAGAATTCAAGAACTCCACGAAAACAGCCAAAGCGATGACAAAGGAACTAGAAAAGCTCAAGCGAAGTATCATAGAGCAGAAGAGCTTTATTTCAGAGAGCAATCAGAGGCAGAGTAAAGGAAGGTTTTCGTGACTTCAGGAAGACTGATTTTAAATTCTGGAAGACGCAGAAGGTGTCCAGTATATTGAAATGGTCTGGGACGAGCAGACAAAACAAAAACCAGATAGACGATGACGAAAGGGTGAAAAGAAGTCTGTATGGAGTAAAGGGTACAGAAAAAAAATTCGGTATATTTGTTGTTCTGGCGACATTCATCATACGTCAGTATCTTTTTGAGTGTTTCGTTTAAAGAGGTGCCAGTTATGCCTGTCAGTATAGGCATATGCCTGTCAGTATAGGCATTTTGTTGTACTACTGTTGTATTACATTGCGTCAAGAACACAAGGAAGGGCATGTAATTACTCGATTGTAGGTTACCCTATTAAAGTGCCCCGCTGTCTCTCCTTCGAGAAGTATATGTCGAAGCTGAACCTAGGCCGTGAGCTACTGCAACTCGCCGCTCGGACACAAAACACTGGGGAAGATGCTCGCCACAGGATTGAGCACAAGGTACACAAATCGTTACCTCCAACCACAGCCGTGCACATCCTTGACAGTGCCCAGTCCTTGACAGCCAGGCACATTATGACAGTCACTGGGTACAAGTCGGAGCAGTCACTCAAAACATACAGTTTTGCACGATGACAACACGAGGGAAGGCATGTTCCAAACTCTCAGTGGAAAGTGTGGAATACAACCACAGGAGGTAGCAATCCGCAGATTGGTTGACACTCCACCAACAAGACCAACCTGGCAGTGATTGGCGCGACAGAAACCTGGATCGATGACTCGGTGTCCTATGCAGAGATCGAAATCCCAGGTTTCCTCGTTGTTCGCCACGATCGGAATCGCGAAGGTGGGGGAGCGTGTATGTACGCCAACAGCAACATTGCTTTAACCAACGCCAAGATGTTGAAGGTGATCTCGAGTCAGTGTGGATAGAGCTGTGTTGGCCCAAGACCAAGCCGATCCTAGTAGGTGGGTGCTACAGACCGCACAAACAGACTGATTTTTTCACAATATTTGGACAATCTCTATCAACTATTGAGTCGTTTAAATAACAGGAATGTATATTTCTTTATGATTTCAAAGTTGATTGTATGTAAACAAGAGTTCTGTATAAATCTCTCACTGAATGCATGTCATCCTTTAACTTGGAACGATTAATTAATGTCTTTACCCGTATCACCAAAGGTACCTCTACTATATCAGACCTTATTCTTGTATCAGATCCGGACAAAGTATATGAATCTGGTGTCCTAAACTACTGTGTTAGTGATCACTTGTTAATATATTGTACTAGAATATGTAAAAAATTCCAATTAGTTATCATCATACTGTCACATCAATATCATCCAAAAATTACTCCAAAGAAAACTTTGAGGATATGCTCAACAATGTTGATTGGAACTCTGTGTATGAATGCGAAGATGTAAACACCGCTTGGTCTTATTTTAAATGTGAATTTCTGGGTATAATCAATGACATCTCTCCTATCAGATCAATTCGTGTTAAACAACGAACAGCTCCTTGGATGACTGGTGAACTGATAGAACTGATCAGAGAACGTGACAAAATGTTTCGTACGTTTAAAGCCACTAAATATCAAATGTATTATGATCCCTGTGTTTTGATAAATCTAAGGTCTCAGACTGCTTCATTAATTTTTTTACTATTGTTGTCACTAAACTAGTTGAGAAACTTCCATCAAGTATCGGCGAATATGGTCAAAATCATTTGTTTGATTTTTATCGGTCCAAAAATGTACTAAGTGGCTCTTTCTGTCTCTCAGATGTATCTGCAGAACAGGTACATAAGATCCTGAGTAACCTTGACATGGGGATGGTTCTGCTGAACCGCCAAAAAGCCTTTGATACAGTGGATCATGACATACTGTTGATGAAGCTTGAGGCTGTGAGGCTCCATCAGAAGTCTTTGGACTGGTTTAAGTCCTACCTCAGCAAACGCCATCAGATGGTGGAAATAGTGGGTACTCTGTCTGACCCAGCAAACATTTCATGCGGAGTACCTAAAGGGTCAATATTGGGCCCTTTACTTTTTCTGATCTATGTCAATGACATTACCTCATCTGTAGGTTGTAAATTGCACCTGTATACCGATGACTCTGCTCTTATTGTGGACGGAAAGAGTTCCGATGTGATTCAACATGGACTTTCTGAGGAATTGGAATCAATCAGAGAATGGCTGATTGATAATAAACTGTCATCCCATTTAGGCAAAACCGAGCCTATCCTCTTTACTTCGAAGAGAAAACTCAGCAAAGCAAAATCCATTAAGGTGCTCTGTGAAGGTAAGGAACTGACCTGTTGTACACAAGTCAAGTACCTGGACCTTACTTTAGACCAGTCTCTGGATGGAGAGGGCATAGTGGACAAGATATTAAAGAAGTCCAAAGCCAGACTACTAAGTTTCTCTATCGGCAAGCTAACTCTGTTAGCAGAGAAACTAAGAAATTGCTAGTATCGGCCCTAATTCAATGTCACTATGACTACGCATGTACGTCATGGTACTCTGGGTTGACTAGGAAGTGCAAACAGCGCTTACAAGTCTCCCAGAGTAAACTAATGCGTTTCATATAAGGTGCACCGGCCAGAACCCACATAGGGGCGGATGAATTCAAGCAGGTAATTATGTTGCCAGTAACACCCAATATGTTGAGTGTAACACCCAACTCAAGCTGAATCTAGTTTTCAAAATTCTCCATGATACAGCCCCAAAATTTCTTTCAGACCAATTCAGCTTGCTTCAAAATTCTCACTCTATAAACACCAGGTCAAGTGCTACTGCTCTGAAAAATACCTCACACTGGTCCTTTTGGTGCTACATCATTCATGTATAATGGTATTAAGGCTTGGAATATATTTCCAAGCCATATCCAGTCAAAAAACAATCTAGTCAATTTTGAGAAAACTGTTAAGTCACATCTTTTTAGTCAAATTGTAAACCAGGAATCCAACACTTTTATTTATTTTCAATTTTTTTTTCTGGTTGCCCCTTTTGGCATATATGTAGTTTAAATGTAATCTTATATATCATTGTCTATTTATAAAATAGTAAATGTATTATACAATATATTTTCCATACACCTATTTACCAGTTTACATAAGTATTCACATAATTATACTGTACTATGAGGATCATGTGATATTTTCTAGGACCACATTGGAAATAAGTGTTTTCACTTTCATGTGTTATCCTTGTTTTTAATGTCTTCCTTATACATGTATTTCTGTTATACGTTTTACATTATTTACCAAATAAAATCAAATAAAATCACTATCATACTGCCACAATCTTCACAATCTCCAGGGCAGCCATAGGTGGATAGTGCTGTTTCTACACTTGCCAGTGCTGCACCTTCGTTCCCTCTTTTGACATGTTTTCAGGAACTGTTAGTCATCAAAGAGTTTCAAGATACCGATTTCAGCATATTATAGCACAAATCCTGACAGTGTATTCATTTCTGATTCCATTCAGGTCGAGAGATCAGTAACCAACGTGTTTCTTGGAATGCATACCCCAAATGTATTCTACAATTGTTTGAATGTAACGATAAATTACAACTGGTCTCTGTTAAATGTTTTGAATCTCTGTTAAATGTTTTGAATCTCTGTTAAATGCTTTGAACTATACTTGTTCATACTCTTTGAGAAACTTCTTTCCAGTATGAAAACTTTCCAGGTTTTGAAATACTGTTTTAGTCATTTTCAATGTAAATCAAAATATCACCATTCGCTAATGTAGATTGTGTTTCACTACTTTTGAATGCAATGCTATGTAATATCCTGTTCTTGGTGTTTCTAATGTTCTAAGAGGTGGATATTTTTATCAGTTATTTTTGAGAGCCTTATATTGCTGGGTGATCTGTTCAGATCAAAATACACATGTATTGTAAAGCATGGCGGTTATGATTTTCTGAAACTGTTCAAAATGGAATACACGTTGTTGTCGTGTATTATCAAGTGTTGTTCCATCCTGTGAATTTTTAACCTCGCCCCGACAGGGGGAGTGGGAATTGTATTTGGGTCTGTCTGTCTGTTTGTCTGTCCTTCCACGCGCTTAACTCGACAACATATGGTTCTATAGACTTCAAACTTATAGGGATGAAGCGGTATTGCAGTGGCTGAAAAAAACGGTTGCCATGACAACGGAAAATGTGAAAATCACATAAATGGCAATAACTCTCGTTCTACTCGATATTAATTTTTCCAACTATTTTTGTATTTTTCTTTGGCCAATTCCTGATCAAAACTCTCTAGTATCGCCCGATGTCGAAAAATTGGGGGTCACGATTTCGGTTATTTTTTGCCAGCGACTTTTCAGTGCTAATGTCTGCGCTCATAACTCAAAGACAAAACGTCCGATCAATCTGAAATTTATAGGGTAGAAGCGCTTTTGCAGTGGCTCGGTTTCATACAAATTTTGTTAAACTCGAATGAAAAACGTTGCCATGGCAACGGAAAAAGTGAAAATCACATAATTGGCTATAACTCCCGTTATACTTGATATTATTTTTCTAACTATTTTTGTATTTAACTTCGTCCAATTCTGGATCGTATGGTGTACGGCCGATGGTAGTACCACGAAAACTCTCCATTATCGCCCAATGTCAAAAAATTGGGGGTCACGATTTTATGACTTTAGGTGTTCTGAGATTCAAGACCATGACATATTGTGAAGCCATTTGTGAAGCCATCTTTTTAAACCGTTTTCATTCAGGAGACGTGTCTTGATAGTAGAAACAACATTGCGAAATTTTACAGCACAATATCGAGCGACAAGCTCTAGGTCACAGAGAAGGTCAAAATCGAAAAGTCGCAATAGCTCTGCTTATACTCATTAATTTCCCTCAATAATTTTGTATTTTTCTATAGTCAATTCCACATCATTTTCTACATGATCGATGGTCGTACGATCCAAATTCCCTTTTATCACCCAAGGTCGACAAATAAGGGTCATCAGCTTTGATTTTAGTCACTAAATCTGAAGGGGCGAGGGTCTGCAATCTCTGATTGTCTCGTTGTTTGTGTCATAAGCGCAAATGCATGCTTCCGCAATATTTTTTGAGGCATTAACGAGTGCTGGAAGATAAAATGAGATCTTTAATATACTCGAATTATATAATAATTTTCTGTAAAACAACATAATGACCTCATAAAAGTCAATAAATGTTAAGGATTGATTGCATGTGATCGTCATCAATCTAGCATTGACCAGCTGTCCACTTATAATGTAAATATAAAGGTAACAAATTCATGAATTTACACACTTCCAATCAACGTGAAACTTTGCCTTTCTGATTGTTAGCCATCACGGATTACTAACCGAGACTCTGTTTCTTACTAAGCAATGTTAAACTTGTTAAATTCATCGTTTTCATATGTCATTTTCCGACCTATTTCTCTGTCTACAAAATACACTCACAACAGGGCGAGCGAAAGGAGTATACAGTACAGCAAATGGCTAGTGAGGCCAGTAAAACTCACAGGTGATATGCACTCGGGTGCACCGAGGTGTTTGGGATTATCAGTGTTCAGCTCATTGTATTCATCTCACAGAAAGTATAGCCCTAGATATTCTCATTATTTTGACGACAAGGAATAAATATATGCAACAGCCAGTGCTTGTCAAGCAGAACACTCGAATCTTCGTTTTGGTCAAACGTATAAAATGATTTATCTAATCATCAAATTGCACAGCTTTCCTGCTATCGTTTATGAAACCATGTTTCGGTTCATCATCCATAAGTATATGTGTGTGTGCTAGCCAAGTTTTAGGTCAGGGGATTGTATTGTTTTTGGTGATTTTGTTACCTTTACTTTCACATTATAAGTCAATGGAAAAGTGCCTCAGTGCAGTCACCGGTAAGTTACGTGCAATCACACCTTAAATATCACCTAATATTATACTTTGGGTTGTTAGTATACCGAATTCTGATTGCTGATTGGACAATAACACATGCTGCGACCACTTTGCCAAGTGATAGTGGTCTCTGACGCTACTCTCTGCCCCCCAAAAAAGCAATATAGGGTCCCACATGGCTTTGTTATTTTAAAGAAATTACGCTTTCTAACGTCCCGAAAGTCAGACGACGATAACAACAGGAGAGCCTGCACATTAGCAAATCTGCTATTTGGCAATCCCGACAATATAAAATGTTTATACAAAAAAGCAAAACAAAAAAACTTGTCATTGCTCAAGATATGAATAAAAAGTATAACATTGTAACGGGGTTTCCCTCTCTGTGACGTCCGGATAACACGGTTTCTTGGAAGGTGGTTGAGTCTGTTTTAGTTAACCGGGGCTGGAACGGAAAATTCCGGAACGCTGCTGCTTGCACGGCT
Organism: Terebella lapidaria; assembly: GCA_949152475.1. Lineage (NCBI taxonomy): Eukaryota > Metazoa > Annelida > Polychaeta > Terebellida > Terebellidae > Terebella > Terebella lapidaria. Next base: position 24,206,684 of record OX424570.1, read on the forward strand.
TGATCACTGCTAGAAGCCTCTAAGGGTTTGTAGCGTGGTCTGGAATGGACCTCCAACCGTTCTCTCCTCCCGACTGCAATCTGCAACTGCACCTGAAAGTAAGAATCCGGTGGCTTTTCCACCTCTGGATAGGGCAACTGCGGCTGCACCTGAAATGAGGAATTTGGAAGCGTCTCCGCCTCCGACTCTGCAACTTTTCCGTCAGGTACTGCCTCTGCATCCGCTCCGCTGCTTTTGTCTCCACTGCAACCGCGACGGCACCTGAAATGGAGATTCTAGAAGCGTCTCCGCCTCTGATACTGCAACTGCTCCTGTCTCCGCAACTGCTCCGTCAGGTACCGCCTCCGCAGTGGGTCTGTTGATTCCACCTCCGTCTCCGTCTTCTTCTCCGGTGATCTGGGTTCTGGATCACCCTCAGATGTAACTTTGTCTTAACCGACCGTTAACTTGTCTCCCAACAAGTCTGTTGTTTGACATTACCGTGATCAGAAGTCAGAGGCTGTCAGAATGACATACGACATCAAACAACAGGTGCTAAAACATTGTTTTTTTGTGTTTGATCAATTTCATACTTTTTGGCATTTCTATTCGTAGTCTGATTAACACTCGCCATGACAGAGATAATCGTTTCACAACAATGAGCTATGACTTTGGCTTGAGTATGGACATTTTCCATAGAGAAAACACCAAAGAATGAATGCATTATTTGACCGAAAAAGTCTTGATGAGCATTTAGAAAAACATGTCTGACACATTTTACAGCAGTTTTATGTCAAAACACATAACAAGAGGGGAGAACAAAGAAACACCATGACTTCTATCAAGCATGGCCTGAATAGACATTTGCAGAGCACTGTGATTGATGGAGAAATCGACATCCTCAAGGGAGCAGAATTCAAGAACTCCACGAAAACAGCCAAAGCGATGACAAAGGAACTAGAAAAGCTCAAGCGAAGTATCATAGAGCAGAAGAGCTTTATTTCAGAGAGCAATCAGAGGCAGAGTAAAGGAAGGTTTTTGTGACTTCAGGAAGACTGATTTTAAATTCTGGAAGACGCAGAAGGTGTCCAGTATATTGAAATGGTCTGGGACGAGCAGACAAAACAAAAAACAGATAGACGATGACGAAAGGGTGAAAAGAAGTCTGTATGGAGTAAAGGGTACAGAAAAAATTTTCGGTATATTTGTTGTTCTGGCGACATTCATCATACGTCAGTATCTTTTTGAGTGTTTCGTTTAAGGATGCTTATCAGTCCAGATCCATGCCTTATCAGCAGAATTTTGGTATGTTTTGTTTGGCCGCTAACTCTACAGTTTGGTAATGGATTGCGCTGAAAATTGTTGTGTAGGTTCTATCCACGAATACAGTGCTTGTCCAATGGCCATATTGAAGACCCATTCGATATCCATACAGATCCTGAACGTTATACACCGCCAATCAAATGTAACTTACATAGAAAACTGACAGCGTTTTAGTGTATAGTTTCTTGACTATGGGTAGATTACCTATCATAGAACAATAACCTACTGCCTGTTTTGGGATTTTCCTAAGCACTTGATAGGAGTTTGATGGTCAAAATAGCATGTTATATATCATCCGCATTGAAAATACACTGGGCAAAAGAAATAGATTGTCAATCGCATTAATAACGTCTATATCCGTTGGCATTGTAAACTCAACCGCAAACTACATCAAGAATTCAGCGACTCTAATATTTTCTGAGTGCAGTGTAGAACCCAAATCACAACAACATGTCACTTCTGAGTACAACGTTCTCGACAGCTGAGCATTGACGGTATTTGCCATACGAATAATCCGCTGATCTGTACTTATCTTAGCGCTTCACTGACCAGCGGCACAAGACATTTTCGCCAGATCGCAATAGATATACACAATTGCACATCAATTTGACATGATTATCGATGGGATACTTAAAATTTAAGGGTAGGTTATTGATCACGGATATGTGCACTCGCTGCAGTTAAGAAACTACACCATGTAATGCTTCGTGTACGCAACGTAAGTTACATTTGTTCAAGCAACATTCAACTCCATTTAAATACTAATTTATCAATGAATTCTTCAATCTCTTATTCACATCAGCTTTACAGATATATACAGAACATATATTCCAAATTTCATGTAAGTTTGTTATGAAACGGCCGAGATATGAACCAAAATTGCACGTCGTATGAAACAATTGAAATTACGTGGATCGTGCTCGATACTCAATCTTAAAGAGGTGCCAGTTATGCCTGTCAGTATAGGCGTCAAGAACACAAGGAAGGGCATGTAATTACTCGATTGTAGGTTACCCTATTAAAGTGCCCCGCTGTCTCTCCTTCGAGAAGTATATGTCGAAGCTGAACCTAGGCCGTGAGCTACTGCAACTCGCCGCTCGGACACAACACACTGGGGAAGATGCTCGCCACAGGATTGAGCACAAGGTACACAAATCGTTACCTTCAACCACAGCCGTGCACATCCTTGACAGTGCCCAGTCCTTGACAGCCAGGCACATTATGACAGTCACTGGGTATAAGTCGGAGCAGTCACTCAAAACATACAGTTTTGCACGATGACAACACAAGGGAAGGCATGTTCAGTGGAAAGTGTGGAATACAACCACAGGAGGTAGCAATCCGCAGATTGGTTGACACTCCACCAACAAGACCAACCTGGCAGTGATTGGCGTGACAGAAACCTGGATCGAAACCTCGGTGTCCTATGCAAAGATCGAAATCCCAGGTTTCCTCGTTGTTCGCCACGATCGGAATCGCGAAGGTGGGGGAGCGTGTATGTACGCCAACAGCAACATTGCTTTAACCAACGCCAAGATATTGAAGGTGATCTCGAGTCAGTGTGGATAGAGCTGTGTTGGCCCAAGACCAAGCCGATCCTAGTAGGTGGGTGCTACAGACCGCACAAACAGACTGATTTTTTCACAATATTTGGACAATCTCTATCAACTATTGAGTCGTTTAAATAACAGGAATGTATATTTTTTTATGATTTCAAAGTTGATTGTATGTAAACAAGACCAGAGTTCTGTATAAATCTCTCACTGAATGCATGTCATCCTTTAACTTGGAACGATTAATTAATGTCTTTACCCGTATCACCAAAGGTACCTCTACTATATCAGACCTTATTCTTGTATCAGATCCGGACAAAGTATATGAATCTGGTGTCCTAAACTCCTGTGTTAGTGATCACTTGTTAATATATTGTACTAGAATATGTAAAAAATTCCAATTAGTTATCATCATACTGTCACATCAATATCATCCAAAAATTACTCCAAAGAAAACTTTGAGGATATGCTCAACAATGTTGATTGGAACTCTGTGTATGAATGCGAAGATGTAAACACCGCTTGGTCTTATTTTAAATGTGAATTTCTGGGTATAATCAATGACATCTCTCCTATCAGATCAATTCGTGTTAAACAACGAACAGCTCCTTGGATGACTGGTGAACTGATAGAACTGATCAGAGAACGTGACAAAATGTTTCGTACGTTTAAAGCCACTAAATATCAAATGTATTATGATCCCTGTGTTTTGATAAATCTAAGGTTTCAGACTGCTTCATTAATTTTTTTACTATTGTTGTCACTAAACTATTTGAGAAACTTCCATCAAGTATCGGCGAATATGGTCAAAATCATTTGTTTGATTTTTATCGGTCCAAAAATGTACTAAGTGGCTCTTTCTGTCTCTCAGATGTATCTGCAGAACAGGTACATAAGATCCTGAGTAACCTTGACATGGGGATGGTTCTGCTGAACCACCAAAAAGCCTTTGATACAGTGGATCGTGACATACTGTTGATGAAGCCTGAGGCTGTGGGGCTCCATCAGAAGTCTTTGGACTGGTTTAAGTCCTACCTCAGCAACCGCCATCAGATGGTGGAAATAGTGGGTACTCTGTCTGACCCAGCAAACATTTCATGCGGAGTACCTAAAGGGTCAATATTGGGCCCTTTACTTTTTCTGATCTATGTCAATGACATTACCTCATCTGTAGGTTGTAAATTGCACCTGTATGCCGATGACTCTGCTCTTATTGTGGCCGGAAAGAGTTCCGATGTGATTCAACATGGACTTTCTGAGGAATTGGAATCAATCAGGGAATGGCTGATTGATAATAAACTGTCATCCCATTTAGGCAAAACCGAGCCTATCCTCTTTGCTTCGAAGAGAAAACTCAGCAAAGCAAAATCCATTAAGGTACTCTGTGAAGGTAAGGAACTGACCTGTTGTACACAAGTCAACCTGTTGTACACAAGTCAAGTACCTTGACCTTACTTTAGACCAGTCTCTGGATGGAGAGGGCATAGTGGACAAGATATTAAAAAAGTCCAAAGCCAGACTACTACGTTTCTCTATCGGCAAGCTAACTCTGTTAGCAGAGAAACTAAGAAATTGCTAGTATCGGCCCTAATTCAATGTCACTATGACTACGCATGTACGTCATGGTACTCTGGGTTGACTAGGAAGTGCAAACAGCGCTTACAAGTCTCCCAGAGTAAACTAATGCGTTTCATATAAGGTGCACCGGCCAGAACCCACATAGGGGCGGATGAATTCAAGCAGGTAATTATGTTGCCAGTAACACCCAATATGTTGAGTGTAACACCCAACTCAAGCTGAATCTAGTTTTCAAAATTCTCCATGATACAGCCCCAAAATTTCTTTCAGACCAATTCAGCTTGCTTCAAAATTCTCACTCTATAAACACCAGGTCAAGTGCTACTGCTCTGAAAAATACCTCACACTGGTCCTTTTGGTGCTACATCATTCATGTATAATGGTATTAAGGCTTGGAATATATTTCCAAGCCATATCCAGTCAAAAAACAATCTAGTCAATTTTGAGAAAACTGTTAAGTAACATCTTTTTAGTCAAATTGTAAACCAGGAATCCAACACTTATTTATTTTCAATTTTTTTTTCTGGTTGCCCCTTTTGGCATATATGTAGTTTAAATGTAATCTTATATATCATTGTCTATTTATAAAATAGTAAATGTATTATACAATATATTTTCCATACACCTATTTACCAGTTTACATAAGTATTCACATAATTATACTGTACTATGAGGGTCATGTGATATTTTCTAGGACCACATTGGAAATAAGTGTTTTCACTTTCATGTGTTATCCTTGTTTTTAATGTCTTCCTTATACATGTATTTCTGTTATACGTTTTACATTATTTACCAAATAAAATCACTATCATACTGCCACTATCATACTGTTTCTTACTAAGCAATGTTAAACTTGTTAAATTCATCGTTTTCATATGTCATTTTCCGACCTATTTCTCTGTCTACAAAATACACTCACAACAGGGCGAGCGAGAGGACTATGCTGTACAGCAAATGGCTAGTGAACCCAGTAAAACTCACAGGTGATATGCACTCGGGTGCACCGAGGTGTTTGGGATTATCAGTGTTCAGCTCATTGTATTCATCTCACAGAAAGTATAGCCCTAGATATTCTCATTATTTTGACGACAACAAGGAATAAATATATGCAACAGCCAGTGCTTGTCAAGCAGAACACTCGAATCTTCGTTTTGGTCAAACGTATAAAATGATTTATCTAATCATCAAATTGCACAGCTTTCCTGATATCGTTTATGAAACCATGTTTCGGTTCATCATCCATAAGTATATGTGTGTGTGCTAGCCAAGTTTTAGGTCAGGGGATTGTATTGTTTTTGGTGATTTTGTTACCTTTACTTTCACATTATAAGTCAATGGAAAAGTTCCTCAGTGCAGTCACCGGTAAGTTACGTGCAATCACACCTAAAATATCACCTAATATTATACTTTGGGTTGTTAGTGTACCGAGTTCTGATTGCTGATTGGACAAGAACACATACCGCGACCACTTTGCCAAGTGATAGTGGTCTCTGACGCTACTCTCCACCCGAATAAAAGCAATATAGGGTCCCACATGGCTTTGTTATGTTAAAGAAATTTCGCTTTGTAACATGCCGAAAGTCAGACGACGATAACAACAGGAGAGGCTGCACGTTAGCAAATCTGCTATTTGGCAATTCCGACAATAAAAAAAATGTTTATACAAAAAAAGAACAAAACTTGTCATTGCTCAAGATATGAATGAAAAGTATAATATAATAGTTATGAGTAGCTGGTTCGCTCACTGTGAGATTTGATGGGGTTCAGCCAGCAGACATTGGGTTCGGGTTACGGTCTCACCCACTACGAGCTGACTTCACCCCTACGGGTCGTGGACCTATTACCGAGCTGTACCTATCAACGAGCATCACGGAAGCACGATGTGTTGAAGATGTGTTTGTGTTGTGACGTTTTTGAATAGCAACGGGTCACCGCATTGTTTCGTAACGAAAATATTTTTGTCCTATTTTTCGCCAGTGACAGAACTACACTGTGTACATTATTGAGAAAATCGTACCTGGAAACAACATTGAGTGGCCTGTGCAACAATAAATATATCTGAAACACCATCGGGGGGTTGTGTTACTGCATCTCTGTATTTCGGTGGGTAGACGTGATCAAAGGTGTAAACTCAAACAAATGAACTCCAGTATGTTTACCGTAACGAAGGATAGGCTTTGTTATTCATATTTCTCATGAACGATCATTACGTAATAAAACAGGAATAGCGAACACCCGAAAAAAAAACACATGGGGAGCCAAAAAAAGTTGAACGATTAATAATAGCCTACCAAAGATGCAAATTGTGCAATATTTCACATAATATATGATATTAATAGTTCTAAAACATCATTAAAAGTACCTTTTTATTATGATCACCGATATGTATCGAGACATACTGCTACATGTCTACTGGCATATTTATGGACTACATTCACCACATGTATCAGATATATCGATTAGCATACCACATTGCTCATATAATATAAATGTCCATGTGTCGAAGTTTAAAACCATGGCAGAGCTGATCATGTTCACCGTGTGCACGATGAACAAAAGCCGACACAGGCAGTAGAAGTCCTTCACATAGGGGTGAAGATCTGTGCCACTGCCAGATATTAAGTTTGGAGTAGGGGCTAGTGCTACCACGATTTCTGGTCACCTACCTGGAAGGCCACTATTTTTTTCATCTTGTGTGTAGACTATGAATAATATGGTTTGAACAATCTGCAAATTCGCCAACACCTTTCATTCCCTCTAATATTTATTCATATGAGCACGGGATGACAATTTGCTGTTATATAAAAACAGAGTGACAGTATTCAGAAATGGTCCCGCACGAATTTTCACTGACGATGAAGAGTTGAACCTGGTTGACTATATTTTAATTCCTGCAAATGGAGGAAGTTGCCGCCAACCAAAGCACTCATCAGGGACACCATCCAAGACATCGTGAGGAAAAGTGGGCGAGCTTCCACTGTGAATATGTCCGAGGGACCCAGTCACTAGTTCTGTACTAGTGTAACACGATAAATGTGTCGATTTCTTCAGCCACAAATCAGTGTAAACATTCTCGGTATTGTGTTTTTTTCACGTTGAAGGGTTCCTATTTCCTGCAATCCACCCGCATTCCGTCTGCATTTTCTCTATAATATATCTCTTGTACTCGAAGACCCAGTTTGTATTTATTGCCTGAAATAATACATTTCATACGCCTGTTTTGAAAATGGCTTATCCTGAACAATAAATATAAGTTTCTCTTAGAACATTACAGTCATGTACATTTCTTTGTAATTTTATTCTATTGCAAATCAATACACGTGCACAAACTCTACATAATAATCAACAAAACTTCACAAACAACATATCGACCAAATTATATATGTGTACTAGCGTACAGCGCTGCTTCATGACTGATTTCATTTAGTGCTCGGTAATAGGTACACTCCGCACGATCACGGCACCTTCGAGATATGAAAACTAATGGCCCATGTGAAGTTCTCGTCGGGGGGGGGGGGGGGTCTTGATTTGAACATTACCACCTACACGCGTATCTACTTCGACAGAATTTCCAAATACACTTTTTGGGTATCTGCGGCCGTTCAACTGAGCGTAATTGTTGATATACTACTAAAGGTGCTCGATAATAGGTCCATGACCTGTATAAATCTCATAGTCGGCTCACCAACTACCCATAACTATATAATATTGGTTTAAATTCATAATTTACCCTTGCGGTAAATGTTATTGTAATTCACTTGACGAGTTGATCATGTTGATTGAGTTAACATAGATTACAGTAACTAACGCATGTTTTGTCTATCTCTTTTATGTATTACAGTCTGTAGAGTAGAAACTTGCTTACCATAACTGTTGCTTGGGCATAAGTACTGCAGAATCACGTAAGATGTGTTTCCCCTTCCCGTGCAAGGTGCAATGTTCAATCTATTTCTTATTTCATTGCAACCGATCTGTCCATTGCAATGACCCTGAATGTACTTCGCGTCTCGTTCATTCGCGACGTGGGCACATGCTTCGTCGTGTGGAAGGCAAGGCTCAGCACCTTCCGGGGACACCGCAGTGTAGAGTTCGTAGGTTTCAATCTGTGTTCCCACTGGACAGAGGACTTTGTGAAAATAGTCGTCTCTTGGGAGACAGAAATGCTTCAGTTTCTTCTCTGAAAATCAAAGACGATATTCTTTCGCCTATTTATTATTCCCTACCACATACAATTCAATCGTTCCACTACATTTATTCATCGAAAATACCATTATGAGGTAGGCCTAATGTATTTGTATCCATCCATCAGTTTTAAATGTTTGAATACTCTAATAATAATATAGTATGAAATATTATGTTTTTCGCCATTAAATTTACCTTCAGGACTGACACACATATATTCCATTGTCACATAGTGTGTGTATATTTGAACATCTCCGCACATGGCTGGAAAGTCAACAACTGTGAAATCCGCACATGCTGACTTATACTCGCATGAGGTGACAACCTCATTGTAGTTTTTCATGAATGATGTGGCGCTTATTTCCATTGTACAGTCGGTAATGTTGGCCGTACACTGTTCAGGATCCTGACTCACACCAGCGTACACCCGAGCAATACGGACCACTTGATCCAGCGGGCAGAGAAACCGATCAAAGCTCTCCCCGTTACATCGTGTGATGCTCTTCAGTTCTGTTCAAATGTTTTGGTATGGTCAGGGTTGGATTCTAATTCAGTCTACCATATGTACTTCAAGTAAAACAACAAGTATACAGTATGGCATGTTGTACTGCACAATAATGATGTTCCTAGATTGTTCAACTTACCTTCAGATTTTGCTACAAAACCAAAAATTATTAGTTTGATGCAGAATATAATTAATTTATCCATGTCTCTGGTATCAGTAGATGGGTGTTACGCTGACAGACAAACGAGAATATCCAAATATTCTGGAAAACGTAGTGTTTGTTTCAATATTTATTGTTTTCTTAAATGCTTGTTCTGTGTTGGTCGTCACATCATTCAAGTGATGGATTGTCTAATTTTCTTCACATCTGCCAATTTCCCCCTCATAACAAATAGCCCCTGGATGATTTACTAGATAATTACCTCTGCTTTGAACGAAATTCACTGTCGTGGTTTTACCCATTGTAAGTTGGCAACAGACCGCTCATCTTTGAGTGTGTATGTTTTGTGCATGACTTTGTGTGCATGACTTTGATTTAAGTTTATTTTTAGACAAACGAGTCACGTACGAGCAAAATACTCTGGGAAGCATGAGTGCACCTGATAGAATTCCTCCACAGCCACCACCCGACAACCGAATAAAACAATTTAAATCCAAGTCGAACCTCTTGGAATAGGTGCATCACAAGTAAATACGTACCCGCAAACAAACCGAGTTGATGGCAGTGTGAATGTACCATACTTTTTGTGAGATTCGAATGATGACAAGGAAATTATTCTAGATTTATATAGTTCTGCACCACTAATATCACGATTTCGAATTGGGAATGCAAACTAGGAATCAATTAGGTTAAGCCGATTAGTCACGTCAACGTTAACTTATGCACGTCAATACTGCATCAATGCTCAGTGGTTTCAAGATCAAGCCCACCTATTATTTCTAAATCAAATGACATTCAACTTCATTCAAATACATGCGGTAGAAGCACCAGTCAATATGTGAAAAACCATATCAGTGGCCATTTCAAACACATACTTTCACACCACATTATCACGTTGAGGCACACGCGCTTTAGATAAATCTGGAACACAAATAAGTGTAGATGGGCATAACTTTGGCAATTTGTTGACCAACGCACAAGGAAATGCATCCTCTAGACAGAAGGGGATTTTTGCTCCTCCTGGTACACTGCCCCGTCTGTGTTTGTCTCCATTGAACAGAGCTTGATCAAACATAGAGCGAGCAGCCCAAGCTGACCAAGAATCAATGAGTTGTCATGATCGATATATTCGCAAGTCGCAATCTACATGCATGTAGTTGCTCTGCAGTTACATGTTCAGTGTTGTGAGGCAGTGCTCACAGTCAGATCCAGAACTACATGGAATCTGACACAGGGGGCAATAAGACTGATGGTGTCGGGTGTGTAGCCACTGTGAGGATTTATTGCAGGAAACAGACGTTTTTCATCGTTGATGGCTACACTTCACCTGGTGAAGTTATACAGATTGAAAATGACATTGCACTTTCTCAATGTCAGAGGATATGTCGCCAATATTATGAATGTAAATCATTCAACATGCACTGGTCGGACATATCCCAGACTAGAGGCAATTGTACGTTGCTTAGCAACTGCACGAGGCTGGGACATACTATACAAGCAGACCACAACACACACTGTAAGTAACAGATAATGTTGCATGAATATACACAAGTCATGTCATGTGTTAGTCTAATTAGTCTCAAAACATCTACTCCAAACATAGTAATCGTTCAGCAACACCTGACCTAACAAAGTCCAGAATCTACGATTGTAAAGAAATATATATGTGCAGTCGTTTGGGTTTGAGTTTATCGCATATTGATGGTTTTGAATATTGATGTGATTTCAGTGAGTTGCCCACGTGATATGTTCTATGAAGACGTCACTGGAAGCTGCTTCAGTGAACCAAAAAAGCTGACCTGGCACGATGCCAAGGAGTACTGCCCCTCCCTGCACCCAGAGGCCCGGATGCTCGAAGTCAGGGATGCGGTATTACAAAGTTTGCTTCAACATTTAGCTGGAGGTACATGTGATGTGATCAGTTTGAAATTGAATGACTATCGAAGTTTATTAATTCACGTGTTCAGCTGAAGGATGATTTTTTTTTCAAATATATGTAAAAACTATTTTCAATATTGAGAATCTATGGTAAATGGCGACATGGATTATTGTACATAGACGGATAATTACATTCACGTCAGTTCTGGAAATAACACCTATAGATATACGCTCCTACACTAATATTGAAGTTGTAGATATTGACAAATGTGTACGCTTTTTAGGTGTAATTTCTGGTGAAAGGGTTCACAAAATATTACTTTCAAATTTACATTCGTTTCATCTTTGATGCTATCGATAACAATTTCTGCTATTTTGCAGGTAGCAACCTCTGGCTGGGAATGTTTCGAAAACCTGGAGGTGGTAGCGATCCTAACATTGATATCCTGTACGCCAGTGATAACACCACTTTGGCTTTCCATAACTTCCACCCCACGCAGCCAGACGGTTCACCAACTGGACAAGACGCCAACTGTGTCGTTGCTTATCGTAGCAATGGTTACCTATGGTTTGATGCACCATGCGGGTCAGAAATCCCAGCTGTGTGCATATTTTGAGAAGTGTTTTCGATTTAACAGTTTGATACTGGATTTGGAACACATTTCCTTCACTTTTGATGTCCACTAGTGATTACCATGCTCAGAGGTTTCATTGAAACGAATTGTATCGCACATTCATGAGATCAAGTTATGCACTGTGAAGCATGGGCCTATACATGTATGCATACAATTGAGAGACATTCTGTTTATGTGTTTATTCAAGCACTATTTCATCATTGGCATACGTTAGCTAGGATTATTATCGTCATATGACAAAATTTCAAGATAGTTGCTGGCACATACATGTATGTACATTTTTGACACTGATGACGTCATTGTTTGTTCACATGTTGACTGCACCGAAACAGGCTAATGAAAGCTGTTTTATCAAGACATATCTTAAAACACTTTGCTAATGCAATGCTAATATGAATGTTATTTCTACATAATTATGACTGGCTGTTTCCACCCCGGATGGAATCAATTCCTGTGCAAGTTCACCCGTGCAACATCCAATTGGGTTGGCACATAATAATCATCCAATTATTTATAATCATGTCATCAAAGTGTTCTATATTGTGCCGCCTTGGTTTTCAGGACGAGTTTCACGAATTGATTGTTTACGGGGGGGGGGGGGGGGGGAGGGCAGCCAATTCGCGTTTTTGTTGTCTGTGCTACCATCTCTCAACAGAGCTAAGTGAATATTATTGTAAATTGCAATGATGCAAACACTACAATGCTTCTTTTTGCTGGGAATTAGAGTTGCATTTTTGTTGTATAATTTGTCCACGACATTCAGTTGTTGTTGTTGGAATGTGAGAATTGATTCATGTTGGGCTGGAAATTTGCCATATGGAGATTCTGAAGTTAAAGAAGCTATTAGCTTCTTATGATGAACTCGAATTTATTATTCCCAAATGTAGCACACCAATTCGTTTTATTTTGGTGTTGCGTTCAATCGCTGAGAAACCGTACCAGGAATACGCCTGAATTTCATGTCTTGGCCACAGTAAACACACTCCTCTGGCTGAGTAGCTATATAGTCTTTATCCTATACCCAATTTGTGTAGGTTTCCGTACAGAACACTAGTGAGCAAACACAATTATACCTGCCACTTAAGGTGAAGTCGATAAGTCTCCAGCGATTTCAGGTGTAGGAATTCATGGTTAACACGAGAGAATCTCACGATTTGTGACGTGGTGTTCGGAATCGTCGTGTATTTCATCACGCTGTATAAACAGCATTGACGGGGTTGAATTATAGGGAATCATTTATATTCATCTTTCATGGCAGACTCATTGACGGAAATCGGTTAAATCGAGTTTTGTTTTTTTATCTGGACTATATCAAAACGTTACTGCACATACAGTGTATACTGATTTTTTTCTATAAAGACCAGGTTTGAGGATATTGTTAGGTTAGGATGAAGATTCCAAGTGTGCAAATCGATGAAAAAGAAAAAAGTGTTTGCTCAAAATCATCCTGGGTTTGTGATGAAAATATATGCTTAGGATAGTAGATAATTGATTTTCAGTTGCAAGATGTCTGAACGATTGATCAAATAGTTTGTCACACCCACGGGTCCTCTCGTGAGTAAATTAGTCGGAAGGCATTCAAAAGACCAAAAAGTTATAGCTCGTAACATGATTGTTACTGGAGAGGCTCATACATCTACAGACTCCACTTTCAGGAGTTATTTGGTTTAATGAGCTAAGCTTCGACCTTGTTTAACCAAATAGAATCACCAGTTGTGTGAGCGGTTACGTACTGGCGTATGGCGTCATGGGACTGTTTGTAAAAGGTCTGGAGGTACAAAATATGTGCAACAAGATAAATTGATATTGCAAAGCTGTACATGTAGCTACATTGAAATGTTCTTGGAAACTGTCCGATTGAAACTGTTATTAAACGCGATGTGAAATCCTGTCCTCTGTAGTCCATCCAATTTCCATGACTTCTAAGCGAAGAAAATCACCAAAGATTACTCACGTTCATACTTTTCATATTGCATTATTACACATATGAAATTCTGCGATCAATTTTGTGCTATAGCATGAATGCATATTTGAATAATTTCTATCCACCACAAAATCTGGGACCTCATCGAGAGTAATTAATCTGTCATCAGCATCTATAACCTGTTGACGCTGTTCTATTCGATGTTTTGAATGTACTGGAGTAATTTGTCCGTGTTATCACCAGACTCGGCCTTCGAATTGTGTATTTCATGATCCCGTAGGTATTATGGCTAGTCCCATAATATATTTGAGAATAAATAAATAAAAAAAACATCGTACTTTTCATATTTTATTTCGGGTCCTCTATGTGTCTAACTGGATAACACAAAATCGCAGACAACAGTTCATAAAATGTTTCAAAACAGACATAATACAATGTTGTATTTTACGTTTGCTATTGGTATCATCGAAATTCAGTTATATTTGTGGTAATATATTAATATTTACAATGTATCAGCAATACGTTCGCTCACTACACATTCACTCATATAATAAACTATAGGTACTATCCACCTAATTTAACTACATACAGCGGCTTGTCCAGTTATTCCGTTTCTTTTCATTGAAAAGCACAATGGTAAAAAAACACTGACATGAACCTCTAGGGTGTGATATACGATTTGGTCGCGGTTGATATTACTATTTATTTTGCTATCATGATCTCCGGATTTATAGTGATATCACTTCTCTTGTATCGGAGCATTATCACACACATATGAGGAAAGTTGGTGGTCAATACAGCCTTTGACAATCTATCAGTGTTCCACCAGTAAGATTAACAAAGTCTTCAAATTGTCCACACGGGACATCACTGCTCTACACTAGTCTTTCGAGGCTACCACACTAAATCTCACTACCAACTTCTGTCATGGAGGAACAAGGTTTGTGGTCGTTTCTAATATCGTCATGAGACTGGATAATAAATCAAAACACGGAATTGTGAAACTGGATCGTATAGTGCTAGTTGTTCCAAAGGGACATCTTAATGTTTAATAGCAACAGAAATCGATCATGAATATCACATATGATACACGGCAAACATAAGTTACCCGTCTGGTAGTATACATCTAATTTGTGAATAAACTGTGTTCAATCAAACTCATCACACACAAAAAAAGTGCAAATATGTTCCATCCACATAAAATATTGAACATCACATGTTATGGATACTCGTGTGATGGCAACCAAACCAATAATGAGCAGCAAATAATTATTTGCAACAAAATGGAGGGTTTGGTATACAAAACATGATCTGTCCTCCCGACTGCGGCACGAAGTTGATGTAAATATATATACAAGTATAGAATAGACAACAAACATCCGTAGGTATGACGAATACACGAGTCAATCCTCGAACTTAGCGAGAGGATTAACAAGTGTAAAGTCATACCCTAGGCTGTGAGTTGTCTATTGAACTTGTACCACGGGTGTGTCTACGTGGAATAGACCATGGTCTGGCCTATTGTTGAAGGCGTCAATCGTGGTACAAATGAACAGTATGTTACCGAACCTAACAATAGGTCTGTGCTTTGTAACATCGGTACAATAGCATTCAAATTGGGACGTGATTTACAACACAATATACATTGTAAACTTCACCACGGAACCTTCTGTTGGGAGATGATTCACATTTCTCCTGAAACACAAAAGACATGCAATTGCATTTTCATCTGCATAAAAATATAAGATCATTCAGCATATGTATATATCATTGCTTATACCTCCACTAAATTTGTAATAATGACTAACCTAGGACAAGATCAATAACCACCGCAACGATGACAAGAACAACTGGAACAACCTTCATCCCTTGAGGATAAGGAAATATGTTCATCATCAGAATAATTGATATTGCATATTTTCAATATTGAAACAATCGGTATTAGATATCATCAAAATTGGAATCATTGATATTAGGTATTACATGTATGTGCTCAGATAGTCAATTAAATCAAAATAGATATGTGAAACACGCAATATTTTTATATCGATCATAATATGAAACACGATTGCAATACATTTAACATTATATGGTCATTTAAGTATGAAGGAAGCCGTTTTGAAAAGCTGTACTAACACTAAGGTCGTTTCAAACAGTTTGTCATTGAAATATAGTTAACTAACTTGTAGCTGGTGAACAAGTGGGCAACGAACTCTTTATTAGAGTCGTCTCTTCCATACTAGACGTTGTGGAGGTGTCACTCTGTCTGGAAGGTGTAATTGCTGTCACGTCTGAAACAGGGCAGGTTTGGCGAAGAGTGTGCTGCAGTTTCTCGTAAAATATCATGATACGCACACAATATTGACATCTTACTCTTGTTCTGTGGGCGTTACAATCACAAATTTGCAGTGAAACGTTTCATATATCTACGATTGTAAATAGCGGCATACACAACGAGACAATCAGAGATTGCAGACCCTCGCCCTTTCAGATTTAGTTACTACAAAATAAAAGCTGATGATCCTTATTTGTCGACCTTGGGTGATAAAAAGGAATTTGGATCGTACGACCATCGATCATATAGAAAATGATACTATAGAAAAATACAAAATTAATGAGGGAAATTAATAATGAGTATAAGCAGAGCTATTGCGACTTTTCGCTTTTGACCTTTTCTGTGATCTTGACCTTGTCGCTCGATATTGTGCTGTAAAATTTCACAATGTTGTTTCTACAATCAAGACACACCTCCTGAATGAAAACGGTTGAAAAAGGATAGAAAATGGCTTCGCAACATGTCATGATCTTGAATCTCAGAATATCTAAAGTCATGAAATCGTGATCCCCAATTTTTCGACATTGGGCGATAATGGAGAGTTTTCGTCATACTACCATCGGCCGTACCATCAGAGTTAAATACAAAAATAGTAAGAACAAATTATATCAGGAAGAACGAACGTTATTGCCAATTATGTGATTTTCAAAAAGCGCTTCTGCCCTATAAATTCAAGATTGATCGGACGTTTTGTCTTTGAGTTATGAGCGCAGAATCAGCACATTAGCACTAAAACATTAGCACTGAAAAAAATTACCGAAATCGCGACCCCCAATTTTTCGACATCGGGCGATAATGGAGAATTTTCATCCTACGATCATCGATCGTACACCACACGATTGGAAATTGACCAAAGAAGAATTCAAAAATAGGTAGAAAAATTAGTATTAAGTAGAACTGGAGTTATAGCCGATTATGTGACTCACGTTTTCCGTTGCCATGACAACAATTTTTATCCGATTCCGACAAAATTTGCGGAAAACTGAGCCACTGCAAAAGCGCTTCTGCCCTGTAAACACTGGGTGGGAGCTTGCCAATGATTCTTGACAGTAAAAATCTTACCTCGCAGGGGCTTTGCTCGGCAAAAATGTTTTGTCGCATGGGCTTTCAGATGCCCCTGTGATTAAAGATTTTTGCCGAGCAATGCCCTTGCGAGGAAAGATTTTTACCGAGTTGACTCATCAAGAATCATGGGCAAGCTCCCACTCAGTGATGAATTTCAGATTGATCGGACGGTTCGTCTTTGAGTTATGAGAGAGACATTAGCACTGAAAATTCGCTAGCAAAAAATAACCAAAATCGTCACCCCCAATTTTTCGACATCGGGTGATAATGGGGAGTTTTCATCCTACGATCATCGGTCTTACACCACACGATCGGGAATTGACCAAAGAAGAATACAAAAATAGTTGGAAAAATTATTATTAAGTGTAGCTGGAGTAATAGCCGAATCTCAGAATATCTAAAGTCATGAAATCGTGATCCCCAATTTTTCGACATTGGGCGATAATGGAGAGTTTTCGTCATACTACCATCGGCCGTACCATCAGAGTTAAATACAAAAATAGTAAGAAAAAATTATATCAGGAAGAACGAACGTTATTGCCAATTATGTGATTTTCAAAAAGCGCTTCTGCCCTATAAATTCAAGATTGATCGGACGTTTTGTCTTTGAGTTATGAGCGCAGAATCAGCACATTAGCACTAAAACATTAGCACTGAAAAAAATTACCGAAATCGCGACCCCCAATTTTTCGACATCGGGCGATAATGGAGAATTTTCATCCTACGATCATCGATCGTACACCACACGATTGGAAATTGACCAAAGAAGAATTCAAAAATAGGTAGAAAAATTAGTATTAAGTAGAACTGGAGTTATAGCCGATTATGTGACTCACGTTTTCCGTTGCCATGACAACAATTTTTATCCGATTCCGACAAAATTTGCGGAAAACTGAGCCACTGCAAAAGCGCTTCTGCCCTGTAAACACTGGGTGGGAGCTTGCCAATGATTCTTGACAGTAAAAATCTTACCTCGCAGGGGCTTTGCTCGGCAAAAATGTTTTGTCGCATGGGCTTTCAGATGCCCCTGTGATTAAAGATTTTTGCCGAGCAATGCCCTTGCGAGGAAAGATTTTTACCGAGTTGACTCATCAAGAATCATGGGCAAGCTCCCACTCAGTGATGAATTTCAGATTGATCGGACGGTTCGTCTTTGAGTTATGAGAGAGACATTAGCACTGAAAATTCGCTAGCAAAAAATAACCAAAATCGTCACCCCCAATTTTTCGACATCGGGTGATAATGGGGAGTTTTCATCCTACGATCATCGGTCTTACACCACACGATCGGGAATTGACCAAAGAAGAATACAAAAATAGTTGGAAAAATTAGTATTAAGTGTAGCTGGAGTAATAGCCGATTTTGTGATTTTCACGTTTTCCGTTGCCATGACAACCGTTTTGATCCCATTCCGTCGAAATTTGAGGAGAACCGCGCCACTGCAACAGCGCTTCTGTCCTGTAAATTTCAGAGTGATTGGACGGTTTTTCTTTGAGTTATGAGCGCAGAAATTAGCACTGAAAAGTCGCTGGCAAAAAATAACCGAAATCGTGACCACCAATTTTTCGACATCGGGCGATAATGGAGTTTTCGTCGTACGACCATTGGTCGTACACCATACGATTGGCCAGAGAAAAATACAAAAATAGTTGAAAAAACTAATATTAAGTAGAACCGGAGTTATGACCATTTATGTGATTTTTACGCTTTCCGTTGCCATGGCAACCGTTTTTATCCGATTCCGACAAAATTTGAGGACCGAGCCACTGCCATACCGCTTCATCCCTATAGGTTTGGAGTCAATAGATCCATATGTTGTCGAGTCATGCGTGCAGAAGGACAGACAGACAGACAGACCCAAATACAATACCCTCTCCCCCTATCGGGGCGAGGGTAACAATGGCGAAATTACCTATTACAGGTGGCTAATTGTAATGCGTGTGTGGTTAAAGTGTCTTGATCAGTGTTCAATTATGCATGTTAAAAAATTAGCCCAAGGGCTAAGAAAGGTTACCGGACAATATATATTTTAGATCTTAGCCTTTTGTCTGATGACCTTAAAAACAAGGTCATTGGTCAATTCAAGGTCGTGAGAATATTCACCATATATCATTTCCTATATGTTCGAACTGATTCCAAAGCTGTAAAGGCGATAATAAGCGAGATATTAACCATTTTGCACTCGGCCCTTGAAAATGAGGTCAAAGGCCAAATTCAATGTCACGAGAATATTCTGCATATATCATTTTCTATATGTCCACAATTGATTCCTAAGCTGTAAAGTTGATAATAAAAGAGATACTACCCATTTTGCGTTCTGACCTTGAAAATGAGGCCAAAGGTCAAATTCAAAGTCACAAGAATATTATGGATATATCATTTCCTATATGTCCACGATTGATTCCTAAGCTGTAAAATCGATAATAAGCGAGATATTAGCCATTATGTGCTATGATCTTGAAAATAAGGTCAAAGGTCAAATTTAAGATCATCAGAATATTCAGCGTATA
The DNA here is from genome assembly GCA_949152475.1 of Terebella lapidaria. NCBI lineage: Eukaryota > Metazoa > Annelida > Polychaeta > Terebellida > Terebellidae > Terebella > Terebella lapidaria. The sequence goes on from OX424570.1 coordinate 24,226,311, forward strand.
TCCTTTCCTATATGTCCACAATTGATTCCTAAGCTGTAAAGTCGATATTAAGCGAGATATTAGCCATTTCGGGCTCTTGACCTTGAAAATGAGGTCAGAGGTCAAATTCAAGGTCACGTGAATATTCAGCATATATCATTTCCTACATGTCCACAATTGATCCCTAAGCTGTAAAATCGATAATAAGTGAGATATTAGCCATTTTGTCCCGTGACCTTGAAAATGAGGTTAAAGGTCAAATTCAAGATCATGACAATAATCTGCATATATCATTTCCTATATGTTCATAGATAATAAGTAAGATATTAGCCATTTTGTCCCGTGACCTTGAAAATGAGATCAAAGGTCAAATTCAAGATCATGACAATAATCTGCATATATCATTTCCTATATGTTCATAATTGATTCCTAAGCTGTAAAGACGATAAGAAGTGAGATATTACCCATTTTGTCCTGTGACCTTGAAAATGAGGTCAAAGGTCAAATTCAAGGTCATCAGAATATTCAGCATATATCATTTTCTATATGTCCACAATTAATTTCTAAGCGGTAAAGTCGATAATAAGCAAGATATTAGCCATTTTGTTCTTTGACCTTGAAACTGAGGTCAGAGGTCAAATTCAAGGTCACGAGAATATTCAGCATATATCGTTTCCTATATGTCCACAATTGATTCCTAGTCTCTAATCTCAATATTAAGTGAGATATAAGGCATTATATCCCATTATAAAGCATAGGAGAATTTAACATGGGAAAGTCCCATATGGGCCAAGTTTGGCCCAAAATGGCCCACTTCGAGCGATTCAAGCGCAACGAAACTTATACACATCACAGGAGTACATATGAGGAGTGATGTGTATCAAAAAGAAAAATAAGTTACTGAACAGTTTTTGAGAAAATGGCCGCCAAAGTCCAAAATCAGGCATTTTTTGTCGAAAATGGCCGCCATTTTGAAAAAAATTAGCCCAAGGGCTAAGAAAGGTTACCAGACATTATATATTTTAGATATTAGTATTTTGTCCCGTGACCTTCAAAAAAGGTCATTGGTCAATTCAAGGACACGATAATATTCGACATATGTCATTTCTAGTATGTCCATAATTGATTCCTAAGCTGTGAAGTCAATAAAAAGCGAGATATTGGCCATTATGTCCTGTGACCTTGAAAATGAGGTCAGAGGTCTAATTCAAGGTCATAGCAATATTCAGCATATATCATTTCCTATATGTTCACAATTGATTGCTAAGCTGTAAAGTGGATGAAAAGCAAGATATTAGTCATTTTGTCCTGTGATCCTGAAAATGAGGTCAAAGGTCGAATTGAATGTCATGGCAATAATCTGCATAATCATTTCCTATATGTCCACAATTGATTCATAAGCTGTAAAGTCAATTATAAGCGAAATATTAGCCATTTTGAGCTCTGACCTTGAAACTGAGGTCAGAGGTAAAATTCAAGGTCACGATAATATTCAGCATATATCATTTCCTATATGACCACAGTTGATCCCTAAGCTGTGAAGTCGATAATAAGTGAGATATTAGCCATTTTGTCCTGTGACCTTGAAAATGATGTCAAAGGTCAAATTCAAGGTCATGACAATAATCTGCATATATCATTTCCTATAAGTTCATAATTGATTCCTACATTGTAAAGTCAATAAGCAGCGAGATATTAGCCATTTTGTGCTCTGACCTTGAAACTGAGGTCAGAAGTCAAATTCAAGGTCACGAGAATATTCAGCATATATCATTCCCTATATGTCCACAATTGATCCCTAAGCTGTAAAATCGATAATAAGTGAGATATTAGCCATTTTGTCCTGTGACTTTGAAAATGAGGTCAAAGGTCAAATTCAAGGTCATGACAATAATCTGCATATATCATTTCCTCTAAGTTCATAATTGATTCCTACACTGTAAAGTCAATAATAAGCGAGATATTAGCCATTCTGTGCTCTGACCTTGAAACTGAGGTCAGAAGTCAAATTCAAGGTCACGAGAATATCCAGCATATATCATTTCCTATATGTTCACAATTGATTCCTAAGCTGCTAAATCGATAATAAGTGAGATATTAGCCATTTTGTGGTGTGACCTTGAAAATGAGGTCAAAGGTCAAATTCAAGATCATCGGAATATTCGGCATATATCATTTCCTATATGTCCACAATTGATTCCTAAGCTGTAAAGTCGATAATTAGCGAGATATTAGCCATTTTGTGCTCTGAACTTGAAACCGAGGTCAGAGGTCAACCTCAAGGTCACAAGAATATTCGGCATATTTCATTTCCTATATGTCCACAATTGATTCCTAGTCTCTAATCTCAATATTAAGTGAGATATTAGGCTTAATGTGTCCCGTTATAAACCATAGGAGAATTTAACATGGGAAAGTCCCATTTGGGCCGAGTTTGGGCCCAAAATGGCCCATTTCGAGCGATTCAAGGGCAACGAAATTCATACATGTCACAGGGGTACTTATGAGGAGTGTTATGCATTGATAAGAAAAAAAATTACTGAACAGATTTTGAGAAAACGACCGACAAAGTCCAAACTTGGCCATTTTTCGACGAAAACGGCCGCCATTTTGAAAAAAAATTCGAAAATCAGAAAACTAAAAAAAAACCTTTCCTTGAAATATTTTTAGATATTTTTGTGCAAAATTTCAGAAATATTCCACGGACGCCGGACGCAACGCCATGGCAATAGGTTATCGGACCAAAGGTCCGGTAACCTAAAAATGCGCAAAATCGAAAAACTAAAAAAAAGACTTTCCTGGATATATTTTTAGGTATTTTTGTTCAAAATTTCAGAAAGATTCGACCGTAAACTTTAAAGATAAAAATGTGAACGGACGACGGACGACGTACGCAACGCCACGGCAATAGGTTATCGGACCAAAGGTCCGGTAACCTAAAAACGAATAAAACAGAATACATACCCAGTCCGTTAGAACACTTGTAACGTATGTGAAGGTATTGCGCCTCGCGTACTTCTCCTCGTCCACAATCGGCAGTTCCAGGGGGCACCACAAGATACTGACAAGTTCGTCTATCTTGGCATGATGCCAAAATCACCATTAAGGTCATGCTATTCTCGTCGAGCAAGGTTTCACAGAGGCCATCTGCAGGCGTGTCGTCAGGCGGTACAAGGCAAGGTGATTCTACAGGTGTATTGCGTTGTACGGTGTAGCGTGCTGAGATGATCTTGATGACGTTGCCTTCAGAGCACGTGATGTTCAAGGTTTTATTCACACATGTAGTCTCCCCGTGGAGTACTGAATTGAAGGCAGAATGTATACCTTTTAACAAATTTTATATCACCCAGCAGAAAATATACTTTTTATACACTACACCCAATACGTAAAAATAGAACTGATAGTTGTGTTTTACATGCCCTATAATATATGTTACTGATAAGCCAGGGTATTAGCAATTGTATTGGAATCAAATTGAGAATAAATTCCGTTGGGAAGTCCCAAATGTTCATACCTGTCTGACACTGATACACGACCATGAAGTAGAGGTTGACCTCATTCACAGTACCACCACACGTTTTATCGAGGACCCTTGGGGGTACAAACCGGCAACTCTCAGCCGGCTCATCACACCGAGTGAAGGGTTGACCAAACACAAAGTCATACGTCAGCACACAGTCTCCGATTTTATAGGATGTACGTTGGTCACATGAGCGGCTGGTGTCGAACCCAAAGTAGGCTTCAGAGAAGACGACTATGTTGTCCGGACAATTGATTGTTTGAACTGCGTCCTGAATGCAACTTTCACTGACACGTTCTTCTGCAAATACAAATGTACAACTAGAATTTTAGTCTTGTCTAGGATGTGACTAACATCAAAAAATATATGCCTTTTGTATGTGACTGTGATTCAAACACTTGATGTAAAATGCCGTAGTTCATTGCAGTGCACTGCAGGTATATGCAATATGGCAGCCATATATATTTTTTATCAAACTGGATTGGATCAAATTGATGTTATTTAAAGTGTTATAATCAATTTTAGGCTACCGGACGTATGGTCCAACAACCTATTGCTGTTTCGTTACGTCCGTCCGTCCGTCCATCGTCGTCGTCGTCGTCCGTCCGCATTTTATCTTTAAATTTACGGTCTAATTTTTCTGAAAATTCGGGAAAATATAAATTAAAATGGTTCGAGGAGGTAATTTTTAGTATTTGATTTTTCTCAAAATTGTGCCCAATTAAGTAAAAAAAAAACGCTCAATTTTGAACTTTGGCGGCCATTTTATCAAAAACTGTCTGATCAGTTTTCAGTTTTTTTTTCAAGATTCCTTTAATACACCTCTGTGACGTGGATAAGTTTTGTTGCCTTTGAATTACCGGTCTGCATGTGGTGGCCCTTTTGATTCTTTTGACAGATGTCAAAAAGAACTTTCCCATGTTAAATTCTCCTATGTTTTATAATGGGAGATAATATGCTTAATATCTCACGTAACATGAAGATTAGAGATAAGGAATCAATTGTGGACATATAGGAAATGATATATGCCGAATGATCTCGTGACCTCATTTTCAAGGTCAGAGCCGAAATGGCTAATATTTCGCTTATTATCAATCTTACAACTTCAAGGAATCAATTGTGCACATATAGGAAATCATATATGCTGAAGAAGAAATGAAGCTTAACGGCACTTTGGGCTCAAGGAGCCATTTCAGTGCCAAACATGGATATAAAAGTAGTATCAAGAATGATAAAACCGCAAGTTCTACAATTGAAAATTTGCAGTGAACAGTGAAAGCTTACAAGATTAATTGTGAACATATTGATGACTAGATCTAGACTCAAACGAGTTGACTAGAATTGTATGTCTAAAAATAAAAGTATACCCCAATTTCCCGAAGGAAATTGAGGATTTTATCAATATTAAAATCATTGAATACATCATATATTGACTGACACTCGTAAAACAATCGACGAGTGTCAGCCAAATCTTGACAATGTACCCGGACATGTTCAACGGTCAGCCACTCTCGACAGGGCACACACACAGGGGCCTCCTCCCCACGGATCAGGTAACCCTGAGTAAGGTATGTATGCCCTATACGAGTTCGTGACATGACCAGTAGATCACGCCTGGACATTTCGTTTATTGGGGTACAACAACCAAGAGTTGGTTTGACATTGTGTAATTTTTTATCAACCTGCTCATCCCAGAATGACTGCCATTCTGCGTACAAGAACGTGTGGATGAGCAGCTTGAAATCAGAATGTGGCACCCTGAAAAATGTGACATCCAGATCAAGAGCTGCGCTGGCAGCCTTGTCGGCATGTTCATTCCCAGGAATGTCCACATGACTGGGTACCTAACAAAATATCATAACTTTATGCATTTGAAAAGTACGTTGATGTTCAGTGAAAATATCCGAAATTAGAGGATGGTCAATATTACGATTCTCTATGGCTTGAAGGGCTGATAGAGAGTCTGAACAAATGACAAAAACCACTTCCCCGGACCGGCGGATATGGGACAGTGCTAACAGTATTGCTTTCAACTCAGCTGTGTACACTGAACACACATCAAGGAGACGTTGTTTGTATGTTATCCCAGAGGTGACAGCGGCACAGCCTACTTTATTACCATCCTTAGAACCATCAGTACAGATAAACCTAAAATTTGGATAATCTAACTGAACATCATTAAAACCACTGTGAAAATCCAAAGAGTTGAAGGTAGACTTCTTCCCAATCCTGAGAGAAAAGTTATGGTAGTTTTCAATTCCATGGTGAAACCTTTGAAATTTTTTACTCAGCTATTGTGTTCAAGTCAATATTTAAATCCGCCAATAGATGTTTCATGTGAATACCAAAGGTTGGTATCGCATTTGGCCTGGATTCAAACAGACGAACACATTTAGGTTTGAAAACAACACTATGGGCTGGATTGTTCAGTAAAGACTTCACCTTGATGGTATACTAATGAGAAAGTTTTTCCCTCCTACGATAAAGGAAGGGTTCGTTGGCCTCAACATACAGGCTCTCCATGGGAGAGGTTCTGAATGTACGAGACACAAACGCAACCCCTGGTTATGGATAGTATCCAGAGCCTTTATGTAGGAGGGTCTGGCTGAGCCATAAACTATCAAACCATAATCAAGCTTTGACCGGACGAGTGCTCTGTATAAACGGAGCAGCACGTCACGATCAGCTCCCCAATCCATATGTGATACTACCTTGAGAAGATTCAGAGCCTTGTAACACTTTGTTTTAATGTACTTGATGTGGGGTATGAATGATGGTTTCCTATCAAAGAATACCCCCCCCCCCCCCAAAAAAAAAAAAAACTTGAATTATTCCACCAAGGGAATAACTGTACCATTTAACTTTAATTCTGGTTCAGGGTGCAACTTGCGCAAATTGCAGAAATGCATGCAGACAGTTTTCGTTTTGGAAAAGCGAAAACCATTTCGGTCTGCCCATTTCTCCATTGGCGCAAGGCACTGCTGTAATTGACGTTCTATTGTATGCATTTGTTTTGATGAATAGCAAACAAGGAAGTCATCCACATAGAGTGAAGCATTCACTCCAGGGGACAAAATCCTTACTATGCTATTGATTTTGATACTGAACAGGGTTACAGACAAAATGCTGCCTTGAGGGACACCCTCCTCCTGATCAAACATATCGGAGAATGAAGTGCCCACCCTGACAGTAAATTTACGATTGGTCATATATGCTGAAAATTGTCATGAGCTTGAATTTGATCTTTGACCTAATTTTCATTGTCAAAACACAAAATGTCTAATATCTCGCTCATCATTGACCGCGCAGCTTAGGAATCAATTATTGTGCACATATAGGGAATGATATATGCTGAATATTCTCATGACCTTGAATTTGACATTCGACCTTCACTTTCAAGGTCAGAAAGTGAACATATAGGGAATAATATATGCTGGATATTGTCATGACCACGAATTTGACCTTTGACCTAATTTTCAAAATCAGAGCACAAAATTGCTAATATCTCGCTTATCATCGACTTTACAGCTTAAGAATCAGTTGTCTACATGTAGGGAATGATGCATGTTGAATATTTTGATGACCTTTAATTTGACCTTCAACCTTTTTTTCAAAGTCATAGAACAAAATTACTGCTCTTGTTACTGAATTTACTGCTAAGCAATCAATTTAGGTCATATGGGGAATGATATACACGTTTGCATATCATGATATTGTGACATTATTTTCAATGTCACGGGACAAAATGAATAATACCTAAAAAATGAAACATATTGTCCGGTAACCTTACTTAGCCATTGGGCTAATTTTTGGTTTTCCAGGTGAAAGTGATCTATCGCTATCCTCAGAGTAGCTGTACAGTGCAAAAGTTCCGATGAGCACACGAATTTGTGAAAATTTGACATTGAAAATCAGATTTTTAAAAATAGTTTCGCACATAACGATCAACATGCAGTATTGGAAAAATAACAAAATTAACTGGAACTATAGAAAAGCCCAATCACTTGAAACACGTATATTTATGGTATATCATAGTAATGAAACCCAAAATATTCAGTTTTATCCTTTTGTGTTGCATATAACAACATTATAGGAAACTTCATGTCATTGTTTATGTTAGCGCAAATGTAAACAATTCGTTCACAACGTGGTTTTTTTTCGGTATGTTCTAATGCCACTGCAGGGTCATGCGGACGTATTTCAGAGGTTGTAACGGTGCTATATTATCTAATAAATGCGAGCCAATTGATTTATAAAAAAACATTCAGAAACCGGTTATTCCACTTTAATACTAAATACGGAGTAGCAGTGACCATGGTGATGTAGAACAGTTACACAAGTTAGTGTTGGTTACTCAAATTGGCAAATTATGAGATTTCCAACAAAGTATTGTATTGCAAATACCGGTATGCTGAGAAACAGAATTCACTGAATCATCACCACCTGGTAGTAAACACCCTGATCATAAAGCTGAAACTCAAGAGAGAACTTTTCCAAACTTTTACCAAAAACTCAAATGAATATAATGAACAATAAATATCACCAACCCGCGGTTTTCTTTGCACAGGTATAAATCAGCACCACATGCGTTGACGGTGTGACAACGTCAGGACATCTGACGTTTGGAGCTGTCAAAGACAGGGAGGTACAGGCGATTCTGCCAGCGCACCGCCGTCTCGCTTTATTCATTCTTATACTACCTAGCGGTCCGACACAGTCAGTGTCCAGGAAGTTGTCTATTGGTTCCGCAGTCGTGTTCGCCACACTGTATCCCTCTAGGATCTGTACCTCTGATCCAATAGGGCACATGGCGCTGTCCATAGCAGTGTTCACTGGGGATCGGACTGATCTGGTTACATCTGCATAGCACAGTCATGATGGGAATAAATAATCAGTGTGTCCATATTCAGATGTGGATCACACCTGCATAGTACATAAATGCATATGACTTACTATTCATCCTGTCCTGGTTAATAAAATATCTATGTTCAAATCTCACTGTAATACGCATATATCGTGTCAAACGTGCTGACCGTGTACACATTGATCTCAGTAGCATGACAGTATATATTATCATACCATAACTGTTGCTTGGGCATGAGTACTGCAGAATCACGTAGTGTCTGCTCCCAGGTCCTCTGCAAGGTGCAACACTTAGTCTATTTCTGAAAACATCGCAAGTAATTTGCCCATTGCAACGCCTCTTTATGAAGTTCGCGTTTTGATCATTTGTGACGTGCGCGCATGCTCCGCCGTGCAGTAGACATGGCTCAGCACCTTCCGGGGACACCGCAGTGTAAAGTTCGTAGGTTTCTATCTGTGTTCCAACTGGACAGAGGACTTTGTGAAAATAGTCGTCTCTTGGAAGACAGAAATGCTTCAGCTTCCCTGAAAACAAAAGACAATACACTTCTGCTACTTCTTTATCTTCTACGAAATATAATCCAAACTAATGTTCCAACTGGATTAATTAATCTCGGATAATGTTATCATGTAAGCCTATTATATTAGTTCTAGCAATCAGCTTCAAATGTTTTGAATACACCAATATGAAATAGTATTGGTGAATGCCAGCGAGTTTACCTTCAGGACTGACACAGATATAGTCCATGGTCACATAATGTGTTTGTAGGTGAATACGTCCGCAAATGGCTTGAAGTCTGGTGATTCTGAACTCTGCACATGCCGACTTGTTCTCGCATGAGGTGACAATTTCATCGTATTTGCTTGGGTAGTTTCGGAATATATCTACTATACAGTCCGCACGGCTGGATGTACATTGGTCAGCTTCTAGACTCACACCAGCATAGACCCAGGCAATACGGACCACTTGATCCAGCGGGCAGAGAAACCGATCAAAGCTCTCCCCGTTACATCGTGTGATGCTCTTCCGTTCTGTTCAAAATTTTCAATAATTTGTTCGAGAAAATTGTTTATAATCATTGTTTTGCAAAACATTAGAAAAAGTGAGTTTTACAATTCAAAAGACCATATTTGGCCAAACACCAATTGTATTATCCATGAAAATGCATATTTTGAATGTACGTCATTTGTTGAACCTACCTTCAGATTTGACAACAAAAGCATATATTGATAGTTTGATGCAGAATAAAATTAATCTATCCATAAGGCTGATATCAATAGATGTGTATTGTGCTAACAGGCAAACCTGAATATCCGAATTGCTACCTGGTTTTTACAGTGGCTGATAAGTGACATTGTAAAATTCCTTAATTTTTTCGGAGTAATTTTTACTTGTTCAAAATGGACATAATTTGCGCCAAAAAAAAACGTTATTTCCGCGTAAATACCGTTATTTCCGTGAAAAAAAATGTTGTTTACGCGTAAATAAAGTTATTTCAGTGTAAGCAAAGCTTTTTCCGCATGAATAAAGTTTTTTTACGCGGAAATTACGTTATTTACCCCCAAACGACCAAGGGAAAGATCACAGCACGTGTAGGCAGTATTTGGTTAGTATCACACACGGCAGGAGTAAATAATGTTACTTCTGCACAAATAACTATATTTCCACGTAAAAAGCTTTATTTACACAGGAGAAACGTTACTCACGCAGAAATCACAGCACGTGTAAACAGTATTTGGTTAGTATCACACACGGCAGGAGTGAATAATGTTACTTCTGCACAAATAACTGTATTTCCACGTAAAAAGCTTTATTTACACAGAGGAAACGTTACTTACGCGTAAATAACATTATTTACACGGAAATAACGTTATTCACGCAGGAATAACGTTATCTACCTTATCGACCAAGAGAAAGATAGAAGCACGTGTAGGCAGTATTAGTATCTCACATACGGCAGGATTACTTCGAGAAGTTTCCATTCGCAATGTCACTTATCAGCCACCGTAGGATTTTGTTTTATGGGCCTTTTTGAATTTCCGTGTTTGGTTTGATTGAAAGTTACGCGTCATGACAGGTGATGAATTACGTAATCTTCGTGGCTTCTGCCAAATTTTGCCCCCACGACAACCTGCCCAAGGGTTATTCTTGATTTATCAAGGTATTATAATGAGTGTCCTCACTCAAAATATCATCTTTTTTCTTATTTACTGTCATTGTTTTATGCGCCGTGAAATTAAAACGAAACCATCATTTGCAAATGTTGCACGGTTAGACAGACTGAATTGATCTTTGATATAGACGTTTATTATTACAAAATGTACATGCTTTCAAATGTTTTCATGAAAATGAATACAATACTTAGATCAATATATCAGTAATTGTTGCTGAATTATTTTGGTAGCTTGGAACGTTACCATCCTTTGTTTTCAATATGTGATGTATGTCATTTCTTCAGTGCACTCCTGAACGGTCTCCTGCCTCTTTTATCCCATGAAATTGGCATGTGTCGCATATAAAATATACATGTACGAGATGACTTGGTCATTGATTTGAGAGGAATTGACAAGAGCACACTCCTGGCACTTTCAAGCTGAAAGGACAAAGTGTGAGTTCAACATTCACATAGAACATAAGCACAAGTAATTTACGAACACATACCGGCGAGGACTAACTGTTCCTAATAATATGGTTGACGGCGGTTTGGCATGTGACATGTAAAACAGGTGTGCCTATTTATATATGTAATTTGTGGAAGTATTAAACAAAGTCATTCACGTGGGGAAAATGCTAGTTTTCATCCTACTGAACTGCGGTGTTGCGCTTTTTATAGTGATTTCAATTTTATTCTGATACCAGTACATGTGTGCAGAATGTAAAAAAATATTTTGCTAATATAAAGTATGTACACAGTATGAAGACACAAAGCAATTGAAAGACATTAACTTATATGCAAATACATACATGTATTAGAAAGAACATACAACATTGTACAATAGCGGATAAACAAGAAGAAGAAGAAGAAGGAATGGAGTTTAACGGCACTTTGGGCTCAAGAAGGACATTCCAGTGCCAAACGAGGATATAAAAGTAGTATCAAGAATGATAAAACCGCAAGTCCTACAATTAGAAATTTGCAGTGAAAAGTAAAAGCTTACAAGATTAACTGTGAAAATATTGACGACTAGATGTAGACTCAAACGAGTTGACTAGATTTGTATGTCTAAAAATGAAAATATACCCCAATTTCCCGAAGGAAAATCACCGGATAAACAAGAAACCGGTCTCCAAATACATACTGTCCTGAGCCAACAAAACCAAGTTATTTATATAGTCTCAAGGTCCAATGTCAGGCAAAACTGATAAAATCGTATGGAACTTCATGACAATTAATTTGTCGAAGCAATTTAGAGACTATCTGGGAACTTCGATGAACAAACTCCTAATATCAACAAAAAGGATATGGCATGTGAAAATGGCGTGTGAATATGTGTAAGGATTTCAAAAGGATTGTAGATTTGATTATATCACACCTAAAATGGAGCTCAAGCTGAGTACACATATGTAGGGATTTTTTTCTACGAACACGATTCAGGCTTTGTCTGATTCAAGAAAGTCGATCAAGATCCAACCTATTCACAATAGCTGCTACCAAAATATTGATCTGGTCGTATCCAACTGAAAGTTTAACATATCATGATATAGGAAGTGTCCACATCTATGTCGTCTCACTTGATCCAATGTATGACCGCGATGACTACCCTCGGGAGTCATAACTCAGCTGTCAGATATAGTTCAGTCGTCGAACATGTTCCATTTGGAGCAGTTGACTGCAACATATTATTTATTTTTATGATCGCCAGTAATTCTGTCATTTATATTTCAACTATGTCGATTACATAAGTAACATCCATATAATTGTTACATTCTTACACGCTTCCAATATTTAGGATCTGACTTTGAGATGATAATTCAAGCTATTACCACAAATACAATCAGATCTTCATGGTGCGAAACGCAAACTTCAAATACAACATTTTCACAATGAAAAGCCGATGAAATATTTACAACCAAAGCGTCATCGGCGGCAGGTCATACCATTAGTGTGCTCGCGTTCATATCTCGCGCCTCATGACCGTTATCACTAGGCAATGTTACAATCTTGTGTGATAATTGCTCCCTGATTCTATTGACTTTTCTCATGATACGTTGCTGTTTTGTTATTATTACTGATCACTAGTTTTTGATGATTTCCAGGGACGGAAACACCGCGATGACCAGATGGTGCTCGGAAGAGATAATTATGTGATAGACATTGTGAAGCAATGTGGAAAGATAAATTGAACTTATCAAAAACAGCCAGGCAGTGCAAAAAGATAAATTGAACTGATCAAGACAGTCACGCATTTAAATTATCTCTAATAATGAAGAACTAATCAAATTGTTTTTTGCCCATCTGCATCATTGGTGTTAACTCGGCTTGGCAAATCCATTATGATTTTCTTGTTTCTAATGCAGTAGGGTAGAATAATGAAATTCATTCGTTGTTCAAATGCGCTGATCAATCCACATGGTACCGTGTGAGATTTTGGACAAAAATATACTTTCCCAATCTCAAAATGTTCCCACGTCTCACTCTCAGACCACAACGTTCAATTTACTGAGAATCCTATAATAATCCTCACTCATTTTCTATTTATTACCATTGTTTCTGTATATTTGCGTTTTCAGTATGTTTTGCAATATCGCAACTAATCATAAAAATAAACTTCCTTGTTGAAAACGCATCTCGTAGCCGTTCTTTCGACCAATCTCAGGCCTGAAAATTTAGCTGATTTTTCCTCACAATCATTTCCAATGAGATCTACATGTAGTGAAGTCAGTGAAAAATTAGTGGTGTTATTGTGGTAAAGCGACGATATGAGAACATGTCTGGCAAAATCACATGACTTTCATTTGTCAAGATAAGATCAGATAAGATCAGATAAGATAAGACGATAAGACTCATGGAAGCAGATTAAAAAAAAACTCTAATCCCCCATCATTATATTTAAGGTAGTTCGCTCCAAACAGTGAGGGGAGGGGTTCAAAGAGTTTTTTAAAATAAATAACTGTGTCAACATAATCTAGAGCTTCAAAATGATATATGTTATAGAGTAACTGTTCAGCATCCTAAAACTGAAAAGAAAATAGGGGGTCACCGTATCCGTTCTCATGGAAAACACGATGCAAGATGTGAATATGGACGAAAAAATGTGCAAAAATGCCAGAATTTATGTCATTTTAGGTAAATATGTGTGATTTTGATCGAATATGTAGAAGAAACGAGCACTGTGACCCCCTATTTTCTTCTCAGTATTAGGATGCTGATCATTTACTCTATAAAATAATGTCATTTTCAAGAGATAATATTCAAGAAATGACTTTTAAATTTTGACTCGCCGTTACCTCCATGTTTGTAGCGGACTACGTTAATGGCATAAAATCGATCCATTCCATATTCACCATTGGCTCATATATATCATGTTATCTCCCATACTGCCACCACTTGGCATCTTTGTTGACACCACTTTCTGTTTAGGCTGAATAATTTTCAACAGTTTGTCCCATGCACTGTCGTACACTTGACTGTCTGAGTCATGCATCATATTGATGGATTCATCATTATTGTAAATTTATGGATTGACATTCAATGGGAGGATTCAATCAACAGATTCAGTAGATCCTCTGTCAAACGCTGAGGTATCAGGGTTAGAACACCTACCCTTACACATCACCTGGCTTATCAAATGGAACAAAACTCAAACCAAACGCTACACAACGCCACCAGCCGATTTATAGGAGTTAAGATTGACGGCTTCAAATAATGGTTCCCTATAGGTAATCAAATCATGTATCAAATTAAACGTTAACGACCGTGAAATTCGTGTTCTCAGTCATTTTTTATCACAAGCTATGAATTTGTCTGAAACTACCAACAATACTAGGAACACACAGTGATGTGTTAACCTTTACCGAAACATCGTCAACATGTTTGCACTATTTATTTCACGTTTTGTTTTCACAGTAATAGCTTCACATTTCACATATTTACGTGCACTTGTCTGAATGCGTTTTGACATGAAGTAACAATGAAAGCAGTGTTCTATGAGCATGATGAGGTCGAAATGAAATGTCACGCGATTCATCACATATTAACGTATAATCCTGCAAAAAAAACGTTGAACCACCGTGACGTCATAAAGTCAAGCTCATGTATGTATCAACATAGTATTACCAAGGATCGTCTATAATAGGATGTCCAACTCTGCTCAATGTGGATGTAAAAAACGTGATTACGTAAAATGACGAAATTTCATTTGAGCGTGTCAAAACGGTGACAGGTGCTCGAAATTGAGTTTCTCATTCTGCTTATCAGTTCACTCATAGTGAGAACATACAGAATCGGGCCCTGGGATTGAGCTCAGTGATCTGGGAGGGCACGCGTGTGGGGTGGAGCCTCATTGTCATCCACAGTTTGTCTCTCTTCCCGCTCGCGAATATATTTTTGATGTGGTCTATGCACGTGCATGTCTGTATGCGTGTTTTTGAGCACATCCACGTCAATAATTTAAAAAGTTACCATTCCATCTTTTCAAAAATTTAGGATAGAGAAGCATTATCCATTGCCTCGGAAATATCCCGTTTCCAAGGAAAACCGATGAAAACTGTCGGTATAAGTGTTTAGTGGATGTGTGTAACTTACTAGAGACATGATAACATGTAACGTGCAAGTGTTTATACATTCATAATGCCCATACAACACGATTGACAACATCAACATAAGATATATGGAGACCCTGATGCGACATCCCTTAACATCTCCCCTCCTTTAAAAAAACGAAAGCATGTAGCACAGCTAGAAAACAAATATCATGTGAAAGTCATCACAACATAGAAAACAATTAGTTTGTCAAATTCAGCTCACAGGTCCATAACTTGCTTTGGTTTCACCACACGTCCGTGGCGTGTCACGTAAGGGGTCGGGGCCTCAACTGGGCCATCAGCATGACCTCCTTCATTACCAGGCTCTTCTGCTTGGCGGGTAGGAGGCACATCGTTCTCCATGACCGGCATGGGTGCTTCAATATGTGGCAAAACGGGAGGTGCGGCTGGAATTCCATCCGTACTGTCATCATTGTGTGCCATTTCAGGTGCTGCAGTCTGTGGGGGGCCTGGTTTGACGTGTGTCCGATTCCGACGAATTTGTCTGTCTCCAGTCTGGATTGTATAAGACCGTTCATGACTGCTATTGATGATACGCCCATACATCCATGGGCCACCACGCTGGTGTGGAGGAGGTTTTGCATATACCTGGGTCCCGAAGTGCAGAGATTCCCGAGTGGGTAGTGAAAATTTGTCATACTGGTTCTTGCTGCTCCGTCTTTTTATGTCCATTTCACGCACAACCAAGTTAGAATCAATTATCTGGGGTTCAAGCAGTTGGTCTGATGTCGGAAGATGTGTTCGTGTACGGCGGCAGAACATGCGCTGAGCTGGACTGTATGTGTGACCTTGGGGAGGCGTGTTTCGGTAATTGAGCATGGCACTGTTGACATCAGTGGCTTTCCTGAGGATACTTTTGCAGACTTTCACTGCTGCCTCAGCCCGTCCATTACCCTGGGAGTGATAGGGTGATGATGTGGTGTGTTTGAATGCATACTTGTGCGCAAAATTACGATAGTCGCGACTGGTGAACTGGGGCCCATTATCAGTGTGACAGACCTGAGGTATTCCAAATCTGGAGAAATGGGCTTCGGTTTTCGCCACAATTGTTGCAGACAATGTGTTCTCTAGTTTGTCCACCTCGATCCAGTCCGAGAAGTGGCAAACAGTGACAAGGTAGTCAAGCCCATCTAGATGGAATAGGTCTTGGCTGATGAGTTGCCATGGCAAGTACGGCAGTGGGAGAGATTTCATTGGTTCCTTTGGAGCTGATCGTTGGTACTTGGCGCAGGTGCTGCATGAGTCACACATATCTGTAATGGACTTCCTCATTCCAGGCCAAAACAACACTTCTCGTGCCATTCGAACATTGGAATCTGAGCCAAAGTGGTTACTGTGTATCTTCTGCAACATTTCTTTGTGCATGGATTGTGGAACCAATATCTGTGCACCTTTGTAGACAAGTCCATGATTAACAGAAAGTTCATCCCGGTATCCCCAATATGGACGGAGTTCCAGGTCCAAATTATCACGAGTACAGGGCCAGCCTTTAATGATAATACTTGCGAGTTTGAGCATTGTGGGATCATTCTGTGAGGCAGCATGAAGACGTGTTTGTGTATCTGGACGGAGTCTTGGGTTCTGCTGCTGACCTGTTGTCGCTAATGCCAAACGAAATACTTCAAACCCCGTCACTCTGGCACTGATGGGGGATTTCAATGCTGCTCTTGATAGTGTGTCAGCGAGGTGAAGAGATGAGCCTTTCTTGTAGACAACACTGAACTGGTAGCGCTGTAATCTCATCATCATTTTTTGAAGTCTTGCTGGAGCTCTGTTGAGTGGCTTCCTCAGGATAGTTTCTAATGGTTGGTGATCCGTATGTACCTCAATGTCTGCCTTTCCATACAGCCAGTGATCGAATCTTGCAAAACAATTACAGATAGCGAGGCATTCTTTTTCGAGCTGCGAGTAGTGTTTTTCGGTCTCGCTCAGACTGCAGGATGTGTAAGCAACAGGCTGCAGATTGCCTTCAGTGTTGTGCTGCAGGAGAGCTCCTCCCAGTCCATTTTCACTGGCATCAACTTGTAAGATGACTGGCTCTCGTAGATTGTAATACATGAGAACTGGTGCCCCGGCTATGAGTTGTTTGGCATTGTCAAATGCTTTTTGTTGAGAATCCGACCAAATGAAAGCAGCACCATCTCGTGTCAGCATTCTCAAAGGTTGTATTACCATGCTGAGATTTGGGCAGTACGGGGAAAGGTAGTTGACCATGCCGATGAACCTGAGGACCCCTGCTTTGTTATGTGGAACTGGCATCTCTGTTACAGCTGATACTTTTCCAGGGTCAGCACACATTCCTTTGTCAGTGATGAGATTACCCATGAACAGGAGCTTCTTGAGCTTGAACTTTAACTTCTGAGCATTGAGCTTGATATGCCGGTCTGCACATCGCTCCATGAGGGCTACAAATCTTCGATCATGGTCGCGTTCTGCTTCCTCATAGGTGTTACCTTCACCATAGACCAGCATGTCATCTGCTACTGTGATGACGCCATCCAAACCTTCAATTGCCATCGCTAAGCGCATCTGGAACTCTTCTGGAGCACTTGATATGCCGAATGGGAGGCGTAACCAGCGGTAGCGGCCATAAGACGTGTGCATTGTCGTCATCAAAGAGGATTCTTCATCTAATGGGCAGTGCAGGAAGCCCTCTTTCACATCCACCAGGGAGAAGCATTTTGCATTGTACAGTTTGTGTAGCTGTTCGTTCAGGGTGGGCATTTGGTACAATGGTCTCATGATGGCCTTATTCACCGTCTGGCTGGGATCAATGCAGATCCGGAACTTGTTTGGCGTTTCTCTGATCAATTCATTGGAACACCACGGTGTTGGCTCATTAACTCTGGCAATGACGCCGTCCCTTTCATATCGATCTAGAGTTTCTTTTTCTTTTCCTCGTTTTGCCACTGGTACTCTGTGGGTGGGCATCTGAATTGGCGAACAGTCATCCTTGACTTTGAAATGAACTGGTGGATCGAGACACCCCATTCCCTCGAAATTTTCCTTGTATTCTTGGAGAACATTCTGCTTTTGGAGCTGACCTGGGGGTGGCAGATGTCTTTTTGAGGGCACAATGATTGGCTTCGTTGGAGATGGCGTTGGCCTGCAATCTGTGGCACTGTGTCTGCCAAGATGCAACTGTTCCACATGGTTGCAGTATGCTGTTTTGTCAACATCAGTTTCGCCAGACTTGCGTGTGATGTATGGTTCTAAGCAAAACCCAGGTAGCTCATCCCTGTTGTGGCTATACAGTGAAGTTGCAAATACGTCTTTGTCAGTTATTTTAATGAGTGAAAGCCTCTCACTGTCGTCCCCTGATAGAAGTGCTGGTTTATTCCCCATCATGGTCTTGGGCAACACCTGGAAGACTAGAGTTTCATACTTGTTCGATCTCTCACAAATCAGCTGCACCTGACCCAATGGTTTCAGTGGTTTTGATGAGCCATATGGGTATAGCAGGTATGGTGAATGGTTCAGTTTCACATGGGGGTGCAGCTCAGACAAAGTTTCTTCGGCAATGGTGTTACAAGTGGCGACTGTATCGATCTGAAACTTCAGTTCGGTGAATTTGCTTCCCGTTGGAGACATCAGCAAATTCACAAAGTACTTTCTTGTTGGTTTGTTGCTCACATGATGAATGCTATGAGGGTCCAAAGAGTAAACTTGATAGTCATCATCCTGGTCTCTGTTTTCTCGCTGATTGTCATCTTTATTCGTCTCAAGCTGGTGTACATTGCGAGGTTGCTGTGGTTGCAGTCTGTCATCTCGACGTCTTCCTTGGTGTCCTCTGCCTCCACGGGGCCTGTTATTATTTGAATTCTGTGAGCGTTGTTGTGTCTGGGATTTGATGCTCCTGGTTTCAAGGCAGACCTTGGCAAAATGGTCATTAATGCCACACTTGGCACAGGTGCGGCCTTTAGCTGGACAACTCCGCCATGGGTGTGGCCCACGGGTGTCACCGCACCAGTGACATGTTCCTGGTTCTCGCTTCAGTTTCATTTGGCTGTGACTTGTCCAGTGGACATTCTCCTCGATGCCGGTGTTGCCTCTTGTTGCCTCTACAATGATTTTATTGGCTGTATGTGCAGCCTCCATCGCCTTGGCTTCTGTGACAACGTCATTCAGGCTTTTCTTTGTCCCATCAAGTTTCAGGTGTGTTTTCAATAGTTCAGTTCTTGTGGCTTCATCCAGAAGGCCAAAAACGAATTTGTCTCGGTACATTTCATCACCCACAGTGCCATATTCACACAGGCTTCCTCCTTGTCTAACTCGGACTTCCCATTCTAGAATAGAGTCATTTGGTTGCTGAGTCATAGTCCAGAACTTGAACCGGTCAGTCATCAATGTGTTGCCTGCAGAGCCAGTATAATGATGTCGGAGTTTTTCCATCCAGATCCAAGGTTTGTTCTTGTCTGTAGGAGCGATCTGGGGTTCTATGGAATAACGAATGACTTGTAGGGCTTCGTCGGGCATAGCTGACCTAAGGGCTGATATCTCACGCAAGGGATTCTTGTAATGATCTGTCACTTCACCCTGTACTGTTGGATCTTTTGTCAGATCCCTATAATCGGCCTGTATACAGTAGTCATTGAAACGAAGTTCAAAGTTTTTGAAATTTTCTGACATGTTGCCACTGAGCTTCAGTTCTGGCCGTTTGTGGGTTGCCATGATGCTGATCGAAATTGCTATAACAATGGAATTCTACGAATGTCTCTAAAAGCTCTCTGTACCTGCAGATTCACCCGTGCGTCTATTATCGCTCACCGATGCATTTCGGTAAAGTTTTCTCCGTTTTGCTCCATTGGACAAATGCTGGCGTGAGTTTTTTCCACTTCTGACACCATGTTTAGTGGATGTGTGTAACTTACTAGAGACATGATAACATGTAACGTGCAAGTGTTTATACATTCATAATGCCCATACAACACGATTGACAACATCAACATAAGATATATGGAGACCCTGATGCGACATCCCTTAACATAAGAACCATTCTAATATCATTGCAATACTCAACTTTCACTAAATTCGGAGGTAAATGTTCTGTCTCATAACTCTGAAATGAATATGTCTTTCACCTGAGAAATACCACCAGAGTTACATCAGAACTTGCTCTCTATTATGTGGGGTTTTTTTTAATGAGGCGCCAATTTTATTGTCACCAAGAGTGGGTCGGTTCTACATGCGTTTTCGGTGGCAATAAAATGGCATTTCAGGACTTTGAACGGTTGCCATGGCAACAAAAATCAACCGATTTCCATGGAAACTAAATATTTTCAAGCCGAGAGGTTATTCATCCCATTGCTCAAATTTAAAGACGATTGGATTAAACCCGTTCGAATTACAGCCTTCGATTCACACACAAACATATAAACGGACACTCACAAATCCCGACCCCAATACCACATCATCGGTAACGCGAATTGCTGAATATTGTTGAAGAATTTTAGGCCGTACCCCCACTCAATGCAATCACCTATCATTTATTTCAATATATGATTCACAACTCTGCTCATGTCCATTACAAATCGATGTGCCCATTCTGATTTTTAGTGCCCGGCACCGTTTCAACACGCTCAAATCAGAATTACGTCATATTACGTAATCACGCCTTTTTAGGCAGAGTTGGATATCCTATTATAGAGGATCCTTGGTATTACCAGTGTTAACCACATTTTTAAGATGCGGATCAAAAACGTTCGGAATAGAAGCCCGACATACTTCGTCCATGGATTCGGTCTTGGAATTGGAATTTGTCTGTTTGTCGTTATCCATTTGTGCTTTTATATCTGAAGCCACGCTGGCGTCATCACGGACAGACAGTGTGTAATTATTGTTGTTTCTACTGTACATCAGATGAAATTAATGCACAACTGCTCAACAATTTATCAAAACAATTCAGAAATCCGGAATAACCCAATCACAAGCTACAAGCTAAGAGGCTACTGAGTTGATGGTATCTTCGGGGACATATTTAACGTCCACCAGCAGCGACACCGACTCAGTGGTAGAATTGTATGTATCAACCTATTACCACTGATAAACAGATTTTGACGATTTCAATAAAAAAAAACTAACATGACAAGAAAATGCATCTAACTGCGGGAGACGACATTAGAGCTCGAGCACATCAGCTACCATATCCTCCCCACATGATTCCAGTTCATTCCCGTATATTATGATGGAAAAACTTCTCCTACTTCATTCATATTCCTATTAAGTAAACATTAATTTTGAATTCAATGAAATGAATATGCCTGCTAAAATGTTATTGAACCTCAACAAAATATCCTTAAAAATATTGGAAACTATGGGGAATATCTGCATCTGAGATCGAGATATAGCCTAACACATGCCTAATGGGCAAATTGAAAGACCAGTTCGAAACAAGAAGGCTTCACAACCCAGCATGAAACACCCAGTCAAGTGATAAAATACGTCAAATTACTGCAAATGTAACCGTGGCAGCGCAGACGAATCGTTGTGTTTACTTCATAACGTGGAAGAAAGCCACACGCAAGCTTACATCGTGCATGCATGTACGAACTGCTGCACAGAAAATATGTGTTCCAAAATACGCGTCATTGTGGTAAAATTTGCTTTGCATTCTGGGAACGTCAACTTCCACCGGCTCCGCCATTTTGGAACGTTTTTAGACAACTGGAGCGTTTCACGTAATTTTCTCAAATCTAACACATCGATTTATGCATTACATATTTGTGGAATGTTCAAAATGTGCTATCAATTCGAGAGATTTCATGTCAAGGACGACGAAAATCCTCATTTGAAGTAGGTGTCTAAACATCTACATGCCAAAACGAGTGTCGATAGGTTGGCATGAAAACTCCATGAAAAAGTCAGCACATAGCCATGTAGAGAGTTGTGGGCTTCGCCCCCAACGCTCTAATGTCAAAAAACTTTTGGAAGAGAAACAAAGCCGGACCAAACATTTTTATCTGAAGCCACTCTGCCGTTCTTTGGATCACTGCATCTGCTTGAAATTTTGTGTGTCTTAATCGGGTACCATGCGCCCAATTTTTATATGTGTACGTTTATGGAGGATTTTTAGCGCCACAATCCATTACATGCCTGTCTACATTTCCTATGCAGACAGGCAAATGCTTTATGCATATATTGCAATATTCTTTATGAATCATTGTAATTTTCACATTTTCTTTATCAAATTTCCATGTTGTAACTGCGAAATTCTAACTTTGTCTTGCTGAATGCTTCATGCCAAGTTATATATCGGTTACTCGTTATCTTATACCCATTATCCTTTAGCCTTTATCGTATACGGCTGGTTCTAACAGAGAAGTTCTGATTTTTTCTTGCTCAATGCTTTATGCTAAGCTATTTATCCTTTACCTTTTATTGTATATGACATGTAAAACCACGAATAACGGACATACAACAATGGATCAAGAACTAAGCATAACGAATGATCAGCATAGAACATAATGAAGCATGAAGAACGAAAGAGCCAAAATTCTATGCACCATTATTACAGCAGGCGGCGCTAAGAGCAAGCTAAGCATACTGTGAATCGCGGTCTGTCTCCTTGTTGGGTCTTTTTTAACTGGCTCACATGTACCCAAGACCCTTTTATGCCGGGCACAGACCTTACTAATATCTTCCACAGGGTCAATAGGGGTCGTTTAGAAGTGGTCATATGGTGGCACAAAGGAGATGGCATATGTCAATATGGCAATAACCAACGAATATGGCAAAAACAAATAAGTAACTGGCTCACAGGTACCCAAAACCCCTTTGTGCCAGGCACAGACCTTACTAATATCTTCCACAGGGTCAATTGGAAGTGGTCAATTGGAAATTGGTCGTTTGGAAGTGGTCATATGGTGGCACAAATTTGATGGCACATGCCGATGTCACTTATGTGATTTTGCAGACATCGCAAATGTACTGGGTATACAGTGCTCTCGATTGATGGTCTAGGTATGAGCGTGAGTTGACAACACTTTTCGGGTAGCAATTGTCAGTTGGATCCGAATTGCAGGAAGCTGGGTCAATATTGTTTCATTTATGTTATGACATTTCCCATGTTAAATTCTCCTATGCTTTATAATGGGACACATTATGCCTAATATCTCACTTAATATTGAGATTAGAGACTAGGAATCAATTGTGGACATATAGGAAATGATATATGCTGAATACTCTCGTGACCTTGAATTTGACCTCTGACCTCAGTTCCAAGGTCAGAGCACAAAATGGCTTATATCTCGCTTATAATCGACTTTACAGCTTAGGAATCAATTGTGGACATATAATAAATGATATATGCCGAATATTCTGATGACCTTGAATTCGACCTTTGACCTCATTTCCAAGGTCACAGGACAAAATGGCTAATATCTCGCTTGTTATCGATTTTACAGCTTAGGAATCAATTATGAACATATAGGAAATGATATTTGCAGATTATTGTCATGACCTTGAATTTGACCTTTGACCTCATTTTCAAGGTCACAAGACAAAATGGCTAATATCTCGCTTATTAGCGAGTTTACAGCTTAGGAATCAATTGTGGACATCTAGGGAATTATATATGCTGAATATTCTCGAGACCTTGAATTTGACCTCTGACCTCATTTTCAAGGTCAAGAGCACAAAATGGTTAATATCTCGCTTATTATCGACTTTACAGCTTAGAAATCAGTTGTGGACATATAGGAAACGATTTACGCTGAATATTTTGATGACCTTGAATTTGACCTTTGACTTCATTTTCAAGGTCACAGGAAAAAATGGCTAAAATCTCGCTTATTATCGACTTCACACCTTACAAATCAATCGGGGCCTTATATGAAGTGATATATCCTGAATATTATCATGACCTTGAACTTGACCTTTGACCTCATTCTCAAGGTCAGAGCATTAAATGGCTAATATCTCGCCTATTATCGACTATACAACTTAGGAATCTATTGTGGACATATGGGAAATGATATATTCTGAATATTCTGATGACCTTGAATTTGACCTTTGACATCATTTTCAAGGTCAAAGAATGGCTAATATCTCACTTGTTATTGACTTTACAGCTTAGGAATCAATTGTGGACATATAGGAAATGATGTATGTTGAATATTTTTATGACCCTGAATTTGACATTTGACCTCATTTTCAAGGTCAAACACAAAATGGTTAATATCTCGTTTATAATCGACCTTACAACTTTGCAATCAATTGAGCACATATAGGAAATGAAATGATAGATGTATTCTGAATTTTCAAGTCAGAGCATAAAATGCCTGATATCTTGCTTATTATCAACTTTACAGCTTAATAATCAATTGTGAACATATGGTGAATGATATATACTGAATATTGTCATGACTTTGAATTTGACCTTTGACCTCATTTTCAAGGTCAAAGCACAAAATGGCTAATATATCGCTTCTTATTGACATTACAGCTTTGCAATCAATTGAGCACATATAGGAAATGATATATGCTGAATATTCTCATGACCTTGAATTTGATCTCATCTCCAAGGTCAGAGCACAAAATGGTTAATATCTTGCTCATTGTCGATTTTGCAGGTTAGGAATCAGTTGTGGACATGAAATGATATATATGCTGAATATTCTTGTGACCTTGAATTTGACCTTTGACCTTGTTCGCAAGGTCACGGGACAAAATGGCTAATATCTAAGATGTAAAACATTGTCCGGTAACCTTTCTTAGCCCTTGGGCTAATTTTTTATTCCAAAATGTTGCATTTTTAGGTTTGCTATTGTCATAATCAAAATCTGGTTCCATTGCTGGTAATACCCTGATACTTATGTTCCGTATACCAAACATAACAATAATTTGATGAAATACTTTCATACTGTGCAATGACGAACAATAAACAGCACAATTGTTATTATCAAGATGTATTAGTATACTGAGAAAAGATATTATGACATTATCATAAAGCCAGTGAAAAAGATAAAATGAATAGGCTCGTTGAATATATATCGCGAGACAAGAAGCTTGTTTATTTTTCCTCTTCGAAAAATATGGAGACATATTTTTTTTCAAGTATGCTCGCGGCTTCGTCGTGTTGGTTGATTCCTCTCACGGCTTGTATCCTAGAAGCTTGATTTCTCTTATGCTAGCAAATGATGGTGTGGTTTCACACTTGCCAGTGATGGTGAAATTGACCCAGGACGTCCAGCTAGCCGCAGGTGTATTGACGTAGACCCACTCATTCCCTGGGTTGCTACAGTCTGTATAAGAGTCTGTCCCTCCACAAGAGCGGGTCATCTGGAGAGGAAAAATGCATGACAGAATGAGCCAATAATGACTGCTAAACTCGTTGATTGCAACCCGATTCACTGATGTGACGATTATGCTCAATCACCACTGATGTAGTCT
The DNA here is from genome assembly GCA_949152475.1 of Terebella lapidaria. Classification (NCBI taxonomy): domain Eukaryota; kingdom Metazoa; phylum Annelida; class Polychaeta; order Terebellida; family Terebellidae; genus Terebella; species Terebella lapidaria. Next base: position 24,251,828 of record OX424570.1, read on the forward strand.
GCTATTGATATTCATTTCATTCAATGAAGCAAATATCATGTTGATACCTACAAAGACCACGGGTCGAGTTTCGAGCTCAATGTCGAATGAAGAAATCTGGGCAAATCTGTTACAGCTAGTCACCAGACCAACACGTTGTAGCAGAATTGTTTCATCCAGATATACTGTCATCCATTCTCCAACATCGTGCCCGAGGGGCAATGACCATTCGTAAGTTGCGCCAGCATTCTCGGTTCCATCATAGCTGAACTGGCAATGATAAGCTGGCGTGTATGTTTTGCTGGCAATACAGGACGTGATTTTTGGGGTCAAGTCCTCTAATACACCTGAAATAAACATGGAAACAATGCCCAAGTATATGGTATCCGAGTAAACAAAACCGAGTCCATTATCCAATCTCAAAGTCCAGTGTCAGGCAAAGTCGAGAAAATTTAAAAGAAAAAAGAAAAATTATCATACATCACATTGAATTAACAGAGATGACATTCCTTTCACTCTAATACCATTGATGGTTATCATACATCACATCAACACAGCATACATTACATTCCTTTCTCTTAAGTTCAAGTTCCATGCTTAAACAAATGATTGGGAACACATACTCTGGACGTCACAGAGCGTCCAGGCCTGGCACGGAATGTTGAATGGTCTGTGCATCAGTCGGACTGCTCTAATGGTCTCCTCGCTCTCGCATTCGTAGACACAAGTCACCTTGGTAACCGAGACTGGATCCACTTTCATACTGTCAAAATGGTTGCAGGTTGTTGTGCGACCAAGCAGTCTATCGAGTTTGCTCAACCCGACTGGGATCACATACAGTCTGCCATCAGTGTCAGACACGTTGCAGTTGAGGTTCTCACCAACGATTTTGACAGTCAGTTTACTAGTGACGAGGTCAGTAACATTGATAATCAGGTCGGTCTGACATGGCGGTGTGGTTCCATTAAATGCCACACAGTCTTCGGGGTTACCGTCAGCTGCCACCTGCAGATTGGAGTCCTGGCTCTGTCGGCTGTCCCGGAATGCCGAGTAGTCCACATGGTGCTCCTCCGCCTCAGCGGTACCTGCATAAATCAATGAGTATTTGATTCTGCGGGATAGTCGCATTGTATGTGTTAGGATAACTGTCTTACCCATCTTCACTGGCGAGGTACTTTCTATTGTTGGACAGACGGTAGGAAATCTGATCAGCCCTTTGTATTCAAGTATTGAACAACTCGCTGTCTTTTAGCACTGGACAACTGACTGAATGAAATCAACGGTGTCTCTCAACGTTGAGTCAATGATTTAGTTCCTATCTTGAATCAGAATTCAGATAAAAGAGGCTTCACTGAGCTCTCTCACTGCTAATGAAATTTTGAAACCGATATTCATGAGAGATACATAAAAGTTACATCGGGCCAAACTATTACAATGCTAATGAACGATCGGAAAAATATTTTTACTTGCCGGAATCTACGATTTCGGCCAATATCGGACGGTTACTGGCAAGGAATTGCACTGCTTTGGTGATGCTTTGCCCAAGGTCAAGGTCACGCAAAAAGTAAAAAAAAAACTCATAAGTGTCCATATCTCTGGTTCTAATCGTCGTCGAGACTTCAAATGAGGTGCATATTGTACATATATTCGAGACCTATCTTTCTTGATCTTGACCTTTGACCTTGAGAATTTCGCCTCAGGTCTCTTATTTGACTTTGAAGGTCACCTCCCCCTTTTCGAGGTCTGATGCCGTCTCCTTGGCAAAAAATCGGTCCCATTATGAGCAAAATTGCATGTTTCAAATTGTCCATCCTGATAGAAACGTGAATAGTGCATGTAAAATTATAAATGGTAAATCCATTCATATGCATGGATGAGTGCTTTCATGAGACACCATTTCAAGCTCAAAGGCCAGAAGGGGTACAAATACAGAAGTGAATCCAGAGCGTTGTACTCACTTAGCCTAACAACTTTTGTATTCACACCTGAGGCCCATGACCGATAACCTTTGCAGACATCTGAGGTCGAAGTTGAACTCAAAAATGAGCTTCGAAAGTATTTTCCATATATATATCCTTATTTTCAAAATCAAACTTCATATGACGTCAAACGTCATTTCATCACTTTCAGTGATCGTTTACATGATATGTATGAATTATTCATCAGTATTGATTTGGTTGATTTGGTGCTTTGGAAAGTATTAGAGATATCAAATGAAGCTGTTTGCCAATTTCCAGTTTAATCATTAAGGTGGGTATGACGTAATTGCCTTTTTTATAACTAAAACTGGTGAAACATCAAAGGAAACTGATTATATGAAGACATTAAAATGTTTCCAGCCAGTAATTAGCATTTATAAACACCATAAGTAATATTTGGAAACAGCGGGCACATCAAGTTTGCAGTGTAAAATTTACGTTATGTGACGTCATAATGACATTGGAATTCCGGTGAGTGCGTCGACTATGTCGTCTCGTTTTTATACCAACTTGTATTTTGATATATTCTTTCTAAAATATTCAAACACGGTATAAAAAGGTAGTGAAAATACTCAATTTGTCCAGCTTCAATAAAGCGAATATTTATCGAAACAAATATTGTAAAATAAAAACCGGCCCCAGTAGCACAGTGGTAAAGCTGCATGACTCAACCTGTAAGCTCGTGAATTCGAATCTCATCGGTGGCTGAGGGATTTATCATGACCGCTCCCCACCCAGGATGATTGCGCTGTGGGCCCAATAGGGTATAGTAGGGACATCCCATGCCAGGATCATGAACGATATGACAAACCGAAACGGAACTCGAAACGGATATATCACACCCCATAATTAAGCTACATTGCGTATACACAAAAATGGGTTCTCCAAACGAAAATACATCACGGTGTTGGAGATGAACTTACCGAAAGCGATACTGCCAAGGACCAGTGAAATGATCCAACTCCTCATGTTCAGAGACCTCGCCATGAATGTAGCTATAGAAGAGTGGCGAATCGTCGAAATGTCTTGTCAATATTTAGTCCCCTTTTTTAGTTTCTATCAATTCATTTGTCAAGCAGCTTCCTTGTAAAATTTGCGCTGTCCGAATGGCGATCCACACATCAATAATGTACAACTATATGACAATATAACAATACATGATTATAGCATAATAAACGAGGCGAAAAGACTTCACTCAAGTGTGTCTATTTGTTTTCTGTACACATGCACTTGACGAATAGAGAATGCGGATGGTGGTCGCTGAAGCGTAGCAAAGTCTGAACGGGATAAACTTTGCATGAGTGTGTGTTGTTTCACTCTCCAGTAAGATATTTCATTTGCTGGAATGTTTCACCATGAAAAAAAATTGTTTTATTTCTGTGAGACCAAGGAAACCACAAAACAATTCACAATCAGCAATATGCAGTTAGCAGATTTCTATGACTAACGTCATTTTCTGAATATTGAAGCCACCGCACATACATATTATTTGATTATTCACTACATTTATTATTGTTATTAATGTTGTCGTTTTAATCATTGGGGGCTCTATTGTAGGGAGTGACTGAGGACATGGTTATCGTATATGGATCGCTTTAGGTATTTCTGTATCACAAAGCAGGGCCGATCGAGATAATCCGCCTCTGATTGCGCAAGATGAATCCAATCTCGTCGATTCACTCACTCTCCTAGAATATTTCAGGATGGTATTGAGAAGAGTCATGTTATTAAGTCGATATAATCGGCCGAAATGCTCATGATTACCTGAACCTTATGGTAACGAGGGTCCCGACAGTGTTCATGGTCATCATGAATATAACTTCACTGCATCCTACAGTGTTCGATCAAACTGAGGGAACTAGCACATGTCGATGGTGCTGCATGAATTGCTAATCAAGTAAAGTTCTATTAGTTTGCACAAACGACGCTACAGCACAAACAATGCTACATACAAATCAATAATGTAAAATGAACCGACATAGTCGACTAACTTGCCGGAATAGCTGGCAATGACCTTGAACTTTTACCAAAGACTTTGAATTTTTTGCAAAGTTGATGCATCTGGTTATTTTAAATATGAGTAATGGCATTTTTGTAGATTTTGTATAGTTGATGGAAAACATTGAAAAAAGTATTATATTTCTTTCCTAGCATAAGCAGTTTGTGGTCATGAAAGACTGATAGGATTCGGATCTTTTGTGACGTCATCAATAGAGCTATTTTTCTCAAAATCATTCTGTCAAGAGCCATTATCCTACATAATATCTACATCAAATTTGAAAAGAATCAAGCAACAAACGTGGACGCTATGAGTATGAAAAGACAAACAAATGAAATTTTCTCCAATTTTCCGTCATAAAAAGGTCAATTAGGCCATTACCACTGCAATTATTGAACTGATATTTGTCAAATAGCTTCAGTAGGTATCCCCAATACTTACCAGAGCACCGGATCAACAATAATCATAAATGGTTTATGCATCTCATGTAAACAATCAATTGAAGTATGATAAAATCACGTTTCACGTCATTATGACGTCATATGACGTCAGATTCCAAAAATAAGAACATATATCGAAACTACTCCCGAAGACCTTTCAAACGAGTTACTACTCGATATTTTCGCGTAAAATCAAGGTCAAGGTCATTTTTTGGGTCAACTTCGACCTCAGGCGCTTGCAAAGGCTATCGGCCATACGCCTTAGGTGTAAATACAAAAGTTGATAGGCTAAGTGAGTGCAATACTGTGGATTTACTTTCGTGTCTCTATCTTGCTTACTTCCTGAGATATAGTGACCTACATGGTTTTCACTTGTGGGTCAATATTGACCTTGACTTCCGACCTTTGACCTTGAAATTTCGCGGAACAAAAGAACTCGTCCTTGGCTATAAACAGGTGTATCATTAGATTTTTATGCACATTATTGACGCTTCTATCAGCATGGACAGTTTGAAACATGCAATTTCGCTTATAATGGGACCGATTTCGTTGCCATAGAAACGTCAATTACGTCACAACGGATGGACAAATCGCGCTAAAAATTGATATTGACCATGAGGGACCGGTCCCACATCGTTTCCAAGCATCAGATTGAAAATCGGAGGAGGTGACCTCCAAGGTCAAATATTCGACCTAGGGCGAACTTCTCAAGGTCAAGGTCAAAGGTCAAGGTCAAGTCACAAAAGATAGAACTCGAGTATATCTACGATATGCACTTGAATTGAAGTTTCTACGACGATTAGAACCGGAATTATGGCCACTTACGTGTTTTCGACGTTTTGTGTGACCTTGACCTTGACCTTTGACCTATATACACCAAAATAGGACGTTTTCTGCCCAGTATCCTTGAGAATATGTGCACCAAATTTGGAAGAAATCGAGTGAGAAATGTGGACGCTAGGCTGTAAACAAACAAACAAATGAACCGACATAGTCGACTAACTTGCCGGAATAGCTGGCAATGACCTTGAACTTTTACCAAAGACTTTGAATTTTTTGCAAAGTTGATGCATCTGGTTATTTTAAATATGAGTAATGGCATTTTTCTAGATTTTGTATAGTTGATGGAAAACATTGAAAAAAGTATTATATTTCTTTCCTAGCATAAGCAGTTTGTGGTCATGAAAGACTGATAGGATTCGGATCTTTTGTGACGTCATCAACAGAGCTATTTTTCTCAAAATCATTCTGTCAAGAGCCATTATCCTACAGAATATATACATCAAATTTGAAAAGAATCAAGCAACAAATGTGGACGCTATGAGTATGAAAAGACAAACAAATGAAATTTTCTCCAATTTTCCCTCATAAAAAGGTCAATTAGGCCATTACCACTGCAATTATTGAACTGATATTTGTCAAATAGCGTCAGTAGGTATCCCCAATACTTACCAGAGCACCGGATCAACAATAATCATAAATGGTTTATGCATCTCATGTAAACAATCAATTGAAGTATGATAAAATCACGTTTCACGTCATTATGACGTCATATGACGTCAGATTCCAAAAATAAGAACATATATCGAAACTACTCCCGAAGACCTTTCAAACGAGTTACTACTCGATATTTTCGCGAAAGGTCAAGGTCAAGGTCATTTTTGAGGTCAACTTCGACCTCAGGCGCTTGCAAAGGCTATTGGTCATACGCCTTAGGTATAAATGCAAAAGTTGTTAGGCTAAGTGAGTGTAATACTGTAGATTTACTTTAGTGTCTCTATCTTGTTTACTTCTTGAGATATAGTGACCTACATGGTTTTCACTTGCGGGTCAATATTGACCTTGACTTTCGACCTTTGACCTTGAAATTTCGTGGAATAAAAGAACTCGTCCTTTGCTATAAACAGGTGTATCATTAGATTTTTATGCACATTATTGACGCTTCTATCAGCATGGACAGTTTGAAACATGCAATTTCGCTTATAATGGGACCGATTTCGTTGCCATAGAAACGTCAATTACGTCACAACGGATGGACAAATCGCGCTAAAAATTGATATTGACCATGAGGGACCGGTCCCACATCGTTTCCAAGCATCAGATTGAAAATCGGAGGAGGTGACCTCCAAGGTCAAATATTCGACCTAGGGCGAACTTCTCAAGGTCAAGGTCAAAGGTTAAGGTCAAGTCACAAAAGATAGAACTCGAGTATATCTACGATATGCACTTGAATTGAAGTTTCTACGACGATTAGAACCGGAATTATGGCCACTTACGTGTTTTCGACGTTTTGTGTGACCTTGACCTTGACCTTTGACCTATATACACCAAAATAGGACGTTTTCTGCCCAGTATCCTAGAGAATATGTGCACCAAATTTGGAAGAAATCGAGTGAGAAATGTGGACGCTAGGCTGTAAACAAACAAACAAACGAGAGCCCCTAGGGCACCCACTTGCCGGAATGCATACTCATGATACTTCTGTACGACTAATACTTTCCGATATATATAGCCCCATTTTGAAAATTGACGTTTTACGTCATGACGTCATTTATGTTGCATGTAGCGTGTCGAAACTCGGTATATGGCTGGGTATTAATATTCCGCATACGTGTTCACAAATACAGTCCAATATCTTCAAATTTGAGTGCACTGTAGCTGTTTGAAAGTTTGCTGAAAAGTCGAAAATTTGGTATGACAGGCGTTACGTTTATGACGTCATAGCGGAAAATCTATCATGGCGGAAAAGTATCGGACAGTACTCTCCTAAACCAGAATTCAACGAGCTTTCCAATGGTGCAATCCGCTTTTTCTTAACGACAAATACTTTACGATATATAGCCCCATTTGCGAAATTGACGTTTGACGTCATTGTCGTTGTGCGTAACGTATTGAAACTCAATATATTGCTGGGTAATAATATTCCACGTATGTCCTCATGATTACGGTCAAATTACTTCAAATTTGAGAACACTGTGGATGTTTGAAAGTTTCCTGAAAAGTCGAAAATTTGGTATGACAGGCTTTACGTTTATGACGTCATAGCGGAAAATCTATCATGGCGGAAAAGTATCGGACAGTACTCTCCTAAACCAGAATTCAACGAGCTTTCCAATGGTGCACTTCGCTTCTCTGTACGACAAATACTTTTTGATATATAGCCCCATTTTCAAAAGTGACGTTTGACGTCATGACGTCATTGACGTTGCACGTAGCGTGTTGAAACTTGGTATGTGACGGGGTATTATTATTTCACATACTTTCTGATAATTACAGTTCAATATCTTCAAATTTGAGTGCACTGTGGATGTTTGGATGTTTGCTGAAAAGTCGAAAAATTGTTATGACAGGCCTTACGTTTATGACGTCATAGCGGAAAATCTATCATGGCGAAAAAGTATCGGACAGCACCCTTCTAAACCAGAATTCAACGAGCTTTCCAATGGTGCAATTCGCTTCTCTGTACGACAAAAACTTTTTGATATATAGCCCCATTTTCAAAAGTGACGTTTTACGTCATGACGTCATTGACGTTGCACGTAGCGTGTTGAAACTTGGTATGTGACGGGGTATTATTATTTCACATACTTTCTGATAATTACAGTTCAATATCTTCAAATTTGAGTGCACTGTGGATGTTTGGATGTTTGCTGAAAAGTCGAAAAATTGTTATGACAGGCCTTACGTTTATGACGGTATAGCGGAAAATCTATCATGGCGGAAAAGTATCGGACAGCACCCTTCTAAACCAGAATTCAACGAGCTTCCCAGTGGTGCAATCCGCTTCTCTGTGCGACGAATACTTTTTGATATATAGCCCCATTTTAAAAATTGACGTTTTACGTCATGACGTCATCAACGTTGCACGTAGCGTGTTGAAACTTTTTAGGTGGCTGGGTAATATTATTTCACATATGTTCTGATAATTACAGTCCAATATCTTCAAATTTGAGTGCACTGTGGATGTTTGGATGTTTGCTGAAAAGTCGAAAAATTGTTATGACAGGCCTTACGTTTATGACGTCATAGCGGAAAATCTATCATGGCGTAAAGGTATCGGACAGCACCCTTCTAAACCAGAGTTCAACGAGCTTCCCAGTGGTGCAATCCGCTTCTCTGTACGACGAATACTTTTTGATATATAGCCCCATTTTAAAAATTGACGTTTTACGTCATGACGTCATCAACGTTGCACCTAGCGTGTTGAAACTTTTTAGGTTGCTGGGTAATATTATTTCACACATGTTCTGATAATTACAGTCCAATATCTTCAAATTTGAGTGCACTGTGGATGTTTGAAAGTTTGCTGAAAAGTCGAAAAATTGGTATGACAGGCCTTACGTTTATGACGTCATAGCGGAAAATCTATCATGGCGGAAAAGTATCGGACAGCATCCTCCTAAACCAGAATTCAACGAGCTTTCCAGTGGTGCAATCCGCTTCTCTGTACGACGAATACTTTTTGATATATAGCCCCATTTTAAAAATTGACGTTTTACGTCATGACGTCATCAACGTTGCACGTAGCGTATTGAAACTTTTTACGTGGCTGGGTAATATTATTTCACACAGGTTCTGATAATTACAGTCCAATATCTTCAAATTTGAGTGCACTGTGGATGTTTGAAAGTTTGCTGAAAAGTCGAATAATTGGTATGACAGGCCTTACGTTTATGACGTCATAGCGGAAAATCTATCATGGCGGAAAAGTATTGGACAGCATCCTCCTAAACCAGAATTCAACGAGCTTTCCAGTGGTGCAATCCGCTTCTCTGTACGACGAATACTTTCTGAGATATAGTCCCATTTCAAAAATTGACGTTTTACGTCATGACGTCATTGACGTTCGTTGGATCCAAACAAAACTTCGTAGTTTGATGGACGATATCATCATATATCGATGTGTTACATTTCAGAGGTATCGGACTAAATATGACTCCTGTGTGAATTTTTAAAAATTCGCTAATGATGAGAGATAGGGATTTTTCGAGTTTTTAAAAAATTTTGGTGACGTCATCAATGGACCGATTTTTTCCAAAAACGTGCGGTCTCGTCCTTGGGCGAATACCTATCTAAAAAAAAAATTTCATGATGCTAGCTCAAAAACTGTGGACGCTAGAGGGCGCACAACCAAACAAACAAACAAACAAACAAACTGACACACAAACAAACGAACTGACCAACATACTTGCCGAAATCGAAGATTCCGGCAAGTAACAAACACACAAATGAACCGACATAGTCGACTAACTTGCCGGAATAGCTGGCAATGACCTTGAACTTTTACCAAAGACTTTGAATTTTTTGCAAAGTTGATGCATCTGGTTATTTTAAATATGAGTAATGGCATTTTTCTAGATTTTGTATAGTTGATGGAAAACATTGAAAAAAGTATTATATTTCTTTCCTAGCATAAGCAGTTTGTGGTCATGAAAGACTGATAGGATTCGGATCTTTTGTGACGTCATCAATAGAGCTATTTTTCTCAAAATCATTCTGTCAAGAGCCATTATCCTACAGAATATCTACATCAAATTTGAAAAGAATCAAGCAACAAATGTGAACGCTATGAGTATGAAAAGACAAACAAATGAAATTTTCTCCAATTTTCCGTCATAAAAAGGTCAATTAGGCCATTACCACTGCAATTATTGAACTGATATTTGTCAAATAGCTTCAGTAGGTATCCCCAATACTTACCAGAGCACCGGATCAACAATAATCATAAATGGTTTATGCATCACATGTAAACAAATTGAAGTATGATAAAATCACGTTTCACGTCATTATGACGTCATATGACGTCAGATTCCAAAAATAAGAACATATATCGAAACTACTCCCGAAGACCTTTCAAACGAGTTACTACTCGATATTTTCGCGAAAGGTCAAGGTCAATGTCATTTTGTGGGTCAACTTCGACCTCAGGTGCTTGCAAAGGCTATCGGCCATACGCCTTAGGTGTAAATACAAAAGTTGATAGGCTAAGTGAGTGCAATACTGTGGATTTACTGTCGTGTCTCTATCTTGCTTACTTCCTGAGATATAGTGACCTACATGGTTTTCACTTGCGGGTCAATATTGACCTTGACTTCCGACCTTTGACCTTGAAATTTCGCGGAACGAAAGAACTCGTCCTTGGCTATAAACAGGTGTATCATTAGATTTTTACGCACATTATTGACGCTTTTATCAGCATGGACAGCTTGAAACATGCAATTTCGCTTATAATGGGACCGATTTCGTTGCCATAGAAACGTCAATTACGTCATAACGGATTGACCGATCGCGCTAAAAATTGACATTGACCATAAGGGACCGGTCCGACATCGTTTCCAAGCATCAGATCGAAAATCGGAGGAGGTGACCTCCAAGGTCAAATATTCGACCTCAGGCGAACTTCTCAAGGTCAAGGTCAAATGTCAAGGTCAAGGTCACAAAAGATAGAACTCGAGTATATCTACCATATGCACTTGATTTGAAGTCTCTACGACAATTAGAACTGGAGTTATGGCCACTTATGTGTTTTCGACGTTTTGCTTGACCTTGACCTTGACCTTTGACCTAGACTCACCAAAAGTGTGCGGTGCCTGCCTATTATCCTACAGATTACATACCCCAAGTAACGTAACAATCACCGTACAATTGCGACCTGTAGAGCACTAACAGATAAACAATCAATCAATCAATCAAACCAACTGACCAACATACTTGCCGAAATCTTTAGATTCCGGCAAGTAACAAATCAAACGACACGAGCAAGGTCCTTCAAAAGAGGGCTTCCAATATGCTACAATATTTTCTAGTTGGAACTCTCTGGGTCGATTAGTTCCGAAACTATAGAGATTCATGTGATTTTGACTGATCACTTTTCCGTGAACTTGACCTTTGACCTACGACGACTGAAGCAAAAGTTGTACCATATATGTTTTTTTCTGGGATTTCGATGACCTTGACCTCTGTGGTTCATGTCGTATAGGCCAATGCTGTCAATATACATATCAAGTTACAGAGGATTCCCTCCAGTATTGACATTGTTATGGCCTTTTGAAATTTCGGAAATTTGACGTTGATGACGTCATTGTGACGTCACTGAACGTCATACGTCAAAATTAAGACATCACTGGACTCAGGAGATCAAGACCTTAACGGTATACTACCAGGTATGGTTCGCTGAACTACGTACTTGACCTTGACATTCACCTCATGGCGAACTTCTCAAGGTCAATGTCAAAAGTCAAGGTCAAGGTCACAGGCGATAGAACTCGAGTTCATCTACAATATGCACCTAATTTGAAGTCTCTAGGACGATTACAGCCGGAGTTATGGCCACTTATGTGTTTTCGACGTTTTGTGTGACCTTGACCTTGACCTTCGACCTATATTCACCAAAATCTGATAGAATATACTCAATATCTTACAGAATATGTTCACCAAGTTTGAAAAAAATCGAATTAGAATTGTGGATGCTAGAGTGCGAAAATACATACAAACAAACAAACAAATGAAAATTTACCGATTTGTTTCCAAAAAAAACGTCAATTACGTCAAAACGGATATATCGATTGAGCTAAAAATTGACAGAAACCATCACAGGACGAGTCCACATCGTTTGCATATGCTAGATCTGCAGTAAATGTGATAATTTTGCACATCTGACACTCAAAAGGCCTAAATGTCAGTCTGAAATCACATTTGACGTCAATTGACGTCCGATTCCAAAAATGACAACATATTTGGAAAGTACTCTCGAAGACTTTCCAAACGAGCTACTACTCGATATTTTAGCAAAAGGTCAAGGTCAAGGTCATTTTTGATGTCAACTTCGACCTCAGGCGCTTGTAAAGGCTATTGCTTATACGCCTTAGGTGTAAATGCAAAAGTTGTTAGTCTAAGTGAGTGCAATACTGTGGATTTACCTACGTGTCTCTACCTTGCTTACTTTCTGAGATATAGTGACCTACATGGTTTTCGCTTGCAGGTCAATATTGACCTTGACTTTCGACCTTTGACCTTGAAATTTCGTGGAACAAAAGAACTCATTCTTGGCCATAAACAGGTGTATCATTAGATTTTTACGCACATTATTGACGCTTTTATCAGCATGGACAGCTTGAAACATGCAATTTCGCTTATAATGGGACCGATTTCGTTGCCATAGAAACGTCAATTACGTCATAACGAATTGACCGATTGCGCTAAAAATTGACATTGAGCATGAGGGACCGGAGGAGGAGGTGACCTCCAAGGTCAAATATTCGACCTCAGGCGAACTTCTTAAGGTCAAGGTCAAATGTCAAGGTCAAGGTCATAAAAGATAGAACTCGAGTATATCTACGATATGCACTTAATTTTAAGTTTCTACGACGATTACAACCGGAGTTATGGCCACTTACGTGTTTTCGACGTTTTGTGTGACCTTGACCTTGACCTTTGACCTATATACACCAAAATATGACGTTTTCTGCCCAGTATCCTAGAGAATATGTGCACCAAATTTGGAAGAAATCGAGTGAGAAATGTGGACGCTAGGCTGTAAACAAACAAACAAACAAACACACAAATGAAATCGCTCGCTGCTGCTGACTTGACGGCTGAAAGCCTTCGCTGGTACAGCGAGTACTTGCCAGAATAGAAGAAAGAAAACTTTGACCTCGAGGGGTAATGTCAAGGTCAAATGACACGACCAAGGTCCTTCAAAAGAGGGCTTTCAATATGCTACAATATTTTCTAGTTGGAACTCTCTGGGTCAATTAGTTCCGAAATTATTGAGATTCATGTGATTTTGACTGATCAATTTTCCGTGAACTTGACCTTTGACCTACGACGACTGAAGCAAAAGTTTTACCAAATATGTTTTTTCTTCTGGGATTTCAATGACCTTGACCTCTGTGGTTCTTGTCGTACAGGCCAATGCTGTCAATATGCATATCAAGTTACAGAGGATTCCCTCCAGTATTGACATTGTTATGGCCTTTTGAAATTTTGGAAATTTGACGTTGATGACGTCATTGTGACATCACTGAACGTCATATGCCAAAATTAAGACATCACTGGACTCAGGAGATCAAGACCTTTACGGTATACTACTGGGTATGGTTCGCTGAACTGCGTACTTGACCTTGACATTCACCTCATGGCGAACTTCTCAAGGTCAATGTCAAAAGTCAAGGTCAAAGTCACATGCGATAGAACTCGAGTTCATCTACAATATGCACCTAATTTGAAGTCTCTAGGACGATTACAGCCGGAGTTATGGCCACTTATGTGTTTTCGACGTTTTGTGTGACCTTGACCTTGACCTTCGACCTATATTCACCAAAATATGACAGAATCTACTCAATATCCTACAGAACATGTTCACCAAGTTTGAAAAAAATCGAACGAGAATTGTGGATGCTAGAGTGCGAAAATACATACAAACAAATGAAATTTTTACCGATTTGTTGCCAAAAAAACGTCAATTACGTCAAAACGGATATATCGATTGAGCTAAAAAATGATAGAAACCATCACAGGACGAGTCCACATCGTTTGTATATGCTAGATCTGCAGTAAATGTGATAACTTTGCACATCTGACACTCAAAAGGCCTAAATGTCAGTCTGAAATCACTTTTGACGTCATTATGACGTCAATTAACGTCCGATTCCAAAAATGACAACATATTTGGAAAGTACTTTTGAAGACCTTCCAAACGAGCTACTACTCGATATTTTTGCAAAAGGTCAAGGTCAAGGTCATTTTTGAGGTCAATTTCGACCTTAGGCGCTTGCAAAGGCTATCGGTCATACGCCTTAGGTGTAAATGCAAAAGTTGTTACGCTAAGTGAGTGTAATACTGTGGATTTACTTTCGTGTCTGTATCTTGCTTACTTCCTGAGATATAGTGACCTACATGGTTTTCACTTGCAGGTCAATATTGACCTTGACTTTTGACCTTTGACCTTGAAATTTTCTGGAACACAAGAACGTATCCTTGACTATAAACGGGTGTATTATTAGATTTTTGCGCACATTATTGACGCTTTTATCAGCATTGACAGCTTGAAATATGCAATTTCGCTCATCATGGGACCAATTTCGTTGCCATAGAAACGTCAATTACGTCATAACGAATTGGCCGATCGAGCTAAAAATTGACTTTGAGCATGAGGGACCGGTCTCACATCGTTTCCAAGCATCAGATCGAAAATCGGAGGAGGTGACTTCCAAGGTCAAATATTCGACCTCAGGCGAACTTCTCAAGGTGAAGGTCAAATGTCGAGATCAAGGTCACAGAAGATAGAACTCGAGTTTATCTACAATATGAACTTATTTTGAAGTCTCTAGGACCATTAGAACCGAAGTTATGACCATTTATGTGTTTTCAACGTTTTGCGTGACCTTGACCTTGACCTTTGACATAGACACACCAAAATAGGACGTTTTCTGCGCGGTATTCTAGAGAATATGTACACGAAATTTGGAGGAAATCGGGTAAGAAATGTGGACGCTAGGCTGTAAACAAACAAACACACAAACAAACACACAAACAAACACACAAACAAACAAACACATCCACGAACAGACCAACATACTTGCCAAAATCGAAGATTCTGGCAAGTAACAAATCCACGAACGAACCAACATACTTGCCGAAATCGTAGATTCCGGCAAGTAACAAATCCACGAACGAACCAACATACTTGCCGAAATCGTAGATTCCGGCAAGTAACAAACACACAAACAAATCCACGAACGAACCAACATACTTGCCGAAATCGTAGATTCCGGCAAGTAATAATACGAAAGTCATCGAATACATGACAATAACTCAGTTGAAGAAAACAGACAAAAACGTTGTGAATCAATTTTGTCTGAATGTATTTGTACGCATGCAGTGAAGGCAAACAGTAGCGGCAAAAAGTTTCATCAATAGCATTGCTGGTTATATAACAGTTTTCATCACGTTTGATCATGTACTTGATTCTCACAGGAAGATCGATTAGTTTGAAGGAGTACAAACCATGGGAACTAGCGGTATATCATTTTATTTGGGCCTTGAATCTAGGCATCTTCGTTATTGGTAAAAATGGAACATGAGTAGATGATTATATGAGTAGATGATAAATATGAGTGAGAGTTGTTCCTGGTTCGATACAGTACAACTAGATCTTTTTTTTTGGTTAATTATGACAATCTTCAATCAAGCTTTCGCATATGAAATATTTGAAATGCATATATTCTACACATTGTCTTCCACTCATGGTGTCAGTGTGGCTTTGACTGCAAATAATTGTTAAGGCTTTTCAAGTTTGTTAATGGCATCATCAAAATCAGGCAAAAGCATACTTTGACTGGACGTAAATGTTTAGAACCGGTATTAATGGCATGAACCCTGAAATATTTTCGTCTATCCCCAATTTTAGCCTGTACCTCCAGGTGGAAATCACTGAAGACTATTTCAGTGGAAGTTGAAGGAGCGCAAGGGAGGACCCCCCCCCCCTCCCCCCATGTGTTCATGCAATCCCGAAATATCTAACACACATTCGGGTTATTGGGGGGACGAAAAGACATCCCATGTAGCCTATTCCAAATTGAACACAAGTGTCGACTGGCAAAATCTTCATTTGGTAGCTCCATTTCATGTAGCCTACTCCAGACAGACAGACAGGGAGACAGGGAGACAGGGAGACAGGGAGGGAGACAGACATACTTTATTGATCCGAGAAAGCGGAAATTTGAAGGTCCATACATTGTTATGCAATGTGCAATATAACAAAATACATACAGTATAATAATTATGTACATGGTAATGGGCATGCTAACGATGGAATCCACCGTTGTGTTGCTTGAGTACACAAGGAATAAATGAAGAGGCATATCGATTAGTCCTCATGGCAGGCAGCCTCACCCTCCCGCTACGAGGTATCACACACGATACTAGACTATTGTGTAGGGGATGGGACGCGTCACTCCAGATGGTGGAGGACTTAGCCTGGACACATTTATTGTAAACCTCGTTGAAGGAAGTCAGAGGTAAACCGATAACCTTTTGTGCCTGTCTAATGAGACGATCAATACGATCCCGGTATCAAAAATCGATTCTGACATCTACTTTAACGCATCACAGTATCTCCCACATCTCACATGGCCCCATCCTGTCAAACATGCTGTATCGTGTATTACCCTGGGAATCAAACAAATATCTATTCAGCTATTACCACCGATACAACAATGATGATGTCAACAGGAAACTTAACTATAAGAAAATGTTAGAATAGAAAAAAAAACGCACGAGCAATCTTTTAAAACTGGAAGCAACACCGGCGTCATCAAACAGTGTGATAATACATCTGTTTCTAATGTGCATCTGATGGAATGAGTGTACCGGTACTACCGGCGACTGGAAGTCGGTTGAGTCGTTCAGTGAAGATGCGCTCTGTTGGGCTGAAAGTGCCGTTGACACTGTAGGAACCCCCGATCGAAGCGATTACCGTAACGCGCGTTACGGTAATCAAAAACATGGCGGAAGGTGAGTCGTTTCGAATATAAACTGC
Source organism: Terebella lapidaria (assembly GCA_949152475.1). Lineage (NCBI taxonomy): Eukaryota > Metazoa > Annelida > Polychaeta > Terebellida > Terebellidae > Terebella > Terebella lapidaria. Next base: position 24,268,766 of record OX424570.1, read on the forward strand.
GTTATTTGCGGGGTATCTCGGTATATTATTGGAGTCACAGTGATACATATATATCCGACGTTGTGGTAAACAGATCGGTACTGTTTCTGAAACGTTTTGTATAGTTTGATGCGAGTAAGGAGAGATTTTAAAATTTGTTAAAGATTACCGTAACTTCTAGGCTTGATTACCGTAACGTTGGACGTCACAGTGAGACAGATTACCGTAACGTGTTGTATTACTGCCCTGAAATCACTGGGATTTCTCGCATATACCGTCTCAAATTAGCAGGAAAATCACAAATACATGTATCCACATCAATAATGGTCGCCGAATGCATAAAATACAACTGATGTTGATAATATATTTGACATAAATTTCCTCAATTTAGATTCGCAATGCAGATGTCCTACAACAGCCGTTTGAAGCTGTGTTATCATTTTTGGTCAAACACGGAATACAGCACCACAGTCGGTCCAACAATGCATTGACTATCAGACGAAAATGCCTTAATCAACCAACCGGTGTCTAAGTTATCTGGTGTGCCAGTACAACATAAATTCTGGCTGAACTTCGATTCAGTAACGAAACATAAATTAAATGTGTATCCCCCCCCCCTTCTCTCTCAATTATGGACAATATACCATTCATTTTCAGTACATTTAAAGAATGTGCGTTGAAAATAAAATTTCATTAACTAACATCTCACAATGAGCAGTAGCGACAACCTTGATAGTACGACCTTGTATTTCCGTGTTTGTGTGTTCTTGTATTTCTTTGCTATTTTACAGCGACGATTATTTATATGAAACATAACCATGACCACATATTGGGTATTTAGGACAAAATGATAAAAACAACCTACCTCCACTTCTCCCTTTCGAGAATATATACATTTTTTTTATATTAATTGTTATTATATTCATATTATCAATGGCTATTAACTACTACTTGTCTTAACGATAAAGTAAGTACTCAGGTCACGTCTTCGTCAGATCGCCATTTCTCGTCCACCTATCACTATTTTATTTATACGTGTATTTATTGTATATGTTGTATTTTTGTAGGCTTGAAAATAATGGTTTAAATTAAAAGTTACTATTGAATTGAATTCTTCCCGGACATGTTTGCTGTAAAATAGATAATGTACTGTTATAAGAATGATCAAGTGTTTGTGCGTCCTTTGGCCTGTGGGTACTTTCCCTGGCTGTGCACATTCACGTAAAATATGATTTTACATAAATAAGTTATCTAAACAGCCTAGGTTCCATCCTGACCAAGATTATTCTAAATTATGAGTCATATGCACTGGAGGAGGCAGCACACACTAAGTTTACACTTGAGGTAGTCCGCTCCAAACATTGAGGGGAGGGGGTCAAAGAGTTTTTTTTAAATCAATATAACTGTATCAACATAATCTAGCGCTTCAAAATGACTCATTGTATAGATTAACTGATCAGCATCCAAAAACTAAATAGAAAATAGGGGGTCACCATATCTGTTCGCAGGGAAAACAAGATGCAAGATGTGAATATGGACACAAAAATGTGCAAAAAATGACATATTTTATGTAATTTTAGGTAAATATTTGATTTTGATCGAATATGTCGAAGAAACCTGCACTGTGACCCCTACATTCTTTTCAATATTAGGATCTGATCAGTTACTCTATAAAATAGGTAAATCTGAAGAAATAATATTCATGAAATAGCTTTTAAATTGTGACTCTTCGTTACCTCACTGTTTGAAGCGGACTACGTTAAATCACTTGAAATATGTATTTTGACATCTCACGTTACCGTAATCAGTCCTAAACGTTACGGTAATCATAGCTGTCAAGCTTGATGACGTTACGGTAATCCAGTGACATTTTTTCGCAGGCAAAATAAACGTACATACAGTAAGTTGAGACAATCGTCCAACTCACTGAATGTTAAACAATGTCCAAACTCCCATATGAATGCTGCAAGTTTATAAAACAAATCGTGATTTCTTTGGGAATGGACATGGACGATACGAAGCGACTGGCCTTCCGCCATGTTTTCGATTACCGTAACGCGCGTTACGGTAATCGTTTCGACTGGGGGTTCCTACAGTGGTTGAAAGGCATTCATTCATTCATTCATTCATTCATCAGTGAAGGCCCGATTTCTGAAGAAATCATTTCTGCATAGCGAACTTTGTGTTGGTCGGGGTCTACCCTATATTCCAAATTGAACACAAGTGTCGACTGGCAAAATCTTCATTTGGTAGCTCCATTTCATGTAGCCTACTCCAGACAGACAGACAGACAGACAGGGAGACAGGGAGACAGGGAGGGAGACAGACATACTTTATTGATCCGACAAAGCGGAAATTTGAAGGTCCATACATTGTTATGCAATGTGCAATATAACAAAATACATACAGTATAATAATTATGTACATGGTAATGGGCATGCTAACGATGGAATCCACCGTTGTGTTGCTTGAGTACACAAGGAATAAATGAAGAGGCATATCGATTAGTCCTCATGGCAGGCAGCCTCACCCTCCCGCTACGAGGTATCACACACGATACTAGACTATTGTGTAGGGGATGGGACGCGTCACTCCAGATGGTGGAGGACTTAGCCTGGACACATTTATTGTAAACCTCGTTGAAGGAAGTCAGAGGTAAACCGATAACCTTTTGTGCCTGTCTAATGAGACGATCAATACGATCCCGGTATCAAAAATCGATTCTGACATCTACTTTAACGCATCACAGTATCTCCCACATCTCACATGGCCCCATCCGGTCAAACATGCTGTATCGTGTATTACCCTGGGAATCAAACAAATATCTATTCAGCTATTACCACCGATACAACAATGATGATGTCAACAGGAAACTTAACTATAAGAAAATGTTAGAATAGAAAAAAAAACGCACGAGCAATCTTTTAAAACTGGAAGCAACACCGGCGTCATCAAACAGTGTGATAATACATCTGTTTCTAATGTGCATCTGATGGAATGAGTGTACCGGTACTACCGGCGACTGGAAGTCGGTTGAGTCGTTCAGTGAAGATGCGCTCTGTTGGGCTGAAAGTGCCGTTGAAAGGCATTCATTCATTCATTCATTCATTCATCAGTGAAGGCCCGATTTCTGAAGAAATCATTTCTGCATAGCGAACTTTGTGTTGGTCGGGGTCTACCCTATATTCCGACACGCCACTGTTCGGACACCCCATTGTTCAGACACAATAGTAGTTTAATATGTTATATGACAGTCGGATAGCCGGTGCGCAACTGATTGTCAGAACACTAGGGGTGTCTGAACAGTCGGGTATCGGAACAATGTCATCCCCTTTTGATCAGTCTACTGGTCAGCGCTGATCAGTGATTATTGATTGATTTAGGCCATGCAAAAACTCTGTTTATGACCATTCATACAAAATATCCATTCATGGCGAGTCGGGTCTAAGTATAAATAATAATAATAATTGCAAGCTTTTATATAGCGCTTTTCCATGTACAACATACTCAAAGCGCTTTACAAGTATTAGCCCTGGCAGACCTGTTCATTCCGACACATTTTCAACCTCCCGGGAGGCATACAGCTGTAACTTAGGCAACCATCTCTGGTGCACATACAGTATTCATACACATTGCCATCTCTGTCTATAGCCAGGTACCCATTTTACTGATGGGTGAAACAGATACCCCAATGAAAGTCTTTCAGCGCCGGCGCCAAGGCTTGAACCCGGTACCTCCCGCACTCAACCCTGACGCCTTAACCAATTGAGCTATCATACCCATTAGGCCAGAAAAAAAATTGCCTTTAAAAAACAGTAGTCTGAAAAAAAGAAGCCAAAAAAACATTGGTCTGTATTTGGATAGTCGGTGTGCAACTGATTGTCAGAACATTGGGGGTGTCTGAACAGCCGGGTGTCGGAACATTCGGGGTGTCGGATCAGTCGGGTGTCGGAACAATGTCATCCCGTTTTGGTCAGGCTACTGGTCAGCGCTGATCACTGAATACTGATTGGTTTAGGCCATGCAGTAACTCTTGGACATACAATATATCCATTCATGGCAAGTCGGGTCTATTTAATGACGGCAATGCGGCTTAGCATATAAATGGTTGGTCCGTGAATTTTGAGGGTTTTAAAATGATTTATAATCTACCATAGATTCTGAATTAATTATCACATGCGATTGTTCATATTACATGCATAATCATCTATCAGTTTTTTAATATGTTGTTTTCAATCTAATGATAATTTGACATGAAAATCCCGATAGGTGCTGCAAATAGTCAGTTTCAGAAAAATTAGCCCAAGGGCTAAGAAAGGTTACCGGACAATATATATTTTAGATATTAGTATTTTGTCCCGTGACCTTGAAAATAAGGTCATTGGTTAATTCAAGGACATGATAATATTCGGTATATGTCATTTCTAGTATGTCCACAATTGATTCCTAAGCTGTAAAGTCAATAACAAGCGAGATATTAGCCATCATGTCCTGTCACCTTGAAAATGAGGTCAAAGGTCGAATTCAAGGTCATAGCAATATTCAGTTTATATCATTTCCTATATGTTCATAATTGATTCCTAAACTGATCCTGAAAATGAGGTCAAAGGTCAAATTCAATGTCAAGGCAATAATCTGCATATATCATTTCCTATATGTTCATAATTGATTCTCAAGCTGTAAAGTCGATAAGAAGCGATATATTAGCCACTTTTCCTGTGACCTTGAAAATGAGGTCAAAGGTCAAATTCAAGGTCATTAGAATATTCGGCATATTTCATTTCCTATATGTCCACAATTGATTCCTAAGCTGTAAAGTCAATAATAGGCGAGATATTAGCCATTTTGTGCTCTGACCTTGAAACTGAAGTCAGAGGTCAAATTCAAGGTCACGGGAATATTCAGCATATATCATTTCCTTTATGTCCACAATTGATCCCTAAGCTGTAAAATCGATAATAAGTGAGATATTAGCCATTTTGTTCTGTAACCTTGAAAATGAGGTCAAACGTCAAATTCAAGGTCATCAGATTATTCGGCATGTATCATTTCCCATATGTCAACAATTGATTCCTAGGCTGTAAAGTTGATAATAAGCGAGGTATTAGACATTTTGTGCTCTCACCTTGAAACCGAGGTCAGAGGTCAAATTCAAGGTCACGAGAATATTCAGCATATATCATTCCCTATATGTCCACAATTGATCCCTAAGCTGTAAAATCGATAATAAGTGAGATATTAGCCATTTTGTCCTGTGACCTTGAGAATGAGGTCAAACGTCAAATTCAAGGTCATCAGATTATTCGGCATGTATCATTTCCTATATGTCCACAATTGATTCCTGGGCTGTAAAGTTGATAATAAGCAAGATATTAGACATTTTGTGCTCTGACCTTGAAACCGAGGTCAGAGGTCAAATTCAAGGTCACGAGAATATTCAGCATATATCATTTCCTATATGTCCACAATTGATCCCTAAGCTGTAAAATCGATAATAAGTGAGATATTAGCCATTTTGTTCTGTGACCTTGAAAATGAGGTCAAACGTCAAATTCAAGGGCATCAGATTATTCGGCATGTATCATTTCCTATATGTCCACAATTAATTCCTAGGCTGTAAAATTGATAATAAGCGAGATATTATACATTTTGTGCTCTGACCTTGAAACCGAGGTCAGAGGTCAAATTCAAGGTCACGAGAATATTCAGCATATATCATTTCCTATATGTCCACAATTGATCCCTAAGCTGTAAAATCGATAATAAGTGAGATATTAGCCATTTTGTCCTGTGACCTTGAGAATGAGGTCAAACGTCAAATTCAAGGGCATCAGATTATTCGGCATGTATCATTTCCTATATGTCCACAATTAATTCCTAGGCTGTAAAATTGATAATAAGCGAGATATTATACATTTTGTGCTCTGACCTTGAAACCGAGGTCAGAGGTCAAATTCAAGGTCACGAGAATATTCAGCATATATCATTTCCTATATGTCCACAATTGATCCCTAAGCTGTAAAATCGATAATAAGTGAGATATTAGCCATTTTGTCCTGTGACCTTGAGAATGAGGTCAAACGTCAAATTCAAGGTCATCAGATTATTCGGCATGTATCATTTCCTATATGTCCACAATTGATTCCTGGGCTGTAAAGTTGATAATAAGCAAGATATTAGACATTTTGTGCTCTGACCTTGAAACCGAGGTCAGAGGTCAAATTCAAGGTCACGAGAATATTCAGCATATATCATTTCCTATATGTCCACAATTGATCCCTAAGCTGTAAAATCGATAATAAGTGAGATATTAGCCATTTTGTTCTGTGACCTTGAAAATGAGGTCAAACGTCAAATTCAAGGGCATCAGATTATTCGGCATGTATCATTTCCTATATGTCCACAATTAATTCCTAGGCTGTAAAATTGATAATAAGCGAGATATTATACATTTTGTGCTCTGACCTTGAAACCGAGGTCAGAGGTCAAATTCAAGGTCACGAGAATATTCAGCATATATCATTTCCTATATGTCCACAATTGATCCCTAAGCTGTAAAATCGATAATAAGTGAGATATTAGCCATTTTGTCCTGTGACCTTGAGAATGAGGTCAAACGTCAAATTCAAGGTCATCAGATTATTCGGCATGTATCATTTCCTATATGTCCACAATTGATTCCTGGGCTGTAAAGTTGATAATAAGCAAGATATTAGACATTTTGTGCTCTGACCTTGAAACCGAGGTCAGAGGTCAAATTCAAGGTCACGAGAATATTCAGCATATATCATTTCCTATATGTCCACAATTGATCCCTAAGCTGTAAAATCGATAATAAGTGAGATATTAGCCATTTTGTTCTGTGACCTTGAAAATGAGGTCAAACGTCAAATTCAAGGGCATCAGATTATTCGGCATGTATCATTTCCTATATGTCCACAATTAATTCCTAGGCTGTAAAGTTGATAATAAGCGAGATATTAGACATTTTGTGCTTTGACCTTGAAACCGAGGTCAGAGGTCAAATTCAAGGTCACGAGAATATTCAGCATATATCATTTCCTATATGTCCACAATTGATCCCTAAGCTGTAAAATCGATAATAAGTGAGATATTAGCCATTTTGTTCTGTGACCTTGGAAATGAGGTCAAACGTCAAATTCAAGGTCATCAGATTATTCGGCATGTATCATTTCCTATATGTCCACAATTGATTCCTAGGCTGTAAAGTTGATAATAAGCAAGATATTAGACATTTTGTGCTCTGACCTTGAAACCGAGGTCAGAGGTCAAATTCAAGGTCACAAGAATATTCAGCATATATCATTTCCTATATGTCCACAATTGATTCCTAGTCTCTAATCTCAATATTACGTGAGATATTAAGCTTAATGTGTCCCATTATAAAGCATAGGAGAATTTAACATGGGAAAGTCCCATTTGGGTGGAGTTTGGGCCCAAAGTAGCCCACTTCGAGCGATTCAAGGGCAACGAAATTTATACATGTCACAGGGGTACATATGAGGAGTGTTATGCATCAACAAGAACAAAAGTTACTGAACAGATTTTGAGAAAACGACCGTAAAAATCCAAAATTGGTCATTTTTTAAAGAAAACGGCCGCTCTGACCTTGAGTCTGAGGTCAGAGGTCGAATTCAAGATCACGAGAATATTCAGCATATATCATTTCCTATATGTCCACAATTGATTCCTAGTCTCTAATCTCAATATTAAGTGAGATATTAGGCATAATGTGTCCCATTATAAAGCATAGGAGAATTTAACATGGGAAAGTCCCATTTGGGCCGAGTTTGGGCCAAAATGGCCCACTTCGAGCGATTCAAGCGCAACGAAATTTATAGACATCATAGAAGTACATATGAGGAGTGTTATGTATCAAAAAGAAAAAAAAGTTACTGAACAGATTTTGAGAGAATGGCCGCCAAAGTCCAAAATCAGGCATTTTTCGTCGAAAATGGCCGCCATTTTGAAAAAAATGCGGAAATCAGAAAACTAAAAAAAACCTTTCCTGGAAATATTTTTAAGTATTTTTGTGCAAAATTTCAGAAAGATCGGACCATATACTTTAAAGATAAAAATGTGAACGGACGGACGCCGGACGGACGACGGACGCCGGACGCAACGCCATGCCAATAGGTTATCGGACCATAGGTCCGGTAACCTAAAAACCGATAAGCCATTATAATGACATTCGTGTGAAATCAGGTATTCATGTCGTCTGCATTCTATTTGTGAGCATCCTAAGAATATACGCTGCAGACACATTTGATTGTTTATGAAATAGTATAACCCCACGGTCTGGAAGTTATCAGCGACACGATAACGATGTCTGTATAATTGTCCATATGCAGACTCATAAAGGGCATCGAATCCAATATGGTGATCACATTCAGATGTCTAGACGGAAATCTAGCATAAGCCATCCAGGTAAAGCTGCCTTTTTGTAGAAGGGCCTGGATCATGATAGTTACGCAATATATTTACTGGGACTAGTACATGCCTAGTTGCATTCTGGTCTATGTGGACAACATTATGGGACACTCCAATCCTAATTATCTCTCAGAACATTAAGAAGTGTAGCACGAGATGTTATTGTTGAACATTAAGAAATACAAACGATTGATGATTCAACATTATGTAATAAAGCACATGCAAATGTTCGAATAGGGTTTGTATCGCATATCAGCAGATACATAGTTTGGAGCAATATCCAACAATGTCCAGAGTACTCTTGAGCTATTTTTTGCTGGGAAAGTTGCTCCAGAACATTTTACTGATGAATCAACATAACAAAAACACTGTTGTATGTATATGCAATGCATGTAATTAATGGGATGTTTTGCGATCCCAGCAAGATCGGCCCATGCAAGTCCTCTGGGACTCTGTCAAAGATGCAATACTATAAACACACATGGAATGTACACTGCAAGTTGGGTATAATAAATAGATTGCACAACATCATGCATGAAAATGGTGTACAAGTGACTTCAGTCAAGCAAATATCAAGTCGTACCTTGACACAGATGAAAACTGATTCCTCACCAGAATCGTGTAAGAAGAAATAAAGCTTAACAGCACTTGGGGCTCAAGAAGGCCATTTCAGTGCCAAACAAGGATATAAAAGTAGTGTCAAGAATGATAAAACCGCAAGTTCTACAATTAAAAAACTGTAGTGAACAGTAAAAGCTTACAAGGTTAGTGGTGAAGAATTGTTGACTAGATCTAGACTCAAAGATCTAGATGTCTAAAAATCTGTATGTCTGAAAATAGAAATAGACCCAAACTTCCCGAAGGAAATTGAGGATTTTATCAATATATTAATTTCACTGAAAACATCATATATTGACTGGGACTCATAAAACAAACGACGAGTGTCAGCCAAATCTTGACAATGTACCAGGACATGTTCAACGGTCAGCCACTCTCGACAGGACCAATCGTTGGTTTGACTTTGTGTAATTTGTTATCAACCTGCTCATCCCAGAATGACTGCCATTCTGCGTACAAGTAGGTGTGGATGAGCAGCTTGAAATCAGAATGTGGCACCCTGGAAGAAGAAGAAGAAGAAGAAGAAATAAAGCTCAACGGCACCTTGGGCTCAAGAAGGCCATTTCAGTGCCAAACAAGGATATAAAAGTAGTATCAAGAATGATAAGACCGCAAGTTCTACAATTAAAAATTCGTAGTGAACAGTAAAAAGCTTACAAGTTTAGTGGTGAAGAATTGATGACTAGATCTGACTCAAAGGCGTTGACTAGAATTTATATGCCTAAAAATCAATATATACCCCAATTTCCCGAAGGAAATTGAGGATTTTATAAATATTAAAATCCTTGAAAAGGTTGTAGATGGACTGACACTGGTAGAGCATGCGACGAGTGTCAGCCACATCTTGACAATGTACCAGGACATGTTCAGGCCCTATACGAGCCTGTGACATGACCAGTTGATCACGCCTGGACATTTCGTTTATTGGGGTACAAAAACCAATCGTTGGTTTGACTTTGTGTAATTTGTTATCAACCTGCTCGTCTCAGAATGACTGCCATTCTGCGTACAAGTACGTGTGGATGAGCAGCTTGAAATCAGAATGTGGCACCCTGGAAAGTGTGACGTCCAGATCAAGATATGCCCTGGCATCCTTGTCGGCACGTTCATTCCCAGGAATGTCCACATGACTGGGTCCCCAACAAAATACCACAACGTTTTGCATTTGAAAAGTACGTTGATGTTCAGTTAAAATATCCAAAAGTAGAGGATGGTCAATATTACGATTCTCTATGGCTTGAAGGGCTGATAGAGAATCTGAACAAATGATAAAACCCACTTCCCCAGACCGGCGGATGTGGGACAGTGCTAACAGTATTGCTTTCAACTCAGCTGTGTACACTGAACACACACATCAGAGAGACGTTGTTTGTATGTTCTCCCCGAGGTGACAGCGGCACAGCCTACTTTACTACCATCCTTAGAACCATCAGTATAAATAAACTTAAAATTTGGATAATTCAAGTGAACATCACTAAAACTACTGTGAAAATCCAAAGGGTTATTGGTAGACTTCTTCCCAATCCTGAGAGAGAAGTCAGTTATGGGAGTTTTCAATTCCCATGGTGGAACCTTTGAAATTTTTGACTCAGCTATTGTGTTTAAGTCAATGTTTAAATCCGCCAATAGATGTTTCATGCGAATACCAAAGGTTGGTATTGCATTTGGCCTGGATTCAAACAGACGAACACACTTAGCTTTGAAAACAACATTATTGGCTGCATTGTTCGGTAGAGACTTCAGCTTGATGGTATACTGAAATGAGAGTTTTTCCCTCCTACGATAAAGGGAGGGTTCGTTGGCCTCAACATACAGGCTCTCCATGGGATAATGATGTATCAATTGATGGGTATTACACTTATAGACGGGACAGAAACAGACATGGTGGTGGAGTGTTAATCTATGTCTCAAGAAATTTAATATCGATTAGACGCGACGATTTGGAGTCTAACTCAGTTTAATGCATTTGGATTCAAGTAAACATTGGATCCGATAAACTCCTGGTGTCGGTCTATTATCGTCCACCCATTACTAATAATTTGTCTGTTAATGTGCAGAGGTTTATAGAATCGTTCCAGTTTAGTATGGACAATGCCCTGCTACTGGACGTAGACTGCATCATAATCACTGGTGACTTCAACGATAGATGTTTAGAATGGGATGATGACCATCGTTCTAGTGAGCTGAGATTAGCTTTTGTAGATGTTCTTAACTCGTACAATTTGCACCAGCTGGTCTCAGAGCCAACAAGATACACTGAAACTTCAGCCACGTTGTTGGATCTAATAATCACTGATTCACCAGGATATTTATCAGATATACAGGTTCACTCACCTTTATCAAACATGGACCATTGTATTGTTTCATGCAGCTGTGCATTTTCTTACATCAAAGATAAGCCATATCGTAGGGATATCTGGGACTACTCAAATGCGAATTATCCTGATTTGAGCGAAGCCCTGAATAATTTTTCATTCGATATTGCTGATGATATTGACACTCGGACCGCTAAATTCACGATTTTATTTTGGACACGTCAAAGACATTCATACCTTTTAAATCCGTTGTAATTAGACCAGGAGACAAACCGTACGTTACCAGTGCATGTCGGCACGCTGACTCTGTTCGGGATAGATGGCATAAGCGTTACCGCCGTACCGGCAATCCATATCATTATGAAATTTATAAAGAGAAGCGCAGGAGATCAAAAATTGTTCGTATTCTTGCAAAAAAGGCATATAATGAAAAGATGGTTAATAAATTAAATAATCCCGTAACACAAAAGGAATATTGGAGGGTGGCCAAAAGCTTATTAGGCGCAAAGGTAAATTCTGGTATTCCAACTCTCATTGATAATGGGTCAAGCTATTCGACAAATATAGGCAAAGCTACGTTATTAAATGAATATTTTGCTGAACAGTGTTCGATCCTTGAACCCCCCAGTGCAATGCCACCCTTGTTTTATACAACATGCTCCCGTTTCACAGATGTACGTGTTCAGTACAATGATGTGTTGAACGTGCTCTCTCATCTCGATACGAACAAAGCGAATGGCCCAGATGGCATAAGCAATAGACTTCTAAGAAATGTATCTCCTTCTGTATGTGGTCATATAACCGATCTATTTAATTTTTCACTACGTACTGGAAAATATCCTGACTTGTGGAAACGGGCCAATATTACACCTCTTTATAAAAAAGGTGACAGCAATATCAAATCAAATTATAGACCTGTGTCCTTAATTTCTGTTCTGGGGAAAGTACTAGAACGTCTTGTATTCAATCAGTTGTATAACTACTGTCTGACGAACGGTCTCTTAACATGGAGAAATTCGGGATTTAAACCGTTGGATTCAGCAATGAATCAGTTGGTCATGTTAACACATAATATATATCAGAATCTTGACATGCATATGGATGTTTGTATGGTGTTTCTGGACATCTCCAAGGCATTCGACAGAGTATGGCATGCCGGCTTGATTCATAAACTTCAATCAATAGGTGTTTCAGGATCAATATTATCATGGATAGTTGATTACTTGATGAACAGATCACAACGCGTGGTCATTCAAGGTCAGCAGTCTCCTTTTCTCGGCATTGGCGCAGGTGTTCCCCAGGGGTCTATTCTGGGACCATTGTTATTTCTAGTTTTCATTAATGACATAACTGTTGGTATTGAGAGTGATATTTTCCTATATGCAGATGATACATGCCTCATGAAAGTAATTACTGACCCAAGAAAAAACATCATGGAATTGAACCTAGATCTCGAAACACTGAATCAATGGGCCGGTCAATGGGCTGTCTCATTCAGCGCCATAAAATCTAAAATGATCGTGTTCTCGAGAAAAAAAGACAGATTAAATTATGATCCTATTATTTTTAATAAACAAGAAATTTCTAGAGTGGCTCAACATAGACATCTGGGAATTATTTTCACAGAAGACATGACTTGGGACATGCATATCCATGATCGGATTTCTAAAGCTGGGCCCATGTTGAATATGCTGAAAAGATTGGCTTATGTATTGCCAAGGAAATGTAAGGAGACTATTTATACGACTTTTATTAGACCTATTTTGGAATATGGAAATTTGATATATAACAACTGTCCAGATTATCTGTCGGGTGCCTTGGAGCGGGTCCAGAGATCATCAGCGTTGACATGCACTGGTGCTTATAATTCAGTCAGTAATACTGCCCTGCTCAATGACTTGGGATGGCCCACACTAAAGGTGCGACGAAATTATTATCGGTTATGCATGATGTATAAAGTAATGAATGGCCTTACTCCGCCGTATCTTTCTGAACTCTGCCCGGGCGTGGTTTCCGCAACACATCATTATGAAGTACGGAATGCTAGAGACCTAAGAGTTCCCCGAGCTCGGACACTTGCCTATAAGAAATCATTTTTCATTTCCGCTGCAGCTGCATGGAATAATTTAAGTTCTTCTATAAAATTGGCCCCTTCTTTTCCTGTATTCAAGCGAAGGATTAAGGATTCATTTTTCCCAGAGAGTAACCCCTTATATTGTTACGGTACAGGCCGTGGTCCTGTACATCAGGCTCGTATGCGAATGGGGCTAAGTGGACTAAACAGTCATAGGAAGAAATATAACTTCATTAATAGTTCAGTTTGTGGAAGCTGTGGCTTCTGCAACGAGGATACCATTCATTACATTCTACATTGCCCAACCTATCGAGCTGCCCGGCTCAAGATGCTCGCCACCTGTGCCCCCCTCCTATCACAACTAGTTGGACCTTTCACAGTTGAGAACTTAAGTTCTGCTCAGATGAGAATTATATGTGATACATTTTTAAAGGGTAATATTTCACTCTCTATTGATGATAATCATGCTTTATTTGATGCATTTTATCTATATATTTCAGAATCAAATCGATTCTTGTGAAATGAATGATAATTACTGTTGTTGTTTTTTTGAAAGTGAGAACGAAATCGCTAGGTTTGTACGACCCGTCCTGGACGAGGAGATTCATGTCTGTGCATGTAAATATGCGTTTGAAAATCCTCGATAAATAAATTACGTTTAAATAAAAAAAAAATGGGAGAGGTTCTGAATGCACCGAGACACAAACGCAACCCCTGGTTATGGATAGTATCCAAAGCCTTTATGTAGGAGGGACTGGCTGAGCCATAAACCATCGAACAATAATCAAGCTTTGGCCGAACGAGTGCTCTGTAAAAACGGAGCAGCACGTCACGATCAGCTCCCCAATCTATATGTGATATTACCTGGAGAAGGTTCAGAGCCTTGTGACACTTTGTTTTAATGTACTTGATGTGGGGTATGAATGATAGTTTCCTATCAAAGAATACCCCCAAAAACTTGAATTGTTCAGACAGTTTTCGTTTTGGAGAAGCTAAAACCGTTCCGGTCTGCCTATTTCTCAATTCGCGCAAGGCACTACTGTAATTGACGTTCTATTGCATGCATTTGTTTCGATGAATAGCATACAAGGAAGTCATCCACATAGAGTGTAGCATTGACTCCAGGGGACAAAACCCTTACTATGCTATTGATTTTGATACTGAACAGGGTTACAGACAAAATGCTGCCTTGCGGGACACCCTCCTCCTCATCAAACATATCGGAGAATGAAGTGCCCACCCTGACAGTAAATTTACGATTGATTAAAAACTGTGAAATGAAGGAAGGCATACGACCACGAAGTCCTGCCTCATGGAGGTCCTTCAGGATACCGTTTTTCCACGTCGTGTCATATGCCTTCTCCAAATCGAAAAATATTGCCACCATGTGCGGGCGATTAATGAACGACTCCCGTACAGCAGTTTCCAGTCGAATAATCTGACCAGTAGTCGATCTATTCTTCCGGAAACCGCTCTGGAATGGAGTGATAACTTTATTAGATTCTAGATAAAATACTAATCTAGTATTGACCATTCTTTTCAATGTTTTGCAAACACAGCTGGTCAAAGCAATAGGACGATAATTCGTTGGGTTGGTAGGATCCTTCCCAGGCTTAGCAACCGGAATGATTGTAGCCTGTCTCCAACAAGCAGGGAAGGCCCCACCAACCCAAATTTTATTGAATTTATTTAAAAGAGTCTGAAGTGCAGGCTCTAGTAAGTGTTTCAGAATCTGATAGTGAATCTCATCGGGCCAAGTCGCAGTGTCATGGGCCCGTTCGAGAGACTCCATCAGTTCTGACATTTTAAAAGGACAATTATAGTACTCCGTATTGTTGGATCTGAAATTGAGAGGTTTCTGTTCCTCCCTCACCATATAGGACTGGAAAAAAATCTGTATAATGAGAACTTGATGAATTATGGGATACGGTTGAACCCAGAACATCAGCAATATCCTTGTTATCGATGATGTCCCAGTTGTTCAACCGTAGCTGTTTTACACCAGTAAATTGACGTTTGCCATTTTCTGGACCATGTCCCATACTTTCTTGATAGGCGTTCGATTATTAAGCTTGAGCATACTGTCTCCAGCTATTTTTCATTGCTTTCCTCATAACTTTCCTGGTAAGAGCATATTGATGTTTATGAGCGATTAAATTTGTATCGTGTAAGTGTCAGCAGGAACATCAGTAGGGTCTGGATGAGAGTGCACAGTGGTCGAGCCCTGGAAAGAAATTATGTTTTTGTATATTGCTATCGATGCCAAAGCTACCATTAATGTATTGGGTTGACTACAAAACACGTTAGATCAATGCGTCTATGTTCTTAGTGTCCATCCGTCGGAAATGTAGCAATACAGGTAGGTTTGCAAACTTCATCAATGAGTGATAAATCCAGATTTTGGCTGAAATGAAGATCCAATATTGTAAATTAAGGATATGATTCAAATTCAAGCATACTCGAAAAAGGTCAAGTTAGGACTTACTTTGGTACTATTGGAATCTTAACCCTCGTCAATTTCCATACAGGATTTCACCATATATACACATTGCCAAGTATATTTTGTACACTTTTTGTAAACAATTGAATTGTGTATCTTGAAAATTTACAATGCCAACAAACATACCTTATGTTCCATCCTGGGCATCGTGTTCACAAATGCTGGTGTGTAAATGTCACCAGCCAAAGAACTACAATCTATTAGTGGCTGAAAGGAAACCAGACAAAAGCCAACACAATATGTGCATAAAGATGTTGAATACCAGGTACCAGTCACGACAATCCAATTCCAGTAAAACATCAATTTCGGGTTTCCCTTAACACATTTGGAAACTGGTGTCTCTGCAGATTCAACAAAGAAGTCGGTGTTTTGCATGTGTTGATATGGATTTAAACACAGCCTCGGAATTGGCATTGGGTCATGTGTGCATCAACCTTGTCACATTGGGTGAATTACATTCCGTTGGTTCTTGAAAATTGAATTCCACAAGGCTTATATATTCTTGGACAAAAATGAAGGATGATTACAATGAGCAATGACATCCTCTCTGGGTACTGCCTTCTCCAAATTCTTGATAAAAGAGCCGATCACACTGTCTCATTGTGCTCCTCGATCATTTGATTTTAGGTCATCAGCTTCGTCCCCTTTGTGATTTTTGGTGTTGACGATTCAACGTCAGCTGCTGATCTTTTAACTTGGGATTCGGAGAAGCAGCATAAACACGGAAATTCAAACGTGTTGACATCAATACTCTGACATTTTTGGTCTTGGCTTGGTGAATTTTGTGAGACCGACTGACATATCTGGATTATCAGCTATGAAAAGACCCCATTCCGCCATAATCGTCATTTTCATCAAATACGCGGACCTATATTTGGTGCAATATCGTTTTTGTGGTAGTGGTCTTGAGACGTAAAATTCCTGTATACATCTTCTGATGACTGTATTGTGTGTGTATTTTTTCACAAAATTTGTCCCGATAATCTGTTCCTGCTGTACCTGAGCAGTATTAGTTACGGGCATTGCTTCCATGTGTTTGATGCAGGGGGTAGGTCCTCTGTCATCTAGAAGTTTTCTCTTTCAGGATATGTTACTTGTAATGAGTTTTTCACCGACATCTACGTATTCCAGGGGTGATCTATGCATCGTCTTCAATACTTGCGAAATTTTATTCGACAAAGTTATTGAACTAGGCACTGTGTTGGGCTGCTTCTGTGCTGTTTTCCTTTCCCCATCTTTTTGCACGTGCCATGCTAGTTTTTGTTTCGAAATTCTAGCTCTTTTTTTGTTTCCATACTCCCTATTTCTTACGTTGGTCTTTAACGAGTTGACTCTAAAAAGGTGTCTTCGGGTTTCCTTCTGAGCATTTTCTATCGCCAAGTGCATTTCGTTTTGCTAAAATATTCTTTCATTCATAAACGTAACTTTTGTCATAGTAATAGTAGTAAGAACATTGATTAGAAAATCCCCTCGATCCCCCAGGAAAGCCACCAGTATAGAAACCTCTCTATTCGACACTTCTGATAGTACGGGTTCTTTTGCGGTGAAATACTATGATTTGATCTAAATACAATCTTACAGCAAGTGTACAACTTTAGCACCATCAGTCCAGTATCAAAATAAATGTATATATACATATAATTGCAGATTGGTTTATGTAGGTTCTAGTAAATCCATCTAATGAGTGTATTTGTTGATGACTGCAATTTTGCTGTTGTTACATGGGAAAGTAGACGGAAGCTTGTAACGTCCATTGTTCGGATTGTCATTGCGTTCGGATTGTCATTGTGGCTTGGACACTCATATTTGGTCGGGCTTTGTTGCTATCAAGTGCTCGATGCCAGGCCTTTTAGGTACATAAATGTATTCAATGGGTACATAAATGTATTCTGGATTACCTGGCTACCTCTGCTAATAATCACATAGGAGGGTTAGGAAGCTCATCAAAATCTCTCGATTTTGCATGACAGTATACTTGAGGCAAGTTTGGTTTTGTAATTTTACTTGTTTTTCGTTCCATCTCTATGAATATCCCTTCTTTACCGAGTTCATGTTGCCTACAAACATGTATAAGAACATGAAACTCAAACCATGTATGAAGTATTCCGAGCGTGAGTCTGAGTATCTGATCTGAGTAAGTAATTGCTTTTCAATTTCAACAAAATCGATAAATATATATATGATATGTCTCGACATTTGTCGTATCATGTATAATTATCAGTTTATGTGAATCTAGTTTGTAAATACAAACGATACAAGCATTGGCTTCTTCACATATTCAATTACAAACTACACATAGGAAAATGCACGATGGAACATCTCCATTACTCTGGATTATTATCATAGAGTTCAAGATCATATTATCATAACGTGCATATTACAATAGATACCTGTCCTTGATTCAAGTCACGACGCGACACGTGCATAACAATCTCTCTGTCGCTTCTGTACCAAAACATCGTGACATTGCCATTAGCAGTCCGGAAATTCATTGTGGGCGAGCCATTCAGCAAGACGAAAACATTACATTTCTGTATTGATGATGGATTCGTTGATGATTTCGTCCAGTATGGCAGGTGCACACGAGGCTAAAATAGTGTGTGAAACTTATTACAGTGCCAAAATGATTTTACTATACATTTTATAATTTCAATATAGACGGACTTTTGTTCCCATCTGCCAAAAACTCGCCCACTTTCCTTAATAACATCAGTGCCACAGTCACAAACCATAAGGCTGCTGTGATGATGTTTCCTCGAAAATAAATTCAACGTTCACCGGCAGTGACAACTGCTCAATGGTAGGAATGCATATCAATCTATTGCCACTGATAGAATGTGGTTTTGATGATGTCAATAAGAAAGCTAAATGGACAATTCTTGAGACAGAAACAAAGCTTAACGAAATATGAATACATTTAGACGCGCATTGTCTTATTCAAGTCACTGGCTGGCCTTTAAGGATGCCAAAGGAACAGACCATGGAGGGTTCGTCTCTGCCAGAATATGCAAAGCCCGTGCTATAATTGGCACTTGCTGATTGGGGTTTTATGTTTTTTGTTATTTCAATCCAATCAAATAATTCAAGATAATGAGATGACATAAAATTACTGTACTGAAACATTTCCACAGGCCGTCAGGGCTCCGATTCTACATAAATTGAAGGAGTTTCTCGGCATGCACAAGAGGAATTACGACAGGACACATGAATAACAACATGAAGAGCGTGTTTCTCTACAGGGCCTTTTCTTCGTCAGAATCACATTAGGCAAAGCCATTAACAAACTGCATTCATAACTGTTCTGTACTTAGTGTTCATAATTCATATTGCATTTTAGAACATGTTCTCTGTTAAACTTCCAAGCACGCTTTGCAATAAAAATCTGACAGTGTTCGAACGCATGATGTTTACCGATGCAGACGTAACACAAATAATTATTTGATAATGATTGATTGGATGGGACCACAAGAATACTGCTGATTCATGTAATATATTGAGCCATGTATGAAGTACTCCGAGCGATCTGAGTCGGTCATTGCTTTTCAGTGTGCAACAAAATCGATTATCTGTCCTTGATTCAATCATAGTGGAGCGAAATCATGATTGATCGAGCTCTCCGACGTTTGGTGCTGCACTAATATATTTTGAATATTATAAACTTCGAATATTGTAGAGAACGAGACAATAACTTGTTAAAATGGAGCTTAAAATATCCACCACATTCTTTTGCATACATTTACAACTGAAGCATTTACAGTAGACGAAAGTAGCCCAAGGGCAAAGAAAGGTTATCAGAGAGATATACAGCGCTACACATTTTCAGCAAAACTGCTGTTTTGACAAATCAGATTCACTAAATTTCAACATCCAGGCCACCAAACGGATCATCTAATGTGACTGCCTCTATGCTCAAAAAACAAATATGAGCTTCATCTACAAGCGTTCTGTAGGCATCGCTCAATTTACATTATTCACGTTCAAAGTTACCTTGACATTTTCACTCAAAATCATCTTGGATCAAGTTCAAGGTAACTAAAAGATGCTATATTTGAGGGTTACAATATGCTTATATTAAAAATATCATGAATAAATGTCTATGTACGAATGTTTTGGCCCCCGATGTCATATTGTGCACATAATTTGTGCATATAACGTGTATCTTGAAGTACATGAAATTCGTCAAGGCCATGATTTTCCATTTGCTCTGCCGGCTGTATGTCCCCATTCACTACCTAATGAGAGCCCTGTTTCAGGGCCACCCGGCTTTGAACACATTTTTGTATCCTCAACGTAAGAGAACATTGTACTTCAAGAGTGAATGTTTCTACGATAGGGTGGTGCTCGAGTAAGCTGAACCTGATGTAAGCATCAGTAATTTCTAAAATTTGATTTCACACTGGGTGTAAACCTGATGTAGGTAACTAAGTTACCTACATCCCAAGATGGCCACGGCCAAGAACACTTCAAATTGCAATTGGTGATTACAGATGATTTACGAGGTTTTGGTTGAAGAACTGTGTTTAATTATATAGTACTGGTAATATTTCTTGGCATACAGTCGTCCTTGTTCGTTTATTAGGCTGGAAACGTGCGTTCAGAGCGATTGTATTTTCCGAAGGGATGTAGGTAACGGTAACGACAGGATGTAGGTAACGGTACTCGGACGAAATTTAATGATGTAGGTAACGGTTGTCGAACATGTCCTTTTACTGAAAAATATAAAACTGAAAATACACTAAAAACGCTGAAACACTGAACACACTGAAAATCTGATGCAATTTTGATAGGTATGCTACCTCATAACCGCCAAACTAAGGATACATTTTCAAGAAGATTGGATGTGAAATACAAAAGTTTGCCTGTTTCAACTTCTGGTGAAATCAGCAACGGACCGGCCCGGATCGTTTTTCCAATTCGTTATGTATAGGCCAAATCATACATAATAATCACTTTCAATTCAAACCTCTTGCCAATATTTCATCGAAATAGATCTACATGAATTTTTGACGAAATAACCCCCAAAAAACACTGCTGTTTTCATGTGTCACTTTTACATTGTGTAGTCTTTATAAACGCCGCAGTAGCCTATATAGCAAAACGGTGCGATTATCAAACATATGATCGGGATAGTACGTAATTCATGCATCCATGTGTTCTCCATTGAGAGGTGTGAGCGTCGTTGAGCTGAAATCGTTCGAAATTATAGCTCGCGCACCAGCCCATGTAGCGCATTGTCCTCTATTAATAAATCTAACTGAATCTCGTATTTGATCCATCGAAACATTTTGAATCTTCATTGAATATTATTGAATTTCTTTCAAATTGTGAGCATTAGTGGAGTACAATGCTCACATAGGCCAATACAATTCTTTGATGGGGCTAAATTCAACATGGGGTAGACTGCCAACTTTTCATGTTTTCGAGCTAAAAGTATAAAACATTGTAGGAAATTGCTGTTTGAGTCCGAGATGAAGAACATAATCCCAAGTTTTAATACGATACCATTCATCGTCGTGAAAATTTCAACAGAAAACGATGTAAACGAGTTAGAAAAATCATAGTTTGCCTGTTCATTCCAAATTGCATCCTATTAATTCAATTATAGCAATCTTTTCAGAGTAAATCCCACCTGTGAAGATTAAAAATTTTCAGACGGAATAAATATGACATTCATATCAGTGGGTGAGTAGTATTAGTAGAGTACAGTGTGCTACATGGGCCAAAGAATTTCTGGACCCGCACAAGATTTTGTGCATTTGCTTGATTTTTGAGAGCAGCTCATTCGTGTTGAATACACCCCAAATGTCTTTTCTGGTCCAAAATTATAACAATACTTCCATTCCTGGTAAATGTACACATGACCAAACACGGCAATCTGATCAGATTCCTGAGATCCCGTTTTGGGCTGAAATTTAACAATGGGCTATATTGCCAACTTTTTCCAAAAATTTTTGCAATAGAACTCTGAAATTTGCTAGAAAATTGCCGCTTGACTCCCATGTGGAATATGCCAAATTATAATATGAGATATCCCCAAAAACGATGTAAATAGTTTTACTTGCATTATCCTTGCAAAAACGTGTCAAATGCACTGTTCAATAACAAATGATTGTCTAATTACCTCAATCTCGACCTCCATCGCTGAAGTCGTCGAACCAGCTAATGTGAGAAGAAAGTAATCAGTAGTAAACCGGCGTGTATTGAATTTATTGCTCGATATATTCACCTTGTGAATAATCCGTTACCTACATCTTACCACACACTTTACCTGCATCTTCTTGTTAGCGAACCTTTCCGTTAATGCTCTAAAATTTTCCACTCCGCCCACCAAGGCAGTCGAGACACCTGCAAACAACCAAGAAACTCGGTGATGAATTGGAACAGATGATATTGCGTGCTATAAACAGGATGTAGTCCCTGCCTCTTGATGAAGTGTCCCAGTGACATCGAAACTCCTCTTCAGCTTCCGCGTGATGCATGTCACTTGGAGGCAATGACATTGGCATTATGGGGAATTTATGAAGGAATGTCGAGAATGAAAAAAGGTATTCACGATTTCCAAAAACTTTTTAATTGGCGGTTGCATTTTCTATTGGAATAACATGATTTTCATGCATATTGGAATACATGAAATTACAACAGCAACCACAACTACGCTCTAAAATACAAATGCAGAACTGTTGCGATGGAAGCGGCTTGTTAATGGCTTTGCTTACAGTGAGTATTTCCGGCGAAGAAATAAAAACACCGTTGAGAGTCATGCTCCTCATGTTCTTCACGTGTCGTAATTGCTCTCATACATGCCACGGGATTGCCTCACATTTCCTCACATTATGTAGCTTCGGGGCAAAGATCTTAACAAATAGACCTGATATCAGGTAGATATAAGTAATTATTTGTGCGGCCAGCGGAAATGATTCAGAATAATAATTTAGTGTGATTTTCATTTGGTCAAAGGAACACCCAATAATTTGCAGTTAATAAATCACAATCAACAAATTGCAGGAAATAGTCTAGCAGAAAGGAAAGTCGCGTGACTGGTCTATTATTGAGCCATCAGAGGAGACCAGTGCAGCGCTCACAAGCCGATAACACCACGTGCTTTTCAGTGCACTTACGTTGTGGTTGGGAAGAATGCAGAACAACTATCACATAATATCTACATATATGACGGGGATTTGTCTGGTGCTAGTCATATCAGTTTCTCTTCCGAACTGAGTGGAATGGAATAACATTTTAAGATTCGGCCTGTGAAACTAACATTCTAATGGGAATTTTTAATAATGGGTGCCGAGTTATATTGGTGAAATACGTCCGAAACATGACATGAGATTACAAATTGTGCAGTCATGCAGTGTTATATGTAAACTGTTGAAGAGAACTGTTCATTGAGGCTTCAGAGATACATTAGAAACAATTTCAGGAGTTCCAGTTCAGTAGCATTTTCGGGTCAGCTTGTATTCAATACTATTCGTCAACTGAAAACAAATAATTTAGTTCACCCGGCGCCTAGTCAATCCTCACTGGATATACCAGAACCAGCAGCACAGCCTACTGAGTTCATCTTTGAATACCCAATACCACAGAGACCAGGGAACAAGCAATATCAAACACTCAGTGGAGTATGAATGAGTTAGATTTCAGAAAACAGGTTAAGAAGCTTGAAGACAATGCTTGAAGTTTAGGTTTCGTTTGTGAAGAAAAATACAGTAAGTCTTAAGTAGGGCATCTTTTGGTGGCCACAAACTTGACTGTTGATGTCCTTGATTGCTCAAATTCAATACAATGTATGTAATACATTTTCAAGCCTAATACCACTTGATACCAATTTAAAACTGCATACTTTTAAAGGGGCACTGTATGGTATTTTTCTTTCAGGGGATTTCCAAGAATTTTCTCCCAAAGCTTATATTATAGAACAAAACGTCAGATGACGTTTTTGACCTAGGATCTCTGCCGAACCGACCTGGGCTGATCTGAGCATTGGCTCGGTAGAGATTATGGGTCAAAACGTAATCTGGCCGTTTGTTCTATAAATAGAAGCGTCGGGAGAAAAATCTTGGAAATCCCCTAAAAGAGAAATCCCATACAGTGCCCCTTTAATGATGTTAAACAGGGAATCCACAACAATATGGCGTGCAGCCCACAACACAATATACCTGTAAGAAACAGTTAATACAAGATTGATGCCATGACAACGACTTGCTAAAAGGATTTCCACAATATTTCCGGTTAAAAACATAACAACCGCACGTTGTAGATATGCTCTGTTGGATAGAATTGTTATTTTAATGTTCTATGTATGGGAGGTTTTGATTCTAAAACAGATGTGTGTCGGCTTTGAAGTAGTGTTACATCCGCACCGTTAAAGCTATAAAGTACGTTAATATTGTTATCAGCATGGTGCCTTGTTTAATGTACATTTCTGGGTTATGTACTACATCATGTGCGACCTTCATCTTTCTTTCATAATTAGTAATGCAGATGTTGATACTTAAAATGTTTTGTTGAGACGAAACATTTAGATGTTCCGAACATATCTCATATAACCCCATCATATAACTGTGGCAAGTACAATGTATATAAGTACTCAATGATGGGACACCGAGGTTTGCTGTAAATTGCGGTAAATTATTCTTCGAGGTGTTTCTGCACGACCCGTTTTGGCAAGGTTCTCCTGCGTAACGACGAACAAAATATGACATTCTGATTTTGTTGTGTCTGATCCTGTGCTGTGTATTATGTGGCCAGTGAGTTACACGTTGAAAATGAAAATGATTTACCAAATGGGGTTTCCCCAGTTTCTCTGGTTTCCTTCCACTTGGGCAACATCCTGATGTCAAGATCCAGTCAGCATTCGATATCAGTGTTGGCAATATACTCATTTATTGTAGAAGAAATTGGGCTTACATATAACTTAAAGTAGCATAATCCGTCTCTGAAATTAATTATAATCAATTGGTTTGTAATACTCTTCGTCAACAGAAAACAAAATATTTAGTCCGCTCGGCGCCGACTCAATCCTTCTTGAATATGGCAAAGCAATCAGCACAACCTACCTGGGTCCATCTTTGAATACCCAATATCACAGAGATCAGGGAGTAAGCAATATCAAACACTCAGTGGAGTATGAATGAGTTAGTTTTCAAAAATCAGGTTAGGAAGATTGAAGATGATGCGTGAAGTTCAGGTTTCGTTTGTATAGAAAAATACAGTAAGTATTAAGTGGGGCATCTTTTGGTGGCCACAAACGTTATATGTGACAAATACAGTAAGTATTAAGTAGGGCATCTTTTGGTGGCCACAAACGTTATATGTGACAAATACAGTAAGTATTAAGTGGGGCATCTTTTGGTGGCCACAAACTTTATATGTGACAAATACAGTAAGTATTAAGTGGGGCATCTTTTGGTGGCCACAAACGTTATATGTGACAAATACAGTAAGTATTAAGTGGGGCATCTTTTGGTGGCCACAAACTTTATATGTGACAAATACAGTAAGTATTAAGTGGGGCATCTTTTGGTGGCCACAAACGTTATATGTGACAAATACAGTAAGTATTAAGTGGGGCATCTTTTGGTGGCCACAAACGTTATATGTGACAAATACAGTAAGTATTAAGTAGGGCATCTTTTGGTGGCCACAAACGTTATATGTGACAAATACAGTAAGTATTAAGTGGGGCATATTTTGGTGGCCACAAACTTTATATGTGACAAATACAGTAAGTATTAAGTGGGGCATCTTTTGGTAGCCACAAACGTTATAAGTGACAAATACAGTAAGTATTAAGTGGGGCATCTTTTGGTGGCCACAAACGTTATATGTGACAAATACAGTAAGCATCAAGTGGGGCATCTTTTGGTGGCCACAAACGTTATATGTGACAAATACAGTAAGTATTAAGTGGGGCATCTTTTGGTGGCCACAAACGTTATATGTGACAAATACAGTAAGTATTAAGTGGGGCATCTTTTGGTGGCCACAAACGTTATATGTGACAAATACAGTAAGTATTAAGTAGGGCATCTTTTGGTGGCCGCAAACTTTATATGTGACAAATACAGTAAGTATTAAGTGGGGCATCTTTTGGTGGCCACAAACTTTATATGTGACAAATACAGTAAGTATTAACAGGGGCATCTTTTGGTGGCCACAAACGTATATGTGACAAATACAGTAAGTATTAAGTGGGGCATCTTTTGGTGGCCACAAACGTTATATGTGACAAATACAGTAAGTATTAAGTGGGGCATCTTTTGGTGGCCACAAACGTTATATGTGACAAATACAGTAAGTATTAAGTAGGGCATCTTTTGGTGGCCACAAACTTTATATGTGACAAATACAGTAAGTATTAAGTGGGGCATCTTTTGGTGGCCACAAACTTTATATGTGACAAATACAGTAAGTATTAAGTGGGGCATCTTTTGGTGGCCACAAACGTTATATGTGACAAATACAGTAAGTATTAAGTGGGGCATCTTTTGGTGGCCACAAACTTTATATGTGACAAATACAGTAAGTATTAAGTGGGGCATCTTTTGGTGGCCACAAACGTTATATGTGACAAATACAGTAAGTATTAAGTGGGGCATCTTTTGGTGGCCACAAACTTTATATGTGACAAATACAGTAAGTATTAAGTGGGGCATCTTTTGGTGGCCACAAACGTTATATGTGACAAATACGGTAAGTGTTAAGTAGGGCATCTTTTGGTGGCCACAAACGTTATATGTGACAAATACAGTAAGTATTAAGTAGGGCATCTTTTGGTGGCCACAAACGTTATATGTGACAAATACAGTAAGTATTAAGTGGGGCATCTTTTGGTGGCCACAAACTTTATATGTGACAAATACAGTAAGTATTAAGTGGGGCATCTTTTGGTGGCCACAAACGTTATATGTGACAAATACAGTAAGTATTAAGTAGGGCATCTTTTGGTGGCCACAAACTTGACATGTGACAAATACAGTAAGTATTAAGTAGGGCATCTTTTGGTGGCCACAAACGTTATATGTGACAAATACAGTAAGTATTAAGTGGGGCATCTTTTGGTGGCCACAAACGTTATATGTGACAAATACAGTAAGTATTAAGTAGGGCATCTTTTGGTGGCCACAAACTTGTAATGTGACAAATACAGTAAGTATTAAGTAGGGCATCTTTTGGTGGCTACAAACTTGAAATTGATAACCATATTCAAGCCTAATAGCACTTGATATTACTTTGAAACCGCCTCATTGTTATTGATGTCAAAAGTCCACAACAGTATGACGTGGAGCCCACAACCTCAATTTACCTGTAAGAAACAGTAAATACAAGGATGTTGCCACGACGACTTGCTGAAAGGGTTTCCCACAATATTTCCGGTCAAAAACATAACAACCAGACATTGTAGATATACTCTGTTGGATAATATCGTTATTATATTCTCTATATGTCAGGTTTTGATTCTAAAACGGATATGTGTCGGCTTTGCGAGTAGTGTTACATCCGGGCCATTAGGGCTATGAACATGATGAAGTACGCTAATAGTGTTATCAGCATGCTGCCTTGTTTAATGTACTTATATAAGGAATGTCCATCTCGGGTTATGTACTACATCATGTACGACATTCATCTTTTTTTCATAAATTCATAATGCAGACGTTGATACAAAATATATTTTGTGACTAAACAAACATCTTTTAACATATCTGTCAGTTACCTTTTTAATCAATATTGATTATTTAGGAAGAAGAAATACAGCTTAACGGCACTTTGGGCTCAAGAAGGCCATTTCAGTGCCAAACAAGGATATAAAAGTAGTATCAAGAATGTATTGATTATTTAGGAAAACACAGGATATGATACATGGGCCACCCTGTCATATGAGTGTATGACAAGTAAAATGTACTAGTGTATAGGTACCCATGAGCCATACGTCACATTGCTGTAAACTATGTGTCTAGATGTTTCTATTATCATGTTTTGGACAGAATACATACTCATTTACAGTGTTTTTATCTCACAGCCATATAACAAATTTCAACAACGCATTATGCTAACACAATGATGAATAGAACACGCAAAACCTCCATCTCGTCACGATATGATAAGTTCGACTAGCATGAATGTAAGAATCAATCTTTTGATATTTGAAATTTGTTGAGAAGCTAGGAATCATCATAGATCGTCTTTTGTAGAACCAGGGGAATATGTCTGTTTTCCTGACAATTCCACTACCCGTCTTTGCAAAGTTCTCTTGCATAACAACGAAAAAAATGTGGCATTCAGATTATTTTGTGTCTGCTCCTGTGCTTATGCTGTGTGTTATGTGCCTAGTGAATTGACACGTTGAGAATAGAACTGATTTACCAAATGGGGTTTCGCCAGTTTCTCTGGTTTCCCACCACGTGAGCAACACACCGACGTCAAGATCCAAGTCAGCATTCGATATCAGTGTGGGCAATATGCTCGTTAATTATGGTAGAAGAGTATTTGGGGTTCATTGCTATAATATACCATATATTACGATTTTCGATTGATTGGATTGTTGATTCTTCTATATTTTCGTTATGTTTGCAGCACTGCAACCGACCCGTTTCACACTAAACTATTTTTTTGAAATCAATTTTCTCAAAGTTATATTTAGATAAATTAATATGCGCAATAAATATTATGCACTATTCAGCTGCTCTGGAGACAGCTATTGATGACTTTCACACTGGAAAAAACGAGTATGAGAATAGAAAACTTCAGATGTGTATCTAGAAGAATTTATCTGTCTCAAATTACTTGTAATTATTTTGGGGAAAATGTAGAGTTGAATAATATTAAAATGCTTAAGCGAGTTGAATATTGCTAAAAAAAATATCAAAATGATAGTGAAGGACATCTTCTTTTGACATTGTTTGATGTGAGCCATAACATCAAAAAACACATATCAGGTACATTTTCAATTACTTACATGATAAACTCACACATTCTGATGTTTATGCAGGGACCCTTCGCACATCATAAGCAATTCCTATACGGGTATGTGGCATTCACTTTAGGGACACTAGCTGTTATCACATCGATGACGCACACAACAGGTCAACTGCACTGATGCTCCGATACTTACTCCGTTACTTTGTTATAGCCGAGCTCACCAAGTTTAATCATTACAATGCCTCTGAATGTGAGGTGTTTAATAATATGACACTCTCATATGGGGAAGAATAAAGAATGACTTCGCGACTGAAACTATGATTTGTTTAATGGGTTGTCTGGTTTCCCAACGAGTGCCATCCTCAAGATCCATTCAACATTCGAAGGTAATCTACTAGGGCCGATAAGTCACGTGCCGTCTCGGTGTGATTCTGGTGACCAACAAGCATACACCCAGTATGCACCTTTTGTTTAACAGCAGCAATACTCAATTTAGAACTAATATTACCCAGATAAAACTATAGTTGTATGTTTGTTGGTCACCAGAATCATACCATGACGGCACGTGAGTTACAAACCCTATATAGGCAATATTATAATGCAAAACTCAAAAACATCAAACTTGTTTTTATTCAGGAAAATACAGCATTGAATAGTATATTTAGGAATGCTTATTCGATTAAATTACGACACCTACGGCCACAATAACGTCAGCGTCGGTAATTGGCATGATATCGAAGTAGAGTAGTTATATGGTTTTATACCTTTATGGCCACACATGGAGCTCTTAAGGTTCCATAAAATTTTCTCAGTTTTTCCTGACACTGAACTTTGGGATTGGATAGAGGACTCGGCTTCAATTACTCGTAATATTTTATACTTGGGTTTGGATTCGTTTTGAGTTTCGAAATTGCTCAATTGGTTGTTTGACAGTTGTAACTCATTCCATCAGGTGTCACGTAGAAACAACAACAATTCACACACTGTCTGCTCCTCGTGTGAAAACATAAAGATACATACCTAGAGAGAGTGTGTTATATGAAAAATCACACGAGGCGATATTGCGCCTTCATGCGTGGAACCAGCCAACAACTAGTGTACAAACTGTGTATGCCAAAACAACAACAACACGTGTTCGTTTGCTTGAGTCATTGTCATCATTGCCGAAAGTTAATTCGGTTGACGGCACACACTGTGGGTCGAGGCAGAATTATATAGATACCATGTTGCAATATGTTTGTGGTGTTCATACTGAACCCATATCCATTTGACGATAGGTGACAAAGCAGCGACCAAACAGGAGGGTTGGTGATATGAGTATAATTTTCAATGATACTGGTGTATGATTGGAATGACCAATCAATGATCAGTCTAGATGTATTCAATCTATCATTTGCATGTAGAAGGCGCACGACAAATTTAACGTTTATAGCCTTTTATGGCATTACTAGGAGTTGTGTTAACAAACGAAATTCATCCCTTATCATAGCCAGGATATAGAACATAAAAATGGTGTCGATACCAGGTAACACTGGCGCCACCTAGTCAAGGTTATGTATTGCTCTTACTTGTGGAGCAGACGTATGTCTCACATGTACAGGCCTTGCTGAAGTGAAGCGAGACGGGCGAGTCCATTGTTCATATCCCGCTCTAGGGGCGATATGAGGACCATTCCACATTATTTGGGGAGGTTCTGGTCGTTTTTGGCAAAAAAAACAATCGGTTTTACTCGGTATGTATGACAAATAATACACTGTCACCCCTCGGCGATATACACGATCATCACGCCTCGCTGACGCTCGGCATGATATCGTGTACATCGCCTCAGTAACAGTGTATTATTTCACACATAACTCGAGATGTCTTTGAATAATGTTGGTATAAATATAACTACATGCGTATCAACCTATTACATAGTAATAAACAAATAATTGTTATAACCTATTTTACCAACAATATCACACGATTAACAATATCACACGATTGTGATGATGACAATAAAACCTAAATACAAAATTGTTCGTATAGAAAATGCCAGGCCAAATATCTATGTCCAAAAATACACTGGTGTCAATCAGTGTATCTGGCACTTTCACGTACAGGAATGAGACATTATGAAAAGTGCTTGTCTAGACAGAGCAACACATTTCCTTATCTCACACATGCGGCGTTCAAGCCATTTTCTCGATAGGTGTATAACATATACTAGTAAGGGGACATCATCGTCTGACTCGCATGAATATTCGAGTTCTAGTTTCTCTTTTAGACTAATGATTTCACACTTTATGTGAACGAATATATATGGGTATCAACCTATAAGCAGCAACACAACCAGATTTTGATGGTATCAATGAGAAACCTAAATATTTTTGTAATAAAAAATAGAGCACGACCGAATTTTCAAAGCCAAAGCCACGATGGCGTCATCATGGGCAGACTGTGTGTAGAATATAGGTGTTTCATATGTTTGAAATACATGCTATAATTTGTTCCAACAGTAAATGAAATCGATAGTTTAGTTTGGCGGCACTGTACCATATATAACTTGAAATATATACTCAGTTTTCACCAGGGTGCGAATTTTTCACATCCAGATGCAAACCTTTCCACTCGTGTACATATAGTGACACCAAACTCTCCATTCAAGCTGGACTTACATTAGCATAGTTGACAGTGGAGTGGAAATATTTAAATTACAGAACATACATTCACCTATTTTCGCTAATCAGCTGATAAAGCATAATTACCTCTGTAAATACAGGGTGTTCGAAAATCGATGTCTTCTAAACGCTGGTACGCTGTTGTACTGGTACAAGCATTGGGAGGCTTATTGAGGCATACACGAAATGAGCAATTCATGCACCTTGCAATGCTTGTACCAGCATACCAGTGTACCAGCGTTTAGAAGACATCGTTTAAAGTCACTATGCACTTCGTAACGTTGTGTGATTGGTACTGGTATGTAATCGTAACATGTGAACAATGGACTTACGACGGTCATGGTTGGACATCTTTTCTGTGAAGCGTACACCTCCGACAAATATTGCCCAACAATAGTAATCCTGTTCGACAAACAACTCAACTCATACTCCGTCGTAAGATCAATTACACGAAAAATTACATAAAATTAATTGTGTTACACGAACATGAATATTTATTGGATGATTATGACATTATAACAACACCAACTACATGACAACACAATAGTTACATGTCATAACGGTTATTTCTAAGAATGTAAATGAACTGGGAGTTTGAAGATGAGGTATGCAGTCAGTGTGGGTCTTCCTTCGCAAGAAAGGATTTTTTGGTCCAACAGGAACGGAGCCAATAACCCAAAGAAAATAACACATAGGTTTCAAGAATACTTTTGACAATAATGCTGATCTGAGAGTGCCAAATCGCAAAAGTATGCCTGTGTTTATGAAAAGGTTTGCGGAAATTGGGTCGCGCTGTGCCTTGAGAATAGAGGATACCTCAAGCAATTGCTGCAGCCAAAATCGGCAAATTTCAGAATTAATATTGTTCCTCGCACTATGCTCCTATTTATCAAGGGTTGTAAATACCGTTAGTTTATGTATAAACTGGGATGCTACCTGGTACTGACTGAAAATGAACACATACTGCCACCGCACAGTGACTTTTTGAACACCCTGTATGTAGAGAAAGGTTCAACCCCTTTCTTTGATGTACCACAGCTCATAACCAGAAGACTCTGCATCCGTCTGAGCATAAGGTAAGGTAGCATCAAATTCCTGACACTGAAAAATCATTCCCTTACTCATAGTGAACATCCGTTTGTGTATGCCAGATGGTCTATGAGCTTAACCAAAATCAAGTTCAGAGCGTCTTTTTTTGTTCGAATCTGAGTTTTTCTTACTCTTGTCACTAGGCCGTTCATCGAGTTTATTCGAGACACTCGACCTCTTGGTTACGGTAACAACATTAACAGCCGCGCTGTAATTTTTGTTCTCAATATCTGCAGCAATATCCTATCCAATGTTGTTCTGAGTATCCTAGCACCTTTCCCCCGCAATGATAACAGTCACAGCCGGTGAAAACTCCCATTGTTAAGTTTTTTACCGTCTTTATCACTCGAAGTACTGACCTGCGCCATGACACAGGAAGTCGCTTTCAGTATGTGTATCACAGAGTGAATATCAATGCGCCAAAACCGTAATGAGAAAAATCGCACAAAACCGATTATATAGGCAAAAGGTATACCAGCGCCCACCCAAATAGTAACATTTTTCTAAATTCGCTCGTGAAACCCAAATAGACGTGGAATCAATACCCAGTATTAAGTATTCCGAGCAAACAAAACAGGGTCCGTTATCCAATCTCATATTCCGGGGACAAAAAGTCATATCAGGCATACGAAGTGAGAGAAAACAAAAATGACAGGGAAACTCATGAACCCCCGTAAATGGCCATTAGGAGGTGAAATCAGGTGTTCCGGAAAGAGTGAGCATTTCCTGCCCCATTAGTGGCACCCGTCATGAATTCCCCAAAATTAACATGGAAATAGATCTAGTTGCATGGCAGACATGGATTTGCTGTATTTATCAACCAGATCATGATGACGTCCATAGAATTTCTTAAACGCAGCTATAAGTCTTGGTAAAACATATCCTTGTCGTAGCAGTTTAGAGACTAGCTGGGCACTTCGATAGACAAACCAGATAGGCAAACCACGTACACCAAAACCAACCAACTTACGGGACCACCACAGACCACGTCGGCACATATTGCTCGCAAGGAGTGAAATGATGGGCGCATGCGCAGTGATATCTCGGGTAATCCTGGAAGCTACGTATGATGTAATAAAATACATGTTTGGTAGGTACAAAAATACCCATCCGCATGTCAAACGGTTAGCTAGGTTCATGTAAAATGTCGTTGGAATTCGTGTGGAATTCAACACGCATGTGACCAATAACCCCCTGGATGTGAAACTTTACGCATGGTTAAAAGTTTGGGCCTGCCTATAACGGAATGGGTGGGAATATTTTCACTCGAAAGTAAATTTTTACAAAAAGGTGAAAAAAGGTTTACATCGAGATGGAAATGTTTACATACAGCTGATTGTTTTGCAATTGTGTGCGAAACGAAAGGAGATAAAACTGAACCTAGATGACAGATATGAGCCAAATAATCATGATTGTGTTCTTACATTTCATGTACAAATTTATTACCTGTTATATATTATCATGATGACAAAAAAAACCTTTGAAATGGGACACTTTCCGAGTGGAGTTCTGAATAACAATTTTTATCCAAACACGCAAAGATATGTCTCAAATAGTGTGCTCGAGTTGATCAATGGAATGTACCAGAACTCAGGATTCCTCTATAACTATCAATTTAAAAATGTTATGATACGACATTCACAATGGTAAGTTATCCATACCCATGACGCTACACTATGAAACTGTCACATCTTGGAAATAACATTCCCTGTGGACCAGCCAATCAGCATGCTACTGCCATGACAACGACATGGCATTCAACATTCATCACATTAATTCTTCCGAGCAGACCAGGTGAATCATATTACTCTGAGTGCTCGTTGATTCCATCCCCTAATATTATTACTTTATAATTGTTTTGAAAGTCTCAACTAATGCAAACGCTGCAATGTGTCATTAATTACATAGGAATGCTGACAATATTCGTTTGCCGTTGATAAGAGGCAGACGTATATTGCTGGAAACATATACAAAAAAGATGTACTGCCAACTCTGATATCCGGCTTTCTCAATGAGGTCATTGGGCATTAGGAGAGATGGTAGTTAGCCATTTTGACCAGAATGGTTTTCTTCCCCTATGTTTCCGCCGTTTTGGTTTCCAGATGATAACTTGAGTTTGCTTTGATGTAACTTTTTTTTCTAATTGTCACCACTAGTCATAAATATTATATTGAAGAACTGTTTTTCTTTCAATCAATGTTGAGTTTTTTCACATAGTTTCCAGACGATAACTCAAACAGTATTCGGGTGATGGCAGCAGTACTGTGCATGGAGGGCCATATACCACTAGGGAAGAACCCTGTGGGTTTTGGGATCAATCCGTCAAACGATCTAAATATGGCTCAATCTAATTTTTACTGAGTCACCTTGAGGTTTCCTGCATATCTCGAAAACAGTTCATCGTAGAGTCAATATCTGAAAAAGGAGTAGAGTGAAAAGGATGTTATTTTGGAACTTGTGTCGCTGAACAATCATGTCTTAGTAGGGGATTGAAGATGAATTTTGAACTTAGTCGGAATTTTTTTCGCTAATTCGGTGTTTTCCATTTTCGTCGAAATATCA
The DNA here is from genome assembly GCA_949152475.1 of Terebella lapidaria. NCBI lineage: Eukaryota > Metazoa > Annelida > Polychaeta > Terebellida > Terebellidae > Terebella > Terebella lapidaria. The sequence continues at coordinate 24,303,935 of OX424570.1, forward strand.
GAAACTGTGTCGCAGGGCGAAAAGTATGTTATTTCGGGCTCGTCGCCCCAGACAAACTTGTCTTGTAGGTATTGAAGATGGACTATGATGTTGACTTAAATACTTCACTTGAGTAGGAGATTTTCATTTTCATCGATATCTCAGGAAAAGTGTGTCGTAGAATGAAACGGTCAAACATCTCTAGGGTGTATTAGGTGTGAACTTTGAACTTGACTTTTTTTTCTAGCTGAGTTACCATTTTATTCTCGTCGATATCTTGGTGAGCCTTCCTTGTAGAGCGAATAGACGTTGTTCTTGGACATATCTTAGACTTTGCAAGAGATCCACGAAAACAATGTGGAGTGCATTGCAATAGACGTGGAATCAATACCCAGTATTAAGTATTCCGAGCAAACAAAACAGGGTCCGTTATCCAATCTCATAGTCCGGGGACAGAAAGTCATATCAGGCATACAAGTGAGAGAAAACAAAAATGACAGGGAAACTCATGAACCCCCAAAAATGGCCATTAGGAGGTGAAATCAGGTGTTCTGGAAAGAGTGAGCATTTCCTGCCCCACTAGTGGCACCCGTCATGAATTAGGGTTAGGCTGCAAGTAAATTAAGTACAGCATTCAGTACAGCATTTATTAAGTACAGCAAGTTAGGCTGTACTCCGAAATTCAACAAAATGTCAAAAACGAGATCGTGTGGGGTACTTCCGATGTCAATGTTTAGGCGTTGTTCAGTCAGGGATCTTACACCAGAGAAGTGTCAGTCAGAAGATTTCCATTGTCAACATTTCGTCTCATGGAGCCTCACGCAGTCCAACTGCTTTGTGATCATCTTCGCAAGCGCGGTCGATGTCCCGTGACGTATATACCACAATTCCTGTAAAATGCCAGGTACAATTACTGGCAACCTGAGCCCTAATTGATACCATTCATGTTTTGCACATACTGAGTAGATGCTAAGATTCAATATCAAAACTAGCATGACGCCCTGAGATGAATAAGAGAAGAAGAACTTTGGGCTCAAGAAGGCCATTTTAGGGCCAAACGAGGTTATAAAAGTAGGAGATGAATCAGAGAAACGTCAGTCTTGTCAGCAGTCAGTAGTGTGATTGATACAGCCAAGATTACCATTTATGTGAATGAAATAGAGCACCTGCAAATTTTTATCCTAGGGGCCCACAGATATGCCACAGACTTTCCCGCAATTATGTCATTAAATCATGGCCATCCATCATTTCCTGTATTAATGACGTCATTCTAATACATCAAGTTTCTTTTTCTAGATCTATATCAGTAGTTATCAATTCTGTATCACTACGAAGTGAGAGTGTGTCACGTCTCGGGCGTAAATACTTGTTGTAGATCAGCCCATTAGCATTCTTCTGCCGTGACAAAGAATTATGGCATTCAACGTGTTATTTTCTTCCCAGCTCATCAGGTAAACACATGGTGAATAGTGTTAATCTGGATGTGGTCGGTTTCCATACATCAATGATGTTTTTCGGAACCGTTATCACCTGATGGAAATACTACAATATGTCACATTGAGAACCAAACAATATTATCATCAGTATATTAGTGATATTGGAACATCATATATCATATATGACATAAACATAGAAGAAGAAATAAAGCTTAACGGCACTTTGGGCTCAAGAAGGCCATTTCAGTGCCAAACAAGGATATACAAGTAGTATCAAGAATATTGTAACGGGTTTGCACCCTTCTGTGACGTCTTGATAAACCGGTTTTCTAGGGAGGTGGGTGAGTTGTTGTTTAACCGGAGCTGAAACGGTAAAACTCCGGGAAACTGCTACTACTGTACGGTTGAACTCCGGCTAGAAGTCTCTAAGGTTGGTAGCGTGGTCTGGAATGGACCTCTTAACCGTTGCCCGACTGCTAATCTGCAACTGCACCTGTAAAGTAAGGATCCGGAGGCGTTTCCGTCTCCGGGTACTGCAACTGCTCCGTCGGGAAACCGCTTTACTGCAACAGCTCCGTCGTTTTCCGTCTTACTGCAAACTGCGACTGCGCCTGGAATAAAGAATCCGGGAACGTTGCCGTTTCCGAGTACTGCAACGGCTCTGCCAGGTTCCGCCGTACTGCAATCTGCTCCGGTTGGCTCCGCCTCACTGCAACCTGGTACCGCACCTGAAATGGAGTATCTCGGAAGTGTTCCCACTCCCGGTTACCGCAACCGCTCCGTCAGGTACTGCCTCTGCAACTCCGTCGTCCGGTACCGCCTCTGCAACTGCTTCGTCGTTCCCGTCTCTGCAACTGCTCCGTCCGATACCGCCTCCGTAGTTGCTCCGTTGAATTCCACCTCCGTCTCCGTCTCCGTCTCCTTCCTCGGTGATCTGGGTTCTTGGATCACCCTAAGACGTCGTTACAACTTGGTCTTAACCGACTGTAGTCTTATCTCCCTTTACTCCGTATAACTGTCTTTTCCGGGAAACTAACTTTATGATAACTTCCAGTTCCCTAACGAACACGGAAAAACAACTCGGTTGAAGTTTTCATGTTTATTTTCCAAGTTCACAGTCGGAAGACTTAACTGCTATCATCTGGATGACTCTATCCGGAACAAGGGAGTACTCTGCTATGAGAGAAGGGGTCTGCACAGGTCGACGTCAGGACACCAACTCCGCCGTCCGCTGTGAAGCGGGGGCTTTTATAGACCTGAGACCCACGTCACGTGACCAACCTATTGTGACGTCATAGTCCGCCAAAACACTGATATTTTCCGGATTTCTAAAAACACTCTAGAACCAATCAGTGGCTGACACGTCACCTTTTAAACCGAAAACGAGGCTGATCACATGACCTTCCGGAAATAACGTCATTACGTTTTTGTACTCCATTGTTCCGGCTCCGTCTCCGGTTCCGTCTCCGTCTCCGGATCCGTCTCCGGCTTTACCAATATCATAAATTACTAAGTTCCAAGACGGAAAACCTTTAAAAAATTAACAATACGGAACCGTAAGAACCTTTAAACACATATACATCCTAATAAACGGTTATTTAACCATAATATCACAAAACACTAACAGAATTACCTAGGGGAAACCTTTGGGTACGCCCCAAAACCGTTACACTCCCCCTTCCTTAGACTCTGTTCGTCCCGAACAGAACAATATCACATATATACAAATACACAAATTGTCAACCGTTAAACTGTCCGTAAAATCAAACACAACTTGTTTCCGTGATCCGGGTACTGGTACCTCTTAACTAGTTTACCGTCACTGTACCCGGATATCTTGCTTGTTCCGTTTCCCACTTTTTAACTCTTAATTATACTAGAATCCGGGAAACGGTTCTTCTTTCTTCTCCTTGCGCCGACTTGACTTGCGACGACTTGCGACGACTTGCGACGACTACTGCCCACCAGTATCACGGCGCGAACTGCTCCCCGACGGCGGACGAGGTGGAATGGTCTGTGGTACTAACGGTCGTCCGAAGCTTGTTCCTCTGGCATCAACCGGGAGAAGATCCGGATCATGGAGGCTCCACTGGGGCGGGACGTAGAACCCATTCCTGAGGCGTTCGTCCCGGATGGACCAATCTGGAATCCGGACGATCTGACGGGTCGGGACGAGACCAAACGGTGACTCTCTCTGCTCCATGGTCTCCACGTAGACGCCGGAGTCTCTCATCTCGGCTGGCCCCCACTGCTCCGGTCCCCAACGTACTGCATAGTATCTGGCGTGCTCTGGGACTGCAGGCGCAAAGACGGAAGCGCTCCGTCCCCCAATATTCACCGGGAAACAATGGGACGGACACGGTTGAGTTGAAGGACCGCCAAACGGGTAGAAGGTGTAGGGTGGACTCTGGGTTGGTGCTCGGACTTGGCTCCTTCCGGACCGATCACTGGAAGACTGTCGAGGTCGGGTTTCCACCGGAGACAGGATTCCGGGCGTAGCTCTGGCTTGGTCTACCAGGATACTCTTCCGGGCTCTCTGCACGTCCGCATGGCCTCGTTCAGACGCGGAAGACTCCATTCCGTCATCCCTAGCCGCTGAACTGGTTCTGCTTCCGGCTACTGCTTGAATGGTTGCCGGCAAAGTACGCTCCAAGGATCCTCGGGTCTCCGTCTCACTGCCAGCTCTGCTCCGGGTTCCGCCTTCCGTTTTGGTCTCCGGTCTGCCTCCTGATCTGCCAATGGGTCTGCTGTCCGCTCGGCTATCTGCTCTGCTATCTGCTCTGCTATCAGCTCTGCTATCAGCTCGGCTATCTGCTCTGCTATCGGGTCGGCCGCTGGATCTGCTTTCTGCTCCGCCTCCGGGCCGGACAATCACGCTGCTCACTGCTCTGCCACTGCTAGTTGTTCTCGGAGGTGGGCTCCGGAACAGGTCTTCCTCATCGTCTCTGCTCTGCATTTCCGCAATGTCCGCCACTCCCACTTCTGCCGTTGCTCCGCTGGAACCTTCCTCCAACAGCCGGAACTTGTAGTCATACACCCCCTTGCCTTTTCCTTTGACGCTGCCTCCGGAAGACTTGGGTGGGGTGTGTCGTTTCTCCTCTCGGCCACGTTCTCCGCCTCGGTCCTTGGCTCGCTCCGGGCTCTCCTTCCTATATTCTCGGCGTTGATGGCGTCCGGATTTATCCGGCGAACGGCTGCGACTCCGCTTCTTTCCGCGGTCTCGATCGGCTCCGGTACCTCGAGATGGGTCTGGGCTGTTTTTCCGAGAGGTGCTCCGGGAAGAACTCCGGGTCACAGGCGGCTTAACCGGCTTCGGGTCTCCTGGTTCTTGCAACTCGTCTTCACTTGCCATGATTTTCAGCTCCGCCTCCTCCTCCGAACTGCTCTCCGCCTCCGTGGACGAAACGTCGGCTGCTAGTGTGGCCACCGACTGGGTACCGAAACGGTACCGGGTCCGGGACGAAACCGAACCTCCCGACTCCGACTCCGTATCCGACAACTGGTCAAGCCGTGTTACCGGCTTCTTGCTTTTCCGTGGGGTCATCTTGGACCGGAGGCTTTTCTCCTCAAACTGCTCTCTGCCAACCCTTAGTCGAATCGGGTTCGCGTCCATTGCGTGCCGGGACTGCAGATGCTTCTGCGTCCCCTCCTTCCGTCTGCTCCAATGGTCACACTGCGGACAGGCGAAAACGGTCACTTCACTCGTGTGCTGCTCCGTGACATGCCGGAGCAAAGTGTGCTTGCTCTTGAATTCAAGGTTGCAGTCTCCACACCGGTGAGGGCGGGGCTTGCGGGGTGTTGTCTTTACCTTCGGCATTCTGATTCTCTGCTTTGTGTCGATGTTGACTCAGCTACAGCAAACTGCCTTCTGCATCCGGTAACAGCTATCTGCCCCCTTTTATAGTCTCTGGAAGTCACGTGACTGGCTTATCTGCTTGATGATTGGCTGCTCAGCAAACTGCAACTCCTCCTGGTGGTCTTCTTGGATAAATAATATTTTTTTTTTTTTTTTTTTTTTTTTTTTCCGTGTTGTTGTTGCTGCTAACTGCCACCGCTTCTTCCGTCTCCACCAAACTGCCAGCCGCCTTCGTCTACTGCCACACTGCTATCTGCCTCCGCTACTGCCACACTGCCTTTGCTTCCGTCCAGGATTCCTCATCTGCCGTCTCATACTCCGACTCATCCGTCTCCGGTTCCGAAGTGGGAGATGGAGGCTGGTATTCTCTGGCACGGATTTCCGCCTCCCAGTCGTCTGCTTTATCCGGCATAACTGCTCGGACCGCCTCTGCAATTAGTTCGATCTCCCGATCCCAGTCTTCCGCCGGCTGAACTTCCTCCTCCGGTTCCGCAAACATCTCTTGCTCCCAGTCTTCTGGAGGTGTGTCTTCCGCTGCCCGGAGACAGCCCTGTGGATCCGGAACCCATTCCGGGAGATCTAACTGCTCCGGTTGTCCGATGGGGGCGGCTGCTCCGGCATCCCAGTCAGGTCCGAACGGAAGCTGGTCCGCATAAGTTTCCGGAACTGGATTCTCCCTAGGTGACTGGGTGCAGAATCTCCGGAACCGCCTTCGCCGGGACTGCGTTGCTGTTCCCCGCCAGGCCGAATCAAAGGTTCCCACATGGTTGAGGGTAGCCTCGTCCTGAGGAGGACGGTTCCCGGAAGGGTATTTCCAGCCGTGCATCTCCCGGAGATGCCGCCTAAGGTCGTTCGCCCGGTTGCCGTAGAAGGCACACAAGCAGCAATGAAGTCTCTGGGCTGGGCACACATGCCGTCTCCGGTCCCTCGCACTCTCGAACATCCGGTCACACCGCTTACACAGCCGGCTATAATCCAGTGGCTGAGGGGTTGCCCAATCTCTGCTCCGGCCGCGATCTTGTCTATCAAGGAACGCCGAGTAGGCCATTCCGGAAGGCCGGGAAACTGAAATGGTCGATCTACTGCACCGCTTTACTGCACCGCTTCTGCACCGCTTCTCCGGACTGGTGGTCTCCCGGGAAACACTTAGTCGTTTTTCACTGCAAAATCTGTCGCTGCCGGAAAATGCTGGACTTGATTCGATTCCGCCAAACTTTGTCTGCGATGTGCACAGCTCGAGGTCTGCTCTCCAACTGCTGTCAGAGCCCGATTTCAAGGCCCTTTTATACCCTTTCTGCTCACGTGATTTGAAAAGCTCCACGCTGATTGGCTGCCTCAGGAGTGACGTCAGAATTATGCAAAAACTCAACCGTTAACCGAGAGGTGTCCGTCTCCGGCTCAACCGGCTTCTCCGGGTTTTTCCGGCTCCCTTTCAACTGCTTCTCCAAGCGAAGTATCTGCAATTTTGAAGTATCTCTGCCATCAGGAGGGTTGAAAAGAGTCTCAGCCAGTTGAATCTGCCTCTCAGACGAACATCTAGACTGCAAGTTGGGCGTTTCCGCCATCTGTACTGCTTCGTCAACTGCATATCTGCTCACTGGTATTACTGCTTGTCGACACTGGAAACTGCATACATTCTGTCCAGAAGGAGGCGCCTTCCTATCTGGGGTGATGTTTCTCTGTTTCTGTCGATCTGCAGTCGGTTTACTGTCTCTGCTAAGTGGAAACTCCGGTCGGATGTCTACAGCCGGAAAACTTTTCTGTCTTAATTCTCCGAATACGGAAGACGTGTAGCTGCTACTCTGGAGATACTAGACCGCTAACCCAGGTTCTTCTGGACCCCTGGCCGCTACCCTGGACTGGTTGACTATACGCTCAACCCAGTCAGAACCTCTAGGATGTCTCTATCCGGTCTCTGCACCGCTTTCCGCTCTGCTTCCTTTCTCCGCCCTGTTTCCGGAACCAGCACTTGCTCACTGTTCCAACTTCTTGCGGTCGCTCTCTGCCGGAACTCAACGTTTTACCAGGGTCTCAGCTATCTCCTTCTCCTGCTCTACAGCTCACTCCGTCTTCTCATATTTCTGCGTCCTCTGCGGCTTTACTCCGAGTCCGTATCCGACTCAGAGACCGTCGGTTCCGTCTCCGGAACACTACTCTGCTTCGGCGGCTCCGTCTGCCTCCAGGAATCCGCCATTCTCCGCTTCATCCATCTCGGATGCTTGACACCATTATACGGTTTCAGCAAATCGAAGTGAACCACCTTCTGTCGAGTTTCACTCTCTGCAATCTCGTAGGTCACGTCGGTAAATCTGCTCAGCACTAGCTTTGGACCGCTCCACTTCCTCTGCAACTTGGGAGCTTTGCCCTTCTTCCGTGTTTTGACCGCTATCCACACTCGGTCTCCTGGCTGGAACTGATTGTCGACCTTCCTCCGGTCGTACAGCTTCTTCTGCCGTTCCATTTCTCTGCCAGATTTCGCTCGAACCGCCTTGTATACCGCTTCTAGTCGCTCCCGGAGCTGACTGCCATACTCTGTTACTTCTGCCGTTGATTCTCCCGGCGGTCTGCCAATCAGTAACTCAACCGGAGTGTTGACTTCTCTGCCCAGCATCAGCAAGTTGGGACTCTGCCCGGTTGTCTCCTGCGGGGTACTCCGGTAAGCTGCCATCGCCAACGGTACTAGCTGATCCCAGTTGGTCTGCCGCTCGCTTACGTACAGGCTCAGGATCTGCTGCAGCGTCCGGTTGAATCGCTCAATGAAACCGTCCGACTGAGGTCGGAAAGCGGTTGTCCGTGTCTTGTGAATCCCCAGGATTCTGCAAACATTTCTCAGCAAGTCGGACTCGAAATTTCTGCCTTGGTCGGTGTGGATCTCCATCGGGATGCCGTACCGCGCTGCAAACTGGTTGACGAATATGTCCGCAACCGTCACCGCTTCCTGATTCGGCATCGGGTAAGCCTCTACCCACTTGGTGAAGTAATCGCCGATTACTAAGATGTACCGGTTCCCCCGGGTGGATTTAGGTAACGGACCCATCACGTCCATTGCCACCCTCTCCATGGGCGCTCCAACCCGGTATTTCTGCATCGGAGATCGTTTCAAGTTCTGCATACTTCTTGACGCACATTCGTCACAGCTCAGCACCCACTGCTTTATGTCCCGCATCATAGCCGGCCAGAAATACCGCCTCCGAATGCTAGCCGCCATCCTTCTGCTTCCGAGGTGTCCTCCCGTCCGGCTCTGGTGGGCCAGACGGAAAATCTCCTGTCTCAGCTCCTTCGGGGTTATTAACTGCATTCGGCTGGTTCCTTCTGCCGTTTTCCATTTCCGGTAGACTACTCCGTCGACTTTCAGCAAGGTCTTCCGCATTCCGTACAGCACTTTCTCCTCGCTGCTCATGCTGGAAAAGTCTGCACTGCCAGCTGTACCGCTCCCGTCGATCAGCGACGTCACCAGAGGGTACCAAGGTTCTGCTTGCTGTATTCTCCGCAAATCATCTGGTCGATATTTCTGCCCCAGCACAGTATCCTGATCCGCATTTTCCGCCAGCCTGATCTGCTCTGCAACCGCATCCGTTTTTCCTGGAACTGCCTTCTCCGTCACCGCAACCGCAACCGGCTTCCGGGACGCTGCTTTCTCCGTCACCGCAACCGCAACCGGCTTCCGGGACGCTGCTTTCTCCGTCACCGCAACCGCAACCGGCTTCCGGGACGCTGCTTTCTCCGTCACCGCAACCGGCTTCCGGGACGCTGCTTTCCCCGTCACCGCAACCGCAACCGGCTTCCGGGACGCTGCTTTCTCCGCTACTGCAACCGCCTTCCTTGGGACTGCTTCCTCCGTCAGTTCTGCTTCTCCGCCTGATCTCCTTGACCGCTTCCGGCGTCCCCCCTTCCTTGGCTTGGGCTGAGGAGTTTCTTCACTTCGTGTCTGCCGGATTCTTTCTCCGTAGTTCCAGGCGTCTATCTTGGCTTGTTTCCAGTCGATTTTTCCGCATTGGCTGCATGGGGATCTGGACAAGGCATCCGCATTATTATGGATTCGCCCCGGACGATGTTCGATGTCGAAATGAAACTCACTCAGGAGCACAATCCACCCGGCTACCTGCCCCTGGGGCTCCTTGAAATTCATAAGCCAGGTAAGACTGCCATGATCCGTGCGAAGAAGGAAGTGTCGTCCCAGCAAGTACTGCTTATTCTTCTGTACCGCAAACACAACCGCCAGGAGCTCCTTCCGAGTGACACAGTATCTCCGTTCTTCTTTGGTTAGGCTGCGGCTCAAGTAGGTTATCACCCGCTCCTGGTTGCCCTGCTTCTGTGACAGTACTGCTCCCAGCCCGGTGTCACTGGCGTCCGTGTCCAGGATATATCGGCCTTGCTCCCTTGGGTACCCGAGTATCGGTGCCGATACTAGGCGGTTCTTCAGCTCTGCAAATGCCTGTTCTTGCTCCGTCTGCCACCGAAACTGCACCCCTTTTTCCGTCAAGTGATTCAGCGGCGCTGCAATCTCGGAGAACTTCGGCACGAACTTCCGGTAATAGGAGCAAAGTCCCAGAAAACTGCGCAGCTCCGTCAGGTTGGTGGGTGTCCGCCACTTCCGTACTGCCTCCGTTTTTGCCGGGTCGGTGCGGATACCGTCTCTGCCGACTATGTGACCTAGGAAAGACACCTCCGGCTGGAAGAACTTGCATTTTGACGGTTTGACTTTTAGGTCTGCCTCTCTCAGCTTGCTGAACACCTCCTGAAGATCACGGATGTGATCCTCCAGGGTCTTGCTGTAGACTATGATGTCGTCCAGATATATGAGGCAGGTCTTCCAGGACAAACCGCCTAGCACCTTCTCCATCAACCGCTCGAACGTACCCGGAGCATTGCACAAGCCGAAACTCATTACTTTGAACTGGTAAAGGCCGCCAGGAACACAGAAGGCCGACTTTTTCCGGGCGTCTTCATCCATCCCGACCTGCCAGTAGCCACTGGTCAGGTCGAGAGTGGAGAACCATTTGGCGTCTGCACAGGCTGCTATGGTGTCGTCTATTCTCGGCAACGGATAAGCATCTTTCTCCGTGACTGCATTTAACCGCCGGTAATCGACGCAGAACCGGGTGGTCCCATCCTTTTTCTTCACGAGGACAATCGGGGAAGCCCACGGACTGCTACTTTCTTCAATGACGTTCTTGTCTTTCATCTCCTGAATCAGACTGCTCACCAGCTCTCTCTTGTCTGGCGGAATTCTTCTGGTTGGCTGCTTAATCGGCCGGTGACTGCCCGTGTTTATCTGATGTTGTACCTCGTTGGTCTGCCCCAGTTCTCCGGCATCATTACTGAAGGTCGGCTTATTCCGAAATAGGAGGTCGGTTACTCTCTCGCGGAAATGACTCGGCACTGCATCCTGGGTCTGCTCTGCTAACTGCCGCAGCTTCTCGTACCCGCTCCAATTCCGCCCGGCCTCTGACTCCGTGGAAATCTGCACCTTCCTGCTCCGCTCCGCCAACGGCACAACACTGCAACCGGCTGCTAAGGTGGTCATCGTCGCCAACTGCGCTCCTTTCTTGATGATTACCGGCTCTGCCATCACGTTGATCACTCGAACCGGGACTGTTCCTTGCTTTATCCGGGATAAAGTTCTCCCGATCAGCCAAGGTCTTTTCTCAGTAGGCTCCTGCGGCATTTCTAGTACTCCTTCTGCTTCACGGACACTCTCTGCTTGTCCTATAATCAGCTGTTCCGTTTCCGGCGGAATTTGGTAATCTGCTACAGCGTTGATCGGAAACGGCTCCCTGGTCTGCTCGAACATGGTGAGGAACACCTCCTGGCTGCCCATCTGCATGGTCATTCGGTCGAAATTTATGCCGGATATCCGGGAACGGATGAAATCCATTCCCAGTATTCCTTCGTCTTCACAGTCTGCAATCTCGAACGTCACGGTCTCAGCTACTCCTGCGATGTTGAGTGGGAGTTCTTTCCGGCCATGTGTCCGTATGTTACTTCCGTCAACCATTGAAAGACGAATCGGCGACCGCTTCAGCTTCATTCCGGGTTTTCGGATCCGTTCCCAGGTTTGTAGGTTGAGCATTGTGACAGTGCTGTCGGTGTCGATTATCAGCGTTACTGGCTCTCCGCATACTCTGGCTGTCACACACATGCCCACCTCGCCCCTGGGACCGGGTCCGTGAACCACCTGCCGGTTATGGGGGTGTCCTCTCTTCCGGGTCCCGGATTTCCCCTTTTCCGCGACCCGCTCTAGTTTTCCGGCTGCTGCTGCTGCTGCTGTCGTGGCTGCTGCAATTGTTGCTGCTGCTGCTGCTGCGGCTGCTGCTGCTGCTGCTGTTGTCGCGGCGACTGCTGTTGTTGTGGTTGACGCCGCTGCTGCTGCTGCTTCGGCTGCCTACAGTCTCGGGCAAAATGCCCTTTCCGGCCACAGTTGAAACATTCTAAATCCGCTCGGGAACTGCGCTGCTGCTGCTGCCGGCTAACCGCTTCCTTGACCTGAGTCATCAGATCCGCCAACTGCTGCTGAGTCTGCTCGGCTTGCTTCCGCAATTCGTTCACCTGCTGGCTCCACTCCGGCTCCGTGTTCAGCTGCCTCGTCCGGTGTCGCTCCGCTGGTCTGCTGTTGTCCGTTTTCATGATGCTCTCATACTCGGTAGCGAAAGCCAGGGCCTGCGACAGCGTTTCCGGGTGGCTTTTCAATACCGACAACCGCATATCTCGGTTAGTCAGGCTGTTGCAGAAATGCATCTTCATGAGCACTTCTGTTGTTGCCGGATCTGCTTTTGGGTAAGCTAGCCGCGTCTTGCTCCGTATGTCTCTGGCCAGCTCGGACAGCTCCTCCTCCGGCTGCAATTTCCGTGTCTGCAATTCCGCCTGGAAAACAAATGTTTTCTCCCCCGGACAAAACTGCTGTTTTAATGCCGCCACAACCGTATCAAAGCTGCGTCTCTGCTCCGCGGACAGATCCAGTAGTATGCTGCGGGCGTTACCTCTCAAACTGACACATAAGTTCAGCGCCTTTTCCTCTGCTGTCCAACGGTAGTACCGAGCGTATTCAAGGAGGTGAGCCTCATACTCCGGCCACGGATCAGTTCCGTCGTATGTCATTAATCTGGCTACTCCTGCCCTTGGTGCTGGTTGTTGTACTGCTTCTGCCTGCTGCTGCTTTCCGGTTACTGCCAGGTGCTGCTGAAACACCTCCATTTGGGTCGCCAATAATCTGGTCAGGTTGTCGACTAAATTCTCTCCGCCTTCCAGGTCCGCATCCGGTTCCCGATCGCCAGCCTGGTCCGGAAAGTTAATTTCCGCCTCTGCTAACTGCTCTGCAGGCTGTACTCCTTGAGGAACCCGGAGGGGCTCTTCTGCAACTGCTTTCTGCATTTCCGGCTGCAACAGCTTCCGCTCGGCAGGACGAACTGCTTCCTTTTCCGCAACCGGCATCTGCAACGGCTCAGCTCCTACTGCTCCTACAGGCTGCTCCGTGTCCGACACGGCTGCCTTCAGCTGTTGTTCCGCCAATTTGCCCCGTCTAGTAGTCATACTGCAGATGATCCCACCGCTGCCACCAAAAAGTTGTAACGGGTTTGCACCCTTCTGTGACGTCTTGATAAACCGGTTTTCTAGGGAGGTGGGTGAGTTGTTGTTTAACCGGAGCTGAAACGGTAAAACTCCGGGAAACTGCTACTACTACGGTTGAACTCCGGCTAGAAGTCTCTAAGGTTGGTAGCGTGGTCTGGAATGGACCTCTTAACCGTTGCCCGACTGCTAATCTGCAACTGCACCTGTAAAGTAAGGATCCGGAGGCGTTTCCGTCTCCGGGTACTGCAACTGCTCCGTCGGGAAACCGCTTTACTGCAACAGCTCCGTCGTTTTCCGTCTTACTGCAAACTGCGACTGCGCCTGGAATAAAGAATCCGGGAACGTTGCCGTTTCCGAGTACTGCAACCGCTCTGCCAGGTTCCGCCGTACTGCAATCTGCTCCGGTTGGCTCCGCCTCACTGCAACCTGGTACCGCACCTGAAATGGAGTATCTCGGAAGTGTTCCCACTCCCGGTTACCGCAACCGCTCCGTCAGGTACTGCCTCTGCAACTCCGTCGTCCGGTACCGCCTCTGCAACTGCTTCGTCGTTCCCGTCTCTGCAACTGCTCCGTCCGATACCGCCTCCGTAGTTGCTCCGTTGAATTCCACCTCCGTCTCCGTCTCCGTCTCCTTCCTCGGTGATCTGGGTTCTTGGATCACCCTAAGACGTCGTTACAACTTGGTCTTAACCGACTGTAGTCTTATCTCCCTTTACTCCGTATAACTGTCTTTTCCGGGAAACTAACTTTATGATAACTTCCAGTTCCCTAACGAACACGGAAAAACAACTCGGTTGAAGTTTTCATGTTTATTTTCCAAGTTCACAGTCGGAAGACTTAACTGCTATCATCTGGATGACTCTATCCGGAACAAGGGAGTACTCTGCTATGAGAGAAGGGGTCTGCACAGGTCGACGTCAGGACACCAACTCCGCCGTCCGCTGTGAAGCGGGGGCTTTTATAGACCTGAGACCCACGTCACGTGACCAACCTATTGTGCCGTCATAGTCCGCCAAAACACTGATATTTTCCGGATTTCTAAAAACACTCTAGAACCAATCAGTGGCTGACACGTCACCTTTTAAACCGAAAACGAGGCTGATCACATGACCTTCCGGAAATAACGTCATTACGTTTTTGTACTCCATTGTTCCGGCTCCGTCTCCGGTTCCGTCTCCGTCTCCGGATCCGTCTCCGGCTTTACCAACATCATAAATTACTAAGTTCCAAGACGGAAAACCTTTAAAACATTAACAATACGGAACCGTAAGAACCTTTAAACACATATACATCCTAATAAACGGTTATTTAACCATAATATCACAAAACACTAACAGAATTACCTAGGGGAAACCTTTGGGTACGCCCCAAAACCGTTACAATATATCAAGAATGATAAACATAGAAGAGGGAACTGCGAACTCTGATATGTCACTCTTTTTAGTAATCATTGATAGTTTTGCTATCACTACAAATAAAAAATATATCATATTCATGAGATGTATCCGGTGACCATGGCAACTTTATTGCTCATACGGACCGTGCAAGACTGGTATTCAAGTTTAGAATTATTGAATGGATTCCAGAAAATGCTGTCACATATTGTCACACTTTATTGAATATTCATGACGTCTGTCAGCAAGAAGGGGGGGGGGGGTGTTCATGCGATCATTCAACCGGGGTAGCATTGTTTTATGGGTCGGTTTTGGCCCCCAAATCACGATCACCAATGACGAAAACATTTAAGCTTAAAAATTATGGCGGTAAAATTGAGTGCTGCCAGCTCTTCCTGAACCCCAATGATAAATGGTGGGAAAATGGAATGTAATTAACCTAATTAACTTGTGTTACCCTACTGACATCAAGAACACTCATTACAAAAGTTTCCAACAAAACTGTCATGTCTTCATAGCTAATTAGGATTGGCATGCTGCAAAAACTATAATAATCCACGACATTAAACTTATCATCTTTCAAGAGTAAGTATCCTGGCTTTAGTTGGACTTCAAAAACAACAGTCTTTAAAACAAAATGGGAGAGTTTCTCCACAGATTGAGCATACACTATCATTCATGAATGTGAGTCTTAATGCTGATAGTGAGCTCAATCAAACATAAATCATGATGATACCCACCATCGTGAGTCCAGTCATCTGTATTCTGATATAATTAACTCAGTTTTCTCTGCAAGCGAAATTGTTAACGTCACAGTACACCATATCTAGGTAAAATGCCAATTATCTGATACTGCGGCGGTTCGGTTTCTCAGCAACCTGAGCGCTAATCGATACCATACCCTGTGTGCAATATTCGATAAATGCTTGACATAAATATCAAAAATTGTCACTCGTACCATGTATGGACCTTCAGCTCATATGAAAAAACGCAAGACATGAAACAGGAATCAGGAAACAATTAACATGAAATATTAAATTTCCAATTCAAATCCCAGATAATGACACTTCAATCAAGGCAGGTTCATCATTATGATGACTATCCTTTGGATGTCACGTGATCATTTCACATCATTGCGAAAGCCAAATCAATGATTTACATGTGAAGGACAGTAAAACCACGGAAATTACCATGACAACCACATGCTTGAAGGGGGCTTCCCTCGCGACACTTCCGGCTTAAAGTTAACAACCCGACACTGTGGATGAATTAACTGTTGGACACATTATGTCCTTTATGCACCAACTCAGCATTAAAAGCGAATACATGCTGGCTTTGCGTGTATTTTTACATCCGGTGGATTACGCTAATAGTGTTATCAGCATGGTGCCTTGTTTAATGCACTTATATAAGGTATGTTCACTCGGGTCATGTACTACATCATGTACGACCTTCACCTTTCATCCATAACTGATAATGCAGATGTGAATAATACAATACTTTTACAAAACAACTTTTGGATTAGAAAAAAATCCGACAAAACGTACCAGGGGCAAACACTATGGAATATATAGCTATATATAGTCGTTTCTACTACATGTATATACAATTGCTAAACATCCAATTAAAAGAATTCAGAAATCATCAACGAACCCGATGATACAAATGTATAAACTTGACTGTGCGTAACTTAAAAATATCATGCTTGTTCCGATATTTGAGATATATCGATTTGATTCCAATAATCCCATCATTGGGAGAATTCAGAGACCACGGAGACGGGCTTTGCTTCCATTAAAACGCGTTTGATGTTTTCACTGGTATCATAAAAATATTGTAATATTGATACAATTATTTACGTTGGAAAGTATTGCACCTGTGTGGTAACTGAATTGGACAGGAGCTGAACGTAATAACTACGCGGTGGTGTTATTACAAATTTCTAATATAGTGTGCTCGATTCGAAAAACATTGAACAGATGTATATGTGGGAGATGCCTTTGTATGCGGCTTTCTTATCCTAATCGTCCTTATTGGAAATATTCGTCCTAATTTGAAGTTATAATCATGTAAATGTTTGGGTATGAGATGTGTTTGTGTGCGTCATTCACAAGGGAAGAAGAAGAAGAAGAAAGAATGAAGTTTAACGGCACTTTGGGCTCAAGAAGGCCATTTCAGTGCCAAACAAAGATATAAAAGTAGTATCAAGAATGATAAGACCGAAAGTTTTACAATTAATCATCAAGGGATATTAAATAATGTACTTTTACATTCATTGGACGCGGTTACATGATCGTGTCAGAGTAGTTGAGCAGAAATCAAACAACTGAACAATACATAAATGAAGAGAGTTTCATGACAAATGCTATTCGAGCATATATTCAACACAATTTGCGATCACACTCGTGGAACATTCCCATTACCTTCACTTGTCAGGATGGAAAATCACAATTAGTGTTCGTCTAGACAGGGAAACTGATTTCCTAAGCATGGACCAAGACTGGACAGTTCATTTATATTGAGTAACATCTCGTGGTATCGGTGGTAACAGGTTTATACATAAAGCCCCACTGATTGTCTCGTAACCTTATGTCTGGTGCAGGGAACTGGGATATATGTCTACTTGAAGTAAACGGCGAAAGGTAGAATGTATATATTTTAAAGCATTTTGCGAAAGAATAAACCGCGATAACATGAAGAATTGCTGATAACAATTGAAAATTTAGAATAAAACCTTCTCGGAATAGAACAAAAATATGCTTTTTATTCTGAGGTTATTACCTCTACCAATTACAGATCCGTTCGTAATTACCATTCAGTCATGGAAGACAAAGAAGACGAGTTTACAAGACAATGAAAATTAATACATGTCATTTTTTTAGGGTTTAATCCCGGGAATGGAATTCCCGGGAATTATTAAGATATCGCAGTTCCCGTTTCCAGGGAATAAGGTGGCCGAGAACCGGGAATAAATCGCCCCCAAACTACATGTATTAACAGAACAAAAAACCGGTATTTTGCGTTCCTGTACATTTCCTACAACACTCTGTAGTATTGCAGGACAATGCATTGCCAAAATAGGGTGAAAATAAAGAATAATAAGTACTTCTTGACCTTACTGTTATTGACCTTACTGCATGCTGTATAAATTCAACGTGTTATTTTCTTCCCAGCTCATC